>CM023861.1:15796641-17175360 GCA_013389735.1 Phaseolus lunatus | reverse complement strand
CTCATTTGGGCGTGAATGTTGTAAGGACCTGAGATTTATTGAAATGAATGAGTATGTTGGAATTCTATGTATGTTTTATCTAAGTTAAAAAGGAAGGAAAGTGTAGTCTAGGAAAAACGATAAGAGTTCCTTGTTTATACCATCTCGCCGGTCGCCTAGACCACACGTCATCGCCTGGGGGCGAGGCATGCAGGCGTCACCAGAGAAGAGAGACATCGTCGCTCGCGCGAGAGGTCATCATCGGGTTGTCATCGCGCGATAGCTCATCAGCGGGTTGTCATCGCGCGATAGCTCATCGCGGGTTGTCATCGCGCGATAGCTCATCAGCGGGTTGTCATCGCGCGATAGCCTCAGCGGGTTTTCATCGCGCGATAGCTCATCAGCGGGTTGTCATCGCGCGATAGCTCATCAGTGGGTTGTCATCGCGCGATAGCTCATCCATCGCGGGTTGTCATCGCGCGATAGCTCATCCGCGGTTTTCATCGCGCGATATAGCTCATCCGCGGGTTGTCATCGCGCGATAGCTCATCGGTTGTTAGCCTTCGCGCGAGAGGTCATCGGGTTGTTAGCCGTCGCGCCTGTTGTCATCGGTGAAAAGGTCATCGCGCTACGTTTAAGTTATACACAGAGAACGTGGGACCCAGACTCCCAGCAAGAGACGTTCTGCACGCGCGCCCACGTAGACAACAGGTGGTTCAGAATAGTGACCTCATAGCGTAGCCTGCGCAGAGGCACGCTCAGTAGTACTGTCAGGGAAGCGTACCCGAAACTTCCTCTGCAGAGTGGGTGGTGGCAGCTGCTTTTGGAGGGATAAAAGGGTTTAAGTTTGCAGAAATCCACACCTGAGAGAAAGAAAGCATTGTTGTAACTCGAAGAGAGAAAGAGTGAGTTTCCTCCCTCCGCGTTGCGATTTCAGCATCTCCACACAAGAGTACGACGAGAAGGAACACCATTGGAGCACTTGAGCAGTTCTCTGCAAGATCTTCAAAAGAGCCAAGGCATTCTTCAAGCTTCGTTGGATTTCGAAGCTCCTGGTGTTTTGCGAAGTCCAGGTAAGGAAGCTAGACCTCTTTTCCATACGAGCCAATAGTTAACTATCTTTCTGAAGTGAGGGCGACGTGGTCGCCATTTCGTTTTCATCTGCGTAAAATGCTCTGTTTGTGTGCTTTGGGCGACGAGGTCGGCCGTTTTACATATCCAGTTTTTCGAAATACCCTGTTTTTGAACCAGGTCGCCGTTTTGGCGCTGTTTTGCGAACTCCTTGTGTTTGATGTTGTTTTGAGAACTGCTTGAGATTTACATGAGATATTCGAAAATATGAATCCTTTGAAATGGCTATTGCTGTGATTGAAACATTTCTTTTTGAGTATGGTATGATGTGTTGAATGTTGTGAATGTGGGGGGTCGAGGCATAGTATTTTCAGGAAAGGAAATACCGTGTAAGACCATGTTAGATGTGCATTGATCGTGATTATGAACGAAATATCCTGACTCTCTGCTGATAAGGAATCACATAGAGGAAGTTACTCAGTTGGGAGAGTCGAAGGAGGTTCACCTGTATGGGTGGGTTGTTTGAAAGAGAACATACCGACCTGTATTGCGTGGATTTACCTTGTCATACTGTATGGTGATGTGTTGAGATTCATCATATGCCTGTGAATGTGTGAGATTTCACGGCGACCCTGTGGATGTGCGAGATTCCACAGTGGGCAGTGTGACAGGTGCAAATCTCCGAGTCTAATCAATGCATGAGTCAATCCGGAAGTAGTGTCAAGTGTCTTGTGTGGTGAGTCAGTGGAAAGTCTGACATGTGAAATGGTGAAATGAGAAACTGGAATACTGATAGACACTTGATGCTGTGGTGTGAAATGGAATGACTATGGGAAATGTTTGTGAATTTGTGAATTTGGGCGATTAGTTGAATGCTATGAGTAGCTCTACGTTTACTTGGATATTTTGGAAACTTGGTTTACTTGGGTTTTTCATATGCATGATTTAAACTCCTTTCATATTATCTAGCTTACCCTTTTATCTGTCATTTTGGTTGCCTTCTCAAAACTGTGATGATCGTGTAATTGTTACGCGGGAGCAGAAAGACCTTCCAGGAAGAAGAGCTCCCTAAAGGGGTGGTCGCCGAGGGCAGAGATCGCCCATTTCCACCTCTCGGTGGTGATCGCCGGATTTTGCCCTACTATCAGATCGCCTGTTTTGAGGTCGCCTGTTATGAGATCGCCGATTTTATGTCTGGCTAGCAAGTCGCCCATTTTTGGGGACTTCTGGTGATCGCCGTTTTGAAGTTGGAGATCGCCGTTTTCTTTTGAGACCGCCTGTCTACTGCATTTCTTTTATTTTCGTAAAATCTTGCAAACATTTGATTTGGTTATGTATTAAACTCCCTAAGAGGAGCACTTCATTTCAAATATATATATTATCATGTTATTTCTCTTCAATATTATTTGGTTACATTTAATTTCATTATACCTGTATGTATGTATTACTTTGGCGGGATGTTACATTAATGGTATCAGAGCAGTTCGTCCTTAGGATG
Organism: Phaseolus lunatus; assembly: GCA_013389735.1. NCBI lineage: Eukaryota > Viridiplantae > Streptophyta > Magnoliopsida > Fabales > Fabaceae > Phaseolus > Phaseolus lunatus. The sequence goes on along the minus strand of CM023861.1, from coordinate 17,172,812 downwards.
ACCTGAGGGCTGTGGATCCATTGTGTTTCTTCTTCTGCTCATAAAAGTTATTTGAGTTTTTAAATAACAACTATAGTGAAAGGTTTTCAAACGTTTTGCATGAAAAGTTTGTGTGTGCTTCTGTGCTTTAGTGAACGTATGCTTTAGCTGAAAATCTTAGTATTAAGGGTGAGAAGATCTTGATGAAGTAATGAGGGTGCACACTCATAACTGATCGAGATGATTCTCAATCTTAATTCCAAAGATTTGATGTTTAGTATACATTGAACGCTGGTGTGATCTAGTTTAGCTTATTGAGTGTTTTTGCAATTGACTGAAAATGGTTGTTTGATCTGATGGTGGATGATATCAGTAGCTGTTCTAATACCTTGCTTGAGATTCTAAGTATTACGAGTATGTTGATAAACTCAAATTCTTTATGATTTTGAGATGCTGACCTTTGTAAGGTCTAGCTGTTACCCCCTACCTGAATGAATTGATTCTTATCGGTTTCATTCTTATAGTTGTAGGGATTATAGAAGCCTATAGATTCAGAATCAGAGCGAAGAAGATGGCACGTAGACCTGCTACCCCCCCCCAACCTTCCTCAGAAATGAGTCAAATCGCCAAGGCCATTGAGATGATGGCGACTGCCATTCAGCAGCAGAACGCCGCAATGGCCCAGAACCATCAAGCCACAATGCAGCACTGGGAAACTGCCCGATCTGCTGAGACAAACTCCCACGTTGGTCAGCCCCAGGAACAGATGGGATTAGCTGAGTTCATGAGGCACAACCCACCTAAGTTCAGTGGGAACGCTACCCCTGACCAGGCAGATCAGTGGGTCAGGGAGTTGGAGAAAATCTTTAGGGCGACCTCCTCCCTGAAGAGAAGAAGCTGCTGTTCGCCACTTATCTGCTATCAGGAGAAAAGCAGAGTTCTGGTGGATGGGAGCTCAGCAAATGATGGAGGCACGGGAGGATGTTCTGGATTGGAGAGCTTCAGGGTGAAGTTCTTAGAGAAGTACTTCCCAGACAGCGCCAAGTTTGCAAGAGAGGCTGAGTTCCTGAAGTTGGAGCAGGGGACATACTATAAACCGCATATGCTGCCCGTTTCGAGTACCTCGCCCGGTTTTATACCCAGGCGACCTCCGAGGCCTGGAGGTGTAGGAAGTTCGAGGAAGGACTGAAGCATGGGCTGAAGAAGACCATAGCACCGATGTGCATCAGGGAGTTCCACGCCTTAGTGGAGAAGGCAAAGATGGTGGAGACCCTGGAAAGGGTGAGTCTAGGGTGATCAGGTCACACCCAGGAGGTCCTTCCAGTGGGAGAGCTAAGGCACAGCACCCACAAAGCAAGCCATATGCTAGGCCTTCACCACATCGGGTGGGAACAGCTTCATCCCGGTTCCAACAGCAACAACCTGGGAAACTTAAATGTTTCCATTGCGGTGGACCCCATACAGCCAGCGTGTGCCCCAAGAGGGATCCAGAGAGGAGATGTTTTGTCTGCCAAAAGACGGGGCATTTTGCTAGAGAATGCCCTAACCAGAATAGGGCGACCCAGCCCAGTGGCTCTCAGCAGACGAGGAACGAGGGCAGCAGACCTCAGGCAGCAGGGAGGGTGTTCGCCATGTCTGGAGCAGAGGCAACTCAGTCAGGTAACCTCATCCAAGGTGTTTGTTTTATTGCTGGTAGAGGTGTAAGGGCTTTGTTTGATTCTGGAGCGACACACTCCTTTGTGTCAAGCCTGTGTGTAGCTGAGTTGGGTCTCCTAGTGAAGGAGTTACCTTTTGAGCTGTTGGTCTCTACACCTGCGTCAGGACAGGTGTCGACCTCTACAGTGTGCCCTGAATGTCCAGTGATTGTAGAAGGACGTAGATTCAAGGTGAACTTGATCTGCCTACCTCTTCAGGACCTGGATGTCATCCTAGGAATGGATTGGTTAATGCCAATCACGTCCTCATAGACTGTGGTAGGCAGAAGGTAGCGTTTCCAGACCCCCATGAAGCGGATGTGTTAACAGTTCAACAAGGGCGATCAGCATTGGAAGAAGGGGCGAGGTGCTTCGTGGTGCTCGCCCGGTTGGAAGTGGAGAATAAAGGGGACGTAAACGAGATCCAAGTGGTGAGAGACTTCACCGATGTGTTTCCCAGAGGAGGTGCCTGGATTACCCCCTAAGAGAGAAGTGGAATTCTCTATTGACTTGGTACCTGGAGCTGGACCAGTGTCAATGGCACCTTACAGGATGGCACCAGCCGAGTTGGAGGAGTTAAAGAAGCAATTGGAAGAGTTGCTGGAGAAGCAGTTCATCAGACCCAGCGTATCTCCATGGGGAGCTCCAGTGCTCCTAGTCAAGAAGAAGGATGGAGGGTCTCGGTTGTGCATAGACTACAGGCAATTGAACAAATTGACCATCAAGAACAAGTACCCCCTACCTCGGATTGATGATTTGATGGACCAAATTCATGGGGCCTCGGTGTTCTCCAAGATTGACCTGAGATCGGGGTATCACCAAATCTTGGTAAAAGCTGAAGATGTTCAGAAGACAGCTTTTAGGTCTAGATATGGGCACTACGAGTATGTAGTGATGCCATTTGGAGTCACCAATGCTCCAGCTCTATTCATGGACTATATGAATAGGATCTTTCGCCCTTTCTTGGATAAGTTTGTGGTGGTCTTCATAGATGACATCCTCATTTATTCAAAGACCGAGGAAGAGCATGAGGAACACCTAAGGGCAGTATTGGAAATACTGAGGGAGAAGCAGCTCTATGCCAAGTTCTCCAAGTGTGAGTTCTGGCTAAGGGAAGTCAACTTCTTAGGACACGTGATATCTGCCCAAGGGATCTCGGTAGATCCAGCCAAGGTAGAGGCAGTGCTACAATGGGAACGTCCTAAGACAGTGACTGAGATAAGGAGCTTTGTGGGGTTGGCGGGCTACTATCGGAGGTTTATTGAGGATTTTTCCAAGGTAGTGGCTCCTTTGACACAGCTGACTCGCAAGGACCAACCCTTTGCTTGGACCGACCGATGTGAGCAGAGCTTCAGGGAGCTAAAGGAGAGGTTTGACCAGTGCTCCAGTGCTGGTGATCCCCGAGATAGGAAGACCTTTGACGTCTTCTGTGATGCCTCACATCAAGGCTTGGGATGCGTCTTGATGCAAGAGAAGAGGGTGGTTGCATATGCTTCAAGGCAACTCAAGGTGCATGAGAGAAACTACCCTACTCATGATTTGGAGTTGGCAGCGGTAGTGTTTGCCTTGAAGATCTGGAGGCATTATCTATATGGAGCTCGGTTCCAGGTGTTCAGTGACCACAAGAGCTTGAAGTACCTGTTCGATCAGAGGGAGCTAAACATGAGACAAAGAAGGTGGATGGAATTCCTAAAGGACTACGACTTTCAACTCATGTATCACCCAGGGAAGGCCAATGTAGTGGCAGATGCCTTGAGTAGGAAGTCTATACAAGTCGCCACCATGATGATGGAAGAGCAGAAGCTGATCGAGCAGTTCAGGGACTTAAACCTGGGAGTAGAGTTCCACGTGAATCACATTAGTTGTAGTAAGCTGACTATAACTAATGACTTCCTTGTGATGTTGAAGGACAAACAATTGGAGGACCCTAGCCTGAAGCGCACTATGGAGTCACTAGGGACAGATCAGGCGAGAGGCTTTGAGATGGGCGAGGATGGGATCTTGAGGTTTGATGGCAGGATCTGCATACCTACAAATGACGAGTTGAAGGAGATGATCCTAGAGGAAGGCCATAAGAGTCGCCTTAACCTCCACCCAGGCATGAACAAGATGTACCATGACTTGAAGGAGTCATTTTGGTGGTCAGGCATGAAGAGGGACGTCGCCCAGTACGTGGCAACCTGCTTAACGTGTCAAAAGGCGAAGGTGGAACACCAAAGACCTGGCGGGCTGTTGCAGCAACTGGATATCCCTGAGTGGAAATGGGACAGCATCGCCATGGATTTTGTCACCCATTTACCCAGATCAGTAAAGGGTCATGATGCAATCTGGGTCATCATTGATAGACTGACGAAGAGTGCCCACTTCCTCCCAGTAAATATGAAGATGCCCATGGCCAAGTTGGCACAGCTGTACATCAAGGAGGTTGTGAGGTTGCATGGAGTGCCTTCCAGCATCATTTCAGATAGGGATCCCAGGTTCACTTCACGGTTTTGGCAGACCTTGCAAGAGTGTTTGGGAACCAAGTTGAGGATGAGCTCTGCATATCATCCCCAAACAGATGGTCAGTCAGAGAGGACAATCCAATCTTTGGAAGATCTGCTGAGGGCATGCGTTTTAGATCAATTGGGAGGTTGGACGGAGGTGTTGCCACTAGTGGAGTTCACCTATAACAATAGCTACCACGCCAGCATTGGGATGGCGCCATATGAAGCCCTGTATGGGAGGAAATGCAGAACTCCATTATGTTGGTACCAGGAGGGCGAGGCAGTCTTGGTTGGACCAGAGTTGATTCAGCAGACGACCGAGAAGGTGAAGCTGATACAAAGCAGGATGAAAGCCTCTCAGAGTAGGCAGAAGTCCTATGCAGATCAGAGGAGGAAGCCTTTGGAGTTTGCTGCTGGAGATCACGTGTTCATGAAAGTGACACCAACCAAGGGTGTAGGGCGGGCGATCAGGCCAAAGAAGTTGTCCCCCAAATTCGTGGGACCATATCAGATCTTGAGAAGGATTGGCCCTGTGGCGTATGAAATCGCCCTACCTCCCCATCTGGCAAATCTGCACAATGTGTTTCACGTGTCACAGCTGAGGAAGTACATGGCAGACCCTAGTCATGTGCTGGATGTAGACGACGTGCAGATTAGGGATGACTTGTCCTTTGAAGCCAAACCAGTTAGGATTGACGATCGGCAGTGTAAACAGCTCAGGGGCAAGACCATCAACATGGTGAAAGTGGTGTGGATGAGAAGTCGGGGGATTCTACTTGGGAATTAGAAGAACCCATGAGGGAGGCTTATCCATACCTCTTTTCCTTGTAATCCAATTTCGAGGACGAAAATTTTTGTTGTTGGGGAGAATGTAAGGACCTGAGATTTATTGAAATGAATGAGTATGTTAAGTAAATTCTATGTATGTTTTATCTAAGTTAAAAAGGAAGGAAAGTGTAGTCTAGGAAAAACGATAAGAGTTTCTTGTTTATACATCATCGCCGGTCGCCTAGACCACACGTCATCGCCTGGGCGCGAGGCATGCAGGCGTCACCAGAGAAGAGAGACATCGGTCGCTCGCGCGAGAGGTCATCAGCGGGTTGTCATCGCGCGATAGCTCATCAGCGGGTTGTCATCGCGCGATAGCTCATCAGCGGGTTGTCATCGCGCGATAGCTCATCAGCGGGTTGTCATCGCGCGATAGCTCATCAGCGGGTTGTCATCGCGCGATAGCTCATCAGCGGGTTGTCATCGCGCGATAGCTCATCAGTGGGTGTCATCGCGCGATAGCTCATCCGCGGGTTGTCATCGCGCGATAGCTCATCCGCGGGTTGTCATCGCGCGATAGCTCATCCGCGGGTTGTCATCGCGCGATAGCTCATCGGTTGTTAGCCTTCGCGCGAGAGGTCATCGGTTGTTAGCCTTCGCGCCTGTGGTCATCGGTGAAAAGGTCATCGCGCTACGTTAAGTTATACACAGAGAACGTGGGACCCAGACTCCCAGCAAGAGACGTTCTGCACGCGCGCCACGTAGACAAAAGGTGGTTCAGAATAGTGACCTCATAGCGTAGCCTGCGCAGAGGCACGCTCAGTAGTACTGTGCAGGGAAGCGTACACGCAAACTTCCCTGCAGAGTGGGTGGTGGCAGCTGCTTTTGGAGGGATAAAAGGGGTTTAAGTTGCAGAAATCCACACCTGAGAGAAAGAAAGCATTGTTGTACTCGAAGAGAGAAAGAGTGAGTTTCCTCCTCCGCGTTGCGATTTCAGCATCTCCACACAAGAGTACGACGAGAAGGAACACCATTGGAGCACTTGAGCAGTTCTCTGCAAGATCTTCAAAACAGAGCCAAGGCATTCTTCAAGCTTCGTTGGATTTCGAAGCTCCTGGTGTTTGCGCAAGTCCAGGTAAGGGAAGCTAGACCTCTTTTCCATACGAGCCATAGTTTAACTATCTTCTGAAGTGAGGGCGACGTGGTCGCCATTTTCGTTTTCATCTGCGTAAAATGCTCTGTTTGTGTGCTTGGGCGACGAGGTCGCCGGTTTTATATACAGTTTTCGAAATACCTTGTTTTTGAACCAGGTCGCCGGTTTTGGCGCTGTTTTGCGAACTCCTTGTGTTTGATGTTGTTTTGAGAACTGCTTGAGATTTACATGAGATATTCGAAAATATGAATCCTTTGAAATGGCTATTGCTGTGATTGAAATCATTTCTTTGAGTATGGTATGATGTGTTGAATGTTGTGAATGTGGGGTCGAGGCATAGTATTTTCAGGAAAGGAAATACCGTGTAAGACCATGTTAGATGTGCATTGATCGGTGATTATGAACGAAATATCCTGACTCTGCTGATAATGGAATCACATAGAGGAAGTTACTCAGTTGGGAGAGTCGAAGGAGGTTCACCTGTATGGGTGGGTTGTTTGAAAGAGAACATACCGACCTGTATTGCGTGGATTTACCTTGTCATACTGTATGGTGATGTGTTGAGATTCATCATATGCCTGTGAATGTGTGAGATTTCACGGCGACCCTGTGGATGTGCGAGATTCCACAGTGGGCAGTGTGACAGGTGCAAATCTCCGAGTCTAATCAATGCATGAGTCAATCCGGAAGTAGTGTCAAGTGTCTTGTGTGGTGAGTCAGTGGAAAGTCTGACATGTGAAATGGTGAATGAGAAACTGGAATACTGATAGACACTTGATGCTGTGGTGTGAAATGGAATGACTATGGGAAATGTTTGTGAATTTGTGAATTTGGGCGATTAGTTGAATGCTATGAGTAGCTCTACGTTTACTTGGATATTTTGGAAACTTGGTTTACTTGGGTTTTTTCATATGCATGATTTAAACTCCTTTCATATTATCTAGCTTACCCTTTTATCTGTCATTTTGGTTGCCTTCTCAAAACTGTGATGATCGTGTAATTGTTACGCGGGAGCAGAAGACCTTCCAGGAAGAAGAGCTCCCTAAAGGGGTGGTCGCCGAGGGCAGAGATCGCCCATTTCCACCTCTCGGTGGTGATCGCCGGATTTTGCCCTACTATCAGATCGCCTGTTTTGAGGTCGCCTGTTATGAGATCGCCGATTTTATGTCTGGCTAGCAAGTCGCCCATTTTTGGGGACTTCTGGTGATCGCCGTTTTGAAGTTGGAGATCGCCGTTTTCTTTTGAGACCGCCTGTCTTACTGCATTTCTTTTATTTTCGTAAAATCTTGCAAACATTTGATTTGGTTATGTATTAAACTCCCTAAGAGGAGCAACTTCATTTCAAATATATATATTATCATGTTATTTCTCTTCAATATTATTTGGTTACATTTAATTTCATTATACCTGTATGTATGTATTACTTTGGCGGGATGTTACAAATGTGCTTGGCCATGGACCTTGTGAGAGGTCCTAGACGGTCTAGGCTCCCTCCTAGACGCTCCTCATGTAGCTCCCCCTTGTCTTGTGCTAGACGCTCTCCATGTGGTTCTAGACGGTCTAGTCTTGGCCCTTGGCTTTCATGGTGGGGTGAGCTTGGCCTCTCTCCATCATCCCCTCCCCCTTGGAAAGGATTTGTCCTCAAATCCAAGTCGTCATTGGTACCTACAAATGGAGATAGGTCAATTACATTAAATGTGTCATGCACTCCATATTCAAGAGGTAGGTCCAACTTGTATGCATTGTTGTTGACTCTCTTGAGGACTTGAAAGGGTCCATCTCCTCGGGGACTTAGTTTGGACTTCCTTTGAGTGGGAAATCTATCTTTTCGAAGATGAAGCCAAACTAAGTCTCCTTCCTCAAAAATCATTTCTCTCTTCCCCTTATTGTGGTATTTGGCATACTTCTCATTTTGTTGTTGTATTTCAAGTTTAACCTTCTCATGAATTTTCTTAACAAAATCGGCCTTGATTGCTCCTTCCTTATGCACAAAATCTTGTGGGTTAGGAAGGGGTAACAAGTCCATAGGTGTGAGAGGATTAAATCCATATACTACTTCAAAAGGAGAAGCATTAGTAGTCTTGTGGACTACTCTATTATAAGCAAACTCAATGTGGGGAAGGTGCTCATCCCAAGACTTGTGGTTTCCCTTCATGATAGCCCTAAGCATAGTTCCTAGAGATCTATTGACTACTTCGGTTTGACCATCCATTTGAGGATGACAAGAAGTGGAAAATTGTAGTCTTGTTCCAAGTTTACTCCAAAGAGTTTTCCAAAAGTGGCTTATAAACTTGGGATCTCTATCGGACACTATACTTCTAGGTATACCATGGAGTCTCACCACTTCTCTAAAGAAGAGCCTAGAAATATTTTGAGCATCATCTACCTTGTGGCATGGAATAAAATGGGACATTTTGCTAAAATGGTCCACTACCACAAAGATAGAGTCATGGCCTCTTGCAGTCCTAGGGAGTCCTAAAATGAAATCCATGCTAATGTCTTCCCAAGGAGCATTTGCAATCGGCAAGGGAGTGTAGAGTCCATGAGGCATTGCTCTAGATTTTGCTTTCAAACATGCTATGCATCTAGAACAATGTCTTTGGACATCTTTCCTCATGTGTGGCCAACAAAATTTTAGTTTCAAAATGTCTAGAGTCTTATCAACTCCAAAATGGCCCATGAGTCCCCCCTCATGTGATTCTTTGACAAGGAGTTTCCTATGTGTGCCTTGGGGAATGCAAAGTTTTCCTTCTTTAAAAAGATATCCCTCGGACACATAGTAACCTCCTTGCGCTCTATGTTGACATTGGGCATAGATGGATGAGAATTCTTGATCATCTTGATAAAGCTCTCTTATGTGATCAAATCCAAGAATTTGAGCACCCAATTTTGAAAAGAGTGTGTGCCGTCTTGAAAGAGCATCGGCCACTATATTGGTGCTTCCTTTCTTGTACTTGATTACATAAGGAAATTGTTCAAGAAATTCCATCCATTTAGCATGTCTCTTGTTGAGCTTGTGTTGGCCCTTTAGATATTTTAAAGACTCGTGATCACTATGGATTACAAATTCTTTGGTCACAAGGTAGTGTTCCCAAGTCTTTAGGGCTCTCACAAGAGCATAAAGCTCTTTGTCATAGGTGGGGTAATTGAGGGTGGCACCATGGAGTTTTTCACTAAAATATGCAATGGGGTGACCACCTTGCAATAATACCGCACCTATGCCTACTCCAGATGCATCACATTCTATCTCAAAAGTTTTGGAAAAATTTGGGAGAGCTAGAATTGGTGCATTGTTGAGTTGAGCTTTTAGCCTTTGGAAGGCTTGCTCATGCTTATCATTCCAACAAAATGCAACATTTTTTTTCACAAGTTCATTCAAAGGAGAAGCTAGACTTGAAAAATTAGGCACAAACCTTCTATAAAAGCTAGCTAACCCATGGAAACTTCTTACATCACTTACATTTTGTGGAGTGGGCCACTCTTGGATGGCTTTGATTTTCTCGGGGTCAACATGCACCCCCTTTTTGGTTGACTATGAAACCTAAGAAAACTACACTATCTACACAAAAGGTACACTTATCCCTATTGGCAAACAAACTATTTTTTCTAAGCACTAGAAGGACCTCCCTAAGGTGACTTAGATGGTCTTCTAGGGTTTTACTATACACTAATATATCATCAAAATACACTACTACGTATTTACCTATACAATCCCTTAAGGTGTGATTCATGAGCCTCATGAATGTGCTAGGGGCATTAGTGAGCCCAAAGGGCATAACTAACCACTCATATAGTCCAAATTTGGTTTTAAAAGCGGTTTTCCACTCATCACCCTCTTTGATTCTTATTTGGTGATAACCACTTTTAAGGTCAATTTTGGAAAACATGGTGGACCCATGCAATTCATCAAGCATGTCATCAAGCCTTGGGATTGGATGCCTATACTTGATGGTGATGTTGTTGATTGCTCTACAATCACAACACATGCGCCATTTTCCATCTTTTTTGGGCACCAACAAGACAGGTACAGCACAAGGGCTTAGGCTCTTTTGAACCCAACCCTTCTCTAACAAGTCTTGAACTTGTGACTCTATCTCCTTGGTCTCCTCAGGGTTAGTTCTATAGGTGGGCCTATTTGGTAGGCTTGCCCCCGGAATCAAGTCAATTTGGTGTTCTATACCTCTAATGGGAGGGAGTCCATTGGGTCCCTCATTAGAGAATACATTATCAAATTCACTTAAAAGTTTTTCTACTTTAGGAGGTAGACTCATAAGTTCACTACTTGTGGCAGTGCATGCAAGTGTTCCTTTACAAAAGACAAGGCTTGGTTGTTCAACAAGAAGCAAATTTTCCAAGATGTTTTCAAAAGGCTTCTCTTGTTGAGCAACCTTGGGGGAAGGAACACTCTTCTCCCACTCCTTCCTATCCCTAAGGACCTTTTCTTTTTCAAGCTCTCTTTTCTTTTTCTTTTCCTCATCCCTCTTTTCTTTCATTTGTATTTGATCTTTCACCACTTGGGAATGTGGTAAAGGACTAAGTACAAACTTTTTATGCTTATGGGTGAAGGAAATTTCATTAGTAAGACCATCATGCAAGGTTTTTTTATCAAATTGCCATGGTCTTCCTAAGAGAATATGGCAAGCTTCCATAGGTACTACATCACATAAAACCTTGTCTTTGTAGTTCCCTATGGAAAACTTGATTTCCACTTGTTTATCTACACTTAGTTCCCCATTCTCATTTATCCATTGCAACTTGTATGGCTTAGGATGAGGAACTACTTGTAGATTGAGCTTTTCAACCATTCTAGAGCTACAACAATTGCAGCTTGATCCACTATCCACAATGAGAGAACATATATTTTCTAAAACTTTACATCTTGTGTGAAAGATGTTCTCTCTTTGTGTCTCCATAGATGCACTAGGATGATTGTTGAGGGTTCTCCTAATCATTAGCAATTCTCCCTCTAATGGATCTACCCTCTCATCCTCTCCCCCTTCCTCTCTTTCACTTGGTTCATCCTCACCACTAGTGTACTCATCTACACCTTTCAAAAACAAAGTCCTTTGGTTTGGGCATTGTGCTTGCACATGCCCTCTACCATAGCACTTAAAGCACTTAACGTCCCTAGCTCGGATGGGTGGGGTGGAGGCATCTTTGGCTAAGGGTTTGGTAGTTTCCCTAGGTTTTTCTTTTGATGTACTACCTTCCCTTCTATATTCTCTCTTGGGATAGAAGTTAGAGTAGGATCCAACCTTTAGACTTGAAGTTTTGCGCAAATTTTGTTGCTCAACTTTAATGAAAAGTTGGACCAAGTCATTCAAGTCTTGGTATGGAAGGAGTTCTACTCTATCCCTTATCTCAAGTGAGAGGCCACTAAGGAACCTAGCTATGGTGATATGCTCCTCTTCTCTAATGGAGGCTCTCATCATGTAGAGCTCCATTTTTTGTCTATACTCCTCAACACTCATATTGTTTTGCCTGAGTCTTTGGAGCTTGTCCATCAACTCCCTATGGTAGTATGAGGGTATGTGGCGACGTCTTAGGGCTCCCCTAAGGTCGTTCCAATATTTAATTGGAGGTTCCCTATGAAGACGTCTTTCTCTTTCGAGAGAGGTCCACCAATACATGGCGTTCCCTTGGAAGCTAAGGGTGGCTAGAGGTACCTTGCGTTCTTCACTCACCCTGTGGCAAGCAAAGAGTTGCTCTACTTTTATCTCCCAATCTAGGTAGGTTTCTACACTCTCCTTACCATGGAAATGAGGTAGGTCTACTCTAACCTCCCTTGGGCCCTCTTGCTCCCTTTGCCTATTTCTTCTAGGGGGTGGTTGGTAGTAGTCATACATTCTAAGGCTTCCCTCCCCTAGAGACTCTTGGACTTGTGAATGAGATGCATGAGTTTGAGATTTTTTTTTATTTTTGTGACTTCTCTTCTTGGGCTTTAGTCAACTCATTAATTTTAGACTCATTCTCCAATTGTCTAAAAGAAATCATTTGCACGGCTTGTGAAACTTCTTCCAAAAGAGTTTTCATAGATTTTAATTCATTTTCAATAGGCTTTGGAGAATGAGAAGAAGAAGACATGACTAAAGCTTTGTGTGTAGAAGTATTTTACCTTGAGAAAATTTAGGGAAGTCAAAAAAGGTAGTCTTCCAGGTAAGGGAGGTGAGTCACAATGGACTACTTAAATACCAAGCCTTGCCTTAGCCAAAGACTATTCCTCAATGTCTTCACACAAAGTTTTCTCTTAGTAAACCACTTAAAACACAATTAAGTTGAAGAAATCCTTTTTTTTTTATGCAAGAAAAAAATGCAACTAGCTAATTAACCAAGCAAAGAATTAACAAACTTAAACAAGGTAAAATAAATTAGCAAGCGTAATTAATTAAGCAAGGAAAACAATTAAAAACAATTAACATATGCTAAACCAATTAAAGTCTACACTAGTCAGCCCTAGGTGAGGCTTCTTGGACACTTGGAGCCCTTGAAGACACACTCACCGTCTAATCACGTAATTAAAGAAGTAATTAACAAGGTTAAGTTGCAAAGAAGATTAAGAAAACCCCCTTTTGTTGATCCTTGTTTTGCTATTGGCACTCCCTTGGTTGTCTTTTTCTTTGTTGGGCCCTCCAAGTGTTTGTGGTGTTTTTGGGTAATATTTGTTTGCTGCCCTTGCTTTGGCTCCTCTTAGAATTAGGAAATTAATTCTCCAATCCAGCACCTATCACACAAGCTAGACCTCACTCAAGTTAAATTTCTACTCAAATAGGCACCAATTGAGAAACAATTCCAGCACCAAATTTAGAGGCCAAAGGATTAAAGCAAGAAACAAATTAATTGCAAAAAATAGGACCACACAAATGGAGTTATAATGTGACACAACTAGGAAGAGTTGCAATAAAATGTGACAAGCAAATAAAAGGTACACAAATAAAGTGGGCACACAAAAGGAATCCTAGAATGGTAGTAGAATTGATTTGAAAAACCAAAACAGCACTACTGAAAAAGTTTCCCTGGCACAAAAAGCGTCACTTAAAACGTGTGTACTGAGCTGGATATTCTGACTTTGCTTTTGAAATTTGAGACACAATTAGGTCAAGATCTTAACAAACTTTTGGAGTTGGTTTCACGCCAAACGCATGCACATTTTGATAAATTTTTTACTACCAGTGCTCATTTTCCGCCAGCTGGAACAACAGATTGCACACTTTTTTTGTATGATTTATCATTTTTTTTCTATTTGTCCTTTTCAACTGATTCTTTTTGTATTCTTTTGCTAAGATCTCAAATGACTCAAATACAGAGGCTCATAAATTTCTTGTGACGTATTTAATTTTAACACATAAAAACAGCCAGGCCAGTTGCAGTGAAAACAGGGGATCCTAAAGCTGGAACCTAAAACAGCAAAGAAAACTTTTCAAGAACACAATGGAGTGAAGATATAGGAATTTGCGTGGATCTAACACCCAAATATGAACTCAAACTAAAAGAAAAATGCACCAAAAGATCATCCAAAACAGCAAAATAAAAACTGGACCCAAAATAAAGCAAGAAACCAAATCATCAAGAACAAGTACCACTAAGATTTTGATGACAAATTTGGAAACACATGACTTAGACAAAACATATGGATTCATAAAATAAAAAGACTCAAAACATCATATGACCCAAAAGAAAATAAAAACAAGCAAGACTCAAATACCTAAAAATAAAAGACAGCCACACAAATATAGCAAGAAACCTACAAAAAAATTTTGACAAGAGATGCTCAAGCACAAATTGAACAATTCTACCGATTGAAATGCCAAGAATAGCATCCAATGCAAAAATAAAAAGCAAAAAACAGCAAGACAACTTGGAGCCAAGATGAACAACTTGAATATAAGAAGAACTCAAAAAAAAATAAAATGAAGAGACACTCATCTTTGAAGAACCATAGCTCATGATACCAAATGATGGCCTTCACATGTTGAGCTCTCCTTGGATGTTGAAGATGGTGCGGAAGCAATGGTTGAAATGAGCAAGACCCTCCTAGGAGTGATGGTGATCTTGAAGGTGCATGAAGTGTATGAAAATGAGAGAGGTTTGGCCAGCTCTCTTTGGTGGTGAAGGAGTGAAGATTAAAACCATAAATCAAGAGATTTAGGCAAGGGAGTAAGTATGGCACAATTTTGGCAGCATAACTTTACTCAAATTAATCTTGAAAATACATGAGGTAGGCCTCCTTATTTATAGATTTAGGAGCCTTGGTGAGCAAGCTTAAAGGGTAGGGATGGAAATACAAAAAGTGGGGGCTGCCTAGGGTATTGACTTTAGTCAAACCACACCATCATCCTAATATTCTAGAAGATAGGTCAAAAATGCAACATTTGATAGTACACCCCTCCTTCTTTTGCTAAAGGCACCTATTTCCTAGCACACCCCTCCTTCTATTGCTAAGGGCACCTTTTTGATAGCACACCCCTAAGTGAGCAAGTTTTGCTTTCTACACTACACTAATCTACTAAGCTACCCCTAATGGGCCTCCAAGTAGCATGTACAAGGTCTTCTCCCTCCCATCCGTGGCTTAACTCATTTGGGCGTGAATGTGCTTGGCCATGGACCTTGTGAGAGGTCCTAGACGGTCTAGGCTCCCTCCTAGACGCTCCTCATGTAGCTCCCCCTTGTCTTGTGCTAGACGCTCTCCATGTGGTTCTAGACGGTCTAGTCTTGGCCCTTGGCTTTCATGGTGGGGTGAGCTTGGCCTCTCTCCATCAAAGGCCCAGCTGTTGGGGTGCAGCTGGGCAAGCGCCACGTTCAGCTCGGTGAGCAAAGCCCTCTCGAACCCAGTGAAGGGCAGGCGGACCTTAACCTGTTTGAAGATAGTGGCGTACAGGAAGAAGAAGGGCTCCCCGTCGTTGCAGCGATCATCAGCGCATACGGGTTCATCCTCTGTGTAGGGTCAAACCGAGATATACGCGTCACTCTCCCTGCCAAAGACGTGTCCCTTGCTCTCGTGCTCATCGTCCCTGTGTTTTCTCAGGTCTTCATAGGTCGTGAGTTTAGAGGTCTCGGCCAGGAGCTCCTTAGAGGCCCAAGAGTATAGGGCCCTGTAGTCAATGGCAGGAGGAGGGTTGGAGGTGGTTTTGGTTCTAGCCATCTCGAATCTAAAACAAATGAGAGGTAGGGAGAAGGAGAAAAGGGTTCAGAAGAAAGTGATGGAGTGAACAAATGGCGGACAAAGACTCGCAGAAGAAGAACGAAAACAAGAAAGAAGAACAGAAACCCTAAAATGCAGAAATCATAAACAGACCCAGAGCAGTTATAGCATGTAAAGGGTAGCGGAATCATAAAACACAGGCGAGAAGAAGATTAAAAATCATACCTTTGAGTAAGCGAAGATGAGGGGTTGCGAGAGTTGGTGTAGAGTGGAAGCGTACAAGAGAAGAAAGTGATTATGGAGGTTTGAGTGAAAAGTAATGAAACAGTGATGAGGCGCGGGGTTTTGAAGGTGTTTAACGTAGGCAAGGTAGCGCAAATGTTAAGAAGCCCCAATCGTTGACCTAACCACGTGTCCGTGGATTAAAGGGGGTTGGGGAGACATCTCTTCAGTGCGTTGTTCATGTCCTTTCGCTCAGTGCCACGTAGGTCACCCGAGCCGATGACTTAGTCTCTTTGCTGGACAAGTTAACAGCTCGAGACTGGGGGGCTTGTGTACCAACCAGTCCTCGAACACCGAGAACAACTAGTAATGGTGAGCCACGTCAGTTGGGTCACACAGCATGGACCAGGGCCACGTGGGATGGGTCTCACAGGTAATGGGGACTGGTGGGTGATTAGTCATCAGCGTGTCAATCACCAGAGTGGACTGAGGTGTCCTCGTCACTCAGTAGGGCGATGAGGCCTCGGCAATAGAGTGGGATGATGTGACATCGGTCTTGGGCGTTTTGAACAACAGTACTAGAACATCTAAGGTGGGCCCCAAGGGACTACCAGTGATCAGTGAAATGCCCAGAGGTAGAGAGAGGCCTAAGTCACGAAGCGCCCATGCGTGTGGCAAGGAAAGCACAACTAGGTGCAGAGTCTTGAGGGGTTGAGTACTCATCAGAACTAGGGTTTCCCAGTAAGGCTACATGCATGGCACGTGAACAGTGAAGGCGTTCCCAGGACAAGTGGCCCCAGAGACTAGGTGCACGAGGGGGTGCCCAGGTGGCCATCCTGTTAGAGTTTGCACTCCAGTTAAGGAAAGCCTTACGTGCTAAATTACCCTAAGTCTGGGTGATAGCGGCGCAAGAGTATTCCTGTAAACCTTAAATATAGGTAGCGGCGCAGAGGAAACCCTAGACTATATAAAGGGTAGTGAAATACTTCGCAAAGGTACACAGTTTCTAGACTTAAACACAGATACTAAATACACTTGGTGTGCTTGCCCTAGTTTTGACTTGAGCGTCGGAGTGCAAACAGCCTTTAGGACGCCCTTTCTATCTTGCAGGTGCAGGTTGTGCTGAGACAGCAAAGCCTAATTCAAGGTGAGGAAAGGAGGCACATGATCGTTGTAGAGTCAACCGACAGGAGAGTCAACCAGCAAGAACAATATTAATAATATAATTAATATTAGTATTAATAATACTAATACTAATAATAATGTTAATATTAATAATAATATTAATAATCAAAATATTAATGACATTAATATTGTTAATAATTAAAATAATAATAATGTTAATATTAATAAAATTAATAATTATATCTATACATTTATATAAAGGGGATTGCCCTCTTTAACTTCTTTCAATTATTTTCCTACTTTATCCTTATATCAATATTTGATTTTATTTTATTATTATGGACATTGTGTCATTTCTTATTTTTTCAAAATTTTTAAATTTTTAAATTTTCAAATTTCAAACCTTAAAGCTTTCCGAAACACTTTACATTTCGAAATATTTTAAATTTTTAAAATTTAAATATATTAGGTAAAAAATTGGAAACAAAACTTTTATTTGAATTATTTTATGAAAAATGTATATATAAGAATAGTTTTCAAATTGATTTTGAGAAGCAATCTTTAATCCATGTTGGATCTAAATATCTTCACTACGCATAAACCCATGTATCCACTCTACTTCCCATTTTCTTTTTTGTACCCTAACTTCCCATTTTCTTTTCTCTTTCCTTTCCTTTTCATGTAAAAGCATACTTTCATTCTCACTTCTCTTTCTCTTTCTATGTTTTGATTAATCTTTGTGGAACCCTAATTTGACATTTGTCTTATGAAATTGTAATTGAAGTTTGTGACTAGATGGAGGGGAAGAACTTAAACAAAAGGAGTTGTGGTCTCCATCACAACAATCGGTAAATCTCTTTATGTGCATTTCAATTTGTGAAACAATAATTTGACATTTTTCTTATAAAATTGTGATTGAAACATGTGACTAGAGGAATAAGAATGACTCAACAAGAGGAGGTAGAGGGTAAGTGATGAAGTCCTTGATCATAAGACGTTTTCTAGAAACATTTTTATGGATTTAAATAAAATCATACAAAATAGTGACTAAAGTATATTCTCATTTCCTCATGTTTTACAGAAAAGTTACTTCCAATTTTATTTATTTATTCACAATCTTCAAATAGGGAGCAACTTCAGTTAGAATGAAGACATTGAACCCTAAACCCTAAACTTCAGTTAGAGGAAGACATTGAACCCCAAGGCACTTTTTACCATGCGCGTTCCTATCATTGTCGTACTTATTGATGGAAGAGGCCCAAGCTTTGGCCTATGTTCAGGACCAACAACTAGGTCCATGGCAAAGAGGATTCAATAAGATTGGGACTCTACTACTGATGGCAGAGAAACTTTTCTTTACATGTTCAAAGATGTCAGGACTAGATCAGGATTCAAATACCACATGATATAAACCAAGTAGCCAAGATGACCAAGGACTCAAGAGACAATTCACACTGTGAGCAGAACACCAAATGTTCTTTCTTCTGGTCTTTTTAAAAGACAAAAACATGTTTGTAAATAAATTGGGCTCACTTTGGGGGTCCAAATAGCAAGATAGGCTAGAATAAGGTGCCTTTAGCATAGTAGGGGGTGTAGTTATCATTTTAGCTTGTTTCTAGCCCTTTAGCAAGGAAATTTGACCTAGTTTTCTAGAAGAACAAGCCTATGTGCAGTTTTGACTTAGTCAAACACTAAAGGCCACCCTCTTTTGTGTATTCCCCATCCTACCCTTGCTCCTTGCTCTCCAAGGCACCATCTCCTATAAATTAATTAGGGTGCTTGGCTCATGTTCTATAAGATCAATTTATATGAGTAAGTGCTGCCAAAATTATGCTAGCTTCTACTCTCTTGTCTAGACTCTTTAGGTTAGACACTTTAATCTTCACATTCACATTTCTCCAAGTGATATGGTCAAACTAATCACTCTCCATACTTATCATGCACCTCCAAGGAATCCATAGCTCTATATGAGCCTCCCTTGTTGCATCACCTCCATTTGCTTCCACCATTTTCACCTCATTCTACAAGAAGAACAAGTGGTCTTGAAGGCACACACCCATCATTTGGTATCAGAGCCAAGGTTCTTCAAGAGATAAGTGTTCTCCTCATCTTATTTTTGAGTCTTCTTTATTTCCGTATTGTCATATGTTTTTTGGTTGTCTTGCCGTTTTAATCTTGTTTTTAGTTCATATTGATGTACGATTTTATTTTGGTTTAAATTTTTCTTGAGCTTCCAAATTGTTTTTAGGTTCCATTGAGTATTTTGTGTTAGCTGTTTTGTTTTTAATTTTATTTGAGTCTTATTGATGTTTCAATCAGTGCAAAGTGTTCGTGGTTGAGTCTTTTTAATTTTTGAATCCATACAAGTTTTGTCAAAGTCATGTTCATCCTACAATGTCATAAATTCCAAGTGGTGCCTTTTATTGTTGATTTGGTTGCTTGATTTTGATTTTGAGTGCAGTTTATATTTCTGTTTTTGAAGTTTTGGTGCCTTTTATATTTTCATATTTGAGTTCATACTTGTGTGTTAGTTCCATACAAGTTCTTTTCCAATCATTTCCATTGTGTTTTTGAAGTTTCCTTGACGTTTTCTAATTCTAAGTTAGGATTTCTCTATTTTCACTCTTACTGTGTTGGCTGGAATCTTTCCCAGAAATTAATTATGTGAGTGAAAAATTCTGAAATTTTGGAATTGAGTATTTTGATGTGTTGAGAAAAAGTGAAAAAAATAAGTACATCAAAATTTAAAATACAAAAAAATGATAAATGAAATACAAACAGAGTGCAAAAATTCTGACTCTAAAAAACAGTGATACGACAGTGATCTTGAAAACATTATTACAATTATTTGGCTCACTTTTTTGGTGAAATTCCAACACCTATTTTGAGATAAAACATTGATGTTTCCATGCTTAAATTTTCAAGGTCAAATTTGAAGTATTCTGTCCAGCATAAATTTGGAAAGTTATGAAAAATTTACACAAAAAATTATATAGTGCTGTTTTGGTTTTATTCATTTATTTTAGTTCCATTAGGATTCCAATTAGTGTGCTACCTTTTCTTGTGTGCCTTAATTTTTTGCTTGTCAGTTTTATTGAATACTATTTCAAGTTTTGTCAAATATCAAATCCATTTGCAGTAGTTCTTGATTTTAAATTTGAGTTTTGTTGCCTTAAAACTCTCTTGACCTCTCTTTGGTGGAATTTACCTAAAAAGTGCTTTGGTGAGTAGTGGAGCAAAAATTTTATTTTGGTGAAAGCTATATCACTAAAAAGGAGCTGAATTAAATATTCAAGGTTGAATAAACTAAGGAGACAAAGCAAGGGACAACCACAATATCATTTGAAAAATATACAAATATACACAAAGGAGCTACAAGTGAAGGAGTGCATAGAATAGGACTTTAATTTTTGTGCATCAAAAAATTTGTTGATGTAATTTTATTGTATTTCTTTAAGTTGTAATTTGCAAGAACTTTGATTAATTAGTCTATTAATACGCTTTAGTCGGTGAGTGTGTTTTCAAGGTTCCAAAGTGCCAAGAAGCCTCACCTTAGGATTCGACTAGTTTACAAGCTTTCTAGATAGAAATTTTCATTTGTGTTTTATTGCTTTGCATAGTTTTCTTGCATAAAATTTTTGTTTTCATCTTTGATCATGCTCTAAAGTAAATTGCTTAGAGAAAGGTTTGTGAAAGTGTTGTGGGATAGTATCTTGCGATTGCTCAAATTTTGGAAGATATAAAAGAAAGAGATGCCCATCTTGCGATTTTGGAAGAGGAGTTTAAGATTGTTAGGGAAAAGGATGAATACATCAGAAACTTAAAAAAATCACATGCATCTAGTTCAGGTCGAGTGACTCACATGCTGAGGGGAGTCTGAGAGTTAATGATTATTATCAACTTCCACCTAGAAGAACTAGAAGAGAGAGCCACAAAGAGACTAGGGTATAGCACTAACCGAAAATTTTTTTAGCTCCACTACTCACCAAAGCACTTTTTTAGGTCACTTCCACCAAAAAGAGGTCAAACAAGTTTAAAGCAACAAAACTCAATTTAAAAGAATGGGACTACAAAAAAGTGAATCGATATTTGACATGACTTGAAAGAGTGTTCAATAAAATTGACAAGCAAAAAATTAAGGTATACAAGAAGAGGTAGCACTCAAATTGAAACCTAGAGAATGATACTAGAATTGGGTGAACAAAACCAAAAACAACACTACTAGATTTTTGTGTAAATATTTTCTTAACTTTCCAAATTTATGCTGGATAGAATAATTCAAATTTGAATTTGAAATTTTAACCATACAAACCTCAATGTTTAAGCTCAAATTAGGCGCTGGAAATTCATTACCGCTTCAATTAATTATTCGTATTTTAAATATCATTTTTTTTTGTATTTTGAATTTTGCTATACTTATTTTTTTTCACTTTTTCTCAACACATCAAACAGCTCAAATCCAGAATTTCAAACATTTTCACTGATGTAATTAATTTTTATAAATGTTTTCAGCCAGCACAGAAACTATGAAATAGAGAAAACCTATATTGGAATTAAAAAATAGCAATGAAACTTCAAAAACATAATAGAATTGGATGGAAAATAAACTTGTATGAAACTAACACACAAGTATGAACTCAAATGTGGAAAAATAAAAAGGCACAGAAGCACAAATTCAGAATATATTTTGTACTCAAATTAAAATCAAACAACCAAAATTAACAATAAAAGTACTACATAGAATTTATGACAATTTTGGATGAACATGACTTTGACAAAACTTGAATTGATTCAAAAATTAAAATGACTCAAATACCAAAAAGATTGCACCAATTAAAACATCAATAAGACTCAAATAAAAGCAAAAACAGAACAACACATTCAAATACTCAATAGAAACCTATAAAATTGCAACCGAAATGTTCAAGAACAATTGAACACAAATTTTATAAACCGAACAGAATTTAAAAAACAACGACACAAACTAAAATTAAAACTAAAACAACAAGACAATTCAAAATATGATGAACAACATGGAATTAAGAACAACAGAGAAAAAATAAAAGAAGAATAGGCACTTATCTCTTGAAGAACCTTGTTCTAGATACCAAATGATAGAATGTGCCTTCATGACCGAATTCTTTTCTTGAAATTTTGAGAGAATTGGCGGAAGCTTCAATGGAAGAGACGAACAAGGATGACTCGTATAGAGCTATGGTTTCCTTGAAATGATAGGTAGGGAGAGTGATTGGTTGGACCATATCACTTGAGCTAGGTGAATAAGAAGATTAAAGTGTCTATCCTAGATAGGCAAGACAAGAGAGTGAGATGGCTAGTAGTCTTGGCAGCAATTCACTCATTCATTAATCTTGAAAATTTAATGAGCCAAGCACCCATTTATATAGCTTAGAGGTCCAGCCATTCAATACAAAAATAGGTGGGAAAATTCAAATGGAAAATGTTTGAAAATAGGCACCTAAAATGACCTCATAAGGCAAGCATAACAAGGTGTGATCAATGTGACTCATTTTAGGTCTAACGACCGGCCTAGGTTAATTAGGAGTCTTCTAGAAACCCTAATTTAACCTAGGTTGGGTTTTAGATCCCTCAATCCAACCCTAATCACATTTAAGAAAAATTACAAGTAAAATTCCTATTTTACTTTTGACAAGAAAATAAATTCTACTCTAAATATTTACACTAGGTTTTTTTGGCATTTTTGAGCATGTAAAGAAAAGCTTCTCTGCCATCAGTAGCAGAGTCTCTTCATGAATCTTCTTTGTCATAGACCTAGTTGTTGGACTTGAGCTTGGCCTTCTTCCATCAGTAGCTATGCCTTTTTTCAGAATATCATCAGTCTAAATAAAATTTCTACACCACTGCTCAACTTTCTTAAGAAGTGAAACACACCATTTATACATATTAAAACTATAAGCTAGAAATTCAGTAATCACCGTATTAACCAACTGAATCCGAGCCATCATGCTAAGAGATTTACCTTTCCAAGATGCTAGCTTCAATTTGACTTTATCAACCAAAGGTTGAAGAAATTGACACTTTGGAACACCAACAAAGATAGACACCCCTGAATAATAAAATGGTAAACAATCATGACTACAAGAAAGAAGACGTCGAATTTCGGTAAAAAATCTTGCAGAATTATCCATGGTGAAAAAAATTCTCTTAGAATTATTAACATATTGATCCGAAAAATCACCATATTTTTAAAAAAAATACTCAAATTTCTAAGAGACTTATTATCCGTCCTACATAAAAAAAATATGTCATCAACATATAAAACATGAGAGGGGAGTGATATAACCTTGTGGACTAGCCATATGTAGAATCATCTTATCATTCATAAGCTTAGAGATACCTCTACTGGGAACTTCCTCTACAAGACAAAAAAAGTAAAGGAGATAATGGAACACCTTGTCTGACACCTTTACTACAAGGAAAAAAAAACCCACCAAACTACCATTTATCTTGATAGAAAGCATAGTTGAACGAAGAATTGTACTAATCCTACCGGCAAATAAGGGATGAAAATCAAAGTGTGTAAAAACTAATAATAAGAACTTCCAACTTAGAGTGTCAAATGCATTTTGAATATCAACTTTGTAAGCCACATTACCTCCTCTAACCATTTTAGAAAGCATGTTAATAGTTTCAGAAGTAATACCAATACAATCCTAAATCTGTCTACCCTGCACAAACCCATATTGATTAGGAGAAATTATTCTAGCAGCCACAATTTCAAGCCTATCCGCCTGTATTTTGGAAATAATCTTAAATTTAAAAATAGTGAAAATAATTGGCCTATAATCTTTAATGGAGTCAGCACCCGAATTCTTAGGAATAAGAGATACCACATTGTCGTTCATTCCAGGAAGAACCCGGTTTTGATTTAAAAACTATTGAACAACTTTGCAAACATTTGTCCCAATAATGTCCCAACAAGAATGAAAGAATACACCACCAAAACTGTCCGAACCAGGAGCACTATTACCATTAAGATTAAAAATTGCATTTTTAATATCCGAAGAATCCGGGCATTTAATCAACATATTATTCTCCTCATAAGGAACCAGTTCAGGAATATAAGTACCAATAAACTCTTCCATACTACATGTATCCTAATCATTAGAAATAAACCCAGCATAAAGATTTTTATAAAAATTCAAAATATGATTTTCAATGAGTTTAGGATCCTCAATAACCTCATTATCAATCCATAGGCGATGAATCTCACTAGAATTATTTCTCCTCTTTACCACAATATGGAAAAAAGCAATATTTCTATCCCCATCTTTAAACCAAAGCATCTTGGCCCTTTCTTTCCAAAATAAATATTGACAATGAAGAGCATGGTCAAGCTTCTCCATAGCAATCTTTCCTTGACATAGAAGCCCATCAATATCAGACAAACTAGTAGTTTCTAAGGTTTGTTGACTACCAAGGAGGAGACCCTGCTTGAGAAGCATTGCATTGTGAACATTACCAAAAGAATTTTTATTTCAGCCTCGGAGCTCAATTTTCAACCTTTTTAACTTATGTTGTAAAATAAACATAGTACAATCAACAACCGTATTAGTCTAAGAATCGTGAATAAGCTTCATACATGAACTACTCTGAAGCCACATAGAAAAGAAAAGAAAATTGCTAACCTTCCTTAAAAAATTACTAGCAAGAGTAGCAAGAATAGGGGAATGGTCAGAACAATTTTTAACAAGAACCTGATAAGTATAAGAATCCAATTCATCCAGACACACTCCATTACATAAAGCCTTATCCAGTTTTCTATTAATTATGTGTAACCCTCTCCTCCCGTTACCCTGAGTATAACGAGGTCCAGAGAAAGGTATACAAGTAAGATCATTATTATTAATCCAATCAAGAAAATCATTACAAGAAACTTGATTAGGAGCAACCCCTCCTTTGCAGTCGTCAACCGAGAGAACAACATTAAAATCTGATGGAAGAAGGCCAAGCTCAGGCCCAACTACTAGATCCATGGCAAGGAAGATACAAGAAGACTGGGACTCTGCTACTGATGGAAGAGAAACCCTTCTATACATGTTTAAGAATTCTATAAACCTAGTGTAAATATTTAGAGTAGAATTTAATTTTCTTGTCAAAAGTATAAGAGGAATTTTACTTGTAATTTTTCTTATTTGTAATTAGGATTGAAATAGGCACCTAAAAACCAAACTAGGTTAAATTAGGGTTTCTAGAAAACTCCTAAATTAAACTATGCCAGTCATAAACCTAAAAAGAGTCACATGAAGCACACCTTGGTCATGCTTGTCTTCTGACTCCAAAATAGACGCCACTTTTCAAACCTTTTCTTTTTGAATTTCCCACCAATTCTCTTGTACAATGGTCGGACCTCATTCCTATATAAAGGGGTGTTTGGCTCATGAATATTCAAGATTAATGAATGAGTAAATTGCTTCCAAGATTGCATGCTTTCTCACTCTCTTGTCTAGCCTTTATAGGATAGACACCTTAATCTTCTTCTACACCTTCTCCAAGTGATATGGCCTAACCAATCACTCTCCTTACCTCTCATGCACCTTCAAGGAAACCATAGCTGATACAAACCCACAAAGACTCCAAAACCAAGTCCTCAAGAAGATGACCAAGAATGCCCACTATAAAGGGTCATCTCAACAAGCAAAGGAAGACCTTTTCAATAGGAGGAATGGACAAGGTGCAGAGCACTTGAAGTTCTTCCTATTAGTCTTCTTAAATATTTAGAAAAATGTTGTAAATAAATTGGGCTCAGATGAGGAATCCAAATAGTAGAAATAAGGTAGAATAAAGTGCCTTTAGCATAGTAAGGGGTGTGGGCAGCATTCTTGCTTGTTCCTAGCTCATTTGAAGGCATTTTGACCTAATTTCTAGAAGGATAAGCCAAGAACACGGGATTGACTTAGTCAAACCCTATGGCTGCCCACTTTTTTCCCTTTTCCCATTTTACCCTTTAAGCTTGCTTTCCAAGGCTCCTAAATCTATAAATAGGTAGGCTTACCTCATGTATTCGCAAGTTGAAAATTAGAGTAAAGAAACTATACACAATTTTTGTGTGATTTGTGAGTGAGTGAAATTCCTCCTCTCTTGGTCTTATCTTGTGAGTTTTGAGAGCTCTCAAGTTACGGCATCCTTCACTTATCTTGGAGTCATTTCACCATCCAAGTGGCGTGCAACCATTCTCAATTCCATTTCTCATAAGCTTCCTTTTCCTTCATCTTTTCCTTCCATTATCATTCCATCTATTCATAACATGTTCTTATTTTGCTTCATTATGTCTATTCGGTTTTTATATGTTGCTCTTGTTTTCCTTATGTAATTCCACACCATAACTTGTCATCATCATCACCTTATAATTGTGTTTTGCTTTTGCCTTTGTGAAATGAACCTTCACATCTACTTAATCACTTGGTTAAGTTAATGTCCAGTGGGGATTTTCCTTAGGTTCTCACCATACTTGTCTCATAAAATCCAATCCTAAGTAAAGTGTCACCATAAAAATGAACAATCATAAAATCGACTCACATCAATAGCTCCATTGGAGCCATCCTTGTTCCATTCCCTCCATCAAGATTCCGCCAATCCTCTAAAAAATTCAAGCAATCAAAGGAAATGAAGGCAATGCTATCAAAATCTCCCAAAATACATTAAGGCCCCGTGATGAAACTAAGATCCCTCCACAAAAATCGTCTAACCAAGTATGTGTTAGCACCATAAATACCTGCAAAGCTAAAACATTTATCAAGTGAAAGGAAATTTACAGAAATAAACTGATCATTGACAAAGAAATTTTGGACAAAATATGGAACCGACAAACACCAAAGCTTAGCAACTTTATTAACGATAGGAGACGTAGCGACCAAATGCATTTTAACATATTTGAAAAGAACATCTAAAGCATCAGTGTATGGCATCATATGTTTAGCAAGAAAAACAAGAAGAAGTTTATGCAGTTTAGGTAAATTAAACAACATCTCCACAGTTTTGTGTTTTGTCAGTCCTCTAACATTCCAAACAAAAAGAAAAAACCTTCATTGGAACTTTTTGGATGGAACTACCTTAGTAGTTTTTTTAGATTTACCAGTCCCAATAGATGGTCTTCCTGGTTTTCTAGTAGTGCGAACAATTTCCTCCCCTATCATTGGTATTCTCCTCCATTGCACTAGGATCCACCCAAATTTTGGAGACGACCTAATTTTCAACAGTTATATGTTCAAAATTAAAGACAATAATGGAATTCAGAATAATTGGCATACCAGTATTAGGACCACCTGCCTTATCTGTAGTTTCCAAACCATCAAGAGATGAAAACTGATTTTGTAGGGCCAACATATCATTATCTAGGAGTAGTGCTTTGACATTACCAACTGATTTAGCCATTTGAGGAGAGTTATGACATGACAGAGACGGTTCATCCATAATAATAGAGACCTGCACATGATGACCATCAATAGGAGCCGTAACATCCTGTGAATCTACTACAGGTTATGAATCTAACCCCTTCGTTTGCATAACAGCTTATGAATCCCCTACCAGCCCAAGTTCTGAAACCTTAACTATATCAGAAGTGGGGTTGGAAAATTCCTGCCTGAGTGAGGACCTATCATGATCCGATGCATCCACAAAAGGAGACATATTTGCAAAATCATTGTAACGCCCCTCAAATTTTATTCATATTTATATAATAAAATAAACGTAAAACAATAATATCAAAATTAACATATGTATATATAATAAAATACATCCATCCCATACATTGTATCTCAAAAGAACATCCCTTCTCTAGGGGATTTTAATACAGATTCATCAAATAGTTTTCAAAAAGAACGAAAATACAACATTCAAACTCTTCCATCCCTTCCTCCAATAACTCATTGGGGAGCTCTATCACCTGCCACCTTGTCTGCTCCCGTGTAAATTATACACGATCATCACAGATTTAAGGAAAAACAACCACAAAACAAAACAAAGGGGTAAGCTAGCTGTAAAAAAAAAACTTTAAATACGAAACTTTATATCAACATAACCCATCATTTTTCGCACATTTCACAATTTCCTCAAGTGTCATTCATTCCACATAACCATCAAGTGTCTATCAAAATTTCTCTTTATTCAGCCTTCTCATGTCAGACTTTCCACTGACTCATAACACATAGACACTTGACTCTATTTCCGGAAGACTCGTGCGTTGACTCAGACTCAGAGATCTGCACCTGTCATACTACACCACTATGAATCCACACAAGGTCGATGTGAATCCACACAGCTATGCGCATAAATAATCTCAATATCATCACTCTCCTAGTATGACAGCGTTAATCCATATAACAGGTCAAGTCAGTTATCTTTCAAACGACTTACCCATACATATGAACCTCCTTCGACTCTCACCACCTGAATAACTTCATCTACATAATTCCATTATCTCAGGAGAGTCAGGATATCTCCTT
This sequence comes from Phaseolus lunatus, assembly GCA_013389735.1. Lineage (NCBI taxonomy): Eukaryota > Viridiplantae > Streptophyta > Magnoliopsida > Fabales > Fabaceae > Phaseolus > Phaseolus lunatus. The sequence goes on along the minus strand of CM023861.1, from coordinate 17,144,763 downwards.
ATTACAAATCCTTAGTCAATGCACATTCTAAACAAATCTCCACACGGTATTTTCTTTCCTGAAAATACTATGTTTTGATCACTCTTTCACATCATTCCAGTATATCATCCAACACGTAAATGAACAAGGCAACCATAACATACTTTAAACCTTTTCTAACAATCCAAACATATCTCAATCAAATCATACCAAGGTTGATAATTTCGAAAATCATACACAGTTCACAGCATCCACTATATTTTAAAAAAACCACATTTCAATCTCAACAAATACCGATTCACACAAAACAGGGGATTGTGAAATAGAATTTAAAACTGGTGACCACGTCACCCCAACTTCAGACTCTGCTAGCCTAAGGTTTTTATTAAAAATAACGCTAGCTTCCCTTACCTGGACTTGAGCCGATCTCACTAAGAGCTCCAAACCCACCGAGAACTCAAGGATGCCTTAACCTGCACCATAGAGTCCCGATCACAAAACTAACTATAACACTCATATTCTAAGTTAACAGAGACTAACTCTAAAGCCAAAAGAGTCGCACGCAGAGCCTATGCAGAGGCAACTCTCTCAAGTTCAGAAGCGACTTCAAAAACAGAGCACGACGAACTTACTCTGTTTTAAGGCTTTGATCGGAAACTTGCAGAGATACTTGCCCGGAGCCCAAGGGCAGTAGCCGATCGTTAAACGGGTGCTTGATGGTGTTGGAAACGTCAACTGGTATCGAAGATGCCCGAACGTGGAGAGAAGGAGAGAAAGGAAACAAGGAACCAAAACTCAACTCACTTGATTTCTCTCTACCCAAATAGCGTTCGAACATTGCCTATCAGAAGTGGATTTTGAAATTAAACCACCTTGCCCAGGAATGCCGCTGCCACTACCCACTCTGATGGAAAACTCTTGCGTGCAAGTTTCCTTTGACAGGATGGCCACGTGGACACCTTTGTATGCCCAAAACTCTGGAGCCACCTGCCCTACTTACTCTCTGTTGCCAACTGCTCTAGGGACCTTTACTGTCTACGTGTCGCGCCTGCAGAACGCCTTCGCAGGAAGCCTGGGTCCCAGCTTATCTACGTATAACATGACCCCCCGATGACCAGGAACCGATGACTGATCTCGTGATGACTATCCACCGATGTCTCACCCTGGTAGACGACCGATGTCTCTCCTTGGAAGAAGACCGATGTCTGATGACACCTCGTCACCCCTGCTGAAGGCTCATCGACTCACTACTCCACGTCTGTGTTATCACCCCCACATGGCTCGGTGACGTCGGTAGCTTCTCCTGCCCGAGGACAGGTCGGTACTAACTCCTCACGTGCCAATGCATGCAACACTGAGGACAATCTCTTATGCCAAAGCATAGAGTTTCGCATTTATCCCGCATGCATGGCGTATCTAAGGTTCAAATCACACCTTGATACATGTGATTTCTAGAACCCACTATGGTCCATCGACCGACCTCTACCATACTGACCTCAGACCTCTTGGGCGACGTCCGAGGTCTGACTACTATGGATTTTCTATTATATGACCTTTTTCATTTTAAATAATAACATACTCAGAAATCATTTAAAATATACCACTTCTATTCCAAATAAATTTCTAGATCCTTACATTCTCCCCAACAAGAAAAATTTTCGTCCCCGAAAATTGACTTACTAGGAAAAGAGGTAGGGATAGGCTTCTCTCATGGTTTCTTCTAATTCCCAAGTTGAATCACCAGATCTGTCATCCCACACCACCTTTACCATATTGATGTTGAACCAAGTGGTGTTCAAGGTTTTGAAGAATCCAAATCCTTTGAAGGATGATGAAGCTTTTGCTGTGCTTGTTGTTGCTGTGCTGGTTTAGTTAGGATCTGGGTAGTTTGAGTTGTGTAACTCAACCTTTGATTGAATCTAAAGCTCAAGCATCTCAACTTTCAAACAAAGTAAAGTGTTTTTTTCAAACTGAGTTAAAACAACTGATTGTTTTATCGAAACAACCTATTGTTTAAGCTTAGGTGTTTTGAAAACTGTTTTGAAGTGTGAAAATTGGTTAAGTAACAAAACAACCGATTGATTCGAGGAAACAATCGATTGTTTGTTATGTTTTTATAACAGAAAACAGTTTTGACTTTGACTGAGCTTTAAATGCTTTTAATTCATACGCTCCAGTCATAAAATTCTTTGACCAATCTTTCTAAAGCAATTAAGAGTTTGTTAAGATTTGATTACAAACATCTTCTTTATATATATACAGAAAAAACAGATTTGAGTTTGAAGAAGAATCGAAGTGAATTGAGAAAGTTTTTCTAAGAGTTGGAGATTGCTTAGAGTTTTGGTTGATCAAAGTGCCGAGATAGGATTCTCTTGTACTGATTTCAGATTGCTTCTGTAACAAGTGTAATCCTTGTAATTCTGTGAACATTCGTTTGTGCTGTTGCTAAGAAGAGCTGTGTGTTCTTGAGGGGATCAAGATCAGCTTTCTTAGTGTTGTGTGCTGAGCAAGGAAAGTGTGTTTCTTGAGGGTGTTCAAGGTCACTTTCTTGGTTGTGTGTAAGTAATCTAGTGTTGATTGCTTAGTGGATTTCCTCAGGGTTTCTGAGAAGACTGGATGTAGCTCTGGGTTGGAGTGAACCAATATAAACATCTGTGAACAATCTCTCTATCTCTAACTCTTTAATTTCAGTTTGTTTGTTGTTTGCTGTTATAAACAACCGATTGTTTCGAAGAAACAACCGATTGTTTTCCTGGCAGTGCTGTTTTGCTTGCTGTTTTGGCAAACTGAATTGCTTAATCATTTGATTTCTGAAAGATATTCATTCTAGCTTGGAAAAGTTTGCGAAAACCTCTTTAAACAATTCACCCCCCTCTAGTTTAAAGCCATAATTTCTAACAATTGGCATCAAGAGCTTGGTTCTTGAAAGTTATTCAAGTTGATCTAAAATCTTTTTTTATGGCTGGAAAACTATCTTTTGAGGAGGGTGCTTCAATCTACAAACCACCTTTATTCTGTGGATTGAATTATAAGTTTTGGGAAGCAAGAATGAAAATCTTTATTGAATCAATTGATCAAAGAATTTGGGACTCAATTGAGAATGGTCCTTACATTCCAAAGTTCAAAAAGAATAATTCCTTTACTATAAAACCTTTGTCCAAATGGACAGATGATGAATGTAAGATGGCTCAGCTTGATAGGTCTGCTCAAAACATTATAGCTTCTGCACTAGATACTAATGAATTTTTCAGGATATCAAAGTGCAAAACTGCTAAGGAAATGTGGGAGACTCTCAAGGCTGCTCATGAACCAAAGGAAGCAATGACAAAGAGTCAAGCAAGAAGGAAGAGAAGACAAAATAAGAAAAGCCTCAATCTTTGCTTAATGGCCAGAAGGGAGGATGACTCATGTAGTGTAAGTTCATCAAACTCTTCAAACTCTGAAAATTATGGTCAATTGCTTCAAGCCTTTCAAGAAACACATGAAGAAGCAAACCGATTGGCTCTCTTAAACAATCGATTGAAAGAAAAGAATAGCTGGCTTGAAAACAGGGTAAAAGCACTAGAGGATGATTTAGAAAATTCAAAAATGGATTTTGAAAATCTGGAAATCATTTACAAAAACTCCTCTTGCAAGTGTGACACTCTAGCTTTTGAAAATTGCGAAAATCTTGAAAAGAAGGTCCACTATCTTGTTAAAACAGTGGATAAGCTTTCTAAAGGCCAATCCAACTTTGAAAGTGTGCTAGCTTCTCAAAAGTGTGTTTTTGGAAAATCAGGATTGGGTTTTAATCCACAAAACCAGCAAGATAGATTTTCAAAAACTTTTTCAAAAAGGCCAGAAAAACAATCGATTGGACCATCGAAACAATCGATTGTTACATGCTTCTATTGCATGAAAAGAGGTCATTCTGTGCGATTCTGTAAAATCAGAAAACATGTTGTTCCTAAAGGGCTTATGAAGTGGATTCCCAAGAAAAATAAAGCTTGTGTTGATGAGTATACACCAGATGGACCCTCATTCATAAGGGGACCAAACCTATGTACTTGAGAATTTTCTTTGTAGGAAATCTTGGAGGAGAGAAAGCAGCTTTGGTACTTGGACAGTGGATGCCCCAAGCATATGACAGGGGACAAATCAAAGTTCCTGAGAATATCCTTCAAGCAAGAGGGTCATGTCACCTATGGAGATAACAACAAAGGAAGAATACTTGGAAGAGGATCCATAGGAGATGAGAGCATCTTGGTGATTCATGATGTGCTCTTTGTTGAAGGCCTAAAGCATAATCTGCTGAGTATTAGCCAACTGTGTGACAAGGGGTATCAAGTGATGTTCAAGGCAAACACATGTGAAATCTGTCTACCCAACACTAAAGAGGTAATGTTGGTAGGTAAGAGAGTTAATAATGTGTATCTTCTAGATATCTCTTCACCATGTTCAATTGGATGTCTTCTATCCAAGCAAGATGAATCTTGGCTTTGGCATAGAAGAATTGCTCATATTCACATGAATCATTTGAACAAGCTTATATCAAAAGATCTTGTGATTGGGCTGCCAAAACTCAAGTTTGAGAGGGATCACATTTGTGAAGCTTGCCAAAAAGGGAAACAAGTGAAAAGTTCTTTTAAAACCAAAAATGTTGTCTCTTCATTGAGACCTCTTGAACTCCTTCACATGGATCTCTTTGGACCCTCTAGAACTATGAGTCTTGGTGGAAATTATTATGCTCTTGTTATTGTTGATGATTTCTCTAGGTACACTTGGACCTTGTTCTTGGAGTCAAAGAGTGATGCCCTTGCTGCATTCAAAAGGCTAGCAAGAAGACTTCAAAACACAAAGGGCAGTAACATAGGCTCAATAAGGAGTGACCATGGAGGAGAATTCCAAAATGAGAAGTTTGTCAAGTTCTGTGAGAAGTTGGGAATTCTACACAATTTCTCTGCTCCAAGAACACCACAGCAAAATGGAGTTGTAGAGAGGAAGAACAGGTCTCTTGAAGAGCTTGCAAGGACAATGCTTAGTGAATCTTCACTTCCTAAGTATTTTTGGGCAGATGCAGTGAGTACCTCCTGTTATGTGATGAATAGGGTGCTTATAAGGCCCATTTTGAAGAAAACTCCATATGAACTTTTCAATGGAAGAAAGCCTAACATCAGTCACCTCAAAGTCTTTGGCTGTAACTGTTTTGTTCTCAACAATGGAAAGGAAAGCTTGGGAAAATTTGATGAGAAAGCTGACCTTGGCATTTTCATTGGTTATTCCCTCACAAGCCATGCTTATAGAGTCTACAACAAAAGGTTAATGAATGTAGAAGAATCAGTTCATGTAGTCTTTGATGAGGTAGATCGCAGAATCAGTGAGAACCCAAAGATCAGTGCTGAGGAAGACGAACAGAGCATCAGTTTGGAGAAGCTGGAAATCTGTACAGAAAAACAACCGGTTGATTTGCAGAAACAACCGATTGAAATTCTGCAACAGAGTGAGCTGCCCAAAGAGTGGAGAATTCCCAGAGATCTGTCAGTGGATAACATCATAGGGCAGATAAAGGAAGGTGTCTCCACACGTAGCTCCATCTCAAACTTCTGTAGACACACAGCTTTTGTCTCTCAAATTGAACCAAAGTCAATTGAAGAAGCTCTCAAGGATGAGAAGTGGGTTGAAGCTATGCAAGAAGAGCTAAATCAATTCGAAAGAAATGAGGTATGGTTTCTTGTTCCTAGAACTAATGAAATGAATATTATTGGTGCAAAATGGGTTTTCAGGAACAAGCTAGATGAGGAAGGAGTGATCACAAGAAATAAAGCAAGGCTAGTTGCCAAGGGCTACAATCAAGAAGAGGGCTTAGACTATGGTGAAACCTTTGCTCCTGTGGCTAGATTGGAGGCTGTGAGGCTGCTGTTGGCTTTTGCATGTATGAGTGGTTTTAAACTCTTCCAAACGGATGTAAAAAGTGCCTTCTTGAATGGCTACATCAATGAGGAAATCTATGTAGATCAACCACCGGGTTTTGAAGACCACAAGTATCCCAACCATGTCTTCAAGTTGAAGAAAGCTTTGTATGGTCTGAAACAAGCTCCAAGGCAGTGGTATGAGAGGCTTAGCAACTTTCTGCTATCTCTTGGCTATGAAAGAGGAATGATAGACAAGACTCTCTTCATCAAGAAGTCACATGCTGAAATAATTCTTGTGCAAATATATGTTGATGACATCATCTTTGGTGCTACACAAGATAGGTTGTGTGAAGAATTTGTGGCTGCTATGAAAGGTGAGTTTGAAATGCCTATGATGGGAGAACTATCTTTCTTTCTTGGATTGCAGGTTAAACAAACAAAGGATGGGATCTTCTTAAGTCAATCAAAGTATTGCAAGGAGATTCTCAAAAAGTTTGAAATGGAGAATTGCAAAGAGGCAAGCACTCCAATGCCATCAAGCTGCTACATGGATGCAGATTCTGCTGGAAAGAGTATAGATCAAACAAAATTCAGAGGATTGATTGGATCATTGCTTTATCTAACAGCAAGTAGACCGGACATCATGTTTGCGGTGTGTCTATGTACAAGATTTCAAGCAAATCCTAAAGAGTCACACTTCAAAGCTGCAAAGAGAATTCTGAAATATCTCAAAGGAGCATCATCTGTAGGATTATGGTATCCCTCTCATTCTCCAATACATTTAATTGGTTATTCAGATTCTGATTTCGCAGGTTGCAAGCTAGATAGAAAAAGCACAAGTGGCACTTGTCACCTTCTTGGCTCTAGCCTAATCTCATGGCATAGCAAGAAACAAGCATGTGTTGCTCTCTCTACTGCTGAGGCAGAATATATAGCTGCTGGTAGCTGCTGTGCACAGATCCTATGGCTCAAACAACAACTTGCAGATTTTGGTGTACAAATCAGCAAAGTTCCTTTGATGTGTGATAACACAAGTGCAATCAATCTTACCAAAAATCAAATCCAGCACTCAAGGACCAAACATATTGAAATAAGACATCATTTCATCAGAGATCATGTGCAAAATGGGAACTGTGAAGTAAAGTTTGTGGAGACCAAACTGCAGCTAGCTGACATCTTCACAAAGCCTTTGCCAAAAGAGAGGTTTTTCTTCTTAAGAAATGAGTTAGGTATTCTTGATCTAAATAATCTCTCTTAAAATCTATGTTTGGTACATGTTAAAATTTATTTGTGAAGACAAATAGGGGGAGACTTATTGGTACTTGTATATCTGTATCTTATTTGCATAAAAATGTTTAAATCTCTAAGTATAAAAGTGTTTTTCTACTGCTGCTGATAGAAACAATCGATTGTTTCGTGTAAACAACCGATTGAATTTTATGTTAAAAGAGGTATAATTTAACTGGCTGCTGTAAGAAGCTTTGGATGGTACAAATGTTTTCTTTGCAGGAACTGCTTCAGATTTAATCAGTACAACACAAGCACCAGGGATTTGTCTTCATCAAATAGGGGGAGATTGTTGAACCAAGTGGGGTTCAAGGTTTTGAAGAATCCAAATCCTTTGAAGGATGATGAAGCTTTTGCTGTGCTTGCTGTTGCTGTGCTGGTTTAGTTAGGATCTGAGTAGTTTGAGTTGTGTAACTCAACCTTTGATTGAATCTAAAGCTCAAGCATCTCAACTTTCAAACAAAGTAAAGTGTTTTTTTCAAACTGAGTTAAAACAACCGATTGTTTTATCGAAACAACCGATTGTTTAAGCTTAGGTGTTTTGAAAACTGTTTTGAAGTGTGAAAATTGGTTAAGTAACAAAACAACCGATTGATTCGAGGAAACAATCGATTGTTTGTTATGTTTTTATAACAGAAAACAGTTTTGACTTTGACTGAGCTTTAAATTCTTTTAATTCATACGCTCCAGTCATAAAATTCTTTGACCAATCTTTCTAAAGCAATTAAGAGTTTGTTAAGATTTGATTACAAACATCTTCTTTATATATATACAGAAAAAACAGATTTGAGTTTGAAGAAGAATCGAAGTGAATTGAGAAAGTTTTTCTAAGAGTTGGAGATTGCTTAGAGTTTTGGTTGATCAAAGTGCTGAGATAGGATTCTCTTGTACTGATTTCAGATTGCTTCTGTAACAAGTGTAATCCTTGTAATTCTGTGAACATTCGTTTGTGTTGTTGCTAAGAAGAGCTGTGTGTTCTTGAGGGGATCAAGATCAGCTTTCTTAGTGTGGTGTGCTTACCAAGGAAAGTGTGTTTCTTGAGGGTGTTCAAGGTCACTTTCTTGGTTGTGTGTAAGTAATCTAGTGTTGATTGCTTAGTGGATTTCCTCAGGGTTTCTGAGAAGACTGGATGTAGCTCTGGGTTGGAGTGAACCAATATAAACATCTGTGTACAATCTCTCTATCTCTAACTCTTTAATTTCAGTTTGTTTGTTGTTTGCTGGTATAAACAACCGATTGTTTCGAAGAAACAACCGATTGTTTTCCTGGCAGTGCTGTTTTGCTTGCTGTTTTGGCAAACTGAATTGCTTAATCATTTGATTTTTGAAAGATATTCATTCTAGCTTGGAAAAGTTTGCAAAAACCTCTTTAAACAATTCACCCCCCCTCTAGTTTAAAGCCATAATTTCTAACAATTGATAGTCTTGCCTCTGAGCTGTTTACTCTATTGATCGTCGATCCTAAGTGGTTTTGCTTCAAACGACAAGTTATCCTTGATCTGCACATCGTCCACTTCCAAGACGTGACTAGGGTCTGGAATATACTTTCGCAGCTGTGATACATGAAAGACATTATGCAGATTTGCTAATTGGGGAGGTAGAGCAATCTCGTAAGCCACTGGACCTATCCTCCTTAAGATCTGATATGGTCCAACGAACTTAGGAGATAGCTTCTTTGATTTGATAGCTTGTCCTACACCCTTGGTCGGTGTCACTCTCATAAACACGTGATCTCCAGCTGCATACTCCAAAGGTTTTCTCCTCTGATCTGCATAGGATTTCTGCCGACTTTGAGAAGCTTTCATTCTGTCTTTTATCTGTCTCACCTTCTCGGTCGTCTGCTGAATCAACTCTGGCCCAACCAAAACTGATTCACCCTCCTGATACCATCATAGAGGAGTTTTGCATTTCCTTCCGTACAGAGCTTCATATGGTGCCATCCCGATACTGGCATGATAACTGTTATTATAAGTAAACTCCACCAGCGGCAACATCTCATCCCAACTTCCCAATTGATCTAAGATACACGTCCTCAACAGATCTTCTAAGGACTGAATCGTTCTCTCAGACTGTCCATCTGTTTGAGGATGATATGCCGAGCTCATTCTCAACTTAGTTCCCAAGGAATCTTGTAAGGTCTGCCAAAACCGTGAAGTAAACCTGGGATCTCTATCCGAAACAATGCTGGAAGGCACTCCATGCAACCTCACAATTTCTCTGATGTACAACTGTGCCAACTTGGCCATAGATATCCTCAGATTAACTAGAAGAAAGTGAGCACTCTTTGTCAGTCGATCAACTATGACCCAGATTGCATCATGACCCCTTACCGATCTAGGTAAATGGGTAACAAAATCCATGGCAATGCTGTCCCATTTCCATTCAGGAATATCCAATTGTTGCAACAAACCACCAGGCCTTTGATGTTCTACCTTCGCCTTCTGACATGTCAAGCAGGTAGCAACATACCGAGCTATTTCCTTCTTCATGCCCGACTACCAAAATGACTCCTTTAAATCTTGGTACATCTTATTCATACCTGGATGTAAACTAAGATAACTTTTGTGGCCTTCTTCTAGGATCATCTTCTTCACCTCTTCATTTGCAGGTATGCAAATTCTGCCATTAAATCTCAAGATTCCATCGTCTCCCATCACAAAGCTTTTAGCCTGATCGGTGCCTAGTAATTCCACAATACGCTTCAGACTAGGATCCTCTAATTGCTTATCCTTTATCATTCCAATGAAATCATTAGTTATAGTTAACTTACTACAACTAATATGATTAACATGAAATTCTACTCCAAAGTTTAAATCTCTAAACTGCTCGATCAACTTCTGCTCTTCAATCATCATGGTTGATACTTGTATTGATTTCCTACTCAAAGCATCTGCCACTACATTGGCCTTCCCTGGATGATACATCAGTTGGAAATCATAATCCTTTAGAAACTCCATCCATCTTCTTTGTCTCATATTTAACTCCTTCTGATCAAACAGATATTTTAGGCTTTTATGGTCACTAAACACCTGAAACTGAGCTCCATACAAATAATGCCTCCAAATCTTCAAGGCAAACACCACAGCCGCCAACTCTAAGTCATGAGTAGGATAGTTTCTCTCATGAACTTTGAGTTGCCTTGAAGCATATGCAACTACTCTTTTCTCTTGCATCAAAACACATCCCAAACCCTGATGTGAAGCATCACAGTAAACCTCAAAAGGTTTTCCTATATCCAGGATCACTAACACCGGAGCACTAGTCAATCTCTTCTTTAGCTCCATGAAACTCTGCTCACATTTGTCAGTCTAAGCAAAAGGTTGATCTTTGCGAGTTAACTGAGTCAAAGGAGCTACTACCCTGGAAAATTCTTCAATGAACCTCCGATAGTAGCCTGCTAAACCCACAAAACTCCTTATCTCAGTGACTGTCTTAGGACGTTCCCACTGAAGCACTGCCTCTACTTTGGCTAGATCCATTGAGATCCCCTGAGTAGATATTACATGTCCTAAGAAGTTGACTTCCTTCAACCAGAACTCACACTTAGAGAACTTAGCATATAATTGCTTCTCCCTCAGAATCTCCAATACTGTCTTCAGATGTTCTTCATGTTCTTCCTCGGTCCTTGAATAAATAAGTATGTCGTCTATAAAGACTACAACAAACTTATCCAAGAAGGGACGAAAAATTCTATTCATGTAGTCCATGAACAGAGCTGGAGTATTTGTTACTCCAAACGGCATCACCACATACTCATAGTGTCCATAACGAGACCTAAATGCCGTCTTCTGAACATCTTCAGCCTTTACCAAAATTTGGTGGTATCCCGTTCTCAGATCAATCTTTGAGAACACCGAGGCTCCATGCAATTGATCCATCAAATCATCGATTCTAGGTAGAGGATACTTGTTCTTGATGGTCAACTTATTCAACTGTCTGTAATCCACACACAACCGAGACCCTCCATCCTTTTTCTTAACTAGAAGCACTGGAGCCCCCCATGGAGATACACTAGGTCTGATGAGTCGCTTCTCTAACAAATCTTCTACTTGCTTCTTTAATTCTACCAACTCAGCTGGAGCCATTCGGTAAGGTCCCATTGACATTGGTCCAGCTCCAGGTACCAAATCAATAGAGAATTCCACTTCTCTCTTAGGAGGTAATCCAGGTATTTCTTCTGGAAATACATCTGTGAAGTCCTTCACCACATGTATACTGCCCATATCTTCTTCATTCTTCACTTCCATTTGAGCTAGGATCACAAAGCACCTCGACCCTTCTTTCAACTCCGACCACACATGCTGAGCAGATATCACATCTGACTCTTGGAAGTCCGAAAACGCTATTTCCTGTCTACCGCAATCTATGAGAATGTGATTGGCAGATAGCCAATCCATTCCTAGGATAACATCCAGGTCCTGAAGAGGTAGACAGATCAAATTTACTTTGACCTACGTCCCTCTACTATTACTGGACATTCAGAGCAAACTGTAGAGGTCAATACCTGTCCTGATGCAGGTGTAGCGACCAACAGTTCAAACGGAAACTCCTTCACTAGAAGGCCCAACTCGGCTACACACAGACTTGACACAAAAGAGTGTGTCGCTCTAGAATCAAACAAGGCTTTTACACTTCTACCAGCTATAAAACAAACACCTTGCACTAAGTTACCTGACCGAGATGCCTCAGCTCCTGACATAGCAAACACTCTCCCTGCTGCCTGAGGTCTGCTGCCTTCATTCCTAAACTGCTGAGAACCACCGGATTGGGTCATCCTATTCTTGTTAGGACACTCTCTAGCAACGTGTCCCGTCTTTTGGCATGTGTAGCATCTTTTCTCTGAATTCCCCTTGGAGCACATATTGGATGTGTGTGGTCCACCACAATGGAAACATCTAGGTTTCCATGGTTGTTGCTGCTAAAACTGGGGCGGAACTTCTCCTGCCCGATGTTGTGGAGGTCTCGCATAAGGCTTGTTTTGTGGGTGCTGCACCTTGGCCTTCCCACTGGAAGAACCCCCTGGGTGTGATCTGATCACCCGGGAATCACTCTTTTCCAGGGTCTCCACCATCTTCGCCTTCTCCACTAAGGCGTGAAACTCCCTGATGCACATAGGTGCTATGGTCCTCTTCAACTCATGCTTTAATCCTTCCTCAAACTTCCTACACCTCTAAGCCTCAGAGGTAGCTTGGGTATAAAATCTGGCTAAGTACTCAAACCTAGCAGCATAGGCGTTCACGGATATCTCTCCCTGCTCCAACCTAAGAAATTCCGCTTCCTTCGCGAACCTTGCACTATCTAGAAAATATTTCTCCAGAAACCTCACCCTGAAGCTTTCCCAATCTGATACTTCCGCTCGGGCTTCCATCATCTGTTGAGTTCCCATCCACCAGAACTCGGCTTCTCCAGATAACAGATAGGTAGCAAATACCAATTTCTTATCTTCAGGGCAGGAGGTTGCCTTGAAGATTTTCTCTAACTCCCTGATCCAATGATCTGCTTGATCAGGAGTAGCATTCCCACTGAACTTGGGTGGGTTGTGCCTCATGAACTCGGTCAGTCCCATCTGTTCCTGAGGTTGACCGACGTAGGAAGCTGTTGCAGCCGATCTAGCAGTTTCCCAATGGTGCATTGCAGCTTGATGATTCTGAGCCATTGCCGCATTCTGTTGTTGGATAGCACTTGCCATCATCTCAATAGCCTTGGCAATCTGGCTCATTTCCGAAGAAGGTTGGGGAGGGGTAGGAGGTCTAGGAGCCATCTTTCTCCGTTTCAGATTTTTGAAACTATTGTTTTCTATTCCTATAACTATAAGAATGAAATCGATAAGAAATCAATTCATTCAGAAGGTAACATCTAGATCTTACCAAGGTCAACATCTCAAAATCATCTAGAATTTGAGTTCATCAACAAAATCATAATACTCAAAATATAAAGTATAACACCGAAACAGTCATGGGTGTAAAACTATCAATCAAATACCACCACACTTAATAAAATGGAATAAAACACACCAAAAGTGAATATATGCTCAACATCAAACTTTTAGAATTAAGATTGAGAATCATCTCAATTCAGTTATGAGTGTGCACTTTCACTACTTTATCAAGATCCTTTCACTCTTAATACTAAATTTTTTTTTTTTTAGAGCATATATTTACTAAAGCACAAACAAGATTTCAATCAGAAAAACATTTGAAAACCTTTCACTATAGCTTTGATTAAGACTCGAATAATTATTTATAAGCAGAAGAAACACAATGAATCCACTACCCTCAGGTCATCCTAAGGATGAACTGCTCTGATACCATAAATGTAACGCCCCTCAAATTTTATTCATATTTATATAATAAAATAAACGTAAAACAATAATATCAAAATTAACATATGTATATATAATAAAATACATCCATCCCATACATTGTATCTCAAAAGAACATCCCTTCTCTAGGGGATTTTAATACAGATTCATCAAATAGTTTTCAAAAAGAACGAAAATACAACATTCAAACTCTTCCATCCCTTCCTCCAATAACTCACTGGGGAGCTCTATCACCTGCCACCTTGTCTGCTCCCGTGTAAATTATACACGATCATCACAGATTTAAGGAAAAACAACCACAAAACAAAACAAAGGGGTAAGCTAGCTGTAAAAAAAAACTTTAAATATGAAACTTTATATCAACATAACCCATCATTTTTCACACATTTCACAATTTCCTCAAGTGTCATTCATTCCACATAACCATCAAGTGTCTATCAAAATTTCTCTTTATTCAGCCTTCTCATGTCAGACTTTCCACTGACTCATAACACATAGACACTTGACTCTACTTCCGGAAGACTCGTGCGTTGACTCAGACTCAGAGATCTGCACCTGTCATACTACACCACTGTGAATCCACACAGGATCGCTATGAATCCACACAGCTATGCGCATAAATAATCTCAATATCATCACTCTCCTAATATGACAGGGTTAATCCATATAACAGGTCAAGTCAGTTATCTTTCAAACGACTTACCCATACATATGAACCTCCTTCGACTCTCACCACCTGAATAACTTCATCTACATGATTCCATTATCTCAGGAGAGTCAGGATATCTCCTTATTACAAATCCTTAGTCAATGCACATTCTAAACAAATCTCCACACGGTATTTTCTTTCCTGAAAATACTATGCTTTGATCACTCTTTCACATCATTCCAGTATATCATCCAACACGTAAATGAACAAGGCAACCATAACATACTTTAAACCTTTTCTAACAATCCAAACATATCTCAATCAAATCATACCAAGGTTGATAATTTCGAAAATCATACACAGTTCACAGCATCCACTATATTTTAAAAAAACCACATTTCAATCTCAACAAATACCGATTCACACAAAACAGGGGATTGTGAAATAGAATTTAAAATTGGTGACCACGTCACCCCAACTTAAGAATCTGCTAGCCTAAGGTTTTTATTAAAAATAACGCTAGCTTCCCTTACCTGGACTTGAGCCGATCTCACTAAGAGCTCCAAACCCACCGAGAACTCAAGGATGCCTTAACCTGCACCATAGAGTCCCGATCACAAAACTAACTATAACACTCATATTCTGAGTTAACAGAGACTAACTCTGAAGCCAAAAGAGTCGCACGCAAAGCCTATGCAGAGGCAACTCTCTCAAGTTCAGAAGCGACTTCAAAAACAGAGCACGACGAACTTACTCTGTTTTAAGGCTTTGATCGGAAACTTGCAGAGATACTTGCCCGGAGCCCAAGGGCAGTCGTCGATCGTTAAACGGGTGCTTGATGGTGTCGGAATCGTCAACTGGTAGCAAAGATGCCCAAACGTGGAGAGAAGGAGAGAAAGGAAACAGGGAACCAAAACTCAACTCACTCGATTTCTCTCTACCCAAACAGCGTTCGAACATTGCCTATCAGAAGTGGATTTTGAAATTAAACCACCTTGCCCAGGAATGCCGCTGCCACCACCCACTCTGATGGAAAACTCTTGCGTGCAAGTTTCCTTTGACAGGATGGCCACGTGGACACCTTTGTATGCCTAAAACTCTGGAGCCACCTGCCCTACTTTCTCTCTGTTGCCAACTGCTCTGTGGACCCTTACTGTCTACGTGTCGCGCCTGCAGAACGTCTTCGCTGGAAGCCTGGGTCCCAGCTTATCTGCGTATAACATGACCCCCCGATGACCAGGAACCGATGACTGATCTCGTGATGACTATCCACCGATGTCTCACTCTGGCAGACGACCGATGTCTCTCCCTGGAAGAAGACCGATGTCTGATGACACCTCGTCACCCCTGCTGAAGGCTCATCGACTCACTACTCCACGTCTGTGTTATCACCCCCACATGGCTCGGTGACGTCGGTAGTTTCTCCTGCCCGAGGACAGGTCGGTACTAACTCCTCACGCGCCAATGCATGCAACACTGAGGACAATCTCTTATGCCAAAGCATAGAGTTTCGCATTTATCCCGCATGCATGGCGTATCTAAGGTTCAAATCACACCTTGATACATGTGATTTCTGGAACCCACTATGGTCCATCGACCGACCTCTACCATACTGACCTCAGACCTCTTGAGCGACGTCCGAGGTCTGACTACTATGGATTTTCTATTATATGACCTTTTTTATTTTAAATAATAACATACTCAGAAATCATTTAAAATATACCACTTCTATTCCAAATAAATTTCTAGATCCTTACAATCATCCTCACCTCCATCTGTTTTACCGTAATCAAGTTGACCTAAGTGTGACCTTGCATTAGTCCCACTAGGAACATCAGTTTTCAAATTACCAATAGAGCCATCCAAGTGCACCGGATGCAAATCATTTTTCCGATACTCTTTATGTTGTTTAGGAACCACTGGGTCCCCAACAGCCTTTCCCTGTTCCCGTTCATCAGGAATTTTTTTAGAAGACTTATGTTGAGGGTCAACAACACATCCCTGAGCAAGTTGATGCCCAATATATTACAATGAGAGCAAAAT
This sequence comes from Phaseolus lunatus, assembly GCA_013389735.1. Taxonomy (NCBI): domain Eukaryota; kingdom Viridiplantae; phylum Streptophyta; class Magnoliopsida; order Fabales; family Fabaceae; genus Phaseolus; species Phaseolus lunatus. The sequence goes on along the minus strand of CM023861.1, from coordinate 17,128,593 downwards.
GGAGGGAGCCATTCATATTCCACGTCTGCTATAAATGCAAATCCCGAACATTCAACCAATAGCTAATTTGGAAGAGAGGACAAAAGATCAATATCCGCCAGCACTCTAGAAAAGAAAAAACCCTATTTTTTCATGGTATGATCATCTAAAGACAAAGGAGTACCAAGGCCTCTAGTGATGAAAAATATCACCCTTGGTCTGCAATATTCTAAAGGAAAATTGTAGATTATAACCCAGGCATGGGTTTTAGTACTCTTCATAGTAGATGGAACAAAATCTTTTGTCCAAGCAAACGATCTCAAGAAGCCAGGAGATAACTACCATGAAACAACCCCGAGAACGCACCACATTTTTTCTAAAGAAGAAAACTCAAACTCATAGAAACTCCTCCTAAGAGGGATTGGTTTCCACGGTCCAATAGCCTTTTACACAAGCTGCAACTTTGTAGTTAAATCAAGGTGGGTGAGAGGTTTATCCTCCTTAGATAAAATGATCCGACCATGTAGATGCGTATTGCAATCCTCAAGACCAGCCAAGTAATCTTCCTCTTCAACCCAGACAACAACCATGTCTCCCTTAATACAAGGAGTAGGTAGCTAGGACAAAGGAATCTCACAAATATTTCCCAAAGCTTGAGCAAATGTTTTCTATAGACCTATCATTGCTTTCTTATGAGGATCCATATCTCTATCCTTCAAATAACCCTAAGGGATGAGGAAACCCGCATAGCGCTTTGTCATTCTCAAAGGCTACCAAGCTGCCTCCAAAGCAGACAACCCGCACCTCCGCGCTGTAGCAAAAAATGGTCGCACCTCTGGGCCACAGCAAACAAGTGCAACACCTTACACCCAGCATCGTACCGCCACTGTTGCAGGTGCAGAACGAAGTGCCTGCCGCTGCACCACCACCAGCGTCATTGTAGACTGTCGTGTCGTCGCACAATTAAGCCACTGACCAGCACCCACAACCCTTGCGCCACCACTGTCCACCACCAAGCTGGAGAATGAATGGCCACCCACACAAACCCTGACCGCACTAAAACCCTTTGGAGGAGAGAGAACAAAAAAAATCTTATCTCCTATATACTTTTCTGTTTAATTCACCTTTTCAATAAGACATTTCAATTTTATTGCATTGTATCAATCAAATTCTAAATATTCATCTTCAATTTTAACGATAACATTATTATTAATGATACTGTTATAAATAATATTATTATAAATAATTATACTAATAATAGTAATAGTAATAATAATATAATGAGAACAATAATAATCATAACCTTATCAATAAATATCTTTCACCTAGTGGTTATAAATTCTTGTACTCATTAGAAAATAGTGATTGATGTTGTTTGATCACACTAAATGGTTCACTGTTTTAATTAGTGACTGATTTTCTGGTCACTATTTACTATTTTTCTTAGAGTGAATAAAAAGGAAGAAATAAAAAAAGTGTCTCTATTTTAAAAGTTAATTACTATAATTTACAACGTATTTTGTACTAAAAAATCATCTTAATGTGTTTAAATTCAGTCCTTATACGTGTTACATTTTTTTAAAAAATTTACAATTTACACCGTTTGACTGTTTAACAAGTTTTCATTAGTTAGGTCAATAAAATTGTACATTTTCTCATTGAATTATTTTCTTTATTCTTAATTTTCAATGGCGAATTCTCCATACACCTCAATACCTTCTCTTGAACCTTCATACTTTTTTCTTTAATTCCAACAATACCATTCAATTCATACACAAATTAAAATTAACAAAAGTGTCTAATCTACATCAACTTCCTTGTAATAAAGATATAATAAATAAAAAGAGACTAAAAAATTAAGATGTTTCATATAAATTTTCCTATAAAAAAATGAAGTTAGTAAAATGTCACATTCAAATTGACACCTTTTTATTTTAAAAAATCTGTTTGATGTTGTTTATTTTAAAATGTAAGAAAAGTTAAATAAGAGTATTAAGTTATTTGAGCTCATTTGTGTCATAAAAATATAAGTTAACAATGGTTAAATTATTTCTCTTTGAATAATGAAAAAATTGAATAAAATGAAACGGAAAGATATTTAAAATATATGTTTACTTTTATGATTAGTTTTTGTTTTTTTTTTTAAAAAAAAAATTATGTTAGGCATCACTATGCAACTTGACATCTCAGCTAGGCTGACACCTCAAGTAACAACAACTTTTATGATTAGTTGGAGAAAACAACATTTTATTTTTCTAAATTTTTAGTCATTATCTCAGAAGCAACAAAAGCTAGAAAAAAACCAGTCAGGTTTAAAAATGAAGTACAAAACTAAAACAAAAGTATCTTCTCATTGGATACAACGAATCTTTTCGTCAACCCTCTCACAGACGCTCAAATGATGGAATTGCTCTCTCAAAAGCTGCGGTTGGAGAAGAATGGAAGTGTTGCAACTAGAAAGGAGGTATGTGACAGGAAGGAAATTATAGGGTGCGAGGTGCAACGGAGGTTTTTAAAAGTGAGCAATTATGCTTCATTTAGAGTTATTTAAATTTTTAAAAAAAGGTTAAAACCGACCTTACACAATTAATGATATTTTTTAATTGAAATTTTATTAAGAAACATTTAATTTATTTATTTAAATGATCCTGCCGCTTGACTCGAACGTCAACACTCCTCCTTTAGCTCCAAACCTTCCAAGAAATCTGAAAGAACAGAAAGGCGCCTCTGCGGCCGGTGTGGCTCCGACGCTCAAGTCAGTGGACAAATCAACAAATTCTCTCAGAGAAACTAGGAACCGTGCAAGTGAAATGTTACTCAAAATGAATCTCTCCTTCAATACCGTTAGGAATTCTGTATATATACCTGTGTTTTTCTCTCTCCTGACGGTTATTCCTCTCGCCACGTGGACCGCATCTGATCGTACACGTGTCACCATCTGGAGTACCTGCAACTGAAGCGTTACTTTCCCTTTTACTCCTGCGACTAAGTTATCCACACAGGGAGTAACTTAGCATGTAGGCCACTCTGGGCACAGCCTTAAAGCTGGCTAATACTGGTTATTACGATTCTTAGAGCACACGGGCCAATATACCACCTATCTCCTGTATTTAGACCATGTAATCAACGTTCACCAAGTCTTCTCCAATACCCGGCGATGTCCTCTTTCGGCGATGTCCTCTTTCGGCGATGTCCTCTTTCGGCGATGTCCTCATATACGGCGATCACGTGCAATCCAGGCGTTTGCTAATTTCATACAAGAGAAGTAGGAGACCGCCGCCTTCTTCAACAACCAGCGATTCCCTCAACTTCCAAACTACATTTTCTTTCTCTTGCCCTTCTTGATCCATGCATTCTCCCGCCATGTCGTTCCTCGTGGCAATCTACTGCTGAAGTCATCAAATACTGATGACCGACCGTATCAGCTCTCGCCGGGAACCTTGGTCTCAACTTAACACGCGTTGGCAAGAACACCGATGACCGATCGCCCTATGCATGCGCTTACGACCGACCGATCACCCTCTGCATACGCTTACGACCAACCGGTGCCTCATAACTATCCACCGACGTCCGTGCGGTGCCTCATAACTGTCCACCGATGTCCGTGCGGTGCCTCATAACTATCCACCGACGTCCGTGCGATGCCTGATGACCATGCACCGACTTCCGTGCGGTGCCTCCTGGCGCTTATCTAGGCAACGCTCTGGGGGTGGCGGCCACTAGGTAACTAACTACCGATCACCGTTGTAAGCAATATCCTCCCTGGTTCACTTGCTCTTTCTACCATGTGCCACTCTGTGTATGGTCCACGTGGTCACCTTCTGCTATCGTCATCAACTACCGATGACCGACCGGAACATTAAATAATTTTTTTATTAATAAAACAGATTTTCATAATCTTATTATGAGTAAATTTTCTTAAACTTTAATGGTTTTGAAATTAAATTTTTTTATAATATTGTTATAAATAATATTATTTCTTACTATTTTGGTTCAAAATTTGAATAACGTGAAAAGAGTGTAGTTTCTTAAAAATCTGTTATTACTTAAATATATATATATATATATATTTATATTTATAAGCGTTTTAAGAGAATAAAAAAAATAAGGAATAATTTTGAAATAAATGGTGAATGTGAACTGCTTATGGTGAGTCATGGTACTTGATTGAATCTTGAATCCCTAGAATTAGAAATATTGAGAGACTGGTTCCATAGTTTGACAAGTTCCAACAGTCATACATATGTTATACTTTTCTTCCAGTAGTCTCTACTTTTGTCCTATAAATTCCCACTTTCCATCAACCAATATCATAAACTTATCTTGTCTTCTATTCTCTCCTACTGCCACCATCTTCATCTTTTGCATAATTCCACTTCAATTCACTCTCATTTCAATGCCTCTTCCTGCACCTTCCTCATCCAACTCTACCATGCAATTTTCTATAACCATCACCCAAAGGAGACCCACTCCTGTTCTACTCGCCACAACAAAACACAACGGAGGAAGACCACGTCATCCACAAACAAATCAAACCACAACAACCAAACACACAGACACTCCTCTGCTAACAAAAACAGGGCACAATCCACAGAAAGGAACAAATCCAGTAACATATTAAATCCCACAACCCTTCCATAAACACAACCGATATACTTCGACTTAGGAGCTTTGTTTCTTTGCATTATTTCTATGTTCCCAACAAATTTTATTTCGTCGTTATCTCAGAAACTGTAATCATGTAACTAATGATGAAAGCTTTTGTTGCATTATTAGTTTATTTGTGTATTTTGTATTAGAGCTAATCAATTGTTCAGAATAGACACTCGTAATTATTAAACATGATAACTGTGTGAATGTTATAATGAATTTGATTCTTTAAGAAGTAGATTATAGTTCAGAGAAGAGGATAGGTTTAACACAACCATCGATAACAATGAGTGACAAATACAGTGAAGAAAAGGAGTGGACGCCTTTAGAATGAGACTTGTCTCTCATTTTGAAAATAAAACATGTCTCTCATTTTGAAATAAAAATGATATTTTATTATACAGAGGAGGATGTTGACTGAAATTTAAGAACCTTGTAGTAGATTATTAACTACAAAAAAAATTTGTTAAAAGGAGACAAAATAGCATCTTGACAAATAATATTATTTATTCTGAGAGAAGCAGCAAGTGGCACTTAGTTGACCAATCCATAGTAAAAATACGCGTTCAAGACTTTGAGGTTTTAAAATCAATTTAATTGTAATTTTCTTGTATTTTGTAAAACTCTGATGTGGTTGTAACACCCTTCTCCGTATAACCATCATTTATGTTATCAAGCTAACATTTTATGTCTGCTCATCCCAGATAATTTTATATCAGAAAACACTATAAATTAGTATTATGGAGTGTAGTAAATGAGGCTTTAAAACAAGAACAAACTTAATTTTCTGAGGTGTGAGTGATTACTGTCCATAAGGACTTATCCGCAATGTATTGTTCCAGTTCCCTAAGATACAACTGGAACTTTCCAAAATTTCCGAGGATCAGAACTAGCAAATTACTCTTAAAAGAGTAAGAACCCAATAAACCCAAAAATATAATAATTTAAAATAAAAGATGAAAGTGAAGAGGAAAAGAGAAAGAGAGGAGTGCACGGTGCCTGTGAGGAAGATGAAGAGGAGAAAGGGTACACCGTGAGTGAGTGAGTTTGAGCATTCTCGTGCCTCTTATTTATAGGCAAGGAGAGAAGCTTAAAATCCCACGAAAAGAGGAGAGGGAGAGTGTTGTTCCGACTATTTGGAGGTGATGCAGAGACGTGCCAAAAAAAGTGGGAGACCACCTTAACAGAAGAAAGAATGTGGAACAAGTCTTGCAACGTTCCAAAGGTTCCTTCCAATCTCAAAGTCATGAACTTAAAACTGCAAATGGGTGGAAAATGGATCGCCGGAAAAGAGGGAGGAGATCCCGCAGTGTTCGTCGATTTGCAACGTCTCTGTGGAATGTGCACTGCAATGGTTCGTTTTCTTCTTCAATATATATAACGTAGATTTACAACAATCCCTCACATATTGTAAAAGAAAAAGAAAGGAAATTTTGGGTTAATCTACAATGTAATGCATCAGAGCTGGTATAGCAAGCTATATGAACTAAGACACTCAGTGTGTGTTAGAGGATTATCAGTCACAATACACCCCCACATTACTTGTTGTTATTGTTGTGTTGCGCTACTAGGCTATACGCATGCCTGATATTCATGAATGCTATAGAGATCTTGCCAAGATCTCATGCAAGCGGCCCCACTTGACACTCATATAGGTGATACCATCAAGTATATGCTGCAAATCATACACCACCCATAAGGGATATGAAAATCATTAAAACTTTGTAAACCGTTAAAACTCTTTTACCTCGGAATTTTAACCACAAAGTTTATCCTCTCGATAATGTAGTATCTAGCACTTTCACACACACCATAAGAATGGACAAAATTGATCTTAATCAATATTAGTGCTAGTAGAACTAACAAGTGACTTGTTTTTACCCATATGAACCTATTCATGGGATCTCCAATCACAAAGGTTGGGTTTCCATCACTTGTTTATTTGCAAGTGGCTTAAGTCCCATTCCCCTCGATGTTTCTAAAATCAATTTTCTCCCTAGGGGTTTTGTCAGAGGATCTGCCAAATTTTGTTTTGACTTGACATAGTCAATAGAAATTGTTCCACTCTTTAACAGCTGTTTCACCAAATTATGTCTCAATTGTATATGTCTATTCTTTCCATTGTAACTTTTATTTTTAGCTATAGCTATTGCCAATTAGCAATCACAATGCATTGATACAAATGGGGTTGGTTTCATTCCTAACGGAATGTTTGCTAAGAAGTTTTTCAACCACTTAGCTTCACTACCAGTCATCTCGAGAGCAACAAACTCAGATTCCATTATTGATCTTGCAATAATAGTTTGCCTGAATGATCTCCATGTAGTAACTACACCATCCCCAAATGTAAATACATAACCACTAATGGATTTTGTCTCGTCTGAATCAGAGATCCAGTTAGGCATCACTGTACCCTTCTAGCACAACGGGAAATCCACTATATTCAATGAAAGAGTAATGAAAAATTAGACAAGCAAGAAAAATAAGGAACTCAATGAGAAAGTAGGCACACAAAAGAATACTTAAAGAAAAGCACTAGAGTAGATGAAGAAAACAAAAAAAATGAGCTACTGGAAATTTTTTTTTTATGCAAACTGTGCTTGATATACACTGATTTATCTGGAATGATATAGAGCGAACTGGACTATGAAATTTTAACCACACAAACTTCAAGATGTTAACTCAAAAATGGCACTGGAATTATGTAAAAACAGAAAGCCAATAAAATGAGATAAAATTTTCAAAATCGCTGCCAGATTACCGTATTTTTTTTCGGCAGGAATGTACACTTTTTGTATTTTAGTTATCATTTTTTGTGCACGTTGAATTTTTTTGTACTTCTTTTTTCTATTCTTTTCTAACACTTTGAAGATCACAAATCCAGAATTTCAGAAATTTCCAGTGAGTAAATTAATTGCAATAAGCAAAAACAGTAAGCACTTGTGTTCAGAAACAGAGGAATCCTAAGAGGAATGAAAAATAGAATTATGAACTAGCAAAGACATAATGGAAATTGTGTAATAGAACTTGTATAGGTCTAAAATACAAGTATGAACTCAATCTAAAACAGAAAATGCACAAAGGATCAAGCAATAAACTCAAAAAACAGAATGTAAACCAAAGCAAGAAACAAAAAATTGCAATAAAAGTACTACAAGAAGTGATGACATATTATGGAAAAACAAGACAATGACAAAACTATTATAGATTCAAAAAGGAAAATACTCAAACATATGATAGGCACAAATAAGAAAACAGCAATAAAACTCAAAATAAGCCTAAAAACAGAAATGTAAACACAAGTATATAGAGCTCTTGAATTAAAGTGCAACACAACTCAAAAATTAAACAAGAACACACCTAAACTCTAGATACCACATGATGTGAATTCAAGAACATAAGATGAAAGGTTCTTGACATTCTTAGGAAACATCTTGAGTTGGTCATTAGAGAGGCACTTCTTCTTAGAATTGGATCAATGTTCTAAGTCAAGAACTCACCAAAACTAATGCCAAAACACAAACTCATATGGAAGTTCCAATTATTGTCACCGAACAAAAAAGAAATTAAAGGCAAGGAAACTGAAAATAAGTGCTGGAAACACAAAACAACTGAACCAACACACAAGAACACAAGCTAAGACATGAAAATTAAAAGAGAAGGAAGGAAGGAGAAGAGAAAGCTCATGAAGAAGGAGGTATGGTTGGATGATCACGCCACTAAGAGGATGAAGGCTCTTAGATGAGTGTGCAAGCCGCCACTTGAGGTAACCATTGAACCTTCAAGATAAGACTAGTGAAGAAGATGCAAAGCTCTCCAATGCTCACTCAAAAATTGAGTAAAGTTTCTCTAATTCAAAATTCAAATCTGAAAAATACAAGGGCAGCACCTTAATTTATAGTGTGAAGGTGCTGAAATACAAGCTAAAAGAATTCAAAAATTCCCCCCAAATTCAAATGAAAATGGCGCCTAAACAAGTCATGAGGAAGGTGTGACTTCTTCTCTTACTTTGGCACCTCCTATTTTAACTCCTACACCTATCTACTAATGCACCCCCCTCCTAATGCTCCTAACTAAAGACCTAAAGATGCTTTAACACAAGAGCTTTCTCATGTTTTCCTCTAAGCACCCTCACACAATAAAATTACAAAAAGGGAAAATAAACGTCCCCTTGCTCCTAAAGCTTTGAACATGCTTCTTGTGAGCCTTTGAGGTTGACTTTGATCTCCATGAACGTCCTCAACCTCTTCTTCTTCGTGATGATTGGCCTCCATGTCCTCTTGAGCTTGATCTCCATCAAATGGCATAATCCATTGTACCTCTCAAGTATTTCATGAGTCTTGCAAGCGCATCCCAATGATCCTGACTAGGACATTGAGTGTACCTACTCAGTCTACCTACTGCATAAGCAATATCTGGTCTAGAAAGACTCGTTAAATGCAATAAACTCCCAATTATCTGGGCATACTAAGTTTGAGAAATAGATTCTCCTTTGTTCTTCTTTAATTTAGAGTTAGCATCATAAGGGGTGCTCACTAGCTTAAAGTCATAATAACTAAACTTCTTAAGAAGTTTCTTAGTGTATTTTTCTTGGGATAGTAATATACTATCTCTCTTCCTTACGATTTTAACTCCTAGAATCACACTTGCTTCACCCATGTCTTTCATCTTAAACTTAGATCCAAGAAACAATTTTGTTTTAAAAACAATATCATTGCATGTACCAAAAATTAACATGTCATCCACATACAAACATATAATGACACATTCACCATTTTCAGATCTAGAATATACACATTTATCAGCATCATTGGTAGAAAAACCTTCATAAAGTAAAACATTATCAAGTTTTTCATGCCATTGTTTTGGTGCTTGTTTCAAACCATACAGAGATTTTAAAAGTTTGCATACATTTTCCTTTTGACCTGGAACTACACATCCTTCAGGTTGAGTGATATAAATTTCCTCTTCTAATTCACCATTCATAAAGGTTGTTTTAACACCCATTTGGTGAATTACTAACTTATGGATAGATGTTAGGGCTAGCAACACACGATAGAGGAAATTCTAGTAACAGGGGCGAAAAGTTTGCGAAAACCTCTTTAAACAATTCACCCCCCTCTAGTTTAAAGCCATAATTACTAACACAATAGGGTAGACATGCGTTCTTGCCAACGTCGGAAATTTTTGACTGGTGAAGACTTCAATTTTTGATACATCCAGAAATGCTTTCACAAAGATCGATTGGGTTGCGAAAATTGCGTTTGATGTTTCTGGAGCAAAGTTGTTGGTTTTTTCCATCTTGTCAGCCATAAGCCCTTACGATTGTAGTAAATGAGGCTTTAGAACACGAAAAAAACTTGATTTCCTGAGGCGTGAGTGATCATTGTCCGTAAGGACTTATCTGCGGTGTATTGTGCAAGTCTCCCAGGATACAACAAGAACTTCCCAAAATTTTCGAGGATCAGAATTAGCAAGTTACTGTTAAAAGAGTAAGAACCCAATAAACCCAAAAATATAATAATTGAAAATAAAATATGAAAGTGAAGAGGAAAAGAGAAAGAAAGGAGCGCACGATTCCTGTGAGGAAGATGAAGAGGAGAAAGGGTATACCGTGAGTGAGTGAGTTTGAGCATTCTCGTGCCTCTTATTTATAGGCAAGGAGAGAAGCTTAAAATCCCACGAAAAGAGGAGAGGGAGAGTGTTGTTCCGGCAATTCGGAGGTGACACTAGAGACGTGCTGGAAAAAAGTGGGAGACCACCTCAATGGAAGAAAGAACGTGGAACAAGTCTTGCAACGTTCCAAAGGTTCCTTCCAATCTCAAAGTCATGAACATGAAACTGCAAACAGGTGGAAAATAGATCGCCAAAAAAGGAGGAGATCCCGTGGTGTTCGTCGATCTGCAACGTCTCTGTGGAATGTGCACTGCAATGGTTCATTTTCTTCTTCAATATATATAGCGTAGATTTACAACATGCAGAACTTTGATTCCATCTCCTACCATATCGTTTCATTCCTAAGTCTAACAATTTTGTAGTCATTAACACTGCCATTGTAGAGCATGAGAGCTTTGAGGTGTCATATCCCTGATGAAGCTTGAAGCCTTGCTGCTTTTGGTTTGGGTGTAGTTTAGAGTGTTTAGATTTTATGTAAAAAATTAGTTCTTAAATCCTGCACAAAACTTTTAAAAGTAAAGTGTTTTTCTAAAGTCAAGAAAAACAACCGGTTGAATTATCGGGATAACCGGTTGTTCTTTACCTAGTTGGCACAAAGGTTTGAAAATGCTTTTTGAAAGTGTTAAGTAACAACTTGACCCATTTAACCGATTATCTCGTGGTTTTAACCGGTTAAATGTAAGTCTGCATAACAACTTTTTGAAAAACGGTTTTAACTGTTTCAAATCTGTTTTGGCTAGTTCATGTGCCTCAAACGACTAGATTTCAAGCGCTATAAATATAGACCTTCTTTCAGAAACAAAAGAGGATAATACAACATTTTACAAAACATTTACGAAAGTGTTTTGAGATCAAAAGAGATTGATATGTGTTTTTTCTGAAAGAAGTTTTTCAAGATTTGCAAGATTGTTTTTTAAGCTTTGCACTGGTGCAAGATCTAATCATAGGAATCCCTGGGTTGTGTAATATCAAGTGTTTTATTTTCCTATTCATGTTCTTGTTGTTGTAATTTCATAAACTTGTGAGTATATGTGAAAATCTTGTAAAGTTAGAAGTGATGGAGGGAGGCCAAGCTCACCCCACCATGAAAGCCAAGGGCCAAGACTAGACCGTCTAGAACCACATGGAGAGCGTCTAGCACAAGACAAGGGGGAGCTACATGAGGAGCGTCTAGGAGGGAGCCTAGACCGTCTAGGACCTCTCACAAGGTCCATGGCCAAGCACATTCACGCCCAAATGAGTCAAGCCACGGATGGGAGGGAGAAGACCTTGTACATGCTACTTGGAGGCCCATTAGGGGTAGCTTAGTAGATTAGTGTAGTGTAGAAAGCAAAACTTGCTCACTTAGGGGTGTGCTATCAAAAAGGTACCCTTAGCAATAGAAGGAGGGGTGTGCTAGCAAATAGGTGCCTTTAGCAAAAGAAGGAGGGGTGTACTATCAAATGTTGCATTTTTGACCTATCTTCTAGAATATTAGGATGATGGTGTGGTTTGACTAAAGTCAATACCCTAGGCAGCCCCACTTTTTGTATTTCCATCCCTACCCTTTAAGCTTGCTCACCAAGGCTCCTAAATCTATAAATAAGGAGGCCTACCTCATGTATTTTCAAGATTAAATAGAGTATTGTTATGCTGCCCAAATTGTGCCATACACTACTCCTTGCCTAACACTTAGGTTTTAGTCTTCAATTCATCACTACCAAAGAGGCTGGCCAAACCTCCCCATTTCCTCACTCTTCATGCACCTTCAAGGCACCCATGCTTCCTAGGAAGGCCTTGCTCACCTCCTCCATAAGCTTCCGCATCCATCATCACCAAGGAACTCCAAAATCCAAAGAAGAGCTCATAGGAATGCTATCAAGAAGGGTGTTCTGACTTGAGTTGTATAGTGTTGCAAAGAGGGTGAGTGGGTCTTGTGGTTTTCAAGATCACCTCTTTGTGGTGTGTTGGTGTAATCTATTGTTGATTACTAGTGAAACTCAAAGGTTGTTCTGAGACTGGATCTAGCTCTGGGTTTGAGTGAACCAATATAAAATTCATGGTTTAAATCTCTCTCTTTCTCTCTCTCTTTATAACTATTTGATATTGCTTCTGCTGGTATAAACAATCAATTAAAATGAAATTTCAATCGGTTGTTATTCTGGTTTATGAACTGTTTGATTCTGCTTATGTGGTTAACAAAAACAACCGGTTAAATCGCAACTTAAACCGATTATATTTCTGGATACAGTTTCTGCAACATTGATTGAATGCTTTCCTCTTTTGTTTATGTGTGATTGTTTAATAAAGGATCATTTTTAAGTGTTAATTGCGAAAATCTTTGGAAAACAATTCACCCCCTCTTGTTTTAAGCCATTTAATTCTAACAGCCACAAGTTCAGCATGAGGGGTAAAGATGCTTTTAATAGTAACAGTAAGCATTATAGAATGGCGGTATATCACTCCTAGAGATTTCCACTCCCAGCAAAATTAAAATTTCAGTTGGTCCCACTAGAAATGTTGTATATAATCCACTTTAAATTAATCTTTTTGCTTTCATAATAGTTAGAATTCAATTCTAATAGCAACCCCAACAAGAAAACAATTTGTGAGAATAGGCCAATAACGAACATAAAGATTAAAAAAAAGTCAATGTTAAAGTGTTTTTAGTGTCCATTTTATCTCGACCAAAAAATCTACACTAAAAGGGTGAAAGCTACATAAACTTGCGTCGGCTAGTGTAGGGGAAACTAGTAGCATTTGCTCAACATTTATGGTCAATATTCAATTTAGTATAGTGGTTTTTAAAAAAATCAATTTGGTCCCTATGTTTTTTAAAATGTATACAAATTGGTCATTTCTGTTAAGTCACACCTTTCGGCGTCAAATGTTGCTTATGTGGCAGAGAGATTGGATTGAAAGATGTGACGTGTCAAGATCAGGTGCTGACGTGTCAAGACCAAGAACCAATCAAACCTTTTTTTTTTAAAGTTGTGGCGTTGTCGCGTCAAGAAGTGGGGGGGTGCGACGGAGGGACAGAAGAGGGTGTCTAGCCTGCATGTTCATGTTCATCATCAATGGAGATCGGGATGGATGGTTATTGAAGCCATTCATGTTCATTAGCAGAGAAGATGGGTATTGGCCAGTAGCCATACCGCCATTTGAAAAAGCTGCAGAGGACCCTAGAATCGTATTATTGGACTGAACAGGAAAACCTCCCATGGCATTGGGATTATTAACCCCTATAACAGTGGCACTACTAACATTACTCTCGTTACCATTAAAACCAGCCATATTCATCCTGTCACCAATGTCATTGGCCCTTTTGGCTTCACCAAGATTGAGGTTAAGCCCTTCACCACCCAGATGGCCACTGTTAAGTTTAAGGGTTGCCATTGTTTTTTGATCAAGGCCCCCATTTGGACTATCCTTCACTCCCATATTCAGACATGGAGATCACTGATAACATCTGGACAACAATCACTGACTTAAAGTATACTGGTTTGAGGATCAACAAAGGAAACATAGGTGTTGTTGAAGAGTTCAACAAAATGCAGCATTACAAGAGCTACTTAAAGAATCCTCTTTCAAGAGTCAAAAATTTTTCTGTAGGAGGACTGAAATTGGATGAAAGGCTCATTGCCTTTATTATCTCATGGATGCTTACTCCAAGAGGTAGCAATCACTCAACTTTATCTGAAGAGAATCTCGTTCTCATCTATTGTATAATGAACAAAGTGAAGCTCAACTAGATTCACATCTTTAAAGAACATATACAAAAGTCTACAAGGTTAAGTGACTACCACTACCCTTATGCTGTTTTAATTTCTAAATTTCTGCATTATTTTGAAGTGGACTTGGAAGAAGAATTATTTGAAATTGTTAAGACCACAAGTGAATCAATAATGGCTCCCTAAGCAAGATGGGATTTACCAAAGTTGGTGGAAGATGGGTGAGCAAAGATGGAGACCAAGTTGGCTCATTAAGTGGAGCTCACATTGGAGAAGAAAATGAAGGTGAAGTTGTTGCTACTAGAGGTGAACCTGCTGGCACATATGAAGCTGGTCCAAGTTCTGCAAACATGGATGAACGAATTACATCCATGTCTCCCTTTGAAAGGCTGATGGTGAACAAGATGGACAACTTTGTTGATGATGAAAGAAGTCTTCATGAGTTGTGCGCTACAAGATTCCAAAACATGGATGCAAGGTTCCAAAACCTAGATGAGCAGATTGAAGTTGTGCAAAATCAACTATTTAAGCTACAATATGGTCAAGATGACTGAAGAAATCTTAAGCTTTCTTTCTAGTTCTGGTTTATTATCTAAACAATGTCTTTTTCTTTTCTATGCTCTTTTTATCCTTCTTTCATTCTATTTGTGAAGATAAATAGGGGGAGAAGTATTATGGTTTGTAATGTTCTAATCTCTACCACTTATCATGTTTTAACTATTACACTCTGTTTTCAACCGCTACACTCTGATTTTAACTGCTACATAAGTCTGTTTTTCACTAATTTTTCTGATTTTCTTTATGGGAATCACTTAGTGAAAACTGGTTATGTGGTGCTTCTAATATCTGGAAAGGATTACCTCTTATACATGCACATTTTATATTTTGCAGGCATTTCCAAATTCTGACAGAACATCCCAAGCAAACCAAGGATTTGTCTTCATCAAATAGGGGGAGATTATTGAACTTGAAGCTTTGATGTCTCCAAATCCATGAAGATTGCTTAAAGATTGTGTTGCTGCTTGTGGGCATGGGTTTTGGGTAGATTAGAATTTGTCAATCCACTCTTAGCTAAATTCAAATTTGAATCAATCAAGTTCTTTAAAAAGAAAAGTGTTTTTCAAATTAGTGAAAAATAACCTATTGATTTATCATTTTAATCTGTTGTTTTACACTTAGTGTTTTTGAAAGGTTTTGAAACTAGTTTGACTTTGGTTGACTTTGTTGTCAAACCAATTCAATCGATTGTTTTGACAATTCAACTGATTGATTTTTGAAAATCCTTAACAGATTTAGTTAAGTCTGGTAAATCTGTTTTCTCTTGTTTACATCTGTTTTGGCTCGTAATTAACAGCCTTTAAGCAGCTATTTTTTATAGCTATGTAACTGGGATTATATCCTTGATTCAAATATAGAAACAGAGATACAAAGAAAGATTGTGAAAGGTTTTCAAGATTGCAAGATTGCTTTAGGCTCTTAATTGGTTAAAATGGAATAGGATTTGATGTAACTCCTTTGTATCTGGTGTAATCTTTCCTGTTCTCTCTTGTAATTGTTTTCATTTTGTAAAACTGTAAAGTGTTGGTATAGAAAGTCAGAGGGTCTAACTTGGTGTGTTTGTGTATCAAAGAGGGTAAGTGTTCTTGAGAGGTTCAAGATCACCTCTTTGTTGTTTGTGTATGTTTGTAATCTAGGGTTGATTACATAGTGGAATCTCAGTGGCTTTTTTAGAACTAGATGTAGCTCTAGTAAGGAGTGAACCAATATAATTTCTTATGTGATTCTCTCTATCCCTCACTCCTTAAAATTGTTTGTTTTGTGATTTTAACAAACTACTGGTATAAACAATCGGTTGATTCATATAAACAACTTATTGATTTTCTAGGATCAATTAAAAATAGTTTTGTTTCTTGGCTAATCTGATTGCTTCTTCTTTCTTCACTAATCTTCACTCCACTCCAGTATTTGCGAAAATCTTCCAATAAACAATTCACCCCCCCCCCCTTTCTTGTTTAAAGCCATTAATTATAACAAAAAGAACAACATTCAGATCTCCTTCTTTATAAGGGAGCACTTACATGCACTGCCACACTTTCAGAACCTAGTGTTCTACCTCCTTGAGTCAAAAGTCTTATAAAAGAATTTGATGATGTGTTCCCTAAGGGATGACCAATTGTACTTCCACCTTTCAGAGGCATAGAACATCAAATAGATTTAGTGCTTGAAGCTAGTCTACCAAATAAACCAACATACAGAACTAATCTTAAAGAGACTAAGGAGATACAATCCCAGGTTCAGAAATTGTTGGAGAAAGGCTAGGTCCAAAAAAAGCCTAAGTCCTTGTCTTCTACCTATTTTATTTGTTCCTAAGAAAGATGGCAAGTGGAGAATGTGTTGTGATTGTAAAGCCATCAACAACTTCATCAAATATAGGCATCCAATTCCTAAACTTGATCATATGCTTGATGAATTGCATGGGTCCATAATATTTTCCAAGATTGATCTCAAAATTGGTTATCACCAAATTAGAATAAAAAAGGGTGATAAGTAGAAAATTTCTTTTAAGACCAAATTTGGACTATATGAGTGGTTAGTGATGACTTTTGGTCTTACTAACACTAGTGCAGAAAGGAAAAACAATGACGACCAATTTATATTTAAAACGTATAGAGTCGCATTTGTTGTACATGTAGTCTTAAATCGAAGAGATAAGAAGGTGGCTAAATAGCCACATTCGTAAATGCCCTTTATAAATGCAACTATGGTAAATAGCCGCATTCGTATATGCTTTTGAATGATTTTATACAGGGAGGATTAATGCATTTATGAATGCAGTTATTACCATAGCCGCATTTATAAATGGCATTTACGAATGCGGCTCTTACCATAGCCTCATTTATAAATGGCATTTACGAATGCGGCTATGGTAAAGAGCCGTATTTATAAATCTTGCGCTGGATTTATAAATGCGACTATCGTAAATAGTCGCCGTTGTAAATTGTTTTTTTTTTTAGTGCAATCTATTTAATGTTAATTCCCATATAAATTAATTTGTTCAATTATAACCTAGCCAGACAAATACATAAATTCAGATAATCAAATTTTATATATTCATAAAATTGTATTACAAACACTAATTATATATATATATATATCTAATTCCTACACTACACTATTGATCATCAACTATCCTAGTGATGCAAGCCACGACCACATAAAGATGACCAAAGATGCTAAACTTGAAGGGTCATCTTAACAAGCAAATAAAGACTTCATCCATAGGACGAATGGACAAGGGCCAAAACATTTGAAGTTCTTCCTGTTAGTCTTCTTTAATATTTAGAAAAATGTTGTAAATAAATTGTGCTCAAATGAGGGGTCCAAATAGTAGAAATAAGGTAGAATAAAGTGCCTTTAGCATAGTAGGGGGTGTGGGCAGCATTCTTGCTTGTTCCTAGCCCATTTGAAGGCATTTTGACCTAATTTCTAGAAGGATAAGCCTAGAATACGGGATTGACTCAGTCAAACCCTATGGCTAGCCATTTTTTTCCCTTTTCCCATTCTACCCTTTAATCTTGCTTTCCAAGGCTCCTAAATCTATAAATAGGGAGGCCTACCTCATGTACTCAGAAGTTGAAAATTAGAGTAAAGTTACTATACACAAATTCTTTTGTGAATTGTGAGTGAGTGAGCTCCTCTAAAATTGGTCTTATCTTGTGAGTTTTGAGAGCTCTCAAGTGGCGGTATCCTTCACTTATCTTGGAGTCATTTCACCATCCAAGTGGCGTGCAACCATTTAAGATTCCATTTCTCATAAGCTTCATTTTCCTTCATCTTTTCCTTCCATTATCATTCCATCTATTCATAAACATGTTCTTATTTTGCTTCATTATGTCTATTCGGTTTTTATATGTTGCTCTTGTTTTCCTTATGTAATTCCGCACCATAACTTGTCATCATCATCACCTTCTTATTGTGTTTACCTTTTGCCTTTGTGAAATGAACCTTCACATCTACTTAACCACTTGGTTAAGTTAATGTCCAATGGGGATTTTCCTTAGGTTCTCACCATACTTGTCTCACAAAATCCAATCCTAAGTAAAGTGTCACCATAAAAAGTAAAAATCATAAAATCAACTCACATCACCTAGAGTTATAAAAATTTAGGAAATATGTGGACCAAGAATGTCTCATATATGATATGGCTTCTGTAAGGACCTGTAAAATTGAATTGGAATGAAAGTGGTATATTTAAATAATTCCAGAAGATGTTATTATTTAAAATACAAAGAGCTGGTAAATGAAGTTTCGTAGTAGTCGGACCTCGGAGTCGCCCAAGATCTGGAGTCAGCTGGTAGAGGTCGGTCGGATGACGTGTGGATCAAGAAGAGTAAAGGAAGAAAAGTGTAGTTTAGTAGTACATGATCGCCGGTCGCCTGCTACACATGAGCGCCAGGGCGCGAGAGGCATGCAGGCATCGCCAGGGCGCGAGGCATGTGGACGTGGCCAGGGCGCGAGAGGCATGCGGGCATCGCCAGGGCGCGAGGCATGAGGGCGTCGCCAGGGATAGACATCGGTCGTCTCCCAAGAGAGTCATCGGTCGTCCTCCAGGGCGAGGGATACATCGGTCGTCTTCCAAGGCGAGGGAGACATCGGTCGTCTCCCAGGGCGAGGGAGACATCGGTCGTCTCCCAGGGCGAGGGAGACATCGGTCGTCTTCTAGGGCGAGGGAGACATCGGTCGTTCGCCAGGATGAGTCAGCGGTGGAAAGTTATCGCGCGACGTCGAGTTTCACACAGAGTAAAGTGGGACCCAGACTCCCAGCATGAAACGTCCTGCACGCGCGCCACGTAGACAAAAAGGGTGGTTCAGAATAGTGACATCAGAAAGTTGGCATGCGCAAGAGGCACTCGCGGTCGTACTGTTCAGAGCAGTGGTTGGCATGCACAAGCGACAACAGTGGTCGTACTGTTCAGGGCAGTGGTTCTCAGGCTTTCCTGCAGAAGGGGTGGCAGCAGCAGCATACGTGGACAGGTAAGCTGGGATTCAAAAGCCACTGCGGGAAGGCAAAGAGCATTACAGACGCAAGAGTGTTAGAGTGAGTGAAAACTTCCTCCCTCCCTTCTTCTCTCCTTTGCGCTGCAACTCAGGCAACCTCCAGCACCTGTACGACGAGCGACGACAGCCCTTGGAGCACCTGGGAGTTTCTCTGCAAGTTCTACCAACCAGGCACTGAAAACAGAGCTAAGGCATCCTTCAAGCTCGGTGGGTTTGAGCTCTCGGTGTTTTGCGCAAGTCCAGGTAAGGGAAGCTAGCCTTCATTTTCAATACAAGCCATAGATTAGCTGTTTCTGGAGTAAGGGCGACGTGGTCGCCGGTTTCGTTTTCATCTTCGTGAATGCTCTGTTCTATGTGTTTGGGCGACGTGGTCGCCGGTTTTGTATACAGACTTCGAAATACCCTGTTTTTGAACCAGATCGCCGGTTTTGGCGTTGTTTGCGAACTCCCTGTTTTTGATGTTGTTTGAAGCTGCTTTGGATTTAAATGTGATATACATGTGATATTCGAAAATATGAACCTTTGAAATGACTGTTGCTATGATTGAAATCATTCTTTGAGTGGTATGGTGTGTGGAATGTCGTGAATGTGGGTCAAGACATAGTATTTTCAGGAAAGGAAATACCGTGTTGAGATTTGGTTGTGAAGTGTATTGATCTGTAAGTATCCTGTGAATGGGGCGATCCTGGCTCTGCTGAGATAATGGAATCACATAGAGGAAGTTACTCAGTTGGTGAGAGTCGAAGGAGGTTCATATGAATGGGTGAGTCGTGTGAAACAGAACGAGCTCGGCCTGTCTTATGGATTTACCCTGTCATACTGTGAGAGTGATGAATTGAGACCGAGATTGTGTTGATGTAACATCCCGCCAAATTTCTTTGAAAATAAATATAAAACGAAAATAAAGGTGACAAATAGATTGAAGTGAGCAAAATCTTTATATAAAATAAATAAGTTTCTCCTCACAGGGAGTTTAATACAAACGATCACTTCTCCATTAAAAACGTAAACGAAATACAATACAAAAGACAGATAGGCAATCTCCTGGCCAAAAGGGCGATCTCCTATAAGAAGGGCGATCTCCTTTCATATAGGCGATCTCCTATAAGAAGGGCGATCTCCTTTCATAAAGGCGATCTCCTATTATAAAGCAGCAAGAGGGGCGATCACCCAACAGAAAAGAAAACAGGCGATCTCCTTCCAGCGACAATTTTCTAAAGAGCTCTACTTCCTGCAACATCATCTGCTCCCGTGTAAATTATACACGATCATTACAGGTTTAAGAAAAGGCCACAACACAAACGAAAACACAGGGTAAGCTAGACATTTAAAAAGAGTTTAAATAAGGATACTTAAAATAAAATCAAGGTAAACAATTTCAAGATATTCACGTAAAGTTATCAAGTTTCTCATACTCTTCACCTGATCACCCAGAAATCACACATTTCACAATATTCTCAAGAGTCATTCTATTTCACAAAACTGCATCAAGTGTCTATCAATTCAATGTTTCTCATTTCTCACGTCAGACCACCACTGACTCAACACACAAGACACTTGACACTACTTCCGGAAGACTCATGCATTGATTAGACTCAGAGATCTGCACCTGTCATACTGCCCACTGTGAAATCACACACATTCACAGGGTCGCCGTGAAATCACACACATTCACAAGCGTAGAATGAATCTCAATATCATCACCATCCAAGCATGACAGGGTTAATCCATAGAACAGGCGGAGCTCGTTCTTTTTCACACGAGACGCCCATTCATATGAACCTCCTTCGACT
The DNA here is from genome assembly GCA_013389735.1 of Phaseolus lunatus. Lineage (NCBI taxonomy): Eukaryota > Viridiplantae > Streptophyta > Magnoliopsida > Fabales > Fabaceae > Phaseolus > Phaseolus lunatus. The sequence continues at coordinate 17,107,727 of CM023861.1, read as the reverse complement.
CTCACCAACTGAGTAACTTCCTCTATGTGATTCCATTATCTCAGCAGAGTCAGGATATCCCCTGAGGAATCACCGATCAATGCACATCCTACACGATCTTACACGGTATTTCCTTTCCTGAAAATACTAAGCCTCGATCCACATTCACCACATCCAACACATCACATAACACTTAAATGAATGATTCCAATCACAGCAAAACTCACTCCAAGGTTCATGTTTTCGAATATCACATTTACATCTCAAACAGTTTCAAAACAACACCAAAAACAGGGGAGTTCGTAAAAACAGCGCCAAAACCGGCGATCTGGTTCAAAAACAAGGTATTTCGAAGTCTGTATATAAAACCGGCGACCACGTCGCCCAAACACATAAGAACAGAGCATTTTACAAAGATGAAAACGAAAACCGGCGACCACGTCGCCCTCATTTCAGAAATAGCTAAACTATGGCTTGTATTAAAATGAAAAAGTCTAGCTTCCCTTACCTGGACTTGCGCAAACACCTAGAGTTCCGAAACCCAACAAAGCTTGAAGAACGCCTTGGCTCTGTTTTTGCGTCTGGTCGAAGGACTTGCAGAGAACTGCCCAGGTGCTCTAATGGTGACTGTCGCTCGTCGTACTCTCGTGTGAAGGTGCTAGAATCGCAGCGCGAAGGAGGCAACTGGAGGAGAAGGGAGGTAACTCACTCTTTCTCTCTTTGAAGGCTGCAACGTTTCTTCCTCTCAGCAGTGGGTTTTCTGCATCTTAAACCAACTTATCCACCAAAAGCAGCTGCCACCACCCACTCTGCAGAGAAGTCTGAGAACCACTGCCCTGAACAGTACGACCACTGTTGTCTCTGGTGCATGCCAACCACTGCTCTGAACAGTACTGCCACTGTTGTCGCTTGTGCATGCCAGCCACTGCTCTGAACAGTACGTCCGCGAGTGTCCCCTGCGCATGCCAACATTCTGATGTCACTATTCTGAACCACCCTTTTTGTCTACGTGGCGTGCGTGCACTACGCTTCCTGCTGGGAGTCTGGGTCTTACCCCCACTGTGTGCAACTCGACATCGCGCGATAATCTTTCGTCGATGACCCCTCGCGCGAAAACAATCCACCGAATGACATCTCGCGCGAAGACTATCCACCGATGACCTCTCGCGCGAAGGCTATCCACCGATGACCTCTCGCGCGAAGACTATCCACCGATGACCTCTCGCGCGAAGGCTATCAACCGATGACATCTCCTGGTGGACGACCGATGTCTCCCCCTGGCAAAGCCCGCATGCCTCTCGCGCCTTGGCCACGTCCACGTGCCTCGCGCTCTGGCAATGCCCGCATGCCTCGCGCCCGCGCGATGCCCGCATGCCTCTCACGCCCGCGCGATGCCTGCATGCCTCTCGCGCCCGCGCGATGCCTGCATGCCTCTCGCGCCCGCGCGATGCCTGCATGCCTCTCGCGCCCGCGCGATGCCTGCATGCCTCGCGCCCTGGCGACGTCCACCTGGCGCTCATGTGTAGCAGGCGACCAGCGATCTCATAGCCTTCTAACTTAACTTTTCCTCCCTTTTTATTTTAAATAAAACATACATAGAATTCTTTTAATATATAACCCTTTTTATTCCAATTCAATTTTACAGGTCCTTACATTCTCCCCAACAAGAAAAATTTTCGTCCTCGAAAATTGAATTATAAGGAAAAGAGGTGGGCATATGCATCTCTCATGGTTTCCTTCAAATTCCATGGTGAATCACCCGATCTGCACGTCGTCCACTTCCAACACGTGACTAGGGTCTGCAAGATACTTCCTTAGCTGTGATACGTGAAACACATTATGCAGGTTTGCTAATTTGGGAGGTGGGGTGATCTCATAAGCCACTGGACTGATCCCCCTTGGGTCTGATATGGCCCAACCAACTTAGGGGACAGCTTCTTTGATCTGATAGCTCGTCCTACACCCTTGGCTGGTGCTTCCCTCATAAAGACATGATCCCCAGCAGCAAACTCCAAAGGTCTTCTCCTCTGATCTGTCGAGGACATCTGCCGACTTTCAGAAGCTTTCATTCTGCCTTGCATCAGTTTCACCTTCTCGGTTGTCTGTTGAACCAACTCTTACTACTCCAATACTTCATCAATTTCCATTCTCCATCTGCTGGTATGCAAATTCTGCCATTAATCTCAATATTCCATCTTTACCCGTTACAAAGCCTTTAGCCTGATCGGTGCCTAGCAAATTCCACAATACGTTTCAGACTAGGATCCTCTCACTGTTCAATCAAAACTGATTCGCCCTCCTGGTTCCAACAATAAGGGAATTCTGCATTTCCTCCCATACAAAGCTTCACACAATTACTGTCTTCAAATCTCCATAACAACACTACCACTGCCGATTCTAAATCATAAGTAGAATAATTTCTCTCATGAAATTTGAGTTGCATTGAACATATGCAACTCCTGTCTTCTCTTGTATTCAGACACAATTCAAACTTTGATGTGAGGCATCATACTAAACCTCAAAAGGCTTGTCTTCTGCACATCTTCTGTCTTAGCAAAATCTGGTTTTATCCAGATTTCCGATAAAACTTTAAGGACACTGAAGTTCCATCTAACTGATCCCTCAACTCATCAATTACGGGTAGAGGGTAGTTGTCCTGGATGGTCAACTTATTCAACTTCCTGTAGTCCCTACACAGTTGAGGTCCTTCCTCTTCCTTTTTAACCAACAATGCTGGAAACTCCAAGGAGATATATTGGGCTTGACTAACTGCGTCTCTAACAACTCTTCCACTTATTTTCTTCAATTTAATCAACTCGGCTGAACTTTGGAAACACTATCTTTCGTTGAGCTTAACCTTTGGAAACGTGATTGACAGATCACTAATCCCTTTTCTGGAATAACATCCAATTCATCTCCTACATACTCAACATAAACTAGTGTCCAATTTCGAATCACATACAGCTTTCAAATCCAAATTAATTAAACAACATCCATCCCACGTGAGACTTTCTCTCTCATCCAAGCAATTTCTCCGCCTGTTGCTTTTCAACAATTTTCTTTGCCTAACTGTAACTTTAAACACAATTAAGATATTTCATCTTTCCTCTTTCCCAAAATCATTGATACATCTCAAGATGATATAATCATCTTGTAAACTTATTCTCTACCAAATCTCAAATTTCCATTTCAAGCCTTGTGTCCAGCTAGAGGTCATCACCAAGCTCCAGATTAAAGAAAGATTCCTACTTTCATCTTGGAACTTAACTCCAGTACTTCCCATGGATACACATGCTTAAGTCTTTAAACCCTCAACATTCTGCTTACATACTCTCCATAACTTATATGTAGCTGAACCTACACCTTGGTACACTAAATCTAACTTACACTTCCTTCTCTAATTCCATCAACTCAGCTGGAGCCGTTGACACTGGTCCAGCTCCAGGTACCAAAACAATAGAGAGTTCCACCTCTCTCTTAGGAGGTAACCCAGGTACCTCTTCTGGAAATACATCCGTGAAATCTTTCACCACGGGTATTCTGCTTACGTCCCCTTTATTCTCCACCTCCGACCGAGCGAGTATCACGAAGCACCTCGCCCCTTCTTCCAACGCTGACTGCCCTTGCTGAGCAGATATTACATCTGATCCTTGGAGGTCTGGAAATGCAATCCTCTGACCACCGCAGTCAATGAGAACGTGATTGGCAGCTAACCAATCCATTCCCAGGATAACATCTAGGTCCCGAAGAGGTAGGCAGATCAAGTTCACCTTGAATCTGCGTCCCTCTACTATCACAGGACATTCGGGGCAAACTGTAGAGGTCATCACCTGCCCTGACGCAGGTGTAGAGACCAACAGTTCGAAAGGTAACTCCTTCACTAGAAGGCCCAACTCGGCTACACACAGGCTTGACACAAAAGAGTGTGTCGCTCCAGAATCAAACAAAACCTTTACACTCCTACCAGCTATAAAACATATACTCTGCACGAGGTTACCTGACTGAGACGCCTCTGCTCCTGACATGGCAAACACTCTCCCTGTTGCCTGAGGTCTGCTGCCTTCATTCCTCAACTGCCGAGAACCACTGGGTTGAGTCATCCTTTTTCTGTTAGGACAATCTCTAGAAATGTGCCCCATTTCTTGGCATGTGAAACACCCTTTCTCTGAATTCCTCTTGGAGCACACCTTGACGTTATGTAACCCACCACAACGGAAACACTTTGGTTTCCATGGTTGTTGCCGCTGAAACTGGAGCGGAACTGCTCCTGCCCGACGTGGTGGAGGTCTCGCATAAGGCTTGCTTTGTGGGTGCTGCACCTTGGCCTTCCCACTGGAGGGACCCCCTGGGTGTGATCTGATTATCCTGGAATCACTCCTCTCCAGGGTCTCCACTACCTTTTCCTTCCTTACTAAGGCATGTAACTCCCTGGTCGACGGATCTGCTTGATCAGGGGTAGCGCTCCCACTGAGCTTGGGTGGGTTGTGCCTCATGAACTCGGTCATCCCTACCTGCTCCCGAGGCTGATTGACCTGGGAAGCTGTTGCAGCCGATCCAGCAGTTCCCAAATGATTCATTACAGCCAGATGAATCTGGGCCATTACCGTATTCTGCTGTTGGATGGCAGTTGCCATCATCTCGATAGCCTTGGCAATCTGGCTCATCTCCGAAGGAGGTTGGGGAGGGGTAGAAGGTCTACGTGCCATCTCCTTCGTTTTCAGATTTTGAAATTATAAGATTCCTATATTCCCTACAACTACAAGAATGAGATCGATAAGAAATCAATTCATTCAAGGGGGGTAACAGCTAGACCTTACAAAGGTCAGCATCTCAAAATCATTAAGAATTTGAGCTCATCAACAGAATCATAATGCTTATAACATCAAGCATAACACCAGCACAACTACTGGTATGCAGTCACCAATCCAATCAACCATTTTCAATCAATTACAAAGACACTCAAGAGGATGAGATAGCTCACACCAGAATTTAATATATGCTAAACATCAAACCTTTGGAATTAAGATTGAGACTCATCTCGATCCAGTTATGAGTGTGCACCCTCACTACTTTATCAAGACCTTCTCATTCTTAATACTAAGATTTTCAATTAGAACATATATTCACCAAAGCACACACAAAATTTCAATACAAAAACGTTTGAAAACCTTTCACTATAGTTATTATTTTAAACTCAAATAACTTTGATGAGCAGAAGAAACACAATGGATCCACAGCCCTCAGGTCATCCTAAGGACGAACTGCTCTGATACCATTAATGTAACATCCCGCCAAATTTCTTTGAAAATAAATATAAAACGAAAATAAAGGTGACAAATAGATTGAAGTGAGCAAAATCTTTATATAAAATAAATAAGTTTCTCCTCACAGGGAGTTTAATACAAACGATCACTTCTCCATTAAAAACGTAAACGAAATACAATACAAAAGACAGATAGGCGATCTCCTGGCAAAAAGGGCGATCTCCTATAAGAAGGGCGATCTCCTTTCATATAGGCGATCTCCTATAAGAAGGGCGATCTCCTTTCATAAAGGCGATCTCCTATTATAAAGCAACAAGAGGGGCGATCACCCAACAGAAAAGAAAACAGGCGATCTCCTTCCAGCGACAATTTTCTAAAGAGCTCTACTTCCTGCAACATCATCTGCTCCCGTGTAAATTATACACGATCATTACAGGTTTAAGAAAAGGCCACAACACAAACGAAAACACAGGGTAAGCTAGACATTTAAAAAGAGTTTAAATAAGGATACTTAAAATAAAATCAAGGTAAACAATTTCAAGATATTCACGTAAAGTTATCAAGTTTCTCATACTCTTCACCTGATCTTACACGGTATTTCCTTTCCTGAAAATACTAAGCCTCGATCCACATTCACCACATCCAACACATCACATAACACTTAAATGAATGATTCCAATCACAGCAAAACTCACTCCAAGGTTCATGTTTTCGAATATCACATTTACATCTCAAACAGTTTCAAAACAACACCAAAAACAGGGGAGTTCGTAAAAACAGCGCCAAAACCGGCGATCTGGTTCAAAAACAAGGTATTTCGAAGTCTGTATATAAAACCGGCGACCACGTCGCCCAAACACATAAGAACAGAGCATTTTACAAAGATGAAAACGAAAACCGGCGACCACGTCGCCCTCATTTCAGAAATAGCTAAACTATGGCTTGTATTAAAATGAAAAAGTCTAGCTTCCCTTACCTGGACTTGCGCAAACACCTAGAGTTCCGAAACCCAACAAAGCTTGAAGAACGCCTTGGCTCTGTTTTTGCGTCTGGTCGAAGGACTTGCAGAGAACTGCCCAGGTGCTCTAATGGTGACTGTCGCTCGTCGTACTCTCGTGTGAAGGTGCTAGAATCGCAGCGCGAAGGAGGCAACTGGAGGAGAAGGGAGGTAACTCACTCTTTCTCTCTTTGAAGGCTGCAACGTTTCTTCCTCTCAGCAGTGGGTTTTCTGCATCTTAAACCAACTTATCCACCAAAAGCAGCTGCCACCACCCACTCTGCAGAGAAGTCTGAGAACCACTGCCCTGAACAGTACGACCACTGTTGTCTCTGGTGCATGCCAACCACTGCTCTGAACAGTACTGCCACTGTTGTCGCTTGTGCATGCCAGCCACTGCTCTGAACAGTACGTCCGCGAGTGTCCCCTGCGCATGCCAACATTCTGATGTCACTATTCTGAACCACCCTTTTTGTCTACGTGGCGTGCGTGCACTACGCTTCCTGCTGGGAGTCTGGGTCTTACCCCCACTGTGTGCAACTCGACATCGCGCGATAATCTTTCGTCGATGACCCCTCGCGCGAAAACAATCCACCGAATGACATCTCGCGCGAAGACTATCCACCGATGACCTCTCGCGCGAAGGCTATCCACCGATGACCTCTCGCGCGAAGACTATCCACCGATGACCTCTCGCGCGAAGGCTATCAACCGATGACATCTCCTGGTGGACGACCGATGTCTCCCCCTGGCAAAGCCCGCATGCCTCTCGCGCCTTGGCCACGTCCACGTGCCTCGCGCTCTGGCAATGCCCGCATGCCTCGCGCCCGCGCGATGCCCGCATGCCTCTCACGCCCGCGCGATGCCTGCATGCCTCTCGCGCCCGCGCGATGCCTGCATGCCTCTCGCGCCCGCGCGATGCCTGCATGCCTCTCGCGCCCGCGCGATGCCTGCATGCCTCGCGCCCTGGCGACGTCCACCTGGCGCTCATGTGTAGCAGGCGACCAGCGATCTCATAGCCTTCTAACTTAACTTTTCCTCCCTTTTTATTTTAAATAAAACATACATAGAATTCTTTTAATATATAACCCTTTTTATTCCAATTCAATTTTACAGGTCCTTACATTCTCCCCAACAAGAAAAATTTTCGTCCTCGAAAATTGAATTATAAGGAAAAGAGGTGGGCATATGCATCTCTCATGGTTTCCTTCAAATTCCATGGTGAATCACCCGATCTGCACGTCGTCCACTTCCAACACGTGACTAGGGTCTGCAAGATACTTCCTTAGCTGTGATACGTGAAACACATTATGCAGGTTTGCTAATTTGGGAGGTGGGGTGATCTCATAAGCCACTGGACTGATCCCCCTTGGGTCTGATATGGCCCAACCAACTTAGGGGACAGCTTCTTTGATCTGATAGCTCGTCCTACACCCTTGGCTGGTGCTTCCCTCATAAAGACATGATCCCCAGCAGCAAACTCCAAAGGTCTTCTCCTCTGATCTGTCGAGGACATCTGCCGACTTTCAGAAGCTTTCATTCTGCCTTGCATCAGTTTCACCTTCTCGGTTGTCTGTTGAACCAACTCTTACTACTCCAATACTTCATCAATTTCCATTCTCCATCTGCTGGTATGCAAATTCTGCCATTAATCTCAATATTCCATCTTTACCCGTTACAAAGCCTTTAGCCTGATCGGTGCCTAGCAAATTCCACAATACGTTTCAGACTAGGATCCTCTCACTGTTCAATCAAAACTGATTCGCCCTCCTGGTTCCAACAATAAGGGAATTCTGCATTTCCTCCCATACAAAGCTTCACACAATTACTGTCTTCAAATCTCCATAACAACACTACCACTGCCGATTCTAAATCATAAGTAGAATAATTTCTCTCATGAAATTTGAGTTGCATTGAACATATGCAACTCCTGTCTTCTCTTGTATTCAGACACAATTCAAACTTTGATGTGAGGCATCATACTAAACCTCAAAAGGCTTGTCTTCTGCACATCTTCTGTCTTAGCAAAATCTGGTTTTATCCAGATTTCCGATAAAACTTTAAGGACACTGAAGTTCCATCTAACTGATCCCTCAACTCATCAATTACGGGTAGAGGGTAGTTGTCCTGGATGGTCAACTTATTCAACTTCCTGTAGTCCCTACACAGTTGAGGTCCTTCCTCTTCCTTTTTAACCAACAATGCTGGAAACTCCAAGGAGATATATTGGGCTTGACTAACTGCGTCTCTAACAACTCTTCCACTTATTTTCTTCAATTTAATCAACTCGGCTGAACTTTGGAAACACTATCTTTCGTTGAGCTTAACCTTTGGAAACGTGATTGACAGATCACTAATCCCTTTTCTGGAATAACATCCAATTCATCTCCTACATACTCAACATAAACTAGTGTCCAATTTCGAATCACATACAGCTTTCAAATCCAAATTAATTAAACAACATCCATCCCACGTGAGACTTTCTCTCTCATCCAAGCAATTTCTCCGCCTGTTGCTTTTCAACAATTTTCTTTGCCTAACTGTAACTTTAAACACAATTAAGATATTTCATCTTTCCTCTTTCCCAAAATCATTGATACATCTCAAGATGATATAATCATCTTGTAAACTTATTCTCTACCAAATCTCAAATTTCCATTTCAAGCCTTGTGTCCAGCTAGAGGTCATCACCAAGCTCCAGATTAAAGAAAGATTCCTACTTTCATCTTGGAACTTAACTCCAGTACTTCCCATGGATACACATGCTTAAGTCTTTAAACCCTCAACATTTTGCTTACATACTCTCCATAACTTATATGTAGCTGAACCTACACCTTGGTACACTAAATCTAACTTACACTTCCTTCTCTAATTCCATCAACTCAGCTGGAGCCGTTGACACTGGTCCAGCTCCAGGTACCAAAACAATAGAGAGTTCCACCTCTCTCTTAGGAGGTAACCCAGGTACCTCTTCTGGAAATACATCCGTGAAATCTTTCACCACGGGTATTCTGCTTACGTCCCCTTTATTCTCCACCTCCGACCGAGCGAGTATCACGAAGCACCTCGCCCCTTCTTCCAACGCTGACTGCCCTTGCTGAGCAGATATTACATCTGATCCTTGGAGGTCTGGAAATGCAATCCTCTGACCACCGCAGTCAATGAGAACGTGATTGGCAGCTAACCAATCCATTCCCAGGATAACATCTAGGTCCCGAAGAGGTAGGCAGATCAAGTTCACCTTGAATCTGCGTCCCTCTACTATCACAGGACATTCGGGGCAAACTGTAGAGGTCATCACCTGCCCTGACGCAGGTGTAGAGACCAACAGTTCGAAAGGTAACTCCTTCACTAGAAGGCCCAACTCGGCTACACACAGGCTTGACACAAAAGAGTGTGTCGCTCCAGAATCAAACAAAACCTTTACACTCCTACCAGCTATAAAACATATACTCTGCACGAGGTTACCTGACTGAGACGCCTCTGCTCCTGACATGGCAAACACTCTCCCTGTTGCCTGAGGTCTGCTGCCTTCATTCCTCAACTGCCGAGAACCACTGGGTTGAGTCATCCTTTTTCTGTTAGGACAATCTCTAGAAATGTGCCCCATTTCTTGGCATGTGAAACACCCTTTCTCTGAATTCCTCTTGGAGCACACCTTGACGTTATGTAACCCACCACAACGGAAACACTTTGGTTTCCATGGTTGTTGCCGCTGAAACTGGAGCGGAACTGCTCCTGCCCGACGTGGTGGAGGTCTCGCATAAGGCTTGCTTTGTGGGTGCTGCACCTTGGCCTTCCCACTGGAGGGACCCCCTGGGTGTGATCTGATTATCCTGGAATCACTCCTCTCCAGGGTCTCCACTACCTTTTCCTTCCTTACTAAGGCATGTAACTCCCTGGTCCACGGATCTGCTTGATCAGGGGTAGCGCTCCCACTGAGCTTGGGTGGGTTGTGCCTCATGAACTCGGTCATCCCTACCTGCTCCCGAGGCTGATTGACCTGGGAAGCTGTTGCAGCCGATCCAGCAGTTCCCAAATGATTCATTACAGCCAGATGAATCTGGGCCATTACCGTATTCTGCTGTTGGATGGCAGTTGCCATCATCTCGATAGCCTTGGCAATCTGGCTCATCTCCGAAGGAGGTTGGGGAGGGGTAGAAGGTCTACGTGCCATCTCCTTCGTTTTCAGATTTTGAAATTATAAGATTCCTATATTCCCTACAACTACAAGAATGAGATCGATAAGAAATCAATTCATTCAAGGGGGGTAACAGCTAGACCTTACAAAGGTCAGCATCTCAAAATCATTAAGAATTTGAGCTCATCAACAGAATCATAATGCTTATAACATCAAGCATAACACCAGCACAACTACTGGTATGCAGTCACCAATCCAATCAACCATTTTCAATCAATTACAAAGACACTCAAGAGGATGAGATAGCTCACACCAGAATTTAATATATGCTAAACATCAAACCTTTGGAATTAAGATTGAGACTCATCTCGATCCAGTTATGAGTGTGCACCCTCACTACTTTATCAAGACCTTCTCATTCTTAATACTAAGATTTTCAATTAGAACATATATTCACCAAAGCACACACAAAATTTCAATACAAAAACGTTTGAAAACCTTTCACTATAGTTATTATTTTAAACTCAAATAACTTTGATGAGCAGAAGAAACACAATGGATCCACAGCCCTCAGGTCATCCTAAGGACGAACTGCTCTGATACCATTAATGTAACATCCCGCCAAATTTCTTTGAAAATAAATATAAAACGAAAATAAAGGTGACAAATAGATTGAAGTGAGCAAAATCTTTATATAAAATAAATAAGTTTCTCCTCACAGGGAGTTTAATACAAACGATCACTTCTCCATTAAAAACGTAAACGAAATACAATACAAAAGACAGATAGGCGATCTCCTGGCAAAAAGGGCGATCTCCTATAAGAAGGGCGATCTCCTTTCATATAGGCGATCTCCTATAAGAAGGGCGATCTCCTTTCATAAAGGCGATCTCCTATTATAAAGCAACAAGAGGGGCGATCACCCAACAGAAAAGAAAACAGGCGATCTCCTTCCAGCGACAATTTTCTAAAGAGCTCTACTTCCTGCAACATCATCTGCTCCCGTGTAAATTATACACGATCATTACAGGTTTAAGAAAAGGCCACAACACAAACGAAAACACAGGGTAAGCTAGACATTTAAAAAGAGTTTAAATAAGGATACTTAAAATAAAATCAAGGTAAACAATTTCAAGATATTCACGTAAAGTTATCAAGTTTCTCATACTCTTCACCTGATCTTACACGGTATTTCCTTTCCTGAAAATACTAAGCCTCGATCCACATTCACCACATCCAACACATCACATAACACTTAAATGAATGATTCCAATCACAGCAAAACTCACTCCAAGGTTCATGTTTTCGAATATCACATTTACATCTCAAACAGTTTCAAAACAACACCAAAAACAGGGGAGTTCGTAAAAACAGCGCCAAAACCGGCGATCTGGTTCAAAAACAAGGTATTTCGAAGTCTGTATATAAAACCGGCGACCACGTCGCCCAAACACATAAGAACAGAGCATTTTACAAAGATGAAAACGAAAACCGGCGACCACGTCGCCCTCATTTCAGAAATAGCTAAACTATGGCTTGTATTAAAATGAAAAAGTCTAGCTTCCCTTACCTGGACTTGCGCAAACACCTAGAGTTCCGAAACCCAACAAAGCTTGAAGAACGCCTTGGCTCTGTTTTTGCGTCTGGTCGAAGGACTTGCAGAGAACTGCCCAGGTGCTCTAATGGTGACTGTCGCTCGTCGTACTCTCGTGTGAAGGTGCTAGAATCGCAGCGCGAAGGAGGCAACTGGAGGAGAAGGGACGTAACTCACTCTTTCTCTCTTTGAAGGCTGCAACGTTTCTTCCTCTCAGCAGTGGGTTTTCTGCATCTTAAACCAACTTATCCACCAAAAGCAGCTGCCACCACCCACTCTGCAGAGAAGTCTGAGAACCACTGCCCTGAACAGTACGACCACTGTTGTCTCTGGTGCATGCCAACCACTGCTCTGAACAGTACTGCCACTGTTGTCGCTTGTGCATGCCAGCCACTGCTCTGAACAGTACGTCCGCGAGTGTCCCCTGCGCATGCCAACATTCTGATGTCACTATTCTGAACCACCCTTTTTGTCTACGTGGCGTGCGTGCACTACGCTTCCTGCTGGGAGTCTGGGTCTTACCCCCTCTGTGTGCAACTCGACATCGCGCGATAATCTTTCGTCGATGACCCCTCGCGCGAAAACAATCCACCGAATGACATCTCGCGCGAAGACTATCCACCGATGACCTCTCGCGCGAAGGCTATCCACCGATGACCTCTCGCGCGAAGACTATCCACCGATGACCTCTCGCGCGAAGGCTATCAACCGATGACATCTCCTGGTGGACGACCGATGTCTCCCCCTGGCAAAGCCCGCATGCCTCTCGCGCCTTGGCCACGTCCACGTGCCTCGCGCTCTGGCAATGCCCGCATGCCTCGCGCCCGCGCGATGCCCGCATGCCTCTCGCGCCCGCGCGATGCCTGCATGCCTCTCGCGCCCGCGCGATGCCTGCATGCCTCTCGCGCCCGCGCGATGCCTGCATGCCTCGCGCCCTGGCGACGTCCACCTGGCGCTCATGTGTAGCAGGCGACCGGCGATCTCATAGCCTTCTAACTTAACTTTTCCTCCCTTTTTATTTTAAATAAAACATACATAGAATTCTTTTAATATATAACCCTTTTTATTCCAATTCAATTTTACAGGTCCTTACAGTTGATGCGCATGGCTGTGGAATCATTATAGCCAATGAAGTATGACAGGTGCATGTCCCTGGATGCTAGGTTCAACGCACGAGTCTTCCGGAAGTGGAGTCAAGTGTCTTGTGTGATGAGTCAGTGAAGTCTGACGTGAGAAATGAGAAACTTTGAATTGATAGACACTTGATATATGTTGTGATTTTAATGACCTTCGAGGAATCGTGAAATATGTGTTTAGTTGATGGATTACGTAGATATCTTGAATTTGTTTTACCTTGATTTTAAAGTTCATATCTAACTCTTTTTAAATGTCTAGCTTACCCTGTGTTTTCTTGGTGTTGTGTTCGGCCTTTTCTTAAACCTGTAATGATCGTGTATAATTTACACGGGAGCAGATGATGTTGCAGGAAGTAGAGCTCCTTAGTGAATTGTCGCTGGAAGGAGATCGCCTGTTTTCAATTTCCGTTGGGCGATCACCCCTTTTGCTGCTTTCTGATAGGAGATCGCCTATATGATAGGAGATCGCCCTTGTAATAGGAGATCGCCTTTCTAATAGGAGATCGCCCTTCTGTCAGGAGATCGCCTATCTTTCTATTGTATTGTAATTTGTTTATGTTTTAATGGAAAAGTGATCGTATTTGTATTAAACTCCCTGGGAGGAGAAACTTTATTTACTTATATACAATTTCATTCACTTCAATCTATTTGTTATTTTTATTTTCATTATATAAATATGAATAGTATTTTGGCGGGATGTTACAGCTTCCGAAGACATTTATTGCTCATCCGTGTATAACTACATTACAAAATACGATTGACATTTATTAGTTTTAAGATATACATGTATGTTAAAGAATTATAAAGATAATTTATCATCATGTTACCTCATGCCAATCACTTTTAAGGCCTAGTCTTACAATGGTAACCATCCATTGCATAACGTAATAGCCACACTCATAGCTTCCTGGTTGTTTATTACACCATAGTTCAATAAAAAGTAAAAGTTAATATTGATAAACAATGAAAAGAGAAAGAAAAATAATTACAAACCTTTAGTTTTATCCAGTTCAGATTTTGAAAATTTGAACTGGATCGACCTTTTAAGATGTTATATCCACGCCATGAGCTGATTAATACAGAAAACCACGTTAGTAGATGCTTAATTAGTAACATACGGAAGTTTATAGTGTACTTACCTATCAATGATATTCTTAAGACTTATGGATGGCTTCTTATGTAGAGAACATAACACACAGCAGTCTTATCAACCATTGATAAGATAAGTAACTGCCAATGACCCTTATATCATCCATGAAAAGAGTTAGTAAATATTTAAAACTTGAAATAGTAATAATTGACGACATATAATTAAACTTACTCATTAATATAAGGGCATAAATAAATTTGTTTTCCCTTTTTTTCCAGGGTGTTAGTGATGTATGATTAGGTTTCATTTGCCTTTGTTCCAGTGAGATTAGTATATGCGGGTCTAAGAATCCGTACACATTTTCCTTTCCCTCATGATAGAGACACCATTCAAAAACCTACAAGTTATTAATTAAAGCATAATCAATGCTAATTTAACATAAAGTAAATGGAAATATAGGTAAAGATACTTACATCATAAAAAGTTGAATTATATTTATATTGAGCTCCTGATCCCCAACCACAAATTCTAACAAATCTGACATGTATATGTACAGTGGCAGCTTAGTGTTTATTTCAAAAAATGTATCAACCCATGGAACTTCCAGAGGGTCTCGACCAATCTGTTTAGCAACTACAACTAAGGAAGCTATAGAATCGTTAATCGGAACCTCATGCTTCCTTTTGGGACTTGGTTTCCGACGAGGTCTCTACAAAATAAAGAAAATTTGTATTAAATTAGATGTAATATATAAATATAAACTAATATAATGAAATGAAATTATTACCAGATGTTCTAGCATAATTCGAATGAGGTGCTTGGGCCAGGCTACAAATGTCTGAAATGCATCGGCCATAGTGGTTACCTCATCTGAAGGTAGTGGAACATGAGCATCAAGTACTCGTACTCTTTCAACTGTTACGTTCACCACATAAGAGGAGAGAGGAACGTTATGTAAGGTTGTGACTGTAAGAATTAATGGCTTAAACAAGAGGGGGGGTGAATTGTTTGATGAAAGATTTTCGCAAAAGATGATTAAGAATGAAGTTCTTTAAAGAATCACAGAAAAAACAATCAAAGAAGCCAAGAAAACAAAGCTTTTAAAACTGTAAACAGAATATCAATCGGTTAAAAAATTGTTTCAACCAGTTGTTTATAGCAAAAAGGTAAAGACAAATATCAAACAGTTTGTAAAAGAGGAATATCAACCAATTGAAATACACGAATAACCGGTTGTTTATGACAACAGAGGCAATATCAAACAGTTTGCAAAAGAGAGAGAGAAAGAGAGATTCACACAATCAATTTATACTGGTTCACTCAACCCTAAGCTACATCCAGTCCCTAGAACAACCCCTGGGTATTCCACTAGCAATCAACAACAAATTACTACACAAACAGCACCATAAAGAGGTGATCCTTCACGCCAAGCAGATTCACTTTTTTATAGAATATTCAAAGTAAACAATTACAAGAAAAGATAGGAATAGATTACACCTGACTTTCAGGAAATCACAAGGCTCCTAGAATCACTTCTTGAACACTTGCAAAGCCTCTAAGCAATCTTGGCAACTTTTGGAAACAATCTTTCTCAAATTAGATTCTAAATTTCTTTTTTTGTTTATTTGAAATGAGGAGGGTGATCCCTTTTCATAGCTCTCAGAACTCACAATTTTAGGGAGTTGAGCATGAGCCAAAAATAGTTTTAAAACCAACTAAAATCAGGTTTAACAACATTTTGAAAAGTTGTTAGAAATTCAAAAATCAATAGGTTGAATTGGTTATGATTGTTAGTCAACCAAGTCAAAATCAGTTGGAAAGCCTTCCAAATAGGCTATGTGTAAAACAACCGATTAAGTCGAGAAATCAATTGGTTGTTTAGCACTTAGCTTTTAAAAACACTTTTTCCTTTTTCAAAACAAGATCGCTTTAGTTATGCTATGGTTTAAGAGTGATTCTTACAAATTCTAAACACTCTAAAACTAATCCCTAACACCAACAACAAAGACTCCAAGCTTCTTCACAGATTTGGGGTCATCAAAGCCTCATTTTCAATAGTGGCCTCTTTATAGACTTTTCCAATGGCCACCACGTGGGAAAGCATGCCGCCCTCTACCAGTAGCTAACATTGGCTCGTTGGGCCAATGACAACCTCCCCTGATGTTGTAGGAGCCGCATTACTCCCCTTTGTGCACTTGGGAGCGGGACTAAGAAGCGCCTGAATTGTCAGCTCAGCACAAACTTGTTGCAATAGTAACTCCTGTCACAACTCTAGACGCATCCGATCAGCCTCCTTTCTCATCTCCTCCATTAATTCTTGACGTATCTTACTCGTCATTTCTGCTTTGGTCTCATGGGGGGAGGAGGAGGATAACTCTTGTGGTGCAACTCCAAAATATAGTTTAATTTCAACCCCTTTTCCAACTGCACAAACACGATCACAGTGCTCAGGTCGTCTAATTGCTTCAACCATGATGTGAGTTGATTTTAGATTGATTCATTAGGTGACACTTTTTAGAATTAGGATCAAGATTCTTAAGCAATTTAGGTGAGAAATCTAAGGAAAATTCCCACTGGACATTAACTTAACAAGTGTTAAGTAGATATGAAGGTTCATTTGATCAAAGGAAAAACACAATTATAGTGATGAATGAATGGATGAACATTGGTGCGGTAAAAATAGAATCAAAATAGAGTAAAAACATAATTGAAAACGCATAAGGAACAAGGAATAACAATCAAATAACAAGACATGAAACCGAATTGAAATAGAAGACAAAACAACACATATTTAGGCATAGAATTGGAGTGGAATTGGAATTGAAAGATGGAAGATAGGAAGAACTTATGCGATTGAAGACATGGAAGGGAAGAACACGCCACTAGAGAGGATGAAATGCTCCAAGATGAGTATAGTTACCGCCACTTGAGACCTCCCAAAACTCACAAGATAAGACTAGAAACTTAGGAAAACAATTCTCACTAATCTCACACAAAATGTGTATAGTAACTTTACTTAATTTTCAACTTGTCATTACATGAACCAAGCACCTCTTTTTTATAGGTTTAGAGGACTAGTGATGGAAATCAAGTAGAAGAGGATTTCACTAATGGAGGAAGAGGCCATCCACCCAAGCATTTAAAATTCTTCTTACTAGTCTTCTTAAAAAGTAGAACATTTTGGGTTCTCTTGAAAATTCAAAAGATAGTAGTATAAATAAATCTTTGTAAATACTCTTGTATAAATTTGTAAATAATATCGAAATAGCCTTAGGAGTATGCCAAAGAGGAAAACCAAAAGAAACCTCTAAATGTAAGGCATTTTAGGCACTTTCTTTAGGAAAAAGTGGAAAAAGTGACTCTTATACTCCTTTCTCTCTTAGGCACTAGAAGGAGCTAGAAGAGTGACTCTTGCCACTCCTTACCCTTTGCAACATGTCCAGCCCTCCTTATTATAAATAGGAGTGCTTGGTTCTTAATAAAAATAGTTGAAAGTTAGAAGTAAAGAAACTATCTTGAAATTGAGAGAGAGTGAGTTTGTGAGACTTGTCTCTTCTTCTCCTCCATGTCTTATCTTGTGAGCTTTGGAGACTCTCAAGTGTCGACACCACCCACTCATCTTGGAAGAACCACCCTGCAAGTGGCGTGAATCACATCTCCAAAAGGCTACAACCACATAAGTCATTTCTATTCATCTTCTAAAAATACCCATTTTTGTTCTACTTGTTTGTTTTTAATTCTAATCGGTTCATTCTCTTCCTTGTGATGTCCTCTATCATTTGATGTGTTGTTCTTCCATTTTAATCGGTTCAAACTTGTTATAGCAACCTGTTTTTGGTTTGGCTCCCATGGGTATTATGGTTCATGTTGTTTTCTTGAATATCCAATAGTAGGTTGTGTTCTTGTTGCGTTTTTATTACTAGTTTCAATTCTTGTTGTGTTCTTATGTTAATTCTTGTTTCCTTGTACAGTTTTTGTGTTGTTACTGCACTTTGATTACTGTTCTTGAATTACCCATTCATATTCCATTGTTATCTTACACTACAAGTTACCTATTCATGTGTTTTTAGTATGAACCTTTGTTTTCTTTAGTAGAAACTCTATTAATTGTTCTTTAGAATTTTGATCCTAATTCTTGAAAGTGTCATGAATACAATGAAACCTATATCAACTCAACCCAAACCAAGAAAGGTTCATAAGAGACTTACATCAACCGGTTTTGGAGAAGAGAAAAGGTGGGAAAATTCAAATCCTAGCTGTTCTTGCCGGTTGACTCGCCTGTCAGTTGACTCCACGACGCTCACACGCCTCCTTCCTCACGTTGATACGTGCTTGATTCTTGCGAAACAATCTGCACCTGCAAAAGAGAAAGGGGCGCCCTAGAGGCCGTTTGCACTCCGACGCTTAAGTCAATAGTGGGCAAGTAACACCAAGTGTATTGAGTCTCTCTATGTTTAGGTCTAGAAACTGCGTACCTTTGTGAAGTATTTTACTGACCCTTATATAGTCTAGGGTTTCCTACGCCGCTAGCCCTAATTAGGGTTCACTGCGCTGCTAGCCATATTCAGGGTTTACTAGAATACCCTTGCGCCGCTATCACCCAATCTTAGGGTAGTCTAGCACATAAGGTTTCCTTCTCTAGAGTGCAAACTCTAACAGGGTGACCACCTGGATGCCTCCTTGTGCACCTAGTCTCTGGGGCCACCTGTTCTGGGAGTGCCCTTGCTGTTCACGTGCCATGCATATAGCCTTTATTGGGAAACCCTAGTTCTGATGAGTACTTGACCCTCAAGACTCTGCACCTAACTGTGCTCTCCCTACTACCCGCATAGGCTCTTCGTGATTCAGGCCTCTCCCTACCTCTGGGTATTTAACTGGTCATTGGCCCACACTGGGAACCAATCTTAGCTGTTCTGTCTACGCTGTTCAAATCACCCAAGACCGATGTCACCTCGTCACACTCTGTTGCCGAGGACTGATCACCCTGCGGAGTGACGAGGACACATCAGCCCTTTCTGGTGATCGTCACGCTGATGACTAATCACCCGTCTCTGTGGGAACATGCTAATGACTAATCACCCTTCTCTGAGGGGACACACCGATGACTGATCACCCTTCTCTGAGGGGACACACCGATGACTGATCACCCTTCTCTAAGGGAACACACCGATGACTGATCACCCTCTAATCCAAACTGCCTGCGGGGTCCACTCCACGTGGCTTTGGCCCATGCTGTGGGACCCAGCTGACGTGGTTCGCCTTTTACTACCTATTCTCGGTGTTCGAGGACTGGTCGGTACACTAGCCATTTGAAAATGGCACCTACCTAGTCACATGGAAGGTGTGACTTTCCTATTTCTATTCCTACACCCTAAACTCCTATTCACACCCTCCTTTTATGTTTTATTTAAAACCTATTCTAAAGTAATTACAAAAAGAGACATCAATTGATGCTCATCTCTCAAAGTCCTTGCCCTACTCCTAGTAACCCTCGGAGGCATGGTGGGTATTGAGCTCATAGGTTGGGCTTGGGTTGGGCCTCAGACGCCTCCTCTACTTAGTCCTCATCAAACCAGGATATCACGACGAACTTCAGGGACAAAATTACCTTGTGATACAAATCACAACAACCAGTAGATAACTAAGGACACATCAAGCAATTCACAAAAAGGTCAGCCATCTCAGTATACAAACCACCAAACCTCGAGAAAGCATCAGCAGAAGAAGAACCAACTATAAACCAGGATATCAGAAGTTCTTCCTTTTGGTCTTTCCACAAGAGAAAAGTTATGTAAATAATTTGGGCTCACTTTGGGGGTCCAAATAGCAAAATAAGCTAGAGTAGGTCCATATAGCATAATACGGGGTGTATTTATCAAATTAGGCCCATGACAAGTTCATTAGGGTTAGAATGTAGCCCTAGATTCTAGAAGCTAGGACTAAGGAGTGGCATTGACTTAGTCAATGACCTAGGTCGTCCCTCTCTTAATGACTTTTCTACCCCTCCCCTTCTTGCCCACCAAGGCACCCATTCCTATAAATAGGGTGCCTTGCCTCATGTATTCACAACTTGATTTTGAATAGAAAAGAAACTCTGCAGGAGTGAATTTGTGA
This sequence comes from Phaseolus lunatus, assembly GCA_013389735.1. Classification (NCBI taxonomy): domain Eukaryota; kingdom Viridiplantae; phylum Streptophyta; class Magnoliopsida; order Fabales; family Fabaceae; genus Phaseolus; species Phaseolus lunatus. The sequence continues at coordinate 17,087,412 of CM023861.1, read as the reverse complement.
GTTTGAGTACTCTGGGTTATATGGGTCTTATCTTGGGTGGGTAATATCCTAATTGGCGACTCTGGGTTTTATCTTGAGTGAGTGATATCTTAAGTGGCGACTCTTACACCACTCATCTTGGAGTCCATCTGCTCCAAGTGGCGTGACAACTTCCATCCCTCCTAAGTCTTCTACTCCTTTCATGTTTTCCCTTTCATTCTCTTTTTATGTTTCACCTTCCTCTTCCATTTTTCCATCTATCATCTTCTTTTCTTCTTCTCTTTATTGTTCCTTGTTTATGCATTTTGTTACTGTTTCATTCTCTTAAATTCCGCAATTTGCATCATTGTCACCTCATATCTGTGTTTTTCTCTTTTCCCTTCTGAAGTGGGCCTTTATACTTACTTAACCATTTGGTTATGTTCGTGCCCAGTGAGAATCTTCTTAGGGTTCTCACCTTTAAATTGTTAAAATCCAAAATCTAAACTAAAGTGAAACAACTAAAATGAGCAATCTAAAATTAACTCACATCATCTTGGGAGCTTAAGGTATCGCAAGAGACCAAAATCATATAAGTTTTTAATATAATTAATTCTTTAAAATAAATGCAAAAGAGGATAAAAATAACTAACAATTATTTTTGAGACTATCTTTGATTGGTCAAAACTAAATGCACCCAACTTTTTAATTTGGGTCCTCTTCCATTTTACATGGCACAAAGGTGGTGATGGAGGAGAAGTGACCCCTGTATCCACATTCTCAGACCCAGCCCCCTGTCTGGATTGCTCCTTTTCCACCATCAATGATTGCTCAAGCTTTCGATACCCCGAACGAGACAGTATGTGTGGGTTAACGTTCTTTAAAGCTATCTCTTGAGCTTTCTTCCGACGATCTTGTCATAAATGAAATAAACAAAGTGAATTAAATAATATTAAGTTATTAATGTTATATAAATAAAATAAGTTAAGTAACTTCACTTACCTTCCAAGCTTCACATTCACGGCTTTGAACAAAAAGATGCCATGTCTCTTCATTAATATGTTTGTACTTTAAACAAGGATTTTCACCTTTAAGCTTGCCAAAAATATATTTCGTTGTCAGTGTTGACTTAAACTGATGAAGTTTAAGTTTGATATTGGATATAATCTTTGATCGAAGCAGTTCCACAATAGGGATTTCAAAATTTACTTGCAAAATAATATCATCAAATTAAAATTAATCAATGAATATTAAAAAGCATTATATGATAACAATAATAATGTAAAGCTTACCCAAGCATCCTCCCAAAGCATGTTCCAATCGACCTCTGACACATCATCCCATGAATTAATCAAAATGGAAAGCCTCTCACGAGAAACAACTCCAAGATGGCTGTTAAATGTTTCAGCACTAGGACCAAAAGCCACTTTAGTGTTGGCTTCAATGTCAACATGTGTCTTCTCACCGACAACACGTCTCAATGAGAGACGCTTCAATCTAGTAGGTCCTCTGCTGCCTCGTCCGGATTGGGGTCTGATTAGAGTCTAGTCGTTATCCATATATCTATTAAAAAAATTAGGTTACAAACATTAGTTAATCTACATCAAAATAAAATCATATAAAACAAATACATAAAATTTTAAATGCGTATTATCAAAAATATTTCTAAATTTATTACCATAGTGGGTTGAATGTTCATATGTAAATTCCTTCACTATGGTCTTTAGGGGTTGCATGTACATCATCAACTACATCGTCATCTTTATTAATTATCATTGGTGTGAATGAATAGGGGTCACCATTTTCAATATCATCTATGGCCTCCCCTTTTTTTTTTTTCCGTGTAAAATGACATACCAATATTCTGACATAGGATCTTTGACATAGAAAACCTGAGATGCTTGTTGAACCATTATAAATGGCTCATCTCAATACCCTATCAATCTTAACACCACTTTTATTGTCAACCCATTTACACTAGAAAATTGGAACGAAAAACTTAGTATAGTCAACCTCCCATATCTCTTTTATAAACCCATAGTATGTCATTGATCCAAGTACAGGATTTATATCTTTCGAAGTGGAAAATTGCATTGACTCGGCTTCAAGAGTAACACCAGAATTTTGAAATGTACAATTGTTCACTTTATACGTTGTACAAGAAATGATATCAAACTTCAATCCAGCAGCCAACCGGGTCAAGGTCTCCGATGTCGTTGAATCCTTTAATACCTCGTCTTTAAACCAAGACATGAAAGTTCTATTATATTCCATCAAGACCCATTTCTCTGCTTGTCTTGGGTTATTTGCCTTCACAATGGCTTGATGAGCTTCGTGTTGTTCAATATATACAAATGTGCTTGCAAGACTTCTGATCAAGATTTGCTTACAATATTCACACCATGTAAACATTTACTTGTAGAAGAGAAGATTAGCATAGCCCCTGCGCAAGGATGACACACACAATTCGAGAAATGGTCCAAATTTTTTAAATGATGCCTACCATGAAAGCTTTTATAAAAACATTTACTTGTAGAATGCCTGTGGTGCCAAGAATTAGTTGGAAGACCTATTGGATTTTCTTTTGACATGTCTCTAAACAAAATTCAATACTTTCTTCAGTTATGTACCTTTCAATCATTGAAGCTTCTAGACGATAATGATTTTTCACATAACCTTTCAAAATTTTCATATACCACTTAACAGGATAGATCCATCTTAAGTACACTGGTCCACATAATTTAACCTCTCTAACTAGATGCACAACTAGATGAACCATGATTTCAAAAAAAGATGGAAGAAAAAATATCTCTAATTCATACAAGATAACAACAATTTCATCTTCAAGTTCATCTAGTTTTAATGGATCAATGACTTTATAATAGATGGAAGAGAAGAATGAGCACAAACGGGTTATGGTATGTCTAACACTTTTTGGTAAGATCCCAGAAATAGCTACCGGCAGCAATTGTTGCACCAAGATGTGGTAATCATGAGACTTCAACCCAATTAACTTCAAATCTTGCATTGACACTAGGCTCTTCACATTCGAGGAATGTCCTTGTGTAATGGAGATCAAGTAGAGGAGGATTTCACTAATGGAGGAAGAGGCCATCCACCCAAGCATTTAAAATTCTTCTTACTAGTCTTCTTAAAAAGTAGAACATTTTGGGTTCTCTTGAAAATTCAAAAGATAGTAGTATAAATAAATCTTTGTAAATACTCTTGTATAAATTTGTAAATAATATAGAAATAGCCTTAGGAGAATGCCAAAGAGGAAAACCAAAAGAAACCTCTAAATGTAAGGCATTTTAGGCACTTTCTTTAGGAAAAAGTGAAAAAAGTGACTTTTCTACTCCTTTTTCTCTTAGGCACTAGAAGGAGCTAGAAGAGTGACTCTTGCCACTCCTTCCCCTTTGTAACATGTCCAGCCCTCCTTATTATAAATAGGAGTGCTTGGTTCTTAATAATAAAAAGTTGAAAGTTAGAAGTAAAGAAACTATCTTGAAATTGAGAGAGAGTGAGTTTGTGAGACTTGTCTCTTCTTCTCCTCCATGTCTTATCTTGTGAGCCTTGGAGACTCTCAAGCGGCGGCACCACCCACTCATCTTGGAAGAACCACCCTCCAAGTGGCGTGAATCACAACTCCAAAAGGCTACAACCACATAAGTCATTTCTATTCATCTTCTAAAAATACCCATTTTTGTTCTACTTGTTTGTTTTTAATTCTAATCGGTTCATTCTCTTCCTTGTGATGTCCTCTATCATTTGATGTGTTGTTCTTCCATTTTAATCGGTTCAAACTTGTTATAGCAACCTGTTTTTGGTTCGGTTTCCATGGGTATTATAGTTCATGTTGTTTTCTTGAATATCCAATAGTAGGTTGTGTTTTTATTACTAGTTTCAATTCTTGTTGTGTTCTTGTTTTAATTCTTGTTTCTTTGTACTGTTTTTGTGTTGTTACTACACTTTGGTTGCTGTTCTTGAATTACCCATTCATATTCCATTGTTTTCTTACATTACAAGTTACCTATTCATGTGTTTTTAGTATGAACCTTTGTTTTCTTGAGTAGAAACTCTTGTAATTGTTCTTTAGAATTTTGATCCTAATTCTTGAAAGTGTCTTGAATACAATGAAACCTATATCAACTCAACCCAAACCAAGAAAGGTTCATGGGAGACTCACACCATTGTGGCACTTTCACACCCTTTAAACATTGACAAAAACTTACTTTCTCATCTTTTGACATGGTGTAATAGGATGGGGGCAAATATGTACTCTTACCCATTTCTATCGGTGTTAACTCGCCTTGTATATTCATCTCAATCAAATCTAAACAAATATTTAAACCATCCTTCATCTTCCCATTAATGTTAAGAAGTGTACCAATTAAGCTATCATATACATTCTTCTCAACATGCATTACATCTATACAATGTCTGACTTCTAGTCTCGACCAGTACAGAAGATCAAAGAAGATTGATTTTTTCTTCCAAATATTTGTCACACATGAGTTTTTTTTTTTTTTTTTACGTACCGAAGGTGTGCTCTATGTTATTTACCTTTTCATAAACCTCAACACCAGTTAATGGAGTTGGTGGACCACTAGTCTCTTGATGTCCATTAAAGGCTTTTCTCAACCTTCGGTAAGGATGATGACTTCTAATAAACCTCCAATGCCGAAGATATATTGTCTTCCTTCCATGTTTCAATTGTTGAGAAGCAATGTCTTCTTCGCATATTGGACATGCTTTATGACCCTTAACACTATAACCTGATAAGTTACCATATGACGGAAAGTCATTGATGGTGCAAAATAACATGGCATGCAGCTCCAAAGTTTCATTAGCAAATCCATCAAATACTTCAACACCCTGATCCCACATTAACCTCAAATCTTTAATTAGGGGACTTAGATAAACATCTATGTCATTCCTTTACTATTTTGGACCGGATATCATTATAGACAACATCATGTATTTTCGCTTCATGCAGAATCCAGGAGGTAAGTTGTAAATAACTAGTAAAATAGGCCATGAATTGTGATTCATACTCATATTACCAAACGGATTCATTCCATCTGTAGCTAAACCAAGTCGTATATTTCTTGATTCTTTACCAAACTCTAGAAACTCATCATCAAATTTCTTCCATTGAATAGAATCAGTTGGATGTCTGTACATGCCATCTCATTTCATCTCATCTGCATGCCATCTAAAATTCTTAGCATCATTTGGGTTTGCAAACAAACGCTTCATCCTTGGAATGATGGGAAGATACCACATAACCTTCATTGGGATTCCATGCTTTTCTATCTTTTTAACAGTATCATCATCTTTTTGTTTCAACTTATAATGTGATAACCCACACCTGAACAACTTTTCAACAATTCAAAATCTTTCCTGTATAATATACAATCATTAGGGCATGCATTTATCTTTTTATAATCCATACCCATTGGACAAAGAATCTTTTTGGCCTCATAATTATGATTAGGTAGAATATTTCCCTCTAGAAGCATATCCTTCAACAACTGAAGCAACTCCGTGAAGCTTTTATTAGTCCATCCATTTATTGCCTTCAAATTCATAAATCTTAACAGTGCTGACAACCGTGTGAAGTTAGTTGATCCAAGATACAATGGAGTCTCTGCATCGGTTGACATACTTCCATATCCATGCGCTTCTGCAAAAGACCCAGCTCCTACATCATGAATCATGTCCTCCAATCGATCATCATCTACATCATCATGTACTGCATCATCCATGCTGGACCCACATATTCTTCAATCACGGAAACACGTGGTTAATTTAATAATTCACCATGCCATGTTCAAGTTGTATAATATTGAAGAAACTTATCACATAGAAGGTGCTCCTTGATAATCTTAACATCCAGTATCCTTCCATTCAAACAGTTAACACGGACACCTAATCTTTGCTCCATCATGACTACTATGATTCACGTTATGTTGCGCAAATTGTATAAATTCTTCTAGTCCTCTTTCATACTCATCACTTATGCAAATCGAATTAATCCAATTTTGATCCATTATATTCTATAATAATCATTCAAGTGTTTCTAATAAGTGTTCTATCTCACACGTTTGCCGAGGGTCTAACACCCCCGGACTCAATACCAGCACGTATCAATTGCCGAGGGTCGAACACCCTCAGACTCAATACCAACACGATAATTCTATTCTAAACTAACAACTAACATAATATAAATTAATAATAAATACAAATTATAATAAATAAAAATATAAATCTATCTACCATCTAATAATTTAATAATTCTATTCTAATCTGAAAACAAAAATAATATAAATTTAAAAAAATAAAAATTATAAAAAAAATAAACAAATTAATAACATAAAAAAAATGTAAAAAATTTAAAACACCACCAACCTTGTGCGTGAGGGCAACAGTGGTGGTGAAGAGCGGCGCGGGACTGGTGGCGGCGACGACAACAGAGTCAGCAGCGATGGTGCAAGGCGGCAACAATGATGAGGAAAGAAAACAAAAACCTTCCCAATAAAACAGTGACCTTAGCAATGACATAAGATAAAACATATAAGAGAAACAAAATACATACAAAAATCAATGGTGAAGAACAAGAGAGGAACACAATGCTTACCATTGGCACGAACAATGCAAACAAGAGAGGAAGAAAAGAGAGGAAGCACAAAACAGAGGAATCACAAAACAGAGGAAGCACAAGAGCAAGGAAGCACGAGAGAAAGGAGAGTATGAAAATGTAAGTGGCGCATTTTTGAGGTAGGGTAAAAAAAAATTTACGAATGCGACTATTACAAATAGACACATTCTTAAATCAAGTTAATTTAAAAAATTCCACTGCATTTTGAAAGACAGCGTTAGACCGTAAAAATGCATTAAATAATGGCTCGTTGTTTTAACGTTTTGTACTAGTGTAATGAACCTAGCCCTTTCATGAGACTTATGAATCATGTCCTTAGGGATTGTATAGGTAAATATGTAGTAGTTTACTTTAATGATATTTTAGTTTATAGTCAAAGTCTAAAGTCCCATATAGTTCATCTTAGGGAAGTCTTGTTAGTTCTTAGGAGTAATAACTTGTTTGTAGAGAAGTGCATTTTTTGTGTTGATAATGTAGTCTTTTTAGGTTTTATAGTAAACAAAAATGGGGTTCATGTTGACCCCGAGAAAATCAAAGCCATCCAAGAGTGGTCAACACCACAGAATGTAGGAGATGTTAGGAGCTTTCATGGATTAGCAAGCTTTTATAGAATATTTGTTCCCAACTTCTATAGTCTAGCTTCACCACTCAATGAGTTTGTGAAGAAAGACACTCCATTTTGTTGGATTGAGAAACATGACCAAGCCTTTCAAAGGTTGAAAGCTCAACTCACTAATGCACCTATTCTAGCCTTGCCAAACTTTTCAAAAAAAATTGAGCTAACGTTCAACATAAGTTAAACAAACGCCATTCAAAGTGGATGGAATTTCTAGAGTAATTTCCATATATTATCAAATACAAGAAGGGCAATACAAATATTGTGGCAGATGCTCTATCTTAGAGACATGCCCTATTTTCTAAACTTGGAGCCCAAATTCTTGGATTTGAAAACATACCTGAGATTTATGAAAATGATCAGGATTTTGCATCCATCTTTGCTAGCTGCAAACATAGAGCACAAAGAGGTTTGTATATTTCGGAGGGGTATTTTTTTAAAGAAGGAAAACTTTGTATACCTCAAAAAACATATAGAAAACTCCTTGTCAAATAGTCACATGAAGGAGATCTCATGGGTCATATTGGAGTTGATAAAACTCTAGAGCTTTTAAAAGGAAAATTTTTTTGGCCCTATATGAGAAAAGAAGTTCTAAGACATTGTCATAGATGTATCTCATGTTTAAAAGCTAAGTTTAAGACAATACCTCATGGACTTTATACTCCTTTACCTCTTGGTTGTGCTCCATGGGAAGATATTAGCATGGATTTCATCTTAGGGCTTCCTATGATACAAAGAGGTTTTGATTACATCTTTATGGTAGTGGATAGATTTAGCAAGATGACTCATTTCATACCCTGCCATAAAGTGGATGATGTTAACAACATCTCCAAACTCTTCTTTAGAAAAGTGGTAAGACTTCATGGTTTACCTAAAACCATTGTTTGAATAGAGATCCAAAATTTGTTATTCATTTCTGGAGAAATCTTTGGGAAAGGCTAGGAACTAAGCTGAATTTTTCAACCTCTTGTCATCCTCAAACTGATGGACAAACAAAGGTAGTAAATAGATCTTTATCAACTATGCTTAGGTTGGTCATGAAAGAAAACCACAAATCTTGGGATCACTACCTTCCTCATATAGAGTTTGCATACAATAGAGTGGTCCATAAGACTACTAATATGTCTCCATTTGAGGTTGTATATGGTTTTAATCCTCACACTCCTTGGGATTTGTTACCTTTACCTAATCCACATGAATTTGTGCATAAGGAAGGAGTAACAAAAGATGAATTTGTTTAGAAATTACATGAGAGGATTAAAAATCAAATACTAAAACAAACTAAGAAATACATAAAGCATAACAATAAGGCGAAGAGGGAGATAGTTTTTAAAAAGGGAGACTAGGTTTGGGTGTATCTTAGAGATTCCCTAGTTAGAGGAAGTCTAAGCTTAGTCCCCGAGGAGATGTTCCTTTCCAAGTCCTCAAGAAAGTCAATAATAATGCATATCAATTGGATCTGCCTGAAGCTTGAAGAATATGAAGTACATGCTACTTTTAATGTTATAGATCAAACCTCTTTTGTAGGTAGCACAAATGATGAGGTAGAGACTTTTGATGGACAACGTTTGACACTAAACCAATATGTATAGGCTGTCAAAAATGGACTTTTCTACACTAATGTTGGTAGGTAAATCTCTTTTATATTTCCCTTTCCCACTTTTTCTTTCTTTTTGTCAGTCACCATGTTATCCATCAAATAGGTATTAGATAAAATAAATTTACATACAAAAAATAGTTGGTGGATAAAACAAATTTTTCTTGTAGTACATTTTTTAAGTAATTGTTTTAAGTGTTGGTGTTTACAATGCTACTTAACTATTTTATTAATTATGTGAAAGTCATTGAGTGTTGACTTGACCAAAATTATGTGATTTTGTTATTATTATTATTTTATTTTATTTTTTTGTAAACAACGTGTGTTATCCTAATAGACGACTTGACCAACATTATGTGATTTTTTTTTTTTAAACAACGTGTGTTATCCTAATAGATGCTATAATATTAATTTATAGCTTAACTTTATTAACATTTGTTTGTGTTAGCTTAGTAGGTGTTATGTAATATGTTCAACTTTTAAAAATTAATGAAAACATTTAAAGTAGTTGGGTTCAATTACGAAAATTCTTCTCAAAATCTTCACATTCTCAATTTCCCTTCTCACTTTTGAAGTTTATGCAATCCCAAATCTCCAAGTTGAAGAAAAATCAGAAATCCTCAACCCTTATTGTTAAATCAACAATTGAAGCAAAATGCCAACCAAGGATTGTCGGTTAATCCCTAGTATAAAATTGGCAATGCTTTTCAATATTTCTTTTGCCACAAATCTATTAAGTGAATCGAAATCCCTAACGCCTGCTAAAAATGAAAATTTTGATATCAAGCCATACATGCCTCCTTTTTTTTTATGTTTGTAGTTTAAACTTTTAATGGAGATTGAAGAGCGAATGAAACGTGAAAGTGAGGAGAGAACAAGAGTATTTCGATGTTGAAGTGGAAATAGGAGGTGATATGAGTTGATTTTAGGATTGCACATTTTATCAGTTGCACTTTGTTTAGGATTTTTTTGAATTAGAAATTATGGTAAGAAACCCAAAGAAGATTCCCACTGGACACGAACTTAACCAAGGGGTTAAGTAAGTGTAAAGGTTCAGTTCTAGAGGGTAAAGAGAAAGCACAATATGGTGATTATGATGATAAAGGTAAATTGCAGAAATGGAAAGAACATAAGATGAAGAATGACAAGTGATAACTAAAATTAAAAGACAGGCATGATAACATAAAGAGGAATGGAATGGATGACGCAAAAGGAAGATAAAAAGAGGAAGGGATGAAGAAAGCTTATGGAAAAAGAAGGGATGTCATGCCACTTGGAGAAAGAGGTACTCCAAGAAGAGTGGTGAAAGAGCCACCACTTGAAGTGCTCACACACACAAAATAAGACCCACCATGAGAACTCTCACGTATCACAAAACCACTCCTGCAGAGTTTCTTTACTATATTCAAATTCAATGTGTGAAATGCATGAGGCAAGACACTCTATTTATAGGAGAGTGTCTTGGAGAACAAGATAGAGGGTAGGGGTGTCATTTGTGAGAAGCCTTTTAAAAGGTAGGTCAAAGAAACCCTAAACCTAGAAGCACTTGTCATGAAAGGTGGGTTTGGCACAAGCCCAAATTACTAAGCACACCCTACTTTAGTTTATTCTTGTATTTGGACTCCCAAAGTGAGCCTAGCTTATTTTACAAACATTTTTTTCTTGTAAGAAGACCAGAAGGAAGAGCATTAGATGCTCTGGTTTACCAGTTCTTCTTCTATTGAGGTCCTTCCGATATTTGGTAGGCTTTTGTCTTGAATGCTGAGATGACTGATCACAGTGTGAATTGTCTCTTGTGTCCTTGGTCATTTGCTTGGCTAATTGGGTTGTATCACAAGGGAAGAGTCTAGGTTAAGTCTAAAAGGAGACTAACTAAAGGAATATTAAAAATATAGGTCGAGTTCAAGAGGGGGAGGGAGCTGAATTGAACTTTGAAAAATTTTCTTTGTAACCTGCATTAGAATGAAATTCTTACGAAAAAATCAACCGATTAGAATATAAAATAACAGATTGAAAATACTGTTAACTAGTAGAAATAAAAATAATTAACCAGATAAATTTTATCACGTGAAGAAATTAATCAGTTGAATTTCTAAACACACAAGAATCCCTTCTAGATCAGAATACATCAACATAAAGAGAGAAAGAGAATCACACACAGATTTTAGTACTGGTTCACTCTTCCTCAAGAGCTACATCTAGTTTCTCAATCACACCATCTAAGATAACACTAAAACAAAGAATCTTTACAACACAACACTTACAAAATTATCACTCTTGAACCCTACAAGAATGAACTAAACCACAAGCAACACCCTATTAGAAATCTGAAATTTCAATACAAGAACTTTACAAACAAAAGAGTCAAGGAACAACTACACATGAATAACTGCAGAAACAACCAGGTTCTGGAAATTCAGGAAACACTCACTCAATCAAGATATGTAATCCAAAAACGCAACAATAATGCTCCAAGAATTAAAAGTTTTCGCTTAAAGTAAAATGTGCTCACAAAAATCACTTAGCTCTCTGTTAAAAAAATGTTAAAATTCTCTACTAAAAGAGTTTCAAAAGATATTTTTATAAACCTCACAGAAAATAGTTTTTCAAATTGTTTTGTTATTTTTAATCGATTAAAAAATTGATTTAACCAATTGATTTTACTTAAAGTGAACAGTGGATTTAATTCAAGTCTTTAGTATATTAAAACATAACAGATAACAACATCCTAAAAATAAAGAGATTTCAGTATGTTAAAGAATAGGTTTAACAAACTAAACATTTCTACATACTTTTTTCGGCTTTTAAGTAATTTTAACAAGTAAAACATAATTTCAATCCATTGAAATTTTGTTAATGCCAACAATAAGTTTTAGTAAAACATTTTAAAAATACTATTGTTGAATTTTCATGGATTATTTACCTTGATATAAAGAGACATACAGACCATATAAAACACTAATACACACAAGGTCTTCTTCTTCAAAAATATTTCTTCAATCTACAAGTGGGTTGGATTCATCAAGTACAAGTTTTAGCTCCAACAAACTTCAACAGGGAGAACTTAGAAACAAGTAGAATGGTTAAAATTGGGCAGCATTTCATTACTAATTCAAAGTTAAGAAAAATAGGGAGAGCACACTCCTATTTATTGCTACATCTGATGTCCAAAGGAGAGGAGAAAGAGTGGAAAATTCAAATTGATTTTTCTTTGAAAGTTGCGCCAAAGACCAAGTCACATAGGAAGCATGCTCTCTTTGTAACCCTAGGCACACCTTCCTTGGCTTATGATCGGCCTAGGGTTTCTCTTGGGCCTTTGTAAGCCCAATTGAAACTCTAGTTAGGTTAAGAAAAACCTAATCTAACCAATACAAGATCTAATTATTCTACACTACTTGGTCAAATACATGACCTATTATCCTACAAAATAAAGCCTAACCCATGATGATAAGAACTTCGTCCTACTGAGGTCAACTGAGTCCTAATCTTCTTCTATTCTTCTGGCCAAAACTCAATTGTGGTTCCATGGCTTGGAGGTCTTCTACCAGATTCTCTGTGCATTTCCTCATCATAAAGTCATCATCTTTATTGGACCCACAAAAAACAAATAAATACCCAATTAGGCACATTGTGCTGGTAAGCTTCTAAACAAGACTTTAGGTCCTCAATATTTTACTTTGTAGTTATTGTGACGAGATGATTTTCAATCAATAAAGATACAACTGAGGTCTAGCAAAAACATTTTAAGGTTTTAAATCTTCCAATTAAGACCTCACTTCGCGTGACGAGGTTAGAACTTCTTTATGAAACTAGTTAGTTTGTGCTTGTAGATTTTATTTTATACGAGATATTATTTCAATTTTTCGAATTAAATATCAATAAACAAAGTTGTATTATTTTTAATCTATATGTTTAACTTCTAAATAAAAACATTAAATAGAATTGTGTGTGATAGGTGAGTATTGAGGTAATTATCACTCATGCTCAGATCATAAATCAAGAATTATAAATATATATATATATATATATATATAAATTTGAATATGGCATAATAAAGTTATCTTAGAACCAAAAAAGCACAAATAAAAAAATGTCTCTATTTTGAAAGTTGAATACTATATTTTATTATGCATTTTCTACTGAAAATCATATTAATGTGTTTCAATTCAGTCCTTAAAAGCTTATATGCATACAATTTAAATGGGAAAAAAAGTTGCATGCATTTTTTAACTCACTAGCATGTGTTTTCATGAAAACTTACCTGCTACATTTTTTTATTTGAAATTTACAGTTTACCTGTTCACAAATTTTCAATGGTTAAATCTATACAATTGCACATTTTCTCGTTGAATTATTTCTTTATTCTTAATTTTCGATTAGTTTACTTTTAAAAGAAAAATGTTTTAATAAGTTTTATGAGTTAAGTTTATACTATGTACATCTTGAATTGGTAGAAATATAATAATATTTTAAAAATCGAAATTTTATTAAGAACATTTAATTTATTTACTTAAATAATTTTTTTATTAATAAAACAGATTTTCGTAATGTTATTCTGTCTAAATTTTCTTAAACTTTAATGGTTTTGAGATTTAAATTTTTTATAATATTGTTATAAATAAATGGTGAATGTGAATTGCTTATGCTGAGTCATGGCACTTGATTGGACCTTTTTTGACTCCCTAGAATTAGAAATATAGAGAGACCGGTTCCATGGTTTGACAAGTTCCAATAGTCATACATATGTTATACTTTTCTTCCATTAGTCTCTACTTTTTTCCTATAAATTCCCACATTCCATCAACCAATATCATAAACTTATCTTCTCTTCTATTCTCTCCTACTGCCACCATCTTCATCTTTTGCATAATTCCACTTCAATTCACTCTCATTTCAATGCCTCTTCCTGCACCTTCCTCATCCAACTCTACCATGCAATTTTCTATAACCATCACCCAAAGGAGACCCACTCCTGTTCTACTCGCCACAACAAAACACAAAGGAGGAAGACCACGTCATCCACAAACAAATCAAACCACAACAACCAAATGTAAGAAATTATGTAAATTAATTTCTATAAAGTGACTCACATGACTTAGAGTTTGGACTTTGGGCCCGAATATGATTTAATAATAATAACAGAATTAAAGGCTCATTGGTTAAAGTGAGAAATATATATCTGATGATGTACCTAATGGAAAACCTACATCTGATGGAGATTGGGAACTGAAAGCAATAAGGGTTCTGTCTCTGCAAATAAACGTTGTCGCACTATTAGCCATCAAGAAAGAGTGTAACAATAACGGAATTGCTAAGAGATAGATTGGGACAAAGAGGAGATAAAGTAATTGCTCAAGTAGGATCACTCATGGATCAAGGTAAGTGTCTATTCCTAATTAATTTTATGAATATGAGTGAGAATCATGATATGATAAGATATGTATGTGAACATTATTGTATGCGTTCATAATTATGTTTAGTTATGTATTAAATTTACATGTGGTATCAGAGCCACGTTGCTCATTTTGTGATTCTTCCTTAACTGTTTTTCTAAAATCAAAGAATCCTAATTTTAAAATATTCCCAATTTAAGAATCCTAATTTAAAATTAGGGTTTATAGATTAAAGTTTTCATTTCTCTGTAACAAATCCTTAATTGTCCTAAACTATCAAAATTAAAGAACCTTAATTTTAAAATAATTCCCAATTAAAGAACCCTAATTTTAAAATTAGGGATTATGGATTAAGGTTTCCATTAAAAACCTGCACCCAGCGCCATTAACGGCGTTAACACCCTCTGAAACCAAACGCGTCACCGCCGCAAGCCTTCAACACTGTCGGTGCGCACATCTCCGTCACCACACATATTTGAAGCCGACGACGCTGGTCGGCATCAAGGAACGTGGTAGTTCGTGTGGTGATCGTGGATCTGTAAGGATCGAGCCCATGGTGTGGTGAACGTGGCTTAGAGTGCGATGGCGTCAGCGTTTGACGATTCACTACCAACGTCAAATGGCAGCGCGGTGATAGTGCTGTGGCGGTGGCATTGTGAAGATGGACGATTTATGGATAGTGCAGGGTGATGGTGGTGGCGGCTGTGATTGATGAATAATAGAATTAGGGTTTTAGCAAGAAAGGGAAAAAGGAACCGTGTGTGAATTATTTTCCTACACCTTAAGATTCAAGTTAATTTAATTCACACGAAATTATAATATAAGATTGAATTTAATTAATGAATTACGTCAATTAACTTCGTCCCTACACCTTAAGCAATTTTGCTTCATGAAAAGAAGCAAATTTTATTTACTGCACTGTGGTTATTCAATTCCTCATGATGGAATTATATTATAATATAAATTAATGAAAAGCATGAATTATTCCTTCCTGCACTTTAGATTAAATTGTAATATAATGTTGAATTCAATTTATGAATAGCATGAATTCATTCCTGCACCTTACGTCATTTATTTTATTAATGATTTTATCAAATTTTAAATTAAAGTTTTAATGAAATTTATTATATTTTAATATAATTTAATTTCATTAAATTAAAGTTTAATTAATTGATTGAAAGTGAGGAATGGAAAATTATATTTTCCGCTTTATGTATTTAATTTTAAATTGAAATTTTGGAATTATTTGTATGATAGATTTGTAATCACCAAAGTGATCGAATCTTTATGTTTTATTTAATTCCAACTTATGGATGAATTTTATTTCAATTAATGATATAAATTCTGGAATTATTTGTATGATAAATTTGTTAATCACCAAAGTGATCAAATCTTTAAGTTTTATTTAATTCCAGATTACTGATAAATTTTATTTCAATTACCTATAGAATGGATGCTAAATTATATATATATGGGTAAATGGAAATTCATTATTATAGGGCATTTTGGATCGCCCAAAGGTTGATTAGTTGTCCTTATAATTAATGGATATGATTGTTGGTAGTGAGTATGTGTTATTAGTTTTGCTTGTATATCCAAAGATAACAAGTGTTTCTAGTTAATGCATATATCTTGTCAAATAATGTTAATATTATTAGCATCATTATGTTTTGTGTATTAATGTATCACCCAAAGGAGAACATTAGTATGCATAGAATGTTTTATTATATGAATCTGTATTGTATGGTTAGTTTATGACTCAAAGTATTAATGTTAAGCATGTGTGAATGCAGTATCTGTTCCTGTAGCCTTACAATCGCAAGCTACGTCTGTTCCAGTTTTTAATGGTCTAAATTTTTCTGACTGGAGTAAAAAAGTCCAATTTCACTTAGGTGTATTGGATCTTGATTTGGCCATTCGAATTGAGAAACCTACTGATATTACTGATGATAGTAGCAATGAGGAGAAAGCTCATTATATGGCTTGGGAAAGGTCAAACAGACTTAGCTTGATGTTTATGCGAATGAGCATAGCAAGCAATATCAAGTCTGCTCTTCCCAAAACCGAGAATGCAAAAGAATTCATGAAGTCTGTGGAAGAGTGCTCCCAAACAGCTTATAAGTCTCTTGCTGGGACGTTAATGAGTACTTTAATCACCATGAAATTTGATGGTTCTCGTACTATGCACGAACATGTCATTGAAATGACTAATATTGTGGCAAGACTTAAGTCTCTTGGAATGGCAGTGGATGATAATTTTCTCGTGTAGTTCATTTTGAACTCTTTACCGTCTGAGTATGGTCCTTTCCAGATGAACTATAACACTATGAAAGATAAGTGGAATATGCATGAATTGCATAGCATGTTAGTTCAGGAAGAGACTAGATTGAAGAATCGAGGAAACCACTCCATACATTATGTGAATAATCAGGGAGCTGGAAAGAAATTCTTCAAGAAACATGGAAAGGGTAAATGACCACTGAAGATAAATGAGTCCTCTACTAAGCTTCAGAAGAAGAATGACAAATGTCATTTTTGTAAAAAATCTGGACATTTCCAAAAGGATTGTCTGAAACGTAAGGCTTGGTTCGAAAAGAAGGGTAAGCATAATGCTTATTATGTATGTTTTGAATCAAACTTAACTGAAGTTCCACATAATTCTTGGTGGATTGATTCTGGATGCACAACTCATGTTTCTAATATGATGCAGGGATTCCTTTCAACCCGAACCATAAAGCCAAATGAAAAGTTTGTCTTTATGGGAAATAGAGAGAAGGTTCCAGTGGAAGCGGTCGGGACTTATCGTTTAATCCTCGACACTGGATTTTATTTAGACTTGATGGATACTTTTTATGTACCTAGTATATCTAGGAATTTAGTTTCATTATCTAAACTTGATGTTGCCGGATACTCTTTTAAATTTGGGAATGGTTGTTTCAGTTTATATCAGCGTACTTGTTTGATTGGATCTGGTACTCTTTATGATGGATTATATAAATTGAATCTTGATAATCTATATGTTGAAACTCTTATGACCTCGCATCATAATGTTGGCACTAAACGTAGTTTAGTGAATGAATGTTATGCTTTCTTGTGGCACAAACGTTTGGGACATATTTCCAAAGAAAGGATGGAAAGATTAGTAAAGAATGAAATACTTCCAAGTTTGGATTTTACTGATCTGAATGTATGTGTGGATTGTATTAAAGGCAAACAAACAAAACACACAAAGAAGGGAGCCACAATAAGTACTCAGCTTCTTGAAATTATACACATTGATATATGTGGACCTTTTGATGTAAATTCTTTCAATAAAGAAAGGTATTTTATCACCTTTATTGATGATTTTTCACGTTATAGTTATGTCTATTTATTGCATGAAAAATCTCAAGCAGTGAATGCCTTGGAAGTTTATGTAAATGAAGTGGAAAGGCAATTAGACAGAAAGGTGAAAATTGTCAGGTCAGATAGAGGTGGTGAATATTATGGAAAGTATGATGAAAGTGGACAACACCCTGGTCCGTTTGCTAAGTTCCTTGAGAGACGTGGTATTTGTGCTCAATACACAATGCCAGGTACACCACAACAAAATGGTGTTTCAGAGAGGCGTAATCGAACCTTAATGGATATGGTTAGGAGCATGTTAAGTAATTCATCTGTACCCGTATCATTGTGGATGTATGCTTTAAAAACTGCCATGTATTTGTTGAACAGGGTTCCTAGTAAGGCAGTTCAAAAGACACCTTTTGAATTGTGGACAGGAAGGAAACCCAGTTTGAGACACCTGCATGTTTGGGGATGTCAGGCAGAAGTTAGAATATACAATCCGCAAGAAAAGAAATTGGATGCAAGAACAATCAGTGGATATTTCATTGGTTATCCAGCAAAGTCAAAAGGGTATATGTTTTACTGTCCTACCCATAGCACAAGAATAGTTGAAACTGGAAATGCACGGTTCATTGAAAATGGTGAAACCAGTGGGAGTGAAGCTTCATGAAATGTGGAGATTAAGGAAGTTAGAGTACAAGTTTCTTTAACTAGTACCTCCACTTCAAGTATTGTTGTTCCTAATGTAGTTGAACAACTCAACGATGAAGAAGAACAACAAATTAATAATCATGAAGTTAACAATGAACCTGTAGTAGAACAACCACAAGAAATAGTATTAAGAAGATCTCAAAGAGAAAGAAGATCTGCTGTTTCGAATGATTATGTGGTTTATCTACAAGAGTCAGAAAATGACTTAAGTATTGATAATGATCCAGTTTATTTTTCAGACGCCATCAATGATGATAATTCTGATAAGTGGTTAGATGCTATGAAAGATGAGCTTAAATCAATGGCACATAATGATGTATGGGACCTTATAGAATTGCCAGAAGGATGCAAGAGAGTCGGGTGTAAATGGGTCTTTAAGACTAAACGTGACTCTCATGGCAATATCGAACGTTACAAGGCCCGACTTGTTGCCAAAGGTTTTACTCAAAAGGATGGCATTGATTATAAGGAAACATTTTCACCTGTTTCTAAGAAAGATTCCTTTAGAATTATCATGGCATTAGTAGCTCATTATGATCTTCAGTTACATCAGATGGATGTCAAAACTGCCTTTTTGAATGGGAATTTAGAAGAGGATGTTTATATGGACCAACCAGTGGGGTTCATTGAAGAAGGAAAGGAACACATGGTGTGTAAACTTAAGAAGTCAATATACGGGCTTAAACAGGCTTCTAGACAATGGTATCTTAAGTTTAATGATACTGTTGTGTCCTTTGGATTTAAGGAAAACATCGTTGATCGGTGTATATATCTGAAGGTCAGTGGGAGCAAGTTTATATTCCTGATTCTGTATGTTGATGATATCTTGCTTGCAACTAATGATCTTGGTCTATTAAGTGAGACTAAGAAGTTTCTCTCTAATAACTTTGACATGAAAGATATGGGTGAGGCATACTATGTGATAGGAATTGAAATATTCCGTGATAGATCACAAGGACTGTTAGGTTTGTCTCAGAAAGCATATATTAATAAAGTTTTAGAGAGATTCAGAATGGATAAATGTTCAGCATCTCCCGTTCCAATACAGAAAGGAGACAAATTTAGTCTCATGCAATGTCCAAAGAATGATTTGGAACGGAAACAGATGGAGAACATTCCTTATGCATCTGTTGTTGGGAGTTTAATGTATGCTCAAACATGTACAAGACCAGATATTAGCTTTGCAGTTGGTATGCTTGGTAGATACCAGAGTAATCCAGGATTGGATCATTGGAAAGCTGCAAAGAAAGTTTTGAGATATTTACAAGGAACGAAGAATCACATGCTTACTTATAAAAGATCTGATCATCTTGAGGTGATTGGATATACAGATTCAGATTTTGCTGGCTGTGTGGATACACGAAAGTCTACATTTGGTTATGTGTATCTTTTAGCCGGAGGAGCGATTTCATGGAAAAGTGCGAAGTAGTCAGTCATTGCTGCATCCACCATGGAGGCTGAATTTGTGGCATGCTTTGAGGCCACAGTTCAGGCTAATTGGTTGCGGAATTTTATTTCAGGACTTGGAATTGTTGACAGTATTGCCAAGTCGCTGAGAATTTATTGTGATAACTCCGCAGCTGTCTTCTTTTCTAAAAACGACAAGTATTCCAAAGGTGCTAAACATATGGAATTGAAATACTTTGCCGTTAAAGAAGAAGTTCAGAAACATAGAGTGTTAATAGAACATATTAGCACTGATCTTATGATTGCTGACCCTTTAACAAAAGGGTTACCGCCCAAGATGTTTACTAGTCATGTTGAAAATATGGGCATTATGTCTACTAGTGAATGATTAATGATTGTAATTAATGTTTATTTGACACTCTGAGCTCAATGATAAATAAAAGTTTCTGAAATCTATGTTTTCTACTTTATGTTTATGCATGCAAAATTATGTTATTATGTTGTGGAAAACAAATTATGTTGTTATTGATGAAAATGACATTATGTTTGAACCTATTATGGATTTCTCATTATAAAGTCATATTAAGGAGAAAGGATGATATAGTAGTACATGGAAGGAAATGTGTCGATTGTAATGACATGTAACCGCCTTGACTCTTATTATTTCTGTATCCTTAATTTTGATTAATGATAGAACCAATTTAAGTAAGGCCTTTTAAATGCGCATTTATGTAATTATTAAATCATGAAAGTATTATAACTCATATGAGTCAAGTGGGAGAATGTAAGAAATTATGTAAATTAATTTCTATAAAGTGACTCACATGACTTAGAGTTTGGACTTTGGGCCCGAATATGATTTAATAATAATAACAGAATTAAAGGCTCATTGGTTAATGTGAGAAATATATATATGATGATATACCTAATGGAAAACCTACATCTGATGGAGATTGGGAACTGAAAGCAATAAGGGTTCTGTCTCTGCAAATAAACGCTGTCGCACTATTAGCCATCAAGAAAGAGTGTGACAATAACGGAATTGCTAAGAGATAGATTGGGACAAAAAGGAGATAAAGTAATTGCTCAAGTAGGATCACTCATGGATCAAGGTAAGTGCCTATTCCTAATTAATTTTATGAATATGAGTGAGAATCATGATATGATAAGATCTGTATGTCTGTATGTGAACATTATTGTATGCGTTCATAATTATGTTTAGTTATGTATTAAATTTACACCAAACACACAGACACTCCTCTGCTAACAAAAACAGGGCACAATCCACAGAAAGGAAAAAATCCAGTAACATATTAAATCCCACAACCGATATACTTCGACTTAGGAGCTTTGTTTCTTTGCATTATTTCTATGTTCCCAACAAATTTTATTTCGTCGTTATCTCGGAAACTGTAATCATGTAACTAATGATGAAAGCTTTTGTTGCATTATTAGTTTATTTGTGTATTTTGTATTAGAGCTAATCAATTGTTCAGAATAGACACTCGTAATTGTTCTTGCCGGTTGACTCGCATGTCAGTTTACTCCATGACACTCACACGCCTCCTTCCTCACGTTGATATGTGCTTGATTCTTGCGAAACAATCTGCACCTGCAAAAGAGAAAGGGGCGCCCTAGAGGCCGTTTGCACTCCGACGCTGGAGTCAAGATGGGGCAAAAAACACCAAGTGTATTGAGTCTCTCTGTATTTAGGTCTAGAAACTGCGTACCTTTGTGAAGTATCTCACTTTCCCTTATATAGTCTAGGGTTTACTACGCCGCTAGCCCTAATTAGGGTTCACTGCGCTGCTAGCCATATTCTGGGTTTACTGGAATACCCTCGCGCCGCTATCACCCAGTCTTAGGGTAATCTGGCACATAAGGTTTCCTTTTCTGGAGTGCAAACACTACAGGATGACCACCTGGGTGCCTCCTCGTGCACCTAGTCTCTGGGGCCACCTGTTCTGGGAGTGCCCTTACTGTTCACGTGCCATGCATGTAGCCTTTACTGGGAAACCCTAGTTCTGATGAGTACTCGACCCCTCAGGACTCTGCACCTAACTGTGCTTTCCCTGCCACACGCATAAGCTCTTCGCGATTCAGGCCTCTCCCTATTTCTGGGTATTTAACTGGTCATTGGCCCACTTTGGGAACCAACCCTAGCTGTTCTGGTTGTGTTGTTCAAATCACCCAAGTCCGATGTCACCTCGTCACACTCTGTTGCCGAGGACTGATCAGCCTGCGGAGCGACGAGTGTAACATCCCGCCAAAATACCATACAAATGTATATAATGAAAATAAAGGTAACAAATAGATTGAAGTGAACAAAATATTATATATATGAAATGTAGTTTCTCCTCACAGGGAGTTTAATACAAATTCGGTCAAATTTTTCCAGAAACATAAACAAAATACAGTAAAAAAAAACGAAGCAGGCGATCTCCTATCGGAAGAGACCGATCTCCTATCGGACGAGGCCGATCGCCCATCGGGGGACCCAAAAACAGCCGATCTGCTTCCGGCGACCACTCACTAAGGAGCTCTACTTCCTGGAAGATCATCTGCTCCCGTGTAAGTTATACACGATCATCACAGTTTTAAGAGAACAGCCACAGAACCAAAACACGCAGGGTAAGCTAGATATTTTAAAGAGAGTTTAAATAAGGATAATTAAAATAAAATCAAGGTAAACAATTTCAAGATATTCACGTAAAGTTATCAAGTTTCTCATACTCTTCACCTAATCGCCCAGAAATCACACATTTCGCAATATTTTCCAGAGTCATTCTATTTCACAACTGTATCAAGTGTCTATCAATTTCAAGTTCCTCATTTCACATGTCAGACCACCACTGACTCAGCACACAAGACACTTGACACTACTTCCGGAAGACTCATGCATTGATTAGACTCAGAGATCTGCACCTGTCATACCATACCACTGTGAAATCCACACAGGGTCGCTGTGAATCCACACAGCATGCGCATATATAATCTCAATGTCAATAGTTCTCCCGGTATGACAGGGTTAATCCATAGAACAGGCCGAGCTCGTTCTGTTTCACACGACTCACCCATTCCTATGAACCTCCTTCGACTCTCCACAACTGAGTAACTTCCTCTATGGGATTCCATTATCTCAGCAGAGTCAGGATATCTCATTAGGAATCACCGATCAATGCACATCCTATACGATCTTACACGGTATTTTCTTTCCTGAAAATACTATGCCTCGATCCACATTCACATCATGCAACACATCTCATAACACTTAAAGGAAAGATTTCAATCACAGCAAAAGCTCACTCCAAGGTTCTTATTTCCGAACATCTCATTTAAATCTCATACCGTTTCAAAGCAACATCAAAAACAGGGAGTTCGTAAACAACGCCAAAACCGGCGATCTAGTTCAAAAACAGGGTATTTCGAAGTCTGCATTTAAAACCGGCGACCACGTCGCCCAAACACATAGCACAGAGCATTTTGCAAAGATGAAAACGAAAACCGGCGACCACGTCGCCCTCACTTCAGAAATAGCTAAACTATGGCTTGTTATGGAAAAAGAAGTCTGGCTTCCCTTACCTGGACTTGCGTAAAACACCAGGAGCTCCGAAACCCAACGAAGCTTGAAAAACGCCTTGGCTCTGTTTTTGCGTCTGGTTGAAGGACTTGCAGAGAATCTCCCAGGCTCTAATGGTGCTGCCTCTCGTCGTACTCTTGTGTGAAGATGCTAGAATCGCAGCGCGAAGGAGATATCTGGAGGAGAAGGGAGGTAACTCACTCTTTCTCTCTTTGAATGTTGCAACGTTTTTGTTCTCTCAGCAGTGGGTCTCTGCATCTTAACCCAACTTATCCACCAAAAGCAGCTGCCACACCCACTCTGCAGAGAAGTCTGAGAACCACTGCCCTGAACAGTACGACCACTGTTGTCTCTGGTGCATGCCAACCACTGCTCTGAACAGTACTACCACTGTTGTCGCTTGTGCATGCCAACCGCTGCTCTGAACAGTACTACCACTGTTGTCGCTTGTGCATGCCAACCACTGCTCTGAACAGTATGACCGCGAGTGTCTCCTGCGCATGCCAACATTCTGATGTCACCACTCTAAACCACCCTTTTTGTCTACGTGGCGTGTGTGCAGGACGTTTCATGCTGGGAGTCTGGGTCCCACTTTACTCTGTGTGAAACTCGGCGTCGCGCGATAACTTTCCACTGCTGACTCATCCTGGCGAACGACCGATGTCTCCTTCGCCCTGGAAGACGACCGATGTCTTCCTCTGGGAGACGACCGATGTCTTCCTCTGGGAGACGACCGATGTCTTCCTCTGGGAGACGACCGATGTCTTCCCTGGCGACGCCCTCATAACTCTCGCGCCTTGGCCACGTCCAAATGCCTCGCGCCCTGGCAATGACCGCATGCCTCTCGCGCCTTGGCCACGTCCACATGCCTCGCGCCCTGGCAATGACCGCATGCCTCTCGCGCCTTGGCCACGTCCACATGCCTCGCGCCCTGGCAATGACCGCATGCCTCTCGCGCCCGCGCGATGTCTGCATGCCTCGCGCCCTGGCGACGTCCACCTGGCGCTCAAGTGTAGCAGGCGACCGGCGATCTCATAGCCTTCTAACTTAACTTTTCCTCCCTTTTTATTTTAAATAAAACATACATAGAATTCTTTTAAAATATAACCCCTTTTTATTCCAATTCAATTTTACAGGTCCTTACATTCTCCCCAACAAGAAAAATTTTCGTCCTCGAAAATTGAATTACAAGGAAAAGAGATATGGATAGGCTTCTCTCATGGGTTCTTCCAACTCCCAAGTTGAGTCACCCGATCGCTCATCCCACACCACTTTCACCATGTTAATGGTCTTGCCTCTGAGCTGTTTACTTTGACGATCTTCAATCCTGACTGGTTTCGCTTCAAAGGACAAGTCATCCCTGATCTACACGTTGTCCACTTCCAGCACATGACTAGGGTCTGCCATGTACTTCCTCAGCTGTGAAACGTGAAAGACATTGTGCAGATTCGCTAAATGGGGAGGCAGGGCGATCTCATAAGCTACTGGGCCAATCCTCCTTGAGATCTGATATGGTCCCACGAACTTAGGGGACAACTTCTTTGGTCTGATCGCCCTTCCTACACCCTTGGTTGGTGTCACTTTCATGAACACATGGTCTCCAGCAGCAAACTCCAAAGGCTTCCTCCTCTGGTCTGCATATGACTTCTGCCTACTTTGAGAAGCCTTCATTCTGCTTTGTATCTGCTGCACCTTCTCGGTCGTCTGCTGAATCAACTCTGGCCCAACCAAGACTGCTTCGCCCTCCTGGTACCAACATAAGGGAGTTCTGCATTTCCTCCCATACAGGGCTTCATATGGTGCCATCCCAATACTAGCATGATAACTGTTATTATATGTAAACTCCACCAGTGGCAACACCTCGTCCCAATTCCCCAATTGATCCAAGACACACGTCCTCAGCAGGTCTTCCAAGGACTGGATCGTTCTCTCTGACTGACCATCTGTTTGGGGATGATATGCAGAGCTCATCCTCAACTTAGTTCCCAAGCACTCTTGTAAGGTCTGCCAAAACCGTGAGGTGAACCTGGGATCCCTATCTGAAACAATGCTGGAAGGCACTCCATGCAGCCTCACTATTTCCTGGATGTACAACTGTGCCAACTTGGCCATGGGCATCCTCAGATTCACTGGGAGAAAATGAGCACTCTTCGTCAGTCGATCAGTGATGACCCAGATTGCATCATGGCCCTTTACCGATCTGGGTAAATGGGTGACAAAATCCATGGCAATGCTGTCCCATTTCCACTCAGGGATATCCAATGGTTGTAACAACCCGCCAGGCCTTTGATGTTCTACCTTTGCCTTCTGACACGTCAAACAGGTAGCAACATACTGGACGATGTCTCTCTTCATGCCTGACCACCAAAATGACTCCTTCAAGTCATGGTACATCTTGGTCATGCCTGGATGGAGGTTAAGGCGACTCTTATGACCTTCATCTAGGATCATCTTCTTCAATTCTCCATCTGCAGGGATGCAAATTCTGCCATTAAATCTCAAGATCCCATCATCGCCCATCACAAAGTCTCTAGCCTGATCTGTCCCTAGTGACTCTACAGTACGCTTTAGACTAGGGTCCTCCAACTGCTTATCCCTTAACATCCCAAGGAAGTCATTAGTTATAGCCAGCTTACTACAACTAATGTGATTCACGTGAAATTCTATTCCAAGGTTTAAGTCTCTGAACTGCTCGATCAGTTTCTGCTCTTCCATCATCATGGTGGCGACTTGTATTGATTTCCTACTCAAAGCATCAGCCACTACATTGGCCTTCCCTGGATGATACGTGAGTTGAAAATCGTAGTCCTTTAGAAACTCCATCCACCTTCTTTGTCTCATGTTTAGTTCCTTCTGATCGAACAGATATTTCAGGCTCTTATGGTCACTGAACACCTGGAACCGAGCTCCATATAAATAGTGCCTCCAGATCTTCAAGGCAAATACCACAGCCGCCAACTCCAAATCATGCGTGGGGTAGTTCCTCTCATGGACCTTGAGTTGCCTTGAAGCATATGCAACCACTCTCTTCTCTTGCATCAAAACACATCCCAAACCCTGATGTGAAGCGTCACAGAAGACGTCAAAAGGTCTTCCCACCTCGGGGATCACCAGCACTGGAGCACTAGTCAGCCTTTCCTTTAGTTCCTTGAAGCTCTGCTCACATCGGTCGGTCCAAGCAAAAGGTTGATCCTTGCGGGTCAGCTGTGTTAAAGGAGCCACTACCTTGGAAAAGTCCTCAATAAACCGCCGATAGTAGCCAGCTAGGCCCACAAAACTCCTTATTTCAGTAACTGTCTTAGGACGTTCCCATAGAAGCACTGCCTCCACTTTGGCTGGATCAACCGAGATCCCCTGGGCAGATATCACATGTCCCAAGAAGTGGACATCCCTCAGCCAGAACTCACACTTCGAGAATTTGGCATAGAGCTGCTTCTCCCTCAGTATCTCCAATACTGTCCTCAGGTGTTCTTCATGCTCTTCCTCGGTCCTTGAGTAAATGAGTATGTCGTCTATGAAGACCACCACAAACTTATCCAAGAAAGGGCGAAAAATCCTATTCATGTAGTCCATGAACAGGGCTGGAGCATTTGTGACCCCAAACGGCATCACCACATACTCATAATGCCCATACCGAGACCTAAAAGCTGTCTTTTGCACATCATCAGCTTTAACCAAAATTTGGTGGTACCCCGATCTCAGGTCAATCTTGGAGAACACCGAGGCCCCATGTATTTGATCCATCAAATCATCAATCCTAGGTAGGGGGTACTTGTTCTTGATGGTCAACTTGTTCAACTGCCTGTAATCTATACACAGCCGAGACCCTCCATCCTTCTTCTTAACTAGGAGCACTGGAGCTCCCCATGGAGATACACTGGGTCTGATGAATTGCTTCTCCAGCAACTCTTCCACTTGCTTCTTTAACTCCACTAACTCGGCTGGTGCCATCCTGTAAGGTGCCATTGACACTGGTCCAGCTCCAGGTACCAAGTCAATAGAGAATTCCACTTCTCTCTTAGGGGGTAACCCAGGTACTTCTTCTGGGAATACATCCGTGAAATCTTTCACCACGGGTATTCTGCTTACGTCCCCTTTATTCTCCACCTCCGACCGAGCGAGTATCACAAAGCACCTCGCCCCTTCTTCCAACTCTGACTGCCCTTGCTGAGCAGAAACTACATCTGATCCTTGGAGGTCTGGAAACGCAATCCTCTGACTACCGCAGTCAATGAGAACATGATTGGCAGCTAACCAATCCATTCCCAGGATAACATCTAGGTCCTGAAGAGGTAGGCAGATCAAGTTCACCTTGAATCTGTGTCCCTCTACAATCACTGGACATTCGGGGCAAACTGTAGAGGTCGACACCTGTCCTGACGCAGGTGTAGAGACCAACAGTTCGAAGGGTAACTCCTTCATTAGAAGACCCAACTCGGCTACACACAGGCTTGACACAAAGGAGTGTGTCGCTCCAGAATCAAACAAAGCTTTTACACCTCTACCAGCAATAAAACAAACACCTTGTATGAGGTTACCTGACTGAGATGCTTCTGCTCCAGACATGGCAAACACTCTCCCTGTCGCCTGAGGTCTGCTGCCTTCGTTTCTCATCTGCTGGGAGCCACTGGGTTGGGTCGCCCCATTCCTGCTAGGGCATTCTCTAGCAACGTGCCCTGTCCTTTGGCAGGCAAAACATCTCCTCTCAGAAGTCTTCTTGAAGCATGCATTGGAGGCGTGTGGTCCACCACAATGGAGACACTTGGGTTTCCAATGTTGTTGTTGCTGAAACTGGGATGGCGCTGCTTCCGCCCGACGGGGTGGAGGTCTCGTATAAGGCTTGCCTTGTGGGTGCTGCACCTTAGCTTTCCCACTGGAAGAACTCCCTGGGTGTGACCTCATCACCCGAGAATCACCCTTTTCCAGGGTCTCAACCATCTTCGCCTTCTCTACCAAGGCGTGAAATTCCCTGATGCACATCGGGGCTATGGTCCTCTTCAGCCCATGCTTCAGTCCCTCTTTAAACTTCCTACACCTCCAGGCCTCAGAGGTCGCCTGGGTATAGAACCGGGCGAGGTACTCAAAACGAGCAGCATAGGCGTTTACTGACATATCCCCCTGCTCCAGCTTCAGGAACTCAGCTTCCCTCGCAAACTTGGCGCTGTCAGGGAAGTATTTCTCCAAGAACTTCACCCTAAAGCTCTCCCAATCCAAAACATCCCCTCGGGCATCCATCATCTGCTGAGCTCCCATCCACCAGAACTCAGCTTCTCCTGATAGCAGATAAGTGGCGAACAACAATTTCTTCTCTTCAGGGCAGGAGGTCGCCCTAAAGATTTTCTCCAGCTCTCTGACCCACTGATCTGCCTGATCAGGGGTAGCATTCCCACTAAACTTGGGTGGGTTGTGCCTCATGAACTCAGTCAGTCCCATCTGTTCTTGAGGCTGACCGCCGTGGGAGTTTGTCTCAGTCGACCGAGCAGTTTCCCAGTGGTGCATTGTAGCTTGATGGTTCTGAGCCATCGCTGCATTCTGCTGTTGGATGGCAGTTGCCATCATCTCGATAGCTTTAGCAATCTGGCTCATCTCCGAAGAAGATTGGGGAGGGGTAGAAGGTCTACGTGCCATCTCTCTTCGTTTCAGATTGAAACTACAGGTTTCTATACTCCCTACAACTACAGGAATGAAATCGATAAGAAATCAATTCATTCAGGAGATAACATATAGACCTTACAAAGGTCAGCATCTCAAAATCCTTAAGAATTTGAGCTCAACAACAGAATCATAATGCTTATAACATCAAGCATAACACCAGAACAACTACTGGTATGCAGTCATCAATCCAATCAACCATTTTCAATCCATTACAAAGACACTCAAGAAAATGAAATAGCTCACACCAGAATTCAATATATGCTAAACATCAAACCTTTGGAATTAAGGTTGAGACTCATCCCGATCCAGTTATGAGTGTGCACCCTCACTACTTTATCAAGACCTTCTCATTCTTAATACTAAGATTTTCAGTTATAACATATATTCACCAAAGCACACACAAAATCTCAATACAAAAACGTTTGAAAACTTTTCACTATAGTTGTTATTTTAAACTCAAATAAATTTTCATGAGCAGAAGAAACACAATGGATCCACAGCCCTCAGGTCATCCTAAGGACGAACTGCTCTGATAGCATTAATGAAACATCCCGCCAAAATACCATACAAATGTATATAATGAAAATAAAGGTAACAAATAGATTGAAGTGAACAAAATATTATATATATGAAATGTAGTTTCTCCTCACAGGGAGTTTAATACAAATTCGGTCAAATTTTTCCAGAAACATAAACAAAATACAGTAAAAAAAAACGAAGCAGGCGATCTTCTATCGGAAGAGACCGATCTCCTATCGGACGAGGCCGATCGCCCATCGGGGGACCCAAAAACAGCCGATCTGCTTCCGGCGACCACTCACTAAGGAGCTCTACTTCCTGGAAGATCATCTGCTCCCGTGTAAGTTATACACGATCATCACAGTTTTAAGAGAACAGCCACAGAATCAAAACACGCAGGGTAAGCTAGATATTTTAAAGAGAGTTTAAATAAGGATAATTAAAATAAAATCAAGGTAAACAATTTCAAGATATTCACGTAAAGTTATCAAGTTTCTCATGCTCTTCACCTGATCGCCCAGAAATCACACATTTCGCAATATTTTCCAGAGTCATTCTATTTCACAACTGTATCAAGTGTCTATCAATTTCAAGTTCCTCATTTCACATGTCAGACCACCACTGACTCAGCACACAAGACACTTGACACTACTTCCGGAAGACTCATGCATTGATTAGACTCAGAGATCTGCACCTGTCATACCATACCACTGTGAAATCCACACAGGGTCGCTGTGAATCCACACAGCATGCGCATATATAATCTCAATGTCAATAGTTCTCCCGGTATGACAGGGTTAATCCATAGAACAGGCCGAGCTCGTTCTATTTCACACGACTCACCCATTCCTATGAACCTCCTTCGACTCTCCACAACTGAGTAACTTCCTCTATGGGATTCCATTATCTCAGCAGAGTCAGGATATCTCATTAGGAATCACCGATCAATGCACATCCTATACGATCTTACACGGTATTTTCTTTCCTGAAAATACTATGCCTCGATCCACATTCACATCATGCAACACATCTCATAACACTTAAAGGAAAGATTTCAATCATAGCAAAAGCTCACTCCAAGGTTCTTATTTTCGAACATCTCATTTAAATCTCATACCGTTTCAAAGCAACATCAAAAACAGGGAGTTCGTAAACAACGCCAAAACCGGCGATCTAGTTCAAAAACAGGGTATTTCGAAGTCTGCATTTAAAACCGGCGACCACGTCGCCCAAACACATAGCACAGAGCATTTTGCAAAGATGAAAACGAAAATCGGCGACCACGTCGCCCTCACTTCAGAAATAGCTAAACTATGGCTTGTTATGGAAAAAGAAGTCTGGCTTCCCTTACCTGGACTTGCGTAAAACACCAGGAGCTCCGAAACCCAACGAAGCTTGAAAAACGCCTTGGCTCTGTTTTTGCGTCTGGTTGAAGGACTTGCAGAGAATCTCCCAGGTGCTCTAATGGTGCTGCCTCTCGTCGTACTCTTGTGTGAAGATGCTAGAATCGCAGCGCGAAGGAGATATCTGGAGGAGAAGGGAGGTAACTCACTCTTTCTCTCTTTGAATGTTGCAACATTTTTGTTCTCTCAGCAGTGGGTCTCTGCATCTTAACCCAACTTATCCACCAAAAGCAGCTGCCACACCCACTCTGCAGAGAAGTCTGAGAACCACTGCCCTGAACAGTACGACCACTGTTGTCTCTGGTGCATGCCAACCACTGCTCTGAACAGTACTACCACTGTTGTCGCTTGTGCATGCCAACCACTGCTCTGAACAGTACTACCACTGTTGTCGCTTGTGCATGCCAACCACTGCTCTGAACAGTACGACCGCGAGTGTCTCCTGCGCATGCCAACATTCTGATGTCACCACTCTAAACCACCCTTTTTGTCTACGTGGCGTGTGTGCAGGACGTTTCATGCTGGGAGTCTGGGTCCCACTTTACTCTGTGTGAAACTCGGCGTCGCGCGATAACTTTCCACTGCTGACTCATCCTGGCGAACGACCGATGTCTCCTTCGCCCTGGAAGACGACCGATGTCTTCCTATGGGAGACGACCGATGTCTTCCTCTGGGAGACGACCGATGTCTTCCTCTGGGAGACGACCGATGTCTTCCCTGGCGACGCCCTCATAACTCTCGCGCCTTGGCCACGTCCAAATGCCTCGCACCCTGGCAATGACCGCATGCCTCTCGCGCCTTGGCCACGTCCACATGCCTCGCGCCCTGGCAATGACCGCATGCCTCTCGCGCCTTGGCCACGTCCACATGCCTCGTGCCCTGGCAATGACCGCATGCCTCTCGCGCCCGCGCGATGTCTGCATGCCTCGCGCCCTGGCGACGTCCACCTGGCGCTCAAGTGTAGCAGGCGACCGGCGATCTCATAGCCTTCTAACTTAACTTTTCCTCCCTTTTTATTTTAAATAAAACATACATAGAATTCTTTTAAAATATAACCCTTTTTTATTCCAATTCAATTTTACAGGTCCTTACAACGAGGACCCATCAGTCTTTTCTGACTAATCACCCTTCTCTGTGGGGACACGCTGATGACTAATCACCCTTCTCTGTGGGGACACGCTGATGACTAATCACCCGCTAATCCAAACTGCATGCGGGGTCCATTCCACGTGGCTTTGGCCCATGCTGTGGGACCCAGCTGACGTGATTCACCCTTTACTATCTGTTATCGGTGTCCGAGGACTGGTCGGTACAGTAATTATTAAACATGATAACTGTATGAATGTTATAATGAATTTGATTCTTTAAGAAGTAGATTATAGTTCAGAGAAGAAGATAGGTTTAAAACAACCATCGATAACAATAAGTGACAAATGCAGTGAAGAAAAATGATATTTTATTATACAGAGGAGGATTTTGACATAGAAGAAATTTGATAGTAGATTATTATCTACAAAAACAAGTTTTGTTAAAAGGAGACAAAAGAGCATCTTCATCAATAAAATTATTTCTTCTGAGAGAAGCAGCAAGAGGCACTTAGTTGACCATGAATCCATAATAAAAATACGCGTTCAAGACTTTGAGGTCTTCAAATTATAAGCACTAACATGTTAATTGTAATAGGGATTAGTTCTACCAACTGACACGATTTCATACAAATTCATCACAAACTGACATGATTGTTAATAAGAAGCCTCTTGATAGAAGGGTTTTTCTAAGGAACAGAGGCAATAAAGATGATTTCATAAGATTTTTCTAATTCCTTATTTGTTGAATTCTTTCTTTTCTCTTTGCTAATAATATTTTTAACCCTTTTGTTCTAATGGTGGTAATAATACTTGCACCAAAATGAGAAATGGTTGTTTAAATTCCGGTAAAATTGTTTAAACTTTTTTCCATTATTATATCAATTATAAGTTAATAAAGAAGAAAGTCAAGAGATATGTATAACAATTGAGGTTAAGAGTCCTATTAATCATATTTTATATATATATAGTTTCTGATTCATTATATGCATGGTATTTCTAGGCATTACCAACTCTTGTGTTTGATACCAATTTGCAGGGAGAAAAGAGAAGCATGAAGATATTGAATTGGTGTTTATCAACAACATCATTGGCTCTGAATGTGTATTAGAATAATAACACAAGCTCTTAATTTTCCATATTATAAAATATGAACTGACATATATGCACGGATATTTTTTCCAGTTTATTTCAGTTCATGGTCAAACCGATCATATCTAAGAACACTTGTATGTTTTGGCTTTTGATATGAATTCAATAAACTTGATTTTTATTAAAAACTCAATGAATTTCATTTTGTAGGCTTGTGAAAATCTAAACAAGATAGAACTTTCAGATTGTGAAATGTATGATTCTTGTGAACCTTGCCCAATGTGCTTTGGAGCAGCATATCCTAACATATGCTATCCTAATATTATTTAATTTTGCAATAATTATTTTAAAAATTATATTTAAAATAATTTTAATTTTATTAGACATAAGTTTACTTTTTGGATCACTTTCTTACAATACCCTCAATCTTTTTACATAGAGGTTGGTTTATGGAGCAAAAGCAGAGGCAACAATTGTTGTTGGATTTGATGACTTCATTTCAGATGCATTAAGAGGTACTGAATTCTATCAGAAGAAAGCACAATTGGAGATTGATAGGGTTGATGAAAAAGAAAGTAAGATTGATGAGGATGTTTTTGAAAAAAATAAAGGAAAAATTTCGAATGTTTTGAATCTCTATGTTTCTTAAGACATTAGGAATCCATGTCTTAATATAAAATTTGACTTCATATAAATAAGTTTGCTGCTCTCATGTGTGTCCTAAATTTTAATAAATATATTAACAAATAGTTGGTAGGAATAATATTGGATTTTTTTCTTCTAAATAATATTTTCAATCAAAGATTTCTAGATTGAAAAAAAAGTAGTCGGAAGGAATACTTTATCAAAAGAATTAGTTTAATTCTAAAAGAAAAGTAATTATAAAAAAATTGATAAATATTCCATATGGGTAATTTAATTAAACAAATTTAATAAATATTGATCGATAATTATATGGAGAGAACTAAAAATGAAAGTTAGTTATATATGGAGATAACATAATCTATATAAATATATTAATTTTAATATCGTTTTAGATTTTAGTGATATTTTTATAGTGTTATTTTTATTGAAAAAATATTATTAAAGACTTTTAAAAATAATTTTAAAATATTACCTCTTTAGTAAAAAGAATTATTAAAGAATTTTAAGTAACATTTTTATAATGTTAATGTTTCATTAAAAATATTACTAAAAAAATATAATAACATTTTTAGAATGTCACATTTTTATTAGTAACATTTTTAAAATGTCATATTTTTATTGAAAAAAATTACTAAAAATTTTAATAACATTTTTATAATGTTACTATTTTATTAAACAACATCATTAAAAAATTTAGTAACATTTTAAAAATGTTATATTTTATTAAAATAAATCACTAAAAGATTTTAAAAACATTTTCACAATGTTATTTTTTTTTTTATAAATATTACTAAAAAAATTCAATAATAATTTTAAAATGTTACCTTTTTATTAAATAAATGTTACCAAAAATTATTAATAAATTTTAAAATGTTATTCTTTCATTAAATAAATGTTACCAAAAATATTTAATGATATTGTATAAATGTTACTATTTAAAAATGTTATTAAAACTTTTTAATAACATTGATTTGATTATAAGTAACACGTGATACATATTAATAACATTTTGTTTGATTTAGTACAATTATTTTCTTATGTTACTAATTATCATATATGTAGTAGTGATATTAGTAGATCTTACACAACATATTTATCTAAAATTGAAATTTGGATTAGAGCTTCAAAAATTGAATGCGCTATAAATTGGTTATGTTATATTGGTGTTGTTATAAACTTATTTGTATTAGTCAATTTTCAGGTTTTATATTCAATTTCAACTTGTAATTCAAATTGGTTTTTAATTGCAATTTGATTTGAAATTAATCCACACAATCACGTTCAAATTAGTACTACAAACAAGTTCATTATTGTGACCAGTTTTGATTTCTAATTTTTTGGTCTCGAATATGATTACGGGTCCCACCAGAAAAAAAAAATCAATATCTTGGGTCAGCTAAACCTGTAATACTATTTTTATTATTTTTAACTTATATGTCGATTACTATAAGAAAATTATTGATTAGAAATCAATTTTAGATGAAAAAATAATTAATTGCTATAGTAACTAAATTATATCATTTTGAAAATTAAAAAAAATTGATTTCTAAATTAGTTTATATTTTATTAAATATTTTCTAAATTGATATTTAAAATTAGCTACCAAGATTTTTGCTAAAAAATTTAGAATCTAAATAAATTATTAGTTAAAATCTTGATAGTTAATTAGATGTCAATTTAAAAACTATTTAACAATAATAAAAACTAATTTAAAAACTAAAAATTGTTTTAGTTTTAAAAATATCTTTAATTTAATCAATATAAAAATTAATTATTTTTTATTTTTAAAATTAATTTTTATTTAATAATTTTCTTGTAGTGTAAAAAAGTGTTATATTATATTAATTAAATTAATATTTCATTTAGACCGATGCTACAATATCATATTAAGTGGGTTAAGTCGACGTTACCTGTATCCCCTTGACATGATCAATACCAAATTATTAACATTTTTGTGTCCGCTATTTTTCTGATCAACATCAAAATTAGCATCGATATCTACTCATTTTCCTTCATCTATCTCAAAAATTTCTTTTAGTGTGCACAAAAAATTATAATAAATAATATTCAAATTAGTAGAGATTTGAAAAATAAGAAATTTGTAAAGATAGACATGAATTAAAATGTTTTAAAAATGACAATAATAAAAAAACATAAAAATAAACACGCATTAAAAAAATAAATTAATTAATAAACTAAACACAGATTTAAATGTAGTAGTTTGATAAATTATTATATTTTCATAAATAAATATATACCTGTAAGTAAAAATATCAATATAAATAATTGAAAATAATAAAAATTAGAGAACACAAATTTATAAACAAACATGTCTCTTATATTTTAAAATAAATATGATATTTTATTATACAGATGGCGATTTTGGCTTAAGAACCTTGTTAGCTATAGCTTGAGTCCGAGGGTGTTCGATCCTCGGCAATTGATACGTGCTGATATTGAGTCTGGGGGTGTTCGACTCTCAGCAATCGCGTGAGATATAAACTTTTGCCGAAATAGTGATTGACTCGATGATTATTACAGTATATAATGGAGCGAAATTAGATTAATTCTGTTCACATAAGTGATGAGTACGAAAAAGGAGTAGAAGAATTTATACAATTTGCGCAATGTAACGCGTATAATAGTAATCTGGATGGAGCAAAGATCAGGTGTCCGTGTGTTAACTATTTGAATGGAAGGATACTTGATGTTAAGATAATCAGGGAGCACCTTCTATGTGATGGGTTTCTTCGATCTTTTACAACTTGGACATGGCATGGTGAAATTTTAAATTTACCACGCATTTCCATAACTGAAGAATATATGGGATCCTCCATGGATGATGGAGTACATGATGATGATGATCGATTGGAGGACATGATTCATGATGTGGGAGTCGAGTCTTTTGCAGAAGCGCATGGATATGGAAGTATGTCAAGCGATGCAGAGACTCCATTGTATCCTGGATCAACTAAGTTCACACGGTTGCCAGTGATGTTAAGATTGATGAATTTGAAGGCAATAAATGGATGGATTGATAAAAGTTTCACGAAATTGCTTCAATTGTTGAAGGATATGCTTCCAGAGGGAAATACTTTCTACCTAATCGTAATTGTGAGGCCAAAAAGATTCTTTGTCCAATGGGTATGGAGTATAAAAAGATACATGCATGTCCTAATGATTGTGTATTATACAGAAAAGATTTTGAATTGTTGAAAAGTTGTCCGAGGTGTGGGTTATCACGTTATAAGTTGAAACACAAAGATGACGATACTATTGAAGAGATAGAAAAGCATGGACCCCCAATGAAGGTTATGTGGTATCTTCCTTTCATTCCAAGGATGAAGTGTTTGTTTGCAAATCCAAACGATGCTAAGAATCTTACATGGCATGTAGATGAGAGGAAATGTGATGGCATGTACCAACATTCAACTGATTCTATTCAATGGAAGAAATTTGATGATGAGTTTCCAGAGTTTGGTAAAGAATCAAGAAATATCCGACTTGGTCTAGCTATAGACGGAATGAATTCGTTTGGTAATATGAGTACAAATAACAATTCATGGCCTGTTTTACTAGTTATTTACAACTTACCTCCTGGACTATGCATGAAGCAGAAATACATAATGTTGTCTATGATGATATCCGGTCCGAAACAGCCAGGGAATGACATAGATGTTTATCTAAGTCCCCTAATTGAAGATTTGAAGTTAATGTGGGATCAAGGTGTTCAAGTATTTGACGGATTTTCTAATGAAACTTTCAAGCTGCATGCCATATTATTTTGCACCATCAATGACTTTTCGGCATATGGTAACTTATCAGGTTATAGTGTTAAGGGTCATAAAGCATGTCCAATATGCGAAGAAGACACCTCTTCTCAACAATTGAAACATGGTAGGAAGACAGTATACCTTCGACATCGGAGGTTTCTTAGAAGTCATCATCCTTACCGGAGGTTGAAAAAAGCCTTTAATAGACACCAAGAGACTAGTGGTCCCCCAACTCCATTAACTGGTGTTGAGGTTTACGAAAAGGTAAATAACATAAATCACACCTTAGGTAAGTAAAAAAAAAAAAAGTCATCTGTGACAAACATTTGGAAGAAAAAATCAATCTTCTTTGATCTTCTGTACTGGTCGAGGTTAGAAGTCAAACATTGTATGTTTTGAGAAGAATGTCTGTGATAGCTTAATTGGTACACTTCTTAACATTAACGGGAAGACAAAGGATGGTCTAAATGCTCATTTAGATTTGATTGAGATGAACATACGAGGCGAGTTGGCACCGATACAAATGGGTAAGCGTACATATTTGCCCCCACCCTATTACACCACGTCAAAAGATGAAAAAGTAAGTTTCTGTCAATGTCTAAAGGGTGTGAACATGCCACAAGGACATTCCTCAAATGTGAAGAGCCTAGTGTCAATGCAAGATTTGAAGTTGATTGGGTTGAAGTCTCATGATTGCCACATCTTGATGCAACAATTGCTGCTAGTAGCTATTTATGGGATCTTACCAAAAAATGTTAGACACACCATAACCTGTTTGTGTTCATTCTTCTCTTCTATATGTTTTAAAGTCATTGATCCATTAAAATTAGAAGAACTTGAAGATGAAATTGTTGTTATCTTGTGTGAATTGGAGATGTTTTTTCCTCCATCTTTTCTTGACATCATGGTTCATCTAGTTGTGCATCTAGTTAGAGAGGTTAGATTGTGTGGACCAATGTACTTAAGATAGATGTATCCTGTTGAGCGGTATATGAAAATTTTGAAAGGTTATATGAAAAATCATTATCGTCCAGAAACTTCAATGATTGAAAGGTACATAACTGAAGAAAGTATTAAATTTTGTTCAGAGTACTTGTCAAAAGCAAATCCAATAGGTGTTCCAGCTAATTCATGGCACCACAGGCGTTCTACAAGTAAATGTTTACATGGTGTGAATATTGTAAGCAAATCTCGATCAGAAGTCTTGCAAGCGCATTTGTATATTTTGAATAACACAGATGGAGTTATACCTTACATAGAAGCTCATAAAGCCATCGTGAAGGCAAATAACCCAAGACAAGCAGAGAAGTGGGTCTTGATGGAACATAATAGAACTTTCATACCTTGGTTTAAAGACAAGGTGTTTAAGGATTCAACGACATCGGAGACCTTGACCTGGTTGGCTGCTGGATTGAAGTTTGATGTCATTTCTTGTAAAGCATACGAAGTGAATAATTGTATATTTTACACGAAGTCTATGGATGAAAAGAGTACAGTTCAAAATTCTAGTGTTACTCTTGAAGCCGAGTCAATGCAGTTTTCCACTTCGAAAGATACAAATCCTGTTCTTGTATCAATGACATACTATGGGTTTATAGAAGAGATATGGGAGGTTGACTATACTAAGTTTTTTGTTCCAATTTTCAAGTGTAAATGGGTTGACAATAAAAGTGGGGTTAAAATTGATGAATCAGGATTCACACTAGTGGACTTTCGAAAGACGGGGTATCAAGATGAGCCATTTATAATGGTTCAACAAGCATCTCAGGTTTTCTATGTCCAAGATCCTATGTCAGAACATTGGTATGTCATTTTACACGGGAAAAAACAAAAGGAGGCCATAGATGATATTGAAAATAGTGACCCCAGTTCATTAACAACAATGATAAATAATAAAGATGACAATGTAGTTGATGATGTACATGCAACCCATAAAGACCACAGTGAAGGAATTTACATATGAACATCCATAGACTATGGTAATAAATTTAGAAATAATTTTTGATAATACACATTTAGAATTTTATGTATTTGTTTTATATGATTTTCTTTCGATGCAGGTTAACTAATGTATGTTACCTAATTTTTTAACACAAATATGGATGACGATCAAACAATCTGACCCCGATCCGGATGAGGCAGGAGAGGACCTACTAGATTGAAACGTCTATCATTGAGACATGTTGCTAGTGAGAAGACGCATGTTGATATTGACGTCAACACTGAGTGGCTTCTAGTCCTAATGCTGAGACTTTTAGCAGCTATCTTGGAGTTATTTCTCAGGAGAGACTCTCCATTTTGATTAATTCATGGGAGGATGTATTAGAGGTCGATTGAAACATGCTCTGAGAGGATGTTCAGATATTGCCTTTTAATATTCATTGATTAATTTTAATGTGATGATATTATTTTGTAGGCAAATTTTGAAATCCCTAATGTCAAGCCTCTTCGATCAAAGATTCTATCCAATATCGAACTTAAATTTTGTCAGTTTAAGTCAAGACTAACGGCGAATTATGTTTTTGGCAAGCATAAAGGCGAAAGTCCTTGTTTAAAGTACCAACACATTGATGAAGAGACATGACGTCTTTTTAAAGAAAGCCTTGAAAATGAAGCTTGGATGGGAAGTGAAGTTACTTAACTATTTTTATTGAAGGCACATTAATAAGTTAATATTACTTAATTCAATTTGTTTATTTCATTTATGACAGGATCGTCGGAAGAAACAACAAGACATAACTTTGATGAATCTTACCCCGCACGTAATGTCTCGTTCGGGGTACCGAAAGCTTGAGCAATCACTGATGGTGGAAAATGAGCAATCTAGAAAGGGGACCGAGTTTGAGAATATGGATATAGGGGTCACTTCTCCTCCATCACCACCTTTGCGCCATGTAAAATGGAAGATGGCCTGAATTAAGAAGTCCGGTGCACCAAGTTCAGAGCAATCAGGGATTATCATCAAAAAAATTGTAAGTTATTTGTAGCCTCTTTTGCATTTATTTTAAAGCATTAATTATATCAAAAACTGATATGATTTTGGTCTCTTGCAGGATACCTTGGACTCCCAAGGTAATTTTGTTCCTCAAGGTTGTCACAATATCCTGGTTGAAGCAATTGGACAACATGAACATTGTGGTCGTGTTTGTGCAACTGGACAGGGGGTTGGAATTAAACTATATTTTGGAGCTGCACCATGACACTCATCCTCATCCCCCCAAGAGACCAAAGCAGAAATGAAGAGTAAGCTACGACAAGAATTAATGGACGAGATGGGAAAGGAGACTGAAAGGATGCGGCTAGAGTTGCGACAGGAGTTACTATCACAACAAGTTTGTGGTGAGCCGCCGATTCAGGTGCTTGTTAGTCCTGCTCCCAAGAGCACAAAGGGGAGTTGTGCAGCTCCTACAACATCAGGGGAGGATATCATTGGTCAGCCTAGGCAATGTGAGCTACTAGTAAAGGGCGGCATGATTCCTTAGGTGGTGGCCATTGAAAAAGTCTATGAAGAGACCACCACCTTACATAACGTTCCTCTCTCCCCTGATGTGGCAAAGGTAACAGTTGAAAGAGTACGAGTAGCTGATGCTTGTGTTCCACTACCTTCAGATAAGGTAACAACTATCGCTAAAGCATTTCAAGCATTCGTAGCCTGGCCCAGACACCTCATTCAAATAATGCCAAAACCTTCAGTAATAATTTGATTTCATTATATTCATTTATATTTATATATTCTATCTAATTTAAAACAAATGTTTTATTTTGTAGAAACCTCATCGGAAACCAAGTCCAAAAAGGAAGCATGAGGTTTTGATTGACGATCCTATAGCTTCCTTAGCTGTAGTTGCTAGACAGATTGGTCGAGACCTTCTGGAAGTTCCATGGGATGATACCTTTTTTGAAGTAAACACTGAGCTGCCACTATACATATACATGTCAGACTTGTTAGAATTTGTGGCTGGGAATCAGGAACTCAATATAAATATAAATCAATTTTTTATGATGTAAGTATGTTTACCTATATTTCAATTTACTTTATGTTAAATTAGCATTGATTATGCTTTAACTAATTACTTGTAGGTTTTTGAATGGTGTCTCTATCACTGAGGGGAAGGAAAATGTGTATGGATTCTTAGATCCCGCATATACTAATCCCACTGGAGCAAAGGCAGATGAGACCCAATCATACATCACTAACACCCTGGAAAAAGAGGGAAAAGAAATTTATTTATGCCCTTATATTAATGAGTAAGTTTAATTTTATGTCTTCAATTTCTATTTCATGTTTTAAAGGTTTACTCACTCTTTTCATGGATAATTTAGGGGTCATTGGCAGTTACTTGTCTTATCACTTGTTGATAAGATTGTTGTGTTGTTCCCTACACAAGAAGCCATCCACAAGTCTTAAGAATATCATTGATAGGTAAGTACATTATAAACTTAACTCCGTATGTTACTAATTAACATTTACTAACTCGGATTTTTGTCTTAACCAGTTCATGGCGTGGATATAACATCCTAAAAGGTCTATCCAATTCAAATTTTCAAAATTTGACTTGGATAAGACTAAAGGTTTGTAATTTTTTTCCTTTCTCTTTTCATTGTTTATGAATACTAACAATTACTTTTTATTGAATTACAGGGTAATAAATAACCAGGAAGCTATAAGTGCGGTTATTACATTATGCAATGGATGATTACCATTATAAGACTAGGCCTTAAAAGTGATTGGCATGAGGTAACATTATGTTAAATTATTTTTATAATTGTTGAACATAGTATCTTAAAACTAATTTATGTCAATCATATTTTCAAATGCGGTTCTTCACGGATGAAAACCCAATGTCTTTAGATGCCATATCATATGTGAGACATTTTTGGTCCACATATTTCCTAAATTTTTATAACTCTAGGTTAACTAATGAATTGTGTAGGAATTAGATAGATAAAGATATATTATTAGTGATTGTAATACATTTTTATCAATATATAAGAATCGATTATCTGAATTTCTGTATTTGTCTGGTTGGGTTATAATTGAATATGTTAATTTGTATGGGAATTAGCACTAAACAAAATGCACTAAAAAAAATACTATTTACAAATGCGGCTATTTACAATAGCCACATTTGTAAATGAAGCGCAGCATTTACAAATGCGGCTTTTACCAAAGCCGCATTTGTAAATGCAATATTTTATTCTTTTCTTCTCTCTTAGAAGCATTTACAAATACGGCTATTTAGGATAGCTGCATTTATACATGGGATTTACAAATACGACTATTTTAGCCGCATTTGTAAATCTTCGATTTAAGACTACGTGTTGATGAAGTGCGGCTGTATAGCCGCACTTATAAATATAACATAGCCGCATTTGTTTAGCTTTTCTACACTAGTGATTGACACACTATTTTTGTGAATTTCCAACGCCAATATTCAGTCTTGAGATAGCGCCAATATTCAGTCTTGAGATGAGAGACAAAGTAGAACTTTTACCCTACAGGGACTTGAATGACTTTATCCAACTTTGTATAAAAGTTGAGAAACAAATTTTAAGAAAAGGATCAAGTTGCAAGGAGAGTTTTTACTCTAACTCCTATCCCAAGAAGGAGTATGAGAAAGAAAGGGAGGATAGTTTCGCTAAAGATAAATCCAAGATAGAAACTCCCAAAATCCTAGAAAGAGGAAAAGATGTGTCCACTTCACACGCCTTCACTAGAGATATACAATGCTTCAAATGTCTCGGTAGAGGTCATATATCATCCCAATGTCCGAATAGGATAACCATGATGCTAAGGGGAAAAGATGAATATAGTAGCCAAGAAGATGAGTCTAGTGGGGGAGAAGAAAAAGAAAAGAGTGAGGAGGCATATCCTTGTAAGGGAGAATTATTGATGATTAGAAGAACCCTCAACAATCAACCTAGCATGAAGCATGAGACACAAAGAGAGAACATCTTTCATACAAGATGTAAACTTTTATAACCATGTTCTTTCATTGTGGATATTGGCTCTTGCTGCAATTGTTGTAGCACTAGGTTGCTTGAAAAGCTTGATATACAAGTTATACCCCATCCCAAATGATGTGAGTTGAATTCATCTTTGTTTAATTTGTAAAACTTTATGAAGAATTGGATCAAGATTCTTAGGACAATTATGGTGAGTCACCTAGAGAAAATCCCCATTTGACATTAACTTAGCAAGTGCTAAGTAGATGTGAAGGTTCATTTCTAAAGGTCCAAAGGAAAAACACATGTTTAAGTGACTTTTATGAATTATATGGATTAAAACCGTGTGGGTATCATAAGAATAGCAATATGTATGAACAACACAAGAACTGTTCAAGAGCACAAGATTAAAAATA
Organism: Phaseolus lunatus; assembly: GCA_013389735.1. Lineage (NCBI taxonomy): Eukaryota > Viridiplantae > Streptophyta > Magnoliopsida > Fabales > Fabaceae > Phaseolus > Phaseolus lunatus. The sequence continues at coordinate 17,043,628 of CM023861.1, read as the reverse complement.
GAAACACAATAAGAATTGAAACTAACAATAGAATCACAACAAGAACACAACCTACTATTGGAAAGTCAAGAAACAACATGAACATGGATGCCCATGGAAGCCGAATAGAAAACAGGTTGGTATGACATTTTTACACCGATTAAAATGGAAGAACAACATATCAAATGAAAGAGGACATCACAAAGAAGAGAATGAACTGATTTAAATTGCAAACAAACAAGTAGAACAAAAATGGGTACACTAGTGCAAAATGATGAAAGGAATACTCCTTTCCAAGTGCGGCTTCGCGCTAAAACGCATTTGTTAAAAACGCGGTGCCATTTTTGAAATTATTTTGTTTTACAAATGCGGCTATTGGTTAAAACCGCATCTATAAATGAAAAGCTTTCATTTACAAATGCAGTTTTAACCAATAGCCGCATTTGTAAAATGTTTTTACCCTAAAATTTGAAGCGCGCCACTACATTTTCACTCTTTCTTCTCCGCTTTTGCTCGTTGTCACTGTTGCTGCGCTGCGCTCTGTGATTTAGTAACTTCTCTGCATCTTCAGTCCTATTCCTTCCATTGTGACTTTCTTAAACCCATTTCATTCTCTTCAGTTCACTTTAGAAATGTTGTTCTTATATATGCTTTTTTCCTTGCATTGGTTGAAGTTAGTGTTGCATTGCTCATCTCCATCGCTGCTCCGCCGCTGTCCCGCCACGCTTCCGCTTCCACCGCTGGTTTTCTACCACTTGAATCAGCATTTCGCACACAAGGTTGGTTCATTTTTAGATTTTTTGAATTTTACTTGGTTTATTTTGAATATTTGACTTTATGTATTATAATTTGTATATTATTTAATATAAATTTGTATTATATAATTTTTATTTTTTTAAATTTATATTATTTAGTAGGTAGTTTTTATGTTAGTTTTGTTTTAGATTTTGTGAATTTTGTTTTGCTGTATTTTGAATATTTTTTTTTATGTATTATAATTTGTATATTATTTAATATAAATTTGTATTAATTTATATATTTGTATTATATAATTTCTATTTTGTAAAATTTATATTATTTAGTAATTATTTGTTAGTTTACAGTAGAAATTATGTTATGTTAGTTGTTACATTAGAATAGAATATCGTGTTTGTATTTGGACCTTCGATAATAATACGTGCTGGTATTGAGTCCGGGGGTGTTCGACCCTCGGCAAATGCATGAGATAGAACACTGATTAGAAAATCCTAGGTAACTATATTGCAGAATATATAATGGATTGAAGTTGGATTAATTGTGTTCGTATAAGTGATGAGTACAAAAGAGGAGTAGAAGAATTTATAAAATTTGCTCAGCGTAACGCGATTAATAGTGGTCATGATGGAGGAAAGATTAGGTGTCCGTGCGTTAACTGTTTGAATGGAAGGATACTGGATGTGAATATCATGAGGGAACACCTGCTATGTGATGGGTTTCTTCGATCTTCTACAACTTGGACATGGCATGGTGAATTATTAAATTTACCACGTGTTTCCGTAACTGAAGAATATGTGGGATCCACCATGGATGAAGCAGAACACGATGATGTAGATGATGATCGATTGGAGGACATGATTCGTGATGTAGGAGCTGAGTCTTTTGCAAAAGCGCATGGATATGGAAGTATGTCAAGCGATGCAGAGACTCCATTGTATCCTGGATCAACTAACTTCACACGGTCGTCGGCGGTCTTAAGATTGATGAATTTGAAGGCAATAAATGGATGGACTGATACAAGTTTCACGGAATTGCTCCAGCTGTTGAAGGATATACTTCCAGAGGGAAATACTCGACCTAATCGTAATTACGAGGCCAAAAAGATTCTTTGTCCAATGGGTATGGAGTATAAAAAGTGATCCCGCCACGGACTCAAGCGTGGGGAAAATGCTTCGTCACTCCTTCATCTAGCCTTCTAACTGTTGCGCGTTCTGCAAGGAGGCTCCAGGAACCTTCGCCAGAACTCCAAACGATGCCTGCAAAACACACAGACAGCGCCTCTAGCGGCCGTTGTAGCTCCGACGCTCAAGTCAGGCAACGGGAACACCAAAACTGATCTTGGATCTATCTGTGTGAGACCCTTGTGTGTGTCTTCAGTCTTCTTTGATTCGAGAACTGAGTGTTCTCGGTTTTGTGTTGTGTGTTGTGTGGCAAAGATTGCGTACCTGGTGTAGTGTTTCTTCTTCCTCATATAATCCCGCGTCGCCCCCTACTGGCTACCTCTAGGCCTCACTTGAGTACCCCTGCATTGCCATCACCCACTCTCTGCGGTATCTTGCGTGCAAGTTTCCTCTACTTGAGTGGAAAGTCTAATAGAAGGGCCACGTGGGCGCCTCTGCACGCACTCACTCTTTGGGAACATCTTCACGGTGCACGTGCCAGGAATGCAGCCTCACTGGGAACTCTAACCTTGATGGGTTTTCGTCCCAATAGGATTTTACACCTAACTGTGCCTCCACCGCCTCATGCATGGTCGTTCCGTGACTAAGGCCGCTCCCTGGCTCTGGGCACCGATGACCGATGTTCCCCCTGTTGGCGATCTCTCATCGCCCTTGTTCTTGGTGATCGACCCTTCTGAGGGCTCATCGATCTCTCGGCCCCTGGCTGACGTCTGAGGTCTGGCCACTATAATTCCCTTGCGGAGTAACTTAGCGCGTCATTCACATCGTCGTGGCCGACGTCACTCGCCACACACCGATGACCGAGGTATCTCTCATCCTGACCGATGGCCGATGGCGCTTCTTCACGTTGTCGTGCTCTGCTTATGGAATCAGGCGAGGTCCTTGGGTAACGTTCTCACTGGGAGCCTGGGTCCCAGTTTAACACGTGTTGGCAAGGAACCCCCGATGACTGATCGATCTGCATGCACCGATGACTGATCGGTGCTTCATCACTTCTCGCGCTCTGCTTCCAGGCGGTCATGTAGGAACTGATCTGTTCGTGGTGGTCACTTGGTAACTGACCACTGATCGCCGTTCTTGAACGATCTCCATCCTGGTTCATCTGCTATCTCATGCCACGCGTTGCTCTGTGACTGGCCCACGTGGTCATCTGCTGCTGATGTCATCGACTACCGATGACCGACCGGATCAAAAAGATACATGCATGTCCTAATGATTGTATATTATACCCGAAAGATTTTGAATTGTTGAAAAGTTGTCCGAGGTGTGGGTTATCACGTTATAAATTGAAACAAACAGATGATGATACTATTGAACAGATGGAAAAGCATGCACCCCCAATGAAGGTTATGTGGTATCTTCCCATCATTCCAAGGATGAAGCGTTTGTTTGCAAACCCAGACGATGCTAAGAATCTTAGATGGCATGTAGATGAGAGGAAATGTGATGGCATGTACCGACATCCAGCTGATTCTGTTCAGTGGAAGAAATTTGATGATGAGTTTCCAGACTTTGGTAAAGAATCAAGAAATATCCGACTTGGTCTAGCTATAGATGGAATGAATCCGTTTGGTAATATGAGTACAAATCACAGTTCATGGCCTGTTTTACTAGTTATTTACAACTTACCTCCTGGATTGTGCAAGAAGCGAAAGTACATGATGTTGTCTATGATGATATCTGGTCCGAAATAGCCAGGGAATGACATATATGTTTATCTAAGTCCCCTAATCGAAGATTTGAAGTTAATGTGGGATGAGGGTGTTCAAGTATTTGACGGATTTGCTAATCAAACTTTCAAGCTTCATGACATGTTATTTTCCACCATCAATGACTTTCCGGCATATGGTAACTTATCAAGTTATAGTGTTAAGGGTCATAAAGCATGTCCAATATGCGAAGAAGGCACTGCTTCTCAACAATTGAAACATGGAAGGAAGACAGTGTATCTTCGCCATCGGAGGTTTCTTAGAAGTCATCATCCTTACCGGAGGTTGAAAAAAGCCTTTAATGGACACCAAGAGACTAGTGGTCCACCAACTCCACTAACTGCTACTGAGGTTTACGAAAAGGTAAATAACATAGACCACACCTTCGATAAGTCAAAAAAAAAAGTCAATTCTGACTAACATTTGGAAGAAAAAATCAATCTTGTTTGATCTTCCGTACTGGTCGAGGTTAGAAGTCAGACACTGTATAGATGTAATGCATGTTGAGAAGAATGTGTGTGATAGCTTAATTTGTACACTTCTTAACATTAACGGGAAGACAAAGGATGGTCTAAATGCTCGTTTAGATTTGGTTAAGATGAACATATGAGGCGAGTTGGCACCGATACAAATGGGTAAGCATACATATTTGCCCCCAGCCTGTTATACCATGTCAAAAAATGAAAATCTAAGTTTCTGTCAATGTCTAAAGGGTGTAAAAGTGCCACAAGGATATTCCTCAAATGTGAAGAGCCTAGTGTCAATGCAAGATTTGAAGTTAATTGGGTTGAAGTCTCATGATTGCCACATCTTGATGCAACAGTTGCTGCTAGTAGCTATTTATGGGATCTTACCAAAAAATGTTAGACATAACATAACCCGTTTGTGCTCATTCTTCTAGTCCATCTGTTGTAAAGTCATTGATCCATTAAAACTATATGAACTTCAAGATGAAATTATTGTTATCTTATGTGAATTGGAGATGTTTTTTCCTCCATCTTTTTTTGACATCATGGTTCATCTACTTGTGCATCTGGTTAGAGAGGTTAGATTGTATGGACTAGTGTACTTAAGATGGATATATCCTGTTGAGCGGTATATGAAAATTCTGAAAGGTTATGTGAAAAATCATTATCGTCCAAAAGCTTCAATGATTGAAAGGTACATAGCTGAAGAAAGTATTGAATTTTGTTCAGATTACATGTCAAAAGCTAATCCAATAGGTCTTCCAGCTAATTCATGGCACCATAGGCATTCTACAAGTAAATGTTTACGCGGTGTGAATATTGTAAGCAAATCTCGGTCAGAAGTCTTGTAAGCACATTTGTATATATTAAATAATACAGATGAAGTTATACCTTACATAGAAGCTCATAAAGCCATTGTGAAGGCAAATAATCCAAGACAAGCAGACAAATGGGTCTTGATGGAACATAATAGAACATTCAAGCCTTGGTTTAAAGAGGAGTTGTTAAAGGATTCAACGGCATCGGAGACCTTGACCTGGTTGGCTGCCGGATTGAAGTTTGATGTCATTTCTTGTAAAGCATACGAAGTGAATAATTGTATATTTTACACTAAGTCTATGGATGAAAAGAGTACAGTTCAAAATTCTGGTGTTACTCTTGAAGCCGAGTCAATGCAGTTTTCCACTTCGAAAGATACAAATCCTGTAATTGGATCAATGGCATATTATGGATTTATAGAAGAGATATGGGAGCTTGACTATACTAAGTTTTCAGTTCCAGTTTTCAAGTGTAAATGGGTTGACAATAAAATTGGGGTTAAAATTGATGAATCAGGATTCACACTAGTGGACTTTCGAAAGATAGGGTATCGAGATGAGCCATTTATAATGGTTCAACAAGCATCTCAAGTTTTCTACGTGAAATATCTTACGTCAGAACATTAGTATGTTGTTTTACACGGGAAAAAACAAGGGGAGGCCATAGATGATATTGAAAATGGTGAACCCCATTCATTCACACCAATGATAACTAATAAAGATGACGATGTACTTGATCATGTACTTGCAACCCGTAAAGACCACAGTAAAGGAATTTACATATGAACTTTTAACCCATTATGGTAATAAATTTAGAAATATTTTTGATAATATGCATTTACTATATTATGTTTTTGTTTTATATGATTTTCTTTCCATGCAGATGAACTAATGTTTGTTAAATAATTTTTTTAACAGAGATATGGGTGACGATCAAACTCCAATTAGACCCCGATCCGGACTAGGCAACAGAGGACCTACTAGGATGAAGCGTCTGGCAAAGAAACGTGCCGCTGGTGAGAAGACAGCTGTTGACATTGACGTCAACACTGGAATGGCTTCTGGTCCTAATGCAGATGACTTTAATAGCTATCTTGGAGTTCTTTCTTATGAGAGACTTTCCATTCTGATTAATTCATGGGACGAGGTGTCAGAGGTCGACCGAAACATACTGTGGGAGGATGTTCTGGTAAGCTTTACATGATTATTGTTATCATATAAAGCTATTTAATATTCATTGACTAACTTTAATTTGGTGATGTTATTTTGCAGGCAAATTTTGAAATTCCTAATGTGGAACCGCTTCGATCAAGGATTATATCCAATATCAGACTTAAGTTCCGCGCCTTTAAGTCAAGACTGGCGACGAGATATGTTTTTGGTGAGCTTAAGGATGAAAGTCCTTGTGAAAGATACAATTTTATTGATGAAGAGACATGGCTTGCTTTTAAAGAAAGTCGTCTAACTGAAGAATGGATTGTGATCCGGTCGGTCATCGGTACCCGATGACATCAGCAGCAGATGACCACGTGGGCCAGTCACAGAGCAACACGTGGCATGAGATAGCAGATGAACCAGGGTGGAGATCGACTCCTACATGAGCGCCTGGAAGCAGAGCGTGAGAGTGATGAAGCACCGATCAGTCATCGGTATATACAGAGTGATCAGTCGTCGGTGCATGCAGAGTGATCAGTCGTCGGTGGTTCCTTGCCAACACGTGTTAAACTGGGACCCAGGCTCCCAGCGAGAACGTTACTCAAGGACATTGCCTGATTCCATAAGCAGAGCACGACAACATGAAGAAGCGCCATCGGACATCGGCCAGGATGAGAGATACCTTGGTCATCGGTGTGTGTCGAGGTGACATCGGCCGCGCGATGTGAACAACGCAACCAATGATCAGTAAAGCGCCCAGAGGCAGGGAATAGCCTTAATCGTGAGACGACCACGCATGAAGATGAGAAGACGCAGTTAGATGCAGAATCCTGCTGGGACAAGAACCCATCAAGTTTAGAGTCTCCCAGTGGGGTTGCATGTCTGCCACGTGGACGGTGAAGATGTTCCCAGAGAATAGGTAGGGCAGATAGGCACAGAAGTCGAGGGGTACAGAGGTACCCACGCAGCCTCCCCTGTCAGACTTGGCACTCAAGTGAAGACGGCTGGCACGCAAGGTAGCCCTGGGGAGTGGAAACGACAGTGCAGAGTAATTAAGTGGCCCTAGAGGTAGCCAGTAGGGGCTATGCGGGTTTATATGAGGAAGAAGAACACCAAACCAGGTATGCAGTCTTTGCCTCAGAATACACAACACGAAACCAAGAACACTCAGTTTTCGAATCAAAGAGGACTGAGGGCACACGCACACACGGGTCTTACACAGAGAGATCCGAGAGAGAGTTTTGGTGTTCCCGTTGCCTGACTTGAGCGTCGGAGCTACAACGGCCGCTAGAGGCGCCGTCTGTGTGTTTTGCAGGCATCGTTCGGAGTCCCGTCGAAGGTTCCTGGAGCCTCCTTGCAGAACGCGCAGCAGCTGGAAAGCTAGACGAAGGAGTGACGAGGCATTTTCCCCACGTCGAGTCCGCGGTGAGATCATTTGGCGCCCACCGTGGGGCCCGAAGTAAAACGAAGCCCCCATACACAAGAACGAGGGTAGAAATCGCACAGATGAGTAGAAGAACCAGACAAACGACACCTCCACCACCTGCTGGTGAAGGAACTGTGACCATGGCGCAGGTCATGGAAATGATGCGCGTGTTGCAGGATAACGTCGCGGCGTCGAGAGTTGAGCAAGAGAAGATGCATGCAGAGCTGACTGCATCGCATAGCAGGAATGAAGAGTTGAACCGCGTCAACGAGGAATTGTGTAGGGAGTTGCAGGCGCAGAATGAGCGCGTATCCGAAGATAGGACGTCGATGCCGCCGTCTCCCCCTAGAGCATTTCCTATGCCCTTCTCCCCCGAGATCATGAACACGGTGGTGCCCCCCAACCTGGTGGGAGTGAAGGCGTCGTTCACGGGGGTGGAAGACCCAGAGGCACATTTGACAGCCTTCCACACTCAGATGATGCTGTCTGGAGGTTCAGACGCTGTGTACTGCAAAATGCTTATGAGCACGCTGAGCGGAGTAGCTATGGAGTGGTTCGTGAGCTTGCCGGAGGGCCACATCACCTCCTTCCATCAGTTCTTAAAGCTATTCACGGAGCAGTATATAGTCAACAGAGCGCCGCCGGTGGTGACTTACGACCTGTTCGACGTGCGCCAGAACCAGGGAGAGTCGCTGAAGGACTTCCTCCACCGCTTTGGTGCGCAGGTGGTGAGATTGCCCAGCAAGGATGAGAGCATGCTGGTGCATGCATTCAAGAAAGGCGTGCTACCTGGCCCTTTCAGTGAATCGCTCATCAGGAGCCACCCCGCCACCTTTGCTAAGATACGGCGACGCGCGGTGGCGCACATTGTAGCAAAGACAGAGGTCTCTGAGAAGAGAGGCAGCACTGTGCCGACGAAGCCGCGCGGAGGTTAAGGGAAGCAGCAGCAGCAGGTGCGGGTATATGAGGCCAAGGAAGGGAGGAAGGTGCAGGGAAGGCCTCGTCCGTATGCGCCCAGGAAGGACCAGCCCAGGGGGCGTGCAAGGGAGAACAACACACCCCCGAGGTATGACTTCGTGGTAGAGTTGGCAGAGCTGATCGCCATCCCTGCCGTGGCTGCAAGACTCCGAGTACCAGAGAAAACCGACAAGGTACTTGGAGGGAGGAAGGACGAGTGGTGTGAGTTCCATCAGGCTTATGGACACACGCTCTGATCCTGCCTGACGTTGGGGCATCAACTTGCTGAGTTGGTGAAGAAAGGATTCCTGACCGATTACTTGCGGGAGGCGCAAGGTGATGGCGCTTCGGGGTCTCAGACAGGCGATCAGCAACACGAGGTCCCTGTGCATGGGGACGTGAGGTGATGGAGGATGCAACGCTGGGGGGGCTCCCAGGCAGCTCAGGAGGAAGCTCCTTGTGAATCAGGCGTCGCCAGGGTGGTCATCGCCTATGAGAGGAAGGGGTCCATACAGAGTGGTTGAAGCGTTGGAGAGTGGAGCTTATTGGCTGGAGACTCTGCATGGAGCACCTATCCCCAGACATGGAACGCTACACACTTGAGATTCTACTTCAGTTAAGTTATAAAGTAGATGCGTTCTTGCGCTGTACACACACTCAATGTATATACTGTAAATAGTTGAACAGATCATGGGGCACTCTTTTCCTGATGAGGGTTTTTAATGAGGCCACCCAATAAAAAATATTTCAGTATACCAAGTGTGCACGAGTTTTCCAGTTTCAAGTCCTACTTGCCCCGGATGAAAGTGCAAGTGATCGGTTGGAGCCTGCTCGCCCCAGGCGCGAGTACGGACGACCGATAGGGGTCAACAAGAAAAACTCTTCTTCCCCAAAGCAAGACATCATCTTCGCGTTTAATCACTAAGAAGCAGAACGCGATCATTCATCGGTGCACCCAAAGGACGATCAGTCATCGGTGCACTGGAAGCAGAGCACTCGGTCGATGCATGGTCATCGGGGTCTTGCTAACACGTGTTAAGCTGGGACCCAGGTTCCCAGCGAGAGCGTTACGCATGCACCTCGCATGATTCCAAAAGAAGGTTGGTCATCGGGGTCATGCCAACACGTGTTAAGCTGGGACCTAGGCTCCCAGCGAGAGTGTTACGCATGCACCTCGCATGATTCCGAACCAGAAGAAGGGGAGTTGCCCACTCAAAGGGCGTGCGGTGATACCATGCAGGCAGGGATGCGCCTAGCGAGTGCGTTTAGACAGCCACCCCTGGTGCTCCCCTGGGAGCATGCACCCACTCAGATAAAAAGTCCTCACCCTCGACTTTATACAGCGGGGTGCAGGCGAGAGAAAGTCCTCTCCCTCGACTTCGTACAGCGAGGCATGGGCCAGATAAAAAGTCCTCACCCTAGACTTTATACAGCAGGGTGCAGGCGAGAGAAAGTCCTCTCCCTCGACTTCGTACAGCGAGGCATGGGCCAGATAAAAAGTCCTCACCCTCGACTTTATACAACGGGGTGCAGGCAGAGAAAAGTCCTCTTCTCTGCTTTTTAAAGCGAGGCTGAGGCGAGAGGAGAAAGACCTCACCTCGACTTCTTACAGCGAGGCTGAGGCAAGAGGGGTCATCAAGAAGCATTCCCCAAAACACAGGCGTCATCCCTGGCGTTCGGGCCCTCTATGCAACTAGCGCTGGAGTGACACAGAAGTAATGCGAAAACTGAAGAGCGGTGACTGATCGGTGGTGCGCTAACATGCTAGTCGGTGGTCGGTAGCAAAGTATGAAAGCTTCCCCAAACAAGCTCTTGGGCGATCAGTGAAGCATTTAGACACCATCAGGTCAGTCATCCAACATGAATTTATGCATAAAAACTGTTAAAGAGAATGCTAAGGTACAGTTGGTCGCGATCAAGTTAGAGGCCAAGTTTGAAGGGTCACAGTGAGATCACGCTGGAGCCTGAGCCTGTTAATAGTTGGCCACATGCAGAGTAAGTTAAAGGTGGAGAGAGAGAAAGGCAGCTGAGAAAAAGAGATTACACAAAAGGAGAAGTCGCAAGGGAAGAAGCTCAAGGAGGAGGAATGAGCTTGCCATCAACCACTGAATGGTGGAGGCTAGGTTGGGCAGAGTCCAAGTCTGGAAGGATGCAGTGAACCTTCTGCCAGCCCATGGAACCCATATATCAGAACCTCGGCACAAGCAGCCATGGTCTCAGGTACATCAGTTTCGAGCTCCTTCTTCTCTTTGGCAACGAAGAGCACTTAGTCTCTTCGCTGAGAACAAGTTCACAGCTCGAGACTGGGGGGCTTGTGATCCGGTCGGTCATCGGTACCCGATGACGTCAGCAGCAGATGACCACGTGGGCCAGTCACAGAGCAACACGTGGCATGAGATAGCAGATGAACCAGGGTGGAGATCGGCTCCTACATGAGCGCCTGGAAGCAGAGCGCGAGAGTGATGAAGCACCGATCAGTCATCGGTATATACAGAGTGATCAGTCGTCGGTGCATGCAGAGTGATCAGTCGTCGGTGGTTCCTTGCCAACACGTGTTAAACTGGGACCCAGGCTCCTAGCGAGAACGTTGCTCAAGGACCTTGCCTGATTCCATAAGCAGAGCACGACAACGTGAAGAAGCGCCATCGGACATCGGCCAGGATGAGAGATACCTCGGTCATCGGTGTGTGTCGAGGCGACATCGGCCGCACGATGTGAACAACGCAACCAATGATCAGTAAAGCGCCCAGAGGCAGGGAATGGCCTTAATCGCGAGACGATCACGCATGAAGATGAGAAGACGCAGTTAGATGCAGAATCCTGCTGGGACAAGAACCCATCAAGTTTAGAGTCTCCCAGTGGGGTTGCATGTCTGCCACGTGGACGGTGAAGATGTTCCCAGAGAATAGGTAGGGCAGATAGGCACAGAAGTCGAGGGGTACAGAGGTACCCATGTAGCCTCCCCTGTCAGACTTGGCACTCAAGTGAAGACGGCTGGCACGCAAGGTAGCCCTGGGGAGTGGAAACGACAGTGCAGAGTAATTAAGTGGCCCTAGAGGTAGCCAGTAGGGGCTACGCGGGTTTATATGAGGAAGAACACCAAACCAGGTATGCAGTCTTTGCCTCAGAATACACAACACGAAACCAAGAACACTCAGTTTTCGAATCAAAGAGGACTGAGGGCACACACACACGGGTCTTACACAGAGAGATCCGAGAGAGAGTTTTGGTGTTCCCGTTGCCTGACTTGAGCGTCGGAGCTACAACGGCCGCTAGAGGCGCCGTCTGTGTGTTTTGCAGGCATCGTTCGGAGTCCCGTCGAAGGTTCCTGGAGCCTCCTTGCAGAACGCGCAGCAGCTGGAAAGCTAGACGAAGGAGTGACGAGGCATTTTCCCCACGCTCGAGTCCGCGGCGAGATCAGATTGTAAGTGAAGTTACTTAACTATTTTTACTTATATAACATTAATGAGTTAATATTATTTAATTCACTTTGTTTATTTCAATTATGACAGCATCGGCGGAAGAAAGCTCAAGACATCGCTTTAAAGAATCTTACCCCACACGTAATGTCTCGTGCGGGGTATCGAAAGCTTGAGCAAGCACTGATGGTTGAAAAGGAGCAATCCAGACAGGGGAGTGCATCTCAGGATGTGGAAACAGGGGTCACTTCTCCTCCATCACCACCTACGTGCCATGTCAAATGGAAGAGGGTCCGAATTAAGAAGTCGGGTGCACCAAGTTCTAAGCAATCAGGGGTTATCATTGAAAAAATTGTAAGTTATTTAAGCCTTTTTTCATCTATTATGCTGCATTACTTATATTAAAACCTCATATGATTTTTGTCTCTTGCAGGATGCCTTGGACTCCCAAGGTAATTTTGTTGCTGAAGGTCGTCACGATATCCTTGTTGAAGCAATTGGACGACTTGAGCATTGTGGTCGTGTTCGTGCAGCTGGACAAGGAGTTGGGATTAAACTTTTTTTTGGAGCTGCACCACGACACTTATCCTCTTCCCCCAAAGAGAGTAAAAAAGAAATGGAGCAAAGGCTGCATAAAGAATTAATGGATGAGATGAGAAGGGAGACGGAAAAGATGAGGCTAGAGTTGCGACAAGAGATATCGCAACAACTTTGTGCTGACCAGCCGATTCAGACGCTTCTTAGTTCCACTCCCAAGAGCACAAAGGGGAGTTATGCAGCTCCTACAGCATCAGGGGATGATATCATTGGCCAGACGAGGCAATGTGAGCTACTGGTTGAGGGTGGCATCATTCCTCAGGTGGTGGCCATTGGAAAAGTCTATGAAGAGGCCACCACCTTACATAACGTTCCTCTCTCCCCTTATGCAGCAAAGGTCACGGTTGAAAGAGTACGAGTACCTGATGCTCTTCTTCCACTACCTTCAGAAGAGGTAACAACTGTGGCCGAAGCATTTCAGTCCTTTGTAGCCTAGCCCAGACACCTGATTCGATATATGCCACAACCACTGGTAATAATTTCATTTCATATGCTAATTTATATTTATATATTACATGTAATTTATAACAAATCTTTTTTCTTTTTGTAGAAACCTCGTCGGAAACCAAGTCCGAAAAAGAAGCAAGAGGTTCTGCTTGACGATCCTATAGCTTCCTTAGCTATAGTTGCTAGACAAATTGGACGAGATCCTCTGGAAGTTCCATGGGATGATACGTTTTTTGAAACAAACCCTGAGCTACCATTGTACATATACATGTCAGATCTGTTAGAATTTGTAGCTGGGGATCAGGAGCTGAATATAAATATCATTCAATTTTTTATGATGTAAGTATCGTTACCTACATTTCATTTTCATTTATGTTAAATTAGCATTCATTATGATTTAACTAATTACTTGTAGGTTTTTTAATGGTGTCTCTGTCACTGAGGGGAAGGAAAATGTGTATGGATTCTTAGATCCTGCATATACTAATCCCACTGGAGCAAAGACAAATGAGACCCAATCATACATCACTAACACCCTGGAAAGATAGGGAAAAGAGGTTTATTTGTGCCCTTATATTAACGAGTAAGTTTAAATATATATGTTAAAATTTTATTATATTCATGTTTTATAAATTTACTCAACTATTTTCATGGATGATATAGGGGTCATTGGCAATTACTTGTCTTATCAGTGAAGGATAGGACAACTTTGTGGTTCTGTTCCCTACACAAGAAGATATCCACAAGTTTTAAGAATATCATTGATAAGTAAGTACACTATAAACTTAACTATGGTTGAAACTATAAGTAATCCACTAACAAGGTTTTTTGTATCAACCAATTCATGGCGTGGATATAACATTCTAAAAGGGAGATCGAATTCAAAATTTCAAAATTTGAACTGGATAAGATTAAAGGTATGTAAGATTTTTCTTTCTTTTTTCATTGTTTAATTATACTAACTTTTACAATTTTTTGAATTATAGTGTAATAAACAACCAGGAAGCTATGAGTGTGGCTATTACGTCATGCAATGGATGAGTACCATTGTAAGACTAGGTCTTACAAGTAATTGGCAAGAGTTAAGACTTCTTAAATTATTTTTATAACTTCAAACTAATTTATCTATCTTAAAACTAATTTATGTGTCAACCATTTTGAAATGCAGTTCTTCACGGATGAGGAACCCATGTCTTCGGAAGCCATGACATATGTGAGACAATCTTGGTCCACATATTTCCTAAATTTTTATAACTCTACGATTTGATCAATAGTGTAGGAAGATAGAGAGAGATATATTATTACTGTTTTTTTATACATTTTGATCAATATATGAATTCACTTTTAGCATATCTGCACTTGTTTATCTGTTTAGCTGCTTGGTATAATTAAACTGCACAGGTTCATTTGTATGGGATAAACAACTAAACAAACTGCTCTAAAAAAAAAAACCTTATTTACAAATGCGGCTATTTACCTTAGCCGCATCTGTAAATCAAGGCAATGATTTACAAATGCGGCTATTTACCCTAGCCGCATCTGTAGATCACATGTACAGATGCGGCTATGGTAATAGCCGCATTGGTAAATCGTTGCCTTGATTTACAGATGCGGCTATGGTAAATAGCCGCATTTGTAAATCACATTTACAGATGCGGCTTTGGTAATAGCCGCATCTGTAAATCATTCCAATTCCACCTTTCTAGAGCATTTATAGATGCGGCTCCAATAAAAAGCCGCATTTGAAAATGATAAGAATTGAAAAGGATGGCACCACCTCTGGAGCATTTACAGATGCGGCTCCAACAAAAAGCCGCATCTGTAAATAGTATTTACAGATGCGGCTATCTAGCCGCATTTGTAAATCTCTGATTTACAAGTGCGTGTTGATCAAATGCAGTTGTATAGCCGCATTTATAAAATGAAAATAGCTGCATTTGTTCTTTGTTTCTGCACCAGTGGTATTTTTAGAAGATGAATAGAAATGACTTATGTGGTTGTAGTCTTTTGGAGAATGTGCTCACGCCACTTGGAGGGTGGTTCTTCCAATATGAGTGGGAGGTGCCGCCACTTGAGAGTCTCCAAAGCTCACAAGATAAGACATGAAGAAGAAGAAGAGACAAGTCTCACACAACTCTCTCACAATTTCAAGATAGTTTCTTTACTTCGTCTTTCAACTTGTATTATTATGAACCAAGGTCCCCTATTTATAATGAGGGTGACCTGTTTGGGTTTACAAATGAGGGAGTTGGAAGAGACACTTTCTAGCTCCTTCTTAGCGCTTAACTCTAGAAGGAGTAGGAAGAGTCTTTTCTTCCACTCTTTTACAAAATCTGTCCCAAACAATGTCTTACACTAGAGGTTTCTTTGGTTTTCCTCTTTGGCATATTCCTAAGGCTATTTCTATATTTATTTACAAATATTTACAAATGTTATACAAGGGTAATTACAAAGAGTGATAACATTTCATGCTCTTTACCCAAAACTTTAGCCTTGCTCCTTGTAATCCTTTGAGGCATGAAGGATGTTGATCTAATTTGTCCTTGAGCTTCTCTGGCTTGGGCCTCATCTTCCTCTTCTATTTGATCTCCATCACCAAACCTTAGAAATTGCAATGGCTGAATCAAGATGGGGATTTAACTGTAGATAAGCAAGTAAAAGTCAGCCTTTCTACGGAGAACTATAAAGATAATGTTTTATGTCATGTAGTATCGATGGAAGCTTGCCACATCTTATTGGGAAGACCATGGCAATTTGATAAGAAAACCTTCCATGATGGTTTTACCAACGAGATTAATTTTACCCACAAGGAGAAAAATTTTGTACTTTATCCTTTAACACCTTCATAAGTGGTAGAGGACCAAGTACAAATGAAAATGAAAAGAGAGAGTTGTTAAACATGGGCTTTGATGTCTCCAAATCTAAGTGGATTGCTTGAAGACTCTGCTGTTGCTTGTGTGTATGGGTTCTAGGTAGTTTGAATTTGTTAATCCACTCATAGTTATGATCCAAAGTGGTTTGAATCAAATTCTTTTGAAAAAGGGTGTTTTCTAAAGAAAGTGGAAAATCAACCAGTTGTTTTGTTGATTCAACCGGTTGTTTTACACTTAGTGTTTTTGAAAAGATTTTGAAAAAGCTTGAAATTGGTTGACCTTGATGTCAAGCCAATTCAATTGATTGTTTCGTGTTTTCAATCAGTTGATTTTTGAAAATCCTTAATAGAATTCTTTTAAGTTAGTTGATTCTATTTAACCTAATTTAAAACTGATTTAGTTCTTGCATTAAATGTTTTTAACAGCTATTTCGAGTTTAAATAATTTGTTTTACGCTCCTGGTTGTTATTAAATCAAATTATCTCTTTCAAATCAATTTTGTCCAAGATTGCTTCAAGCTTTGGATTCTTTCTAAGAGTGGAATAAGATTGTTTTGTATTCTTTCTATTCAATCTGTGATTGGTCAGGTGTGATCATTCCTTTTCTCTCTTGACAATTGTATTTCTGTAAGAACTGGTGTTATGCAGATCCAGAGGGTGTTTTGTGATTTGTGGTGTGTTGTTTGCCAAAGGAGGTGTGTGTTCTTGAAGGGTTCAAGATCACCTCTTTGGTGTGTGGTGTGTAATCAAGGTTTTTTATTGTTTAGTGGAATACTTAGAGGTTTCTGGGGACTAGATGTAGCTCTTGGATAAGAGTGAACTAGTATAATTTTCTTGTGTGAATCTTTCTATCCCTTATCTCTTTAAATCTGTTTTTGGTTGATTTCTATCTCTGCTGATATAAACAACCGATTGTTTCGCAAAAACAACCGGTTGAATTTCTGCTATTAAGTGAAAATTGTTTTTAATTTAGCTGAACAGTTTTCCAATTGATTGATTCTCTCTTATCTTTCACTCTACCTTCAATATTTGCAAAAATCTTTCATAAACAATTCACCCCCCTCTTGTTTAAGGCCTCTAATTCTAACGAGAGTGAGAAAAAAAAATAAAAAATCAAGGGATAGTTCTTAGGGAAAAAAAAAGAAACTTTTGGATCGCTGAATACCAAAATGATATATTGTCTTGGATCAATCGTAGTATTTTAAAATAGATTCAAAAGGAAAAAAGAAAGTTGGTGATTCTATTGTTTATTATTTAAGGATCTACATCCAAAAGACCCAGTAGATTTTGTACTTCTTTTTTCTTTGATAGAAAAAAAATAAATTTTCAAATGTAGAAACCAAATTCATTGAAGAAAATACTTTTAGGAAAAAATGAATTGCATAGGTGCAAAATCCATGTGCATCAATACAAAATGCTTGGATGGTTATTGAATATTCTTTTTGCTTTTTTCTTATTGGGCTTTATCCCTGTTCTTACCGGCTGACCTAGTCATTGGTAGACGTCTGCAGGCGAACTCTAGCTCTGTGTTTCCTTTGGTGAAATATGCACTTTCCTTAGTGGTTGGATTGTTGCACCTGTTGAGACAGAGGGTGCCCTAACGGCCGGTCACACTTTGACATCAAGTCAGTAAGGGCTTTAAGAAGAATAAGAAACAAAAGCAGTTTAGTATTCAAAAAGTGTATTCAGTATTGCGTACCTTCACCAAGGATATCAAGCCCCTTTTATAGAGTGCTGCTAGGTTACCTCTTGTGGTAACAACTTCTGTTACGAGAATCTTATCTCGAGTAAGGACATATTCGATGAGAGAAAATCCCTCTTCAGTGTCTGTAATCTTAACAGCACAGTTGTGCAGAATCTTAACTCTTAGGAGTGTATCAAATCTTAACAGAATAACCACTTGGATACCCACTTGGGTATCGTTCCCCAGGATCAACTATGTTTTCAAGTACATTTACATGCTTTTACGTGTTACTATACCATGCATATGCCATTACGTATCCTGTATGCCAATGCTCTATCAAACCTTAGCGCACTTGGGCTTAAGTTGATAGAGTATGTTTTACTCATGCTAGACCCAAATGCACTGTATGCACCCCTAGGCCCATTTAACACACTTTCACTAACCTACCAGGCCTTATACGTGAAAGATTATACCAATGCATGAATGAGAGTTAATATGCACATACCTGAGCCCAGTCACGTAACGACCGAGCTGACCTGCCTATTCGTAGGCGCCGATGTCCAATCTCCGAGAATTGAGCTCTACGCGCTCTGGTCCACTACACAAGCCCCCTAGTCTCGAGCTGAACTTGTTTTAGTGAAAAGACTAAGTTGCTCGCCAACGGCGACCTATGTGTCTTCGTGAATGGGGTCTTCCTTGTAATCACCTTCCTTTTGTAGCCTTCAAAAAAATTTCCAATACTTTGTATATATGTATGAACAGTTTATTCATGCCATTATGCTTTCCCTTTACATAGCTTGACTAGCACATGGATAATGCATGCGTTCTAATAGCCACGACTACCATGCCTTAATCAGCTAATGACAATGTGTTCGACTACCTTATACTAAAATAATGCAAATACCATGACGTAACAACAAATCCAAACACAACAGGATAATTCAAAATGCATTTCAAGCAATGGACGTAACTAACTATCTTAACAAGATAATTATTCGTATTCAATGTGACAAGTTACCGTGCTCTTGACATAATCATCTTTAGGACGACGTGTACCCTGTGGCTGTAGAGGGCGTTCCCTCCACGAGTCCTTGTGAGACATCTCGGTGCTGATGTGGGTTGCTCTACACTCCCTTACCTGCACTCTCGGGGCGTGGAGTCTTTGCCAAGACAGGCTGACGTCCCCAGTTTGAACAATTTTAGTTACAAAAGATAAATTCCTTTGACACATATGAGCTCATAGCTTTGTTGAGACAGGGTCACTTTCCTTTCCAGGCTCAAGCAAAACCAAGGCAAGCTACGATTTAGGGGTACCCCACACATCCCTCCTTGAGGATGAGGATGGCTGACTGGGGTGTTGATTCTCCCCTCAGGTCCATTCCAAGCATTTCATGTGCTGAGCTGGGTTACTCTGTACCCATTACCTGCATTCCCAGGGTGTGGAGTCTTTATCAAGACAAGCCAACGTCCATGGTTTAAACAATTTCAATTACAAATTCCTTTGATACGCCCGAGTTCAGTGTTTCACTGAGATAAGGTCATTTTTCTGGTCCAGGCTCAAACCAAAATGACAGCAAGCTGCAATCAGAGGCACACACGCCCAAAATTTTGCTGAGCGAAAGGTCTGTGCGCCTGAGTTGCTATATACTTGTTCAAAGGCTCAACCACAGCGGTGGCGAGCTGCAACTTGAGAGTCGCCATGTACCTCTTCAATGGCTTAGACCACAGCGGTGGCGAGCGACGACTTGAGAGTCACAATGTACCTGTTCAATGGCTCAGACCACAGCGGTGGCGAGTGGCGACTTGAGAGTCGTAATGTACCTGTTTGATTGCTCGAGCCACAACGGTGGTGAGCTGCGACTTGAGAGTCGCAATGTACCTATTCGATTGCTCAAGCCACAATGGTGGCTAGCTGCGACTTGAGAGTCGCAATGCATATACACAATTCCAAACTTGGAGTATCCCCAAGAGGAAAATACCTTTGCTTATTCAAGCACACAGGGCGCTTTTGCGAACATCGTTCCGGCCAAGTTGCCATCCTGTGTGTCAATAGGGTATAATGACAAATCATATTCCATTGGGCGACCTCGTTAGAAAACCCTTGTGAGGAAAAAAGAGTGTCCCCTTATTTGTTTTTAAAGGACAATATACATTAGCTAAAATAAAATTTGAGATCGGCTATCAGCGGCGATCTCCATGCGTGAGTCTTCTTTAATTTCTGTGGATTGAGTGGTGACCACACACACCCCTCGTTTGTTCTTCAGGCTGTTTTCATAGCACTTGCGTGCCGCCCTGTGGTCACCCTTGACTACAATTACACCTCCCTTGGGGGAGGGCAATTTCATCTTCGTGTACCTTGATGAGGCCATAGCGCCCAACCTATTTATGGAAGGTCTGCCCAAAAGGATGTTGTATGCTGACATGGCATTAACAACCAAGTACCTTATGTTAACAGTATAGGAGGAGGTGCTGTCAGTGAAGGTTTTCCTCAACTCCACATGCCCCCTCACCTCTACCTGATCACCTGCAAAACCATATAGACAGCCGTTGTATGGCCTTAGTTGATCTGGTGACAACTGTAGTTTGTTGAATGTCGAACAGAACATCACATCCGCCAAGCTCCCTTGATCAACGAGAAACTAGTGTACCTTTGTCCCTACGGTGACCACCGAGATCACCACTGGATCATTATCATGGGGGACCACGTCCCTCAAGTCTGCTTGGATGAAACAGAGGTTGGGCTCGGTGGGTTGGTCAGATACCCAGGCCTTTACTATCATCACCTCCCTCGCATATTTCTTCCACTAGGAGGCGGTGCAACCACCTCTAGAAAATCCCCAGAGATTTCGCCATGGATAGGCAACTCGTGCCTCTGCTCCTCCGATGGCGACTCCTGCTTTGATTCCTCCTAACCTCCCACCAGATAATCCTGTAGGATGCCCCCCTTTACCAGTCCTGACAACAGGTACCCAAGGACTATCCAATTTTCCACATCATGCCCAAAGACCTTGTGGAATTCACACCAAGTGTTTTTGCTTGGCCCCAAAACTTTACCAGCCTTTGGGGGAAACGTCAGTTTGCTCACTATGTCTGGCATGGCGAGCAATTCCTTGTACGACAGTTCGAACTTAAGTCAAAAAGGCAGGTCGTCCTTTGCCCTTGATTTGGGTTGGTTCCTTTCCGACTCATAGGGTGCTCGCCATGCCGACGTCTTCTTCTCCGTTGCAGTTTCATGTACCCTCAAGGGTTAGGCACGACTATTCTCGTGAGGCTTAAACTGCCCAACACCCGCATTTCTGTGCTTCATTGTCACAGTTCCCTCTGCGGCAATGTGGGCGATAGCTCACCGCCTGATCTCGCCGAAAGTCCTCAGTTGATTCCTTATCAAAGAATCGCCGAATGGCCCTGACAAAACCCCCCGCACAAAGGCCTGGACCATCAGAGCTTCATCCTGGGTATGGACCTCTACCATAAATGCTCCAAACCGGTTCAAGAAATCCTTTAAGGGCTCTCCTTGCCTTTGTTTCTTCTCAAATAGGTCGAAGGGGGCAGGGGGTGGAGCCTGATTTACAATAAATTGTTCCATGAACAAAGGAGAGAACTGGTCGGACGAAGTTATGTGACCATCTGGAAGGCCAATGAACCAGTGCAGTACCGTGCCCGTAAACGTACCCATGAGCAACTTACAGTGCATGGCATCTGTGCCTCCCGAGATTATCATATGGGCATGGAAGGCCGTGAGATGAGCCTCTGGGTCTTCAGTGCCTATGAAAGTAATCCTGGGCATCATGAAATTTGTTGGGATAATGACATCCTTGATCGCCTGGGAGAACGACATTGGGCGAGCTCTGACCTAAACAGGTGGGGTTTGCCTTCCTACGTCGCGTTCTCCCAAACACTGTAAATCCCCCTATGCAACTCCTCATTAGCTTTGTGTTAGTCGTTGTTGGTGGCTCGCAACGCGTCCAGCTCGATCCTGAACTGTTCTTCCCTATGGATCTTTTCAGCCCTGGATGCCGCCACCAACTCTTGGAGAGTGGTGTAGTTCTCCATGAGTTGATGTAGAGTGAGGTTATCACCTCCTTCTGATCTTGTGGGACCTTGCCTAGTAGTCCTTATAGTGCTCAGTAGCTTTAATCACAAATGTGGATGGGACCTAGTTTAATGGGCCCCACGGTGGGCGCCAAATGTTCTTGTCAGCTGACCGGGTCATTGGTAGACTTCTGCAGGCGAGCTCTAACTCTGTGTTTCCTTTGGTGAAATCTGCACTTTCCTTAGTGGTTGGATTGTTGCATCTGTTGAGATAGAGGGCGCCCTAACAGTCGACCACACTCCGACGATCAAGTCAGTAAGGGCTTTAAGAAGAATAAGAAACAAAAGTAGTTTCAGTATTGAAAAAAGTGTATTCAGTATTGCGTACCTTCACCAAGGATATCAAGCCCCTTTTTTAGAGTGCCGCTAGGTTTAGGGTTTAGGGTTCACATAAACACTGATGTCCAATCTCCGAGAACTAAGCTCTATGCACTCTGGTCCACTACAATCTCTTTTACCTTTATTTTAGGAATAAAAACAATCTTTAGAAATATACCAACATAGGATAAAGAATTCTAAAATATTTATCAAGATAAGGGAAATACTACTTAAGTGATATAATCAGGGTAATGATCCACCAACACGCTAGTTCTTTTAGGTTTAATTACCTTTTTTATCCCTATATTAGGGGTCAATAGTCAATTTAGTATAGTGGTTTTAAAAAAAATCAATCTGGTCCCTATATTTTTTAAAATGTATTCAAATTGGTCCTTTCCGTTAAATTTCACCTGATGGCGTCAGCGGTTGCTGATGTGGCAGAGAGAGAATGGTTATGTAGCAGAAAAAGTGCTTATGTGGCAGAGAGAGAGAGTGTTTATGTGGAAGAGAGAAAATGTTTATATGAAGAGAGAGGTAGGATTGAGAGTTATAATTATTATTATTCTTATTATTCTTATTTATTATTATTATTACTATTGTTACTATTATTATTATTAATAATATTGTTACTATTATTATTATTTTTATTATCATTATTATTATTACTAATATTATTATTATTAATATTATTATTACTGATCCTGCCTCGGACTCGAACGTGGAGGATGTGCCTCGTCACTCCTTCGTCTACCCCTCTACAACTGCACGTTCTGCAAGAACGCTCCAAGAACCTTCGCCGGAACACCAAATGATGCCTGCAAAACACACAGACAGCGCCTCTGGCGGCCGTTGTAGCTCCGACGCTCAAGTCAGGCAACAGGAACACCAAAAACTCTCACTGAATCTCTCTGTGAGACTCGTGTGTGCTCAAATCCACTTTCTCTCTATGTGTCACTCTATTCTGTTATCACTGTGCAACGTGTATAAACGTCCCCACAATGACTCAGAAACTGTTTGTAGTGTCAAAACTGTGAGAAGTGTAATTCTGTGTAAGACTGTGTCCGAATCCCCCTACCTTACATGAGGTGGAGTACCTTTATACCTGAGCCGCACCTCTCTCTCAGATGGTGACACGTGGAGGCATGCAGCTGACATCTAACCATACACGTCACATCTGAAGGGCTTCTGTGCTTTTCTCTGTGCGGCTAAGTTATCCTCTTGCGGAGTAACTTAGCGCGTTTCTTCTCTCTGAGCGAGTCGCATGCTCCCAGGAGAGCACCAGGTGTGGCTAGTCTGAACACACTCACCAGACGCATCCTGCCTGCATGACCTCGCCGCACGTCCTCTGAGTGGGTGCATGCTCCCAGGAGAGCACCGGGTGTGGCTGTTCTAAGCACACTGACCAGGTGCATCCTGCCTGCATGGTCTCACTGCACGTCCTCTGAATGGGCGCCATGCGAGGTGCATGCGGAACGACCGAGCGGTGCCCCATTACTATCCACCGATGACCGTGCGGTACCTCATGACTTTCCACCGATGATCGTGCGGTGCCTCATGACCTTCCACCGACGATCGTGCGGTGCCTCATTGCTTTCCACCGACGTCCGTGCGGTGCCTCATGACCTTCCTCCGACATCCGTGCGATGCCTCATGGCCTTCCACCGATGACCGTGCGGTGCCTCATGACCTTCCACTGACGACCGTGCAGTGCCTCCTTACTTTCCGCGCTCTGCTTCCAGGCGCTTATCTAGGCACCGATCTGGGGGTGATGGCCACTTGGTAACTGACCACTGATCACCGTTCTAAGTGATCTCCTCCCTGATTCACCTGCTCTCTTCTACCATGGGCCACCCTGAGAATGGTCCACGTGGTCAACTGCTGCTGACATCATCGACTACCGATGACCGACCGGATCACAAGCCCCCCAGTCTTGAGCTGTGAACTTGTTCTCAGCGAAGAGACTTAGTGGTCGCGCCCTCGGTCCATGTGGCAGGTGGGGCAACACCACGTGCTGCCCATGTCTCTGCTCTCTCGACACGTGGACACATCCATGGCCCACACTGAGTGCCGCTAACGCTTCCTTCATTCAAAAGAGGTGCGCGTGCGTTCTTCTTGATCATTCGACCTTCAACTCTTCTCTGATCATCTATGGGTTCATCTTGTAAGGATCTAGATAATTATTTGGAATAGAAGAAGTATAATTTTAATGAATTTTGAATATGTTATTACTTAAAACGAAAAGAGCTTGTAATGGAAATTTCATGGTGGTCAGACCTCGGATGTCGCCCAAGGTCTGAGGGTGGCGTGGTAGAGGTCGGTCGGTGGACCATAGTGGGTTCCAGAAATCACATGTAGGGAGGTGTGATTTGAACCTTAGGAGCGCCATGCATGCAGAATAACTACGGGACTTTACGCTTGGACATAAGGGATTTACCTTAGTGTTGCATGCTTAAGCACGTAAGGATTGAGTGCTGAGCTGCCCTCGGGCAGAAGAAGCTACCGACGTCACCGAGCCATGTGGGGGTGATAACACAGGCGTGGAGTAGTGGTAGGACGAGCCCTCAACAGGGTGTGACGATGTGGCATCAGTCGACAGAAGCAAGGCGATGTGTCCTCGCCACATCAAGGACGATGAGAGATCGCCAGGGCGAGAGACACGCGGGGATCGCCAGGGCGAGAGACACGCGGGCATCGTGAGGGCGAGAGACAAACGGTCATCGCCAGGATGAGGGACGCATCGGTCGACTTCCAGGGGGAGACATCGGTCGTCTTCCAAGGAGAGACATCGGTGGTCTGCCAGGGTGAGACATCGGTGGTCTGCCAGGGTGAGACATCGGTGGTCTGCCAGGGTGAGACATCGGTGGTCTGCCAGGGTGAGACATCGGTGGTCTGCCAGGGTGAGGAATCAGTCATCCGTCAGGAAGAGGAATCAGTCATCGCCAGTATGAGAGGCATCGGTCATCGCCGGTATGAGAGGCATGGTTGTCGCGCGAGCAGTCATCGGTGGATGGTCATCGCGCGAGGTCGTATTCCACACAGATAAGGTGGGACCCAGGCTCCCAGCATGAACGTTCTACATGCGCGACACGTAGACAAAAAGGGTGTTTCAGAATAGTTAGCATCAGAGAGTTGGTATGCGCAGAAACCCACGTGGTCATACTGTTCAAGGAAGTGTGCACGCAAGCTTTCCTGCAGAGTGGGTGGTGGTAGCGGCATTTCTGGGCAAGTTGGTTTAGATTCAAAACTCACTCCTGAGAGGCAGTGGACGTTGCTGTGGTTCGAGAGTGATTGAGTGAGTTAGCTTTGGTTCCCTGTTTCTTTCCTCTCCTTCTCCCTGCGTTCAGACATCCTAGCGAACCAGTTGAAGATCGGCGACTACCCTGGATTCCTGACGTTGTGCTCTGCAAGTTTTCTGCTCAAAGCCCTAAAACAGAGTAAGTCGTTTTGCTCTGTTCTTTGAGTCGAGTCTGAATTTGAGAGGGTCGTCTCTGCATAGGTTGTGCATACAACTCTTTTAGCTTCAGAAATCGTCTCTGGTAACGCAGAAAATGAGTAATCTTGTTAGTTTTGTGATCGGGACTCTATGGTGCAGGTTAAGGCATCTTTAAGCTTCGGTGGGTTCTGGAGCTCTTAGTGAGATTTTACGCAAGTCCAGGTAAGGGAAGCTAGCATTTTCGTTTATAAAAACTTTAGGCGAGTAGGTTCTGAAGTGAGGGCGACGTGGTCGCCGGTTTCATATTCTATTTCACGATGCTCTGTTTTTATGTGTGGGGCGACGTGATCGCCGGTTTTAATGTTGATTTCGAACTCCCCTGTTTTAGTGTCGTTTGAAACTGTTTGAGATTGAAATGTGAAATGCATGTGATATTCGAAAATTTGAACCTTGGAATGATTGTTGATGTGATTGGAATCGTTCATTTAAGTGTTATATGATGTGTTGAATGTTGTGAATGTGGGATCAAGGCATAGTATTTTCAGGAAAGAAAATACCGTGTAAGATCGTGTAGAATGTGCATTGATCGGTGATTTCTATAATGAGATATCCTGACTCTCCTGATATAAGGGAATCATATAGATGAAGTTATTCAGGCGTTGAGAGTCGATGGAGGTTCATATGTGTGGGTATGTGGTTTGAAAGATAACTACTTGACCTGTTGTATGGATTAACCCTGTCATACTAGGAGAGTGATGAGATTGAGATTGAGATTGAGATTATGTTTATGCGCATAGCTGTGGGAACTTTACAACAATGTTGTATGACAGGTGCAGATCTCTGAGTCTAGTCAATGCACGAGTCTTCCGGAAGTAGAGTCATGTGTCTATATGTTATGAGTCAGTGGAAAGTCTGACGTGTGAACCATGAGTATTGAATGTATTGAATAGACACTTGACGAGTTTGTGGAGTATGGGGATATTGATGGCTGAAATTGTTATAGATTATGAATGGTGTGAAGATTTATGCTTTCTTTTGATATAAAGTTTCACATTTAAAGTTTTAAAAATATCTAGCTTACCCTTTTGTTTTGTATCGCGGTTGTTTTCTTAAACCTGTGATGATCGTGTATATTTGCACGGGAGCAGATGAGGTTGCAGGTAGTAGAGCTCCTCAGTGAGCATTTTCTGGAGGAGGAGATCGCCGGTTTTGAATGCTGTTGTTTTGTTTTATTTTTGAAAACTCCAGTATGGATATGTATTAAAACTTCCTCAAAAAGGGATATTATTTTGAGGCACATTTGTATTAATGGATGAATTATATTATGTATATATATTTATGTTAAATTTTGATATTATTATTTCACCTTTATTTTATTATATAAAAATGAACAATATTTTGAGGGGCGTTACATTAATGGTATCAGAGCAGTTCGTCCTTAGGATGACCTGAGGAGAGTGGGTTCATTGTGTTTCTTCTGCTATTGGAGTCTTAATCAAAGCTATAGTGAAAGGTTTTCGAATGTTTTCTGATTTAAATCTTGTTTGTGCTTTAGTAGACATAGGCTCTAAATGAAAAATTTTAGTATTAAGAGTGAAAGGATCTTGATAAAGTATTGAGGGTGCACACTCATAACTGAATCAAGATGTTCTCAATCTTAATTCTAAAAGTTTGATGTTGAGCATATATCCACTTCTGGTGTGTTTTATCCAAATTATTAAGTGTGGTGATATTTGATTGATAGTTTTGTACCCATGACTGTTCGGTGTTATGCTTTCTATTTTGAGCATTATGATTCTGTTGATGAACTCAAATTCTAAATGACTTTGAGATGCTGACCTTTGTAA
Source organism: Phaseolus lunatus (assembly GCA_013389735.1). Lineage (NCBI taxonomy): Eukaryota > Viridiplantae > Streptophyta > Magnoliopsida > Fabales > Fabaceae > Phaseolus > Phaseolus lunatus. The sequence continues at coordinate 17,016,471 of CM023861.1, read as the reverse complement.
GGTCTAGATGTTACCTCCTGAATGAATTGATTTCTTATCGATCTCATTCTTATAGTTGTAGGGAATATAAAAACCAATAGTTTCGAAATCTGAAACGAAGAAAGATGGCTCGTAGACCTCCTACCCCTCCCCAACCTTCTTCGGAAATGAGCCAGATTGCCAAGGCTATTGAGATGATGGCAACTGCCATCCAACAACAGAATGCAGCAATGGCTCAGAATCATCAAGCTGCAATGCACCATTGGGAAACTGCTCGGTCGGCTGAAACAACTTCCCACGTCGGTCAGCCTCAGGAACAGATGGGACTGACCGAGTTCATGAGGCACAACCCACCCAAGTTCAGTGGGAATGCTACCCCTGATCAAGCAGATCAGTGGGTCAGGGAGTTGGAGAAAATCTTTAGGGCGACCTCCTGCCCTGAAGAGAAGAAATTGGTGTTCGCCACCTATCTGCTATCTGGAGAAGCCGAGTTCTGGTGGATGGGAGCTCAGCAGATGATGGAAGCCAGAGCTAACGTTTTAGACTAGGAAAGTTTCCGAGAGAGGTTCCTAGAGAAATACTTCCCAGATAGTGCAAGGTTTGTGAAAGAAGCAGAATTCCTCAGATTGGAGCAGGGGGAGATGTCAGTGAATGCTTATGCTGCTCGGTTTGAGTACCTCGCCCGATTCTATACCCAGGCGACCTCTGAGGCTTGGAGGTGTAGGAAGTTTGAAGAAGGACTGAAGCATGGGCTGAAGAGGACCATAGCCCCTATGTGCATCAGGGAATTTCACGCCTTAGTAGAGAAGGCGAAGATGGTGGAGACTCTGGAAAAGGGTGATTCTCGAGTGATCAGGTCACACCCAGGGGGTTCCTCTAGTGGGAAGGCAAAGGTGCAGCAGCAACAAAATAAGCCTTATGCGAGACCTCCACAGCATAGGGCAGGAGCAGCATCGCCCCAGTTTCAGCAACAACAACCATGGAAACCCAAATGTTTCCATTGTGGTGGACCACACACATCCAATGTGTGCTTCAAGAGGAATTCAGAGAGAAGGTGTTACACCTGCCAAAAGACGGGGCACGTTGCTAGAGAGTGCCCAGTGGTTCTCAACAGTTGAGGAATGAAGGCAGCAGACCTCAGGCAACAGGGAGAGTGTTTGCCATGTCAGGAGCTGAGGCGTCTCAGTCAGGTAACCTAGTGCAAGGTGTTTGTTTTATAGCTAGTAGAGGTGTAAAAGCCTTGTTTGATTCTGGAGCGACACACTCCTTTGTGTCAAACCTGTGTGTAGCCGAGTTGGGCCTTCTAGTGAAGGAGTTACCGTTTGAACTGTTGGTCTCTACACCTGCGTCAGGACAGGTGTTGACCTCTACAGTTTGCTCTGAATGTCCAGTGATAGTAGAGGGATGCAGGTTCAAAGTAAACTTGATCTGCCTACCTCTTCAGGACCTGGATGTTATCTTGGGAATGGATTGGCTATCTGCCAATCACGTTCTCATAGACTGCGGTAGTCAGAAAATAGCGTTTCCAGACCTCCAAGAGTCAAATGTGATATCTGCTCAGCATGGGTGGTCGGAGTTGGAAAAAGGGGCGAGGTGCTTCGTGATCCTAGCTCGGCTGGAAGTGAAGAATGAAGAGGACGTAAGCAGGATACATGTGGTGAAAGATTTCATGGATGTATTTCCAGAAGAAATACCTGGATTACCTCCTAAGAGAGAAGTGGAATTCTCTATTGATTTGGTACCTGGAGCTGGACCAGTGTCAATGGCGCCTTACAGGATGGCTCCAGCCGAGTTGGTAGAATTAAAGAAGCAAGTGGAAGAGTTGTTGGAGAAACAATTCATCAGACCCAGTGTATCTCCATGGGGGGCTCCAGTACTTCTAGTTAAGAAAAAGGATGGAGGGTCTCAGCTGTGTATAGATTACAGGCAGTTGAACAAGTTGACCATCAAGAACAAGTATCCTCTACCTAGAATTGATGATTTGATGGATCAATTACATGGGGCCTCGGTGTTCTCAAAGATTGATCTGAGGTCGGGGTACCACCAAATTTTGGTAAAAGCTGAAGATGTTCAAAAGACAGCATTTAGGTCTCGTTATGGGCACTATGAGTATGTGGTGATGCCGTTTGGAGTAACAAATGCTCTAGCTCTGTTCATGGATTTCATGAATAGAATTTTTCGTCCTTTCTTGGATAAGTTTGTGGTAGTCTTCATAGACGACATACTCATTTATTCAAGGATCGAGGAAGAACATGAAGACTTCTTAGGACATGTAATATCTGCCCAGGGGATCTCGGTGGATCCAGCCAAAGTGGAGGCAGTGCTTCAGTGGGAACGTCCTAAGACAGTTACTGAGATAAGGAGTTTTGTGGGTTTAGCAGGCTACTATCGGAGGTTCATTGAAGATTTTTCCAAGGTAGTAGCTACTTTGACTCAGTTAACTCGCAAAGATCAACCTTTTGCTTGGACTGAAAAGTGTGAGCAGAGTTTCATGGGGCTGAAGAAGAGGTTGACTAGCACCCCAGTGTTAGTGATCTCGGATGTGGGAAATCCTTTTGATGTTTACTGTGATGCTTCACATCAAGGTTTGGGATGTGTGTTGATGCAAGAGAAAAGAGTGGTTGCATATGCTTCAAGGCAACTCAAAGTTCACGAGAGGAACTATCCTACCCATGACTTAGAGTTGGCGGCTGTGGTGTTTGCCTTGAAGATTTGGAGGCATTATTTGTATGGAGCTCGGTTTCAGGTGTTTAGTGACCATAAAAGCCTGAAATATCTGTTTGATCAGAAGGAGTTAAATATGAGACAAAGAAGATGGATGGAGTTCCTAAAAGATTATGACTTCCAACTAATATATCATCCAGGGAAGGCCAATGTAGTGGCAGATGCCTTGAGTAGGAAATGAATACAAGTATCAACCATGATGATTGAAGAGCACAAATTGATTGAGCAGTTTAGAGATTTAAACTTTGGAGTGGAATTTCATGTAAATCATATTAGTTGTAGTAAGTTAACTATAACTAATGATTTCATTGGAATGATAAAGGATAAGCAATTAGAGGATCCTAGCCAGAAGCGTATTGTAGAATTACTAGGCACCGATCAGGCTAAAGGCTTTGCGATGGGCGATGATGGAATCTTGAGATTTAATGACAGAATTTGCATACCTGCAAATGAAGAGTTGAAGAAGATGATCCTAGAAGAAGGCCACAAGAGTTACCTTAGTCTGCACCCAGGTATGAATAAGATGTACCAAGATTTAAAAGAGTCATTTTGGTGGTCGGGCATGAAGAAGGAGATAGCTCAGTATGTTGCCACCTGCTTGACATGTCAGAAGGCGAAAATAGAACATCAAAGGCCTGGCGGTTTGTTGCAGCAATTGGATATCCCTGAATGGAAATGGGACAGCATCGCCATGGATTTTGTTACCCATTTACCCAGATCGGTAAGGGGTCATGAGGCGATCTGGTTCATCATTGATCGGCTGACGAAGAGTGCTCACTTTCTTCCAGTGAATATGAGGATGCCTATGGCCAAGTTGGCACAGCTGTACATCAGAGAAATTGTGAGGTTGCATGGAGTGCCTTCCAGCATTGTTTCGGATAGAGATCCCAGGTTCACTTCACGGTTTTGGCAGACCTTACAAGATTGCTTGGGAACTAAGTTGAGAATGAGCTCGGCATATCATCCTCAAACAGATGGACAGTCAGAGAGAATGATCCAGTCCTTGGAAGATCTGCTGAGGACGTGTGTCTTGGATCAATTGGGAAGTTGGGATGAGGTGTTGCCGCTGGTGGAGTTTACTTATAATAACAGTTACCACGCCAGTATTGGGATGGCACCATATGAAGCCCTGTATGGGAGGAAATGCAGAACTCCCTTATGTTGGTACCAGGAGGGCGAAGCAGTCTTGGTTGGGCCAGAGTTGATTCAGCAGACAACCGAGAAGGTGAAACAGATACAAGGCAGAATGAAAGCTTCTCAAAGCCGGCAGAAATCCTATGCAGATCAGAGGAAAAGACCTTTGGAGTTTGCTACTGGGGATCATGTGTTTATGAGAGTGACACCAACCAAGGGTGTAGGACGAGCTATCAGATCAAAGAAGCTGTCTCCTAAGTTTGTTGGACCATATCAGATCTTAAGGAAGATAGGTCCTGTAGCTTATGAGATTGCTCTACCTCCCCAATTAGCAAATCTGCATAATGTCTTTCACGTGTCACAGCTAAGGAAGTATCTTGCAGACCCTAGTCACGTGTTGGAAGTGGACGATGTGCAGATCAGGGATGACTTGTCGTTTGAAGCGAAACCAGTCAGGATTGACGATCAGCAGAGTAAGCAACTCAGAGGCAAGACCATCAACATGGTAAAGGTGGTGTGGGATGACAGATCGGGTGATTCAACTTGGGAATTAGAAGAAACCATGAGAGAAGCCTATCCCTACCTCTTTTCCTTGTAATTCAATTTTCGGGGACGAAAATTTTTCTTGTTGGGGAGATTGTAAGGATCTAGATAATTATTTGGAATAGAAGAAGTATAATTTTAATGAATTCTAAATATGTTATTACTTAAAACGAAAAGAGCTTGTAATGGAAATTTCATGGTGGTCAGACCTCGGATGTCGCCCAAGGTCTGAGGGCGGCGTGGTAGAGGTCGGTCGGTGGACCATAGTGGGTTCCAGAAATCACATGTAGGGAGGTGTGATTTGAACCTTAGGAGCGCCATGCATGCAGAATAACTACGGGACTTTACGCTTGGACATAAGGGATTTACCTTAGTGTTGCATGCTTAGGCACGTAAGGATTGAGTGCTGAGCTGCCCTCGGGCAGGAGAAGCTACCGACGTCACCAAGCCATGTGGGGGTGATAGCACAGGCGTGGAGTAGTGGTAGGACGAGCCCTCAACAGGGTGTGACGATGTGGCATCAGTCGACAGAAGCAAGGCGATGTGTCCTCGCCACATTAAGGACGATGAGAGATCGCTAGGGCGAGAGACACGCGGAGATCGCCAGGGCGAGAGACACGCGGGGAACGCCAGGTCAAGAGACACGCGGGCATTGCGAGGGCGAGAGACAGACGGTCATCGCCAGGATGAGGGACACATCGGTCGACTTCCAGGGGGAGACATCGGTCATCTTCCAGGGAGAGACATCGGTCGTCTGCCAGGGTGAGACATCGGTGGTCTGCCAGGGTGAGACATCGGTGGTCTGCCAGGGTGAGACATCGGTGGTCTGCCAGGGTGAGGAATCAGTCATCCGTCAGGAAGAGGAATCAGTCATCGCCAGTATGAGAGGCATCGGTCATCGCCGGTATGAGAGGCATGGTTGTCGCGCGAGCAGTCATCGGTGGATGGTCATCGCGCGAGGTCGTATTCCACACAGATAAGGTGGGACCCAGGCTCCCAGCATGAACGTTCTGCATGCGCGACACGTAGAAAAAAAGGGTGTTTCAGAATAGTTAGCATCAGAGAGTTGGTATGCGCAGAAACCCACGTGGTCATACTGTTCAAGGAAGTGTGCACGCAAGCTTTCCTGCAGAGTGGGTGGTGGCAGCGGCATTTCTGGGCAAGTTGGTTTAGATTCAAAACTCACTCCTGAGAGGCAGTGGACGTTGCTGTGGTTCGAGAGTGATTGAGTGAGTTAGCTTTGGTTCACTGTTTCTTTCCTCTCCTTCTCCCTGCGTTCAGACATCCTAGCGAACCAGTTGAAGATCGGCGACTACCCTGGATTCCTGACGTTGTGCTCTGCAAGTTTTCTGCTCAAAGCCCTAAAACAGAGTAAGTCGTTTTGCTCTGTTCTTTGAGTCGAGTCTGAATTTGAGAGGGTCATCTCTGCATAGGTTGTGCATACAACTCTTTTAGCTTCAGAAATCGTCTCTGGTAACGCAGAAAATGAGTAATCTCGTTAGTTTTGTGATCGGGACTCTATGGTGCAGGTTAAGGCATCTTTAAGCTTCGGTGGGTTCTGGAGCGACACAGTGAGATTTTACGCAAGTCCAGGTAAGGGAAGCTAGCATTTTCGTTTATAAAAACTTTAGGCGAGTAGGTTCTGAAGTGAGGGCGACGTGGTCGCCGGTTTCATATTCTATTTCACGATGCTCTGTTTTTATGTGTGGGGCAACGTGATCGCCGGTTTTAATGTTGATTTCGAACTCCCCTGTTTTAGTGTCGTTTGAAACTATTTGAGATTGAAATGTGAAATGCATGTGATATTCGAAAATCTGAACCTTGGAATGATTGTTGCTGTGATTGGAATCGTTCATTTAAGTGTTATATGATGTGTTGAATGTTGTGAATGTGGGATCAAGGCATAGTATTTTCAGGAAAGAAAATACCGTTTAAGATCGTGTAGAATGTGCATTGATCGGTGATTTCTATAATGAGATATCCTGACTCTCCTGATATAAGGGAATCATATAGATGAAGTTATTCAGGCGTTGAGAGTCGATGGAGGTTCATATGTATGGGTAAGTGGTATGAAAGATAACTACTTGACCTATTGTATGGATTAACCCTGTCATACTAGGAGAGTGATGAGATTGAGATTGAGATTATGTTTATGCGCATAGTTGTGGGAACTGTACAGCAATGTAGTATGACAGGTGCAGATCTCTGAGTCTAGTCAATGCACGAGTCTTCCGGAAGTAGAGTCATGTGTCTATATGTTATGAGTCAGTGGAAAGTCTGACGTGTGAACCATGAGTATTGAATGTATTGAATAGACACTTGACGAGTTTGTGGAGTATGGGGATATTGATGGCTGAAATTGTTATAGATTATGAATGGTGTGAAGATTTATGCGTTCTTTTGATATAAAGTTTCACATTTAAAGTTTTAAAAATATCTAGCTTACCCTTTTGTTTTGTATCGTGGTTGTTTTCTTAAACCTGTGATGATCGTGTATATTTGCACGGGAGCAGATGAGGTTGCAGGTAGTAGAGCTCCTCAGTGAGCATTTTCTGGAGGAGGAGATCGCCGGTTTTTGAATGCTGATTGTTTTGTTTTATTTTGAAAACTCCTGTATGGAGATGTATTAAAACTTCCTCGAAAAGGGATATTATTCTGAGGCACATTTGTATTAATGGATGAATTATATTATGTATATACCTATGTTAATTTTTTTGATATTATTGTTTCACCTTTATTTTATTATATAAAAATGAACAATATTTTGAGGGGCGTTACACATCTTTTCTGTTTTCTTCTTCTCAACCGCGCTAGGATTCACTGCATTTCTCTCTCACTCTCTGCTTCTCCTTCTTCCTCTTCTTCACCTGAACCTTCCTTCCAATCCAATACATCCTCTCGTGCCTCCATCATCTGCTGAGCTCCCATCCACCAGAACTCAGCTTCTCCTGATAGCAGATAAGTGGCGAACAGCAGCTTCTTCTCTTCAGGGCATGAGGTCGCCCTAAAGATTTTCTCCAACTCCCTGACCCACTGGTCTGCCTGGTCAGGGGTAGCATTCCCACTGAACTTAGGTGGGTTGTGCCTCATGAACTCGGCCAGTCCCATCTGTTCTTGGGGTTGACCGACGTGGGAGTTTGTCTCAGCAGATCGGGCAGTTTCCCAGTGTTGCATTGTGGCTTGATGGTTCTGAGCCATCGCCGCATTCTGCTGCTGAATGGCAGTCGCCATCATCTCGATGGCCTTGGCGATCTGGCTCATCTCTGAGGAAGGTTGGGGTGGGGTAGAAGGTCTACGTGCCATCTTCTTCGTTCTGGATTCTGAATCTATTGGTTTCTATATTCCCTACGACTACAAGAATGAGATCGATCAGAAATCAATTCATTCAGGAGGTACCATCTAGACCTTACAAAGGTCAGCATCTCAAAATCCTTAAGAATTTGAGCTCAACAACAGAATCATAATGCTTATAACATCAAGCATAACACCAGAACAACTACTGGTATGCAGTCATCAATCCAATCAACCATTCTCAATCCATTACAAAGACACTCAAGAAAATGAAATAGCTCACACCAGAATTCAATATATGCTAAACATCAAACCTTTGGAATTAAGGTTGAGACTCATCCCGATCCAGTTATGAGTGTGCACCCTCACTACTTTATCAAGACCTTCTCATTCTTAATACTAAGATTTTCAGTTATGACATATATTCACCAAAGCACACACAAAATCTCAATACAAAAACGTTTGAAAACTTTTCACTATAGTTGTTATTTTAAACTCAAATAAATTTCATGAGCAGAAGAAACACAATGGATCCACAGCCCTCAGGTCATCCTAAGGACGAACTGCTCTGATACCATTAATGTAACATCCCGCCAAAATACTATACAAATGTATATAATGAAAATAAAGGTAACAAATAGATTCTATGAACAGAATATTATATATATGAAATGTAGTTTCTCCTCACAGGGAGTTTAATACAAATTCGGTCAAATTTTTCCAGAAACATAAACAAAATGCAGTAAAAAAACGAAGCAGGCGATCTCCTATCGGAAGAGACCGATCTCCTATCGAACGAGGCCGATCTCCCATCGGGGGACCCAAAAACAGCCGATCTGCTTCCGGCGACCACTCACTAAGGAGCTCTACTTCCTGGAAGATCATCTGCTCCCGCGTAAATTATTACACGATCATCACAGTTTTAAAAGAACAGCCACAGAACCAAAACACGCAGGGTAAGCTATATAATTTAAAGGAAGTTTTAAATCATGAACATGAAAATCAAAGTAAAACAAGTTTCAAAATATCCATGTAAAACGTAGAGTTGCTCATATCATTCACCTGATCACCCAAAATCACACATTTCACAACATTCACCCATAGTCATTCCATTTCACAATACTGCATCAAGTGTCTATAAACTATCAATGTTTCTCATTTCTCACGTCAGACTTTCCACTGACTCACCACACAAGACACTTGACACTACTTCCGGATTGACTCGTGCGTTGATTAGACTCAGAGATCTGCACCTGTCATACCACACCACTGTGAAATCCACACAGGGTCGCTGTGAATCCACACAGCATGCGCATATATCATCTCAATGTCATTAGTTCTCCTGGTATGACAGGGTTAATCCATAGGACAGGCGGAGCTCGTTCTTTTTCACACGAGACGCCCATCATATAGACCTCCTTCGACTCTCAACAACTGAGTAACTTCCTCTACGTGATTCCATTACCTCAGCAGAGTCAGGATATCCCCTTAGGAATCACCGATCAATGCACCTACTACAAGATCTTACACGGTATTTTCTTTCCTGAAAATACTATGCCTCGATCCCACATTCACAGCATTCAAGACGTCATGCCATACAAAGGAATATTTCAAATCACAGCAACAACCATTTCAGCGTTTCAAACTTTCGAATATCACATATATATTGTATTTAAATCCCAAACAGTTTCAAACAATGTCAAACACAGGGGAGTTCGAAACTCGTATTTAAAACCGGCGACCACGTCGCCCAACCACATAAAACAGAGCATTTCGAAAAGAAACAGAGAACCGGCGACCACGTCGCCCTCACTTCAGAAACAGCAAACTATGGCTTGTATTGAAAACGAAGGCTAGCTTCCCTTACCTGGACTTGCGCAACCACCAGGAGCTTCGAAATCCAACAGAGCTTGAAGAATGCCTTGGCTCTATTCTTGAGTCTGGTTTTGAAGGAGTTGCAGAGAACTTTCCCAGGTGCTCCAATGGTGTTGCTTCTCGTCGTACTCTTGTGTGGAGATGCTGAAATCGCAACGCGGAGGAGGTAACTGGAGGAGAAGGGAAGGAACTCACTCTTTCTCTCGTCGAATACAACAATGTTTTCTTTTCTCTCAGCAGTGGATTTTTGTAACTTAAACCAACTTATCCCTCCAAAAGCAGCTGCCACCACCTACTCTGCAGGGAAGTTTGCGTGCACGCTTCCCTGAACAGTACTACTAAGCGTGCCTCTGCGCAGGCTACGCTCTGAGGTCACTATTCTGAACCACTCTTTTGTCTACGTGGCGCGCGTGCAGAACATCTCTTGCTGGGAGTCTGGGGCCCACGTTCTCTGGGTGTAACTCAACGTCGCGCGATGACCTTTCGCCGATGACTACCAGCTCGAAGAGAAACCACTGATGACCTCTCGCGCGAAGACGATCCACCGATGACCTCGCGCGAAGACTACAACCGATGACCTCGCGCGAAGACTACCACCGATGACCTCGCGCGAAGACAACCACCGATGACCTCGCGCGAAGACTACCACCGATGACCTCGCGCGAAGACTACCACCGATGACCTCGCGCGAAGACTACCACCGATGACCTCTTCCTGGCGAACGACCGATGTTTTCCTCTGGGAGACAACCGATGTCTTCCCTGGCGACGCCCTCATAACTCTCGCGCCTTGGCCACGTCCACATGCATCGCGCCCTGGCAATGCCCGCGTGCCTCGCGCCCGCGCGATGCCCGCATGCCCCTCGCGCCCGCGCGATGCCTGCATGCCTCTCGCGCCCGCGCGATGCCTGCATGCCTCTCACGCCCGCGCGATGCCTGCATGCCTCTCGCGCCCGCGCAATGCCTGCATGCCTCTCGCGCCCGCGTGATGTCCACCTGGCGCTCATGTGTAGCAGGCGACCGGCGACCTCGTAGCCTTCTAAACTTAACTTTTTCCTCCCTTTCTATTCTAAATAAAAACATACTTAGAATTTATTTAAAACATACTCTTTTATTCCAATAAATTTTTCAGGTCCTTACACTTTACAACTTAACTGAGGTAGAAACTTAAGTGCGTAGCGTTCCACGTCCTGGGGATAGCTGCTCCATCCAGAGTCTCCAGCCGATAAGCTCCATTTTCCAACGCCTCAACCACTCTGTATGGACCCCTTCCTTTCATAGGCGATGACTGCCTTGGCGATGCCTGATTCACGAGGAGCTTCCTCCTGAGCTACTTGGGAGCCCCCCAGCGTTGCATCCTCCATCACCTCACGTCCCCATGCACAGGGATTTCGTGTTGCTGATCGCCTGCCTGAGACCCCGAAGCGCGATCACCTTGTGCCTCCCACAGGTAATCGGTCAGGAATCCTGTCTTCACCAACTCAGCAAGTTGATGCCCCAACGCCAGGCAGGTGCGGAGCGTGTGTCCATAAGCCTGATGGAACTCACACCACTCGCCCTTCCTCCCTCCGAGTACCTTGTCAGTTTTCTCTGGTACTCGGAGTCTTGCAGCCACGGCAGGGATGGCGATCAGCTCTGCCAACTCCACCATGAAATCATACCTAGGGGGTGCGTTGTTCTCCCTTGCACGCCCCCTGGTCTGGTCCTTCCTGGGTGCATATGGACAAGGCCTTCCCTGCGCCTTCTTCCCTTCCTTGGCTTCATACACCCGCGCCTGCTGCTGCTGCTTCCCCTGACCTCCGCACGGCTTCGACGGTGCAGCACTGCCTCTCTTCTCAGAGACCTCTGCCTCTACTGCTATGTGCGCCACCGCGCGTCGCCGAATCTCAGCAAAGGTGGCAGGGTGGCTCCTGATGAGCGATTCACTGAAAAGGCTAGGCAGTACGCCTTTCTTGAATGCATGCACCAGCATGCTCTCGTCCTTGCTGGGCAACCTCACCACCTGCGCATCGAAACGATTGAGGAAGTCCTTCAGCGACTCCCCCTGGTACTGGCGCACGTCGAATAGATCATAAGACACCACTGGTGGCGCTCTGTTGACGATGTACTACTCCGTGAACAGCTTCGAAAACTGATGGAAAGAGGTGATGTGGCCCTCTGGCAGGCTCACGAACCACTCCATAGCTACTCCGCTCAACGTGCTCATAAACATCTTGCAGTACACAACATCTGAACCTCCAGACAGCATCATCTAAGTGTGGAAGGCTGTCAGATGTGCCTCTGGATCTTCCGCTCCGTGAACGACGCCTTCAGTCCCACCAGATTGGGAGGCACCGCTATGTCCATGATTTCGGGGGAGAAAGGCATAGGGAATGCTCTAGGAGGTGACGACGGCGGCGACATCCTATCTTCAACTGCGCGCTCCTTCTGCGCCTGCAATTCCCTACGCAACTCTTCGTTGACACGGTTCAGCTCTTCATTTCTGCACTGCGATGCAGTCACCTCTGAACCCATCTTCTCCTGCTCCGCTCTCGATGCCGCGACATTATCCTGCAGCGCACGCATCATCTCCATGACCTGCGCCATGGTAATAGCTCCTTCTTCCGCAAGTGGCGCAGGTATGGTTTGTCTGGTTCTTCTACTCATCCTCTCAAGAACTTTGACAAACGCTTCAAGAAACTTCAAGAACTGCGACGTGGATGGGAACAAGATTCACACGGGCCCCACGGTGGGCACCAAATGATCCTGCCGCGGACTCGAACGTGGAGGATGTGCCTCGTCACTCCTTCGTCTAGCCCTTTGCAACTGCACGTTCTGCAAGAACGCTCCAAGAACCTTCGCCGAAACTCTAAACGATGCCTGCAAAACACACAGACGGCGCCTCTGGCGGCCGTTGTAGCTCCGACGCTCAAGTCAGGCAACAGGAACACCAAAAACTCTCACTGAATCTCTCTGTGAGACTCGTGTGTGCTCAAATCCACTTTCTCTCTGTGTGTCACTCGATTCTGTTATCACTGTGCAACGTGTATAAACGTCCCCACAATGACTCAGAAACTGTGTGTAGTGTCAAAACTGTGAGAAGTGTAATTCTGTGTAAGACTATGTCCGAATCCCCCTACCTTACATGAGGTGGAGTACCTTTATACCTGGGCCGCGCCTCTCTCTCAGATGGTGACACGTGGAGGCATGCAGCTGACATCTAACCGTACATGTCACATCTGAAGGGCTTCTGCGCTTTTCTCTGTGCGGCTAAGTTATCCTCTTGCGGAGTAACTTAGCGCGTTTCTTCTCTCTGAGCGAGTCGCATGCTCCCAGGAGAGCACCAGGTGTGGCTGGTCTGAACACACACACCAGACGCATCCTGCCTGCATGACCTCGCCGCACGTCCTCTGAGTGGGTGCATGCTCCCAGGAGAGCACCGGGTGTGGTTGTTCTAAGCACACTGACCAGGCGCATCCTGGCTGCATGGTCTCACCGTACGTCCTCTGAGTGGGCGCCATGCGAGGTGCATGCGGAACGACCGAGCGGTGCCCCATTACTATCCACCGATGACCGTGCGGTACCTCATGACTTTCCACCGATGACCGTGCAGTGCCTTATGACCTTCCACCAACGACCGTGCGATGCCTCATTGCTTTCCACCGACGTCCGTGCGGTGCCTCATGACCTTCCACCGACATCCGTGTGGTGTCTCATTACTTTCCACCGACGTCCGTGCGGTGCCTCATGACCTTCCAACGACGTCCGTGCGGTGCCTCATGGCCTTCCACCGACGACCGTGCGGTGCCTCATGACCTTCCACCGATGACCGTGCGGTGCCTCCTTACTTTCCGCGCTCTGCTTCCAGGTGCTTATCTAGGCACCGATCTGGGGGTGGTGGCCACTTGGTAACTGACCACCGATCACCGTTCTAAGTGATCTCCTCCCTAATTCACCTGCTCTCTTCTACCACGGGCCACCCTGAGAACGGTCCATGTGGTCAACTGCTGCTGACGTCATCGACTACCGATGACCGACCGGATCAATTACTATTATTATTATAACTATTATTATTATTAATATTATTGCTACTGATCCGGTCGATCATTGCCAGTCAATGACATCAGCTACAGATGACCACGTGGACCAGTCACAGGGTGCCACGTGGAATGAGATAGCAGGAGAATCAGGGAGGAGACCCCTTAAAACGGCGATCGGTGGTCAGTTGCCCAGTGGCCATCGCCCCCTAGAGCGGTTCCTAGATAAGCGCCTGGAAACAGGGCGTGTGGAGTGATTAGGCATCGGTCGGACGGTGGAAAGTTATGAGGCGCCGCTCGCGCGGGGAAAGTAATAAGGTATCGAGCGGTCGGTTGAAGGTAAGGCAGCGATCAGTCGTCGGGGGTTCCTTGCCAACACGTGTTAAACTGGGACCCAGGCTCCCAGTGAGAACGTTACCCAAGGACCTCGCATGATTCCATAAGGAGAGCACGACAACATAAAGAAGCGCCATCGGTCATCGGTCAGGGTGACACATCGGCCATCGGTGAGGATGAGAGATACCTCGGTCATCGGTGTGTGGCAAATGACGTCGGCCACGGCGATGTGAATAACACGACCGGAGATCAGTAAAGCGCCCAGAGGCAGGGAGTGGCCTTAGTCACGAAACGACCATGCATGAGGCTGGGAAGGCACAGTTAGGTGCAGAATCCTGTTGGGACGAAAACCCATCAAGGTTAGAGTTCCCAGTGAGGCTGCATGCCTGGCACGTGCACCGTGAAGATGTTCCCAGAGAGTGAGTGCGTGCAGAGGCGCCCACGTGGCCGTCCTGCCAGACTTTCCACTCAAGTAGAGGAAACCCACACGCAAGGTTGCCCAGAGAAGTGGGTGATGGCAGTGTAGGGGTACTCAAGTGAGGCCTAGACGTAGCCAGTAGACCTCGAAGGTATATGAGTGGCAGAGAAACACTGAACCAGGTACGCAATACGTAACCCAGACACTCAGTTTTCGAACTCAAGAACATTGAGGACACACAGACGAGTCTCACAGAGAGATTTAGAGAGATCTTTGGTGTTCCTGTCACCTGACTTGAGCGTCGGAGCTACAAAGGCCGCTAGAGGCGCCGTCTGTGTGTTTTGCAGGCATCGATTGGAGTTCCGACGAGGGTTCTTGGAGCGTTCCTGCAGAACGCGCAGTTGCAGAAGGCTAGACGAAGGAGTGACGAGGCATATACTCCACGTTTGAGTCAGCGGCGGGATCATTTGGTGCCCACCGTGGGGCCCGTGTGAATTTTGTTCCCATCCACATCGCAGTTCTTGAGGTTTGTTTGTCGAAGCTTCTGAGAAGATGAGTAGAAGAACCAGACAAACGGCACCTGCGCCATCTGCTGAAGAAGGAGTTGTTACCATGGCGCAGGTCATGGAGATGATGTGCGCGCTGCAAGATAATGTCGCAGCGTCGAGAGTTGAGCAAGAGAAGATGCATGCAGAGCTGACTGCATCGCATAGCAGAAATGAAGAGCTGAACCGCGTGAATGAGGAGTTGCGTAGGGAATTGCAGGCGCAGAATGAGCGCGTATTCGAAGATAGGACATCGATGCCGTCGTCGCCTCCTAGAGCATTTCCTTTGCCTTTCTCCCCCGAGATCATGAACACGGTGGTGCCTCCCAACCTGGTGGGAGTGAAGGCGTCGTTCACGGGGGTGGAAGACCTAGAAGCACATTTGACAGCCTTCCACACCCAGATGACGCTGTTTGGAGGTTCAGATGCTGTGTACTGCAAAATGTTTATGAGCACGCTGAGCGGAGTAGCTATGGAGTGGTTCGTGAGCCTGCCGGAGGGCCGCATCACCTCTTTCCATCAGTTTTCAAAGCTGTTCACGGAGCAGTACATCGTCAACAGAGTGCCACCAGTGGTGTCTTACGATTTGTTCGACGTGCGCCAGTACCAGGGGGAGTCGCTGAAGGACTTCCTCAACCGTTTCGCTACGCAGGTGGTGAGATTGCCCAGCAAGGATGAGAACATGTTAATGCATGCGTTCAAGAAAGGTGTGCTGCCTGGTCCTTTCAATGAATCCCTCATCAGGAGCCACCCCGCCACCCTCGCTGAGATACGGCGACGCGCGGTGGCGCACATTGTAGCAGAGGCAGAGGTCTCTGAGAAGAGAGGCAGCACTGCGTCGACGAAGCCGTGTGGAGGTCAGGGGAAGCAGCAGCAGCAGGTGCGAGTGTATGAGGCCAAGGAGGAGAGGAAGGCGCAGGGAAGGCCTCGTCCGTATGCACCCAGGAAGGACCAGACCAGGGGGCGTGCAAGGGAGAACAACGCACCCCCTAGGTATGATTTCATGGTAGAGTTAGTGGAGCTGATCGCCATCCCTGCCGTGGCTGCAAGACTCCGAGTACCAGAGAAAACTGATAGGGTGCTTGGAAGTAAAAAGGACGAGTGGTGCGAATTCCATCAGGCTTATGGACACACACTCCACACCTGCCTGGCATTGGGGCGTCAACTTGCTGAGTTGGTGAAGACAGGTTTCCTGACCGATTACTTGAGGGAGGCGCAAGGTGATCGCGCTTCGGGGTCCCAGGCAGGTGATCAGCAGCATGAAATCCCTGTGCACGGGGAAATCAGGTGATAGAAGATGCTACACTGGGGGGGCTCCCAGGTAGCTCAGGTGGAAGCTGAGGCAGAGTCTTTAAGCTCGGCAATAGAAAGTTGCAAAGAGAAAGGCGAAGAGTCCAGTTCTTTAGCTGTTGACTTTGTATATTTGCCAGTCGATCCCAAAACTTGGATGAACAAGGGTTACACTTCTGTGAACTTCACCAGACCCCAGGTAGCGTGGGATTTCTGCACGTTTGCAGGAGAAAGAGGGATAGGAGAAGCACTTGAAATCATGAGCTTCCCGCACGAGTTCGAGGAAGTTCAGTCAGTTCGCTTTAACCCACCTCACGATGGTGTAACGAAGGGGAAGCAACGAACTTATGGAGAGCTTGGGAAGCGCGAACAAGTTTGAAGTGAAGGACAAAGCTTTTCGTCGTTGCTGGAAGAATGGTGTGCTTGCCAGGTCGGTCATCGCCAAGGTCCACACAGAGTAGTTGAGGCGTCGGAGAATGAAGTTTATCGGCTAAGGACTCTGGACGGAATAGTTATTCCCAGAGCCTGGAACGCTGCACGCTTGAAGTTCTACTTCAGTTAAGTTGTAAAGTAGATGCGTTCTCGCGCTGTACACACACTCAATGTATATACTGTAAATAGTTGAGCAGATCAGGGGGCACTCTTTTCCCTGATGAGGGTTTTTAACGAGGCCACCCAATGAAAAAGATTTCAGTATATCAAGTGTGCACGTGTTTCCCAGTTTCAAGTTCTACTTGCCCCAGATGCAAGTGCAAGTGATCGGTTGGAGCCTGCTCGCCCCAGGCACGAGTACGGACGACCGACCTATATCCTCCTCACCCCAGGCGTGAGTGCAGGTGGCTAAAGTTTGGAAACCCGGGGGTACTAGTAAGACCAAGAGAGGGAAAGGGAAGATTTCGAGAAACGTCCTTACCCACTTGGCGTATACCATTTTTGGCTAAGTAAAGCCCTTAGTGGAGGCTCTTCTCACCCCAGGAGTAAGAGAGGATAGGGCGGTCCACCTCAATGAAGGACTCAAGGTCGGCACATCAGAAGGTCTTCCTTGGCGAGTTGAGGTTGGCTGGGAGAAGAAAGACCTCACCCTCGACTTCTTACAGCGAGGCGGAGGCAACAGGAACAAGACCTAAAGGTCGATGACCTTGGGGCAAGCAAGAGGGGTCAAAAAGAAAAACTCTTCTTCCCCAAAGCAAGACATCATCTTCGCGTAAGCACCAAGAAGCAGAGCGCGATCAGTCATCGGTGCACTCAAAGCGCGATCAGTCATTGGTGCATGGAGAGCAGAGCACTCATCGGTGCATGGTCATCGGGGTCTTGCTAACACGTGTTAAGCTGTGACTCAAGTCCCCAGCGAGAGCGTTACGCAAGCACCTCGCACGATTCCAAACCAGGAGAAAAGCTGCTTACCAGAGAACGTGCGGTGAGACAATGCAGGCAGGGATGCGCCTGGTGAGTGCGCTTAGACAGCCACACCTGGAGCTCCCCTGGGAGCAGGCACCCACTCAGAGAACGTGCGGTGAGACCATGCAGGCAGGGATGCGCCTGGTGAGTGCGCTTAGACAGCCACACCTGGCGCTCCCCTGGGAGCAGGCACCCACTCAGAGAACGTGCGGTGAGACCATGCAGGCAGGGATGCGCCTGGTGAGTGCGCTTAGACAGCCACACCTGGCGCTCCCCTGGGAGCAGGCACCCACTCAGAGAACGTGTGGTGAGACCATGCAGGCAGGGATGCGCCTGGTGAGTGCGCTTAGATAGCCACACCTAGCGCTCCCCTGGGAGCAGGCACCCACTCAGAGAACATGCGGTGAGACCATGCAGGCAGGGATGTGCCTGGTGAGTGCGCTTAGACAGCCACCCCTTGTGCTCCCCTGGGAGCATGCACCCACTAAGAGAAAAAGGTCCTCACCTCGACTTTATACAGTGAGGCTGAGGCGAGATAAGAAAGTCCTCACCTCGACTTTGTACAGCGAGGCTGAGGCGAGATAAAAAAGTCCTCACCTCGACTTTATACAGCGAGGCTGAGGCGAGATAAAAAAGTCCTCACCTCGACTTTGTACAGCGAAGCTGAGGCGAGATAAAAAAGTCCTCACCTCGACTTTGTACAGCAAGGCTGAGGTGAGATAAAAAAGTCCTCACCTCGACTTTATACAGCGAGGCTGAGGCGAGATAAAAAAGTCCTCACCTCGACTTTGTACAGCGAGGCAGAGGCGCGAGAAAAAAGACCTCACCTCGACTTTGTGCAGCGAGGTTGAGGCGAGATAAAAAAGTCCTCACCTCGACTTTGTACAGCGAGGCTGAGGCAAGAGGGGTCATCGAGAAGCACTTTCCTTCCCCAAAACACAGGCGTCATCTTTGGCGTTCGGGCCCTCTATGCACCTAGCGCTGGAGTAACAGAGAAGTAAAGCAAAGCCTGAAGCGCGATGACTGATCGGTGGTGCACTAACAAGCTAGTTTGTGGTCGGTGGTAAAGCTCTGAGTATGAAAGCTTTCCCAAGTAAGTTGTTGTGCGAATCAGTCGAAGCATTTAGGCCCCGTCAGGTCAGTCATCCAACATGAATTTATGCATAAAAACTCTTAAAGAGAATGCTGAGGTACAGTTGGTCGCGATCAAGTTAGAAGCCAAGTTTGAAGGGTCACAGTGAGATCGTGCTGAAGCCTAAGCCAGTTAACAGTTAGTCAGATGCAGAGAGTTAAAGATGGAGAAAGACAAGCAGCTGAAGCAAATAGATTTCATCCAATTGAAGTCAGTAACAAAAAGCCTTTACAGCTGAGAAATTTATACACAAGTTATGTTGCAAAAGGAGAAGTCGCAAGGGAAGAGGCTCAAGGAGGAGGAATGAGCTTGCCATCGACCACTGGATGGTGGAGGCTAGGTTGGGTAGAAGTCCAAGTCTGGCAGGACGCAGTGAACCTGCTGCAAGCCCATGGAACCCATCTATCAGAGCCTCGGCACCAGCAGCCATGGTCTCAGGTACATTGGCTTCGAGCTCCTTCTTCTCTTTGGCAAGGGAAGACCACTTAGTCTCTTCGCTGAGAACAAGTTCACAGCTCGAGACTGGGGGGCTTGTGATCCAGTCGGTCATTGCCAGTCAATGACATCAACAACAGATGACCACGTGGACCAGTCATAGGGTGCCACATGGAATGAGATAGCAGGAGAATCAGGGAGGAGACCCCTCAAAACGGCGATCGGTGGTCAGTTGCCCAGTGGCCATCGCCCCCCAGAGCGGTTCCTAGATAAGCGCCTGGAAACAGGGCGTGTGGAGTGATTAGGCATCGGTCGGACGGTGGAAAGTTATGAGGCGCCGCTCGCGCGGGGAAAGTAATAAGGTATCGAGCAGTCGGTTGAAGGTAAGGCAGCGATCAGTTGTCGGGGGTTCCTTGCCAACACGGGTTAAATTGGGACCTAGGCTCCCAGTGAGAACGTTACCCAAGGACCTCGTATGATTCCATAAGGAGAGCACGACAACGTAAAGAAGCGCCATCGGTCATCGGTCAGGGTGACACATCAGCCATCGGTCAGGATGAGAGATACCTCGGTCATCGGTGTGTGGCGAGTGACGTCGGCCACGGCGATGTGAATAACGCGACCGGAGATCAGTAAAGCGCCCAGAGGCAGGGAGTGGCCTTAGTCACGAAACGACCATGCATGAGGCTGGGAAGGCACAGTTAGGTGCAGAATCCTGTTGGGACGAAAACCTATCAAGGTTAGAGTTCCCAGTGAGGCTGCATGCCTGGCACGTGCACCGTGAAGATGTTCCCAGAGAGTGAGTGCGTGCAGAGGCGCCCACGTGGCCGTCCTGCCAGACTTTCCACTCAAGTAGAGGAAACCCACACGCAAGGTTGCCCAGAGAAGTGGGTGATGGCAGTGCAGGGGTACTCAAGTGAGGCCTAGACGTAGCCAGTAGACCTCGAAGGTATATGAGTGGCAGAGAAACACTGAACCCGGTACGCAATACGTAACCCAGACACTCAGTTTTCAAACTCAAGAACATTGAGGACACACACACGAGTCTCACAGAGAGATTCAGAGAGATCTTCGGTGTTCCTGTCGCTTGACTTGAGCGTCGAAGCTACAACGGCCGCTAGAGGCGCCGTCTGTGTGTTTTGCAGGCATCGATTGGAGTTTCGGCGAGGGTTCTTGGAGCGTTCCTGCAGAACAAGCAGTTGCAGAAGGCTAGACGAAGGAGTGATGAGGCATATACTCCACGTTCGAGTCAGCGGCGGGATCAGCTACTATTATTATTATTATTATCATTATTATTATTATAACTATTATTATTATTACTATTATTCTTATTTTTATTATTATTATATTTACTATTATAATATTATTAATAATAATCATAACAAAAATAATAACAATAATAATAGTAATAACAATAATAATAATAATAATAATTGTAACGCCCCTTATCATCCACTCATACATATATAATATGAAATAACATTGAAATACAAGATTATCAAAATTAACATATGTATATATATTATAAGATACATCCACCCCATACAATGTATTTCAAAATAATATCCCTTCTCTAGGGAATTTTAATACATAACCATCCAGTGTTTCCAATAAAACAAAATACAGCATAAGAACAGGCGATCTCCTTGTCCAACCACTCACTGAGGAGCTCTACTACCTACAACATCATCTGCTCCCGTGTAAATTACACACGATCATCACAGTTTTAAAGGAAACAACCACAAAACAAAACACAGGGGTAAGCTAAGTGTGTACGTATAATGGCAGAGCTCCATGAAGGAATATGTGGGAGCCACATAGGAGGTCGTGCTTTGGCATCTAAGGCCATTCGAGCAGGATATTACTGGCCAACCATGAGGGAGGATTGCACGAAGTATGCGCAGCAATGCAAACAATGTCAGTTACATGCAGATTGGCACAAGGCGCCTCCAGAGGAGCTCAGATCTATATAAAGCTGTTCCGGTCGGTCATCGGTAGTCGATGACAACAGCAGCAGTTGACCACGTGGACCATTCACAGAGTAACACGTGGTAGAGGATAGCAGGCAAATCAGGGAGGTGATCACTCAGAATGGTAATCGCCTCTCGCCTGTGATGATGAGTAATCGCCTATCGCCTTGAGGTGAGTAATCGCCTATCGCCTTGAGGATGAGTAGTCGGTCATCGCCGGTATGGATCAGTAATCGTCCAGATTGCACATGATCGCCGTGTGTTAAGGTTGGGAGATCAGGTGGTCAGCAAGTCGCCGAAAGAGCACATCGCCGGGTGTTTGAGAAGACTTGGCATGCACTTGTTGTATGGTCTAAGTACAGAGGATAAGTGGCATATCTGCCACCATGTGTAGTGTGAGCTGCAATGCCTAGGGTTAACCAGCTCGCCATGTTAAAGCTGCAATGCCCAGAGTAGCCTGCGTACTAAGCTACTCCCTGTGTGGATAACTTAGTCGCAGGGGCACAGTGGAAGTAATGTTTCAGCTGCAGATACTCCAAATGGTGCCACGTGTACGACCAGATGTTATCCACGTGTCAAGAGGAATAACCGTCAGGAGAGAGAAAGACTCAGGTATATATACAAACTCTTAACGAAATTAGAAGAGGTTTTTTCACAGATTCTCAGAGCTTACACATTTGAGAGTTTCAGTCACACACGGGTCTCACAGAGAGATTCAGATATAGTTTTGGTGTTCCTGTTGCCTGACTTGAGCGTCGGAGCTACAACGGCCGCTAGAGGCACCGTTTGTGTGTTTTGCAGGCAGCGTTTGGAGTTCCGGCGGTGGTTCTTGGAGCGTTCCTGCAGAACAGAGGGCTAGACGAAGGAGTGACGAGGCAGTGCTCCACGTTCGAGTCAAGCGGCCGGAACATCAGGCGCCCACCGTGGGGCCCGTGTAAATCTGACGTCGAAGTGCAGAGGAGATGAGTAGAAGAACTAGGCAAACCTCACCTGCGTCATCTGCTGAAGAAGGAGCTGTTACCATGGCACAGGTAGTGGAGATGATGCGCGCGCTGCAAGATAGCGTCGCAGAATCGAGAGTTGAGCAAGAGAGGATGCGTGCAGAGCTGACTGCATCGCAAAGAAGAAACGAAGAGTTGAACCGTATGAATGAAGAGCAGCGTAGGGAATTGAAGGCGCAGAAGGAGCGCGCAGCTGAAGAGAGGACATCGACGCCACCGTCCCCTCCGCGAGCATTCCCTATGCCTTTCTCCCCCGAAATCATGAACACGGTGGTGCCTCCCAATCTGGTGGGACTGAAAGCGTCGTTCACGGGGGCGGAAGATCCAGAAGTACACCTGACAGCCTTCCACACTCAGATGATGCTGACTGGAGGTTCAGATGCTGTGTACTGCAAGATGTTCATGAGCACGCTGAGCGGAGTGGCTATGGAGTGGTTCGTGAGCCTGCCAGAGGGCCACGTCCCTTCCTTCCATCAGTTCGTGAAGCTGTTCATGGAGTAGTACATCATTAACCGACCTGCGCCAGTAGTGTCCTACGACCTGTTTGACGTGCGCCAGTATCAGGGGGAGCCGTTGAGGGACTACCTCAATCGCTTTGGGGCGCAGGTGGTGAGATTGCCCAGCAAGGACGAGGACATGCTGGTGCATGCGTTCAAGAGAGGTGTCCTCCCTGGTCCTTTCAGTGAATCGCTCATCAGGAGCCACCCTGCCACCTTCACCGAGATACGGCGACGTGCGGTGGCACATATAGTAGCAGAGGCCGAGGTCTCTGAGAAGAGAGGAAGTGCTGCACCGTCGAAGCCACGTGGAGGTCAGGGGAATCAACAGCAACAGGCGCGGGTGCATGAGGTCAAGGAAGGGAGGAAGGAGCAGATAAGGTCTCGCCCTTATGCACCAAGGAAGGACCAGACCAGGGGGCGTGCAAGCAACGCACCCCCCAGGTATGATTTCATGATAAGTTTGGTGGAGCTGATCGCCATCCCTGCTGTGGCAGCAAGACTCCATGTGCCAGAGAAAACTGACAGGGTACTTGGAGGGAGGAAGGATGAGTGGTGTGAATTCCATCAAGCTTATGGACATACACTCCGTAACTGCCTAGCGTTGGGGCGTCAGCTTGCTGAGTTGGTGGAGACAGGGTTCCTGACCGATTACCTGCAGAAGACACAAGGTGATCGCGCTTCGGGGTGCCAGGAAGGCGACCAGCAGCATGAACTCCCTGTGTTTGGGGAGGTGAGGTGATGGAAGAGGCTACACTGGGGGGGCTCCCAGAGCTGAAGCGGAAGGCATGATCGCCCCACGTGTGTGCATCGCCAGGGCCGTCATCGCCGGTTAAAGGAGACCCCATCCAGAGTGGTTGAGATGTTGGAGAATGGAGCTTGTCGGCTGGCGACTCTGGACGTAACGACTATTCCCAGAACCCAGGACGCTACACGCTTCTTTCTTGCTTTCGTTAAGTTGTAAAGTAGATGCGCTATCGCGCTGTACACACACTTAGTGTATTAAACAGTTGAGCAGATCAGGGGCACTCTTTTTAACAATGCCACCCAATAAAAGATTTTCAGTACATAAAGTGTGCGAGTGTTCCCAGTTTAAAGTTCTCCTTGCCCCAGGTGCAAGACCAGGTGATCGGTGGTGAGTTACCAAGTGGCCACCATCCGCAGATCAGCCCCCAGATAAGCGCTGGGATGTAGAGCGCGATCAGCCATCAGTGCATGCAGACCACGATTAGCCGTCGGTGCATGTAAAGAGTGAGTACTCGGTCGGTGCACGGTCATCGGGGTCTTGCTAACACGTGTTAAGCTGGGACCCAAGTTCCCAGCGAGAGCGTTAAGCATGCACCTCGTATAATTCCAGAAGAAGAGGTCCTCGCCGGTCGGGACGTCGGTGAACGCGCGATGAGGCAATGCAGGTAGGGCGCGCCCAGTGTGTGCGCTTAGACAGCCACGCCTGGCGCCCCCCTGGGAGCGTGCACCCACGAGAAAGTCCTCACCTCTGCTTTATACAGCAAGGTTGAGGCGAGAGAAAGTCTTCTTCCTTTGCTTTTTACAGCAAGGTTGAGGCAACAGAGAAAGTCCTCACCTCTACTTTATACAGCAAGGTTGAGGCGAGAGAAAGTCCTCTTCCTCTGCTTTATACAGCAAGGTTGAGGCAACAGAGAAAGTCCTCTTCCTCTGCTTTATACAGCAAGGTTGAGGCAACAGAGAAAGTCCTCTTCCTCTGCTTTATACAGCAAGGTTGAGGCAAGAGAAAGTCCTCTTCCTCTGCTTTATACAGCAAGGTTGAGGCCAGAGGAAGTCCTCCTTGCCTTTGAGCAAGTGCAGGCACCAGAGGAAGACCTCCTTGCCTTTGAGCAAGTGCAGGCGAGAACAGAGGAAGTCCTCCTTGCCCTTGAGCAAGTGCAGGCGAGAACAGAGAAAGTCCTCCTTACCCTTGAGCAAGTGCAGGCGAGAACAGAGGAAGTCCTCCTTGCCTTTGAGCAAGTGCAGGCACCAGAGGAAGTCCTCCTTGCCTTTGAGCAAGTGCAGGCACCAGAGGAAGTCCTCCTTGCCTTTGAGCAAGTGCAGGCACCAGAGGAAGTCCTCCTTGCCTTTGAGCAAGTGCAGGCACCAGAGGAAGTCCTCCTTGCCTTTGAGCAAGTGCAGGCACCAGAGGAAGTCCTCCTTGCCTTTGAGCAAGTGCAGGCACCAGAGGAAGTCCTCCTTGCCCTTGAGCAAGTGCAGGCGAGAACAGAGGAAGTCCTCCTTGCCTTTGAGCAAGTGTAGGCAACAGAGGAAGACCTCCTTGCCTTTGAGCGAGTGCCGACGAGAAAGAAGAAAGTCCTCCCTCGACTTTGTATAGCGAGGTGCAAGCGAGTGAAAGTCCTCACCTCGACTTTGTACAGCGAGGCTGAGGCAAGAGAGAAAGTCCTCTCCCTTTGCTTCTTACAGCAAGGTTGAGGCGAGAGAACCAAGTGCTCACCTCGACTTTGTACAGTGTGGCTGAGGCATGAGGAAAGTCCTCTCCCCTTTGCTTTTTACAAGGTTGAGGTAAGAGAACCAAGTCCCTTCCCTCTGCTTTTTACAGTGACGCTGAGGTGAGAGAAGCAAGACCTCACCCACGACTTCTTACAGCAAGGTTGGGACAAGAGGGGTCATCGAGAAGCACTTTTCTTCCCCAAAACACAGGCGTCATAGTTGGTGTTCAGACCCTCTACGCACTCAACACTGGTGTGGCAGAGAAGTGCAGCGAAGCCAGAAGCGCGATGACTAATCGGTGGTGCGCTAACATGCTAATCGGTGGTCGGTGGTAGAAGCAAGTTCTGCTGCGTGAAGCCGAAGCGTTTAGGCCCGTTAAGTCAGTCATCCAGCACAAAGTTATGTTGAAGGCAATGCTAAGGCAACAGTTAGCCGCGATCAAGTCAGAGGCCAAGTTTGAGGGGTTGCAGGTAGATCGCGCTAAAGCCTAAGCTAGTTAACAGTTAGTCACATGCAGAGAGTTAAAGAGAAGAAACGCAGCAAACTCCAGCGCGTTTGAGAAGAAGAAAACAGAGAAGGTGAATCTCTAGATGATCCAGAGAGATGCTTTGAATGTTTGAAGGCGAAGAAGAAGGGATGAAACAGTGTTAGTACCAGAGTGTGCGCTGCTGTAGACCGCCAGAAGACGATTTCTTAGTCTCTTCGCTGAGAACAAGTTCATAGCTCGAGACTGGGGGGCTTGTGTTCCGGTCGGTCATCGGTAGTCGATGACATCAGCAGCAGTTGACCACGTGGACCATTCACAGAGTAACACGTGGTAGAGGATAGCAGGCGAATCAGGGAGGTGATCACTCAGAATGGTAATCGCCTCTCGCCTGTGATGATGAGTAATCGCCTATCGCCTTGAGGTGAGTAATCGCCTATCGCCTTGAGGATGAGTAGTCGGTCATCGCCGGTATGGATCAGTAATCGCCCAGATTGCACATGATCGCCGTGTGTTAAGGTTGGGAGATCAGGTGGTCAGCAAGTCGCCGAAAGAGCACATCGCCGGGTGTTTGAGAAGACTTGGCATGCACTTGTTGTATGGTCTAAGTACAGAGGATAAGTGGCATATCTGCCACCATGTGTAGTGTGAGCTGCAATGCCCAGGGTTAACCAGCTCGCCATGTTAAAGCTGCAATGCCCAGAGTAGCCTGCGTACTAAGCTACTCCCTGTGTGGATAACTTAGTCGCAGGGGCACAGTGGAAGTAACGTTTCAGCTGCAGATACTCCAGATGGTGCCACGTGTACGACCAGATGTTATCCACGTGTCAAGAGGAATAACTGTCAGGAGAGAGAAAGACTCAGGTATATATACAAACTCTTAACGAAATTAGAAGAGGTTTTTTCACAGATTCTCAGAGCTTACACATTTGAGAGTTTCAGTCACACACGGGTCTCACAGAGAGATTCAGATATAGTTTTGGTGTTCCGGTTGCCTGACTTGAGCGTCGGAGCTACAACGGCCGCTAGAGGCGCCGTCTGTGTGTTTTGCAGGCAGCGTTTGGAGTTCCGGCGGTGGTTCTTGGAGCGTTCCTGCAGAACAGAGGGCTAGACGAAGGAGTGACGAGGCAGTCCTCCACGTTCGAGTCAAGCGGCCGGAACAGAAGGCTAGACGAAGGAGTGATGAGGCATATACTCCACGTTCGAGTCAGCGGCGGGATCAGCTACTATTATTATTATTATCATTATTATTATTATAACTATTATTATTACTATTATTCTTATTTTTATTATTATTATATTTACTATTATAATATTATTAATAATAATCATAACAAAAATAATAACAATAATAATAGTAATAACAATAATAATAATAATAATAATAATAATAATAATTGTAACGCCCCTTATCATCCACTCATACATATATAATATGAAATAACATTGATATACAAGATTATCAAAATTAACATATGTATATATATTATAAGATACATCCACCACATACAATGTATTTCAAAATAATATCCCTTCTCTAGGGAATTTTAATACATAACCATCCAGTGTTTCCAATAAAACAAAATACAGCATAAGAACAGGCGATCTCCTTGTCCAACCACTCACTGAGGAGCTCTACTACCTGCAACATCATCTGCTCTCGTGTAAATTACACACGATCATCACAGTTTTAAAGGAAACAACCACAAAACAAAACACAGGGGTAAGCTAGCTATTCAAAAACAAACTTGAAGTACGAAACTTTAAAATCAACATAAATCAGCTTTTAAACACCCACATAAAATCCATCACTTTCTCATTCATATCACACAACCATCAAGTGTCTATCAACAATTTTCAATATTCATCTTTCTCATGTCAGAATTCCCACTGACTCACAACACATAGACACTTGACTCTACTTCCGGAAGACTCGTGCGTTAACTCAGACTCAGAGATCTGCACCTGTCATACTACACCACTGTGAATCCACACAGGGTCGCTGTGAATCCACACAGCCATGCGCATAAATAAATCTCAATATCATCACTCTCCCAGTATGACAGGGTTAATTCATAGAACAGGTCAAGTTAGTTATCTTTCAAACAACTTACCCATTCATAGGAACCTCCTTCGACTCTCAACACCTGAATAACTTCATCTATGTGATTCCATTATCTCAGGAGAGTCAGGATATCTCCTTCTAGACAAGTCCCTAGTCAATGCACATTACACACGATCTTACACGGTATTTTCTTTCCTGAAAATACTATGCCTTGATCCCACATTCACAACATTCAATGCATCATACAACACATAAATGGACGGTTCCAAATCACAGCAACAATCAAAACCAAGTTCAGAATTTCGAAAATCATATACAGTTCACATTTCAATATCAGACAATTTCAATTCGTCACTGTAACATCCCGCCAAATCTTTTTCGTAATTATAAAATGAAATAAAGGTAAAACAATAATATTGAAGTGAACATATGTATATATATATAATGAAATTTCTCCTCACAGGGAGTTTAATACATATCCGGTCAGTTTTCCAAAACTTAAACAAAGTACAGTAAAATAGAAAGACAGGCGATCTCCTAACAGCAAAAGGCGATCTCCTATCAGAAAACGGCGATCTCCTATCAGAAAACAAAAAAAGGGTGATCGCCTAACAGAAATAGAAACAGGCGATCTCCTTCCGGCGACCACTCACTGAGGAGCTCTACTTCCTGCAACATCATCTGCTCCCGTGTAAATTATACACGATCATCACAGGTTTAAGAAAAAAGCCAAACACAACACCAAAAACACAGGGTAAGCTAGATAGTTGAAAGAGAGTTTAGATATGAACTTAAAAATCAAGATAAAACAAATTTTAAGACACCCACGTAAAAACCATCAACTTTCTCATTCCCTTCACATGACCATCAAGTAATCACACATTTCACAATTTCCTCAAGAGTCGTTCTATTCACATAATTCATCAAGTGTCTATCAATTTCAATGTTTCTCATTTCTCACGTCAGACTTCCACTGACTCATCACACAAGACACTTGACACTACTTTCGGAAGACTCGTGCATTGACTAGACTCAGAGATCTGCACCTGTCATACTACACTGCTGTAAAGTTTCCACAGCTATGCGCATCAACATAATCTCGATCTCAATCTCATCACTCTCACAGTATGACAGGGTGAATCCACACAACAGGTCAAGTAGTTATCTTTCAAACACTTACCCATACGTATGAACCTCCATCGACTCTCAACGCCTGAATAACTTCATCTATATGAATTCATTATCTCAGGAGAGTCAGGACATCTCATTATAGAAATCACCGATCAATGCACATCCTACACGATCTTACACGGTATTTTCTTTCCTGAAAATACTATGCCTTGATCCCACATTCACAACATTCAACACATCATATAACACTTAAATGAACGATTCCAATCACAGCAAAACTCATTCCAAGGTTCAGATTTTCGAATATCACATTTCAATCTCAAACAGTTTCAAACGACACTAAAACAGGGGATTTCGAAAACAGCATTAAAACCGGCGATCACGTCGCCCCATACATAAAAACAGAGCATCGTGAAAAGCATATGAAAATCGGCGACCACGTCGCCCTCACTTCAGAACCTACTCGCCTAACGTTTTT
Source organism: Phaseolus lunatus (assembly GCA_013389735.1). Classification (NCBI taxonomy): domain Eukaryota; kingdom Viridiplantae; phylum Streptophyta; class Magnoliopsida; order Fabales; family Fabaceae; genus Phaseolus; species Phaseolus lunatus. The sequence continues at coordinate 16,987,273 of CM023861.1, read as the reverse complement.
ATAAACGAAAATGCTAGCTTCCCTTACCTGGACTTGCGCAAAACACCAAGAGCTTCAAAACCCACCGAAGCTTAAAGATGCCTTAGCCCTGTTTTAGCGTCTGGTTTGTAGAACTTGCAGAGAACCTCCCAGGTGCTCTAAGGGCAGTCGTCGCTCGTCGTACTGGTGCTTGAGGATGCCTGAATCGCAGCGCGAAGGAGAGAAAAGAGAAGGATGAAGGTAAACTCACTCTTTCACTCTTGAACCACTGCAACGCTCTTTGCCTCTCAGAAGTGGGTTTTTGAATCTAAACCAACTTGTCCATAAAATCCGCTGCCACCACCCACTCTGCAGGGGAGCTTGCGTGTACGCTTCCCTGAACAGTACGACTACGCGTGCCTCTGCGCAGGCCAACACTCTGATGTCACTATTCTTAACCACCCTTTTTGTCTACGTGTCGCGCGTGCAGTACGTCTCCTGCTGAGAGCCTGGGTCCCACCTTATCTGTGTGAAACTCGACATCGCGCGATAACCTTCCACCGATGACCGCTCACGCGATGACTATCCACCGATGCCTCATCCTGGAGGACGACCGATGTCTCTCCCTGGGAGACGACCGATGTCTCGCCCTGGCGATGACCGCATGCCTCGCGCCCCGGCGATGCCCGCATGCCTCACGCCCTGGCGATGCCCGACGATACATCGCCACGCCTTGCTGAAGGTTCTTCATCCCACTATGTTACGTCCAAGGTATCATCTCCACATGACTTGGTGACGTCGGTAGCTTCACATTTCCAAGAGTAGATCAGCACCACTCCTCGGGCGCCCATGCATGCAACACTAAGAACGATTTCTTATGCTCAAGCATAGAGCTTCGCATGCACAGCGTATCTAAGGCTTAACCCACACCTTGATACGTGTGGTTTTGTGGAACCCACTCTGGTTGATCCAATATCCTGACCACATACTGAGTGCACTTTCGGCGATCATATGCACCATAGGCGACTGGCGATCACGTGTAATCTAGGCGACAGGCGATTATGTACTAACCAGGCGATCTCATAGTCTTCTAAGCTACACTTTCCTTCCTTTTTATTTTAAATAAAAACATACTTAGAATTCATTAAAAAAAAATATTCCTTTTATTCCAATTTAATTTTACAGGTCCTTACAGTCACTAAAACAGGGGATTTCGAAACAAACATTAGAACCGGCGATCACGTCACCCAAATTTCAGAATCTTCTAGCCTAAGGTTTTTATTGAACGAATGCTAGCTTCCCTTACCTGGACTTGCGAAAAATCTCGCTACGAGCTCTAACCCTCCGAACTTAAGGATACCCGAACTCTGTTTTAAGGCTTGATTGGAAACTTGCAGAGAATCTTCCCAAGGTGCTCTATGGCAGTCGCCGATAGCCAAGCTGGAACGTGAGAAGGTCTGAATTACAGAGTGAAGGAGAGGAAGGAAAAAGGATGAAGACTAAACTCACTTTATCTCTCGCTACCCCAACAGCGTTCGAACACCAACTAAGAGGATGTGTGTTCTGAGACTAAGCCATGCAGTCCCGCCATGCAGCTGCCATTACCCACTCTGCGGGAAGCTTGCGTGCACGTTTCCTCTGACAGAACTGCCACGTGATGTCTCTGCGCGTACCAACTTTGGGTTACCTGCCTCACCAACTCTCTGGCGTCAACTGTTCTGAAGCACTCTTAATGTCTACGTGTCGCGCATGCAGAACGCTCATGCTGGGAGCCTGGGTCCCAGCTTATCCGCGTGTAACAAGACACCCCGATGACCAGGCACCGATGACTGGCCTCTCGATGACTATTGACCGATGTCTCACCCTGGCAGACAACCGATGTCTCATTCAGGAAGACGACCGATGTCTCACCCTGGCAGACAACCGATGTCTCACCCTGGAAGACGACCGATGTCTCATTCTGGAAGACGACTGATGTCTCACCCTGGCAGACAACCGATGTCTCACCCTGGAAGACGACCGATGTCTCATCCTGGCAGACAACCGATGTCTCACCCTGGAAGACGATCGATGTCTCATTCTGGAAGACGACCGATGTGTCCCTCATCCTGGCGATCTCTCATCCTGGCTATCTCTAATCGCCCTGGTGTGTGGCGAGGACACATCGCCTCGCTCTGGTGACCGATGCCACATCGTCACACCCTCCTGAGGGCTCATCCTCCCACTACTCTATGTCTGTGGTATCACTCCCACATGACTCGGTGACGTCGGTAGCTTCTCCTGCCCGAGGATAGGTCGGTCCCAACTCCTTGCGCGCCAATGCATGCAACACTAAGGACAATCTCTTATGCCCCAGCATAGAGTTTCGCATGCATAGCGTATCTAAGGTTCAAATCACACCTTGGTGCATGTGATTTCCTGGAACCCACTATGACCCAACCGACCGATCTCTACCATGCCGCCCTCAGACCTTGGACGACGTCCGAGGTCTAACCGCTATGAAACTTCTATTACAAGCTCTTTTCATTTTAAATAATAACATCTTCAGAAATTATTTAAATATAACACTTTTATTCCAATTAAATTTTTTTTTCTAGGTCCTTACAATAATAACAATCATAAAAATAATAATAATAATACTAATAATAATAATAATATTAATAATAATAAAAAAAATTATTATTATTATAATTATTATAAAAATATTAATAATAATAATAATAATAATACTAACAATAAGAATAATAATTGATCCGGTCGGTCATCGGTAGTTGATGACATCAACAGCAGTTGACCACGTGGACCATTCACAGAGTAACACGTGGTAGAGGATAGCAGGTGACTCAGGGAGGCGATCACTCAGAATGGCAGTCGCCTATCGCCTTGAGGATGAGTAATCGCCTATCGCCTTGAGGATGGGTAATCGCCTATCGCCTTGAGGATGGGTAATTGCTCATCGCCGATATGGATCAGTAATCGCCTAGATTGCACATGATCGCCGTGTGTGAAGGTTAGGAGATCAGGTGGTCAGCAAGTCGCCGAAAGAGCACATCGCCGGGTGTTTGAGAAGACTTGGTTGCGCCCAGAGTAGCCTGTGTACTAAGCTACTCCCTGTGTGGATACTTAGTCGCAGGAGCACAGTGGAAGTAACGTTTCAGCTGCAGGTACTCCAGATGGTGACACGTGTATGACCAGATGTTATCCACGTGTCAAGAGGAATAACCGTCAGGAGAGAGAAAGACTCAGGTATATATACGAAACTCTTAACGAAATTAGGGGGAGTTTTTACAGATTCTTACAGCTTACACATTTGAGAGTTTCAGTTACACACGAGTCTCACAGAGAGATTCAGATATAGTTTTGGTGTTCCTGTTGCCTGACTTGAGCGTCGGAGCTACAACGGCCGCCAGAGGCACTGTTTGTGTGATTTGCAGGCAGCGTTTGGAGTTCCGGTGGTGGTTCTTGGAGCGTTCCTGCAGAACAGAAGGCTAGACGAAGGAGTGACGAGGCAATCCTCCACATTCGAGTCAAGCGGCAGGATCATTGGTGCCCACCGTGGGGCCCGTGTGAATTTTGTTCCCATCCACGTTGGAGTTTTTGAAGTTTCTTAAGGTTTCTTGAAGTTTCTTGGAGCTTCTTGATCATTTCGTCGAGGTGAAGTTACGTCAAAGTGTTGAGAAGATGAGAAGAAGAACCAGGCAAACCTCACCTGCGCCATCTGCTGAAGAAGGAGCTGTTACCATGGCGCAGGCAGTGGAGATGATGCGCGCGCTGCAAGATAGCGTCGCGGAATCGAGAGCTGAGCAAGAGAAAATGCGTGCAGAGCTGACTGCATCGCAGAGAAGAAACGAAGAGTTGAGCCGTATGAATGAAGAGCTGCGTAGGGAATTGCAGGCGCACAAGGAGCGCGCAGTTGAAGAGAGGACGTCGACGCCGCAATCGCCTCCTAGAGTATTCCCTATGCCTTTCTCCCCCGAGATCATGAACACGGTGGTGCCTCCCAATCTGGTGGGAGTGAAAGCGTCGTTCACGGGGGTGGAAGATCCAGAAGCACACCTGACAGCCTTCCACACTCAGATGATGCTGACTGGAGGTTCAGATGCTGTGTACTGCAAGATGTTCATGAGTACACTGTGCGGAGTGGCTATGGAGTGGTTCGTGAGCCTGCCAGAGGGCCACGTCACTTCCTTCCATCAGTTTGCGAAGCTGTTCACGAAGCAGTACATCATTAACCGACCTGCGCCAGTGGTGTCCTACGACCTGTTTGACGTGCGCCAGTATCAGGGGGAGCCGTTGAAGGACTACCTCAATCGCTTTGGGGCGCAGGTGGTGAGATTGCCCGTCAAGGATGAGGACATGCTGGTGCATGCGTTCAAGAGAGGTGTCCTCCCTGGTCCTTTCAGTGAATCGCTCATCAGGAGCCACCCTGCCACCTTCACCGAGATACGGCGACGCGCGGTGGCACACATAGTAGTAGAGACAAAGGTCTCTGAGAAGAGAGGAAGTGCTGCACCGTCGAAGCCACGTGGAGGTCAGGGGAATCAGCAGCAACAGGCGCGGGTGCATGAGATCAAGGAAGGGAGGAAGGAGCAGGGAAGGTCTCGCCCTTATGCACCCAGGAAGGACCAAACCAGGGGGCGTGCAAGCAACGCACCCCCCAGGTATGATTTCATGATAAGTTTGGCGGAGCTGATCGCCATCCCTGCTGTGGCAGCAAGACTCCATGTGCTAGAGAAAACCGACAGGGTACTTGGAGGGAGGAAGGATGAGTGGTGTGAATTCCATCAAGCTTATGGACATACACTCCGTACCTACCTAGCGTTGGGGCGTCAGCTTGCTGAGTTGGTGAAGACAGGGTTCCTGACCGATTACCTGCAGAAGGCACAAGGTGATCGCGCTTCGGGGTCCCAGGCAGGCGACCAGCGGCATGAACTCCTTGTGTTTGGGGAGGTGAGGTGATGGAAGAGGCTACACTGGGGGGGCTCCCAGAGCTGGAGCGGAAGGCCTGATCGCCCCACGTGTGTGCATCGCCAGGGCAGTCATCATCGGGTAAAGGAGACCCATCCAGAGTGGTTGAGACGTTGGAGAATGGAGCTTGTCGGCTGGAGACTCTGGATGGAGCAGCTATTCCCAGGATGTAGAACGCTACACGCTTGTTTCTTACTTTGGTTAAGCTGTAAAGTAGATGCGCTATCGCGCTGTACACACACTTAGTGTATTAAACAGTTGAGCAGATCAGGGGGCACTCTTTTTAACGATGCCACCCAATAAAAGATTTTCAGTACACAAAGTGTGCGAGTGTTCCCAGTTTAAAGTTCTCCTTGCCCCAGGTGCAAGTCCAGGTGATCGGTGGTCAGTTACCGAGTGGCCACCACCCGCAGATCAGCCCCTAGATAAGCGTTTGGATGTAGAGCGCGATCAGCCATCAGTCCATGCAGACACCGATCAGCCATCGGTGCATGTATGGAGTGAGCACTCGGTCGGTGCATGGTCATCGGGGTCTTGCTAACACGTGTTAAGCTGGGACCCAAGTTCCCAGCGAAAGCATTAAGCATGCACCTCGTATGATTCCAGAAGAAGAGCTCCTCGCCGGTCGGGACGTGCGGAGAACGCGCGATGAGGCAATGCAGGCAGGGCGCGCCCGGTGTGTGCGCTTAGACAGCCACGCCTGGCGCCCCCCTGGGAGCGTGCACCCACGAGAAAGTCCTCCCTCGACTTTGTACAGCGAGGTGCAGGCGAGAGAAAGTCCTCTTCCTCTGCTTTATACAGCAAGGTTGAGGCAAGAGAAAGTCCTCTTCCTTTGCTTTTTACAGCAAGGTTGAGGCAACAGAGAAAGTCCTCACCTCTGCTTTATACAGCAAGGTTGAGGCAAGAGAAAGCCCTCTTCCTTTGCTTTTTACAGCAAGGTTGAGGCAACAGAGAAAATCCTCACCTCTGCTTTATACAGCACGGTTGAGGCAAGAGAAAGTCCTCTTCCTTTGCTTTTTACAGCAAGGTTGAGGCAACAGAGAAAGTCCTCACCTCTGCTTTATACAGCAAGGTTGAGGCAAGAGAAAGTCCTCTTCCTTTGCTTTTTACAGCAAGGTTGAGGCAATAGAGAAAGTCCTCTTCCTCTGCTTTATACAGCAAGGTTGGGGCAAGAGAAGAAAGTCCTCCCTCGACTTTGTACAGCGAGGTGCAGGCGAGAGAAAGTCCTCTTCCTCTGCTTTATACAGCAAGGTTGGGGCAAGAGCGAAAGTCCTCTTCCTCCGCTTTCTACAGAAAGGTTGAGGCAACAGAGGAAGACCTCCTTGCCTTTGAGCAAGTGTAGGCAACAGAGGAAGTCCTCCTTGCCTTTGAGCAAGTGCAGGCACCAGAGGAAGTCCTCCTTGCCTTTGAGCAAGTGTAGGCAACAGAGGAAGTCCTCCTTGCCTTTGAGCAAGTGCAGGCAACAGAGGAAGTCCTCCTTGCCTTTGAGCAAGTGCAGGCATCAGAGGAAGTCCTCCTTTCCTTTGAGCAAGTGCAGGCGAGAAAGAGGAAGACCTCCTTGCCTTTGAGCAAGTGCAGGCACCAGAGGAAGTCCTCCTTGCCTTTGAGCAAGTGCAGGCACCAGAGGAAGTCCTCCTTGCCTTTGAGCAAGTGCAGGCAACAGAGGAAGTCCTCCTTGCCTTTGAGCAAGTGCAGGCATCAGAGGAAGTCCTCCTTTCCTTTGAGCAAGTGCAGGCGAGAAAGAGGAAGACCTCCTTGCCTTTGAGCAAGTGCAGGCACCAGAGGAAGTCCTCCTTGCCTTTGAGCAAGTGCAGGCAAGAAAGAGGAAGACCTCCTTGCCTTTGAGCAAGTGCAGGCACCAGAGGAAGTCCTCCTTGCCTTTGAGCAAGTGTAGGCAACAGAGAAAGACCTCCTTGCCTTTGAGCAAGTGTAGGCAACAGAGGAAGACCTCCTTGCCTTTGAGCGAGTGCAGGCGAGAAAGAAGAAAGTCCTCCCTCGACTTTGTACAGCGAGGTGCAGGCGAGTGAAAGTCCTCACCTCGACTTTGTACAGCGAGGCTGAGGCAAGAGAGAAAGTCCTCTTCCTCTGCTTTTTACAGCAAGGTTGAGGCAAGAAGAAAAGTCCTCTTCCTCTGCTCCTTACAGCAAGGTTGAGGCAAGAAAACCAAGTCCTCTTCCTCTGCTTTTCACAGCAAGGTTGAGGCGAGAGAAAAGTCCTCTTCCTCTGCTTCTTACAGCAAGGTTGAGGCAAGAGAACCTAGTCCCTTCCCTTTGCTTTTTATAGCGAGAGAACCAAGTCCTCACCTCGACTTTGTACAGCGAGGCTGAGGTGAGAGAAGCAAGACCTCACCCACGACTTCTTACAGCGAGGTTGAGACAAGAGGGGTCACCGAGAAGCACTTCTCTTCCCCAAAACACAGGCGTCATAGTTGGTGTTCAGGCCCTCTATGCACTCAGCGCTGGTGTGGCAGAGAAGTGTAGCGAAGCCAGAAGCGCGATGACTGATCAGTGGTGCACTAACATGCTAGTCGGTGGTTGGTGGTAGAATGAAGTTCTGCTGCGTGAAGCCGAAGCGTTTAGGCCCCGTTAAGTAAGTCATCCAGCACGAAGTTATGTTGAGGGCAATGCTAAGGTAACAGTTAGCCGCGATCAAGTCAGAAGCCAGGTTTGAGGGGTTGCAGTGGGATCGCGCTAAAGCCTAAGCTAGTTAACAGTTAGTCACATGCAGAGAGTTAAAGAGGAGAAACACAGCGAACCCTAGCGCGTTTGAGAAGAAGAAAACAGAGAAGGTGAATCAGGGAGGCGATCACCTAGAACGGTGATCGGTAGTCAGATACCAAGTGGCCACCACTCTCGGTTCAGAGCATGGATAAGCGCCTGGAAGCACCGCACGGACGTCAGTGGATTGTCATGAGGCACCGCACGGACGTCGGTGGTTAGTCATGAGGCACCGATCGTGTGTGACTGCATGAAGAGCGCGATCGGGCGTTAAGAGGGAGATCGGTCGTAAATGCATGCAGAGGGAGGTCGATCGTAAGTGAATGCAGAGGGCGATCGGTCATCGGGGTTCCCAGCGAGAACGTTGCGCATGCACCTCGCATGATGCCCACTCAGAGGACGTGCGGCAAGGCCATGCAGGCAGGATGCGCCTGGCGCTCTCCTGGGAGCATGCGGCCCGCATAGAGAAATGCTTTGAATGTTTGAAGGCGAAGAAGAAGGAATGAAACAGTGTTAGTACCAGAGTGCGCGCTCCTGTAGACGGCTAGAAGACGATTTCTTAGTCTCTTCGCTGAGAACAAGTTCACAGCTCGAGACTGGGGGGCTTGTGATCTGGTCGGTCATCGGTAGTTAATGACATCAGCAGCAGTTGACCACATGGACCATTCACAGAGTAACACGTGGTAGAGGATAACAGGTGACTCAGGGAGGCGATCACTCAGAATGGCAGTCGCCTATCGCCTTGAGGATGAGTAATCGCCTATCGCCTTGAGGATGGGTAATCGCCTATCGCCTTGAGGATGGGTAATTGCTCATCGCCGATATGGATCAGTAATCGCCTAGATTGCACATGATCGCCGTGTGTGAAGGTTAGGAGATCAGGTGGTCAGCAAGTCGCCGAAAGAGCACATCGCCGGGTGTTTGAGAAGACTTGGTTGCGCCCAGAGTAGCCTGTGTACTAAGCTACTCCCTGTGTGGATACTTAGTCGCAAGAGCACAGTGGAAGTAACGTTTCAGCTGCAGGTACTCCAGATGGTGACACGTGTATGACCAGATGTTATCCACGTGTCAAGAGGAATAACCGTCAGGAGAGAGAAATGTAAGGACCTGTAAAATTAAATTGGAATAAAAAGGAATATATTTTAAATGAATTCTAAGTATGTTTTTATTTAAAATAAAAAGGAAGGAAAGTGTAGTTTAGAAGACTATGAGATCGCCTGGTTAGTAGATAATCGCCTGTCGCCTAGATTACACGTGATCGCCAGTCGCCTATGGTGCACATGATCGCCGAAAGTGCACTCAGTATGTGGTCAAGATACTGGATCAACCAGAGTGGGTTCCAAAAACCACGCGTATCAAGGTGTGGGTTAAGCCTTAGATACGCTGTGCATGCGAAGCTCTATGCTTGAGCATAAGAAATCGTCCTTAGTGTTGCATGCATGGGCGCACGAGGAGGAGTGCTGATCTACTCTTGGAAATGTGAAGCTACCGACATCACCAAGTCATGTGGAGATGATACCTTGGACGTAACATAGTGGGATGAAGAACATTCAGCAAGGCGTGGCGATGTGTCGTCGGGCATCGCCGTGGCGCGAGGCATGCGGGCATCGCCGGGGCGCGAGACATGAGGGCATCGCCACGGCGCGAGGCATGCGGGCATCGCCGGGCGCGAGGCATGCGGGCATCGCCGGGCGCGAGGCATGCGGGCATCACCGGGGCGCGAGACTTGAGGGCATCGCCAGGGCGCGAGGCATGCGGGCATCGCCGGGGCGCGAGACTTGAGGGCATCGCCAGGGCGCGAGGCATGCGGGCATCGCCGGGCGCGAGGCATGCGGGCATCGCCAGGGCGCGAGACTTGAGGGCATCGCCAGGGCGCGAGGCATGCGGGCATCGCCGGGCGCGAGGCATGCGGGCATCGCCAGGGCGCGAGACATCGGTCGTCGTCCAGGATGAGACATCGGTGGATAGTCATCGCGCGAGCGGTCATCGGTGGAAGGTTATCGCGCGATGTCGAGTTTCATACAGATAAGGTGGGACCCAGGCTCCCAGCATGAAACGTGCTGCACGCGCGACACGTAGGCAAAAAGGGTGATTCTGAATAGTGACATCAGAGTGTTGGCCTGCGCAGAGGCACGCGTAGTCTGTAAGAACCTAGAAGTTTATATTGGAATAAAAGTGTTATATTATAAATAAATTCGAAGCACGTGTTTATTTAAATATAAAGGAAGGAATGTATAGCTGAGAAGCCTACGAGATCGCCGTTATTAAGCGGGTAGGCGATCTCCAACTTCTCTGGCACTTGAACGCCTATCGCCTAGCTTATGCTTGAACGCCTATCGCCTAGCTTATGCTTGAACGCCTATCGCCTAGCTTACGTTTGGTCGCCTATCGCCTAGCTTACGTTTGGTCGCCTATCGCCTAGCTTACGTTTGGACGCCTATCGCCTAGCTTACGTTTGGACGCCTATCGCCTAGCTTACGTTTGGTCGCCTATCGCCTGTGTATACCTAGTAGCATGTCGCCTAGAGTACACCTAATCGCCGAAACTACACTTAGTGTGTAGCCAAAATGTTGGATCAACCCTGGTACGTCCCAAAAGCCACGCGTATCAAGGTGTGGGTTAAACCTTGGATACGCTGGGCAGGCGAAGCTCTATACTTGAGCATAAGAGAATCATCCTTAACGTTACACGCTTGGGCGCACGAGGACTTGTGCTAATCAACTCTTGGAAGTGTGAAGCTACCGACGTCACCAAGCCTTGTGGAGAGAATACCTTGGATGTAACATAGTGGAATGAAGAACCTCCAGGGGGGAGTGGCGAGTGTCATCGGGCATCGCAGGGCGCGAGGTATGCTGCGGGGTGTGTCTTCGCGCGAGGGGTCATCGGTCGAGAGTCTTCGCGCGAGAGGTCATCGGTCGAGAGTCTTCGCGCGAGAGGTCATCGGTCGAGAGTCTTCGCGCGAGAGGTCGTCGGTCGAGAGTCTCCGCGCGAGAGGTCATAGCGCGACGTTGAGCACACACAGAGAACGTGGGACCCAGATTTCCAGCATGAGACGCGCGGCACGCGAGACACGTAGGCAAAAAGCGTTGGTTCAGAACAGTGACATCAGAATGTTGGCATGCGCAGGAAACACTCGCGGTCGTACTGTTCAGAGCAGCCGTTGGCATGCACAAGAGACAACAGTGGTAGTACTGTTCAGAGCAGTGGTTTGCATGCACAAAAGACAACCGAGGTCGTACTGTTCAGAGGAACGTACGCCCAGGCTTTTGCAGAAAAGGGGGAGGGCAGCAGTATACGAGGACAGGTATGGTTGGGATCAAAACCCACTGAGAGGAGGCAAAGAGCGTTACAAGTGACCCAAGAGTGAAAGAGCGAGACTATCTTCATCCTCCTCCTTTCTCCCCTTCACGCTGCGTTTTCCAGGCATCCTCAAGCACCAGTTTGACGTTTGCCCTTAGAGCACCTGGGGAATTCTCTGCAAGAGCTTAAGGCATCCTCGAAGCTCGTGGAGTTGGAGCTCTTAGTAAGGTTGCGCAAGTCCAGGTAAGGGAAGCTAGACCTCTTTTCCATACAAGCCATAGTGTAGCTTTTTCTGAAGTGTGGGCGACGTGGTCGCCGTTTTCGCTTTTGTCTTCGTGAAATGCTTGGTTTGTGTGCTTGGGCGACGTGGTCGCCGGTTTTAAACATAGCCTTTGAAATACCATGTTTTTGAACTAGATCGCCGGTTTTGGCGCTGTTTTACGAAATCTCTGTTTTTGATGTTGTTTTGAAACTACTTGAGATTTACATGAGATATTCGAAGATCTGAAGCTTTGAAATGTTTGTTGATGTGATTTGCATCGTTTACTTGAGTGGTATGATGTCTTTGAATGCTGTGAATGTGGGATCGAGGCATAGTATTTTCAGGAAAGGAAATACCGTGTTGAGATTGGTTAGGAAAGTGCATTGATCAGTGAGTAACCTGTTAATGAGACGATCCTGACTCTGCTGAGATAATGGAATCACGTAGATGAAGTTATTCAGTTGGTGAGAGTCGAAGGAGGTTCGTATGAATGGGCGAGTAGTTTGAAAAAGAATGGGCTCGACTGTTATACGAATTAACCTTGTCATGCTGTATGGTGATGTGTTGAGATTCATCGTATGCTTGTGAATGTGTGAGATTTCACGGCGACCCTGTGGATGTGTGAGATTCCACAGTGGGCAGTATGACAGGTGCATGTCTCTGGATACTAAGTTCAACGCACGAGTCAATCCGGAAGTAGTGTCAAGTGTCTTGTGTTGTGAGTCAGTGGAAAGTCTGACATGTGAAATGAGAAACTTGAATATTGATAGACACTTGATGCTGTATTGTGAAATAGAATGATTCTGAGGAATGTTGTGAAGTTTATGATTTTTGGGCGATCAGGTGAAGGGATGAGCAGCTCTACGTTTTACATGGATAATCTTGAAACTTGTTTTACCTTAATTTTAATGTTCCTATTTAAACTCTCTTTAAAATGTCTAGCTTACCCTGTGGTGTTTCTTTGGTGTTGTGCTTGGTTCTCTTTAAAAACTGTGATGATCGTGTAATTGTTACACGGGAGCAGATGATCTTCCAGGAAGGAGAGCTCCTTAGTGAGTGGTCGCCGAGGGAGAGATCGCCGGTTTCTACCTCTCGGTGGTGATCGCCGGTTTTCGTGTCCTGATAGAAGATCGCCCGTTTGGAGGTCTTCTGTTAGGGATCGCCGTTTTAAAGTTGGAGATCGCCGTTTTCTTTTGAGACCGCCTGACTTACTGCATTTCTTTTATTTTCGTAAAATCTTGCAAACATTTGATTTGGTTATGTATTAAACTCCCTAAGAGGAGTAACTTCATTTCTGATATATATAAATACATATTATTTTGCACTCTTCAATATTATTTGGTTACACTTAATTTCAATTATACATGGATGTATGTATTATTTTGGCGGGATGTTACATTAATGGTATCAGAGCAGTTCGTCCTTAGGATGACCTGAGGGCTGTGGATCCATTGTGTTTCTTCTGCTCATAAAAGTTATTTGAGTTTTTAAATAACAACTATAGTGAAAGGTTTTCAAACGTTTTGTATCGAAAAGTTTGTGTGTGCTTCTGTGCTTTAGTGAAGGTATGCTCAAATTGAAAATCTTGGTATCAAGAATGAGAAGATCCTGATAAAGGAATGAGGGTGCACACTCATAACTGGATCAAGATAATTCTTAATCTTAATTCCAAAGGTTTGATATTTAGCCTACATTGAATTCTGGTGTGATTTTTGAGTGTTCTTGATTTTGACTGAAGTGGTAGTTTGGATTGATGTTTGCACACCAGTAACTGATCTGGTGTTTTGTTTGAAGTTGTAAATGTTATAACCCTGTTGATGAACTCAAATTCTTAATGACTTTGAGATGCTGACCTTTGTAAGGTCTAGCTGTTACCCCTTGAATGAATTGATTCTTATCGATTTCATTCTTATAGTTGTAGGGAATATAGAAGCCTATAGATTCAGAATCTGAAACGAAGAAAGATGGCACGTAGACCCTCTACCCCACCCCAACCTTCTTCGGAGATGGGTCAGATCGCCAGGGCCATGGAAATGATGGCGACTGCCATCCAGCAACAGAATGCAGCGATGGCTCAGAACCATCAAGCCACGATGCAGCACTGGGAAACTGCCCGATCTGCTGAGACAAACTCCCACGTCGGTCAACCCCAAGAACAGATGGGACTGGCCGAGTTCATGAGGCACAACCCACCTAAGTTCAGTGGGAATGCTACCCCTGATCAGGCAGATCAGTGGGTCAGAGAGCTGGAAAAAAATCTTTAGGGCGACCTCCTGCCCTGAAGAGAAGAAGCTGTTGTTTGCCACGTATCTGTTATCAGGAGAAGCTGAGTTCTGGTGGATGGGAGCTCAGCAGATGATGGAGGCACGAGAGGATGTACTGGATTGGGAGAGCTTCAGGGTGAAGTTCTTGGAGAAATACTTCCCTGACAGTGCTAAGTTTGCAAGGGAAGCTGAGTTCCTGAAGTTGGAGCAGGGGGAGATGTCAGTGAACGCCTATGCTGCTCGTTTTGAGTACCTCGCCCGGTTTTATACCCAGGCGACCTCCGAGGCCTGGAGGTGTAGAAAATTCGAAGAGGGGCTGAAGCATGGACTGAAGAGGACCATAGCCCCGATGTGCATCAGGGAATTTCACGCCTTAGTAGAGAAGGCAAAGATGGTAGAGACCCTGGAAAGGGGTGATCCTCGAGTGATCAGGTCACACCAAGGAGGCTCTTCCAGTGGGAAGGCGAAGGTGCAGCACCCACACAGCAAGCCATATGTGAGATCTCCACCACATCGGGTGGGAACAGCTTCGTCCCAATTTCAGCAACAACAAACATGGAGACCCAGGTGTTTCACATGCCAAGAGATAGGGCACCTTTCTAGAGATTGTCCCAACAGAAAAAGGATGACTCAACCCGTTAATTCACAGCAGTTGAGGAACGAAGGCAGCAGACCTCAGACAGGAGGGAGAGTGTTTGCCATGTCTGGAGCGGAAGCCTCTCAATCAGGTAATCTAGTACAAGATACTTGTTTATAGCTGATAGATACGTTATAATTTTGTTTGATTCTGGAGAGACACACTCTTTTGTGTCAAATCGGTGTGCAACCGAGCTTGGGCCATATAGTGGAGGAGCTGTCGTTTGAACGATTGGCCTCTGCACCTGCTTCAAAAACAGGTTTTGACCTCCCTAGGTTGCTCTGAATGCCCAGTGGTAGTAGATGGAATGAAAGGAACAAGTGTGAGTTAGATTTGGTAGTACCAAGGTTTAGTCCCAGTTACGTATAAGTCATGGAGAGTAAATAAGCAAGAGGCTGGGGGTTTAAAGCTTAAGCATGTGTAACCATGGGAAGTACCAGAGTTAAATTCCAAGGAAGGAATTTTCTTTTGAAGCGTAGAAGATGCTCATGTCAATGAAACAGCATGAGATGGTTCTAGCTTAGGCTTCACGCAGAATGAATGCTGTTTGGCTGACCGGGATTTGAAAGAGGATTATGGAAATGGTGGGTTGAGATAAAAGGCTTCCGAAAATGTAAGCCTCCGAAGTTTTTGGCAAATAAGATGTAGATCGACCTGTGAATGTAGAAGGGAAGGAGGATATGGCTGTGGATAAAAATGAGGGTAGGCCGTGTTATGATGATGTTGAGTCTTTCTAGAGATGTAGTAAATTTCAGAATGATGGGTGTGGAAGGGATTGTGAGTGGAAATAGCCTGTGGTATCTGGGACAGAAGGAGAATAGAGTTATCCTTAGGCAAGAGATTCTGGAGGCAGAGGTGCGTTCGTTCTCGTATGCCTTCTGGATAGGCACCTGAAACCGACGTCAATGCATCCAACGTATACATTGAAGAAGAAGGTCGTAATGGGAACAGGAAGTCGAGTTGGCAAAAGGGGTCATAATAATAATTCGGAAGGTAACAGCAACAGAAACCTTGTCTTTGTAAGGTACAGAATTATGCAGCGGAGTAATGAATAAAAAGTGTCCCTTTTGGGAGCGTGGGAATTTGATCAGCAGTTGAGAAGTCGGTGAATGATTTGATCAAGATGCAGGAGTTGATTCCTAGAAGGACACTTCGGACCCTAGTTTGAGTTCGCTAGGGGGTGGCATGAGTTGTGGACAGCTGTCCCCTTTCCTCCCAATGAAGGGATCTTGCCCGCTTTCTCTAAAGGGGCTAGTCCTGGTTACGTTAAGGACCTAGTTCTAGACTTGTTCAACAAAGTCTTCAAGGTTGGAAGTAGAGTGTGAATGCTGGAGTTGGCACTCTATGGGGCAGCATATCCCATGTACAGGGATGTAAAATGGATTTTGATGAAGTATTGAGGTAGGAAGAGTTGGTTCAATAGATCACCGAGAGGGTGAATCTGATACAGGACAGAATAAAAGTTTCTTAAGGTCAGCAAATGTCCTAGGCAGAGCAGAGGAGAAGACCTTTGGAGGTTCACTAGTGCAAAATGATGAAAGGAATACTCCTTTCTAAGTGCGGTTTCGCGCTAAAACGCCTTTGTTAAAAACGCGGTGGCATTTTTGAAATTAGTTTGTTTTACAAATGCGGTTGTTAGTTAAAACCGCATTTGTAAATGAAAGGCATTTCATTTACAAATGCGGTCATACGCGTGACCGCATTTGTAAATGAAAGTTTTTCATTTACAAATGCGGTCATACGCGTGACCGCATTTGTAAATGAAATTCATTTCATTTACAAATGCGGTCATACGCGTGACCGCATTAGTAAATGAAATGCCTTTCATTTACAAATGCGGTCACGCGTATGACCGCATTTGTAAATGAAAAACTTTCATTTACAAATGCGGTTTTAACTAATAACCGCATTTGTAAAATGTTTTTAACCTAAAATTTGAAGCGCGCCACTGCACTTTCACTCTTTCTGCTCTGCTCTTCCTTGTCGCTGTTGCTGCGCTGCGCTGTGTTCCTTGCTTCTGTGCATCTTCATTGTTATTGCTTCCATTGTGAGTTTCGTATATATCCCATTTCATTCTCCTTTAGGAATGCTGTTCTTATATATGGTTTTTTCCTTGCGCAGTGCTTGAAGTTACTGTTGCATTGCTCGCCGCTGTCGCGCCCCGCTTCCACCTCTGGTTTTCTATCAGTTGAATCATCATCTTCGCACACAAGGTTAGTTGATTTTTTGAATTTTTGACTTTATTTATTATAATTTGTATATTATTTAACATAAATTTATATTATATAATTTTTAATTTTTAAAATTTATATTATTTAGTTAGTAGTTTTTATGTTAGTTTTGTTAATTTTTTTTTGTTGTACTTTGAATATTTTTTTTTATGTATTATAATTTGTATATTATTTAATATAAATTTGTATTAATTTATATAATTTGTATTATATAATTTCTATTTTCTAAAATTTAAATTATTTAGTAAGTATTTGTTAGTTTATAGTAGAATTTATGTTATGTTAGTTGTTACATTATAATAGAATATCGTGTTTGTATTTGGACCTCCGACAATAATACGTGCTGGTATTGAGTCCGGGGGTGTTCGACCCTCAGCAAATGCATGAGATAGAACACTTATTAGAAAATCCTAGGTATCTATATTGCAGAATATATAATGGATCGAAGTTGGATTCATTGTGCTCGTATAAGTGATGAGTACGAAAGAGGAGTAGAAGAATTTATACAATTTGCGCAGCGTAACGCGATTAATAGTGGTCGTGATGGAGGAAAGATTAGGTGTCCGTGCGTTAACTGTTTGAATGGAAGGATACTGGATGTGAATATCATGAGGGAACACCTGCTATGTGATGGGTTTCTTCGATCTTATACAACTTGGACATGGCATGGTGAATTATTAAATTTACCACGTGTTTCCGTAACTGAAGAATATGTGGGATCCACCACGGATGAAGCAGAACACGATGATGTAGTTGATGATCGATTGGAGGACATGATTCGTGATGTGGGAGCTGAGTCTTTTGCAAAAGCGCATGGATATGGAAGTATGTCAAGCGATGCAGAGACTCCATTGTATCCTGGATCAACTAATAACTTCACACGGTTGTCGGCAGTGTTAAGATTGATGAATTTGAAGGCACTAAATGGATGGACCGATAAAAGTTTCACGGAATTGCTCCAGCTGTTGAAGGATATGCTTCCAGAGGGAAATACTCTACCTAATCGTAATTACGAGGCCAAAAAGATTCTTTGTCCAATGGGTATGGAGTATAAAAAGATACATGCATGTCCTAATGATTGTATATTATACCGGAAAGATTTTGAATTGTTGAAAAGTTGTCCAAGGTGTGGGTTGTCACGTTATAAATTGAAACAAACAGATGATGATACTATTGAAGAGATGGAAAAGCATGGACCCCCAATGAAGGTTATGTGGTATCTTCCCATCATTCCAAGGATGAAGCGTTTGTTTGCAAACCCAGACGATGCTAAGAATCTTAGATGGCATGCAGATGAGAGGAAATGTGATGGCATGTACCGACATCCAGCTGATTCTGTTCAGTGGAAGAAATTTGATGATGAGTTTCCAGAGTTTGGTAAAGAATCAAGAAATATCCGACTTGGTCTAGCTACAGATGGAATGAATCCGTTTGGTAATATGAGTACAAATCACAGTTCATGGCCTGTTTTACTAGTTATTTACAACTTACCTCCTGGATTGTGCATGAAGCGAAAGTACATGATGTTGTCTATGATGATATCTGGTCCGAAACAGCCAGGGAATGACATAGATGTTTATCTAAGTCCCTTAATCGAAGATTTGAAGTTAATGTGGGATGAGGGTGTTCAAGTATTTGACGGATTTGCTAATGAAACTTTCAAGCTTCATGCCATGTTATTTTGCACCATCAATGACTTTCCGGCATATGGTAACTTATCAGGTTATAGTGTTAAGGGTCATAAAGCATGTCCAATATGTGAAGAAGACACTGCTTCTCAACAATTGAAACATGGAAGGAAGACAGTATATCTTCGCCATCGGAGGTTTCTTAGAAGTCATCATCCTTACCGGAGGTTGAAAAAAGCCTTTAATGGACACCAAGAGACTAGTGGTCCACCAACTCCACTAACTGCTGCTGAGGTTTACGAAAAGGTAAATAACATAGACCACACCTTCGGTAAGTCAAAAAAAAGTCAGTTGTGACTAACATTTGGAAGAAAAAATCAATCTTCTTTGATCTTCCGTACTGGTCGAGGTTAGAAATCAGACATTGTATAGATGTAATGCATGTTGAGAAGAATGTGTGTGATAGCTTAATTGGTACACTTCTTAACATTAACGGGAAGACGAAGGATGGTCTAAATGCTCGTTTAGATTTGGTTGAGATGAACATACGAGGGGAGTTGGCACCGATAGAAATGGGTAAGCGTACATATTTGCCCCCAGCCTGTTATACCATGTCAAAAAATGAAAAAGTAAGTTTCTGTCAATGTCTAAAGGGTGTAAAAGTGCCACAAGGACATTCCTCAAATGTGAAGAGCCTAGTGTCAATGCAAGATTTGAAGCTAATTGGGTTGAAGTCTCATGATTGCCACATCTTGATGCAACAGCTTCTGCCTGTAGCTATTCGTGGGATCTTACCAAAAAATGTTAGACATACCATAACCCGTTTGTGCTCATTCTTCTCTTCCATCTGTTGTAAAGTCATTGATCCATTAAAACTAGATGAACTTCAAGATGAAATTATTGTTATCTTATGTGAATTGGAGATGTTTTTTCCTCCATCTTTTTTTGACATCATGGTTCATCTACTTGTGCATCTGGTTAGAGAGGTTAGATTGTGTGGACCAGTGTACTTAAGATGGATGTATCCTGTTGAGCGGTATATGAAAATTTTGAAAGGTTATGTGAAAAATCATTATCGTCCAGAAGCTTCAATGATTGAAAGGTACATAGCTGAAGAAAGTATTGAATTTTGTTCAGATTACATGTCAAAAGCAAATCCAATAGGTCTTCCAGCTAATTCATGGCACCATAGGCGTTCTACAAGTAAATGTTTACGCGGTGTGAATATTGTAAGCAAATCTCGGTCAGAAGTCTTGCAAGCACATTTGTATATATTGAATAATACAGATGAAGTTATACCTTACATAGAAGCTCATAAAGCCATTGTGAAGGCAAATAATCCAAGACAAGCAGACAAATGGGTCTTGATGGAACATAATAGAACATTCATGCCTTGGTTTAAAGAGGAGGTGTTAAAGGATTCAACGGCATCGGAGACCTTGACCTGGTTGGCTGCTGGATTGAAGTTTGATGTCATTTCTTGTAAAGCGTACGAAGTGAATAATTGTATATTTTACACTAAGTCTATGGATGAAAAGAGTACAGTTCAAAATTCTGGTGTTACTCTTGAAGCCGAGTCAATGCAGTTTTCCACCTCGAAAGATACAAATCCTGTAATTGGATCAATGGCATATTATGGATTTATAGAAGAGATATGGGAGCTTGACTATACTAAGTTTTCAGTTCCAGTTTTCAAGTGTATATGGGTTGACAATAAAAGTGGGGTTAAAATTGATGAATCAGGATACACACTAGTGGACTTTCGAAAGATAGGGTATCGAGATGAGCCATTTATAATGGTTCAACAAGCATCTCAAGTTTTCTACGTGAAAGATCCTACGTCAGAACATTGGTATGTTGTTTTACACGGGAAAAAACAAGGGGAGGCCATAGATGATATTGAAAATGGTGAACCCCATTCATTCACACCAATGATAACTAATAAAGATGACGATGTACTTGATCATGTACATGCAACCCGTAAAGACCACAGTGAAGGAATTTACATATGAACTTGTAACCCATTATGGTAATAAATTTAGAAATATTTTTTTATAATATGCATTTACTATATTATGTTTTTGTTTGATATGATTTTCTTTCCATGCAGATGAACTAATGTTTGTTAAATAATTTTTTTAACAGAGATATGGGTGACGATCAAACTCCAATTAGACCCCGATCCGGACGAGGCAACAGAGGACCTACTAGGATGAAGCGTCTGGCAAAGAAACGTGCCGCTGGTGAGAAGACAGCTGTTGACATTGACGTCAACACTGGAATGGCATCAGGTCCTAATGCAGATGAGTTTAATAGCTATCTTGGAGTTCTTTCTCGTGAGAGAGTCTCCGTTTTGATTAATTCATGGGACGAGGTGTCAGAGGTCGACCGAAACATGCTGTGGGAGGATGTTCTGGTAAGCTTTACATAATTATTGTTATCATATAAAGCTATTTAATATTCATTGACTAACTTTACTTTGGTTATGTTATTTTCCAGGCAAATTTTGAAATTCCTAATGTGGAACCGCTTCGATCAAGGATTCTATCCAATATCGGACTAAAGTTTCGCGCCTTTAAGTCAAGACTCACGACGAGATACATTTTTGGTGAGCTTAAGGATGAAAGTCCTTGTGAAAGATACAATTTTATTGATGAAGAGACATGGCTTGCTTTTAAAGAAAGCCGTCTAACTGAAGAATGGACTGTAAGTGAAGCTACTTAACTATTTTGACTTATATAACATTAATGAGTTAATATTATTGAATTCACTTTGTTTATTTCAATTATGACAGCATCGGCGGAAGAAAGCTCAAGAAATAGCTTTAAAGAATCTTACCCCGCACGTAATGTCTCGTGCGGGGTATCGAAAGCTTGAGCAAGCACTGATGGTTGAAAAGGAGCAATCCAGACAGGGGAGTGCATCTCAGGATGTGGAAACAGGGGTCACTTATCCTCCATCACCACCTACGCGCCATGACAAATGGAAGAGGGCCCGAATTAAGAAGTCGGGTGCACCAAGTTCAGAGCAATCAGGGCTTATCATTGAAAAAATTGTAAGTTATTTAAGCCTTTTTTCATCTATTATGATGCATTACTTATAATAAAACCTCATGATTTTTGTCTCTTGCAGGATGCCTTGGACTCCCAAGGTAATTTTCTTGCTGATGGTCGTCGCGATATCCTTGTTGAAGCAATTGGACAACCTGAGCACTCTGGTCGTGTTCGTGCAGCTGGACAAGGAGTTGGGATTAGACTTTATTTTGGAGCTGCACCACGACACTCATCCTCCTCCTCCAAAGAGAGCAAAAAAGAAATGGAGCAAAGGCTACGTCAGGAACTAATGGATGAGATGAGAAGGGAGACGGAAAAGATGAGGCTAGAGTTGCGACAAGAGATATCGCAACAACTTTGTGCTGAGCAGCCGATTCAGACGCTTCTTAGTCCCGCTCCCAAGAGCACAAAGGGGAGTTGTGCAGCTCCTACAGCATCAGGGGATGATATCATTGGCCAGACGAGGCAATGTGAGCTACTGGTAGAAGGTGGCATCATTCCTCAGGTGGTGGCCATTGGAAAAGTCTATGAAGACGCCACCACCTTACATAACGTTCCTCTCTCCCCTGATGCAGCAAAGGTCACGGTTGAAAGAGTACGAGTACCTGATGCTCGTCTTCCACTACCTTCAGAAGAGGTAACAACTGTGGCCGAAGCATTTCAGTCCTTTGTAGCCTGGCCCAGACACCTGATTCGATATATGCCACAACCACTGGTAATAATTTCATTTCATGTGCTAATTTATATTTATATATTACATGTAATTTATAACAAATCTTTTTTCTTTTTGTAGAAACCTCGTCGGAAACCAAGTCCGAAAAAGAAACAAGAGGTTCCGCTTGACGATCCTATAGCTTCCTTAGCTATAGTTGCTAGACAACTTGGACGAGATCCTCTGGAAGTTCCATGGGATGATACCTTTTTTGAAACAAACCCTGAGCTACCATTGTACATATACATGTCAGATCTACTAGAATTTGTAGCTGGGGATCAGGAGCTGAATATAAATATCATTCAATTTTTTATGATGTAAGTATCGTTACCTACATTTCATTTTCATTTATGTTAAATTAGCATTCATTATGATTTAACTAATTACTTGTAGGTTTTTGAATGGTGTCTCTGTCACTGAGGGGAAGGAAAATGTGTATGGATTCTTAGATCCTGCATATACTAATCCCACTGGAGCAAAGACAAATGAGACCCAATCATACATCACTAACACCCTGGAAAAAGAGGGAAAAGAGGTTTATTTGTGCCCTTATATTAACGAGTAAGTTTAAATATATATATGTTAAAAGTTTATTATATTCATGTTTTATAAATTTACTCAACTATTTTCATGGATGATATAGGGGTCATTGGCAATTACTTGTCTTATCACTGAAGGATAGGACGGCTTTGTGGTTCTGTTCCCTACACAAGAAGATATCCACAAGTTTTAAGAATATCATTGATAAGTAAGTACACTATAAACTTAACTATGGTTGATACTATAAGTAATCCACTAACAAGGTTTTTTGTCTCAACCAGTTCATGGCGTGGATATAACATTCTAAAAGGGAGATCGAATTCAAATTTTCAAAATTTGAACTGGATAAGATTAAAGGTATGTAAGATTTTTCTTTTTTTTTTTTCATTGTTTAATTATACTAACTTTTACAATTTATTGAATTATAGTGTAATAAACAACCAGGAAGCTATGAGTGTGGCTATTACGTCATGCAATGGATGAGTACCATTGTAAGACTAGGTCTTACAAGTAATTGGCAAGAGGTAAGATTTCTTAAATTATTTTTATAACTTCAAACTAATTTATCTATCTTAAAACTAATTTATGTGTCAACCATTTTGAAATGCAGTTCTTCACGGATGAGGACCCATGAGTTCGGAAGCCATGACATATGTGAGACAATCTTGGTCCACATATTTCCTAAACTTTTATAACTCTACGATTTGATCAATAGTGTAAGAATAGATAGAGATTATTACTATTTTTGTATACATTTTGATCAATTACTATAAATTGACTTTGTTTCTCTGAATCTGTTTATTTGTCTGCCTGGCTGGGATGGGTATAATGAAACTGCATAAGATAATTCGTATGGGAAAACAACTAACCAAATAGTTCTAAAAAAAAAAAACCTAATTTACAAATGCGGTTGTTTACCTTAACCGCATTTGTAAATCAAGGGAATGATTTACAAATGCGGTTGCTTACTACAACCGCATCTGTAAATGTGATTTACAGAGGCGGTTGTTTACTACAACCGCATTTGTAAATCATTCCCTTGATTTACAAATGCGGTTAAGGTAAACAACCGCATCTGTAAATCATTGCCTTCATTTACAAATGCGGTTAAGGTAAACAACCGCATTTGTAAATCATTGCCATTCATGAAACCTGGCACACCTCTGGAGCATTTACAGAGGCGGTTACGGGAAACAACCGCATTTGTAAATAGTATTTACAAATGCGGTTGTTTAACCGCATTTGTAAATCTCTTATTTACAAATGCGTGTTGATCAAATGCGGTTGTTTAGCCGCATTTGTAAAATGAAAATAACCGCATTTGTTTTACGTTTCTGCACCAGTGGTTGCTGCTGGGGTCATGTCTTTATGAAGGGGGACACCAGCCAAGGGTGTAGGGTAGGCGATCAGACCAAAGAAGCTGTCCCCTAAGTTTGTTGGGCCATATCGGATCTTAAGGAGGATAAGTCTAGTGGCTTATGAGATCGCCCCACCTCCCCAATTAGCAAGTCTACATAATGTATTCCACGTATCATAGCTAAGGAAGTCCCTTGCAGACCCTACTCACGTATTGGGAGTGGACAACGTGAAGATCGGGTGATTCACCATGGGAATTTGAAGAAACCATGAGAGAAGCATATCCTTACCTCCTTCCTTGTAACCCAATTTTCGAGGACGAAAATTTTTCTTGTTGGGGAGATTGTAAGAACCTAGAAGTTTATATTGGAATAAAAGTGTTATATTATAAATAAATTCGAAGCACGTGTTTATTTAAATATAAAGGAAGGAATGTATAGCTGAGAAGCCTACGAGATCGCCGTTATTAAGCGGGTAGGCGATCTCCAACTTCTCTGGCACTTGAACGCCTATCGCCTAGCTTATGCTTGAACGCCTATCGCCTAGCTTATGCTTGAACGCCTATCGCCTAGCTTACGTTTGGTCGCCTATCGCCTAGCTTACGTTTGGTCGCCTATCGCCTAGCTTACGTTTGGACGCCTATCGCCTAGCTTACGTTTGGACGCCTATCGCCTAGCTTACGTTTGGTCGCCTATCGCCTGTGTATACCTAGTAGCATGTCGCCTAGAGTACACCTAATCGCCGAAACTACACTTAGTGTGTAGCCAAAATGTTGGATCAACCCTGGTACGTCCCAAAAGCCACGCGTATCAAGGTGTGGGTTAAACCTTGGATACGCTGGGCAGGCGAAGCTCTATACTTGAGCATAAGAGAATCATCCTTAACGTTACACGCTTGGGCGCACGAGGACTTGTGCTAATCAACTCTTGGAAGTGTGAAGCTACCGACGTCACCAAGCCTTGTGGAGAGAATACCTTGGATGTAACATAGTGGAATGAAGAACCTCCAGGGGGGAGTGGCGAGTGTCATCGGGCATCGCAGGGCGCGAGGTATGCTGCGGGGTGTGTCTTCGCGCGAGGGGTCATCGGTCGAGAGTCTTCGCGCGAGAGGTCATCGGTCGAGAGTCTTCGCGCGAGAGGTCATCGGTCGAGAGTCTTCGCGCGAGAGGTCGTCGGTCGAGAGTCTCCGCGCGAGAGGTCATAGCGCGACGTTGAGCACACACAGAGAACGTGGGACCCAGATTTCCAGCATGAGACGCGCGGCACGCGAGACACGTAGGCAAAAAGCGTTGGTTCAGAACAGTGACATCAGAATGTTGGCATGCGCAGGAAACACTCGCGGTCGTACTGTTCAGAGCAGCCGTTGGCATGCACAAGAGACAACAGTGGTAGTACTGTTCAGAGCAGTGGTTTGCATGCACAAAAGACAACCGAGGTCGTACTGTTCAGAGGAACGTACGCCCAGGCTTTTGCAGAAAAGGGGGAGGGCAGCAGTATACGAGGACAGGTATGGTTGGGATCAAAACCCACTGAGAGGAGGCAAAGAGCGTTACAAGTGACCCAAGAGTGAAAGAGCGAGACTATCTTCATCCTCCTCCTTTCTCCCCTTCACGCTGCGTTTTCCAGGCATCCTCAAGCACCAGTTTGACGTTTGCCCTTAGAGCACCTGGGGAATTCTCTGCAAGAGCTTAAGGCATCCTCGAAGCTCGTGGAGTTGGAGCTCTTAGTAAGGTTGCGCAAGTCCAGGTAAGGGAAGCTAGACCTCTTTTCCATACAAGCCATAGTGTAGCTTTTTCTGAAGTGTGGGCGACGTGGTCGCCGTTTTCGCTTTTGTCTTCGTGAAATGCTTGGTTTGTGTGCTTGGGCGACGTGGTCGCCGGTTTTAAACATAGCCTTTGAAATACCATGTTTTTGAACTAGATCGCCGGTTTTGGCGCTGTTTTACGATATCTCTGTTTTTGATGTTGTTTTGAAACTACTTGAGATTTACATGAGATATTCGAAGATCTGAAGCTTTGAAATGTTTGTTGATGTGATTTGCATCGTTTACTTGAGTGGTATGATGTCTTTGAATGCTGTGAATGTGGGATCGAGGCATAGTATTTTCAGGAAAGGAAATACCGTGTTGAGATTGGTTAGGAAAGTGCATTGATCAGTGAGTAACCTGTTAATGAGACGATCTTGACTCTGCTGAGATAATGGAATCACGTAGATGAAGTTATTCAGTTGGTGAGAGTCGAAGGAGGTTCGTATGAATGGGCGAGTAGTTTGAAAAAGAATGGGCTCGACTGTTATACGAATTAACCTTGTCATGCTGTATGGTGATGTGTTGAGATTCATCGTATGCTTGTGAATGTGTGAGATTTCACGGCGACCCTGTGGATGTGTGAGATTCCACAGTGGGCAGTATGACAGGTGCATGTCTCTGGATACTAAGTTCAACACACGAGTCAATCCGGAAGTAGTGTCAAGTGTCTTGTGTTGTGAGTCAGTGGAAAGTCTGACATGTGAAATGAGAAACTTGAATATTGATAGACACTTGATGCTGTATTGTGAAATAGAATGATTCTGAGGAATGTTGTGAAGTTTATGATTTTTGGGCGATCAGGTGAAGGGATGAGCAGCTCTACGTTTTACATGGATAATCTTGAAACTTGTTTTACCTTAATTTTAATGTTCCTATTTAAACTCTCTTTAAAATGTCTAGCTTACCCTGTGGTGTTTCTTTGGTGTTGTGCTTGGTTCTCTTTAAAAACTGTGATGATCGTGTAATTGTTACACGGGAGCAGATGATCTTCCAGGAAGGAGAGCTCCTTAGTGAGTGGTCGCCGAGGGAGAGATCGCCGGTTTTCGTGTCCTGATAGAAGATCGCCCGTTTGGAGGTCTTCTGTTAGGGATCGCCGTTTTAAAGTTGGAGATCGCCGTTTTCTTTTAAGACCGCCTGACTTACTGCATTTCTTTTATTTTCGTAAAATCTTGCAAACATTTGATTTGGTTATGTATTAAACTCCCTAAGAGGAGTAACTTCATTTCTGATATATATAAATACATATTATTTTGCACTCTTCAATATTATTTGGTTACACTTAATTTCAATTATACATGGATGTATGTATTATTTTGGCGGGATGTTACATAGTCGTACTGTTCAGGGAAGCGTACACGCAAACTTCCCGACAGAGTGGGTGGTGGCAGCGGCTTTTGTGGACAAGTTGGGTTAGATTCAAAAACCCACTTCTGAGAGGCAAAGAACGTTGCAGTGGTTCAAGAGTGAAAGAGTGAGTTTACCTTCATCCTTCTCTTTTCTCTCCTTAACGCTGCGATTCAGGCATCCTCAAGCACCAGGGCGACGAGCGACGACTGCCCTTAGAGCACCTGGGAGGTTCTCTGCAAGTTCTACAAACCAGATGCAAAAACAGAGCTAAGGCACCTTTAAGCTTCGGTGGGTTTTGGAGCTCTAAGTGTTTTGCGCAAGTCCAGGAAGGGAAGCTAGCCTTATTTCCAACGAAAACCTTATATTAGATGATTGAGATGATGGGGCGACGTGGTCGCCGGTTTTCAACTGTTATTGCATAATCCCCTGTTTTTGGACGAGATCGCCGGTTTTGGCGTTGTTTTTCGAACTCCCCTGTTTTTGGTGTTGTTTGAAACTGTTTGAGATTTAAATGTGATATTCGAAAATCTGAACCTTGGAATGAGTTTTGCTGTGATTGGAATCGTTCATTTAAGTGTTATATGATGTGTTAAATGTTGTGAATGTGGGATCAAGACATAGTATTTTCAGGAAAGGAAATACCGTGTTGAGATTGGTTATGAGGTGTATTGATCAGTGAGTATCCTGTGAATGAGACGATCCTGACTCTGCTGATATGATGGAGTCACATAGATGAAGTCATTCAGTTGGTGAGAGTCGAAGGAGGTCCATATGTATGGGTAAGTCGTTTGAAAGATAACTGACTTGACCTGTTATATGGATTAACCCTGTCATACTGTGAGAGTGATGAAATTGAGATCGAGATTGTGTTGATGCGCATGGCTGTGGAAACATTACAGCAATGAAGTATGACAGGTGCAGGTCTCTGGATGCTAAGTTCAACGCACGAGTCTTCCGGAAGTAGTGTCAAGTGTCTTGTGTGATGAGTCAGTGGAAGTCTGACGTGAGAAATGAGAAGCATTGAATTGACAGACACTTGATGAATTATGTGAATTGAACAACTCTTGAGGAAATTGTGAAATCTGTGATTACTTGATGGTCATGTGAAGGGAATGAGAAAGTTGATGGTTTTTACGTGGGTGTCTTAAAATTTGTTTTATCTTGATTTTGAAGTTCATATCTAAACTCTCTTTCAAATATCTAGCTTACCCTGTGATTTTGGTGTTGTGTTTGGCTTTTTCTTAAACCTGTGATGATCGTGTATAATTTACACGGGAGCAGATGATGTTGCAGGAAGTAGAGCTCCTCAGTGAGTGGTCGCCGGAAGGAGATCGCCTGTTTCTGTTTCTGTTAGGCGATCACCCTTTTTCTGTTGTCCGATAGGAGATCGCCCTTTTCTGATAGGAGATCGCCTTTTTCTGTTAGGAGATCGCCTGTTTTTTTTATTTTGCTGTATTTTGTTTACGTTTTTGGAAACTGACCGATTATGTATTAAACTCCCTGTGAGGAGAAACCTTCATTACATATATATAATTATGTTCACTTCGATATATTTGTTCCACCTTTATTTTATTACATAAATATGAAAAGTAATTTGGCGGGATGTTACATTAATGGTATCAGAGCAGTTCGTCCTTAGGATGACCTGAGGGCTGTGGTCCATTGTGTTTCTTCTGCTCATAAAGTTTATTTGAGTTTTAAATAACAACTATAGTGAAAGGTTTTCAAACGTTTTTGTATTGAAATTTTGTGTGTGCTTTAGTGAATATATGCCCTAACTGAAAATCTTAGTATTAAGAATGAGAGGGTCTTGATAAAGTGGTGAGGGTGCACACTCATAACTGGATCGAGATGATTCTCAATCTTAATTCCAAAGGTTTGATGTTTAGCATACATTGAATTCGGGTGTGATTTATGTCATTTTATTGAGTGTTTTTGTAATTGATTGAAAGTGGTTGTTTGGATTGATGGTTGTATACCAGTAGCTGTTCTGGTGTTTTGCTTGAGGTTATAAGTATTATGATTCTGATTGATGAACTCAAATTCTTAATGACTTTGAGATGCTGACCTTTGTAAGGTCTAGATGTTACCTCTTGAATGAATTGATTTCTTATCGATCTCATTCTTGTAGTTGTAGGGAATATAGAAACCCATAGTTTCAAAATCTGAAACGAAGAAGATGGCACGTAGACCTCCTACCCCTCCCCAACCTTCTTCGGAAATGAGCCAGATTGCCAAGGCTATTGAGATGATGGCAACTGCCATCCAACAACAGAATGCAGCGATGGCTCAGAACCATCAAGCTGCAATGCACCATTGGGAAACTGCTCGGTCGGCTGAGACAAATTCCCACATCGGTCAGCCTCAGGAACAGATGGGACTAACTGAGTTCATGAGGCACAACCCACCCAAGTTCAGTGGGAATGCTACCCCTGATCAAGCAGATCAGTGGGTTAGGGAGTTGGAGAAAATCTTTAGGGCGACCTCCTGCCCTGAAGAGAAGAAGTTGGTGTTCGCCACCTATTTGCTATCTGGAGAAGCCGAGTTCTGGTGGATGGGAGCTCAGCAGATGATGGAGGCCCGAGAGGATGTGTTGGATTGGGAGAGCTTCAGGGTGAGGTTCCTGGAGAAATACTTCCCAGACAGCGCAAGGTTTGCGAGGGAAGCTGAGTTCCTAAAGTTGGAGTAGGGGGATATGTCTGTGAACGCCTATGCTGCTCGGTTTGAGTACCTCGCCCAATTCTATACCCAGGCGACCTCCGAGGCCTGGAGGTGTAGGAAGTTTGAAAAGGGACTGAAGCATGGGCTGAAGAGGACCATAGCCCCGATGTGCATCAGGGAATTTCACGCCTTAGTAGAGAAGGCGAAGATGGTGGAGACTCTGGAAAAGGGTGATTCTCGGGTGATCAGGTCACACCTAGGGGGTTCTTCCAGTGGGAAGGCTAAGGCGCAGCACCCACAAAGCAAGCCCTATGCGAGACCTCCACCACATCGGGCGGGAACAACGTCATCCCAGTTGCAGCAGCAACAACCTTGGAAACCCAGATGTTTCACGTGCCAAAAGATGGGGCACATTTCTAGAGATTGCCCTAACAGAAATAGGATGACTCAAACCGTGGGTTCTCAACAGTTGAGAAACAAAGGCAGCAGACCTCAGGCAACAGGGAGAGTGTTTGCCATGTCAGGAGCAGAAGCGTCTCAGTCAGGTAACCTCGTGCAAGGTGTTTGTTTTATAGATGGTAGAGGTGTAAAAGCCTTGTTTGATTATGGAGCGACACACTCCTTTGTGTCAAGCCTGTGTGTAGCCGAGTTGGGCCTTCTAGTGAAGGAGTTACCGTTTGAACTGTTGGTCTCTACACCTGCGTCAGGACAGGTGTTGACCTCTACAGTTTGCCCCGAATGTCCAGTGATAGTAGAGGGACGCAGATTCAAAGTGAACTTGATCTGCCTACCTCTTCAGGACCTAGATGTTATCCTGGGAATGGATTGGCTAGCTGCCAATCATGTTCTCATAGACTGCGGTAGTCAGAAGATAGCGTTTCCAGACCTCCAAGAGTCAGATGTGATATCAGCTCAGCATGGGTGGTCGAAGTTGGAAAGAGGGGCGAGGTGCTTCGTGATGCTAGCTCGGTTGGAAGTGAAGAATGAAGGGGACGTAAGCAGAATACATGTGGTGAAAGATTTCACGGATGTATTTCCAGAAGAAGTACCTGGATTACCCCCTAAGAGAGAAGTGGAATTCTCTATTGATTTGGTACCTGGAGCTGGACCAGTGTCAATGGCACCTTACAGGATGGCACCAGCCGAGTTGGTAGAATTAAAGAAGCAAGTGGAAGAGTTGTTGGAGAAACAATTCATCAGACCCAGTGTATCTCCATGGGGGGCTCCAGTGCTCCTAGTTAAGAAAAAAGATGGAGGGTCTCGGCTGTGTATAGATTACAGGCAGTTGAACAAGTTGACCATCAAGAACAAGTACCCCCTACCTAGAATTGATGATTTGATGGATCAAATACATGGGGCCTCGGTGTTCTCAAAGATTGATCTGAGATCGGGGTACCACCAAATTTTGGTAAAAGCTGAAGATGTTCAAAAGACAGCATTTAGGTCTCGTTATGGGCACTATGAGTATGTGGTGATGCCGTTTGGAGTCACAAATGCTCCAGCTCTGTTCATGGACTACATGAATAGGATTTTTTGCCCTTTCTTGGATAAGTTTGTGGTAGTCTTCATAGACGACATACTCATTTATTCAAGGACCGAGGAAGAACATGAAGAACATCTGAGGATAGTGTTGGAGATTCTGAGGGAGAAGCAACTCTATGCCAAGTTCTCTAAGTGTGAGTTCTGGCTGAAGGAAGTCAACTTCTTAGGACACGTGATATTTGCCGAGGGGATCTCGGTGGATCCAGCCAAAGTGGAGGCAGTGCTTCAGTGGGAACGTCCTAAGACAGTTACTGAGATAAGGAGTTTTGTGGGTTTAGCTGGCTACTATCGGAGGTTCATTAAGGACTTTTCCAAGGTAGTGGCTCCTTTAACACAGCTGACCCGCAAGGATCAACCTTTTGCTTGGACTGACCGATGTGAGCAGAGCTTCATGGAACTAAAGGAAAGGTTGACTAGTGCTCCAGTACTGGTGATCCCAGAGGTAGGAAGACCTTTTGATGTCTACTGTGATGCTTCACATCAGGGTTTGGGATGTGTTTTGATGCAAGAGAAAAGAGTGGTTGCATATGCTTCAAGGCAACTCAAGGTTCATGAGAGGAACTATCCTACTCATGATTTGGAGTTGGCGGCTGTGGTGTTTGCCTTGAAGATTTGGAGGCACTATTTATATGGAGCTCGGTTCCAGGTGTTCAGTGACCATAAGAGCCTGAAATACCTGTTCGATCAGAAGGAACTAAACATGAGACAAAGAAGGTGGATGGAGTTTCTAAAGGACTACGATTTTCAACTCATGTATCATCCAGGGAAGGCCAATGTAGTGGCAGATGCTTTGAGTAGA
Source organism: Phaseolus lunatus (assembly GCA_013389735.1). Taxonomy (NCBI): domain Eukaryota; kingdom Viridiplantae; phylum Streptophyta; class Magnoliopsida; order Fabales; family Fabaceae; genus Phaseolus; species Phaseolus lunatus. The sequence continues at coordinate 16,955,492 of CM023861.1, read as the reverse complement.
AAATCAATTCAAGTAGCCACCATGATGATGGAAGAGCAGAAACTGATCGAGCAATTCAGAGACTTAAATCTTGGGGTAGAATTTCATGTGAATCACATTAGTTGTAGTAAGCTGGCTATAACTAATGACTTCCTTGGAGTGATAAAGGATAAGCAGTTGGAGGATCCTAGCCTGAAGCGTACTGTGGAGTCACTAGGGACCGACCAGGCTAAAGACTTTGTGATGGGCGATGATGGGATCTTGAGATTTGATGGCAGAATTTGCATACCTGCAAATGAAGAGTTGAAGAAGATGATCCTAGAGGAAGTTCACAAGAGTCACCTTAGCCTACATCCAGGCATGAACAAGATGTACCATGACTTGAAGGAGTCATTTTGGTGGTTGGGCATGAAGAAAGACATCGCCCAGTATGTTACAACCTGCTTAACATGCCAGAAGGCGAAGGTAGAGCATCAAAGACCTGGCGGGTTGTTACAGCAACTGGATATCCCTGAGTGGAAATGGGACAACATTGCCATGGATTTTGTTACCCATTTACCCAGATCGGTAAAGGGTCATGATGCAATCTGGGTCATAGTAGATCGGCTGACGAAGAGTGCCCACTTTCTTCCAGTGAATTTGAAAATGCCCATGGCCAAGTTGGCATAGTTGTACATCAAAGAAATAGTGAGGTTGCATGGAGTGCCTTCTAGCATTGTTTCGGATAGAGATCCCAGGTTCACTTCACGATTTTGGCAGACCTTACAAGATTGTTTGGGAACTAAGTTGAGAATGAGCTCGGCATATCATCCTCAAACAGATGGACAGTCAGAGAGAACGATCCAGTCCTTTGAAGATCTACTGAGGACGTGCGTCTTGGATCAATTGGGACGTTGGGATGAGGTGTTGCCGCTGGTGGAGTTTACCTATAATAACAGTTATCACGCCAGCATAGGGATAGCGCCATACGAAGCCTTGTATGGAAGGAAATGCAGAACTCCATTGTGTTGGTACCAGGAGGGCGAAACAGTATTGGTTGGACCAGAGTTGATTCAGCAGACGACCGAGAAGGTGCAACAGATAAAAGACAGGATGAGAGCATCTCAAAGTAGGCAGAAATCTTATGCAGATCAGAGGAGAAAACCTTTGGAGTTTGCTGCTGGAGACCATGTGTTCATGAGAGTGACACCAACCAAGGGTGTAGGACGGGCGATCAGATCAAAGAAGTTGTCCCCTAAGTTCGTGGGACCATACCAGATCTTAAGGAGGATTGGTCCAGTGGCTTATGAGATCGCCCTCCCTCCCCATTTAGCGAATCTGCACAATGTCTTTCACGTATCACAGCTGAGGAAGTACATGGCAGACCCTAGTCATGTGCTGGAAGTAGACGATGTGCAGATCAGGGATGACTTGTCCTTTGAAGCGAAACCAGTCAGGATTGACAATCGGCATAGTAAACAGCTCAGAGGCAAGACCATCAGCATGGTGAAAGTGGTGTGGGATGAGAGATCGGGTGATTCAACTTGGGAGTTAGAAGAACCCATGAGAGAAGCCTATCCATACCTCTTTTCCTTGTAATTCAATTTTCGAGGACGAAAATTTTCTTGTTGTGGAGAATGTAAGGACCTGTAAAATTAAATTGGAATAAAAAGGAATATATTTTAAATGAATTCTAAGTATGTTTTTACTTAAAATAAAAAGGAAGGAAAGTGTAGTTTAGAAGACTATGAGATCACCTGGTTAGTAGATAATCGCCTGTCGCCTAGATTACACGTGATCGCCAGTCGCCTATGGTGCACATGATCGCTGAAAGTGCACTCAGTATGTGGTCAGGATACTAGATCAACCAGAGTGGGTTCCAAAAACCACGCGTATCAAGGTGTGGGTTAAGCCTTAGATACGCTGTGCATGCGAAGCTCTATGCTTGAGCATAAGAAATCGTCCTTAGTGTTGCATGCATGGGCGCACGAGGAGGAGTGCTGATCTACTCTTGGAAATGTGAAGCTACCGACGTCACCAAGTCATGTGGAGATGATACCTTGGACGTAACATAGTGGGATGAAGAACCTTCAGCAAGGCGTGGCGATGTGTCGTCGGGCATCGCCGTGGCGCGAGGCATGCGGGCATCGCCGGGGCGCGAGACTTGATGGCATCGCCAAGGCGCGAGGCATGCGGGCATCGCCGGGCGCGAGGCATGCGGGCATCGCCGGGCGCGAGGCATGCGGGCATCGCCGGGCGCGAGACTTGAGGGCATCGCCAGGGTACGAGGCATGCGGGCATCGCCGGACGCGAGGCATGCGGGCATCGCCGGGCGCGAGGCATGCGGGCATCGCCAGGACGCGAGACTTGCGGGCATCGCCAGGGCGCGAGACATCGGTCGTCTCCTAGGGAGAGACATCGGTCGTCGTCCAGGATGAGACATCGGTGGATAGTCATCGCGCGAGCGGTCATCGGTGGAAGGTTATCACGCGATGTCGAGTTTCATACAGATAAGGTGGGACCCAGGCTCCCAGCATGAAACGTGCTGCACGCGGGACACGTAGGCAAAAAGGGTGGTTCTGAATAGTGACATCAGAGTGTTGGCCTGCGCAGAGGCACGCGTAGTCGTACTGTTCAGGGAAGCGTACACGCAAACTTCCCTGCAGAGTGGGTGGTGTAACATCCCGCCAAAATACTATACAAATGTATATGGTGAAAATAAAGGTAACAAATAGATTCTATGAATAAAATAATATATATATGAAATGAAGTTGCTCCTCTTAGGGAGTTTAATACAAATTCGGTCAATTTTCCAGAAACATAAACAAAATACAGTAAAAAAAACAAAGCAGGCGATCTCCTATCGGAAGAAACCGATCTCCTATCGGAGGAGCCAAAACAGCGATCACCTATCAGGACATAAAAAAAACAGGCGATCACCCGTTAGAGGCAGAAGAAAACCGGCGATCTCCTCCTCGGCAATCACTCACTAAGGAGCTCTTCTTCCTGGAAGATCATCTGCTCCCGTGTAACAATTACACGATCATCACAGTTTTGAGAAAACAACCACAATAACAGACAAAAGGGTAAGCTAGATAATTTAAAAGAAGTTTAAATCATGAACATGAAAATCCAAGTAAACCAAGTTCCAAAATACCCATGTAAAACGTAAGGCTGCTCATAGCATTCAGCTGATCGCCCAAAATCACAAACTTCACAATATTCACCCATAGCCATTCCATTTCACAATACAGCATCAAGTGTCTATCAATATTCAAGTTTCTCATTTCACATGTCAGACTTTCCACTGACTCACCACACAAGACACTTGACACTACTTCCGGATTGACTCGTGCGTTGATTAGACTCAGAGATCTGCACCTGTCATACCACAACTCTGTGAAATCCACACAGGGTCGCTGTGAATCCACACAGCATGCGCATATATCATCTCAATGTTACCATAGTTCTCCTGGTATGACAGGGTTAATCCATAGGACAGACGGAGCTCGTTCTTTTTCACACGAGACGCCCATCATATAGACCTCCTTCGACTCTCAACGACTGAGTAACTTCCTCTACGTGATTCCATTAACTCAGCAGAGTCAGGATATCCCCTTAGGAATCACCGATCAATGCACCTACCACAAGATCTTACACGGTATTTTCTTTCCTGAAAATACTATGCCTCGATCCCACATTCACAGCATTCAAAGACATCATGCCACACTTAAAAGAATGATTTCAATCACAGCAATAGCCATTTCAAAGGATTCATATTTTCGAATATCTCATGTAAATCTCAAGCAGTTCTCAAAACAACATCAAACACAAGGAGTTCGCAAAACAGCGCCAAAACCGGTGATCTAGTTCAAAATATGGTATTTCGAAGGCTGTATATTAAAACAGACGACCACGTCGCCCAAGCACACAACACAGAGCATTTCACGAAGACGAAAGCGAAAATGGCGACCACGTCGCCCACACTTCAGAAATGGTTCAACTATGGCTCGTAGTAAAGATGAAGGCTAGCTTCCCTTACCTGGACTTGCGCAACCACCAGGAGCTTCGAAATCCAACGAAGCTTGCAGAATACCTTGGCTCTGTTTTTCGCGTCTGGTCTGAAGAACTTGCAGAGGACTACCCAAGTGCTCCAATGGTGTTGCTTCTCGTCGTACTCTTGTATGGAGAGGCTGAAATCGCAACGCGGAGGAGGGAACTCACTCTTTCTCTCTTCGACTACAACAACGTTTTCTTCCTCTTCAGTAGTGGATTTCAGTAACTTAAACCAACTTATCCCTCCAAAAGCAGCTGCCACCACCCACTCTGCAGGGAAGTTTGCGTGTACGCTTCCCTGTACAGTACTACTAAGCGTGCCTCTGCGCAGGCTACGCTATGAGGTCACTATTCTGAACCACCTTTTGTCTACGTGGCGCGCGCGCAGAACATCTCTTGCTGGGAGTCTGGGGCCCACGTTCTCTGGGTGTAACTCAACGTCGCGCGATGACCTTTCGCCGATGACTACCAGCTCGAAGAGAAACCACTGATGACCTCTCGCGCGAAGACGATCCACCGATGACCTCACGCGAAGACTACCACCGATGACCTCGCGCGAAGACTACCACCGATGACCTCGCACGAAGACTACCACCGATGACCTCGCGCGAAGACCACCACCGATGACATCTTCCTGGCGAACGACCGATGTCTTCCTCTGGGAGACAACCGACGTCTTCCCTGGCGACGCCCTCATAACTCTCGCGCCTTGGCCACGTCCACATGCATCGCGCCCTGGCAATGCCCGCATGCCTCGCGCCCGCGCGATGCCCGCATGCCCCTCGCGCCCGCGCGATGCCTGCATGCCTCTCGCGCCCGCGCGATGCCTGCATGCCTCTCGCGCCCGCGCGATGCCTGCATGCCTCGTGCCCAGGCGATGACGTGTAGTCTAGGCGACCGGCGATGATGTATAAACAAGGAACTCTTATAGTTTTTTTTTCTAGACTACACTTTCCTTCCTTTTTAACTTAGATAAAACATACTTAGAATTTACTTAAAACATACTCTTTCATTCCAATAAATTTCAGGTCCTTACAGGTGGTGGCAGTGGCTTTTGTGGACAAGTTGGGTTAGATTCAAAAACCCACTTCTGAGAGGCAAAGAACGTTGCAGTGGTTCAAGAGTGAAAGAGTGAGTTTACCTTCATCCTTCTCTTTTCTCTCCTTCGCGCTGCGATTCAGGCATCCTCAAGCACCACTGCGACGAGCGACGACTGCCCTTAGAGCACCTGGGAGGTTCTCTGCAAGTTCTACAAACCAGACGCAAAAACAGAGCTAAGGCACCTTTAAGCTTCGGTGGGTTTTGGAGCTCTAAGTGTTTTGCGCAAGTCCAGGTAAGGGAAGCTAGCCTTATTTCCAACGAAAACCTTATATTAGATGATTGAGATGATGGGGCGACGTGGTCGCCGGTTTTCAACTGTTATTGCATAATCCCCTGTTTTTGGACGAGATCGTTGGTTTTGGCGTTGTTTTTCGAACTCCCCTGTTTTTGGTGTTGTTTGAAACTGTTTGAGATTTAAATGTGATATTCGAAAATCTGAACCTTGGAATGAGTTTTGCTGTGATTGGAATCGTTCATTTAAGTGTTATATGATGTGTTGAATGTTGTGAATGTGGGATCAAGACATAGTATTTTCAGGAAAGGAAATACCGTGTTGAGATTGGTTATGAGGTGTATTGATCAGTGAGTATCCTGTGAATGAGACGATCCTGACTCTGCTGATATGATGGAGTCACATAGATGAAGTCATTCAGTTGGTGAGAGTCGAAGGAGGTCCATATGTATGGGTAAGTCGTTTGAAAGATAACTGACTTGACCTGTTATATGGATTAACCCTGTCATACTGTGAGAGTGATGAAATTGAGATCGAGATTGTGTTGATGCGCATGGCTGTGGAAACATTACAGCAAAGAAGTATGACAGGTGCAGGTCTCTGGATGCTAAGTTCAACACACGAGTCTTCCGGAAGTAGTGTCAAGTGTCTTGTGTGATGAGTCAGTGGAAGTCTGACGTGAGAAATGAGAAACATTGAATTGATAGACACTTGATGAATTATGTGAATGGAACAACTCTTGAGGAAATTGTGAAATCTGTGATTACTTGATGGTCATGTGAAGGGAATGAGAAAGTTGATGGTTTTTACGTGGGTGTCTTAAAATTTGTTTTATCTTGATTTTGAAGTTCATATCTAAACTCTCTTTCAAATATCTAGCTTACCCTGTGATTTTGGTGTTGTGTTTGGCTTTTTCTTAAACCTGTGATGATCGTGTATAATTTACATGGGAGCAGATGATGTTGCAGGAAGTAGAGCTCCTCAGTGAGTGGTCGCCGGAAGGAGATCACCCTTTTTCTGTTGTCCGATAGGAGATCGCCCTTTTCTGATAGGAGATCGCCTTTTTCTGTTAGGAGATCGCCTGTTTTTTTTTATTTTGCTGTATTTTGTTTACGTTTTTGGAAACTGACCGATTATGTATTAAACTCCCTGTGAGGAGAAACCTTCATTACATATATATAATTATGTTCACTTCGATATATTTGTTCCACCTTTATTTTATTACATAAATATGAAAAGTAATTTGGCGGGATGTTACAAGAAAGACTCAGGTATATATACGAAACTCTTAACGAAATTAGGGGGAGTTTTTACAGATTCTTACAGCTTACACATTTGAGAGTTTCAGTTACACACGAGTCTCACAGAAAGATTCAGATATAGTTTTGGTGTTCCTGTTGCCTGACTTGAGCGTCGGAGCTACAACGGCCGCCAGAGGCGCCGTCTGTGTGTTTTGCAGGCAGCGTTTGGAGTTCCGGTGGTGGTTCTTGGAGCGTTCCTGCAGAACAGAAGGCTAGACGAAGGAGTGACGAGGCAATCCTCCACGTTCGAGTCAAGCGGCAGGATCAATAATAATTATTATTATTATAATAATAATAATAACAATAATACTAATAATAATAACAGTAATAATAATAATAATAAAAAATTAATAATAGTAATAATAAATAAAAATAATAGTAATAATAATAAGAAGAAGAAATAAAAATAATATTAATAAATAATAATAATAATTTTATTATTATTAATAATAATAATAAAAAATAATATTATTATTATTATTTATTATTATATTATTATTATTTTTATTATTAATAGGTTTAATTACCTTATTATTATTATTCATATTATTATTATTATTACTATTATTCTTCTTATTATTATTATTATTTATTATTATTCTTATTATTATTATTACTATTCTTATTATTATTGTTATTATTATTATTATTATAATTATTATTATTATTATATTTACTGTTATGATAATAATAATTATAATAATAATAATAACAAAAATAATAATCATATCAAAAATAATAATAATAATAAGAATAATAATAATAATTACAAAATTAATGATATTAATAATTAAAATAATAATAATAATATTTATTGTGATTAATATTATTATTGTTATGTATTACTATTATTATTAATATTTAATATTATTATTATTGTCATTATTATTATTAATATTATTATTATTGTTATGTCTATTATTATTATTACTGTTATTATTATTATTAATATTATTATTATTATTTCTATTATTATTATTATTACTGTTATTATTATTATTAATATTTTTTTATTATGATTATTATTATTATTGTTATTGTTATTAATATTATTATTATTAATATTATTATTTTTTTATTTATTCTTATTATTATTAATATTTTTATTACTGTTATTATTATAATTCTATATCTAAACCCCCAGAAAAACAAATATAAAAAACTTGGTTATAATAACATAAATAATTTATGCATTAAATATTGAGCCAGACTGGCTCTGATACCAAATATTGTAACAGGATCTAATAAAATATGAAAGATATGAAAGATGATAAAAACTTAGATGCACAAAGCTTTGTGAAAACATCAGAGATTTTATTGCAGAAACTTTTGTTTACAAAACACGCTCAACCTTACTCTAAAACTTGCTCTGCCTCCCACCTCTTGAAGGCTTCCTTATATAGACATATAATCCTACTACAAGACAAACTACAACTATTTACAACTTAACTTTTACATATTTGTGGCAGATTCCTTTAATAAAGCTACTTTAATAAAGTAGTGGCTTTGAGCTTATGACTTGATTTGTGGCAGAAAACTTTTTTGGTGATATGACCTTTGTGGTTACACAAATTTCCTATTACTGAATCCTCTTGATGGCGAATTTGGATTTTAGTAGTAATACATATCTTCGTTCTGTAGATATGGATTTGATTGAGAAGATCCGACATCTGAATCTTCCTTTACAAAGTCGTGTTGTGATGATACTTCTTGTAATGTCTTTTCAAACTCTTCTTTTGAGGATGCTGATGCTAGTGCGACCATTATCTTTTGTTTGTTTGTGAGAAATAGGGATTCTTCATTGATGGCAGTCTTATCTGTAATGGTAGTTCCTTGAGATTTTAACCAGTTCTTTATCCTGTTTATGGTGATGAGATCAAGATTGAAACTTTTCCACCATTTTAGGCGGAGTCTTCTGGCTAGCATTTTGATTTCTACCCCTTCATATGGATTTGTAAGAACATAATCCCATGCTATGATCCAAGTGGTAGACTGAGATGCTACAAATGATATTAATCTATATCCCGATACAAATGATGATTTTTCTTTAAAATAATTATAAACTTCTGTGACTTGTTGAGGGAAAATGCCAGGAAGTGGTCCAAAATCTTTAAACCATTTAATAAACCATTTAGGAAATTTTAATGGGATTCCTCTTCGAAACCAAATGAACCAAGAATGTCTTCCTGGAATGAGATGCAATATATAACTCCATGCATTAATATAATCATAATAAGTGTAATATTGAGGAGAATATGTTCTGGTAAATTATTTGACTTTATGAGGAGGTTGGTTCCAATCTTGTGGGGTAATAATTTGCAAAATTTTTATTTTTGAGTACATAATATTGCCTTGTTCATCAGGGGTATGAACAAGTTCTATAGAATCAGTATCTACTAATATGAATTCATAGAAGGTTCTGTTTTTATCGAGACTTTCTGGAGGATAGTGGAACAAAGGAGGAAATAGTTCTTGTGCAGTTTTAATAGGATTTTCTTTTTGCCATTTTTTTCTAGGATAATTATAGGTAATAAATCCGGCTTGGCCGTATAGTCTTCATGTAATGGAATAGTTGGAACAGTTGGAGTAATGGGTTTTTGTGTTGAGGTGGATGTAGAAGATAATAAATTGGAGGATTTATGAAGGAAGTCTTTTGGACCAATAAGGGTATTTGTGTATTGTAATGGGGTATATCTGTTTTGTGACACTAATGGGTTTGATGCCTGTCTTACAATATTGGCTAGATTACTTTTTATGGGAGTTTAAGGTCTTAATGATAATGATGATGGTTGGCTATTTGCCACTTTAGGTGATCCCAGTGGGGGACCATATTGATCTTTTGTTGCTGCACTCACTGCATTTTTACTCATGAGGAAGCCTGTAAAAATTCTCTAGTTAGAAAGTCGGGAAGACAATTGTTCTCTCCTTTGATATGCTCAATTTCAAAATCAAAACATGATAGTAATGCTTGCCATCTGGCGAAAATATGCTTGGAAACCAAGTTCTGAACATCTTTGGTTAAAACGCTAGGGGCTGATTTGCAATCAGTCTTGATTAAAAACCTTTTGTTAAATAAATCATCTTGAAACTTTTGTAAACATAAAACAATTGATAAAATCTCTTTTTTAACGGTTGAATACTTTTGTTGTGATGCATGATAACGAACAATCTGTTCTTTTAAATCCTGAGAAATTCTTTGTTTTAAAATACCCCCATATCCTAGTTCTGATGCATCGGTTTCAACTATTAAAAAGGTTGATGGATCTGGTATTCCTAGGCAAGGTAATTTTTTGACTAGGGTTTTTATGTGTTTAATAGCTTCTGTCATGCTATCATCCCAAGCTGGAAGATTCTTCCTAAGCCTAGAATATAATGGGGCACAAATGATTCTAATATTAGGAATAAAGTCTGCTATATAGTTTACACATCCTAAGAATCTTTGTAACTGCTGCTTTTCTTTTATTTCGTTTGGGAATTTTTCTGCAAATTCTAATGATCTCTGTATTGGAGTGATGGTACCTTGATAAATTTTATATCCTAAAAATCTTATTTCTGTTTGAAATAGTTTTATCTTTTTTGCCGATACTACTAAACCATTGTCTTTTATTAAATTTATAAATTCCTCTAAATGACTTTTATGATCTATAATATTTTTTGAAAATATTAATATGTCATCTAAATATACTATGGCAAACTTCATGTACGGATAAAATATATCATTCATAATATTCTAAAACTCACTAGGAGCATTTTTTAATCCTTGTGGCATTACATTCCATTCATAATGGCTAAAGGGTACTACAAAAGCAGTTTTATATCTATCTTCTTCTTTTACTAAGATTTGATAATATCCTGATTTCATATCAAATTTTGAAAATATAGTTGCGTCATGAATTCTTTTAATTAAATCTGTTTTATTGGGTAAAGGGTACCTAATCCATTTTAATATTTTATTTAATGGTTTGTAATTTATGACTAATCTTGATGCTCCTCTTTCTATCTCAGAGGCTTTCATGACGTAAAAGTCGGTACAACTCCAAGGAGACTTAGAGGGTCGTATTAACCCTTTTTCTAAATATTCTTGAATTTCTTTTTTACAATATTCTAAATATTCTTGGTTCATCTGTATAGGCCTAGCTTTTGTGGGTATTTGTTTTTCATCAAAGTTATCAATCTATGGTAATGATACTGTATATTTTTTTCTATGCCAAAAAGCTATAGGGTTTGTTTCACATATCTCTTTTTCTATTTTGTCCTGATATTCTCTTACTAAAGATTTTATCCTTCCTGTTTTTAACTGTTCTTCTATCCTTTTAAATTTTATTTCTTTATTTAGTAAATTTATTTGTTTTTTCTTTCCTTCAATGGGTGATATCAAAATTTTTTTTAATAATTTTAATTCTCTAGTTCTAGGAGGTTTAACGAAGTCAAAACAAACTTCTTTTCCTAAAGTATTTGTTACTAATCCTTTTTCGATTACTTGGAATGGATATAATAGAGTCAAAAACGGGGTTCCTAATACCATGATCTGATTTAAATTTTTCATTAATATGAACGAGGTATTGTAACAAATATTATTTTTACATATTTTAGCATCAGATAATTTGTATTTTATGTTCATATTTGTTCCATCTGCACTTGCTACAACTTCTGTTGTTTTCTCATAATATCGTGTGGGTATGATCCCTTCATGAATACAATTTACATCTTCTCCTGAGTCTATTAATGCGATTATAGTAAAGATTTCTTCTTTTATTACTAAGTTTACTTCTGTATGCCATTTATGAGTTGTTATGTAACTTAATAGATTAATATAATTATCAGAGGTGGATGTTCCCTCTCCATTTTCTATTTTTTCCTTTTCTTGTTTCTGTAAGATTTCTTTTCCTTCTACTTCTAATTGTCTATATTCTAATAGAATATCGTTTTCTTTAAGCTTTTGGATTTCTTGTTTTAAATTTTTTATTTCATTCTGTAAATCTTTTATAGTAACTTGTTGATTTATTGGTGTGAATTTTTTATAAATATCTTTTATATTTATAGGTTCTATAGGTTTCTTTACTTCTTCGTTCTTTATAATTAAATCATTTAATTGTGATAAAAATTTATTTTTTAATGGGGAGTCTTCTAATTTATCTATGATAGATATTAGGGTACTAGTTTGATCTCTATTTAACATGTTAATAGATTTCTGACAGTTTCTACAATTACATATTTCTGGTCCTAAACAATAATCTTCTTTATTATTAATAACCTCTTCACTACTTTGTTCTGAATGTATTTCATCTACTTCTAATTCATTTATCTCTTCATTCTCTTCTTCTTCTTCTGTAGTTTCTTCTGATTCAGAATTTATTAATACATTTATGAGGTTCTTCTTCAATTTTTCATCTTCTAATAAATTTATTTTCTTTATTATTTTACAATTATTTGCATAATGTCCTTGTCTACCGCACTTCCAACATACATAATCTTTTTTCTTAAGTTTTTTATATTTGGGTTTTCTATTTGGTTTGCTTTCTAATGGAGATAGATTAATTCTTTTATTATTATATAACTTTTTATATGGTTTTCGTTCTACTTTGTTTTGGTTTTTGATTATTTTCTTTTTCTTAGCACTAGATGCTCTAATGGGTTCTATTCCATACTGCTGACAAAAGTTTCCTATTTCTCTTTTATTAATCATACTTTCTTTTCTAAGCTTATTCTGGATTTTAAAGTCTGTACAAATTTGTATACCTGTTTCTACTACTATATTGTGAATTTGACCATAAGTTAATAAATCATAATTTATTGGTTTTCCATAATGTCTCTCTAGGTTCATCCTAACCTTTTCTGCAAATAATTTGGGTAGACCGACTATAAATCTTTCCTTCCAAAATCCAGCAAAACCATCTTCTCTCAATGTTATTTTTGATTAAAATGTATCTTTATACCACCTATAATCTGACATGGTTGGATAATATAAATTTGCTAATTGGTTTGCTGATCTTTCCTTAAATATATTGGGATCTCCTACAAAGTTTTGAATAATAGAATATATTAATGTTGATACAACATCTTCTTGCTGATTTTCTCCTTTAACACTATTTATGATTGCCTGCCTATCCTATTCAGTACAGAGATTGTCCCACCAACCTTTTAATTGGCCTGTAAATCCTTGAATTATAACTATAGCTGCTGACTTATCACTACATCCTTTTGTTTTATGAGCGGTGGCCGCCATGATCATCTGACATGTTAAATCTAATATAGCTTGTTCACTTAATCCATCTAAATTCCATTCTACTATATCATTTCCTGAAAAACTATTATGTACTAATTCTCCTCTTTCTTCAAATTGTATGTCTGCTGGTGTTGGTCTATTATACCAATTTCTAAGTCTAGGATAGGTTTTCATTTTATTTACTTCTAATATGTTTATGGAATTCTTATTTATTTCTTCTATTTTTAAATCTGTATTACTTCTTAACTTTAATGATTCTAATTCTTTCTGAGGGACATTAAATAGCTTATATATAGGTTTTACTGGTTCTTTCGAACTACTAGATTCTTCTTTGAATGATAAATTTTCTATTCTGGATAATTGTTTTGTCATAATTTCTAATACTGTATTTGAATAATTAATTTGTGAATGTATCTTTTTTATGTCTTTAGTATCTATTTGTCTTTCTTCCAATTTTACGTCTTTATACGGGCTAGCTTCTACTTCAAAATCTTTTAATGGTTGTATTTTTATTCCTTGAATAGGAGGATATTCTGATTCTATAATTTCATTATTTATGGTTTTTCAAGTATTGGTTCTTTTTTGTAATGGATATACTTCTTTATTACCAAATGGATATCCTAAATTATTCTCTTGACTATATAATTTAAACTAATCAAAAAAATAAACATTTATCTTAATTTTATTCATATAATTATAAAATTTTGTTCTAAAATCTTCTGTCTGTTTTGTAGAGTATGTCTTAAAATACCAATCTCTTTTATCTTTGTTATACTTAGCATTCAAGTCTTCTCTAATCCAATTTTTATCTATTTCAAAGTGTTCTTCTATGGTTAATGTATTTAATATTTGTGATGCCGTAGGTGAGTATTGAGGGGACTCTGAATTTCTTGATTCTGAATATACTGGTTTACTAACTATGGGAGTAATATTACTTAATCCTCTTAAGTCTAGATTTATGGCTGAGTTATCTACAGAATGTCTGGATGGTTGTCCTTTATGAATTATTTGTGGTTCCCTTATTTTAAAAGATAATGATTTATTCATTCTTAATCTAATATTGGTTCCGTCTTGAACTATTTCTCTAATTTGGGTATTATAAATTTTTGGTTCTTCTATAATATCTTCTAGTATCCATTTCTCTGGTACTTTTTCAACTATTTCTTTATGACTTAAGCGTTTCGGAGTCTGAACTGATGATTTTTTAAGATTGGCTTCTACTAATATAGTTTCATCTGTAGGTGAAGATCTTAATGCCTTATAATTATAATTTATTTTTGTAATTTTATAATAAATTATATAAATAATCTGAATAGGACCTGATAGTTCGTCTACTATCTCTTCTGGTGTTTGGACATATAGTTTTATGGAGTTACTCGTCTTTTCATTTCTTATGTTCATAGAAAAGTTTGGATAACAGTTGAAGAATGATGGACCATCATGAAGATTACTTTCTAATATTGCTATTATTGAGTCATTAAATTTTTTAAATCTTATGTCTCTTAACATTATAAGTATGGGACTATTTATACCTAGTCTATAATTTGGTTTTGCTGCTACTTGTATTAATCCTAGATGTATGAAATTATATCCATTTTTTATGTGTTGATCTAATAATGATTGTTCTAATAGGTTAATGGTTTTATTATTTTTAGTTCCTGGGTAACTATATTCTACTATATGTATTTCATCCTGATTTGTTGACCAAAATTTATGTTGTTTATATACTTCACATTTTTTTACTATGGGTATTGACCAATTATGAAGAGAGTTTTCTATTTCTGCTATCTGTAATTCTTTTTCTTTATTGTTTTCAGAGTTAGATGAAGATGAAGCTTCTTGTTGCGGAGTTCTAATCACTACTTGTTTATCTTTGTTTCTTAATCCTAAGTCACTTAGGGTTCTAAGAAGATTTGGCATCCTTAATCTTTCTCTAGTCTCCATGCTATGGGACCACTGCTGACCAACACATTTACTGCCTCTCTTAGGCCTTACCACCGGGACCACAGCTGACCAACGTATAAACACCTCTCGATGCTACCCTAGAGACTCTTTGAAAGAAATAAGAACAACAAAGGTCCTTAATGCCTTGGTGATATAGTTTTGAGATCCAAAAACTCACAAATAATAACTACAACTTACGCAGTAAAGTTGCTTAATCTTCTATCTATTACTCTTTTGATTAAGTTAATAATACGTTTGTAATATTCTACCTTGTTCTTATATTTAAGGATATCTGTAGTCTTTTCTTCTGAGTTTCTATATCTTTCTAATTTAAGACTGAATATCCTATGATATAATATGGCGTTTCTTAATGGGTTTGGGTTTCTCCTTTTAAGCCTTAGAATGGTAATATGACTAGTTTGTGGGTTATGCCCATATATAAAGAAGTTACTGGTTATTCCAAAATGAGGTTGATGAAAGGCTATGGATAAACAATTCTATATCTATACCCCCAGAAAAAAAAATATAAAAAACTTGGTTATAATAACACAAACAATTTATGCATTAAATATTAAGCCGGACTGGCTCTGATACCAAATATTGTAACGGATCTAATAAAATATGAAAGCAATAATTATTATTATTACTATTATTCTTCTTATTCTCATTATTTATTACTATTCTTATTATTATTATTACTATTCTTATTATTATTATTACTGTTATTATTATTATAATAATAATTATTATTATATTTACTGTTATAATAATAATTATTATAATAATAATAATAATTATAATAATAATAATAACAAAAATAATAATCATATAAAAAATAATAATAATAATAGTATTAATAATAATAAGAATAATAATAATAATTACAAAATTAATGACATTAATAATTAAAATAATAATAATAATAAGATTATTGTGATTAATATTATTATTGTTATGTATTATAATTATTATTAATATTTCTATTATTATTATTATTACTGTTATTATTATTATTAATATTATTTTTATTATGATTATTATTATTGTTGTTATTAATATTATTATTATTAATATTATTGATACAGCCTCTTGACCAAAACGTTAGAACTTCACCTTTTCAAACCTCATCCTCTCCAGCTTCACGCCAAGTACACCGATGACCTTCACCTGATAATCCTCAAAGAAACCTGAAAGAACAGTATGGCGCCTCTGCGGCCGGTTGCGCTCCGACGCTCAAGTCAGTGATCGAATCAACAAAGAATTTCAAAGAAAACTCAGAACCGTGTGCAAGTGAATCACCACAAATGAAAAAAAACGTCCCCTGAATTCCGTTAAGAATTCTATATATATACCTGAGTCTTTCTCTCTCCTGACCGTTATTCCTCTTGACACGTGGATAACATTTGGTCATACACGTGTCACCATCTGGAGTACCTGCAGCTGAAACGTTACTTTCACTTTGCTCCTGTGACTAAGTTATCCACACAGGGAGTAGCTTAGTGCACAGGCTACTCTGGGCACAACCTTAACATGGTGAGCTGGTTAACACTGGGTATCACGGCTCACACTACACATGGTGGCAGATATGCCACTTATCTTCTCTACTTTGGCGGCAGACATGCCACTTATCTTCTGTATTTAGACCATATAATAAGTGCTTACCAAGTCTTCTCAAATACTCGGCGATGTGCTCCTTTCGGCGACTTGTTGACCACCTGATCTCCTAATCTTCACACACGGCGATCATGTGCAATCTAGGCGATTACTGATTACATACGAGAGAAATCGGAGACCGCCGCCTTCTTCAACAAATGACAATCTCATCGACTTCTAAGTTACACTTTCCTTTCTCTTACTCTTTTTGATCCACGTGTCCTCCTCAAGCACGCCCACAGGATTACCTCACAATTACGTCATCACACCTGACTACTTGGTCAGTACACAAGCCCCCCAGTCTTAAGCTGTGACTAGTCTAGCGAAAAGACTAAGAAGTCGTCTTCAGGCGGTCTACAGGAGCGCACACTCTTGCACTAACACTGTTTGTTGATCTGACATTTCACCAACCCCTTTTAATCGCATGACACGTGGACACATCAATGGCCCTCTTTAACTGTCGTTTTCGCTTCTTATAACGTTCGAAACCCTTAAAACACTCGCGCCATTCACTGTTCCATTCATTCTTCTTCGCCTTCAGACATTCAAAGCATTTCTCTGTGAGACCCTTCGACTTCTTCAATCTCCAACCTTCGTGACGCTTTTCTGATCATCCAAAGGTAACCTTTTTATCTCTTCTACTGATGATTGCTGCATTTTAACCGATTCACATCATCCTTTATCTGTTTGGTGCATACGCTATGGGATGCTTTCTTATCTTTCTCGTAACTTAGGGTTTTTCTGACGACCCCTGTTCTTATAAACCCTTCATTTGTTCATTCTTCCTTCTTCTTCGAACCTTTCCTTCGAGTCACCCTTCCCTCATCTCTTCCTTTTTCTTTCTTTGCAGCTTCTTCAATGGTTCGCTACAAAACAACCGATAACCCTCCTCCATCGTCGCGGAATCCTCCGCCTAAGACTCGTAAAGTCTTGCCCATAACAAACCCTTCGTCGTCGCGCGTTTCCCCAAGAACCTCTGGGGCTCCAGCAACTCAAGCTGAGAGACCTGCTTCCTCCTCTCGCCCTAATCCATCCCGGGCCACTCCTCCTCAAGCCAGAGGAGCTGCTCCACCTTCCCATGATTACCGAGCATTATATTCCTAGGCTTCGCCAACGTTGCTGAAGGAGACCTCCTCAGTAACTTCTGCCCTTGAGATTCTGCATCTCAAGAGAGGGGATAAGCCTAACCTCTCATTCCATAAAGAACACGACAACAACCTCACCATCGTCCCATGCTTTCCTGGAGAACCCATCTGCGTGGATGATGAAGTCATTAATGGCGAGCTATTTTGCTTCGTCTACGCAACGATGTTCAAAAAGGTGAAGGTTAGGTTCCCCTTCACCCGATTTGAGAGGGAGCTCTTAACCGAACTTGACGTTGCTCCCGCCCAGCTTCACCCAAATAGCTGGGCGTTCGTGAGGGCATTCGAGATCCTCTGTGCACATCTGGGATTACCTGCTTCAGTGGATGTCTTCTTATTCTTGTTCGAAGCCAAAAATCCTGGAGATTGCCTCTGGGTAAGCCTGAACGGGATTGCTGGAAGGTCCTTCTTCTCGATATTCCAGCAATCTTATAAGGATTGGAAAGGAAAGTTTGTAAAGGTTTGTAAAAACGACGAGGACCCTTCTTTGCTCGATGGCTTTCCCTTGTACTGGGTGGACAAGGGAAATTGATCCGGTCGGTCATCGGTAGGCGATGACGTCAGAAGCAGATAACCACGTGGATCAATCACGGAGTGACGCGTGACACGTGAAGGCAGATAAACCAGGGTGGAGATCGTTCAAGAACGGCGATCAGTGGTCAGTTACCAAGTGACCGCCACCAGCAGATCAGTCCCTACTTGAGCGCCTGGAAAAAGAGCGCGAGAAGGGACGAAGCACCGATCAGTCATCGGTGCGTTCAGAGTGATCTGTCATCGGTTCATGCGTTGTGATCAGTCATCGGTGCATGGAGAATGATCAGTCGTCGGGGGTTCCTTGTCAACACGTGTTAAACTGGGACCCAAGCTCCCAGCGAGAACGTCGCTCAAAGACCTCGCCTGATTCCATAAGCAGAGCCCGAGGATGTGAAGAAGCACATCGGTCATCGGTGTGTGTTGAGGTGATATCGGCCGCGCGATGTGAACAACGCAATCGATGATCAGTAAAGCGCCCAGAGACAGTGAATGGCCTTAGTCGCGAAACAACCACGCATGAAGATGAGAAGACGCAGTTAAGTGCAGAATCCTGCTGGACGAGAACCCATCATCTCCCAGTAGGGCTGCATGTCTGCCACGTGGATGGTGAAGATGTTCCCAGAGAATAGGTAAGGCAGGTAGGCACAGAAGTCGAAGGGGTTGAGAGGAACCCACACGGCCACCCCTGTCAGACCTGGCACTCAAGTGAAGAAAGCTGGCATGCAAAGCACCCTGGGGAGTGGAAACGGCACTGCAGGGTAATTAAATGAACCTAGAGGTAGCCTGTAGGGGCTACGCAGGGTTTATATGAGGAAGAAGAACACCAAAACGAGGTATGCAATCTTTACCTCAGATACACAACACAAATCCAAAGAGCACTCAGTCTTCGAATCAAAGAGGACTAAGGGCACACACACATGGCCTCACACAGAGAAGTCTGAGAGAGACCTTTCGGTGTTCTCGTTGCCTGACTTGAGCGTCGGAGCCACAACGGCCGCTAGAGGCACCGTTCGCATGTTTTGCAGGTACCGCTTGGAGTCGTCGAAGGTCCCTGGAACCTCCTTGCAGAACGCGCAGCAGATAGGAAGTCAAACGAAGGAGTGACGAGGCAATCTCTCCACGCTTGAGTCCGCGGCGAGATCAGAAATAAAGGCTCCAAGGATAGCTTCAGGAGAGCAAGGAGCCCTGACAACATGGGAGAACTGGATAGAGACCTCTGCCTTTTCTGGAAAAGTGTAGCCGCCTCCAACATCACTCTTCCCACACCGTCTATCATTAGCTTTGAGTTTCTCGAAGACCAGCTAGACAAGCATATAGGTTATCTTTCGTTCTGTTCACTTAGCCTTGTTTCTTAATAACTGTATTGTTCTTCTGCTGGGTTTTTTCACTTCGGTACCCTAAGCTTGCATAACTACTCAGATATACCCTGTGCACGACCGTCTTCACTCATATTTACTTGAATTACGAACTACTGCTATTGTCTGATTGCTCATCTCTTTTGCTCTTGCTTTTGCCTTATGCAGACATGATGCTGGGGAGAAATAAAAGCTATGACGTACAAACTCGCGGCAGGCTCCCAGACTATTCCTAACTCGGTTGTTGAGGACGCCGCTATTCATGGGAGAACCCCCCCAGGAGGCTCTTCTCCTGCCACAACTCTACCTCCTCAAGCTAGAAGGAAGAAACTGGCTCCAAAAAGGCTTAAAAGAAAAACTCCTCAAGTAGTATCTGAAGATGAGGAGGAAAAGGACACCGAAGATGGCCTCATTACTAAACGCCAAAGGCCAACTGCCTCCAAGCCACCAAACCCCCCAACAACAACACCATCAGGTCTTCCTCCACTACCTTCAGATCTTCCCACTCCAACACTCCCTGAAAACAACATACCAACCACAGACCTTCCCTCACTAACTTCACCAGACCATACGACGCCACCACCAGCCCTTCCCGCTCCCTCAGAAATAATCCAAGCTCCTCCACTAGCCGCCGCACCACCTTCAACTGAAGGTGGCAGTCCCAACTTTGCAGAACACCCCCCAAGTGCTTCCACTCCTTTCCATTCTGCCGGGGAGGGGCCTCAATCTCAGGCCTCTACTGCTGGGCCCATCCTGATTGAGATTGAGGATACTGAGGCCTCTCCCCTTCCTGCCGCTGGAAAATCTGCCTCACCGCCACCCCTAGAAGCCCCCCTTGCCATCCAAGCAACAGAGGATGGTGGTGAGAGTCAGCCTCAGGTGCTTCCAGAAGGCCTAACTCCTGTCTTGCCCATTCCCAGTTTACTCATCGAGTCGTTGGGGTCTTTATCCTCCCAAGTGGGCAAGCTAATAGAAGGGCAAGCCAGTTTGATCTTCGAAGGCATGCAAGAGTTCATCCACAAGCTCCAAAGAGAAAATCTTCGCCTACAGGAGGAACATCACTCCTTAAAAGCTGAAGCAAGCAGGCTTTCTTGTGATATGATGGTGCGAGAACTTGTGCACACAAGACTGGAAGACGCCTTGAATGCTGAAATTCGAGTAGCTCACCACGAGACAGCTGACTTTCGCCAAAGACTCCAAGCCAAAACTATTGAAAACATCGAACTTGAGAGCAAACTCGCTCCCATGCGGGCCCAAGTGGCGGACCTGCAAGCTAAACAGAAGGAAGATGCCACGAGGGTAGAAGAGCTGGAGAAGAGGTCAGCTGAACGAGAAGTCCTCTTGGGGGCGGTTGAGAGCAATAGGGATAAGGCCCTCGCCGAGCTTGCCAAGGCTCATGAAGAAAATAACAGGATGACCTCAGAACTTGGCAAAGCTCAGGAGGAAAACAAGAGAATAACCGCCGTGTTGGACAAGGCCCAAGAAGAAGCTCAAAGACTTAATGCAGAGCTTGCCCAGACTCAAGAGGATCAACAGAAAACTGCCAACGATCTCGCTCAAACTCTCAAGGAGAGAAAGGAACTGACCCACCAGATCGACGAGCTTGACCAGAGTTCTGCACAAATCCTCAACTCAGGGTTCGATGCAGCTTTGGAGCAAATGGCGTGCCAATACCCCGAGCTGGACCTCTCCATGATCTCTATATGCAACGAGGTGGTAGACGGGAAGATTGTACCTTCTGTTGATTAGAAACCCCCTTTACCCCCTTATCTCCACGCCCCATATCTATCTTTTAATTTGCATAACTGTAATTTGAACATCTTTACCAATTTCAACGTTCACCTTTATTACCTTGTCTTCGGCCTCATATTTGTTTCTTTGTGCGTTTAACTAATGTAACAGGTGAAACACACTTAACCGAATGTAACTCAATGTAACTGAAACTTTGACCTTTCATACCCTGCTTGAAACTAAACAAACTACTAATTTAAAATTATCAATTTGTTCAAATATTAATTCTGGGCGATGACATCCAATAGAACTCGTGAACTTAAGGTGAAAAACCTCAACACACAAACCAACTTCACACTAGGCAACAAACTTTAACCTTATCTGGTATTAAAAAATACAACTTACCTGACCTGCCAAGTGTTCTGCATCATCGCCAGAAATTCTTCTGATTTGGTACTCGCCGAATTAATTTTGGGTGATGTTGCCTTCTTTATCCAAATAAGGCGTCCTTTGTGGGATCACCTTTTGCAACCTTCTATTCGCTTTTTCACCTGTCGTTCCTTTATATGAACTCTTCTTGCCTGCACCTGCTCGAAGGCAAGGAGGACTTCCTCTGTCGCCTACACTTGCTCACAGGCAAGGAGGACTTCCTCTGTTGCCTACACTTGCTCAAAGGCAAGGAGGACTTCTTCTTTCTTGCCTGCACTTGCTCAAAGGCAAGGAGGACTTCTTCTTTCTTGCCTGCACTTGCTCAAAGGAAAGGAGGTCTTCCTTTGTTGCCTACACTTGCTCAAAGGCAAGGAGGACTTCTTCTTTCTTGCCTACACTTGCTCAAAGGCAAGGAGGACTTCTTCTTTCTTGCCTGCACTTGCTCAAAGGCAAGGAGGACTTCTTCTTTCTTGCCTGCACTTGCTCAAAGGCAAGGAGGTCTTCCTCTGTTGCCTACACTTGCTCAAAGGCAAGGAGGACTTCCTCTGTTGCCTACACTTGCTCAAAGGCAAGGAGGTCTTCCTCTGTTGCCTCAAGATGCGCAAGAACATCGAGGACTTTGAACTTTGCTGGATGCCTCCGATCGCCAAAGGACGATGAGGACTTTAAAAACTTTTCACTTGTGCCTTTAATCGCCTAAGGGCGATGAGGTCTTAAAAACTTTTACTTAAAACGTGCGCAATCATTTTACTTCTACCTCGAATCACTTTAGGTGATAAGGTTTTTCCAAAAACTTCTTTAAAACGATATGCACACAAACTTTAGTATACTTCAAAATTTCAATTTTGAATATCTTATTTCTTGGGTGGCCTCGTTAAAAACCCTCCTTAGGGAAAAAAGAGTGCCCCCTTGTAACTGTTTTTACAAAACTGTTTATGATTCCCCTGAGTTTGTACTACTTACAAAGCTTTAACTGAAATAAAATTTGAGGTGTGTGGCATTCCAAGTACGAGGAATCGCCCCTCCTTCTAGTGTCTCCAAGCGGTAGGCGCCGTTCCTGAGTGCTTCGATTATTCTAAACGGTCCTGTCCACTTGGGTGACAACTTATTCTCCATCTTGTACTGGTGGGCCTTCCTCATCACCAGATCGCCGCTTTTGAACTGCCTCGGTATTATTCTAGAATTGTATCTTCGTTCTATTCTTCTTTTCACCGCTTCAGCTTTCACTCTTGCTTCCTCTCTGACCTCATCCAGTAAATCTAGGTTCATTCTTCTCTCTTCATTTGATTCTTCTGCTACAAAGTGTTGAAATCTCAGCGAGCTCTCCTGGATTTCAACTGGAATCATCGCGTCACAGCCATACACTAAACTAAAAGGGGTTTCGTGGGTACCTGACTGCTCAGTTGTGTGGTACGCCCAAATTATGCGAGGTACCTCATCAGCCCACGATCCTTTAGCTTTCTCTAATCTCCTCTTCAAATCTCTCAACAGAACCCGATTAGCGGATTCTACCTGGCCATTCGTCTGTGGATGCTCAACGGATGCAAACACTTGTTGAATTCCCACATCCTCACACAGCTTCTTCAACAGGTGGCTTGCAAACTGAGTCGCATTATCCGATACTAGACGCTTAGGCACCCCAAATCGGCACACAATGTTCTTCCATACAAAGTTTTCAATCTTGGGTGCCATGATTTGGGCAACTGGCTCTGCTTCAATCCACTTAGTGAAGTACTCGATCGCCACCACCAAGTATTTCCTCTGCCTGATCGCCATTGGAAAGGGCCCCAGAATATCGATTCCCCATGTATGAAATGGCCAAGGGCTATAAATCGACTTAAGCTCTTCTGGGGGCGCCTTGTGCCGGTCG
Source organism: Phaseolus lunatus (assembly GCA_013389735.1). Taxonomy (NCBI): domain Eukaryota; kingdom Viridiplantae; phylum Streptophyta; class Magnoliopsida; order Fabales; family Fabaceae; genus Phaseolus; species Phaseolus lunatus. The sequence continues at coordinate 16,931,960 of CM023861.1, read as the reverse complement.
GCGTGTTGCTGGCAGACCTTGCAGCACTGGGCGTACCTCTTGCAATCCTCTCTCATTGTCGGCCAGTAATATCCTGCAGGAAGAGTTCTAGCGGCTAGAGCTCGACCCCCGATGTGACTTCCGCATATGCCTTCATGGAGCTCAGCCATAATCCTCGTGCATTTCTCCCCGTGTATACACACCAGGAGTGGGTGTGTGAACCCCAACCTGTACAACTCGCCATCTATCATGGTAAACCTGGTAGAGTTCTTCTTGATCTTCCTGGACTCTGCCGGATCTATTGGGAGCATGCCATCGGCTAAGTAACGCTAGTACTGTGTAATCCACGTATCTAGCTTATGTGTGGCACAGACCTGCGTGACGTTCACTTCATCCACAGGGGATGCCCTTATCCTCGGCGTTCTCAAGGTCTCCTGAGTCAAAGACTTGTGACTCCTCGCCGTTTCCTCTGTCGACTTGCTCACTTGAAGCACCTGGTGATCTGCCACAAACGCCCTAGGTGTCTTCAATGTTTCTTGAATAACAGTCCTCTGTCTAGCCCCCTTGCCCGAACTGGAGAGCTTGGCCAGCAAGTCAGCTCGGGCATTTTGCTCCCTTGGTACATGCACTACCTCAAATGAGGTAAAAGAACTCTTCAACTCCTGCACATATGCCAAGTAAGCCGCCATCTGCGGGTCCTTGGCTTGGAACTCGCCCACTACTTGCCCTGTGACCAGCAACGAGTCACTTTTGGCCACCAACACTTTAGCCCGCATCTCCTTTGCCAACAAGATACCTGCAATCAATGCCTCATATTCTGCTTGATTGTTGCTGGCTTTAAAAGCGAACCATAGGACTGTTCTATCAGCACGCCGTTTGGCCCCTCCAGAATGACTCCAGCACCGCTACCCTGCTGGTTCGACGATCCATCTACCGAAAGGACCCAACGAAAGCCATATCCTTCGACATGAGTTGCCTCTGACGAGAGCTCGACGACGAAATTAGCGAAAATTTGCCCCTTAATTGGCCCTCGGGGTTTATATTTAACGTCGAACTCTGACAGTTCTACCGCCCACTTCACCCTTCTTCCAGCTACATCAGGTTTCTTCAGAACCTTCTGAATGGGCAAATCGGTCATTATCAGGACGGTGAAGCTCTGAAAGTAATGACGCAACCTCCTCGCCGAAAACACAACCGCTAAAGCAGCTTTCTCCAAGGCCTGATACCTCACTTCAGGACCTTGTAGCACCTTACTCACAAAATAAATAGGCTTCTAGACCTGATTTTGGTCTTGGACAAGCACCGCACTCACCGCTCTCTCAGTCACAGCGAAATACAACCTGAGAGGCACTCCTACTAACGGTTTGCACAGCACCGGCGGGCTTGCTAAATATACTTTAAGCTTCACGAAAGCTTCTTCACACTCCTTGGTCCAGACAAACCTGTTGTTTCTCTTTAAGCATTGAAAATACGGGTGGCCCTTCTCGCCTCTAGCTGACACAAAGCGTGAGAGAGCAGCCATCCGACCTGTCAGCTGCTGCACCTCCTTCACTGTAGCTGGGCTTCTCATCACCATAATAGCAGCACACTTATCAGGGTTTGCCTCTATTCCTCTTTCAGTCAAAAGAAAACCTAAAAATTTTCCCGCCTCCACACCAAAAATGCACTTCTCTGGATTCAGTTTCAGCTTATATTTGGCTATCGTGACAAACAACTCTTCCAGGTTCGAGATGTGCCTGCTCCTCTCCAGGGAAGTCACCACCATATCATCAACATAGGCCTGCACATTTCTCTCCAGCATTGGTGTAAGTACCTTATCCATTAACCTCTGGTACGTGGCCCCAACGTTCTTCAGCCCAAATGGCATTACTTTGTAGCAGTAGCACGATCTCTCCGTCATGAAGGCAGTCTTCTCTTCATCCATAGGATGCATCTTGATCTGATTATACCCCGAGAAGGCATCCAGAAAGCTCAACAATTTGCACCCTGCTGCGCTGTCAACCAGGGCGTCTATACTTGGCAAAGGATATGAGTCCTTTGGACAAGCCTTGTTTAAATCCGTGAAATCGACGCACATGCGCCATTTCCCATTTCTCTTCTTAACCAGTACGACATTAGCGAGCCACTCAAGGTATTGGATCTCCCGAATGTGACCTGCTGCGAGGAGCTTCTGCGTTTCATCTCTGATCGCCTGCCTCTTCTCCTCGTTGAACTTTCGCCTTCTTTGCGGCACCGGTCTAACCTGGGGGTCCATCGCCAGGTGATGACACAAGAAGTCAGGGTCGATACCAAGCATATCCGAAGCAGACCACACAAACGTGTCCAGATGCCTCTCTATCACCCCGGCGATCTGGTCTTGTGCTTCACGATCCAGAGATTTCCCCAGCTTGAAGACCTTGCCTTTTATCTTCCTTTCAATCCATTCTTCCACTGGCTGAGGTCTCCTTTCACTGGCGATCACCGCTCTGGCGATCCCTGTCTCCCTGGCCTCTTCTGGGCGATTTCTCAGCTCTCCTGCTCGATCGGCATTTCCAACTCCTTCCTCAACATCTACCATATGTGCATCCCCCTCGGCGATCACCTCCATCGCAACATTGATGGCTTGCCCCCCTTCTCGCCTAGATTCCACGCCAGGAGGCGGTGTGGTTGTGATGTAGCTTACTGATCGCTTGTTCTTGAGGCTGTTTTCGTAACACTTCTTTGCCTCCTTTTGATCAAATCGCAGGGTTATTACCACACCTTCCATTGAAGGGAGCTTAACCTTCATGTGCCTTGTTGAAGGCACCGCACCTATCCGGTTGAGAGTTGGCCTCCCTAACAGGATGTTGTATGCTGAGGGGGCATTCACGACAAGGTACTTGATTTTCTCCGTTCTTGAAGCCGCCTCATCCGTGAATGTGGTTCTCAACTCGATGTACCCCCTGACCTCCACCTGATCGTCAGCGAAACCATACAAGCATCCTCCATAAGTTCTCAGCTGGTCAAGGGGTAGCTGCAATTTGTTGAAAGTTGGCCAGAACATAACATCGGCCGAACTTCCCTCGTCGACCAGCACCCAGTGGATCTTCCTTCCTGCCGTGACAAGCGAGATCACTATAGGATCGTTGTCATGTGGTATAACATCCTTGAGGTCTTCTTTGGTAAACGTGATGTCCACATCGGGCGAGTGGTCCTAGAATGCTTCCACTGCCATCACTGATCAAGCATATTTCTTGCACTGTGACGCGGTGCACCCACCTCCTGAGAAACCCCCAGCTATAGCGTCGATTTCCCCGTGGATGGGCACTTCATGTTGTTGGCCGTCGCTGCTCGCCGGTTGGGAGCTCGATGCATTTGCTGCCTTCTTCTCCAGCAAATAGTCCTTCTGAAATCCACTTCTAACCAACTCATCGAGTTGGTATCCCAGCGACAGGCAGGAGTCAAGGGTGTGGCCAAAACTTTTGTGGAATTCACACCACGCGTCTGGCTTTGCCCCAACACCTTATTCGACATCTTTTCAGGCACCTTCAGCTTGGCAGCTATATTGGGAATGGCGATCAGGTCCACCAATCCCATCACGAACTCATGCATCGGAGGGCGCTTGAATTCCCTCAGGCGACCTGGCCCTCTTCCTCTACTACTGCCATCACCTTTGTTTTTCTTCGGATCATAAGGGTGGTATGTCCTTTGATCCTTCTTCACCGCCGTCGTCTCCAACACCCTCTGAGGCTGAGTCTTGGCTTGCGTACGTGGTTTCGCAGGAGCCATATTCCCTCTCTTCTCTATCACTTCATTCTCAGCGGCGATGTGAGCCACAGCACGTCGCCGAATCTCTGCAAACGTTGCAGGGTGGCTCCTGATTAACGATTCGCTGAAGGGTCCAGGTAGCACGCCCTTCTTAAAGGCGTGCACGAACATCTCCTCATCTTTATCTGGTAGTCGGAATATCTGAGCTCCAAACCTATTCAGATAGTCCTTCAAAGATTCCCCCTAGAATTGCCTTACACTGAACAGGTCGTGCGACACCATAGGCAGCGCCTTATTCACAATGTACTGATCAACGAAAAGCTTGGAGAATTGCTGGAAACTGGAAATGTGTCCAGTAGGTAGGCTTACAAAGCAATCCAACGCTGTGCTGTGGAGAGTGCTCATGAACATCTTGCAATAGACCGCATCTGATCCTCCCGACAGCATCATCTGCGTATGGAACGCGGTAAGGTGAGCCTCTGGATCTTCCACTCCAGTGAAGGAGGCCTTCATCGCCATGATGTTTGTAGGAATCGCAGCGTCCATGATTGCCTGCGAAAATGGCATTGGAAAAACTCGTGGCGGAGACGGTGGCGCACCTCCACTGGTCGCAGCACTCTCCCTCTGCTCGTGAAGAGCCTGACGTAACTCTTCATTAACCTTACTCAGCTTTTCGTTCCTGGCCTGAGAAGCGACCAGGTTGTCGTGCATCTTCGTCTGCTCGACGCGCGATGCTGCCACATTTTCTTGCAAAGCACGCATCATCTCCAGCATTTGCGACATCGTCACGTTATTCTCTCCGGATTGTGGCGCAACTGAACTAGATCTGGTTGTCCTCGTTTTCCTCATGAAACTTCTACTAATTTCACACAGTTACCTTTCAACACGCAAAAGTTATCTCGCAACAACGCTTAAGAAACGTTTCAACTTCCTTCGCACAACGACTGATCCAAGAATCAATCGGTAGAAACCTCCAGAACACTCTTCACCGATTGAACTTCAATTCAAACAGTCAGAACTTCCAGAAAACCACTCTTCACCGATTGAACTTCAATTCAAACGGTTAAAACCTCCAGAAAACCACTCTTCACCGATTGAACTTCAATTCAAACGGTCAAAACCTCCGAAAAATGATTGCGGCAGCAAGCAATCGAACAGAAACTACCGAAATCTTCACAAACTCAACTGTGGATGGGAATCACAGTTTACACGGCCCCACGGTGGGCGCCTGATGATCCAGCCTCTTGACCAAAACGTTAGAACTTCACCTTTTCAAACCTCATCCTCTCCAGCTTCATGCCAAGTACACCGATGACCTTCACCTGATAATCCTCAAAGAAACCTGAAAGAACAGTATGGCGTCTCTGCGGTCGGTTGCGCTCCGACGCTCAAGTCAGTGATCAAATCAACAAAGAATTTCAGAGAAAACTCAGAACCGTGTGCAAGTGAATCACCACAAATGAAAAAAAACGTCCCCTGAATCTGTTAAGAATTCTATATATATACCTGAGTCTTTCTCTCTCCTGACAATTATTCCTCTTGACACGTGGATAACATCTGGTCATACACGTGTCACCATCTGGAGTACCTGTAGCTGAAACGTTACTTTCACTTTGCTCCTGCGACTAAGTTATCCACACAGGGAGTAGCTTAGTGCACAGGCTACTCTGGGCACAACCTTAACATGGTGAGCTGGTTAACACTGGGTATCACGGCTCACACTACACATGGTGGCAGATATGCCACTTATCTTCTCTACTTTGGCGGCAGACATGCCACTTATCTTCTGTATTTAGACCATATAATAAGTGCTTACCAAGTCTTCTCAAATACTCGACAATGTGCTCCTTTCGGCGACTTGTTGACCACCTGATCTGCTAATCTTCACACATGGCGATCATGTGCAATCTAGGCGATTACTGATTACATACGAGAGAAATCGGAGACCGCCGCCTTCTTCAACAAATGACAATCTCATCGACTTCTAAGCTACACTTTCCTTTCTCTTACTCTTTTTGATCCACGTGTCCTCCTCAAGCACGCCCACAGGATTACCTCACAATTACGTCATCACACCTGACTACTTGGTCAGTACAATTATTATTTTTCTATTTATTCTTATTATTATTAATATTTTTATTACTCTTATTATTATAATTATTATGGTAATAATAATAATTATTATTATTACTATTTTTATTGTTATTATTATTATTAATATTATTATTATTGTTATTTTTATTATTTTTATTATTTTCATTATTTCTATTATTATTATTGTTATTATTATTATTATTATTATTTTTATGATTATTTTTTTGTTTTATTATTATTATTATTATTTTTATTATATTTACTGTTATAATATTATGTTTGTTGTGATTATTATTTTTGTTATTATTATTATTATATTTACTGTTATAATATTATTTTTGTTATGATTATTTTATTATTATTATTATTACTATTATTATTATATTTACTATTATTATTATATTGACTGTTATAATATTAATAATAATAATAAAAATAATATTAATAATAATAAGTGTAAGAATAATAATAGTAACAATAATATTAATGTTAATAATAATAATAATTTTAATAATAACAATAATACTAATAATAACAATAATAATAATAATAAAAATATTAATAATAATTATAATATTAATAAATAACAATAATAATAATAATAATAATAACAATAATATTAATAATAATAATAGTAACATTAGTAATAATAATAATAAATAATAATAATAACAATAATAATAATAATAACTCTCGATCCTACCTCTCTCTTCACATAAATATTCTCTCTCTTCCACATAAACACACTCTCTCTGCCACATAAGCACTTTTTCTGCCACGTACGCATTCTCTCTCTGCCACATCAGGAACCGTTGACGCCGTCAAGTGAAATTTAACGGAAAGGACCAATTTGAATACATTTAAAAAATATAGGGACCAAATTGATTTTTTTAAAAACCACTATACTAAATTGACTATTGATCCCAAATATAGGGACGTAAAAGGTAATTAAACCTTCTTTTTATGAAGCACAAGCGGGAGAATTTATCCTAGAAGCGGAAGAGCTACTGAAAATGCATGGAAATATCACAAGGGTTTATGTACAAAGAACAGGCAAACCTTTATGGGTTATATCGGAAGACAAGGAAATGGATGTTTTTATGTCAGTAGCAGAAGCCCAAGCTCATGGAATTGTAGATCTTGTAGCAGTTGAATAAAAAATCGGTGGCAAGATTTATTCTAATAAAATACAGGATTAGAAATTTCATTTTTGACTCTTCTTACTTTACGTTTAAAGAGAATATCTCTAAATCTATTAATAGAGTATCAATAATATAGGCTATAAGTAAGATAGGATATAAGTAATTCACGGTTAGGATAGATCTAAACCTACTCATTATACCAAAATCTATATATATAGTATGATTTACCATGCCAACTATGAAACAACTTATTAAAAGACAAAAATTTGTTGTAATATAAGAGAATCTATTCTCTTTGTTTGTTGTTTTTGAATTATCTTGGAGATTTCATAATGCTTACTCTAAAACTATTTGTTTATACGGTAATGATCTTTTTCGTTTCTCTTTTCATCTTCGGATTCCTATCTAACGATCTATGGCATAATCCAGGACGTGAAGAATAGAATAAGATAAAAGTGGATTCTTTCTTTTTTCTTGCTTGTGCAGGATTGTTCAATATTTTTAAGATTTTCTCTATTTTAACATTTTGAACTAATAAATAAAAAAAGAAGTTAAAAAAAAAAGTACCAAAATATCAACGGAAAGAGAGGGATTCAAACCCTCGGTACAATAATTTGTACAACAAATTAGCAATCCGACGCTATAGTCCACTTAGCCATCTCTCCCCAATTAAAAAAAAAAAAGAAAAAGAATTACTTTGTTTATGTTATATCACATAAACAAGAAGAACAAGAAGGGAGATTAAAAAAAAAGAGACTACCTTTTTTTTTTTTTATCTTATCTCTCTTTTATTTTTCATTATTCTATATTCTTCTAGAAAAGTGCTCCTTCCCACAAGGTCACTTAGATAGAACAAAATCATGAAAAAAAACATTTCTATTTGAATAACCTTCAGGGCTCATTTTTTTGTAAATGAGCACTTACATGCACCGCCACACTTTTAGAATCTAGTGTTCTACCTCCTAAAGTCAAAAGTCTTATAAAAGAATTTGATGATGTATTCCCTAAGGAAGGCTAGGAACTAAGTTGATCTTTTCAACCACTTGTCATCCTCAAAAGGATGGAAAAATAGAGGTTGTAAATGTTAGAATTTATGGCCTTAAACGAGAGTGGGGGTGAATTATTTTTGAAAGATTTTCGCAAAGATTGAAAGTAGAGTGAAAAGCCATGAAGAATCAATCAATTGAAAAATCTGTTCAAACAATAAAAACTGTTTTAAGCTAGATTCCAGAAAATCAACCTGTTGTTTTTTCGAAACAACCAGTTGTTTATACCAGCAGAAAATAAAACTAAGTTAAAACAGTTTATAAGAGAAGAGATAGAGAGATTCACACAAGATGTTTATACTGGTTCACTCTTACACCAAGAGCTACATACAGTCCCCATAAACCACGGGGTATTCCACTATACAATCAATCACAGATTACAAAACACACTAAGAATGTTGATCTTGAACCCCTCAAGAACACACAACACTTCTTAGCCAAAACCACACCAAGAGTGTTGATCTTGAACCCCTCAAGAACACACAACACTCCTTGGCAAAACCACAAATACTGAAATACAATTATCAAGGAAGAAGGGAAAAGAATACACCTGGGTATTACAAAGCTTAAAGTTCAGAAGTACAACCCAATCATATTCCACACACTTAAGAATGATCCAAAGCTCTTCCAAATCTTGGAAAAACTATTTTTGATAATATCTCTTTCTTACTCCAAGATTAGGAGCGTAAAACCACCTTTATATAGACCAACCAAGTGGTAAAAAACATTTAATAAAGGAGCCAAGGTAGTTAGGATCATTTAAAATATATTAAAATCACTTAATAGAATTTTGTTAAGGTTTTCAGAAAAATAATCGGTTGAATTCTCAAAACAACCGGTTGAATTGACTTGACAACAAAGTCAAATAAAGTCAAGCTTTTCAAAAGCTTTTCAAAATTCACTAAGTTAAAACAACCTGTTGATTCGAAATTTCAACAACATTTTTGAAAACCCATCTTTTCAAAAGATTAAAGATTCAAATGAACTTGGATCATCTTAAGGAGTGAATTAACAAGTTTCAAACAACTAGACAACACACACACACCCAGTAGCAAGGTCTTCAAGCTTTCCATTTGGATTTGGAGACATCAAAGCATCTTGTTCAACAGTAAATAGATCTCTATTAACTATGCTTAGGTTGGTCATGAAAGGGAACCACAAATCTTGGGATGAGTATTTTCCTCGTATTGAGTTTGCATATAATAGAGTGGTCCATAAGACTACTAATATTTCTCCATTTGAGGTTGTATACGGATTTAATCCTCACACTCGCTTGGATTTGCTACCTTTGCCTAATCCACAAGAATTTGTGCATAAGGAAGGAGTAACAAAAGTTGAGTTTGTAAAGAAATTACATGAGAGAATTAAAGATCAAATACAAAAACAAACTGAGAAATATATAAAACATAACAATAAGGGGAATAGGGAGATTGGGTTTTTCTTCACCTTAGAAAAGATAAATTCCCTAATCAAAGGAAATTTAAGCTTAGTCTCCGAGTAGATGGTCCTTTCTAAGTCCTCAAGAGAATCAATAATAATGCATATCATCTAGACCTACCTAAGGAATATGGAGTGCATTCTATGTTTAATGTTATGGATCTAACACCTTTTGCAGGTAGCACAAATGATGAGGCAGAGACATGTGATTTAAGGACAAATCCTCTTCTAGAGGGACGGGATGATGGTAGAGGCCCTAGCTCAGGGCTAATCACTAGAGCTACTAGCTATGGCAAGGAGGATACAAGAAGATTGAGACTCTGCTACTGATGAAAGAGACACACTTTTATATATGTTCAAATATGCCATAACCTAGAGTAAAATTTCTAGAGTAAAATTTATTTTGCATAAAATTAGAATAGGAAATTTACTTGTAATTTTTATTTAAGTGAATTAGGGTTAATGATAGGCTTCTAAAACCTACCTAGGGTATAATTAGGGCTTAATTACAATCCACATTAGTCCTAGGCCGGTCATTAGACCTAATTAGATTACATGGTGCACATTTGATAATGCTTACCTTGTGACCTCATTTAGGCCCCTATTTTCAAACTCTTTTGCATTTGAATTTCCCACCCTTTTTTCTTGTATTTGGTTGACCCTTAAACCTATAAATTGGGGTTCTTGGCTCATGTTTTTCAAGATCAATTTTATGAGTGTTATGCTGCCAAATTGCTAGCCTAAGCATTCCCTTGTCTAAACCTCTATAGGATAAACATCTTTGGTTTTCTTCTTCACCTTTCCAAGTGATATGGCCGAACCAATCACTCTCCCTACTCTTCATGCACCTACAAGGAATCCATAGCTCTATTGGAGCCATCCTTGATCCATTGCATCCATTAAGCTTCAACAAAGTTCATCCAAAAATCCAAGAAAAGATGAAACTGGATGAAGGCACCTATCATCGAGTGACATGGCTTGTCTGGTATCGATTGGTACACTTGCCCCCCAGGCTCAAGGAACATTTACTTCAGAAGAGCTGAGATGTGACTTTGGGTATCCCAAGGTGAGAAGTCACATAGAAGCATTAAATGTTTATGTTAGAGATGTGATGTACGTCTTTTCAACGCGTCGTTCAAGCTTTCACTTTTTGATTAAAGAGATCTAACGGTTGTGAAGTCATGTCGTTTCAAATGTCGAGCATTGAGCGTCCTTGGATGAATGTAGATCTAACGGTATCGAAGGGATGGCATTTCGTTCTCTCTTCTCTTATTATCTATAAATAGAGATGAGTGTTGAATGTAATTACATTTGCTTCTATTTTCATTACTTTTGAGTTGTAACATCCCGCCAAAATGCTTTTCATATTTATATAATGAAATAAAGGTAAAACCATAATATCGAAGTGAACATAAATATATATATATATATATATATATATATATATATATGTAATGAAATTTCTCCTCACAGGGAGTTTAATACATAACCAGTCAGTTTTCCAAAACTTAAACAAAATACAGCAAAATAAAAAAAAACAGGCGATCTCCTATCAGAAACAGAAAACAGGTGATCGCCTAACAGAAACAGAAACAGGCGATCTCCTTCCGGCGACCACTCACTGAGGAGCTCTACTTCCTGCAACATCATCTGCTCCCGTGTAAAATCATACACGATCATCACAGGTTTAAGAAAACATCCACAAAACAAGAACGCAGGGTAAGCTAGATATTTTAAAGAGAATTTAGATATGAAACTTTAAAATCAAGATAAAACAAATTTAAGACACCCACGTAAAAACCATCAACTTTCTCATTCCCATCACATGACCATCAAGTAATCACATATTTCACAATTTCCTCAAGAGTCGTTCAATTCACATAATTCCATCAAGTGTCTATCAATTCAATGTTTCTCATTTCTCACGTCAGACTTCCACTGACTCATCACACAAGACACTTGACACTACTTCCGGAAGACTCGTGCGTTGAACTTAGCATCCAGAGACCTGCACCTGTCATACTTCATTGCTGTAATGTTCCCACAACCATGCGCATCAACACAATCTCGATCTCAATCTCATCACTCTCACAGTATGACAGGGTTAATCCATATAACAGGTCAAGTCAGTTATCTTTCAAACGACTTACCCATACATATGGACCTCCTTCGACTCTCACCAACTGAATGACTTCATCTATGTGACTCCATCATATCAGCAGAGTCAGGATCGTCTCATTCACAGGATACTCACTGATCAATACACCTCATAACCAATCTCAACACGGTATTTCCTTTCCTGAAAATACTATGTCTTGATCCCACATTCACAACATTCAACACATCATATAACACTTAAATGAACGATTCCAATCACAGCAAAATTCATTCCAAGGTTCAGATTTTCGAATATCACATTTCAATCTCAAACGGTTTCAAACGACACTAAAACAGGGGATTTCGAAAACAGCATTAAAACCGGCGATCACGTCGCCCCACACATAAAAACAGAGTATCGTGAAAAGCATATGAAAACCGGCGACCACGTCGCCCTCACTTCAGAACCTACTCACCTAACATTTTTATAAACGAAAATGCTAGCTTCCCTTACCTGGACTAGTGCAAAACACCAAGAGCTCCAAAACCCGCCGAAGCTTAAGGATGCCTTAACTCTGTTCTAGCGTCCTGACGGAAAACTCGTAGAGAACTCCCCAGGTATCCAAGGGCAGTCGTCGCTCGTCGCACTGGTGCTTGAGGAGGTCTGAATCGCAGCGCGAAGGAGAGAAAAGAGAAGGATGAAGGTGAACTCACTCTGTCACTCTTGAACCACAGCAACGTTCTCCCTCTCAGAAGTGAGTTTTTGAATCTAAACCAACTTGTCCACAAAAGCCGCTGCCACCACCCACTCTGCAGTGAAGCTTGCGTGCACGCTTCCCTGAACAGTACGACCACGCGTGCCTCTGCGCATGCCAACACTCTGATGTCACTATTCTGAACCACCCTTTTTGTCTACGTGTCGCGCGTGCAGGACGTTTCATGCTGGGAGCCTGGGTCCCACCTTATCTGTGTGAAACTCGACATCGCGCGATAACCTTCCACCGATGACCGCTCGCGCGATGACTATCCACCGATGTCTCATCCTGGCGGATGACCGATGTCTCTCCCTGGGAGACGACCGACGTCTCGCCCTGGCGATGACCGCATGCCTCGCGCCCGGCGATGCCCGCATGCCTCACGCCCTGGCGATGCCCGACGACACATCGCCACGCCTTGCTGATGGTTCTTCATCCCACTATGTTACGTCCAAGGTATCATCTCCACATGACTTGGTGACGTCGGTAGCTTCACATTTCCAAGAGTAGGTCAGCACTACTCCTCGTGCGCCCATGCATGCAACACTAAGGACGATTTCTTATGCTCAAGCATAGAGCTTCGCATGCACAGCGTATCTAAGGCTTAACCCACACCTTGATACGCGTGGTTGTTGGAACCCACTCTGGTTGATCCAGTATCCTGACCACATACTGAGTGCACTTTCGGCGATCATGTGCACCATAGGCGATTGGCGATCATGTGTAATCTAGGCGACAGGCGATTATGTACTAACCAGACAATCTCATAGTCTTCTAAGCTACACTTTCCTTCCTTTTTATTTTAAATAAAAACATACTTAGAATTCATTTAAAATATATTCCTTTTATTCCAATTTAATTTTACAGGTCCTTACATGAGTCATTAAGAGTTGTCCGAGTGCTGAGTACTTTTCAACTTCCTTCCTTTTCTGCATTTACTCTTCAAGAGGTTAGTAATGGCTTCCTCTTTTGGGTCTTCTAGCATTCCTTTATGTTCTTCTTCATCTGAGCGCACACATTCGGTGTCTAACAAGGTAGGGGATGTGGGTTGCTCAAATCAGGAGGTCGACCTTGCTAGCCGACATTCCGGTTGTCCAAATTATGAGTGGGTTGATCCATGCATCTTAGATATCGCTACTTATTTTATGGTTTTGTTTTCTTTAGATGGGTTTTTTTTCTAAAGTTTCTATCTTAAAACATGATTCCCCATTAGACGTGGTTGCAGCCGATAGTTGTAACCACACCGATGAGGTCTGCCACAGCCGGGAAAATGGTCCTCAGGACTTTTTCATAGTATATTGTTGTCTTTTCAATGACATACATGTAACTCTTCCTTTTGATGAATTTACAATGAGATCCTTAGGATCCTAATGTTGCTCCCACACAATTACCTCCAAACTTGTGGGTGACCTTTAGGATAATTTGTGACGCCTTTAGGTTGAGGTCGTCCCCCCAATCATTTCTTTTTTATTATAATTCCCAATCGACTCACCCTGTGGGTTTGTTATCCTAGACAAGCCATTCGAGCGGTATTTTTTTACGCCTTTCACCTTGACTTATATAAATTTCAAGGAAAGGTATTTTAAAATGTTCTTTAAGCCGGACGGTAAATCGTATTTTTATGATTCGAGGGGAAACCAAAATTCCCCTTTCATTGGACCCAATCGCCTACCCATTACGCATCGTGGCCGAGGTCATCCATGACTCCCAAAGAGAAAGAGGTGTTCCATGTGTTTGATCAACTTTTGAATATGCTCCCTACTCGGAAAATTCTAACCATATACGACTCATCCCAATGATGGGGTGATTTGACCGATATATTACGCTTTAATATACATGTATGTTTATTCAATATGTTGACCGGTGTTTAATTTTTTCTAAATTTGCAGAAATCATGTCTCATGTCAACCCCGAGTTCGTGAACGTTCTGAACCAGCTAAAGCAGCAGGCATCGAAGCAGCAGAAGGGATTGATTGAGATGATAAGGGAGGACTGCCTCTATTATTGATTTAGTTCCTTCTCTCGACAATGAGCAACCTTTTAATCGCAAGAAGAGGGGGCGACCGACTCAAGCGCCTCAACCTCGTTCGAAGGTAGGGTTTTCTTCTTCTTCTCCCTCGGTGTGGGGAATGCCTTCAACTCTCGAGGAAGAGAACATCTTGGCGAGTGCTCCCACGAACAACTTAGTCTAAGGGCTTATTGAAATGCTGAGTCAGTCGCTCGTGCTGAGCCAAACGCTCGGGGGCGAGCTGGAGAGAAATTCAACCACGATGCTGGCGAAGTTAAAAGCTGAACTGGATGAGTCCTCCAACTCGTTGAAGGTGACCCTCGAGGCAATAGGTCATTATCGGAAAAATTTTGCCAAGTCAATACTAAACCTGACGATGCCAAGAGGAGGATCATGACCCTGGTGACCGACATACAAGCTAAAGAGGCCAATCGATTGAAGATCGAAGAGGAAGCAGCCTTGAAGCAAAAGGTGATGGTCGAGGAACTAGAGAATTATCAATCGTTCCTCTTTCGAATCAGTAAGCAAATGCTTCAATTAGGGTATCCGCCAAGATGCTTTCTATCATGGTATTCCTATTGATGATGACCATTATGAAAAGAATAAGGATGTCATCAATGGTCAATTAGTCTCAATCGACAACGAAGAAGAGGAAGAAGAAGAAGGCCAAAGAAAGAATCTTGGCGTTGAATCGACGAATGAGGTCGAACACTCTCTTGAAGATTTGTTACCCATTGTAATTTTTTTTCCTTTTAATATTTCATGAGCCCGATATGTGGGCTTTAAACAATTTTAATACTTGCATTTAGTTTATGCAATGCTTTTCTCTATTTAAGTGATTTATATTTTTTCACTGTTGATCGACCAATTTCATAATACATGAAAATAATTGAACATTTAACTTGAATAAAGTTAATAACTTAGATGTCGAACGACCATGAAATGCCATATATTTCCCCGACTTCTACTGGGATCATTGCCTCAATACCATACATTAGGTTGTAAGGAGTTTCCTGAGTGGTTGTTTGTGACGTGCATCTATAAGCCCATAAGACTTCATGAATTTCCTCGGTCCATTTGCCTTTGGCTGGACCGAGTCTCTTCTATAATTCATTAAGAATTATTTTGTTCTCAGCTTCGGCTTGCCCATTGGTTTGGGGATGTTCCACAAAGCTGGTGATGTGCTTAATGTTGAGTTTCTTGTAGAATTCGACTAGTCCTCGGTCAATGAACTATCGACCGTTATTGGTAATGATAACATGTGGTATAACAAAACGACAAATTATGTTCTTCCACACGAAATTTTGAACATTTCGCGCTATAATAGTCGCCAATGACTCGACCTCTATCCACTTAGTAAAGTAATCAATTCCAACTAGGAGAAACTTACATTGTCCTTTACCTGGGCTGAAAGGTTCGATAATGTCCATACCCCATTTTTAAAGGGCCATGGGGAAAGGATGTAACGCAAGTTCTCAGGCTTTTGATGAGATAAAGTGTTATACTCCTGACACTTTAATCATTTGCGTACAAACTCCATGCAGTCACTCTGAATGGTCAGGTAGTAATACCCTACCCTTAGTACCTTAGTAGCCATCGCTCTTGCTCCTGAATGACTCCTACATATACATTCATGTATTTCACCCATGACATAGTTGGCTTGATCTGTTGATATGCATTTCAATAATGGTCTAATGTATCCTTGGTGATAGAGGTCAGAACCGATGTGAACAAATCGAGCGGTTTTGATGTGAGTTGAATTCATCTTTGTTTAATTTGTAACACTTTATGAAGAATTGGATCAAGATTCTTAGGATAATTATGGTGAGTCACCTAGAGAAAATCCCCACTAGACATTAACTTAGCAAGTGCTAAGTAGATGTGAAGGTTCATTTCTAAAGGTCCAAAGGAAAACACACATGTTTAAGTGACTTTTATGAATTATATGGATTAAAACCATGTGGGTATCATAAGAATAGCAAGGTATATGTATGAACAACACAAGAACAGTTCAAGAACACAAGATTAAAAATAGAAACACAATAAGAATTGAAACTAACAATAGAAACACAACAAGAACACAACCTACTATTGAAAAGTCAAGAAACAACATGAACATGGATAGCCATGGAAGCCAAATAGAAAACAAGTTGGTATGACATGTTTGCACCGATTAAAATGGAAGAACAACACATCAAATGAAAGAGGACATCACAAGGAAGAGAATGAACCGATTGAAATTGCAAACAAACAAGTAGAACAAAAATGGGTATTTTTAGAAGATGAATAGAAATGACTTATGTGGTTGTAGTCCTTTGGAGAATGTGCTCACGCCACTTGGAGGGTGGTTCTTCCAAGATGAGTGGGAGGTTCCGTCACTTGAGAGTCTCCAAAGCTCACAAGATAAGACATGGAGAAGAAGAAGAGACAAGTCTCACACAACTCTCTCACAATTTCAAGATAGTTTCTTTACTTCAACTTTCAACTTGTATTATTATGAACCAAGGTCCCCTATTTATAATGAGGGTGACCGGTTTGGGTTTACAAAGGAGGGAGTTGGAAGAGACACTTTCTAGCTCCTTCTTAGCGCTTAAGTCTAGAAGGAGTAGGAAGAGTAATTTCTTCCACTCTTTTACAAAATTCGTCCCAAACAATGCCTTACACTAGAGGTTTCTTTGGTTTTCCTCTTTGGCATATTCCTAAGGCTATTTCTATATTTATTTACAAATGTTTATACACGGGTAATTACAAAGAGGGATAACATTTCATGCTCTTTACCCAAAACTTTAGCCTTGCTCCCTGTAATCCTTTGAGGCATGAAGGATGTTGATCTAATTTGTCCTTGAGCTTTTTGGGCTTGGGCCTCATCTTCCTCTTCTATTTGATCTCCATCATGCTCCCCGGGTTGGAAAGAATTCGTCCACAAATTTTGAAGACCTGTAGAAAAGGGAGTTAGATCACTGATATTAAAAGAATGACTACCAAGAAAAATATCAAGCATATCTAACTCATAGGCATTACCATTAATCCTTTTGATGACCTGAAAAGGACCATCTCCACGAGGCATAAGCTTTTGTTGAACCAAGTGGTGTTCAAGGTTTTGAAGAATCCAAATCCTTTGAAGGATGATGAAGCTTTTGCTGTGCTTGCTGTTGCTGTGCTGGTTTAGTTAGGATCTGGGTAGTTTGAGTTGTGTAACTCAACCTTTGATTGAATCTAAAGCTCAAGCATCTCAACTTTCAAACAAAGTAAAGTGTTTTTTTTTCAAACTGAGTTAAAACAACCGATTGTTTTATTGAAACAACCGATTGTTTAAGCTTAGGTGTTTTGAAAACTGTTTTGAAGTGTGAAAATTGGTTAAGTAACAAAACAACCGATTGATTCGAGGAAACAATCGATTGTTTGTTATGTTTTTATAACAGAAAACAGTTTTGACTTTGACTGAGCTTTAAATGCTTTTAATTCATACGCTCCAGTCATAAAATGCTTTGACCAATCTTTCTAAAGCAATTAAGAGTTTGTTAAGATTTGATTACAAACATCTTCTTTATATATATACAGAAAAACAGATTTGAGTTTGAAGAAGAATCTAAGTGAATTGAGAAAGTTTTTCTAAGAGTTGGAGATTGCTTAGAGTTTTGGTTGATCAAAGTGCTGAGATAGGATTCTCTTGTACTGATTTCAGATTGCTTCTGTAACAAGTGTAATCCTTGTAATTCTGTGAACATTCGTTTGTGCTGTTGCTAAGAAGAGTTGTGTGTTCTTGAGGGGATCAAGATCAGCTTTCTTAGTGTGGTGTGCTGACCAAGGAAAGTGTGTTTCTTGAGGGTGTTCAAGGTCACTTTCTTGGTTGTGTGTAAGTAATCTAGTGTTGATTGCTTAGTGGATTTCCTCAGGGTTTCTGAGAAGACTGGATGTAGCTCTGGGTTGGAGTGAACCAGTATAAACATCTGTGTACAATCTCTCTATCCCTAACTCTTTAATTTCAGTTTGTTTGTTGTTTGCTGGTATAAACAACCGATTGTTTCGAAGAAACAACCGATTGTTTTCCTGGCAGTGCTGTTTTGCTTGCTGTTTTGGCAAACTGAATTGCTTAATCATTTGATTTCTGAAAGATATTCATTCTAGCTTGGAAAAGTTTGCAAAAACCTCTTTAAACAATTCACCCCCCCTCTAGATTAAAGCCATAATTTCTAACAGCTTTGACACTCTTTGAGCTAGAAATCTGTCCTTTCTCAAATGGAGCCAAACTCAATCACCAGGTTCAAAGATTAATGCCTTTCTCCTTTTGTTGGCATATTCGGCATACTTGCCAACTTTCTTCTCAATTTGTAGCTTGATGTGATTATGCAAGTCTTTTATAAGCCTTATGCGAGACCTCCACAGCATGGGGCAGGAGCAGCACCGCCTCAGTTTCAACAGCAACAGCCCTGGAAACTCAGATGTTCCCGTTGTGGTGGACCACACACATCCAATGTGTGCCCCAAGAGAAATTCAGAGAGAAGATGCTACATCTGCCGAAAGACGGGGCACCTTTCTAGAGAATGTCCTAACGGGAATAGGGCGACTCAACCCAGTGGTTCCCAGCAGTTGAGGAACGAAGGCAGCAGACCTCAAGCAGCAGGGAGAGTGTTTGCCATGTCTGGAGCGGAGGCATCTCAGTCAGGTAACCTAGTACAAGATACTTGTTTATAGCTGGTGGATACTTTAGAGTTTTGTTTGTTTCTGGAGCGACACACTCTCTTGTGTCAAGTCGGTGTGCAACCGAACTGGGCCTTCTAGTGAAGGAGCTGCCGTTTGAACGGTTGGTCTCTACACCTGCATCAGGACAGGTTTTGACCTCCCCAGTTTGCTCTGAATGTCCAGTGATAGTAGAGGGACGCAGGTTCAAAGTGAATTTGATCTGTCTACCTCTTCAGGATCTGGATGTTATCCTAGGAATGGATTGGCTACATGCCAATCGAGTTCTCACAGATTGCAGTAGCCAGAAGGTGGTGTTTCCCAATCTCCAAGGGTCAGGTGTGATATCTGCTCAGCATGTGAAGTCAGAGTTGAAAGAAGGGGCGACGTGTTTTGTGATCCTAGCGGAAGGGGGGAGTGAAGAGTGAAGAGGACGTAAACAGGATACATGGGGTGAAAGATTTCATGGATGTATTTCCAGAAGAAATACTTGGACTACCTCCTAAGAGGGAAGGTTTCACGCAGAATAGGGTTGTTTTGTTGATCGGGATTTGAAAGATGAGTGTGGGAATGGATGGTTGAAGTTAAAGGCCCCTGAACATGGCAAGATGGTGGCGTTAGAAAACGCTGGTTTAGATGCAAAATCTGGAGTGTGTCTCCAACGCTGCTGAAGGTCCAGTACGATGACTGGCTTGATAAAGAGGGACCACAGAAACTAGAGGAATGGGTCCTTTCGTCTAGAGTGGCAGCTACTGATTAATTTGGGTATGCGATGTTCAGAGCGCTTAACAGTCAAGCCATGCTCTCCTGAGCGCCATTCAGGTCGCCCACTTGGGTTTGAATCAGCAGTGTATGCCTGGTGGTATGATGGGTGGTGGGAAGGTGTTGTAACTGCAGTTAATGACAGTGGTAGAGGGATCTTCGTCGGATGGCTCTGCCTTAGAAAGTGAATCATCATCCATCCCCAAAGTTGAAGTTACTAAGAAGGTGAGCAAGAATCGTTTGGTTGGGAAACCCTGTGGATCTGGAAAATGTGAAGGGAATAACCTGGAGGGAGCCACCCTATGTCGCTCATGAGGACAAGGGTAAGAACTCTAGTGGTGGATATAAGGACGAAGCTGACAACGCTGTGAAGACACTTCTGGCCTTAAATGAACACAAGGATAATAACTCTGGGGGAGGCAGTGATGACGTTGACAATGAGGAGAAGACCTTTGGAGTTGTATGTGGAGATCATGCATTTATGAAAGTGACACCGACCAAGGGTGTAGGACGAGCTATCAGATCAAAGGAGTTGTCTCCTAAGTTAGTTGAGCCATATCAGATCTTAAGGAGGATAGGTCTAGTGGCTTATGAAATCGCCCTACCTCTCCAATGAGCAAAATCTGCATAATGTCTTTCACGTGTCACAGTTAAGGAAGTATCTTGCAGACCCTAGTCACGTGTTGGAAGTAGACGATGTGCAGATCAGGGATGACTTGTTGTTGGGACGAAACCAGTAAGGATTGACGATCAGCAGAGTAAGCAGCTCAGAGGCAAGACCATCAACGTGGTGAAGGTGGTGTGGGATGACAGATCGGGTGATACAAATTGGGAATTTGAAAGAAACCCTGAGAGAAGCCTATCCCTACCTCTTTTCCTTGTAATCCAATTTTCGAGGACGAAAATTTTTCTTGTTGGGGAGAATGTAAGGACCTAGAAACTTTAATTGGAATGAAAGTGTTACATTTAAATAATTTCAGAAGATGTTATTATTTAAAATACAAAGAACTGATAAATGAAGTTTCGTAGTAGTCGGACATCGGACGTCGCCCAAGGTCTGGCGTCAACTGGTAGAGATCGGTCGGCTGGCATGTGTAAGGACCTGAAAAATTAAATTGGAATAAAAGAGTTATAATTTAAATGAATTCTAAGTATGTTTTTTATTTAGAATAGAAAGGGAGGAAAAAGTTAAGTTTAGAAGGCTACGAGGTCGCCGGTCGCCTGCTACACATGAGCGCCAGGTGGACATCGCGCGGGCGTGAGAGGCATGCAGGCATCGCGCGGGCGCGAGAGGCATGCAGGCATCGCGCGGGCGCGAGGGGCATGCGGGCATCGCCAGGGAAGACATCGGTTGTCTCCCAGAGGAAGACATCGGTCGTTCGCCAGGAAGAGGTCATCGGTGGTAGTCTTCGCGCGAGGTCATCGGTGGTAGTCTTCGCGCGAGGTCATCGGTGGATCGTCTTCGCGCGAGAGGTCATCAGTGGTTTCTCTTCGAGCTGGTGGTCATCGGCGAAAGGTCATCGCGCGACGTTGAGTTACACCCAGAGAACATGGGCCCCAGACTCCCAGCAAGAGATGTTCTGCACGCGCGCCACGTAGACAAAAGAGTGGTTCAGAATAGTGACCTCAGAGCGTAGCCTGCGCAGAGGCACGCTTAGTAGTACTGTGCAGCGAAGCGTACACGCAAACTCCCTGCAGAGTGGGTGGTGGCAGCGGTTTTTGTGGAGAAGTCAGCTTAAGATGCAAAAACCCATTTCTGAGGGAGAAGGAAAGAAACGTTGCGGTGGTTCCAGAGCTAAAGGGTGCGTTTATCTCCCTTCTCCTCCAATTGCCTCCTTCGCGCTGCGATTCTAGCACCTTCACACGAGAGTACGACGAGCGACCGCCACCATTAGAGCACCTGGGCAGTCCTCTGCAAGTCCTTCAACCAGACGCAAAAACAGAGCCAAGGCGTTCTTCAAGCTTTGTTGGGTTTCGAAGCTCCTGGTGGTTGCGCAAGTCCAGGTAAGGGAAGCTAGCCTTCATTTTCAATACAAGCCATAGATTAGCTGTTTTCTGAAGTGAGGGCGACGTGGTCGCCAGTTTCCTGTTTCTTTTCACAATGCTCTGTTCTATGTGGTTGGGCGACGTGGTCACCGGTTTTAAATACGGATTTCGAACTTCCCTGTTTTTGATGTCGTTTGAAGCTGTTTGAGATTTAAATGTTAAATACATGTGATATTCGAGAATATGAACCTTTGAAATGACTGTTGCTGTGGTTGAAATCATTCTTTGAGTGATGTGTGGAATGTCGTGATTGTGGATCAAGACATAGTATTTTCAGGAAAGGAAATACCGTGTTGAGATTTGGTTGTGAAGTGTATTGATCTGTGAGTATCCTGTGAATGAGGCGATCCTGACTCTGCTGAGGTAATGAAATCATATAGAGGAAGTTACTCAGTTGGTGAGAGTCGAAGGAGGTTCATATGAATGGGTGAGTCGTGTGAAAAAGAACGAGCTCGGCCTGTCATATGGGTTAACCCTGTCATACTGTGAGAGTGATGAATTGAGATCGAGATTGTGTTGATGCGCATGGCTGTGGAAACATTCCAGCCAATGAAGTATGACAGGTGCAGGTCTCTGGATGCTAAGTTCAATGCATGAGTCTTCCGGAAGTGGAGTCAAGTGTCTTGTATGATGAGTCAGTGGAAGTCTGACGTGTGAAATGAGAAACATTCAAAATTGATAGACACTTGATGGAATTATGTGAACTGAACGACTCTTGAAGAAATTGGGAAATATGTGATTTCTTGATGGCTGTGTGATATGAATGAGAAATTGATAGTTTTACGTGGGTATCTGAAATTTGTTTTATCTTGATTTTAAAATTTCATATCTAAATTCTCTTTAAAAATATCTAGCTTACCCTTTATTTTGTATTGCTCTGTGGCTGTTTTCTCTTAAAAACTGTGATGATCGTGTATTTTACACGGGAGCAGATGATCTTCCAGGGAGTAGAGCTCCTCAGTGAGTGGTCGCCGGAAGGAGATCGCCTATTTCCGTCTCTATCGGGTGATCGCCGGTTTATGCCTCCATCGGGTGATCGCCTGTTTTTTTTGTCCTGATAGCAGATCGGCTGTTTTGGGCCTTCTGTTACAGATCGCCGGTTCATGAATGGAGATCGCCGGTCTTGTTGTATTTGGTTGAATTTCGTTTTAAATTTTGAAAACATTTGGCCTGGCCATGTATTTAACTCCCTAAGAGGAGCAACTTCATTTCTTATATATATAATATCATGTACTCTTCAATATTATTTGTTTACCTTTATTTTCATTATACATGTATGTATGGTTTTTATTTTGCGGGATGTTACAGCATGTAGATCAAGAAGAGTAAAGGAAGAAAAGTGTAGCTAAGAAGTCTTCTATGAGATCGCCGTTATTGAAGACGGAGGCGATCTCCGACTCCTCTGGGACATAATCGCCTGTCGCCTAGAGGAGACATGACCGCCAATCGCCTATGGTGTACGTGATCGACGGGAGTGCACGTAGTATGTGGCCAAGATACTGGATCAACCAGAGTGGGTTCCAACAACCACGCGTATCAAGGTGTGGGTTAAGCCTTAGATACGCTGTGCATGCGAAGCTCTATGCTTGAGCAAAAGAGATCGCCCTTAGTGTTGCATGCATGGGCGCACGAAGAGTGGTGCTGGTCTACTCTTGGAAATGTGAAGCTACCGATGTCACCGAGTCATGTGGAGATGATACTTTGGACGTAACATAGTGGAATGAAGAACCTTCGGGAAGGCGTGACGATGTGTCGTCGGGCATCGCCAGGGCGCAAGGCATGTGGACATCGGTCGTCTTCCAGGGAGAGACATCGGTGGTCCACCAGGGTGAGACATCGGTCGTCCTCCAGGATAATTCATCGGTGGAAGGTCATCGCGCGAGATGTCATCACTGGATAGTCTTCGCGCGAGAGGTCATCGGTGGATAGCCTTCGCGCGAGAGGTCATCGGTGGATAGTCTTCGCGCGAGAGGTCATCGGTGGATAGCCTTCGCGCGAGAGGTCATCGGTGGATAGACTTCGCGCCTATGGCAGGAGGGAGAGTGTTTGCCATGTCTGGAGCGGAGACATCTCAGTCAGGTAACTTGGTACAAAGTGTTTACTCTATAGCTGGTAGAGGCGTTAGAATTTTGTTTGATTCCAGAGCGACACACTCTTTTGTGTCAAGCTTGTGTGTAGCCAAGTTGGGCCTTCTAGTGAAGGAGTTACCGTTTGAACGGTTAGTCTCTACACCTGCATCAGGACAGGTTACGACCCCCATAGTTTGCTCTGAATGTCCAGTGATGGTAGAGGGACGCAGGTTCAAAGTAAGTTTGATCTGCCTACCTCTTCAGGATCTGAATGTTACCCTAGGAATAGATTGGCTTTCTGCCAATCATGTTCTCATAGATTGCGATAGGCAGAAAATTAGCGGTTCCAGACCTCCAAGAGTCAGATGTGATATCTGCTCAGCATGGGTGGTCGGAGTTGGGAAAAAGGGGCGAGGTGCTTCGTGATCCTAGCTCGGTTGGAAGTGAAGAATGAAGAGGACGTGAGTAGGATAAACGTGGTGAAAGATCCCATGGGCGTAGTTCCAGAAGAAATGCCTAGTCTACCTCCTAAGAGAGAGATGGAGTTCTCTATTGTTTTTGGTACCTGGAGCTGGACCAGTGTCCATGACTCCCTGCATAATGACTCCTGCTGAGTAGATGGAATTAAAGAAGCAAGTGTAAGTTAGATTTGGTTGTACCAAGGATTTAGTCCCAGCTACGTATAAGTCATGAAGAGTAAATAAACAGGATGTTGGGGGTTTAAAGCTTAAGCATGTGTATCCATGGGAAGTACCAGAGTTAAATTCCAAGAAAGAATTTTTTTCTTTTGAAGCTTAGAAGATGTTCATGTCGATGAAACAGCATGAGATGGTTCTAGCTTAAGTTTCACGCTGAATGGATGCTGTTTTGTTGATCGTGATTTGAAAGATGATTATGGGAATAGTGGGTTGAGATAAAAGGCTTCCGAAACCGTAAGCCTCCTGAATTTTGGCAAAATAGGATGCAGATCGGCCTGTGAATGTAGAAGGGAAGGAGGAAATGGCTGTGGATAAGAATGAGGGTAAGCCGTGTTATGATGATGTTGAGTCCTTCTAGAGATGTAGTAAATTTCAGAAAGTTGGGTGTGGAAGGGTTTGTGAGTGGAAATAGTCTATTGTATCTGGGAGGAGAAGAATAGAGTTGTCTTTAAGCAAGAGATTCTGGATGCAGAGGAAATTTTTCCAATCAGCTCCACTACTTGCATGGTTGTGGTTGAGATATATGGTGCGTTCGTTCTCGTATGCCTTTTTGGATAGGCACCTGAACCCAAAATCAATGCATCCAACGTATACATTGAAAAGAAGGTCGTAATGGGAGCAGGGGGCCGAGTTGGCAAAAAGAGTCATAATAATGATTTAGAAAGTAACAGCAACAGGAACTTTGTCTTTATAAGGTACAGAACTATGTAGCGTAGTGGTGAACAAAAGGTGTTCCTTTAGGGAGCGTGAGAATTAGATCAACAGTTGGGAAGTCAATGGATGGTTTTGATCAAAATGCAGGAGTTGATTCCTGGAAGGATATTTCGGATCCTAGTTTGAATTAGCTAGGGGGGGCATGAGTAGTGGGCAGCTATCCCCTTTCCTTCCGATGAAGGGATCTTGCTCGACCAAGTCTTCAAAGTTGGAAGTAGAGTGTGAATGCTAGAGTTGGCGCTCAATGGGGCAGCACATTCCATATGCAGGGATGTAAAATGGAATTTGATGAAGCATTGGAGTAGTAAGAGTTGGATCAGCAGACAACCGAGAGGGTGAAACTGATACAGGGCAGAATGAAAGTTTCTCAAAGTCGACAGATGTCCTAGGCAGAACAGAGGAGAAGACCTTTGGGGTTTGCTGCTGGGGGATCATGTCTTTATGAGGGAGGACACCAGCCAAGGGTGTAGGATAGGCGATCAGATCAAAGAAGCTGTCCCCTAAGTTTGTTGGGCCATATCAGATCCTAAGGGGGATCAGTCCAGTGGCTTATGAGATTGCCCCACCTCCCCATTTAGCAAACCTGCATAATGTATTTCACGTATCACGGCTAAGGAAGTATCTTGCAGACCCTAGTCACGTGTTGGAAGTGGACGACGTGCAGATCGGGTGATTCACCATGGGAATTTGAAGAAAACCATGAGAGAAGCATATCCCTACCTCTTTTCCTTGTAATCCAATTTTCGAGGACGAAAATTTTTCTTGTTGGGGAGATTGTAAGGACCTAGAAACTTTAATAGGAATAAAAGTGTTATATTTAAATAATTTCAGAAGATGTTATTATTCAAAATACAAAGAGCTGGTAAACGAAGTTTCATAGTAGTCGGACCTCGGACGTCGCCCAAGATCTGGGGTCAGCTGGTAGAGGTCGGTCGGATGACATGTGGACCAAGAAGAGTAAAGGAGGAAAAGTGTAACTAAGAAGTCTTCTACAAGATCGCCGTTAGTGAAGACGGAGGCCATCTCCGACTCTTCTGGCACATAATCGCCTGTCGCCTAGAGGAGACATGAGCGCCAATCGCCTAGAGTGTACGTGATCAGCGGGAATGCACGTAGTATGTGGTCAAGATACTGGATCAACCAGAGTGGGTTCCAACAACCACGCGTATCAAGGTGTGGGTTGAGCCTTAGATACGCTGTGCATGCGAAGCTCTACGCTTGAGTAAAAGAGATCACCCTTAGTGTTGCATGCATGGGAGCACGAGGAGTGGTGCTGATCTACTCTTGGAAATGTGAAGCTACCGACGTCACCGAGTCATGTAGAGATGATACCTTGGACGTAACATAGTAGAATGAAGAACCTTCAGGAAGGCGTGGCGATGTGTCGTCGGGCATCGCCAGGTGAGAAGCATGCGGGCATCACCAGGGCGCGAGGCATGCGGGGTTAGTCTTCGCGCGAGAGATCATCGGTGGATTGTCTTCGCGCGAGAGGTCATCGGTGGAGAGTCTTCGCGCGAGAGGTCATCGGTGGAGAGTCTTCGCGCGAGATGTCATCGGTGGAGAGTCTTCGCGCGAGAGGTCATCGGTGGATAGTCTTCGCGCGAGATGTCATCGGTGGATAGCCTTCGCGCGAGAGGACATCGGTGGATAGCCTTCGCGCGAGAGGTCATCGGTGGAAAGTTATCGCACGATGGCAAGCTTCACACAGAGAAAGTGGGACCCAGACTCCCAGCATGAAACGTCCTGCACGCGCGCCACGTAGACAAAAAGGGTGGTTCAGAATAGTGACATCAGAATGTTGGCATGCGCAAGAGACACTCGCGGTCGTACTGTTCAGGGCAGTGGTTGGCATGCAGAAGAGACAACAGTGGTCGTACTGTTCAGGGCAGTGGTTGGCATGCGCAAGAGACAAACATGGTCGTACTGTTCAGAGAAACGTACACTCAGACTTCTCTGCAGAGTGGGTAGTGGCAGCTGCTTTTGTGGACAAGCTGGTTTAAGATGCGAAAACCCACTTCGGAGAAGGGGGAACGTTGCAGTTGTGCAAGAGCGAAAGAGTGAGTTTACCTCCCTTCTCCTCCATTCTCTCCTTCGCGCTGCGATTCTGGCACCTTCACGCAAGAGTACGACGAGCGACGGCCACCATTAGAGCACCTGGGAGGTTCTCTGCAAGTCCTTCAACCAGACGCAAAAACAGAGCCAAGGCGTTGTTCAAGCTTCGTTGGGTTTCGGAGCTCCTGGTGTTTTGCGCAAGTCCAGGTAAGGGAAGCTAGACTTCATTTTCAATACAAGCCAAATTTTAGCTATTTCTGAAGTGAGGGCGACGTGGTCGCCGGTTTTCGTTTTCATCTTTGTAAAATGCTCTGTGCTATGTGTTTGGGCGACGTGGTCGCCGGTTTTAAATGCAGACTTCGAAATACCCTGTTTTTGAACTAGATCGCCGGTTTTGGCGTTGTTTGCGAACTCCCTGTTTTTGGTGTTGCTTTGAAAACGGTTTGAGATTTAAATGAGATATTCGAAAATAAGAACCTTGGAGTGAGTTTTGCTGTGATTGAAATCATTCCTTTAAGTGTTATGTGATGTGTTGGATATGGTGAATGTGGGATCGAGGCATAGTATTTTCAAGAAAGAAAATACCGTGTAAGATCGTGTAGGATGTGCATTGATCGGTGATGTCTATAATGAGATTATCCTGACTCTCCTGAGATAATGGATTCATATAGATGAGGTCATTCAGGCGTTGAGAGTCGAAGGAGGTTCATATGTATGGGTGAGTCGTGTGAAACAGAACGAGCTCGGCCTGTCATATGGATTAACCCTGTCATACTGTGAGAATGGTGAACTTGAGATCGAGAATGTGTTGATGCGCATAGCTGTGGAAACATTACAACAGCTTTGTATGACAGGTGCAGAATCTCTGAGTCTAGTCAATGCACGAGTCTTCCGGAAGTAGTGTCAAGTGTCTTGTGTGCTGAGTCAGTGGTAGTCTGACGTGAGAAATGAGGAACATTGAATTGATAGACACTTAATGCATTTTGTGAAATAGAATGACTCTTGAAAATATTGTAAAGTGTGTGATTTCTTGGCGATCAGGTGAAGGGAATGAGAAACTCTATAGTTTTACGTGGGTATCTTGAAATTGTTTTACCTTGATTTCAAAGTTCATATCTAACTCTTTTTAAATGTCTAGCTTACCCTGTGTTTCTTTTGTGTTGTGTTTGGCCTTTTCTTAAACCTGTAATGATCGTGTATAATTTACACGGGAGCAGATGATGTTGCAGGATGTAGAGCTCCTTAGTGAATTGTCGCTGGAAGGAGATCGCCTGTTTTCTATTTCCGTTGGGAGATCACCCCTTTTGCTGCTTTCTGATAGGAGATCGCCTATATGATAGGAGATCGCCCTTCTAATAGGAGATCACCCTTCTGTCAGGAGATCACCTATCTTTCTATTGTATTGTATTTTGTTTATGTTTTAATGGAACAGTGATCGTATTTGTATTAAACTCCCTGTGAGGAGAAACTTTAATTACATATATATAATTTTATTCACTTCAATCTATTTGTTACTTTTATTTTCATTATATAAATATGAATGGTATTTTGGCGGGATGTTACAGGTTTCAACCTTGATGGTAAGGTGAACCAAATTTTCTAAACAAGAGTACTCATGAAGTTCTACAACATCTTGAATGTCCCTTCTAAGACCACTCACAAATCTAGCCATCTTAGCTTCCTCACTTTCATGCATATCTACTTTAAGCATAAGCATTTCTAACTCCTTGAAATAAGCATCCACACTTAGCATGCTTTGGTGATGCCTTTAGAGCTTCAACAATAGGTCTTTCCTAAAGTGTGGTGGAACAAATTTAGCGCACATACACTCTTTCAAATTGTTCCAAGAAACCACGGGAGGTCTCTTGTTTAGCCTAATGTCCATAAGAGTTTTATGCCACCATTGCATGGCATAGTCTAAAAATTCTAAAGAAGCTAGTTTTACCTTTTGGTCTTCTTGGACCTCATGTACATGAAAGATTTGTTCAACCTTTGCTTCTCACCCCAAATATACATTTGGATCACCCTCACCACTAAAAATAGGTAATTTTACAAAAGGCATATAAGGTTTTGCTTCATGGTGCCTCCTTTCTCTATGATGGTGATGGTGTTGGTGTCTTCTCCATTCGGTTTCTTCTTCATGGCCGAATGAGTTGGATGAACTTCTTGAAGAACTCCTATGTGAATGACACCTTCCATGATTAGAATGGCTGGACTTATCATGATGTACTTCAAGCTTTTGCAATCTTTCTTCCAATTATCTTATAGCTTCATCCTTTAGTGCAAGTGACCTTTTGGCTTCTTTTAATTCACCAAGAATGAAAGGTTTTTGTGGAGAGTGTGGTTTGGAAGATTCACCACTTGAATAATGAGCCATTTTCAAAACAAGACAACAAACACAAATATCAAACAATTAAAGAAAACAATGTTAGAAAACAAGTGAAATAATGGTGCGGTTTAGGTAAAAATAAAAGGCACTCAAATCACTCCAAGAATTTATACTTTCCTCAACCAAGCTTCTCTTGTGGAATGGAGTAACCTCAAGTGAAAGATGCCAAAGCACTCAACCACTCACCCAAAAAAACCACCACAAAACTTGAAGAACAATAAAAGACAAGCAAGAAAAGGTACAAAACAAGAAAAGGTATTGCAAAAGGAATACAAGATATATGACAAAACTTAAGGAATGGAAGACAAGAAAGAAAAGGCACAAAATAAGACTCAAAGAATACTCACTAAACTTTATAATCAAGAAAGAAAGTAAAACTCACAAACTTGTCAAAGTAAAAGGATCAAAAGTTCCACAATGTAGACAATAATTTGCCAATCACTATGAATCCAACTTTGGTATAGAAATTAAGGTGCAAAAGGATGAATAGATGCAAATACCAAACTGTTTTGGATGTTTTAAAAACAGAATGGTTTCTGTTTTCCCCTGTTTCGGTTCTGTTTTTAATTTTTTTATTTTGTACAATATGGAACTTAAGTAGTGAAAGAACCATAATATGCATCATATGGAAGTTGAAACATCAATCAATTTGCACAAAAATTTTATGATGGATTCAAGACAATTGAACACTTGAAATCAAATGTTTGGAACCTCTAATCAACAAGAACTAAAACAAATTCAAGATAAACACAAACTTTCAAAATCAAAAGCAAGCAAGTATAGGCAAGATTAGGACACCTAGAACACTATGAACATAAAACTCAAAGCAAAAGGGAAGATCAATGAAAAGGCACAACTAAAACATATTCAAACTAAACAAAAGTATGAATATAAGGTGCTGGAAAAACAGTAAACACGAAATTATAGGTGCTGCAAAAAAAAATGCCCAAAATTAAAGTACTACTTCAACTCAAAACACAAAAACACACCATAGCTCATGATACCACATGATGTGAGTTGAATTCATCTTTGTTTAATTTGTAACACTTTATGAAGAATTGGATCAAGATTCTTAGGACAATTATGGTGAGTCACCTAGAGAAAATCCCCACTGGACATTAACTTAGCAAGTGCTAAGTAGATGTGAAGGTTCATTTCTAAAGGTCCAAAGGAAAAACACATGTTTAAGTGACTTTTATGAATTGTATGGATTAAAATCGTGTGGGTATCATAAGAACAACAAGGTATATGTATGAAAAACACAAGAACAGTTCAAGAACACAAGATTAAAATTAGAAACACAATAAGAATTGAAACTAACAATAGAAACACAACAAGAACACAACCTACTATTGAAAAGTCAAGAAACAACATGAACATGGATAGCCATGGAAGCCAAATAGAAAACAAGTTGGTATGACATGCTTGTACTGATTAAAATGGAAGAACAACACATCAAATAAAAGAGGACAATGTAAGGACCCAGAAAATTTTATTAGAATAAAAGTGGTATATTTAAATAATTTCAGAAGAAGTTATTATTTAAAATACAAAGAGCTGGTAAATGAAGTTTCGTAGTAGCTGGACCTCGGAAGTGGCCCAAGATCTGGGGTCAGCTGGTAGAAGTCGGTCGGATGATGTGTGGATCAAGAAGAGTAAAGGAAGAAAAGTTAAGTTTAGAAGGCTACGAGGTCGCCGGTCGCCTGCTACACATGAGCGCCAGGTGGACATCGCGCGGGCGCGAGAGGCATGCAGGCATCGCGCGGGCGTGAGAGGCATGCAGGCATCGCGCGGGCGCAAGAGGCATGCAGGCATCGCGCGGGCGCGAGAGGCATGCAGGCATCGCGCGGGCGCGAGAGGCATGCAGGCATCGCGCGGACGCGAGGCACGCGGGCATTGCCAGGGCGCGATGCATGTGGACGTGGCCAAGGCGCGAGAGTTATGAGGGCGTCGCCAGGGAAGACATCGGTTGTCTCCCAGAGGAAAACATCGGTCGTTCGCCAGGAAGAGGTCATCGGTGGTAGTCTTCGCGCGAGGTCATCGGTGGTAGTCTTCGCGCGAGGTCATCGGTGGTTGTCTTCGCGCGAGGTCATCGGTGGTAGTCTTCGCGCGAGGTCATCGGTGGATCGTCTTCGCGCGAGAGGTCATCAGTGGTTTCTCTTCGAGCTGGTAGTCATCGGCGAAAGGTCATCGCGCGACGTTGAGTTACACCCAGAGAACGTGGGCCCCAGACTCCCAGCAAGAGATGTTCTGCACGCGCGCCACGTAGACAAAAGAGTGGTTCAGAATAGTGACCTCAGAGTGTTAGCCTGCGCAGAGGCACGCTTAGGTGTACTGTTCAGCGAAGCGTACACGCAAACTCCCTGCAGAATGGGTGGTGGCAGCGGTTTTTGTGGAGAAGTCAGCTTAAGATGCAAAAACCCATTTCTGAGGAAGAAGGAAAGAAACGTTGCTGTGGTTCCAGAGCTAAAGGGTGCGTTTATCTCCCTTCTCCTCCATTCTCTCCTTCGCGCTGCGATTCTAGCACCTTCACACGAGAGTACGACGAGTGACGGCCACCATTAGAGCACCTGGGAGGTTCTCTGCAAGTCCTTCAACCAGACGCAAAAACAGAGCCAAGGCGTCGTTCAAGCTTCGTTGGGTTTCGGAGCTCCTGGTGTTGGCGCAAGTCCAGGTAAGGGAAGCTAGACCTCTTTTTCCATACAAGCCACAGTGTAGCTATCTCTGAAGTGAGGGCGACGTGGTCGCCATTTTTGTTTTCATCTGCGTAAAATGCTCTGTTTGTGTGCTTGGGCGACGTGGTCGCCGGTTTTATATACAGGCTTCGAAACACCCTGTTTTTGAACTAGATCGCCGGTTTTGGCGCTGTTTTACGAACTCCCCTGTGTTTGACGTTGTTTGAAACTGTTTGGGATTTAAATACAATATATATGTGATATTCGAAAGTTTGAAACGCTGAAATGGTTGTTGCTGTGATTTGAAATCATTCTTTTAAGTGTAGCATGATGTCTGTGAATGCTGTAACATCCCGCCAGATGAAACAATCTCATACATGTAATATGAAAATAAGGTAAACCAATAATGTTGAAGAATACAAGATAATATATATATATAAGTAATGGAGTTGCTCCTCTTAGGGAGATTAGTACATAATCCTTCAAATGTTTTCAAAATTTAAAGAAAGAAAATCAAATACAGCAAGACCGGCGTCTCCATACATAAAAACGGCGATCTCCAACACAAACCGGCGATCCCAAAACAGAAGACCTCAAAACAGGCGATCTGCTATCAGGACACAAATCCGGCGATCACCCCCGAGAGGTGGAAATAGGCGATCTCTTCCCCGGCGACCACTCACTAGGGAGCTCTTCTTCCTGGAAGATCCTCTGCTCCCGTGTAACAATTACACGATCATCACAGTTTTGAGGACACAACCACAATAACAGATAAAAGGGTAAGCTAGATAATTTAAAAGAAGTTTAAATCATGAACATGAAAATCCAAGTAAACCAAGTTCCAAAATATCCATGTAAAACGTAGAGCTGCTCATAGCATTCAGCTGATCGCCCAAAATCACAAACTTCACAACATTCACCCATAGTCATTCCATTTCACAATACAGCATCAAGTGTCTATCAATATTCAAGTTTCTCATTTCACATGTCAGACTTTCCACTGACTCACCACACAAGACACTTGACACTACTTCCGGATTGACTCGTGCGTTGATTAGACTCAGAGATCTGCACCTGTCATACCACACCACTGTGAAATCCACACAGGGTCGCTGTGAATCCACACAGCATGCGCATATATCATCTCAATGTTACCATAGTTCTCCTGGTATGACAGGGTTAATCCATAGGACAGACGGAGCTCGTTCTTTTTCACACGAGACGCCCATCATATAGACCTCCTTCGACTCTCAACAACTGAGTAACTTCCTCTACGTGATTCCATTACCTCAGCAGAGTCAGGATATCCCCTTAGGAATCACCGATCAATGCACCTACCACAAGATCTTACACGGTATTTTCTTTCCTGAAAATACTATGCCTCGATCCCACATTCACAGCATTCAAAGACATCATGCCACACTTAAAAGAATGATTTCAATCACAGCAATAGCCATTTCAAAGGATTCATATTTTCGAATATCTCATGTAAATCTCAAGCAGTTCTCAAAACAACATCAAACACAAGGAGTTCGCAAAACAGCGCCAAAACCGGCGATCTAGTTCAAAATATGGTATTTCGAAGGCTGTATATTAAAACAGGCGACCACGTCGCCCAAGCACACAACACAGAGCATTTCACGAAGACGAAAGCGAAAACGGCGACCACGTCGCCCACACTTCAGAAATGGTTCAACTATGGCTCGTAGTAAAGATGAAGGCTAGCTTCCCTTACCTGGACTTGCGCAACCACCAGGAGCTTCGAAATCCAACGAAGCTTGCAGAATACCTTGGCTCTGTTTTTCGCGTCTGGTCTGAAGAACTTGCAGAGGACTACCCAAGTGCTCCAATGGTGTTGCTTCTCGTCGTACTCTTGTGTGGAGAGGCTGAAATCGCAATGCGGAGGAGGGAACTCACTCTTTCTCTCTTCGACTACAACAACGTTTTCTTCCTCTTCAGTAGTGGATTTCAGTAACTTAAACCAACTTATCCCTCCAAAAGCAGCTGCCACCACCCACTCTGCAGGGAAGTTTGCGTGTACGCTTCCCTGCACAGTACTACTAAGCGTGCCTCTGCGCAGGCTACGCTCTGAGGTCACTATTCTGAACCACTCTTTTGTCTACGTGGCGCGCGTGCAGAACATCTCTTGCTGGGAGTCTGGGGCCCACGTTCTCTGGGTGTAACTCAACGTCACGCGATGACCTTTCGCCGATGACTACCAGCTCGAAGAGAAACCACTGATGACCTCTCGCGCGAAGACGATCCACCGATGACCTCGCGCGAAGACTACCACCGATGACCTCGCGCGAAGACTACCACCGATGACCTCGCGCGAAGACTACCACCGATGACCTCGCGCGAAGACTACCACCGATGACCTCGCGCGAAGACTACCACCGATGACCTCGCGCGAAGACTACCACCGATGACCTCGCGCGAAGACTACCACCGATGACCGCGCGCGAAGACTACCACCGATGACCTCGCGCGAAGACTACCACCGATGACCCCGCGCGAAGACTACCACCGATGACCCCGCGCGAAGACCACCACCGATGACCTCTTCCTGGCGAACGACCGATGTCTTCCTCTGGGAGACAACCGATGTCTTCCCTGGCGACGCCCTCATAACTCTCGCGCCTTGGCCACGTCCACATGCATCGCGCCCGCGCGATGCCCGCATGCCCCTCGCGCCCGCGCGATGCCTGCATGCCTCTCACGCCCGCGCGATGCCTGCATGCCTCTCGCGCCCGCGCGATGCCTGCATGCCTCTCACGCCCGCGCGATGTCCACCTGGCGCTCATGTGTAGCAGGCGACCGGCGACCTCGTAGCCTTCTAAACTTAACTTTTTCCTCCCTTTCTATTCTAAATAAAAACATACTTAGAATTTATTTAAAATATAACTCTTTTATTCCAATAAATTTTTCAGGTCCTTACAAATGCTGTGAATGTGGGATCGAGGCATAGTATTTTCAGGAAAGAAAATACCGTGTAAGATCTTGTGGTAGGTGCATTGATCGGTGATTCCTAAGGGGATATCCTGACTCTGCTGAGGTAATGGAATCACGTAGAGGAAGTTACTCAGTTGTTGAGAGTCGAAGGAGGTCTATATGATGGGCGTCTCGTGTGAAAAAGAACGAGCTCCGTCTGTCCTATGGATTAACCCTGTCATACCAGGAGAACTATGGTAACATTGAGATGATATATGCGCATGCTGTGTGGATTCACAGCGACCCTGTGTGGATTTCACAGTGGTGTGGTATGACAGGTGCAGATCTCTGAGTCTAATCAACGCACGAGTCAATCCGGAAGTAGTGTCAAGTGTCTTGTGTGGTGAGTCAGTGGAAAGTCTGACGTGTGAAATGAGAAACATTGATATCTTGATAGACACTTGATGCAGTATTGTGAAATGGAATGACTATGGGTGAATGTTGTGAAATGTGTGATTTTGGGCGATCAGGTGAATGATATGAGCAACTCTACGTTTTACATGGATATTTTGAAACTTGTTTTACTTTGATTGTCATGTTCATGATTTAAACTCTCTTTAAAATATCTAGCTTACCCTGCGTGTTTTGTTTCTGTGGTTTTCTCTTTAAAACTGTGATGATCGTGTATTTTACACGGGAGCAGATGATCTTCCAGGAAGTAGAGCTCCTTAGTGAGTGATCGCCGAGGAGGAGATCGCCGGTTTTCTATCTCTATCGGGTGATCGCCTGTTTCTGCCTCTATCGGGTGATCGCCTGTTTTTTTTTTTTTTCTGTCCTGATAGGTGATCGGCTGTTTTGGCTCCTCCGATAGGAGATCGGTTTCTTCCGATAGGAGATCGCCTGCTTTGTTTTTTTATTGTATTTTGTTTATGTTTCTGGAAAATTTGACCGAATTTGTATTAAACTCCCTAAGAGGAGCAACTTCATTTCATATATATAATATTTTGTTCATAGAATCTATTTGTCACCCTTACTTTCATTATATCATTTTATATTTATTTCAAAATAATTTGGAGGGATGTTACAGACAACACAAGGAAGAGAATGAACCGATTGAAATTGCAAACAAACAAGTAGAACAAAAATGGGTATTTTTAGAAGATGAATAGAAATGACTTATGTGGTTGTAGTCCTTTGGAGAATGTGCTCACGCCACTTGGAGGGTGGTTCTTCCAAGATGAGTGGGAGGTTCCGTCACTTGAGAGTCTCCAAAGCTCACAAGATAAGACATGGAGAAGAAGAAGAGACAAGTCTCACACAACTCTCTCACAATTTCAAGATAGTTTCTTTACTTCAACTTTCAACTTGTATTATTATGAACCAAGGTCCCCTATTTATAATGAGGGTGACCGGTTTGGGTTTACAAAGGAGGGAGTTGGAAGAGACACTGTCTAGCTCCTTATTAGTGTCTAAGTCTAGAAGGAGTAGGAAGAGTCATTTCTTCCACTCTTTTACAAAATTCGTCCCAAACAATGCCTTACACTAGAGGTTTCTTTGGTTTTCCTCTTTGGCATATTCCTTAGGCTATTTCTGTAACATCCCGCCAAAATACTATACAAATGTATATAATGAAAATAAAGGTAACAAATAGATTCTATGAACAAAATATTATATATATGAAATGTAGTTTCTCCTCACAGGGAGTTTAATACAAATTCGGTCAAATTTTTCCAGAAACCTAAACAAAATACAGTAAAAAAAACGAAGCAGGCGATCTCCTATCGAAAGAGACCGATCTCCTATCGAACGAGGCCGATCTCCCATCGGAGGACCCAAAACAGCCGATCTGCTTCCGGCGACCACTCACTAAGGAGCTCTACTTCCTGGAAGATCATCTGCTCCCGTGTAAGTTATACACGATCATCACAGTTTTAAGAGAACAGCCACAGAACCAAAACACGCAGGGTAAGCTAGATATTTTAAAGAGAGTTTAAATAAGGATAATTAAAATAAAATCAAGGTAAACAATTTCAAGATATTCACGTAAAGCTATAGATTTTCCCAATACTCTTCACCTGATCGCCCAGAAATCACACATTCCACAATATTCACAAAAGTCATTCTATTTCACAATACTGCATCAAGTGTCTCTAAATTTCAAGTTCCTCATTTCACATGTCAGACCACCACTGACCCAGCACACAAGACACTTGACCTACTTCCGGAAGACTCGTGCATTGACTAGACTCAGAGATTCTGCACCTGTCATACAAGCTGTTGTAATGTTTCCACAGCTATGCGCATCAACACATTCTCAAGTTCACCATTCTCACAGTATGACAGGGTTAATCCATATGACAGGCCGAGCTCGTTCTGTTTCACACGACTCACCCATACATATGAACCTCCTTCGACTCTCAATGCCTGAATAACCTCATCTATATGAATCCATTATCTCAGGAGAGTCAGGATAATCCCATTATAGACATCACCGATCAATGCACATCCTACACGATCTTACACGGTATTTTCTTTCCTGAAAATACTATGCCTCGATCCACATTCACCACATCCAACACATCACATAACACTTAAAGGAATAATTTCAATCACAGCAAAACTCAATCCAAGGTTCTTATTTTCGAATATCTCATTTAAATCTCAACAGTTTCAAAGCAACATCAAAAACAGGGAGTTTCGCAAACGACGCCAAAACCGGCGATCTAGTTCAAAAACAGAGTATTTCGAAGTCTGCATTTAAAACCGGCGACCACGTCGCCCAAACACATAGCACAGAGCATTTTACAAGGATGAAAACGAAAATCGGCGACCACGTCGCCCTTACTGCAGAAATAGCTAAACTATGGCTTGTATTGAAAATGAAGGCTAGCTTCCCTTACCTGGACTTGCGCAAACACCTAGAGTTCCGAAACCCAACAAAGCTTGAAGAACGCCTTGGCTCTGTTTTTGCGTCTGGTTGAAGGACTTGCAGAGGACTGCCCAGGTGCTCTAATGGTGGCTGTCGCTCGTCGTACTCTTGTGTGAAGGTGCTAGAATCGCAGTGCGAAGGAGGCAACTGGAGGAAAAGGGAGGTAACTCACTCTTTCTCTCTTTGAAGGCTGCAACGTTTTCTTTCTCTCAGCAGTGGGTTTTCTGCATCTTAAACCAACTTATCCACCAAAAGCAGCTGCCACCACCCACTCTGCAGAGAAGTCTGAGAACCACTGCTCTGAACAGTACTGCCACTGTTGTCGCTTGTGCATGCCAGCCACTGCTCTGAACAGTACGACCGCGAGTGTCTCCTGCGCATGCCAACATTCTGATGTCACCACTCTGAATCATCCTTTTTGTCTACGTGGCGCGCGTGCAGGACGTTTCATGCTGAGAGTCTGGGTGCCACTTTATCTGTGTGAGGCTCGCCATCGCGACAACTTTCCAATGCTGACTCATCCTGTCGAACGACCGATGTCTCCTTCGCCCTAGAAGACGACCGATGTCTTCCTCTGGGAGACGACCGATGTCTTCCTCTGGGAGACGACCGATGTCTTCCCTGGCGACGCCCTCATAACTCTCGCGCCTTGGCCACGTCCACATGCCTCGCGCCTTGGCAATGCCCGCATGCCTCGCGCCCGCGCGATGCCTGCATGCCTCTCGCGCCCGCGCGATGCCTGCATGCCTCTCGCGCCCGCGCGATGCCTGCATGCCTCTCGCGTCCTGGCGACGTCCACCTGGCGCTCATGTGTAGCAGGCGACCGGCGATCTCATAGCCTTCTAAACTTAACTTTTTCCTCCCTTTCTATTCTAAATAAAACATACATAGAATTCTTTTAAAATATAACCCTTTTTATTCCAATTCAATTTTACAGGTCCTTACATTTTCCCCAACAAGAAAAATTTTCGTCCTCGAAAATTGAATTACAAGGAAAAGAGATATGGATAGGCTTCTCTCATGGGTTCTTCCAACTTCCAAGTCGAGTCACCCGATTGCTCATCCCACACCACTTTCACCATGTTAATGGTCTTGCCTCTGAGCTGTTTACTTTGACGATCTTCAATCCTGACTGGTTTCGCTTCAAAGGACAAGTCATCCCTGATCTGCACGTTGTCCACTTCCAGCACATGACTAGGGTCTGCCATGTACTTCCTCAGCTGTGAAACGTGAAAGACATTGTGCAGATTCGCTAAATGGGGAGGCAGGGCGATCTCATAAGCTACTGGGCCAATCCTCCTTAAGATCTGATATGGTCCCACGAACTTAGGGGACAACTTCCTTGGCCTGATCGCTCTTCCTACACCCTTGGTTGGTGTCACTTTCATGAACACGTGGTCTCCAGCAGTAAACTCCAAAGGCTTTCTCCTCTGATCTGCATAGGACTTCTGCCTACTCTGAGAAGCTTTCATTCTTCTTTGTATCTGTTTCACCTTCTCGGTCGTCCGCTGAATCAACTCTGGCCCAACCAAGACTGCCTCGCCCTCCTGGTACCAACATAAGGGAGTCCTACATTTCCTCCCATACAGGGCTTCATATGGTGCTATCCCTATGCTGGCGTGATAACTGTTATTATATGTAAACTCCACCAGTGGCAACACCTCGTCCCAATTCCCCAATTGATCCAAGACACACGTCCTCAGCAGGTCTTCCAAGGACTGGATCGTTCTCTCTGACTGACCATCTGTTTGGGGATGATATGCAGAGCTCATCCTCAACTTAGTTCCCAAGCATTCTTGCAAGGTCTGCCAAAACCGTGAAGTGAACCTGGGATCCCTATCTGAAACAATGCTGGAAGGCACTCCATGCAGCCTCACTATTTCCTGGATGTACAACTGTGCCAACTTGGCCATGGGCATCCTCATATTCACTAGGAGAAAATGAGCACTCTTCGTCAGCCGATCAGTGATGACCCAGATTGCATCATGGCCCTTGACCGATCTGGGTAAATGGGTGACAAAATCCATGGCAATGCTGTCCCATTTCCACTCAGGGATATCCAATGGTTGTAATAACCCACCAGGCCTTTGATGTTCTACCTTTGCCTTCTGACACGTCAAACAGGTAGCAACATACTGGGCGATGTCCCTCTTCATGCCTGACCACCAAAATGACTCCTTCAAGTCATGGTACATCTTGGTCATGCCTGGATGGAGGTTAAGGCGACTCTTATGACCTTCATCTAGGATCATCTTCTTCAATTCTCCATCTGCAGGGATGCAAATCCTACCATTAAATCTCAAGATCCCATCATCGCCCATCACAAAGTCTCTAGCCTGGTCGGTCCCTAGTGACTCCACAGTACGCTTCAGACTAGGGTCCTCTAACTGCTTATCCCTTAACATCCCAAGGAAATCATTAGTTATAGTCAGCTTACTACAACTAATGTGATTCACGTGGAACTCTACCCCAAGGTTTAAATCTCTGAATTGCTCGATCAGTTTCTGCTCTTCTATCATCATGGTGGCTACTTGTACTGATTTTCTACTCAAGGCATCTGCCACTACATTGGCCTTCCCCGGATGATACATGAGTTGAAAATCGTAGTCCTTAAGAAACTCCATCCACCTTCTTTGTCTCATGTTTAGTTGCTTCTGATTGAACAGATATTTCAGGCTCTTATGGTCACTGAACACCTGGAACCGAGCTCCATATTAATAGTGCCTCCAGATCTTCAAGGCAAATACCACAGCCGCCAACTCCAAATCATGCGTGGGGTAGTTCCTCTCATGAACCTTGAGTTGCCTTGAAGCATATGCAACCACTCTTTTCTCTTGCATCAAAACACATCCCAAGCCCTGATGTGAAGCGTCACAGAAGACGTCAAAAGGTCTTCCCACCTCGGGGATCACCAGCACTGGAGCACTAGTCAACCTCTCCTTTAATTCCATGAAGCTCTGCTCACATCGGTCGGTCCAAGCAAAAGGTTGATCCTTGCGGGTCAGCTGTGTTAAGGGAGCCACTACCTTGGAAAAGTCCTCAATAAACCTCCGATAGTAGCCCGCCAACCCCACAAAGCTCCTTATCTCGGTGACTGTTCTTGGACGTTCCCACTGCAGCACTGCCTCTACCTTGGCTGGATCCACCGAGATCCCCTGGGCAGATATCACATGTCCTAAGAAGTTGACTTCCCTCAGCCAGAACTCACACTTCGAGAACTTGGCATAGAGCTGCTTCTCCCTCAGTATCTCCAATACTGTCCTCAGGTGTTCTTCATGCTCTTCCTCGGTCCTTGAGTAAATGAGTATGTCGTCTATGAAGACCACCACAAACTTATCCAAGAAAGGGCGAAAAATCCTATTCATGTAGTCCATGAACAGGGCTGGAGCATTTGTGACCCCAAACGGCATCACCACATACTCATAATGCCCATACCGAGACCTAAAAGCTGTCTTTTGCACATCATCAGCTTTAACCAAAATTTGGTGGTACCCCGATCTCAGGTCAATCTTGGAGAACACCGAGGCTCCATGTATTTGATCCATCAAATCATCAATCCTAGGCAGGGGGTACTTGTTCTTGATGGTCAACTTGTTCAACTGCCTGTAATCTAGCCGAGACCCTCCATCCTTCTTCTTGACTAGAAGCACTGGAGCTCCCCATGGAGATACACTGGGTCTGATGAATTGCTTCTCCAGCAACTCTTCCACTTGCTTCTTCAACTCCACTAACTCGGCTGGTGCCATCCTGTAAGGTGCCATTGACACTGGTCCAGCTCCAGGTACCAAGTCAATAGAGAATTCCACTTCTCTCTTAGGGGGTAACCCAGGTACTTCTTCTGGGAATACATCCGTGAAATCTTTCACCACGGGTATTCTGCTTACGTCCCCTTTATTCTCCACCTCCGACCGAGCGAGTATCACGAAGCACCTCGCCCCTTCTTCCAACTCTGACTGCCCTTGCTGAGCAGAAATTACATCTGATCCTTGGAGGTCTGGAAACGCAATCTTCTGACTACCGCAGTCAATGAGAACGTGATTGGCAGCTAACCAATCCATTCCCAGGATAACATCTAGGTCCTGAAGAGGTAGGCAGATCAAGTTCACCTTGAATCTGCGTCCCTCTACAATCACTGGACATTCGGGGCACACTGTAGAGGTCGACACCTGTCCTGATGCAGGTGTAGAGACCAACAGTTCGAAGGGTAACTCCTTCACTAGAAGGCTCAACTCGGCTACACACAGGCTTGACACAAAGGAGTGTGTCGCTCCAGAATCAAACAAAGCTTTTACACCCCTACCAGCTATAAAACATATACCCTGCA
The DNA here is from genome assembly GCA_013389735.1 of Phaseolus lunatus. Lineage (NCBI taxonomy): Eukaryota > Viridiplantae > Streptophyta > Magnoliopsida > Fabales > Fabaceae > Phaseolus > Phaseolus lunatus. The sequence continues at coordinate 16,889,407 of CM023861.1, read as the reverse complement.
CGAGGTTACCTGACTGAGATGCTTCTGCTCCAGACATGGCAAACACTCTCCCTGTCGCCTGAGGTCTGCTGCCTTCGTTTCTCCTCTGCTGGGAGCCACTGGGTTGGGTCGCCCCATTCCTGCTAGGGCATTCTCTAGCAACGTGCCCTGTCTTTTGGCAGGTAAAACACCTTCTCTCTGAAGGCTGCTTGGGGCACACGTTGGGCGTGTGTGGTCCACCACAATGGAAACACTTGGGTTTCCAAGGTTGCCGCTGCTGAAACTGGGATGACGTTGTTCCCACCCGATGTGGTGGAGGCCTCGTATAGGGCTTGCTTTGTGAGTGCTGCACCTTAGCCTTCCCACTGGAAGAACTCCCTGGGTGTGACCTCATCACCCGAGAATCACCCTTTTCCAGGGTCTCAACCATCTTCGCCTTCTCTACCAAGGCGTGAAATTCCCTGATGCACATCGGGGCTATGGTCCTCTTCAGCCCATGCTTCAGTCCCTCTTCAAACTTCCTACACCTCCAGGCCTCAGAGGTCGCCTGGGTATAGAACCGGGCGAGGTACTCAAAACGAGCAGCATAGGCGTTCACTGACATATCCCCCTGCTCCAGCTTCAGGAACTCAGCTTCCCTCGCAAACTTGGCGCTGTCAGGGAAGTATTTCTCCAAGAACTTCACCCTGAAGCTCTCCCAATCCAAAACATCCCCTCGGGCATCCATCATCTGCTGAGCTCCCATCCACCAGAACTCAGCTTCTCCTGATAGCAGATAAGTGGCGAACAACAATTTCTTCTCTTCAGGGCAGGAGGTCGCCCTAAAGATTTTCTCCAGCTCTCTGACCCACTGATCTGCCTGATCAGGGGTAGCATTCCCACTAAACTTGGGTGGGTTGTGCCTCATGAACTCGGTCAGTCCCATCTGTTCTTGAGGCTGACCGCCGTGGGAGTTTGTCTCAGCCGACCGAGCAGTTTCCCAGTGGTGCATTGTAGCTTGATGGTTCTGAGCCATCGCTGCATTCTGCTGCTGGATGGCAGTTGCCATCATCTCGATAGCCTTAGCAATCTGGCTCATCTCTGAAGAAGATTGGGGAGGGGTAGAAGGTCTACGTGCCATCTCTCTTCGTTTCAGAGTTGAAACTACAGGTTTCTATATTCCCTACAACTACAAGAATGAGATCGATAAGAAATCAATTCATTCAGGAGGTAACATATAGACCTTACAAAGGTCAGCATCTCAAAATCATTAAGAATTTGAGCTCAACAACAGAATCATAATGCTTATAACATCAAGCATAACACCAGAACAACTACTGGTATGCAGTCATCAATCCAATCAACCATTTTCAATCCATTACAAGGACACTCAAGAAAATGAAATAGCTCACACCAGAATTCAATATATGCTAAACATCAAACCTTTGGAATTAAGGTTGAGACTCATCCCGATCCAGTTATGAGTGTGCACCTTCACTACTTTATCAGGACCTTCTCATTCTTAATACTAAGATTTTCAGTTATAACATATATTCACCAAAGCACACACAAAATCTCAATACAAAAACGTTTGAAAACTTTTCACTATAGTTGTTATTTTAAACTCAAATAAATTTCATGAGCAGAAGAAACACAATGGATCCACAGCCCTCAGGTCATCCTAAGGACGAACTGCTCTGATACCATTAATGTAACATCCCGCCAAAATACTATACAAATGTATATAATGAAAATAAAGGTAACAAATAGATTCTATGAACAAAATATTATATATATGAAATGTAGTTTCTCCTCACAGGGAGTTTAATACAAATTCGGTCAAATTTTTCCAGAAACCTAAACAAAATACTGTAAAAAAAACGAAGCAGGCGATCTCCTATCGGAAGAGACCGATCTCCTATCGAACGAGGCCGATCTCCCATCGGAGGACCCAAAACAGCCGATCTGCTTCCGGCGACCACTCACTAAGGAGCTCTACTTCCTGGAAGATCATCTGCTCCCGTGTAAGTTATACATGATCATCACAGTTTTAAGAGAACAGCCACAGAACCAAAACACGCAGGGTAAGCTAGATATTTTAAAGAGAGTTTAAATAAGGATAATTAAAATAAAATCAAGGTGAACAATTTCAAGATATTCACGTAAAGCTATAGATTTTCCCAATACTCTTCACCTGATCGCCCAGAAATCACACATTCCACAATATTCACAAAAGTCATTCTATTTCACAATACTGCATCAAGTGTCTCTAAATTTCAAGTTCCTCATTTCACATGTCAGACCACCACTGACCCAGCACACAAGACACTTGACCTACTTCCAGAAGACTCGTGCATTGACTTGACTCAGAGATTCTGCACCTGTCATACAAGCTGTTGTAATGTTTCCACAGCTATGCGCATCAACACATTCTCAAGTTCACCATTCTCACAGTATGACAGGCTTAATCCATATGACAGGCCGAGCTCGTTCTGTTTCACACGACTCACCCATACATATGAACCTCCTTCGACTCTCAACGCCTGAATAACCTCATCTATATGAATCCATTATCTCAGGAGAGTCAGGATAATCCCATTATAGACATCACCGATCAATGCACATCCTACACGATCTTACACGGTATTTTCTTTCCTGAAAATACTATGCCTCGATCCACATTCACCACATCCAACACATCACATAACACTTAAAGGAATAATTTCAATCACAGCAAAACTCAATCCAAGGTTCTTATTTTCGAATATCTCATTTAAATCTCAACAGTTTCAAAGCAACATCAAAAACAGGGAGTTTCGCAAACGACGCCAAAACCGGCGATCTAGTTCAAAAACAGAGTATTTCGAAGTCTGCATTTAAAACCGGCGACCACGTCGCCCAAACACATAGCACAGAGCATTTTACAAGGATGAAAACGAAAACCGGCGACCACGTCGCCCTTACTGCAGAAATAGCTAAACTATGGCTTGTATTGAAAATGAAGGCTAGCTTCCCTTACCTGGACTTGCGCAAACACCTAGAGTTCCGAAACCCAACAAAGCTTGAAGAACGCCTTGGCTCTGTTTTTGCGTCTGGTTGAAGGACTTGCAGAGGACTGCCCAGGTGCTCTAATGGTGGCTGTCGCTCGTCGTACTCTCGTGTGAAGGTGCTAGAATCGCAGCGCGAAGGAGGCAACTGGAGGAGAAGGGAGGTAACTCACTCTTTCTCTCTTTGAAGGATGCAACGTTTTCTTTCTCTCAGCAGTGGGTTTTCTGCATCTTAAACCAACTTATCCACCAAAAGCAGCTGCCACCACCCACTCTGCAGAGAAGTCTGAGAACCACTGCTCTGAACAGTACTGCCACTGTTGTCGCTTGTGCATGCCAGCCACTGCTCTGAACAGTACGACCGCGAGTGTCTCCTGCGCATGCCAACATTCTGATGTCACCACTCTGAATCATCCTTTTTGTCTACGTGGCGCGCGTGCAGGACGTTTCATGCTGAGAGTCTGGGTGCCACTTTATCTGTGTGAGGCTCGCCATCGCGACAACTTTCCAATGCTGACTCATCCTGTCGAACGACCGATGTCTCCTTCGCCCTAGAAGACGACCGATGTCTTCCTCTGGGAGACGACCGATGTCTTCCTCTGGGAGACGACCGATGTCTTCCCTGGCGACGCCCTCATAACTCTCGCGCCTTGGCCACGTCCACATGCCTCGCGCCCTGGCAATGCCCGCATGCCTCGCGCCCGCGCGATGCCTGCATGCCTCTCGCGCCCGCGCGATGCCTGCATGCCTCTCGCGCCCGCGCTATGCCTGCATGCCTCTCGCGCCCGCGCGATGCCTGCATGCCTCTCGCGCCCGCGCGATGCCTGCATGCCTCTCGCGCCCGCGCGATGCCTGCATGCCTCTCGCGCCCGCGCGATGCCTGCATGCCTCTCGCGCCCGCGCGATGCCTGCATGCCTCTCGCGCCCGCGCGATGCCTGCATGCCTCTCGCGTCCTGGCGACGTCCACCTGGCGCTCATGTGTAGCAGGCGACCGGCGATCTCATAGCCTTCTAAACTTAACTTTTTCCTCCCTTTCTATTCTAAATAAAACATACATAGAATTCTTTTAAAATATAACCCTTTTTATTCCAATTCAATTTTACAGGTCCTTACAATTTCTATATTTATTTACAAATGTTTATACATGGGTAATTACAAAGAGTGATAACATTTCATGCTCTTTACCCAAAACTTTAGCCTTGCTCTTTGTAATCCTTTGAGGCATGAAGGATGTTGATCTAATTTGTCCTGGAGCTTCTTGGTCTTGGGCCTCATCTTCCTCTTCTATTTTATCTCCATCAGGTTTGTTCCCTCAATGTCTTTTCCTCTTGTGCTCCACATTCACCATTTTCCAAAAATTGTTTAATAGGTGTCATCTAGGTTTCTTTTTCAATAATAGTCATGCACTCGTTTGTGCTAAGACTAGGATTTTTTAGACTTACATAAATGATTGACCGGTGGAGCAATTTCTTTTTAGTGGTAGGCAACCTTGAAAGCATATCGGCTCTAACACTATGTTCACGTCGAATGTGTTCAAATTGAACATTTTTCAATTTAGTGATTAAATTTTGAGCGAGGTGATAGTATTTATGGAGTAAATATTCTTTCACCTCGAATTCTCCTTTAATTTATCTGACTACTAGTTGAGAATCGTTTCTACAAATAAGTTGTTGGGCTTCCATGTCATATGCTAAATTGAGGCCAACCATATTTTGCTTGATTATTTGACATTTTAAAATTAAACTTCAATGCTTGTTCAAGGAGAATGCCACCTAGACCCTCGAGAACTACCCCTGCTCCGCATGACTTGTCATTGGATGAACCATCCACATGTAAGGTTCATTGGAGATTTTCATCTTCAGTCGTTCGGGGGCTAAGTTCAGCAAAGGTTTGAGACTTGGTTGCTCCCCTTGGTTGATATTGGATGTGAAATTCAGATAATTCAATTGCCCATCCAATCATTCATCCGGCCAAATCAAGCTTAGCTAGGATCTTCATAATAGGAGAGTCGATCGTCACTATAATGCGATGATTTTGAAAATACATCCTCATTATTTATGTGGTAATAACAAGTGCTAGAGCTACCTTTTCAATCATCTGATAGCGAACCTATGCACCGTCTAAAACTCAGCTAATGAAATAAACCCGACGTTCTTCTTTTTCCAATTATTGTACTAGAGCTGCACTGACCGCTTCCTCTGATACAGAAAGGTATATTATGATTGGTTCTTGAGCATCCAATTTTTGTATTACTAGAGGATCTGCCAATAATGCTTTTAAGTGAATAAAAATTTCTTCACATTCGGTTGTCTTGTTAAATTTGGTTACCTTTTGTAAGAGTTGGAAAATGGGTTTTGAAAATGGGCACAAATCTAAATAAGGCAGTAAGTTGATCGATCAACTTCTATATTTCTTTCACATTTTCTGGGCTTCTCATTTTGGTGATGACCCTGCATTTTTTCTGGATTTGCTTCAATGCCTCGACGGGTGAGCATGAAACCTCAAAATTTTCCACCTTTTACGTAGAACGCACACTTGTCGGGGTTAAGCCGCAAACCATGATGATGAAGATCAAGCTCAAGAGGACATGGAGGCCAATCATCACGAAGAAGAAGAGGTTGAGGACGTTCATGGAGATCAAAGTCAACCTCAAAGGCTCACAAGAAGCATGTTCAAAGCTTTAGGATCAAGGGGACGTTTATTTTCCCTTTTTGTAATTTCATTGTGTGAGGATGCTTAGAGGAAAACATGAGAAACCTCTCGTGTTAAAGCATCTTTAGGTCTTTAGTTAGGAGCACTAGGAGGGGGGTGCATTAGTAAGTAGGTGTAGGAGTTAAAATAGGAGGTGCCAAAGTGAAAGAAGAAGTCACACCTTCCTCATGACTTGTTTAGGCACCATTTTCATTTGAATTTGAGGGGAATTTTTGAATTCATTTAGCTTGCATTTCAGCACCTTCACACTATAAATTAAGGTGCTGCCCTTGTATTTTTCAGATCTGAATTTTGAATTAGAGAAATTATACTCAATTTTGGAGTGAGCATTGGAGAGATTTGCATCTTCTTCACTAGTCTTATCTTGAAGGTTCAATGGTTACCTCAAGTGGCGGCTTGCACACTCATCTAGGAGCCTTCATCCTCTTAGTGGCGTGATCATCCAACCATTCCTCCATCTTCATGAGCATTTTCTTCTCCTTTCTTCCTTCTTTTTTAATTTTCATGTCTTAGCTTGTGTTCTTGTGTGATTGTTCTATTGATTTGTGTTTCCAGCAGCTTGTTCTTCTTTTCCAGCACTTATATTCAGTTTCCTTGCCTTTAATTTCATCTTTGTTCGGTTCAATTTGACAATAATTGGAACTTCCATATGAGTTTGTGTTTTGGCATTAGTTTTGGTGAGTTCTTGACTTAGAACATTGATCCAATTCTAAGAAAAAGTGCCTCTCTAATGACCAACTCAAGATGTTTCCTAAGAATGTCAAGAACCTTTCGTCTTATGTTCTTGAATTCACATCACATGATCTCGGGGAGCTTCAAATACTTCTTTGAGATCTTGAATGTGTTACAAGCATGACTCAAATTTGACTACTATATCATCAACATAAATTTTGACATTTCAGCCGAGCATCCCTCTAAAAATATAATCCATCAATCTCTAATAAGTTGCACCAGGGTTCTTTAGGCCGAACGACATGACTTCGTGATAGAAGTTGTCACAATCGATCATGAATGTTGTTTTCTCTTTGTCCTTTTGGATGCATTTGGATTTGATTGTATCCAGAATATGCATCTAGGAAACTTAAAATATGGTAACCAACCGCCCCATCAACTAGGCGGTCGATGCTTGGTAGAGGATAAGTCTTTTAGGCAAACTTTGTTGAGGTCGGTATAATCCGTGCACATTCTCCACTTACCATTAGATTCTTTTACCATAACCACATTTTCCAGCCATGTTGATGGAAGAGGCCCAAGCTCAGACCCAATAACTAGATCCATGGCAAAGAGGATTCAGGAAGAGTGGGACACTACTACTGTTGGTAGAGAAACTTTTCTCTACATGTTCAAAGACCCCTCAGAGGACCACAAGGAGTAGAGCCCAGGCTATGGGAGCTGAGCATCAATTAATTTCAGTTTATTTGTAATTTCAGTAAAGTAGGGTTCATTTAGCACAATATGGAGGGTGTATTTAACAATTTAGCTTGTACCTAAGCCTTTTAGGGTAAGAATGCAGCCCTACCTTCTAGAAGCATGCTAGGGGATGCATTGACCTTAGTCAATGCCCTAGCCACCCCTCTCTTTAGGGTTTCCTACCATCCTCTCTGATGTGAGTTGATTTTATGATTTAGCATTTTATGGTGACACTTTGCTTAGGATTGGGTTTTTAAGACAAATAAGGTGATGACCTAAGGAAAATCTCCACTTGATATTAACTTAATCAAGTGGTTAAGTAGATGTGAAGGTTCATTTCCACAAGGCAAAGAGAAAAAGACATGAATAAGATGAATATGAATGCAAGTGTCGAAACTTAGAAAGGAGAAAAGGAATGCATCAATGGTTTACAAGCCAATCCAAATGATGATCCTTACTCAAAAAAATGAATGAAGAAATGGAAGAGATGATGAAAGAAGAACTTATGGATGGTGGAGCAATGGTGTATCACGCCACTTGATGGGGTGGAACCACCAAGATAAGTGGGAGGTGTAACATCCCGCCAAATTACTTTTCATAAATATAAAATGAAATAAAGGTAAAACAAAATATTTAAATGAACATACGTATTTATATAAAATGAAGTTGCTCCTCACAGGGAGTTTAATACATAACCGGTATATTTTTCCAAAACTTAAACAAAATACAGCCAAATAAATTGAAACCGGCGGTCTCCCTACATAAACCGGCGATCTACTATCAGAAGACCCAAAACAGCCGATCTGCTATCAGAACAGAAATCAGGCGATCACCACATAGAGACAGAAACAGGCGATCTCCTTCCGGCGACCACTCACTAAGGAGCTCTACTTCCTGGAAAATCATCTGCTCTCGTGTAAAATACACGATCATCACAGTTTTTAAGAGAAAACAGCCAGAGAACAATACAAAGGGTAAGCTAGATATATTTATTTTTAACTTTAAATTATAAACTGGACAACCAACGTAGATCAGCCTTTTTAAACATTCACAAGAGTCCATCACTTTCTCATTCATATCACACAACCATCAAGTGCCTATCAACAAATTTCTCAACATTACTCACGTCAGACTTCCACTGACTAATCACACATAGACACTTGACACTACTTCCGGATTGACTCGTGCGTTGACTCAGGCTCAGAGATTTGCACCTGTCATACCATACCACTGTGAAATCCACACAGGGTCGCTGTGAAATCCACACAGCCATGCGCATATATAATCTCAATGTCATTAACTCTCCCGGTATGACAGGGTTAATTCATATAACAGGCCGAGCTCGTTCTTTTTCACACTACTCGCCCATTCATATGAACCTCCTCCGACTCTCCACAACTGAATAACTTCATCTACGTGATTCCATTATATCAGCAGAGTCAGGATATCTCCTTCTAGACAAGCCCCTAGTCAATACACCTATACACGATCTTACACGGTATTTCCTTTCCTGAAAATACTATGCCTTGATCCCACATTCACAACATTCAAAACATCATACCACTCAAATGAATGATTCAAATCACAGCAACAATCATTTCAAAGGTTCAGATTTCGAGTATCACATGCATTCCACCTTTAAATCTCAAACAGCTTCTAACAACACAAAAACAGGGGAGTTCGAAATCTGTATTTAAAACCGGCGATCCCGTCGCCCAAATACATAACAACAGAACATCTTGAAAAAGGGGTTTAAAACCGGCGACCACGTCGCCCAACCACATAGAACAGAGCATTGCGAAAAGAAACATGAAACCGGCGACCACGTCGCCTTCACTTCAGAAACAGCTAATCTATGGCTTGTATTGAAAATGAAGGCTAGCTTCCCTTACCTGGACTTGCGTAAAACACCGAGAGCTCCAAAACCCACTGAGCTTGAAGGATGCCTTAGCTCTGTTTTCAGCGCTTGGTTTGTAGAACTTGCAGAGAAACTCCCAGGTGCTCTAAGGGCAGGTCGTCGCTCGTCGCACAGGTGCTGGAGGTTGCCTGAGTTGCAGCTCGAAGGAGAGAAAAGGGAGGGATGAAGATGCAGACACTCTTTCACTCTTGAGTCACTGTAACGCTATTTGCCTTCCCGCAGTGGCTTTTGAATCCAAGCTTACCTGTCCACGTATGCTGCTGCTGCCACCCCTTCTGCAGGAAAGCCTGAGTGTACGTTTTCACTGAACAGTACGACCACGGTTGTCTCTTGTGCATGCCAGCCACTGCCCTGAACAGTACGACCACTGTTGTCTCTGGTGCATGCCAACCACTGTCCTGAACAGTACGACCGCGAGTGTCTCCTGCGCATGCCAACATTCTGATGTCACCACTCTGAACCACCCTTTATGTCTACGTGGCGCGCGTGCAGGACGTTTCATGCTGGGAGTCTGGGTCCCACTTTATCTGTGTGAAGCTCGCCATCGCGCGACAACTTTCCACCGCTGACTCATCCTGGCGAACGACCGATGTCTCTCTGGGAGACGACCGATGTCTATCCCTGGCGACGCCCTTATAACTCTAGCGCCCTGGCCACGTCCACATGTCTTGCGCCCTGGCGATGCCCGCATACCTCTCGCGCCCTGGCCACGTCCACATGCCTCACGCCCTGGCGATGCCCGCATGCCTCTCGCGCCCTGGCCACGTCCACATGCCTCGCGCCCTGGCGATGCCCGCATGCCTCTCGCGCCCTGGCGCTTATGTGTAGCAGGCGACCGGTGATCATGTACTACTAGGCGATCTCATAGTCTTCCAAACTACACTTTCCTTCCTTTTTATTTTAAATAAAAACATACTTAGAATTCATTTAAAATATATCCCTTTTTATTCCAATTCAATTTTACAGGTCCTTACAGGAGGAGGCTGCCACTTGAGAGCATCATCACCCACAAGATAAGACCAAAATGGAGGAGACTCACTCACTCACTAAAACAAAAATTGGGCAGAATTTCTTTACTTCAATTTTTAACTTAAAAAATAAAATAGGTAGGCCTCCTATTGATAGGTGAAGGAGCCTTGGAGAACAAGCTAAAGGGGTAGGATGGGAAAGGGGAAAAAACTGGGCAACCTTAGGGTTTGACTAAGTCAAACCCGCATCCTAGGCTTGTCCTTCTAGAAACTAGGTCAAAATGCCTTCCACAAGGGCTAAGAACAAGCTAAAATGCTAACTACACCCCCTAATATGCTAAAGGAACCTTATTCTAGCCTATCTTTGCTATTTGGACCCCTAAAGTGAGCCCAAATTATTTACAACATATTATAAGAAGACCAAAAGGAAGAATAGCTGGTGTGTTGATTTATGCCCAATTCCTCCGGTGAGGTCCCTGTGATCCTTGGTGGGGTCTTGAATTGTTTGCTGAGATGAATTTTCACCTTGTGCTTTGTCTTTTTCTTCCTTGGTCATCTTCGTAGCTATTTGGGTTGTATCATGCCCCTCAAGTTTGAGAGAATTTGACCTCGAATTCAGAACTCCTGTAGATAACAGAGTTAGTTTGTTCACATTTAAGATAGTGCAGGGATTGGGGTGTGAAATCAACTTATGTTCATGAAGCTTGGGGAGTTCACATGGGTGAATTCTAGATACAGGCCATGTTTGTAAAGAATGTTTAGGGAAGAGATGATTTGCTTGTAAAAATCCTCTTAGAAGGGTAGAACCTTTGGGAGGTTTTTGAAGATCATCCCTAAAATTCTTTATCAAAGATGTCAAGTATTTAGAATTATTTGGGAATGCAAAAGAAAAGGAAGAAGTATACCTAGGAGGCACCATTATTTTCGTACAGTCAACAAGATGAGACCCGTTTTACTTTTCTGTTCTTTTTCATTTTCTCTTTTGGTTTTTGTTTTAATGTGGTCTAGACTTACCTTTGTTATCATTATGGTTCTTTTATTTGGACAATTGGTAGCTATGTACCTAAAACCTAAACAATTAAAACATTTTGTACTTGAGGTTTTGGTTGGCGATTTTGTCCTAGAAGGAGAAGGATGTTCTTTTTGTGGGGTGGATTCTTTAGAGGACTTGGAAGGATTATCTTGTTTTAAAATTTGATTTTTACCCTTCCAAGTTGAGTTATAGAAGCCATCATTATGAGTATTTTTGAAAGATGTTTTCTTTAAAAGTTGTGATTCAACCTTGACAGCTATGTGAACTACTTTTTCCAAAGAAGTATACTGATAAAGTTCTACAACATTTTGAATCTCTCTTCTTAATCCACTCACAAAACGAGCCATCTTTGACTCTTCATTTTCATGCATATTAACTTTTGTCAAAGTTACTTTCAAATCTTGAAAATACTCTTCTACACTCCTAGATCCTTGATGAAGTCGTTGGAGCTTCAACCAGAGTTCCTTCCTATAAGGAGGAGGAACAAACCGTGCGCGCATGCAAACTTTTAAATCGTCCCAAGAGACCATGGCTGGCCTCTGTTTAAGTCCAATGTCCATTACAGTTTATGCCACCACAGCATGGCATAGTCTACAAATTGTAAGGAGGCTAACTTAACTTTCTGGTCTTCTTGGATGTCATACACATTAAACATTTGTTCAACTTTAGCCTCCCATCCTAGATAAACATTGGGATCGCAGTCCCCATTAAAACTAGGCAATTTAATAAAAGGGAAAGGGGTTTTGGGATTTTGATGATGATGATGATGATGATGATGATGGCGTTGCTCCTCAAAATGTTGCTCCCTCCAATCTTGCTCATCGTCATAGATTTCATAATTTGTGTAAGTTCTAGAGTGCCACCTTTGCTCCCACATTCTTCCTCTAGGTTGCCTCTCATTAGCCATTTAACGTCTTTGAAGTCTTGCCTCCATTTGCCTCAATTCTTCTTCCTTTTGGGCTATTGTGTGTTTGGCCGTGTTCTTGCCGGTTGACTCTCCTGTCGGTTGACTCTAACGACAATCTCGTACCCTCTTCCTCCTTCTCAGGTTGTTTTTTCGCTGGATCGAAACACTCTGTACCTGCAAAGACAAAAGGGTGCCCTAGAGACTGTTTGCACTTCGACGCTTAAGTCAATATTGGGGCTAAGAAATAGTGTGTATGTGTGTAATAGTTCTAATCTCAAGAACTACGTACCTCTTTAGGGTTTCCTACTGTTGTTTATATAGTCTAGGGTTTCCCTTGTCTCTGTCACCCGCATTTAGGGTTCCTGGAGGAATGTTGTTGCGCCACTATTACACAATCTTAGTGTAATCTAGCGCGTAAGGCTTCCCTTGCTGGAGTGCAACCTCTCACTGTATGGCCACCTGGGTACCAACTTGTGCACCTAATCTTTGGGGCCATCCGTTCTGGGGGTGCCCTAACTGTTCATGTGCCATGCATTCAGTCTGCCCCTGGGGAACCCTAACCCTAACGGGCCTTAGTGTTCCCAGGGCCCTTTGCTGGTCATGTGCCCAAATGCCTTATTTGCACCACACGCACAAGCACCTTGTGACTCAGACTTCCCTCTAACGCTGGGCGTTTCACCGATAACTGGTGTGTTTCCTGGGGTCTTCCTTTCGTGGCCTAGTTTAGTTGTTTGAGTCACTGATGCTCGATGTCACGTTGGCTTTACTCTATTACCGAGTACACATCGGCATACCCTCCTGATCGATCTCCGACCACTAATCAGCACACTGGCTCAAGCCACTTGAAGGACACTGTCTCACACTGCTTGTGGGACCCAGCTTACGTGGCCCACTACTGCTAGCGGTCGTCAATGTCTGAGGACTGGTTGGTACACAAGCCCCCCAGTCTCAAGCTGTTAACTTGTTCAGTGAAGAGACTAAGTCGTCACCCTTGGCGACCTATGTGGCACTAGGTGAAAGGACATGAACAGTCCACCGAAATGACGTCTCACCATACTTTCTTGATCTGCGTACACGTGGCTTGATCAACAGCTAGGGCTTATTGTTGCTTGCGCTCCCTTGCTCATGTTAAACCCTTTCAAAACCCCGTGCTTCCTTACTGTTCCATCACTTCTACAAACTTTCTTTGATCACTCTCCTTCTCCAAATGCTCTCACTTCCCTCTCATCAATCTTGACCTTCAACTCTCAACTACTTTAAAGGTATGATTTTTATCTCATAACTTGCTCTTTCTTCGTGATTCCGCTACTCATAACATGTTATAAGTGCTCTGGGCCTGTCTAAGATTTCTGCACTTTAGGTTTTCCTGCATTTTTCACTGTTGTGTTCTTCGCTTCCATTTCTTTGGTTCATTGAGTCATACCGCCGCTTCTTCTGAACCCTTTTCTTTCTTCCTTTATGTCTCTCCCTTTTTAGCTTTTCTCAAGATGGCCAGAACCAAAACCACTTCCAACCCTCCTCCCTTGGTTGACTACAGAGCCCTCTACCCCTGGGCCTCTGAGGACCTTCTTGCTGAGACCTCTCGAGTCACTTCCAGTGGGGACGTGACCCAGCACAGGGAAGACGAGGCCGCCTGCATGACTAGTGTGTTCGAGAGGGAGTGCGATGCCTACGTCTTTGTTCGACCCTGCGCGGAAGGCGAACCTGTGTGTGCTGACGATCGCACCAATGATGGGAAGCCCTTCTTCTTCCTATACGCCACCGTCTTCAAGTGGATTAAGGTTCGATTGCCCCTCACTAGGTTTGAACGGGCACTCCTCACAAAGCTCAACGTGGCCCCCGCCTAGCTACACCCAAAATTTCGTGAGGGCCTTCGCCATTTTGTGCAACCACCTTGGGCACCCCCCTTCTGTGGACGTCTTCCTCCACTTCTTTGAAGCGAAGAGCCCCAAGAAGAGGCTTTGGGTAAGCCTCAACGGGGTGGCGGGGAGAGTCCTTCTGACTCTCTTCCAGCAATCCTACAAGGGCTTCAAAGGGAAGTTCTTTAGGGTGTGCTACAGTGCCTACGACCCCACCTTACTAGATGGGTTTTCCCTTTACTGGGTGGAAAAACTGTCATTCAAGAAATCTAGGGGTCTTGAGGAGCTGGCCCCACTCGATCGAGAATTGTGCTAGCTTCTTTCAAGCTTGGGAGTGGTGTTTAACACTACCCAGCTTACTAAGTATGAGTACAACGCCGAGTCCCTCAAGGGCTACATTGGTACCTATTCCTCTATCTTTTAACTATTTCTGCCTGTATTTGATGCTATTATGTATTGTGTTGAATTGTCTTCTCAAGCTTATTGTTTTGGTGCAGACATGGTGCTCAATGAAGAGAAGAGAAAAAGACTGGCTGAGCTAGTTGCCCGCCGCCGAGCGGCAATTGCTGGTGTGAGCGGCTCAACCCCCGCTGGTCCCCTGGCCATTGTCCAGGTATCGCCCAACCCAACCCCTGCTGATAAAGAGGTGGTCGCGGTTGACTTTGAGGACGAGGACATAGAGGACGGCCTCGTCTTCAAGAGGCTAAGGGTGGGTGATGCAAGTTAAGACCACTTAAGGATGAACAAAGATGCTATATATAAAGGGTCATCTCAACAATTATGTACCGACCAGTCCTCGGACACTGAGAACAGCCATTAAGGGGTGAGCCACATCAGCTAGGTCACACAGGGTGGGCCAAAGCCACGTGGGATGGACCCTACAAGTGGTAAGGTCTAGTAGGGTGATTAGTCATCAGCGTGTCCCCACAGAAAAGGGTGGTTAGTCATTAGCGTGATGATCACCAGAATGGACTGATATGTCATCGACACTCAGCGGGGTGATGAGTCCTCGACAACAGAGTGTAACGAAGTGACATCAGTCTTAGGTGTTTGAACAACAAAGTTAGAACATTCAGTGTAGGTCCAGAGAGGAAACCAGTTACTAGTTAAATACCCAGAGGTAAGGAGAGGCCTGAATCACGAAGAGCTTATGCGTGTGGCAGGGAAAGCACGATTAGGTGCAGAGTCCTGAGGAGTCGAGTACTCATCAAAACTAGGGTTTCCCAGTGAAGCTACATGCATGACACGTGAACAGTGAAGGCACTCCCAGAACAGGTGGCCCCAGAGATTAGGTGCACGAGGAGGCACCCAGGTGGTCACCCTGTTAGAGTTTGCACTCTAGGAAAGGAAACCTTATGTGCTAGATTACCCTAAGATTGGGTGATAGTGGCGCGAGGGCATTCCAGTAAACCCTAAATATGGCTAGCAGCGCAGTGAACCCTAATTAGGGCTAGCGGCACAGTAAACCCTAGACTATATAAGGGACAGTAAAATACTTCACAAAGGTACGCAGTTACAAACCCTAAACACAGTTACTCAAACACTTGGTGTTTCTTGTCCAATCTTGACTTGAGCGTCGAAGTGCAAACGGCCTCTAGGGCACCCCCTTTCTCTTTTGCAGGTGCAGATTGCTTCGAAAGAACAAAGCACATATCAATGTGAGGAAGGAGGCGTGTGAGTGTCGCAGAGTCAACCGGCGAGAACATTTGGCGCCCACCGTGGAGCAGAAGTAAAACAAGGTCCCATACAAGAGAGTGAGAGAAGAAACCGCAGAGATGAGGAATACTAGACAAGGATCCGTTCCACCAAATGGGGGTGAAGGTGTTACCATGCAACAAATCATGGAAACAATGCGCGCTCTCCAGGAGACGGTGGCGGAGTCTAGAGCGCATCAGGCGCGTATGCAGGCGGACTTGGCCGCATCACAGGCCAGGAATGAGGAATTACACAGGGCGAATGAGGAACTACGCTTAAACCTACACCATTTGCAGCAAGCTGGGGATCGCGTGGGAGACGATCGGGCTCCACCAACGCCGCCAAGGGCTTTCCCCATGCCCTTCTCCCAAGCGATCATGCACATGGTGGTCCCAGCCACCTTCGTGAGGCCTAAGGCCGTGTTTGTAACATCCCGCCAAATTCTTTTCATAATTATAAAATGAAATAGAGGTAAAATAATAATATTGAAGTGAACATATGTATATATATATATATATATATATATTGAAATTGCTCCTCACAGGGAGTTTAATACATAATCGGTCAATTTTCCAAAACTTAAACAAAACACAGTAAAATAGAAAGACAGGCGATCTCCTAACAGAACAAGGCGATCTCCTATCAGAAAACGACGGTCTCCTATCAGAAATCAGAAAAAGGGTGATCGCCCAACAGAAATAGAAACAGGCGATCTCCTTCCGGCGACCACTCACTAAGGAGCTCTACTTCCTGCAACATCATCTGCTCCCGTGTAAGTTATACACGATCATCACAGTTTTAAGAAAAAGCCAAACACAACACCAAAAATCACAGGGTAAGCTAGATATTTGAAAGAGAGTTTAGATATGAACTTTTTAATCAAGATAAAACAATTTTAAGACACCCACGTAAAACCAGCAACTTCCTCATTCTCTTCACATGACCATCAAGTAAACACATATATCACAATTCCTCAAAAGTCGTTAAAATCACATAATGCATCAAGTGTCTATCAATTCAATGTTTCTCATTTCTCACGTCAGACTTCCACCGACTCATCACACAAGACACTTGACACTACTTCCGGAAGACTCGTGCGTTGAACTTAGCATCCAGAGACATGCACCTGTCATACTTCATTTGCTGTAATGTTTCCACAGCCATGCGCATCAACACAATCTCGATCTCAATTTCATCACTCTCACAGTATGACAGGGTTAATCCATATAACAGGCCGAGCTCGTTCTTTTTCACACGACTCACCCATTCATATGAACCTCCTTCGACTCTCACCAACTGAATAACTTCCTCTATGTGATTCCATTATCTCAGCAGAGTCAGGATCGCCTCATTCACAGGATACTCACAGATCAATACACTTCATAACCAAATCTCAACATGGTATTTCCTTTCCTGAAAATACTATGTCTTGATCCCACATTCACAACATTCAACACATCATACAACACTTAATGAACGATTCCAGTCACAGAAAAACTCATGCCAAGGTTCAGATTTTCGAATATCACATTTAAATCTCAAACAGTTTCAAACAACACAAAAACGGGGGAGTTCGAAAAACAACGCCAAAACCGGCGATCTCATCCAAAAACAGGGGATTATACAATAACAGTTGAAAACCGGCGACCACGTCGCCCCATCATCTCAAACATCTACTATAAGGTTTTTCGTTGGAAATAAGGCTAGCTTCCCTTACCTGGACTAGCGCAAAACTCTAAGAGCTCCGAAACCCAACGAAGCTTTAAGATGCTTTCACTCTGTTTTAGTGTCCCGGTCTGGAGAACTTGCAGAGAACCTCCCAGGTGCTCTAAGGGCAGTCGTCGTTTGTCGCACTGGTGCTTGAGGATGCCTGAATCGCAGCGCGAAGGAGAGAAAAGAGAGGGATGAAGATGCACTCACTCTTTCACTCTTGAGTCACTGCAACGTTCTTTGCCTCCTTTCAGTGGGTTTTTGAATCCAAGCCTACTTGTTCACGCATGCTGCTGCCACCACCCCCTCTGCAAGAAAGCCAGAGTGTACGTTTCACTGAACAGTACGGCCACGGTTGTCTCTTGTGCATGCCAACCACTTCCCTGAACAGTACGACCACGAGTGTCTCTTGCGCATGCCAACTTTCTGATGTCACTATTCTGAACCACCCTTTTTGTCTACGTGTCGCGCGTGCAGTACGTCTGATGTTGAGAGCCTGGGTCCCACCTTATCTGTGTGAAACTCGACATCGCGCGATAACCTTCCACCGATGACCGCTCGCGCGATGACTATCCACCGAGGCCTCATCCTGGAGGACAACCGATGTCTCTCACTGGAAAACGACCGATGTGTCCCTCATCCTGGCGATGACCGTCTGTCTCTCATACCGGCGATGACTGGCGTGCCTCATCCCGGTGATGACTAACGTGCCTCATCCCGGTGATGACTGATTCCTCATCCTGGCAGACACCCGATGTGTCACCCTGGAGGACCACCAATGTCTCACCCTGGCAGACAACCGATGTCTCAACCTGGCAGACCACCGATGTCTCACCCTGGCAGACCACCGATATGTCTCCCATCCTGGTTGATGACCGATGTTCCTCTCATCCTGTTGGCGATCTCTTATCGCCCTTGTGTGTGACGAGAACACATCGCCTTACTCTGTTCACCGATGTCATATCGTCACACCTTGCTGAAGGTTCTTCATCCCACTATGTTACGTCCAAGGTATCACCTCCACATGGCTTGGTGACGTCGGTAGCTTCACATTTCCAAGAGTAGATCAGCACCACTCCTCTTGCGCCCATGCATGCAACACTAAGGGCGATCTCTTATGCTCAAGCATAGAGCTTCGCATGCACAGCGTATCTAAGGCTTAACCAACACCTTGATACGCGTGGTTTTTGGAACCCACTATGGTTAATCCAGCATCTTGACCACGTACTACGTGCACTCCCGTCGCTCACGTACACCATAGGCGATTGGCGGTCATGTCTCCTCTAGGCGACAGGCGATTATGTCCCAGAGAAGTCGGAGATCGCCTCCGTCTTCAACAACGGCGATCTCGTAGACTTCTAAGCTACACTTTTCTTCCTTTACTCTCCTTGATCTACATGCCAGCCGACCGACCTCTACCAGCTGACCCCAGACCTTGGGCGATCCGACTACTACGAAACTTCATTTACCAGCTCTTTGTATTTTAAATAATAACATCTTCTGGAATTATTTAAATATAATACTTTCATTCCAATTAAAGTTTCTAGGTCCTTACAGTGTTCACCGGGGTAGAAGATCCTAAAGCGCATCTCACAGCGTTCCACACGCAGATGATGGTGTCAGGTGGATCTGATGCAGTGCATTGCAAGCTCTTCATGACCACGTTAACAGGGACAGCGCTGGAATGGTTCGTTAGATTGCCCGAGGGGCATATCACGTCTTTTGCACAATTCTTCATGCTGTTCAGAGAACAATACATTGTCAACAGGGCCCCTCCACTAGAGTCTTATGATCTTTTCGACGTAAGGCAACATCAAAGGGAGTCCCTTAAAGATTATCTCAACAGATTTGGGGCAATGGTGGTGAGGTTACACACCAAGGATGAAGATATGGTGGTGCATGCCTTCAGGAAGGGAATATTGCGAGGGCCTTTCAGCGAGTCCCTAATCCGAAATCGCCCCAAGACCTCTGGCGACATTAAACGACCTGCTGTTGCTCACATTGTCGCAGAGGGAGAGCTCAACGAGAAGCGAGAAAGCGCAGTCTCTTCAAGACCGCGAGTGCCTAGTCAACCTCAACCCCTGCGGGTGCACGAGGCGACAACAGAAAAGAGGGCTCAGGGCAAGCAGAAGCCCTATGAGGCCAGAAAGCCCCAGACTAGGGCACGCGCTAAGGAGGATGTGCCCCTTAGACATGATTTCCTGGTGGAGCTGAAGGAGCTGATCGTCATTCCTAACGTGGCAGAAAGGTTAAAGATGCCCCCAAAGATGGACAAGAGGCTGGGGCCCAACAAGAACGCCTGGTGCGAGTTCCATCAGGCTTTTGGCCACCCCATTCACAACTGTTTGGCCTTAGGCCACCAGTTGGACGAATTGGTCAAGAGTGGGTTCTTGAGTGATTACCTGAAGGAGACACAAGGGGGTGAGGCGGTGGTAGCCCCGAGGGCTGATCAGGGGCACGAAGTGTCCATACATGGCGAGATCCACACTATAGCAGGTGGATTCTCAGGAGGAGGGTGCACCTCATCGCAGCGCAAAAAGTATGCGCGTTCAGTGATGACAGTGGAAACATGTGAGGAGGACCACTTCCCATACATCGACCTTGTCTTCACAAAAGCTGATCGCCAGGATGTTGTCCCCCACGATAACGACCCAGTGGTGATATCAGTGGTCACTGCGGGACGCAGGGTGCATCGGGTCCTAGTGGATCAAGGAAGTTCGGCTGATGTGATATTCTGGTCGACCTTCAACAAATTGCAGTTGTCCCCTGACCAGTTGCGGCCCTACGTCGGCTGTCTGTATGGGTTCGCAGGAGACCAGGTAGAGGTGCGAGGGTACATAGAGCTAAGGACCACTTTCACTGATGGAGTGGCCTCCCGCACAGAGAGCATCAAGTATCTGGTGGTGAATGCCCCATTTGCCTATAACATGTTGTTGGGTAGACCAGCCCTGAATAGGTTGGGGGCGGTGGCGTCCACAAGGTATATGAAAATGAAGTTGCCTTCGATGGAGGGGATGGTGATCACCATCAAATCAGATCAAAATGAGGCTAAGAAGTGTTATGAGAACAGCCTTAAGACGAGAAGGGGAGTATGCACGGTGACCACCCAGCCTCCAGGTGGGAGGGGTGATGACACTAACATGCCCCGAGGAGACATCAGTGTCACACGAGCAGAGGTCGCCCGGGCGAGGCGACCTGAACCGGTAGAGGAAGTGGTAGAGAAGGAGATTAGGGGCAGGATTTTCAAAAGGAGATTGGGGGCAGGATTTTCAAACTTGGCAAATCCCTGCCTCAAGAGACTCAGGACCAAGTAGCAGGAGTTATAGAGCGACACATGGACGCTTTCGCTTGGTCCGCTTCAGACATGCCAGGTATTGACCCCGACTTCCTATGTCATCGCCTTGCGTTGGATCCCCAGGCCAGGCCTGTGAAATAGCAGAGGCGCAAGTTTAATGACGAAAGGAGGCAGGTGGTCAGGGAGGAGACGTAGAAGCTGCTCGACGCAGGCCACATACGGGAAATCCAATATCCTGAGTGGTTGGCCAATGTCGTATTGGTAAAAAAGGCCAATGGAAAATGGAGGATGTGTGTAGATTTCACTGACCTCAACAAGGCATGCCCGAAGGACTCCTACTGTTACCCAACATTTACGCGTTGGTAGATAGTGCCTCGGGGTGCAAGTTGCTTAGTTTCTTAGATGCCTTCTCTGGGTACAATCAGATAAAGATGCACCCGAGAGATGAAAGCAAGACAGCGTTCATGACAGAGCTGTCCTACTACTGCTACACCGTCATGCCATTTGGCTTGAAGAACGCAGGCGCCACATATCAGAGGCTGATGGACAAAATCCTTGCCCCTATGCTGGGGCGCAATGTACAAGCCTATGTAGACGACATGGTGGTGACGTCCCAGGTGCGAGATCAGCATGTAGCTGATTTGGAGGAGCTATTTAATACAATAGCTAAGTACAGGTTGAAGCTGAATCTAGAGAAATGCATCTTTGGGGTAGAGGCAGGCAAGTTCCTTGGTTTCCTACTCACGGAGGAGGGATTGAGGCCAACCTAGACAAGTGCGCGGCGATCATAGCCATGAGGAGCCCGACATTGGTCAAGGAAGTGCAGCAATTGACAGGTCGGATGGCTACCCTCTCCAAGTTTGTGTCAGCGGGAGGAGACAAGGGCCACCCATATTTCCAATGTTTGAGGAGAAACAGCAGATTCTCGTGGACCTCAGAGTGTGAACAGGCGTTCCTTAAACTCAAGGAGTACCTGGCTAGCCCGCCAGTATTGTGTAAGCCCCAACTCGGCACCCCGCTACGATTGTACTTCGCAGTCACAGAGAAGGCGGTGAGTTCTGTCTTGGTTCAGGAACAGGAGCAAAGCCAAAAGCCCATCTACTTTGTCAGCAAAGTGTTACAGGGGCCAGAGACGAGATACCAGGCCATAGAAAAGGTGGCCTTGGTAGTTGTGTTCTCAGCCCAGAGACTTCGTCACTACTTTCAGAGTTTCACAGTGGTGGTGATGATAGATCTGCCAATACGTAAGGTCTTGCAGAAACTAGACGTGGCGGGAAGAATGGTGCGATGGGCAGTCGAGTTGTCAGAATTCGACATACAGTATGAGCCTAGAGGTCCAATCAAGGGACAGGTCTACGCTGATTTTGTGGCCGAGATGTCCTCGACAAAGACCCAACGGGAAGGACCCAGTTTTAAATGGGTGTTGTCAGTAGATGGGTCCTCAAATCAGCAAGGTAGTGGAGCGGTGGTGATCCTTAAAGGGCCCAACGAATTATTGATAGAGCAGGCCCTACGGTTCGCCTTCAAAGCCAGCAATAACCAAGTAGAATATGAAGCATTGATTGCTGGAATGCTGCTGGCCAAGGAGATGGGAGCGCAAAGTCTTATGGAAAAGAGTGACTCATTGTTGGTCACAGGTCAAGTGGCGGGAGAGTACCAGGCCAAAGATCCCCAGATGGCCTCCTACTTGGAGTATGTTCAGCAGTTGAAGAGTTCTTTTGAAACCTTCGAGCTAGTGTATGTGCCCAGGGAGCAGAATGCCAGAGCTGACTTGTTGGCCAAACTCGCCAGCTCAGGCAAGGGGGGCAGGCAGAGGACGGTCATCAAGGAGACCCTGAGGGTGCCTCGTACTTATACAGCTGACAATTTGGTAGGAGTCCACCAGATCAGCCAATCACACGACGAGAAGAGGAGTCATCGATCGTTGACCCAAGAAACTTTCAAGAATCGACAGGTCAACGCCTGCATGCCAATAGAGGAGGGGCCATCGCAAGTCTGCCTGTTGTAGAGTGGAGAGACATGGATGATGCCCTACAAGCGCTACATAGCCGATGGGATGCTCCCAATGGAGCCAATGGAAGCAAGGAAGATAAAGAAGAACTCGGCCAAGTACACACTCATTGATGGCGAGCTGTACAGGCACGGGTTTACCCACCCCTTCCTGGTGTGTGTACATGGTGAGCAGTGTGTGAGAATAATGGCAGAGCTCCATGAAGGCATATGTGGGAGTCACATCGGAGGTCGTGCTTTGGCATCTAAGGCCGTTCGAGCAGGGTACTACTAGCCGACCATGAGGGAGGATTGCATTAAGTACGCGCAGCAGTGCAAGCAGTGCCAATTGCATGCTGATTAGTATAAGGCGCCACCAGAAGAGCTCAGGTCGATATACAGCCCTTGGCCATTCCATACCTGGGGAATTGACATCCTGGGGCCTTTCCCTTTGGCGGTGCGGCAGATGAAGTACCTCGTGGTCGCCATTGAATATTTCACGAAGTGGATCGAGGCTGAGCCAGTAGCACAGATCACAGCCCAGAAGATCCAACACTTTGTGTGGAAGAATATAGTGTGCCGCTTCAGAGTACCCAAGCGTTTGGTGTCTGATAACGGCACCCAATTCGCAAGTCAACAGTTGGGAAAGCTATGCACAGAATTGGGGATCAAGCAGGTGTTTGCATCGGTCGAGCACCCACAAACCAATGGGCAGGTCGAGTCGACCAATCGAGTTCTACTCAGGGGAATGAAGAGAAGGCTGGAGAAGGCAAAGGGAGTGTGGGCTGAGGAGGTTCCCAGAATTGTATGGGCTTACCATACTACTCCCCAGTCCACCACCAAGGAGACTCCCTTCAGCTTGGTGTATGGTTCAGATGCCATGATCCCTGTGGAAATCCAGGAGCGCTCACCACGTTTCCAGAACTTTGTGGCAGAGGAGTACAACGAAGAAAGGAAGGTGAATCTCGATCCCTTGGATGAAGTTAGGGAAGAGGCAGGAATCAAGGCCGAAGCGTTGAAGAGGAGAGTTGAGCTCAAGCACAGTTCCAAGTTGAGAGCTCGGCAGTTCCAGGTGGCCGACCTAGTTATGCGGAAGGCATCTCCGTACCAGATAGAGAATAAGCTATCCCCCAAGTGGACTGGTCCTTTTAGAGTGACAGAGGCCCTGGGGAATGGAGCATATAGGCTGGAGACTTTAGAAGGTGGTCCGATTCCTCGTACATGGAATGCGACTCACCTGAAGTTCTATTTTAGTTAAAGCCATGTGATATTGTACACAATTTAGGGGACACTCTTTTTTCCCTTTTAAGGGTTTTTAATGAGGTCACCCAATAAAATTTTCAGTTAAAAATGTATATCTGAATGTGTTTGTACAATGCAATTCGAACCTGTCATTTGGGGTTAGAGGTCTTGTAAGTGGGAAGCTAGGTTCGTAATGAACACCTCCTCTTCGAGTGAGAACTCCCAATTTGAAAGAAAGGTTCACCAGTTAAATCCTCCCTCGCCTATGAGCGATCTGAGGTAAGTTCGAACCTGTCATTTGGGGTTAGAGGTCTTGTAAGTGGGAAGGTAGGTTCGTAATGAACACCTCCTCTTCGAGTGAGAACTCCCAATTTGAAAGAAAGGTTCACCAGTTAAATCCTCCCTCGCCTATGAGCGATGTGAGGTCAGTTCGAACCTGTCATTTGGGGTTAGAGGTCTCGTAAGTGGGAAGGTAGGTTCATAATGAACACCTCCTCTTCGAGTGAGAACTCCCAATTTGAAAGAAAGGTTCACCAATGAAATCCTCCTTCGCCTATGAGCGATGTGAGGTCAGCTAGAATCTATCAGTTGGGGTTAGAGGTCTCGTAAAAGGGAAGGTAGGTTCGAAGAGAACACCTCCCCTTCGAGTGAGAACTTCCAACTTGAATAGAGAGGTTCATTCAGCAAAATCTTCCTTGGCCTTTTGGTGATGTGAGGCAAGCCAAGACTCGTCACATGGGGTTAGAAGTCTTGGAAGCGGGAAAGGAAGGTTTATAGAGAACGCCTTCCCTACCAAGTGAGAACACCAAGGACAACTCGTACCAGTGAAATCCTCTTTTGCCTACGACCGATCAGAGGTCAGATCGAGCCTTTCGGATGGGTTAGAAGTCCTGACAGTGGAGAGTAAGTTCGCATAGAACACCTCTTTGTCGAGGAAGAAATCCCAATTCAAGCAGAGGGTTCACCAGTGAGGCCCACCTTCACCGAAGGGAGATGAGTGGCCATATGAAGTTTGTTAGCTTGTCAGGTGCACACAGATAGAAGCCGAAGTCCTCGCAAGGCTAAGAGGTGTGGGTGAAGACGAGGTGGTGAGGCATGTTTCGAGAAAGAAGTTTTTTATGAGGTTTTGCCAACAGCGACTCAACAAAATTAAGCGTGCTACCTATGGGTTATTCTGAGTCAAGAGTGCTACTTATGGTTTGAATCAATGCCGAGTAGTGAGTTCAACCAAGTATGTAAAATAGTCAAACAACAGCAGAGATGCGAAGGCAAGCAAATTGAAATATAAAGGCAAACAAGTATGAAGGCAAGTAAACGAATTAATTACATTATAATGGAAGTTAGTTACAAGAAGTTCAGCTATGAGATACAATTGCTTAGAAGACCTATCTGGGCACTATTTGCCTGTCGACTACCTACATAGTTGCAGAGTATGGTGAGAGGTCCATCTCAGGATGCACGCAGGCAACCTGAGCAAGGGCATCACCGAAACCCTCCCCATAGGCGTCGACGGCATCTTCAGTGAGCTCAACCTCGGTCTTCTTCAGCAACTCAGTTTGTTGGGCAAGTTCCTCCTAAACCTTGCCCAGCTGAACCTCTCAGCTGGTAGCCCTTTCCTCCAGCTTGGTCATCTTGGTTTGAGCCCCCTCCAATTGCTCTTTCAGTTCAATGATCTTGTTGCGGAGGGGGAGTATCTTTGCCTCAAGCTGGAGGGCCTCCTGCCCCTTGGAGAAGAGAAGCTTCTTGGTCTCCTTCTCAGACTGGCGGAGGCTGCCCAACTCCTGGTTCAGGGCAGTCTCGCGCTTGGCTGCTTGGTGGAGCTGGTGATCTTTCTGCTCCAACTCTTTCTCTAGTTTGGCAGCTTTCTCTAGCAGTTCTGCCTCTGCGTTGCCTTTGACCAGGAGGAAATTAGAGGCAGTAAGGAACTCCCCAAGGCCATGACTGAGGAAATCCCCCAGAGAGTTCCTGCCCATAGCCTCCATCGCAGCTTGGCCAGGCATCTGAGCGAGCGCCCGCTGGAGGAGAGGAGGCAGTTCAAGAGTAGGAGGCGCTTGACTACACGAAGGGGCACTCTCAGTAACTCATAAAATAGAATAAATGCAAAGTAAATGTACTGCAACAACTCAGTAAATGCAAAGTATAGAATAAAACATTGGACAAACAGGCATTGGAAAATGAGGGCAAGCTTTTCATGAATAAAGTACATGATGAATGTAGCTATCTCAATGTCTATAGAATTGGATGCAAGAGCAAATTGGTATAAAATTGGTTTTGAATTTGTATAGGATCAAATATTGTTAACTGAATTGTTTTGAAAGTGTAAGTGGTAAGAGAGATTTGTGATTGTTTGCTTAACATCTAGAAAATTTTATTTTGAATTGTTTATTTAACATGTATAAAAATTGATTTTGAAAAAATTGCTTACTAACACTAGTGTGGACACTCATTAATTTGATTCAAAATAACTGTGTAGGCTTAAAGTTTGAATTCAATTGTTTGTGTTTGCAATTCTACAAGGATATATCTACTAGGCTGCAAGATATCATTAGAGAAACAGAGCATATAGATAAGAAATGGTTAGTAACTAAGTTTTGTATGGTCACGGTGCTACGAGTAGCAGAAGATATTTGCAATTAAATAAATGGTTTTGGTTGGTAGTTTGTTGTTTTAAAACCAAATAAAGATGCACTTATGTATTTCTTCTGCCACTGTCCGTTGTCAGTGCCTTCATATATAGAGAATCTTGGAATGAAACTGGAGAATGAAGATAAGGCTCGTATTATTTTGTTTGGAAGAGATCAAACAATCACTTTTCATGTGCAGTGCTCAATTCAAATAAAGAAATCTCAAAAAGCGGAAGAGATGAAAACTAAAAATAATGCAGAAAGTTTGAACATTATGAGAGGCAGATCAGATAAAAGAAATTCCAAATCAAAAAAGCATAGATCTAAATCCATAGATCAATCTAAAAGCAAGTTTAAATGTTTTCATTGTCATAAGAAAGCATGCCTTAAACGGAAGAAAACAAAGAAATTTTAAAATTAAGGTGATGCAAACACAGCTACTACATAATATGATATTGCAGTGTCCTGATTGTCTTAAATTCTGAGATTAAAAATTTGATCAAAGATATTCATGGTAAAGAAGCACTATTAGGTGTAAGCAATATAAATGATCGATTAAAAGTCTTGGACACAAATCAATTTTAAATTTTCTGGACATAACGGAATTTTCTGGACACAAATCAATTGTACTCATCATGAAGTGTGAAATTTCCTGATACAAGTGTTTGATAATGGGTATGATTATTTCGTTTACTTTAGTTGCTAATCTTTTACTGTGACGTACGGTTGCTTACCAATTGCCAATGGGCAAGTTTCCGATGACAGAATGCTAGTGGATATGATTTTAAGTATGTTTGTAGGACTTTTATCATCATTTTGTTTTACACAAGTTATTGTCTATGTCACTCCAATTGTAGAACTTCTATATTTGTCAAATTTTTCTTTGAATATGATTTTTGTGACCAAACTTACTACATTGCTCACTTGTTTTTTTATCTAACGTGTGTTACAGGATGTCAGAACATACATTGAAGATGATTGATTCCTTAGATGAGCTCACAAAATCCTTCAATACTAACTCCTAAATATTAGTCAAATCAATTTTTCTTCAATCATGAAATCTTTAACATTTAGGAACTTGTAAACTTCAACCATCAATCGTCAAAGGTACTTTTTTACCATAGTAGATAATTATATTGTATATATGAACTTCAGAATCCTCCTCAACTGCCAGTGCAGGACACAAAAAAATCAATTAATTATGGCTATCATATGCAGCTTTGATGAGTATGCAAACCATCTTTTCTTTTAATCAACCGATCTGCAACATGATATAAAAAATCCTATGGTTTCTTCTTTTATAATAAACAAGTGCAATTACACCTACATAGATTAACTGGAGTAAATGGGAAACTAACTTTGCTTCCTAGCATAGGAAAAAGCTGAACATTATTATTAATACCACTTTTCTTCTTTCTAGAGTATACCCTCCACACTTCAGGCTTCACCCTCTGCTGAATCAGCAGAAGATCATGAGCACATGCACCTTAAGAAACTATACACTTAAGCATGCAGAGGTTATGCTTAAGGTATCTACACCATCACATTGCACATGCCTAGAGTTGCAACAATACCCAATTAGAGGTCTAGTAGCCACATACACTAGTATGCATGTTCTACCAACTTATTTAGGCTCTAAAGAAAAGAGT
Organism: Phaseolus lunatus; assembly: GCA_013389735.1. Taxonomy (NCBI): domain Eukaryota; kingdom Viridiplantae; phylum Streptophyta; class Magnoliopsida; order Fabales; family Fabaceae; genus Phaseolus; species Phaseolus lunatus. Next base: position 16,861,390 of record CM023861.1, on the reverse strand, counting down.
ACCTAAGTCTCTGGATATAAGTTTTAAACAATACACGGTCATCATCTAGGAAAAAAAAGGTAAGAAAGAAAATTAAGAGACACGATACAGCTTCAGTCACCTAGCTAGAAGAGTCCAACTAAGGCTACATAGCCAAGAGTCCATAATAGACATATATAATATCACCACGCCATCTGAATATTGTAGGTCATGCCTCAAAAAGTATAAATCCTAGAAGGGTTAATACTGCAATCATAATTCACAAATTACCTCCTCCCCCTCCTCCCTCACTGATGTCCTCCGAAGAGGTATCAGTCCAAGGAACTGCATAAGGGAAGGAATAAGCAGCAGTAGCAGATTGCCGATAAAACCCAGTTTCGTTACCAAATCTTGCAGTAAACTGCCTTTGGGGCATGTGTTGAAATGAAGCAAGTCCTGGTGGCACAGAAAGTGATGAACCCCCGGTGTTCCCATCAATACTCCCAGCCTTTGACCATTCGGTTTGAGCCTTTTTAAAATAAAATGCTAACGAAGAAAAAGGGGGCCTCCTCAGGGAACTAGTAGAAAGGCTCTCAATTCGACCTAATTGACTAGAGTCGCTATGATTCACTACGAAAATAGAAGCAGATGCACTAATCAATTCGACCTAATTGACTCATCCCACCTTGAACTCTCATTTAGCGCATCGACTTTAGCAAGAAAATATTCGGTAAAAACCCAAAAAGCGAAAGAAATCACCAACCTTTAGGGTTTCACCGCAAATGACGAACACTCTGCCTTCGTTTCGTTTGGCTCCAGTGATCACCGATTTCCCCGAAGCCCTTTACCTCCTCACCGTGAAGAACGTCATTTGCCCTAAGGTTTCCAATGCACACTAGCCAAGTCCAGAATTTATGAAGAAGAACGCGCATAGAAAGAAGAAGAAGGGGATTTGAGCAGAACAAGGTGCTGGAATTTGGGAAGATGTAGGCATTCAAGGTTGGAGTGTGAGAGCAGAGCGTGGGAGAAGTTCGTTTTCACAAGAGAGGGAAAGCTGAATAATGCATTTTCATGAGAGAGGGAAATAAGAGTTTCGCAAACTCTAATTTTATTTACATTTTATTTAAATTTTGTTTTAAACCAATTGGCCACACGTGGATAAACGTGGTTTAAAGGGATTAACGGGTTTATACCCATGGCCTAAAACATTAACGGGTTTTTGCCCGTGGTTTTTTATAACTTTTAAGCCACATTTGTAAAACCGTGGTCTCTACTATGTTTAAGCCACACTTTTGTACATGTGGTCTATTTTAGCGTTGCCTAAAGTACAAAATGTTGTAGTGTAGGAACAGTTTATTCATGCCATTATGCTCCCTTTACATAGCTTGACTAGCACATGGACAATGCATGCGTTCTAAAGCCACGACTATCATGCCTTAATCAGCTAATGACAATGTGTTCGATTACCTTATACTAAAATAATGCAAATACCATGACGTAACAACAAATCCAAACACAACAGGATAATTCACAATGCATTTCAAGCAATGGACGTGACTAACTATCTTAACAAGATAATTATTCGTATTCATTGTGACAAGTTATCGTGCTCTTAACATAATCATCTTTAGGACGACTTGTACCCCATGGCTGTAGAGGGTGTTCCCTCCACGAGTCCCTGCGAGACATCTCGGTGCTGATGTGGGTTGCTCTGGACCCCCTTACCTACACTCCCGGGGTGTGGAGTCTTTGCCAAGACAGGTCGACGTCCCCAGTTTGAACAATTTCAGTTACAAAAGACAAATTCCTTTAATCTGAGCTCATAGCTTTGCTGAGACAGGGTGATGTGAGTCTCTTATGAACCTTTCTTGGTTTGGGTTGAGTTGATATAGGTTTCATTGTATTCATGACACTTTCAAGAATTAGGATCAAAATTCTAAAGAACAATTAATAGAGTTTCTACTCAAGAAAACAAAGGTTCATACTAAAAACACATGAATAGGTAACTTGTAGTGTAAGATAACAATGGAATATGAATGGGTAATTCAAGAACAGTACCAAACTTCAAAGGAAACACAAGAACAACATAAGAACACCAAGAACAAGTGAAAATACTGATTGAAATTCAATAGGAGTTAGAAAATCACCAAGAAATTCATCAAAGAACAAAAACCCATGGATGGAAAACAAGAACAACACATGTATATGGAAACCCATGGTTTGGACGAAATTAAAATAGCAAGAAAACAAGGAAATAAACCAACAAAGTGCAGAACAATGGCAACAAATGAAAGGAAACAACTCATGGAAAAGATTGAACCGATTAAAAATGGAAAAAACTTCAAGAAAACAAAAATGGGTATTTTTAGAAGATGAATAGAAATGACTTATGTGGTTGTAGCCTTTTGGAGATGTGATTCACGCCACTTGGAGGGTGGTTCTTCCAAGATGAGTGGGTGGTGTCGCCACTTGAGAGTCTCCAAAGCTCACAAGATAAGACATGAAGGAGAAGAAGAGACAAGTCTCACAAACTCACTCTCTCTCAATTTCAAGATAGTTTCTTTTCTTCTAACTTTCAACTTGTTTTATTCAAAGTACCAAGCACCCCTATTTATAATGGAGAGGGCTGGTCATGTTACAAAGGGGAAGGATTGGGAAGAGTCACTCTTCTAGCTCCTTCTAGTGCCTAAGAGAGAAAGGAGTAGAAAAGTCACTTTTTCCACTTTTTCCTAAAGAAAGTGCCTAAAATGCCTTACATTTAGAGGTTTCTTTTTGGTTTTCCTCTTTGGCATACTCCTAAGGATATTTCTATATTATTTACAAATTTATACAACATTATTTACAAAGATTTATTTATACTACTATCTTTTGAATTTTCAAGAGAACCCAAAATGTTCTACTTTTTAAGAAGACTAGTAAGAAGAATTTTAAATGCTTGGGTGGATGACCTCTTCCTCCATTAGTGAAATCCTCTTCTACTTGATCTCCATCACAGGGTCACTTTCCTTTCCAGGCTCAAGCCAAACCAAGGCAAGCTACGATTCAGGGGTACCCCACACATCCCTCCTTGAGGATGAGGATGGCTGACTGGGGTGTCGATTCTCCCCTCAGGTCCATTCCAAGCATTTCATGTGCCGAGCTGGGTTACTCTGTACCCATTATCTGCATTCCCAGGGTGTGGAGTCTTTATCAAGACAAGCCAAAGTCCCTGGTTTAAACAATTTCAATTACAAATTCCTTTGATACGCTTGAGTTTAGTGTTTCACTGAGACAAGGTCATTTTTCTAGTCCAGGCTCAAACCAAAAATGACGGCGAGCTGCAATCAGAGGCACACGGCCAAAATTTCGCTGAGCGAAAGGTCTATGCGCCTGAGTTGCTATATACCTGTTCAAAGGCTCGAGCCACAGCGGTGGCAAGCTGCGACTTGAGAGTCGCCATGTACCTCTTCAATGGCTTAGACCACAGTGGTGGCAAGCGGCGACTTGAGAGTCGCAATGTACCTGTTCAATGGCTCAGACCACAGCAGTGGCGAGCGACAACTTGAGAGTCGCAATGTACCTGTTCGATTGCTCGAGCCACAATGGTGGTGAGCTACGACTTAAGAGTCGCAATGTACCTGTTCGATTGCTCAAGCCACAATGGTGGCGAGCTGCGACTTGAGAGTCGCAATGTATATACACAATTCCAAACTTGGAGTATCCCCAAGAGGAAAATACCTTTGCTTATTCAAGCACACAGGGCGCTTTTGCGGACATTGTTCCGGCCAAGTTGCCATCCTGCGTGTCAATAGAGTATAATGACAAATCATATTCCATAAATCATTTTCCATTGGGCGACCTCATTAAAAAACCCTTGTGAGGGAAAAAGAGTGTCCCCTTATTTGTTTTTAAAGGACAATATACATTAGCTAAAATAAAATTTGAGATCAACTATCAGCGGCGATCTCCATGCGTGAGTCTTCTTCAATTTCTGGGGGTTGAGTGGTGACCACACACACCCCTCGTTTGTTCTTCATGCTGTTTTCATAGCACTTGCATACCGCCCTCTGGTCAACCTTGACTACAATTACACGTCCCTTGGGGGAGGGCAATTTCATCTTCGTGTGCCTTGATGAGGCCACAACGCCCAACCTATTTATGGCAGGTCTGCCTAAAAGGATGTTGTATGCTGACATGGCGTTAACAACCAAGTACCTTATGTTAATGGCACAGGAGGAGGTGATGTTAGTGAAGGTTGTCCTCAACTCCACATGCTCCCTCACCTTTACGTGATCACCTGCAAAACCATATAGACAGCCGTCGTATGGCCTCAGTTGATCTGGTGACAACTGTAGTTTGTTGAATGTCGAACAAAACAACACATCCGTCGAGCTCCCTTGATCAATGAGAACTCGATGTACCCTTGTCCCTGCGATGACCATCGAGATCACCACTGGATCATTATCATGGGGGACCACGTCCCTCTAGTCTGCCTGGATGAAATAGAGGTTGGGTTCAGTGGGTTGGTCAGATACCAGGCCTCTACTGTCATCACCTCCCTCGCATATTTCTTCTACTGGGAGGCGGTGCAACCACCTCTAGAAAATCTCCCAGAGATGGTGTTAATTTCACCATGGATAGGCACCTCATGCCTCTGCTCCTCTGATGGCGACTCCTGCTTTGATTCTTCCTGACCTTCCACCAGATAATCCTGCAAGATACCCACCTTTACCAATACTGACAACTGGTACCCAAGGACTATCCAATTTTCCATATCGTGCCCAAAGACCTTGTGGAATTCACACCAAGTATTTTTGCTTGGCCCCAAAACTTTATCAGCCTTTGAGGGAAACGTCAGTTTGCTCACTATGTTTGGCATGGCAAGCAATTCCTTGTACGACACTTTGAACTTAGGTCGAAAAGGCAGGTCGTCCTTTGCCCTTTATTTGGGCTGGTTCCTTTCCGACTCATAGGGTGCTCGTCGTGCCGACGTCTTCTTCTCCGTCGTAGTTTCATGTACCCTCAGGGGTTGGGCACGACTGTTCTCGCGAGGCTTAAACTGCCCAGCACCTGCGTTTCCGCGCTTCATTGTCACAGTTTCCTCTACGGCAATGTGGGCGATAGCTTGCCGCCTGATCTCGCCAAAAGTCCTCGGTTGATTCCTTATCAAAGAATTGCCGAATGATCCTAACAAAACCCCCCGCACAAAGGCGTGGACCATCAGAGCTTCATCCTGGGTATGAAGCTCTACCACAACTCCAAACCGGTTCAGGAAATCCTTTAAGGGCTCTCCTTGCCTTTGCTTCTTCTCGAATAGGTCAAAGGGGGCAGGGGGTGGAGCCTGATTGACAATAAATTGTTCCCTGAACAAAGTAGAGAACTGGTCGGACGAAGTTATGTGACCATCTAGAAGGCCAATGAACTAGTGCAGTGCCGTGTCTGTAAACGTACCCATGAGCAACTTATAGTGCTTGGCATCTGTGCCTTCCGAGATCATCATATAGGCATGGAAGGCCATGAGATGAGCCTCCGGGTCTTCAATGCCTGTGAAAGTAATTGATGTGAGTTGATTTTAGGATATAGCATTTTATGGTGGCACTTTAATTAGGATTGAGATTTTAGGATGATTAAGGTGAGAACCTAAGGAAAATCCCCACTGGACATTAACTTAACCAAGTGGTTAAGTAGATGTGAAGGTTCATTTCACAAAGGCAAAAGGAAAACACAATTATAAGGTGATGATGATGACAAGTTATGGTGTGGAATTACATAAGGAAAATAAGAGCAACATATAAAGACCGAATAGATATAATGAAGCAAAATAAGAACATGTTTATGAATAGATGGAATGATAATGGAAGGAAAAGATGAAGGAAAAGGAAGCTTATGAGAAATGGAATTGAGAATGGTTGCATGCCACTTGGATGGTGAAATGACTCAAAGATAAGTGAAGGATGCCGCCACTTGAGAGCTCTCAAAACTCACAAGATAAGACCAATTTTGGAGGAGCTCACTCACTCACAATTCACACAAGAATTTGTGTATAGTAACTTTACTCTAATTTTCAACTTGTGAATACATGAGGTAGGCCTCCCTATTTATAAATTTAGGAGCCTTGGAAAGCAAGCTTAAAGGGTAGAATGGGAAAAGGGAAAAAAGTGGGCAGCCATAGGGTTTGACTAAGTCAATCCCGTATTTTTGGCTTATCCTTCTAGAAATTAGGTCAAAATGCCTTCAAATGGGCTAGGAACAAGCAAGAATGCTACCCACACCCCCTACTATGCTAAAGGCACTTTATTCTACCTTATTTCTTCTATTTGGACCCCTCATTTGAGCCCAATTTATTTACAACATTTTTCTAAATATTTAAGAGGACTAATAGGAAGAACTTCAAGTGCTCTGGACCTTGTCCATTCCTCCTATTGAAGAGGTCTTCCTTTGCTTGTTGAGATAACCCTTTATAGTTGGCATTCTTGGTCATCTTCTTGTGGACTTGGTTTTGGAGTCTTTCTGGTTTTGTTTCACTTGGGTAGATATTTCCATGGATTTTATCTTAGGTCTTCTCAAGACATCAAAAGGAATGGATTCTATTTTTGTGGTTGTGGATAGATTTTCTAAAATGGCTCATTTTATACCATGCCACAAAATTGATGATGCTTGTTATATTGCTAATCTATTTTTTAAAGAAATTGTTAGATTACATGGCATTCCTAGAAGCATTGTTTCTGATAGAGACTCTAAGTTCTTAAGCCACTTTTGGAGGACCTTATGGGGCAAACTTGGCACAAAACTCTTGTTTTCTACTACTTGTCACGCCCAAACTGATGGTCAAACTGAGGTGGTTAATAGAACTTTGGGTCAAATGTTGAGATGCTTTATTTCTGGGAATCCTAGGGTATGCGAGAATTTACTACCTCACATTGAATTTTATTACAATAGAGTAGTAAATTCTACCACATCCCATTCTCCTTTTGAGGTAGTATATGGTTTCAATCCTTTAACACCTCTAGATCTTCTTCCAATTCTTGTACTTGATGATGTTTTATGCAAGGATGGATTTGAAAAAGCTTCTTTTATAAAAGACTTGCATAATCACATCAAGCTACAAATTGAGAAGAAAGTTGGCAAGTATGTTGAAAATGCCACCAAAAGGAGAAAGGCATTAATCTTTGAACCTGGTGATTAAGTTTTGCTCCATTTGAGAAAGGATAGATTTCTAGCTCAAAGAAAGTCAAAGCTTATGCCTCGTGGAGATGGTCCTTTTCAGGTCATCAAGAAGATTAATGATAATGCCTATGAGTTAGATATGCTTGATATTTTTCTTGGTAGTCATTCTTTCAATATCAATGATCTAACTCCCTTTTCTACAGGTCTTCAAAATTTGTGGATGAATTCTTTCCAACCCGGGGAGCATGATGGAGATCAAATAGAAGAGGAAGATGAGGCCCAAGCCCAAGAAGCTCAAGGACAAATTAGATCAACATCCTTCATGCCTCAAAGGATTACAAGGAGCAAGGCTAAAGTTTTGGGTAAAGAGCATGAAATGTTATCACTCTTTGTAATTACCCTTGTATAAACATTTGTAAATAAATATAAAAATAGCCTTAGGAATATGCCAAAGAGGAAAACCAAAGAAACCTCTAGTGTAAGGCATTGTTTGGGATGGATTTTGTAAAAGAGTGGAAGAAATGACTCTTCCTACTCCTTCTAGACTTAGGCGCTAAGAAGGAGCTAGAAAGTGTCTCTTCCAATTCCCTCCTTTGTAAACCCAAACCGGTCACCCTCATTATAAATAGGGGACCTTGGTTCATAATAATACAAGTTGAAAGTTGAAGTAAAGAAACTATCTTGAAATTGTGAGAGACTTGTGAGAGACTTGTCTCTTCTTTTTCTCCATGTCTTATCTTGTGAGCTTTGGAGACTCTCAAGTGGCGGCACCTCCCACTCATCTTGGAAGAACCACCCTCCAAGTGGCGTGAGCACATTCTCTAAAAGACTACAACCACATAAGTCATTTCTATTCATCTTCTAAAAATACCCATTTTTGTTCTACTTGTTTGTTTGCAATTTCAATCTGTTCATTCTCTTCCTTGTGATGTCCTCTTTCATTTGATGTGTTGTTCTTCCATTTTAATCAGTGCAAACATGTCATAGCAACCTGTTTTGTATTTGGCTTCCATGGCTATCAATGTTCATGTTGTTTCTTGACTTTCCAATAGTAGGTTGTGTTCTTGTTGTGTTTCTATTGTTAGTTTCAATTCTTATTGTGTTTCTATTTTTAATCTTGTGTTCTTGAACTGTTCTTGTGTTGTTCATACATATACCTTGTTGTTCTTATGATACCCACACAATTTTAATCCATATAATTCATAAAAGTCACTTAAACATGTGTTTTTCCTTTGGACCTTTAGAAATGAACCTTCACATCTACTTAGCACTTCCTAAGTTAATGTCCAGTGGGGATTTCCTCTAGGTGACTCACCATAATTGTCCTAAGAATCTTGATCCAATTCTTCATAAAGTGTTACAAATTAAACAAAGATGAATTCAACTCACATCAAAACTGCTCGATTTGTTAACATCGATTCCGACCTCTATCACCGAGGATACATTCAACCATTATTGAAATGCATATCAACAGATCAAGCCGACTATGTCATGGGTGAAATACATGAATGTCTATGTGGGAGTCATTCAAGAGCAAGAGCGATGGCTACTAAGGTACTAAGGGTAGGGTATTACTACCTGACCATTCAGAGTGACTGCATGGAGTTTGTACGCAAATGATTAAAGTGTCAGGAGTATGACACTTTATCTCCTCAAAAGCCTGTGAACTTGTGTTACATCCTTTCCCCATGGCCCTTTAAAAATTGGGTATGGACATTGTCGGAACTTTCAACCTAGGTAAAGGACAATGTAAGTTTGTCCTAGTTGGAATTGATTATTTTACTAAGTGGATAGAGGTCGAGTCATTGGCGACTATTACAGCATGAAATGCTCAAAATTTCATGTGGAAGAACATAATTTTTCATTTTGTTATACCACATGTTATCATTACCGATAATGGTCGATAGTTCATTGACCGAGGACTAGTCAAATTCTACGAGAAACTCAACATTAAGCACATCACCAGCTTTGTGGAACATCCCCAAACCAATGGCCAAGCCGAAGCTGAGAACAAAATAATTCTTAACAAATTATAGAAGAGACTCGGTCCAACCAAAGGCAAATGGACGGAAGAAATTCATGAAGTCTTATGGGCTTATAGATGCACGTCACAAACACCCACTCAGGAAACTCCCCTCCTTACAACCTAATGTATGGTATTGAGACAATGATCCCAGTAAAAGTCAGGGAAATATACGGCATTTCACGGTCGGTCGACATCTAAGTTATTAACTTTATTCAAGTTAAACGTTCAATTATTTTCATGTATTATGAAATTGGTCAATCAACACTGAAAAAATATAAAGCACTTAAATAGAGAAAAGCATTGCATAAACTAAATGCAAGTGTTAAAATTGTTTAAAGCCCACATCCCAGGCCCATGAAATATTAAAAGGAAAAAAAAATTACAATGGGTCAAACAAATCTGCAAGAGAGTGTTCGACCTCATTCATCGATTCAACGCCAAGATTCTCTCCTTGGCCTTCTTCTTCTGCCGATTGAGACTAATTGACCATTGATGACATCCTTATTCTTTTCATAACGGTCATCATCAATAGGAATACCATGATAGAAAGCATCCTGGCGGATACCCTGATTGAGGCATTTGCTTACTGATCCGAAGGAGGAACGATTGATAATTCTGTAAGTCCCCAACCATCACCTTTTGCTTCGAGGCCGCTTCCTCTTCGATATTCAATTGATTGGCCTCTTTAGCTTGTATGTCGGTCACCAAGGCCATGATCCTCCTCTTGGTATCGTCAACTTTGGTATTGACTTGGCAAAATTTTTCCTATAATGACCCATTGCCTCGAGGGTCACCTTCAACGAGTTCGAGGACTCATCCAGTTCAACTTTTAACTTCGCCACCATCGTGGTTGAATTTCTCTCCAGCTCGCCCCCGAGCGTTCGGCTCAGCACGAGTGACTGACTCAACACTTCAATAAGCCCTTAGACTAAGTTGTTCGTTGGAGCACCCGCCAAGATGTTCTCTTCCTTGAGAGTTGAAGGCATTCCCCACACTGAGGGAGAAGAAGAAGAAAACCCTACCTCCGAACGAGGTTGAGGCGCTTGAGTCGGTCGCCCCCTCTTTTTGCGATTAACAGTTTGATCATCTTCGAGAGGAGGAACTAAATCAATAATAGAGGCAATCCTCCCTTATCATCTCAATCAATCCCTTCTGCCGCTTGGACGCCTGCCGCTTTAGCTGGTTCAGAACGTTCATGAACTCGGGGTTGACATGAGACATGATTTCTGCAAATTTAGAAAAAATTAAACACTGGTCAACATATTGAATAAACATACATGTATATTAAAATGTAATATATCGGTCAAATCACCCCATCGTTGGGATGAGTTGTATATGGTTAGAATTTTCCGAGTAGGGAGCATATTCAGAAGTTGATCAAACACATGGAACACCTCTTTATCTTCGGGAGTCATGGATGACCTCGGCCAGGATGTGTAATGGGTGGGCGATTGGGTCCAATGGGGGAATTTCGGTTCCCCTTCGAATCATAAAAATAAGATTTACCGTTTGACTCAAAGAACATTTTAAAATACCTTTCCTTGAAATTTATATAAGACGAGGTGAAAGACGTAAAAAGAATACCGCTCGGATGGCTTGTCTAGGATAACAAACCCACAGGGTGAGTCGATTGGGAATTATAATAAAAAAGAAAACCTAAAGGCATCACAAATTAGCCTAAAGGCCTGGAGGGCCACCCACGAGTTTGGAGATAATTGTGTGGGAGCAACAATAGGATCCTGAGGATCCCATTGTAAATTCATCAAAAGGAAGAGTTACATGTAAGTCATTGAAAAGACAAGTATATACAATGAAAAAGTCCTAAGGACCATTTCCTGGCCGTGGCAGACCCTATCAGTGTGGTTACAACTATCTGCTGCAACCACGTCTGATGGGGAGTCATGTTTTAAGATAGAAACTTTAGAAAAAAAACCCATCTAAATCGAACAAAACCATAAAACAAGTAGCGATATCTAAGACACGTGGATTAACCCACTCATAATTTGGACAATCAGAAGGTCGGCTAGCAAGGTCAACCTCCTGGCTTGAGCAACCCACATCCCCTACCTTGTTAGACACTGAATGTGTGCGCTTAGATGAAGAAGAACATAAAGGAATGCTAGAAGACCCAAAAGAGGAAGCCATTACTAACCTCTTGAAGAGTAAATGCAGAAAAGGAAGGAAGTTGAAAAGTACTCGGCACTCGGACAACTCTTAATGACTCAAAAGTAATGAAAATAGAAGCAAATGTAATTACATTCAACACTCATCTCTATTTATAGATTAGAAGAGAAGACAGAACGAAATGTCATCCCTTCGGTACTGTTAAATCTACATTCATCCAAGGATGCACAGTGCTCGACATTTGAAACGACATGACTTCACAACTGTAACATCCCGCCAAAATACTATTCATATTTATATAATGAAAATAAAGGTAAACAAATATATTGAAGTGAACAAAATTATATATATGTAATGAAGTTTCTCCTCACAGGGAGTTTAATACAAATTCGGTCAATTTCCAAAACTTAAACAAAATACAGCAAAAAAAACAAACAGGCGATCTCCTATCAGAAGAAAAGGGCGATCTCCTATCAGACAACAGAAAAAGGGGTGACCGCCTAACAGAAACAGAAACGGGCGATCTCCTACCGGCGTCCACTCACTGAGGAGCTCTACTACCTGCAACCTCGTCTGCTCCCGTGCAAAAATACACGATCATCACAGGTTTAAGAAAGCAATCACAATACCAGATAAAAGGGTAAGCTAGATGTTTTAAAAACTTTAAAATGAAACTTTATATCAGAAGAAAATATAAATCTTCACACCATTCATACACTATATCAATTTTCAACCATCAACGTCCCCATATATCACAAACTCGTCAAGTGCCTATCCAAAACATTCGATACTCATGGTTCACATGTCAGACTTTCCACTGACTCATAACATATAGACACATGACTCCACTTCCGGAAGACTCGTGCGTTGACTCAGGCTCAGAGATCTGCACCTGTCATACCATACCACTGTGAAATCCACACAGGGTCGCTGTGAAATCCACACAGCCATGCGCATACATAGTCTCAATATCGTCACTCTCCCGGTATGACAGGGTTAATTCATATAACAGGCCGAGCTCGTTCTTTTTCACACGACTCACCCATTCATATGAACCTCCTTCGACTCTCCACAACTGAATAACTTCATCTATGTGATTCCATTATATCAGCAGAGTCAGGATATCTCCTTCTAGACAAGCTCCTAGTCAATACACATTACACACGATCTTACACGGTATTTTCTTTCCTGAAAATACTATGCCTTGATCCCACATTCACAGCAATCAATACATCATACAACACTGAATGAACGATTCAGTCACAGCAACATTCATTCCACGGTTCAGATTTTCAAATATCACATGTATTTCACATTTAAATCTCAAATAGGTTTCAAACAGCACTAAAACAGGGGAGTTCGAAAAACAACGCCAAATCGGCGAACTCATTCAAAAGCAGGGGATTTCGGAAACAAAGTTAAAACCGGCGACCACGTCACCCCACACATAAAACAGAGCATTGTGAAAAGGAATATGAAAACCGGCGACCACGTCGCCCTCACTTCAGAACTTACTCGCCTAACGTTTTTATAAATGTAGAGTACTAGCTTCCCTTACCTGGACTTGCGCAAAACTCCAAGAACTTCGAAACCCAACGAAGCTTAAAGATGCTTTCACTCTGTTTTAGTGTCCCGGTCTGGAGAACTTGCAGAGAACCTCCCAAGTGTCCAAGGGCAGTCGTCGCTCGTCGTACTGGTGCTTGAGGTTGCCTGAATCGCAGCGCGAAGGAGAGAAAAGAGAGGGATGAAGATGCACTCACTCTTTCACTCTTGAGTCACTGCAACGTTCTTTGCCTCCTCGCAGTGGGTTTTTGAATCCAAGCCTACTTGTCCACGCATGCTGCTGCCACCACCCCCTCTGCAAGAAAGCCAGAGTGTACGTTTCACTGAACAATACGGCCACGGTTGTCTCTTGTGCATGCCAACCACTTCCTTGAACAGTACGACCGCGAGTGTCTCTTGCGCATGCCAACTTTCTGATGTCACTATTCTGAACCACCCTTTTTGTCCACGTGGCGCGCGTGCAGGACGTGCCATGCTGGGAGTCTGGGTCCCACTTTATTCGTGTGAAGCTCGACATCGCGCGAAAACTTTCCACCGCTGACTCATCCTGGCGAACGACTGATGTCTCGTCCTGGAAGACGACCGATGTCTCTCCCTGGGAGACGACCGATGTCTATCCCTAGCGACGCCCGCATGCCTCTCGCGCCCTGGCGATGCCTGCATGCCTCTCGCGCCCTGGCGACGTCCACATGCCTCGTGCCCTGGCGATGTCCGCATGCCTCTCGCGCCCTGGCGATGCCTCCATGCCTCTCGCGCCCTGGCGACGTCCACATGCCTCGCGCCCTGGCGATCATGTACTAACCAGACGATCTCATAGTCTTCTAAACTACACTTTCCTTCCTTTTTATTTTAAATAAAAACATACTTAGAATTCATTTAAAATTTATCCCTTTTTATTCCAATTTAATTTTACAGGTCCTTACATTCTCCCCAACAAGAAAAATTTTCGTCCTCGAAAATTGAATTACAAGGAAAAGAGGTATGGATAGGCTTCTCTCATGGGTTCTTCTAACTCCCAAGTTGAATCACCCGATCTCTCATCCCACACCACTTTCACCATGTTGATGGTCTTGCCTCTGAGCAGTTTACTTTGCCGATCGTCAATCCTGACTGGTTTCGCTTCAAAGGACAAGTCATCCCTGATCTGCACATCGTCCACTTCCAGCACATGACTAGGGTCTGCCATGTACTTCCTCAGCTGTGATACGTGAAAGACATTGTGCAGATTCGCTAAATGGGGAGGTAGGGCGATCTCATAAGCCACTGGACCAATCCTCCTTAAGATCTGATATGGTCCCACGAACTTAGGGGACAACTTCTTTGATCTGATCGCCCGTCCTACACCCTTGGTTGGTGTCACTCTCATGAACACATGGTCTCCAGCAGCAAACTCCAAAGGCTTTCTCCTCTGATCTGCATAGGATTTCTACCTACTTTGAGAAGGTCTCATTCTGCCTTGTATCTGTTTCACCTTCTCGGTCGTCTGCTGAATCAACTCTGGTCCAACCAATACTGTTTCGCCCTCCTGGTACCAGCACAATGGAGTTCTGCATTTCCTTCCATACAAGGCTTCGTATGGCGCTATCCCAATGCTAGTGTGATAACTGTTATTATAGGTAAACTCCACCAGCGGCAACACCTCATCCCAACTTCCCAATTGATCCAAGACACACGTCCTCAGCAGATCTTCCAAGGACTGGATCGTTCTCTCTGACTGTCCATCTATTTAAGGATGATATGCCGAGCTCATTCTCAACTTAGTTCCCAAGCAATCTTGTAAAGTCTGCCAAAACCGTGAAGTGAACCTGGGATCTCTATCTGAAACAATGCTGGAAGGCACTCCATGCAACCTCACTATTTCTTTGATGTACAATTGTGCCAACTTGGCCATAGGCATCCTCATATTCACTGGGAGAAAGTGGGCACTCTTCGTCAACCGATCAATGATGACCCAGATTGCATCATGACCCTTTACCGATCTGGGTAAATGGGTGACGAAGTCCATGGCGATGCTGTCCCATTTCCACTCAGGGATATCCAGTTGCTGTAACAACCCGCCAGGTCTTTGATGTTCTACCTTTGCCTTCTGACACGTCAAGCAGGTAGTAACATACTGGGCGATGTCTCTCTTCATGCCCGACCACCAAAATGACTCCTTCAAGTCATGGTACATCTTGTTCATGCCTGGATGTAGGCTAGGCGACTCTTGTGACCTTCCTCTAGGATCATCTTCTTCAACTCTTCATTTGCAGGTATGCAAATTCTGCCATTAAATCTCAAGATCCCATCATCGCCCATCACAAAGTCTCTAGCCTGGTCGGTCCCTAGTGACTCCACAGTACGCTTCAGACTAGGGTCCTCCAACTGCTTATCCCTTATCATTCCAAGGAAGTCATTAGTTATAGCCAGCTTACTACAACTAATGTGATTTACATGAAATTCTACCCCAAGGTTTAAGTCTCTGAACTGCTCGATCAGTTTCTGCTCTTCCATCATCATGGTGGCTACTTGTATTGATTTTCTACTCAAAGCATCTGCCACTACATTGGCCTTCCCTAGATGATACATGAGTTGAAAATCGTAGTCCTTTAGAAACTCCATCCACCTTCTTTGTCTCATGTTTAGTTCCTTCTGATCGAACAGGTATTTCAGGCTCTTATGGTCACTGAACACCTGGAACCGAGCTCCATATAAATAGTGCCTCCAAATCTTCAAGGCAAACACCACCGCCGCCAACTCCAAATCATGAGTAGGATAGTTTCTCTCATGAACCTTGAGTTACCTTGAAGCATATGCAGCCACTCTTTTCTCCTGCATCAAGACACATCCCAAACCCTGATGTGAAGCATCACAGTAGACATCAAAAGGTCTTCCTACCTCTGGGATCACCAGCACTGGAGCACTAGTCAACCTTTCCTTTAGTTCCATGAAGTTCTGCTCACATCGGTCGGTCCAAGCAAAAGGTTGATCCTTGCGGGTCAGCTGTGTTAAAGGAGCCACTACCTTGGAAAAGTCCTCAATAAACCTCCGATAGTAGCCAGCTAAACCCACAAAGCTCCTTATCTCAGTGACTGTCTTAGGACGTTCCCATTGAAGCACTGCCTCCACTTTGGCTGGATCCACCGAGATCCCCTGGGCAGATATCACGTGTCCTAAGAAGTTGACTTCCTTCAGCCAGAACTCACACTTAGAGAACTTGGCATAGAGTTGCTTCTCCCTCAGGATCTCCAATACTGTCCTCAGGTGTTCTTCATGTTCTTCCTCGGTCCTTGAATAAATGAGTATGTCGTCTATGAAGACTACCACAAACTTATCCAAGAAAGGGCGAAAAATCCTATTCATGTAGTCCATGAACAGAGCTGGAGCATTTGTGACTCCAAACGGCATCACCACATACTCATAGTGCCCATACCGAGACCTAAAAGCTGTCTTTTGAACATCTTCAGCTTTTACCAAAATTTGGTGGTACCCCGATCTCAGATCAATCTTTGAGAACACCGAGGCCCCATGTATTTGATCCATCAAATCATCAATCCTAGGTAGGGGTACTTGTTCTTGATGGTCAACTTGTTCAACTGCCTGTAATCTATACACAGCCGAGACCCTCCATCCTTCTTCTTAACTAGGAGCACTGGAGCCCCCCATGGAGATACACTGGGTCTGATGAATTGTTTCTCCAACAACTCTTCCACTTGTTTCTTTAATTCTGTCAACTCGGCTGGAGCCATCCTGTAAGGTGCCATTGACACTGGTCTAGCTCCTGGTACCAAATCAATAGAGAATTCCACTTCTCTCTTAGGAGGTAATCCAGGTACTTCTTCTGGAAATACATCCGTGAAATCTTTCACCACATGTATCCTGCTTACGTCCTCTTCATTCTTCACTTCCAACCGAGCTAGGATCACGAAGCACCTCGCCCCTTCTTCCAACACCGACCCCCCTCGCTGAGCAGATATCACGTCTGACTCTTGGAGGTCTGCAAACGCTATCTTCTGACTACTGCAGTCTATGAGAACGTGATTGGCAGATAGCCAATCCATTCCCAGGATAACATCCAGGTCCTGAAGAGGTAGGAAGATCAAGTTTACTTTGAATCTGCGTCCCTCTACTATCACTGGACATTCGGGGCAAACTGTAGAGGTCAACACCTGTCCTGACGCAGGTGTAGAGACCAACAGTTCGAAAGGTAACTCCTTCACTAGAAGGCCTAACTTGGCTACACACAGGCTTGACACAAAGGAGTGTGTCGCTCCAGAATCAAACAAGGCTTTTACACTTCTACCAGCTATAAAACAAACACCTTGCACGAGGTTACCTGACTGAGACGCTTCTGCTCCCGACATGGCAAACACTCTCCCTGTTGCCTGAGGTCTGCTGCCTTCGTTTCTCAACTGCTGAGAACCACTGGGTTGAGTCGCCCCATTCCTGTTAGGGCACTCTCTAGCAACGTGCCCCGTCTTTTGGCAGGTGTAACACCTTTTCTCTGAACTCCTCTTGAAGCACGCATTGGATGTGTGTGGTCCACCACAATGGAAACATTTGGGTTTCCAAGATTGTTGCTGCTACAACTGGGATGACGTTGTTCCCGCCCGATGTGGTGGAGGTCTCGCATAGGGCTTGCTTTGTGGGTGCTGCGCCTTAGCCTTCCCACTGGAAGATCCCCTGGGTGTGACCTGATCACCCGAGAATCACCCTTTTCCAGCGTCTCCACTATCTTCGCCTTCTCTACTAAGGCGTGAAATTCCCTGATGCACATCGGGGCTATGGTCCTCTTCAGTCCATGCTTCAGCCCCTCTTCGAACTTCCAACACCTCCAAGCCTCGGAGGTCGCCTGGGTATAGAATTGGGCGAGGTACTCAAACCGAGCAGCATAGGCGTTCACAGACATCTCCCCTTGCTCCAATATGAGGAATTCTGCTTCCTTCGCAAACTTTGCACTATCTGGGAAGTATTTCTCCAGGAATCTCACCCTGAAGCTCTCCCAGTCTAACACTTCAGCTCTGGCTTCCATCATCTGCTGAGCTCCCATCCACCAGAACTCGGCTTCTCCAGATAGCAAAAAGGTGGCGAACACCAACTTCTTCTCTTCAGGGCAGGAGGTCGCCCTAAAGATTTTCTCCAACTCTCTGACCCACTGATCTGCCTGATCAGGGGTAGCATTCCCGCTGAACTTGGGCGGGTTGTGCCTCATGAACTCGGTCAGTCCCATCTGTTCCTGAGGCTGACCAACGTGGGAATTTGTTTCAGTAGACCGAGCAGTTTCCCAATGGTGCATAGCAGCTTGATGATTCTGAGCCATTGCTGCATTCTGTTGTTGGATGGCAGTTGCCATCATCTCAATGGCCTTGGCAATATGGCTCATTTCCGAAGAAGGTTGGGGAGGGGTAGAAGGTCTACGTGCCATCTTCTTCGTTTCAGATTTTGAAACTATGGGTTTCTATATTCCCTACAACTACAAGAACGAGATCGATAAGAAATCAATTCATTCAGGAGGTAACATCTAGACCTTACAAGGGTCAACATCTCAAAGTCATTAAGAATTTGAGTTCATCCACAGAATCATGATGCTTATAACCTTAAGCAAAACACCAGAACAGCTACTGGTATACAACCAACAATCCAAACAACCACTTTCAATCAATTACAAAAACATTCAATAAAATGAAATAAATCACACCAGAATTCAATGTATGCTAAACACTAAACCTTTGGAATTAAGATTGAGAATCATCTCGATTCAGTTATGAGTGTGCACCCTCACCACTTTATCAGGACCCTCTCATTCTTAATACCAAGATTTTCAGTTAGGGCATATATTCACTAAAGCACACACAAAATTTCAATACAAAAACGTTTGAAAACCTTTCACTATAGTTGTTATTTAAAACTCAAATAAATTTTACGAGCAGAAGAAACACAATGGATCCACAGCCCTCAGGTCATCCTAAGGACGAACTGCTCTGATACCATTAATGAAACATCCCGCCAAAATACTATTCATATTTATATAATGAAAATAAAGGTAAACAAATATATTGAAGTGAACAAAATTATATATATGTAATGAAGTTTCTCCTCACAGGGAGTTTAATACAAATTCGGTCAATTTCCAAAACTTAAACAAAATACAGCAAAAAAAACAAACAGGCGATCTCCTATCAGAAGAAAAGGGCGATCTCCTATCAGACAACAGAAAAAGGGGTGACCGCCTAACAGAAACAGAAACGGACGATCTCCTACCGGCGTCCACTCACTGAGGAGCTCTACTACCTGCAACCTCGTCTGCTCCCGTGCAAAAATACACGATCATCACAGGTTTAAGAAAGCAATCACAATACCAGATAAAAGGGTAAGCTAGATGTTTTAAAAACTTTAAAATGAAACTTTATATCAGAAGAAAATATAAATCTTCACACCATTCATACACTATATCAATTTTCAACCATCAACGTCCCCATATATCACAAACTCGTCAAGTGCCTATCCAAAACATTCGATACTCATGGTTCACATGTCAGACTTTCCACTGACTCATAACATATAGACACATGACTCCACTTCCGGAAGACTCGTGCGTTGACTCAGGCTCAGAGATCTGCACCTGTCATACCATACCACTGTGAAATCAACACAGCCATGCGCATACATAGTCTCAATATCATCACTCTCCCGGTATGACAAGGTTAATTCATATAACAGGCCGAGCTCGTTCTTTTTCACACGACTCACCCATTCATATGAACCTCCTTCGACTCTCCACAACTGAATAACTTCATCTATGTGATTCCATTATATCAGCAGAGTCAGGATATCTCCTTCTAGACAAGCCCCTAGTCAATACACATTACACACGATCTTACACGGTATTTTCTTTCCTGAAAATACTATGCCTTGATCCCACATTCACAGCAATCAATACATCATACAACACTGAATGAACGATTCAGTCACAGCAACATTCATTCCACGGTTCAGATTTTCAAATATCACATGTATTTCACATTTAAATCTCAAATAGTTTTCAAACAACACTAAAACAGGGGAGTTCGAAAAACAACGCCAAATCGGCGAACTCATTCAAAAGCAGGGGATTTCGGAAACAAAGTTAAAACCGGCGACCACGTCACCCCACACATAAAACAGAGCATTGTGAAAAGGAATATGAAAACCAGCGACCACGTTGCCCTCACTTCAAAACTTACTCGCCTAACGTTTTTATAAATGTAGAGTACTAGCTTCCCTTACCTGAACTTGCGCAAAACTCCAAGAACTCCGAAACCCAACGAAGCTTAAAGATGCTTTCACTCTGTTTTAGTGTCCCGGTCTGGAGAACTTGCAGAGAACCTCCCAAGTG
The DNA here is from genome assembly GCA_013389735.1 of Phaseolus lunatus. Taxonomy (NCBI): domain Eukaryota; kingdom Viridiplantae; phylum Streptophyta; class Magnoliopsida; order Fabales; family Fabaceae; genus Phaseolus; species Phaseolus lunatus. The sequence goes on along the minus strand of CM023861.1, from coordinate 16,841,219 downwards.
TCCAAGGGCAGTCGTCACTCGTCGTACTGGTGCTTGAGGTTGCCTGAATCGCAGCACGAAGGAGAGAAAAGAGAGGGATGAAGATGCACTCACTCTTTCACTCTTGAGTCACTGCAACGTTCTTTGCCTCCTCGCAGTGGGTTTTTAAATCCAAGCCTACTTGTCCACGCATGCTGCTGCCACCACCCCCTCTGCAAGAAAGCCAGAGTGTACGTTTCACTGAACAGTACGGCCACGGTTGTCTCTTGTGCATGCTAACCACTTCCCTGAACAGTACGACCGCGAGTGTCTCTTACGCATGCCAACTTTCTGATGTCACTATTCTGAACCACCCTTTTTGTCCACGTGGCGCGCGTGCAGGACGTGCCATGCTGGGAGTCTGGGTCCCACTTTATTCGTGTGAAGCTCGACATCGCGCGAAAACTTTCCACCGCTGACTCATCCTGGCGAACGACCGATGTCTCGTCCTGGAAGACGACCGATGTCTCTCCCTGGGAGACGACCGATGTCTATCCCTGGCGACGCCCGCATGCCTCTCGCGCCCTGGCGATGCCTGCATGCCTCTCGCGCCCTGGCGACGTCCACATGCCTCGCGCCCTGGCGATGTCCGCATGCCTCTCGCGCCCTGGCGATGCGTCCATGCCTCTCGCGCCCTGGCGACGTCCACATGCCTCGCGCCCTGGCGATCATGTACTAACCAGGCGATCTCATAGTCTTCTAAACTACACTTTCCTTCCTTTTTATTTTAAATAAAAACATACTTAGAATTCATTTAAAATTTATCCCTTTTTATTCCAATTTAATTTTACAGGTCCTTACAACAACCGTTAGATCTCTTTAATCAAAAAGTGAAAGCTCGAACAACGCGTTGAAAAGACGCACATCACATCCTCTAACATAAACATTTAATGCGTCTATGTGACTTCTCACCTCGGGATACCCAAAGTCACATTTCAGCTCTTCTGAGGTAAGCGTTCCTTGAGCCTGGGGGGCAAGTGTACCAGTCGATACCAAACAAGCTATGTCACTTGATGATAGGTGCCTTCATCCAGTTTCATCTTTTCTTGGATTTTTAGATGAACTTTGCGGAAGCTTAATGGATGCAATGGATCAAGGATGGCTCCAATGGAGCTATGGATTCCTTGTAGGCGCATGAAGAGTAGGGAGAGTGATTGGTTCGACCATATCACTTGGAAAGGTGAAGAAGAAAACCAAAGATGTTTATCCTATAGAGGTTTAGACAAGGAAATACTTAGGCTAGCAATTTGGCAACATAACACTCATAAAATTGATCTTGAAAAACATGAGCCAAAAACCCCAATTTATAGGTTTAAGGGTCAACCAAATACAAGCAAAAAGGTTGGGAAATTCAAATGCAAAAGAGTTTGAAAATAGGGGCCTAAATGAGGTCACAATGTAAGCATTATCAAATGTGCACCATGTGATCTAATTAGGTCTAATGACCGGCCTAGGACTAATGTGGGTTGTAATTAAGCCCTAATTATAACTTAGGTAGGTTTTAGAAGCCTATCATTAACCCTAATTCACTTAAAGAAAAATTACAAGTAAATTTCCTATTTTAATTTTATGCAAAATAAATTTTACTCTAGAAAATTTACTCTAGGTTATGGCATATTTAAACATATATAAAAGTGTGTCTCTTCCATCAATAGCAGAGTCCCAATCTTCTTGTATCCTCCTTGCCATAGCTAGTTGCTCTAGTGATTGGTCCTGAGCTAGGGCCTCTGCCATCATCCCATCCCTCTAGAAGAAGATTTGTCCTTAAATCACATGTCTCTACCTCATCATTTGTGCTACCTGCAAAAGGTGTTAGATCCATAACATTAAACATAAAATGCACTCCATATTCCTCAGGTAGGTCTAGATGATATGCATTATTATTGATTCTCTTGAGGACTTAGAAAGGACCATCTACTCGGAGACTAAGCTTAAATTTCCTTTGATTAGGGAATCTATCTTTTCTAAGGTGAAGAAAAACCCAATCTCCCTCTTCCCCTTATTGTTATGTTTTATATATTTCTCAGTTTGTTTTTGCATTTGATCTTTAACCCTCTCATGTAATTTCTTTACAAACTCAACTTTTGTTACTCCTTCCTTATGCACAAATTCTTGTGGATTAGGCAAAGGTAGCAAATCCAAGCGAGTGTGAGGATTAAATCTATATAGAACCTCAAATGGAGAAATATTAGTAGTCTTATGGACCACTCTATTATATGCAAACTCAATACGAGGAAAATACTTATCCCAAGATTTGTGGTTCCCTTTCATGACCAACCTAAGCATAGTTAATAGAGATTTATTTATTGTTGAACAAGATGCTTTGATGTATCCAAATCCAAATGGAAAGCTTGAAGACCTTGATGCTAGGTGTGTGTGTTGTCTAGTTCTTTGAAACTTGTTAATTCACTCCTTAAGATGATCAAAGTTCATTTGAATCTTTAATCTTTTGAAAAGATGGGTTTTCTAAAAAGCTATTGAAATTTCAACTGGTTGAAATTTTGAATCAACAGGTTGTCTTAACTTAGTGGATTTTGAAAAGCTTGACTTTATTTGACTTTGTTGTCAAGTCAATTCAACTGGTTGTTTCGATAATTCAACCAATTATTTTTCTGAAAACCTTAACAAAATTCTATTAAGTGATTTTAGTATGTTTCAAATGATCCTAACTACCTTGGCTTCTTTATTAAATGCTTTTTACCACTTGGTTGGTCTATATAAAGGTGGTTTTACGCTCCTAATCTTGGAGTAAGAAAGAGAGATTATCAAAAATAGTTTTTCCAAGATTTGGAAGAGCTTTGGATCATTCTTAAGTGTGTTGAATATGATTGGGTTGTACTTCTGAACTTTAAGCTTTGTAATATCCAGGTGTATTCTTTTCCCTTCTTCCTTGATAATTGTATTTCTGTATTTGTGGTTTTGGCCAAGGAGTGTTGTATGTTCTTGAGGGGTTCAAGATCAACACTCTTGGTGTGGTTTTGGCTAAGAAGTGTTGTGTGTTCTTGAGGGGTTTAAGATCAACATTCTTAGTGTGTTTTGTAATCTGTGATTGATTGTATAGTGGAATACCCCGTGGTTTATGGGGACTGGATGTAGCTCTTGGTGTAAGAGTGAACCAGTATAAACATCTTGTGTGAATCTCTCTATCTCTTCTCTTATAAACTGTTTTAACTTAGTTTTATTTTCTACTAGTATAAACAACCGGTTGTTTCGAAAAAACAACAAGTTGATTTTCTGGAATCTAGCTTAAAACAGTTTTTATTGTTTGAACAGATTTGTCAATTGATTGATTCTTCGTGGCTTTTCACTCTACTTTCAATCTTTGCAAAAATCTTTCAAAAAAAATTCACCCCCCTCTTGTTTAAGGCCATAAATTCTACCATTTACAAAAAATTCACCCCCCCTCTTGTGGGAAGGGGCACTTTTCTAGAAGAATATAGAATAATGAAAAATAAAAGAGAGATAAGATAAAAAAAAAGGAAGTCTTTTTTTTTTAATCTCCCTTTTTGTTCTTCTTGTTTATGTGATATAACATAAACAAAGTAATTCTTTTTCTCTTTTTTTTAATTGGGGAAAGATGGCTGAGTGGAATATAGCGTTGGATTGCTAATTCATGGTACAAATTATTGTACCAAGGGTTTGAATCCCTCTCTTTCCATTGATATTTTGGTATTTTTGTTTAACTTCTTTTTTTATTTATTAGTTCAAAATGTTAAAATAGAGAAAATCTTTAAAGTATTGAACAATCCTGCACAAGCAAGAAAAAAGACATAATCCACTTTTATCTTATTCTATTCTTCACGTCCTGGATTACATCCTAGATCGTTAGATAGGAATCCGAAGATCAAAAGGGAAACAAAAAAGATCATTACCGTATAAACAAATAGTTTTATAGTAAGCATTATGAAATCTCCAAGATAATTCAAAAACGACAAAGAAAGTGAATAGATTCTCTTATATTACAACACATTTTTGTCTTTTAATAAGTTATTTCATAGTTAGCATGGTAAATCATGCTATATATATATTGGTATAATGAGTAGGTTTAGATCTATCCTAACCGTGAATTACTTATATCCTATCTTACTTATAGCCTATATTATTGATACTCTATTAATAGATTTCGAGATATTCTCTTTAAACGTAAAGTAAGAAGAGTCAAAAATGAAATTTCTAATCCTGTATTTTATTAGAATAAATCTTGCCACCAATTTTTTATTCAACTACTACAAGATCTACAATTCCATGAGCTTGGGCTTCTGCTACTGACACAAAAATATTCCTTTTCTTGTCTTCAGATATAACCCATAAAGGTTTGCCTGTTCTTTGTACATAAACCCTTGTGATATTTTCATGCATTTTCAGTAGCTCTTCCACTTCCAGGATATATTCTCCCGCTTGTGCTTCATAAAAAGAACTAGCATGTTGGTGGATCATTACCCTGATTATATCACTTAAGTAGTATTTCCCTTATCTTGATAAATATTTTTAGAATTCTTTATCCTATGTTGGTATATTTCTAAAGATTGTCTTTATTCCCTAAATAAAGGTAAAAGGGATTGTAGTGGACCAGAGTGCGTAGAACTCAGTTCTCGGAGATTGGACATCGATGCCTACGAACAAGCAGGTCAGCTCTGCCGTTACGTGACTAGGCTCAGGTATGTGCATATTAACTCTCATTCATGCATTATATAATCTTTCACGTATAAGGCCTGGTAGGTTAGTGAAAGTGTGTTAAATGGGCCTAGGGGTGCATACAATGCATTTGGATCTAGCATAAGTAAAACATACTCTATCAACTTAAGCCCAAGTGTGTAACATCCCGCCAAAATACAATTCATATTTATAAAATGAAATTAAAGGTAAACAAATATATTGAAGTGAACATAATTATATATATGTAATGAAGTTTCTCCTCACAGGGAGTTTAATACATACTCGGTCAGATTTTTTCCAAAAACGTAAACAAAATTACATCAAAAGAAAAACAGTCGATCTCGTATCAGAAAAGGGCGATCTCCCATCAGAAAAGGGCGATCTCCCATCAGAAAGGGGCGATCTCCTATCAGACAACAGAAAAAGGGTGATCGCCTAACAGAAATAGAAATAGGCGATCTCCTTCCGGCGACCACTCACTGATGAGCTCTACTTCCTGCAACCTCGTCTGCTCCCGTGCAAAAATACACGATCATCACAGGTTTTAGAAAACAGCCACATAACAATACAAAGGGTAAGCTAGATGTTTTAAAAACCTTAAATATGAAACTTTAAATCAATAGAAAACATGAATCTTCACGCCATTCATAATCCAGATCAGTTTCAACCATCAACATTTCCATATTCCACAAACTCGTCAAGTGTCTATTCGCTACTTTCAATATTCATGGTTCACACGTCAGACTTTCCACTGACTCACAAGATATAGACACATGACTCCATTTCCGGAAGACTCGTGCGTTGACTCAGGCCCAGAGATCTGCACCTGTCATACCACACCACTGTGAAATCCACACAAGGTCGCTGTGAAATCCACACAGCCATGCGCATACATAGTCTCAATATTATCACTCTCCCGGTATGACAGGGTTAATTCATATAACAGGCCGAGCTCGTTCTTTTTCACACGACTCACCCATTCATATGAACCTCCTTCGACTCTCCACAACTGAATAACTTCGTCTATGTGATTCCATTATATCAGCAGAGTCAGGATATCTCCTTCTAGACAAGCCCCTAGTCAATACACATTTCACACGATCTTACACGGTATTTTCTTTCCTGAAAATACTATGCCTTGATCCCACATTCACAACAATCAATACATCATACAACACTGAATGAACGATTCAGTCACAACAACATTCATTCCACGGTTCAGATTTTCAAATATCACATGTATTTCACATTTAAATTTCAAACAGTTTTCAAACAGCACTAAAACAGGGGAGTTCGAAAAACAACGCCAGAACCGGCGATCACGTCCAAAACAGGGGGTTGTCGAAATCTGTATTTAAAACCGGCGATCACGTCGCCCAAACACATTAAGAACAGAACATCATGAAAAAGAATATGAAACCGGCGACCACGTCGCCCTCACTTCAGAAACAGCAAATCTACGGCTTTTATTGAAAATAAAGCTAGCTTCCCTTACCTGGACTTGCGCAAGACTCCAAAAACTCCGAAACCCAACGAAGCTTAAAGATGCCTTCACTCTGTTTTAGTGTCCCGGTCTGGAGAACTTGCAGAGAACCTCCCAAGTGTCCAAGGGCAGTCGTCGTTCGTCGCACTGGTGCTTGAGGTTGCCTGAAACACAGCGCGAAGGAGAGAAAAGAGAAGGATGAAGGTGAGCTCACTCTTTTACTCTTGAACCACTGCAACATTCTTTTTTCCTCTCAGAAGTGGGTTTTTGTATCTTAAGCCAACTTGTCCACAAAAGTCGCTGCCACCACCCACTCTGCAGGGAAGTTTGCGTGTACGCTTCCCTGAACAGTACGTCTATGCGTGCCTCTGCGCAGGCTAACACTCTGAGGTCACTATTCTGAACCACCCTTTTTGTCTACGTGTCGCGCGTGCAGTACGTCTCCTGTTGAGAGCCTGGGTTCAACCTCATCTGTGTGAAACTCGACATCGCGCGATAACCTTCCACCGATGACCGCTCGCGCGATGACTATCCACTGATGTCTCATACTGGCGGACGACCGATGTCTCTCTCTGGGAGACGACCGATGTCTATCCCTGGCGACGCTCGCATGCCTCTCGCGCCCTGGTGATGCCTGCATGCCTCTCGCGCCCTGGCGATGCCTGCATGCCTCTCGCGCCCTGGTGATGCCTGCATGCCTCTCGCGCCCTGGTGACGTCCACATGCCTCGCGCCCTGGCGATGCCTGCATGCCTCGCGCCCTGGCGATGGCCACATGCCTCGCGCGCCTGGCGATCATGCGTAGTAGGCGACCGGCGATTATGTACTAACCAGGAAATTTTATAGTCTTCTAAACTACACTTTCCTTCCTTTTTATTTTAAATAAAAACATACTTAGAATTTATTTAAAATATATCCCTTTTTATTCCAATTTAATTTTACAGGTCCTTACAAAGTGCGCTAGGGTTTGATAGAGCATTGGCATACATGATACGTAATGGCATATGCATGGTACAGTAACACGTGAAAGCATGTAAATGTGCTTGAAAACAAAGTTGATCCTGGGGAATGATACCCAAGTGGGTATCCAGGTGGTTATTCTGTTAAGATTTGATACACTCCTAGGAGATAAGATTCTGCATAGCTATGCTGTTAAGATTACACACATTGAAGCAGGATTTTCTCCCATTGAATATGTCCTTACTCGAGATAAGATTCTCGTAACAGAAGTTGTTACTGTAAGAGGTAACCTAGCGGCACTCTAAAAAAGGGGCTTGATATCCCTGGTGAAGGTACACAATACTAAATACACTTTTTGAATACTGAAACAACTTTTGTTTCTTATTCTTCTTAAAGCCCTTACTGACTTGATCGTCGGAGTGTGATCAACCGTTAGGGTGCCCTCTTTCTCAATAGGTGCAACAATCCAACCACTAAGGAAAGTGCAGATTTCACCAAAGGAAACACAGAGTCAAATCTCGCCTGCAGAAGTCTACCAACGACCAGGTCAGCCGACAAGAACATTTGGCGCCCACTGTGGGGCCCATTAAAAATAGGTCCCATCCACATTTGTAATTAAAGCTACTGAGCACTATGAGGACTACTAGGCAAGGTCCCACAGGATCAGAAGGAGGTGATAACCTCACTCTATAGCAACTCATGGAGAACTTCACCACTCTCCAAGAGTCGATAGCGGCGTCCAAGGCTGAGCAGACCCATAGGGAAGAACAGTTCAGAATCGAGCTGGACGAGTCGCGAGCCACCAACAACGAGTTATGCAAAGCTAATAAGGAGTTGCATAGGGATTTGCAGCGTTTGGTAGAACACGCCGCAGGAGGGCAAACCCCACCTGTTTAGGTCAGAGCTCGCCCAATGTCGTTCTCCCAGGCGATCATGGATGTCGCTATCCCAACGAATTTCATGACGCCCAGGATTACTGATAGAAACCCAGAAAGACTCCAAAACCAAGTCCACACGAAGATGACCAAGAATCCCAACTATAAAGGGTCATCTCAACAAGCAAAGGAAGACCTCTTCAATAGGAGGAATGGACAAGGTCCAGAGCACTTGAAGTTCTTCCTATTAGTCCTCTTAAATATTTAGAAAAATGTTGTAAATAAATTGGGCTCAAATGAGGGGTCCAAATAGTAGAAATAAGGTAGAATAAAGTGCCTTTAGCATAGTAGGGGGTGTGGGTAGCATTCTTGCTTGTTCCTAGCCCATTTGAAGGCATTTTGACCTAATTTCTAGAAGGATAAGCCAAGAATACGGGATTGACTTAGTCAAACCCTATGGCTGCCCATTTTTTTCCCTTTTCCCATTCTACCCTTTAAGCTTGCTTTCCAAGGCTCCTAAATCTATAAATAGGGAGGCCTACCTCATGTATTCACATGTTGAATTTAGAGTAAAGTTACTATACACAATTTGTGTTAGAGTTTGTGAGCTTTGTCGCCTTACACCATTGTCTTATCTTGTGAGAATTAGAGAGCTCTCAAGTGGCGGCATTCCTCACTCATCTTGGAGCAAACCACCATCCAAGTGGCGTGATCCTTCTCTAGCTTCATCCTCCTAAGCTTCCTTTTCCTTTATCTTTTCCTTCCATTATCATTCCATCTATTCATAAACATGTTCTTATTTTGCTTCATTATATCTATTCGGTCTTTATAGTTGCTCTTCTTTTCCTTATGTAATTCCACACCATAACTTGTCATCATCATCACCTTATAATTGTGTTTTCCTTTTGCCTTTGTGAAATGAACCTTCACATCTACTTAACCAATTGGTTAAGTTAATGTCCAGTGGGATTTTCCTTAGGTTCTCACCTTAATCATCCTAAAATCTCAATCCTAATTAAAGTGCCACCATAAAATGCTAAATCATAAAATCAACTCACATCATGTGGTTATCAGAGCTTAGGTTCTTATGCTTAATTTTTTGAGTTGATTTGGCACTTTACATTCAAGCAATTTAAATTCTAGCACCTTTAAATTCAAGTACCTTTAATTTCTTGTCATTTATTTTCTTGCTTTTATTTTCCAGCCCTTTATTTAGTGCAGATTTTTTTTTTCTAGCACCTTATATTCATAGCATTTTTTGTTTTGAATATGTTCCTTCTTATACCTTTCTTTGATCTTGCTTTTTACTTTGAGTCTTATGTTCATTAGTATTCTAGGCGTCCTTGTTTTTGCTTCTACTTACTTGCTTTTAATTTTGAAAGTTTGCAAAGTCTTTAGATATTTGTTTTAGTAGATGTTGATTTAGAGTTCCAAACATATGATTTCAAGTGTTCAATTATATTGAATCCACCACAAAAAATTTTGTGCAAATTGAATGTTCTTCAAAATTGTCATGATGTAATCTATGGATCTTTCTTTCCATAATTCAATTTAAGTATTAAAAAAAAAAGCAAAACAGTACCAAAAACAGTATAAAACAGATTGGTACTGCACCTATACCTCTCATTTGCACATTAAATTCACCTTCAAATTTGGATTAAACTTGATTGGCAAATTGTTATCTACTTTGTGGAATTTTTTATCCATTTGCTTTTACAAATTCTAGAGCAACATCTTCTTTCTTGATTAAAAGTTTAGTGATTTTCTTTGAGTCTTCTTTTGTGCTTTTCTTGATTGTCTTTTATTCTCAAGTTTTGTCATATCTCTCTTTCCATCTTTGGTTTGGCTTTTCTTGTTTAAGTTTTTCTTGCTTGTTGAAACATCCCGCCAAATTACTTTCGAATAAATATAAAATGAAAGTAAAGGTGACAAATAGATTGAGGTGAACAAAATTTTATATAAATAAATAAGTTTCTCCTCACAGGGAGTTTAATACAAATTCGGTCACTTTTCCATGAAAACGTAAACAAAATACAATACAATAGAAAGACAGGCGATCTCCTGACAGAAAGGGCGATCTCCTATTAGAAGGGTATCTCCAATCAGAAAGCAGCAAAAGGGTGATCGCCTATTGGGAATAGAAAACAGGCGATCTCCTCCCGTCGACCACTCACTGAGGAGCTCTACTTCCTGCAACATCATCTGCTCCCATGTAAATTATACACGATCATCACAGGTTTAAGAAAAAGCCGAACACAACACCCAGAAAACACAAGGTAAGCTAGACATTTAAAAAGAGTTAGATAGGAAACGTAAAAATCATCAAGATGAAACGAATTAAAGACACCCACGTAAACCATCAACTAAAACACATATTGCACAATATTCTCAAGAGTCATTCTATTTCACACAATGCATCGAGTGTCTAACAATTTCAATGTTCCTCATTTCTCACGTCAGACTTCCACTGACTCATCACACAAGACACTTGACATTACTTCCGGATTGACTCGTGCGTTGACTCAAGCTCAGAGATCTGCACCTGTCATACCATACCACTGTGAAATCCACACAGGGTCGCTGTGAAATCCACACAGCCATGCGCATATATAATCTCAATGTCATTAACTCTCCCGGTATGACAGGGTTAATTCATATAACAGGCCGAGCTCGTTCTTTTTCACACTACTCGCCCATTCATATGAACCTCCTCCGACTCTCCACAACTGAATAATTTCATCTACGTGATTCCACTATATCAGCAGAGTCAGGATATCTCCTTCTAGACAAGCCCCTAGTCAATACACCTACACACGATCTTACACGGTATTTCCTTTCCTGAAAATACTATGCCTTGATCCCACATTCACAACATTCAAAACATCATACCACTCAAATGAATGATTCAAATCACAGCAACAATCATTTCAAGGGTTCAGATTTTCGAGTATCACATGCATTCCACCTTTAAATCTCAAACAGCTTCAAACAACACAAAAACAGGGGAGTTCGAAATCTGTATTTAAAACCGGTGACCACGTCGCCCAACCACATAGAACAGAGCATTTCGAAAAGAAACATCAAACCGGCGACCACGTCGCCCTCACTTCAGAAGCAGCTAATCTATGGCTTGTATTGAAAATGAAGGCTAGCTTCCCTTACCTGGACTTGCGCAAAACACCAAGAGCTCCAAAATCCACCGAGCTTAAAGGATGCCTTAGCTCTGTTTTCAGCGTTTGGTTTGTAGAACTTGCAGAGGAACTCCCAGGCGCTCTAAGGGCAGTCGTCGCTCGTCGCACAGGTGCTGGAGGTTGCCTGAGTTGCACCGTGAAGGAGAGAAAAGAGAGGGATGAAGATGCAGACACTCTTTCACTCTTGAGTCGCTGTAACGCTCTTTGCCTTCCCGCAGTGGCTTTTGAATCCAAGCTTACCTGTCCACGTATGCTGCTGCTGCCACCCCTTCTGCAGGAAAGCCTGAGTGTACGTTTTCACTGAACAGTACGACCACGGTTGTCTCTTGTGCATGCCAGCCACTGCCCTGAACAGTACGACCACTGTTGTCTCTGGTGCATGCCAACCACTGCCCTGAACAGTACGACCACTGTTGTCTCTGGTGCATGCCAACATTCTGATGTCACCACTCTGAACCACCCTTTTTGTCTACGTGGCGCGCGTGCAGGACGTTTCATGCTGGGAGTCTGGGTCCCACTTTATCTGTGTGAAGCTCGCCATCGCGCGACAACTTTCCACCGCTGACTCATCCTGACGAACGACCGATGTCTCTCTGGGAGACGACCGATGTCGATCCCTGGCGACGCCCGCATAACTCTCGCGCCCTGGCCACGTCCACATGCCTCGTGCCCTGGCGATGCCCGCATGCCTCTCGCGCCCTGGCCACGTCCACATGCCTCGCGCCCTGGCGATGCCCGCATGCCTCTCGCGCCCTAGCCACGTCCACATGCCTCGCGCCCTGGCGATGCCCGCATGCCTCTCGCGCCCTGGCGCTCATGTGTAGCAGGCGACCGGCGATCATGTACTACTAGGCGATCTCATAGTCTTCCAAACTACACTTTCCTTCCTTTTTATTTTAAATAAGAACATACTTAGAATTCATTTAAGATATATCCCTTTTATTCCAATTTCAAAAGTACAGGTCCTTACACTTGTCTTCTTGTTTCCTTCGAGTTTTGTTTCGGTTTCATCTTGCTTGAGTGATTGAGGCTTTGTCCTTTTTCATTTGAGGGTTTTCATCAATCAAGAAAGACCTTTGAGGAGTGGGAAAAATTTCTTGAGTGCTTTGAGTGTTCTCCTCCAAACCGCAAGCTTGAGCTTGTTTTTCCACTAACTTTGCTTTCCTAATTGTTTGTTCTTTGTGTTTTTGTGTTTGATTGTTGTGATGGCTCCTATTTCAAGTGCTGCATCTTCCAAACCGCATGCCTATCACAAAGCTCACCTTTTGGGAGAACTTGTGGAGGTCAAGAAACAACTTTTCCACAAAGAGGAAAAACTTAGCCAATTTGCCAAAAGATTGCAAAGACTAGAAGAAGCTAATGCAAGGCAAAATCAACAGGACAAATGGAGTTTGCACAATTTTACCAAAAGGTACCATCAACACCAACCACAACCACAACATTCTTTTAATTTTGTAAAGTTACCTAGTTTTAGTGGGTCCAATGACCCTTATTTGTATTTAGATTGGGAAGCTAAGGTTGAACATCTCGTTCATGTGTATAAGGTCCCTAAGGACCAAAAGGTTAGGTTAGCTTCCTTAGTTTTCTTAGACTATGCCAACCAATGGTGGCACAAACTTGTAATGGACATTGGGCTAAACAAGAGGCCAACCGTGGTCTCTTGGTATGATTTAAAGGCATGCATGCGCGTGAGGTTTTTTCCTCCTCCTTGTAGGAAGGAACACTTGTTGAAGTTCCAAAGGCTTCATCAAGGACATAGGATGGTAGATGAATATTTTAAAGATTTCGAAACATATTTGAATAAAATGAATATGCATGATAATGAAGAGTCAAAGATAAAAAGGTTTGTAAGTGGTTTGCGAAAAGAAATTAAAGATCTTGTAGAATTAAGTGAGTACTCCTCTTTAACGAAAGTGGTTCACCTAGCCATCAAGGTAGAATCACACCTTTTGAAGAAAACAACTTTAAAACATACTCACAGTGATGGTTTCCACAAATCTTCTTGGAAGGATACAAACAAAATTTCTAAAAATTATCTCCTTCCAATTTTTCAAACAAACCCACTTCTACCCACAAAGTTTCTAAACATACTCGTTCTACATCTCCACCTAAGTCACCCACCAAAACTTCAAAAATAAAATGTTTTAAATGTTTAAGTTTTGGGCACATAGCTGCCAATTGTCCAAATAAACGAACCATAATGTTACACAAGGTAAAACCAGACCAACTAAAAACAAAATCCAAAAGTGAAAATGAAAGTGAAAAAGAAGGCCAAGATACCATGGGTCTCATCACTTCACCTCCAAGGTGTTTTCCTTCCTTCTCTTTTTCATTACCTAAAAATTCTAAATACTTGATATTTTTGCTTAGGAAGTTTAGGGATGATATTCCAAACCCTCCTAAAGGTTCCCACCTTATAAGAGGATTTTTCACAAAACATTTCATCCCCAAATATTCTTTTCAAACATGTCTTGTAGCTAGAATTCCCACATATCATCTCCCTAACATTAATCACCATAAGTTTGCTTCACCCCTACCATATCCATCTAATGTGAACAAACTTACGGTGTTCTGTGCAGGACTACTAAATTCGTGGACAAATTCTTTCGAACTTGGGGAGCATGATAGAAACCTAGAAAGACTCCAAAACCAAGTCCCCAAGAAGATGACCAAGAATGCCAACTATAAAGGGTCATCTCAACAAGCAAAGGAAGACCTCTTCAATAGGAGGAATGGACAAGGTCCAGAGCACTTGAAGTTCTTCCTATTAGTCCTCTTAAATATTTAGAAAAATGTTGTAAATAAATTGGGCTCAAATGAGGGGTCCAAATAGAAGAAATAAGGTAGAATAAAGTGCCTTTAGCATAGTAGAGGGTGTGGGTAGCATTCTTGCTTGTTCCTAGCCCATTTGAAGGCATTTTGACCTAATTTCTAGAAGGATAAGCCAAGAATACGGGATGGACTTAGTCAAACCCTATGGCTGCCCACTTTTTTCCCTTTTCCCATTCTACCATTTAAGCTTGCTTTCCAAGGCTCCTAAATCTATAAATAGGGAGGCCTACCTCATGTATTCACAAGTTGAAAATTAGAGTAAAGTTACTATACACAAATTCTTGTGTGAATTGTGAGTGAGTGAGCTCCTCCAAAATTGGTCTTATCTTGTGAGTTTTGAGAGCTCTCAAGTGACGGCATCCTTCACTTATCTTGGAGTCATTTCACCATCCAAGTGGCGTGCAACCATTCTCAATTCCATTTCTCATAAGCTTCCTTTTCCTTCATCTTTTCCTTCCATTATCATTCCATCTATTCATAAACATGTTCTTATTTTGCTTCATTATATCTATTCGGTCTTTATATGTTGCTCTTGTTTTCCTTATGTAATTCCACACCATAACTTGTCATCATCATCACCTTATAATTGTGTTTTCCTTTTGCCTTTGTGAAATGAACCTTCACATCTACTTAAGCACTTGGTTAAGTTAATGTCCAGTGGGGGTTTTCCTTAGGTTCTCACCTTAATCATCCTAAAATCTCAATCCTAATTAAAGTGCCACCATAAAATGTTATATCATAAAATCAACTCACATCATCAAGGCATTGTAGGAATTGGAAGAGGGGTATACAAGCCATGGGATTGCACTTTAGACTTAGCCTTTCTACATCCTATGCACTTATCACAAAAGTTATGTACGGATTTTTGCATGTGTGGCCAAAACAAATGATAATGCAATGTATCTAAAGTTTTGGCTACCCCAAAATGTCCCATTAATCCTCCCTCATGTGCTTCTCTAACAAGAGAGTGTATAATAGATCCATGTGGTACACAAAGTCGTTTGCCTTTAAAAAGGAATCCATCTTGTATGAAAAAATCTTTGTGACCACCTTTAGAACACTCTTGATAGATGCTAGAAAAATCAAGGTCATCATGATAAAGTTCCTTTATGTGATTAAATCCAAGAAATTGAACATCTAAAAGGTTTAACAAGGTATATCTTCTCGAAAGTGCATTGGCAACCACATTTATTTTACCTTGTTTATGTTTGATCACATAAGGAAATTGTTTAATGAATTCCACCCATTTAGCATGCCTCTTATTAAGCTTGCTTTCGCCTTTCAAATATTTAAGAGATTCATGATCACTATGTATCACAAATTCTTTAGGAAAAAGATAGTGTTGCCAATTGTGCAAAGATCTAACAAGTGCATATAACTCTTTATCATAAGTGGAATAGTTGAGATGACTTCCTTTCAATTTCTCACTAAAATAAGCTATGGGGTGGCCCTCTTGAAGGAGAACAACCCCAATGCCTATAGTAGAAGCATCATATTCAATCTCAAATGTTTTAGCAAAGTTAGGAAGGGCTAAGATGGGAGTTTTAGTCAATTTTTCCTTTAAAGTTTCAAAAAGCTTTTTGTTGTTCTTCTCCCCACTTAAAAACCACATCCTTCTTTACTATTGCATTGAGTGGTGTGGCAATTGTACTAAAGTCTTTCACAAACCTTCTATAGAAAGAAGCAAGGCCATGAAAGCTTCGTACTACATTCACATTGGTGGGTGTTGGCCAATGTTAAATTGCTACAACCTTTGATTGATCTACATGCACCCCTTTATAACTTACAACAAACCCTAGGAATTCTATATGATCAAGCCCAAACATACATTTAGCAAGGTTAGCATACAAATGTTCCTTCCTAAGGGTTTCAAGAACTTACCTAACATGCAACTCATGTTGTTCCAAGGACAAGCTATATATGAGGATATCATCAAAATAAACTACAACAAACTTGCCAATGAATGCTCTTAAGACATGATGCATAAGTCACATGAAGGTACTAGGAGCATTAGTCAAGCCAAATGGCATAACTAACCACTCATATAAACTAAATTTGGTATTAAAAGCAGTTTTCCATTCATCTCCTTTTTTAATTCGAATTTGATTATAGACGCTTTTGAGATCAATCTTGGTAAATATTTTAGACCCATACAATTCATCCAACAAGTCATCTAGCCTAGGAATGGGATGTGTAACATCCCGCCAGATGAAACAATCTCATACATGTAATATGAAAATAAGGTAAACCAATAATGTTGAAGAATACAAGATAATATATATATATATATAAGTAATGGAGTTGCTCCTCTTAGGGAGATTAGTACATAATCCTTCAAATGTTTTCAAAATTTAAAGAAAGAAAATCAAATACAGCAAGACCGGCGGTCTCCATACATAAAAACGGCGATCTCCAACACAAACCGGCGATCCCAAAACAGAAGACCTCAAAACAGGCGATCTGCTATCAGGACACAAATCCGGCGATCACCCCCGAGAGGTGGAAATAGGCGATCTCTTTCCCCGGCGACCACTCACTAGGGAGCCCTTCTTCCTGGAAGATCATCTGCTCCCGTGTGACAATTACACGATCATCACAGTTTTGAGAACACAACCACAATAACAGATAAAAGGGTAAGCTAGAGAATTTAAAAGAAGTTTAAATCATGAACATGAAAATCCAAGTAAACCAAGTTCCAAAATACCCATGTAAAACGTAGAGCTGCTCATAGCATTCAGCTGATCGCCCAAAATCACAACTTCACAACATTCACCCATAGTCATTCCATTTCACAATACAGCATCAAGTGTCTATCAATATTCAAGTTTCTCATTTCACATGTCAGACTTTCCACTGACTCACCACACAAGACACTTAACACTACTTCCGGATTGACTCGTGCGTTGATTAGACTCAGAGATCTGCACCTGTCATACCACACCACTGTGAAATCCACACAGGGTCGCTGTGAATCCACACAGCATGCGCATATATCATCTTCAATGTTACCATAGTTCTCCTGGTATGACAGGGTTAATCCATAGGACAGACGGAGCTCGTTCTTTTTCACACGAGACGCCCATCATATAGACCTCCTTCGACTCTCAACAACTGAGTAACTTCCTCTACGTGATTCCATTACCTCAGCAGAGTCAGGATATCCCCTTAGGAATCACCGATCAATGCACCTACCACAAGATCTTACACGGTATTTTCTTTCCTGAAAATACTATGCCTCGATCCCACATTCACAGCATTCAAAGACATCATGCTACACTTAAAAGAATGATTTCAATCACAGCAATAGCCATTTCAAAGGATTCATATTTTCGAATATCTCATGTAAATCTCAAGCAGTTCTCAAAACAACATCAAACACAAGGAGTTCGCAAAACAGCGCCAAAACCGGCGATCTAGTTCAAAAACAGGGTGTTTTTCGAAGACTGTATGTAAAACCGGCGACCACGTCGCCCAAGCACACAAACAGAGCATTTTACGCAGTTGAAAACAAAAATGGCGACCACGTCGCCCTCACTTCAGAGATAGCTACACTATGGCTTGTATGGAAAAAGAGGTCTAGCTTCCCTTACCTGGACTTGCGCAACCACCAGGAGCTTCGAAATCCAACGAAGCTTGCAGAATACCTTGGCTCTGTTTTTCGCGGCCGGTCTGAAGAACTTGCAGAGGACTACCCAAGTGCTCCAATGGTGTTGCTTCTCGTCGTACTCTTGTGTGGAGAGGCTGAAATCGCAACGCGGAGGAGGGAACTCACTCTTTCTCTCTTCGACTACAACAACGTTTTCTTCCTCTTCAGTAGTGGGTTTTCTGCATCTTAAACCAACTTATCCACCAAAAGCAGCTGCCACCACCCACTCTGCAGAGAAGTCTGAGAACCACTGTCCTGAACAGTACGACCACTGTTGTCTCTGGTGCATGCCAACCACTGCTCTGAACAGTACTGCCACTGTTGTCGCTTGTGCATGCCAGCCACTGCTCTGAACAGTACGACCGCGAGTGTCTCCCGCGCATGCCAACATTCTGATGTCACCACTCTGAACCACCCTTTTTGTCTACGTGGCGTGCGTGCACTGCGCTTCATGCTGGGAGTCTGGGTCTTACCTTCTCTGTGTGAAACTCGACGTTGCGCGATAACTTTCCACTGCTGACTCATCCTGACGAACGACCGATGTCTCCTTCGCCCTGGAAGACGACCGATGTCTCCTTCGCCCTGGAAGACGACCGATGTCTCCTTCGCCCTGGAAGACGACCGATGTCTCCTTCGCCCTGGAAGACGACCGATGTCTCCTTCGCCCTGGAAGACGCCCTCATAACTCTCGCGCCTTGGCCACGTCCACATGCCTCTCGCGCCCGTGCGATGCCTGCATGCCTCTCGCGCCCGCGCGATGCCTGCATGCCTCTCGCGCCCGCGCGATGCCTGCATGCCTCTCGCGCCCGCGCGATGCCTGCATGCCTCTCGCGCCCGCGCGATGCCCACTGGCGCTCATGTGTAGCAGGCGACCGGCGACCTCGTAGCCTTCTATACTTAACTTTTTCCTCCCTTTCTATTCTAAATAAAAACATACTTAGAATTTATTTAAAATATAACTCTTTTATTCCAATAAATTTTTCAGGTCCTTACATTCTCCCCAACAAGAAAAATTTTCGTCCTCGAAAATTGGGTTATAAGGAAAAGAGGTATGGATAAGCCTCCCTCATGGGTTCTTCTAACTCCCAAGTAGAATCCCCCGATTTCTCATCTCACACCACTTTCACCATGTCGATGGTCTTGCCTCTGAGCTGTTTACATTGCCGATCGTCAATCCTGACTGGTTTTGCTTCAAAGGACAAGTCATCCCTGATCTGTACGTCGTCTACATCCAGTACATGACTAGGGTCTGCCATGTACTTCCTCAGCTGTGACACGTGAAAGACGTTGTGCAGATTTGCTAAGTGGGGAGGTAGGGCGATCTCATACGCCACTGGGCCAATCCTTCTTAAGATCTGATATGGTCCCACGAACTTAGGGGACAACTTCTTTGACCTGATCGCCCGCCCTACACCCTTGGTTGGTGTCACTTTCATGAACACGTGATCCCCAGCAGCAAACTCCAAAGGCTTTCTCCTCTGATCTGCATAGGACTTCTGCCTACTCTGAGAGGCTTCCATTCTGCTTTGTATCTGCTTCACCTTCTCGGTCGTCTGCTGAATCAACTCTGGCCCAACCAAGACCGCCTCGCCCTCCTGGTACCAACATAAGGGAGTTCTGCATTTCCTCCCATACAGGGCTTCATATGGCGCCATCCCAATACTGGCGTGGTAGCTATTGTTATAGGTAAACTCCACTAGTGGCAACACCTCCTCCCAACTTCCCAATTGATCCAAGACGCACGCCCTCAGCAAATCTTCCAGAGATTGGATCTTCCTCTCTGACTGACCATCTGTTTGGGGATGATATGCAGAGCTCATCCTCAACTTAGTTCCCAAACACTCTTGCAGGGTCTGCCAAAACCGTGAAGTAAACCTGGGATCTCTATCTGAAACGATGCTGGAAGGCACTCCATGCAGCCTCACTATTTCTTGGATGTATAGCTGTGCCAGCTTGACCATAGGCATCTTCATATTCACTGGAAGAAAGTGGGCACTCTTCGTCAGCCTATCAATGATGACCCAGATTGCATCATGACCCTTTACCGATCTGGGTAAATGAGTGACAAAATCCATGGCAATGCTGTCCCACTTCCACTCGGGGATATCTAGTTGCTGCAACAGCCCGCCAGGTCTTTGATGCTCTACCTTCGCCTTTTGACACGTTAAGCAGGTTGCCACGTACTGGGCGACGTCCCTCTTCATGCCTGACCACCAAAATGACTCCTTCAAGTCATGGTACATCTTGTTCATGCCTGGATGAAGGTTAAGGCGACTCTTATGACCTTCCTCTAGGATCATCTTCTTCAACTCATCATTTGCAGGTATGCAAATTCTGCCATCAAACCTCAAGATCCCATCATCGCCCATCTCAAAGCCTCTCGCCTGATCTGTCCCTAGTGACTCCACAGTGCGCTTCAGGCTAGGGTCCTCCAATTGTTTATCCTTCAACATCCCAAGGAAGTCATTAGTTATAGTCAACTTACTACAACTAATGTGATTCACATGAAATTCCACTCCAAGGTTTAAGTCTCTGAACTGTTCGATCAGTTTCTGCTCTTCCATCATCATGGTGGCGACTTGTATAGACTTCCTACTCAAGGCATCTGCCACTACATTGGCCTTCCCTGGGTGATACATGAGTTGAAAGTCGTAGTC
This sequence comes from Phaseolus lunatus, assembly GCA_013389735.1. Classification (NCBI taxonomy): domain Eukaryota; kingdom Viridiplantae; phylum Streptophyta; class Magnoliopsida; order Fabales; family Fabaceae; genus Phaseolus; species Phaseolus lunatus. The sequence continues at coordinate 16,820,902 of CM023861.1, read as the reverse complement.
CTTTAGGAATTCCATCCACCTTCTTTGTCTCATGTTTAGTTCCTTCTGATCGAACAGGTACTTCAAGCTCTTGTGGTCACTGAATACCTGGAACCGAGCTCCATAAAGATAATGCCTCCAGATCTTCAAGGCAAACACTACCGCCGCCAACTCCAAATCATGAGTAGGGTAGTTTCTCTCATGCACCTTGAGTTGCCTTGAAGCATATGCAACCACTCTCTTCTCTTGCATCAAGACGCATCCCAAGCCTTGATGTGAGGCATCACAGAAGACATCAAAAGGTCTTCCTACTTCTGGAATCACCAGCACTGGAGCACTGGTCAACCTCTCCTTTAGTTCCCTGAAGCTCTGCTCACATCGGTCGGTCCAAGCAAAGGGTTGGTCCTTGCGGGTCAGTTGTGTTAAAGGAGCCACTACTTTGGAAAAATCCTCAATAAACCTCCGATAGTAGCCCGCCAACCCCACAAAGCTCCTTATCTCAGTCACTGTCCTAGGACGTTCCCATTGCAGCACTGCCTCTACCTTGGCTGGATCTACCGAGATCCCCTGGGCAGATATCACGTGTCCTAAGAAGTTGACTTCCCTTAGCCAGAACTCACACTTAGAGAACTTGGCATAGAGCTGCTTCTCCCTCAGTATTTCCAATACTGTCCTCAGGTGTTCCTCATGCTCTTCCTCGGTCCTTGAATAAATGAGGATGTCATCTATGAAGACCACCACAAACTTATCCAAGAAAGGGCGAAAGATCCTATTCATGTAGTCCATGAATAGAGCTGGAGCATTGGTGACTCCAAATGGCATCACTACATACTCGTAGTGCCCATATCGAGACCTAAAAGCTGTCTTCTGAACATCTTCAGCTTTTACCAAGATTTGGTGATACCCCGATCTCAGGTCAATCTTGGAGAACACCGAGGCTCCATGAATTTGGTCCATCAAATCATCAATCCGAGGTAGGGGGTACTTGTTCTTGATGGTCAATTTGTTCAATTGCCTGTAGTCTATACACAGCCGAGACCCTCCATCCTTCTTCTTGACTAGGAGCACTGGAGCTCCCCATGGAGATACACTGGGTCTGATGAACTGCTTCTCCAGCAACTCTTCCACTTGCTTCTTTAACTCCACTAACTCGGCTGGTGCCATCCTGTAAGGTGCCATTGACACTGGTCCAGCTCCAGGTACCAAGTCAATAGAGAATTCCACTTCTCTCTTAGGGGGTAACCCAGGCACTTCTTCTGGGAATACATCCGTGAAATCTTTCACCACGGGTATTCTGCTTACGTCCCATTTATTCTCCACCTCCGACCGAGCGAGTATCACAAAGCACCTCGCCCCTTCTTCCAACTCTGACTGCCCTTGCTGAGCAGAAATTACATCTGATCCTTGGAGGTCTGGAAACGCAATCCTATGACTACTGCAGTCAATGAGAACGTGATTGGCAGCTAACCAATCCATTCCCAGGATAACATCCAGGTCCTGAAGAGGTAGGCAGATCAAGTTCACCTTGAATCTGCGTCCTTCTACAATCACTGGACATTCGGGGCACACTGTAGAGGTCGACACCTGTCCTGACGCAGGTGTAGAGACCAACAGCTCGAAGGGTAACTCCTTCACTAGGAGGCCCAACTCGGCTACACACAGGCTTGACACAAAGGAGTGTGTCGCTCCAGAATCAAACAAGGCCCTTACACCTCTACCAGCAATAAAACAAACACCTTGGATGAGGTTACCTGACTGAGCTGCCTCTGCTCCAGACATGGCGAACACCCTCCCTGTTGCCTGAGGTCTGCCGCCCTCGTTTCTCAACTGTTGGGAGCCACTGGGTTGGGTCGCCCCATTCCTGCTAGGGCACTCTCTAGCAACGTGCCCTGTCCTTTGGCAGACGAAACATTTCCTCTCTGAAGTCTTCTTGAAACAAGCATTGGAGGCGTGTGGTCCACCACAGTGAAAACACTTAGGTTTCCAAGGTTGTTGCTGTTGGAACTGGGGAGGTGCTGCTCCTGCCCGATGTGATGGAGGTCTCGCATAGGGTTTGCTTTGTGGGTGCTGTGCCTTAGCTCTCCCACTGGAAAGACCTCCTGGGTGTGACCTGATCACCCGAGACTCACCCTTTTCCAGGGTCTCCACCATCTTCGCCTTCTCCACTAAGGCGTGGAACTCCCTGATGCACATCGGGGCTATGGTCTTCTTCAGCCCATGCTTCAGCCCTTCCTCGAACTTCCTACACCTCCAGACCTCGGAGGTCGCCTGGGTATAGAACCGGGCGAGGTACTCAAAATGGGCAGCATAGGCGTTTATTGACATGTCCCCCTGCTCCAACTTTAAGAACTCAGCTTCCCTTGCAAACTTGGCGCTGTCTGGGAAGTATTTCTCCAAGAACTTCACCCTGAAGCTCTCCCAATCCAGAACATCCTCTCGGGCCTCCATCATCTGCTGAGCTCCCATCCACCAGAACTCAGCTTCCCCTGATAGCAGATACGTGGCAAACAACAGCTTCTTCTCTTCAGGGCAGGAGGTCGCCTTAGAGATTTTCTCCACCTCCCTGACCCACTGATCTGCCTGGTCAGGGGTAGCATTCCCACTGAACTTAGGTGGGTTGTGCCTCATGAACTCGGCCAGTCCCATCTGTTCTTGGGGCTGACCGACGTGGGAGTTTGTCTCAGCAGATCGGGCCGTTTCCCAGTGCTGCATTGTGGCTTGATGGTTCTGAGCCATCACCGCATTCTGCTGCTGAATGGCAGTCGCCATCATCTCGATGGCCTTGGCGATCTGACTCATCTCTGAGGAAGGTTGGGGTGGGGTAGCAGGTCTACGTGCCATCTTCTTCGTTTTTGATTCTGAATCTATTGACTTCTATATCCCCTACAACTATAAGAATGAAATCGATAAGAATCAATTCATTCAAGGGGTAACAGCTAGACCTTACAAAGGTCAGCATCTCAAAGTCATCTAGAATTTGAGTTCATCAACAGAATCATAACACTTATAACTTCACACAAAACACCAGAACAGTTACTGGTGTGCAAACATCAGTCCAAACTACCACCTCAGTCAAATTCAAGAACACTCAAAAATCACACCAGAATTCAATGTGGGCTAAACATCAAACCTTTGGAATTAAGATTAAGAATTATCTTGATCCAGTTATGAGTGTGCACCCTCACCACTTTATCAAGACCTTCTTATTCTTAATACTAAGATTTTCAGTTAGGCACACGTTCACACAAGCACACGCAAGAGTTCAAAACTAAAACGTTTGAAAACCTTCCACTATAGTGGTTATTTAAAACTCAAATAAATTTTATGAGCAGAAGAAACACAATGGATCCACAGCCCTCAGGTCATCCTAAGGCGAACTGCTCTGATACCATTAATGTAACATCCCGCCAGATGAAACAATCTCATACATGTAATATGAAAATAAGGTAAACCAATAATGTTGAAGAATACAAGATAATATATATATATATAAGTAATGGAGTTGCTCCTCTTAGGGAGATTAGTACATAATCCTTCAAATGTTTTCAAAATTTAAAGAAAGAAAATCAAATACAGCAAGACCGGCGGTCTCCATACATAAAAACGGCGATCTCCAACACAAACCGGCGATCCCAAAACAGAAGACCTCAAAACAGGCGATCTGCTATCAGGACACAAATCCGGCGATCACCCCCGAGAGGTGGAAATAGGCGATCTCTTTCCCCGGCGACCACTCACTAGGGAGCCCTTCTTCCTGGAAGATCATCTGCTCCCGTGTGACAATTACACGATCATCACAGTTTTGAGAACACAACCACAATAACAGATAAAAGGGTAAGCTAGAGAATTTAAAAGAAGTTTAAATCATGAACATGAAAATCCAAGTAAACCAAGTTCCAAAATACCCATGTAAAACGTAGAGCTGCTCATAGCATTCAGCTGATCGCCCAAAATCACAACTTCACAACATTCACCCATAGTCATTCCATTTCACAATACAGCATCAAGTGTCTATCAATATTCAAGTTTCTCATTTCACATGTCAGACTTTCCACTGACTCACCACACAAGACACTTAACACTACTTCCGGATTGACTCGTGCGTTGATTAGACTCAGAGATCTGCACCTGTCATACCACACCACTGTGAAATCCACACAGGGTCGCTGTGAATCCACACAGCATGCGCATATATCATCTTCAATGTTACCATAGTTCTCCTGGTATGACAGGGTTAATCCATAGGACAGACGGAGCTCGTTCTTTTCACACGAGACGCCCATCATATAGACCTCCTTCGACTCTCAACAACTGAGTAACTTCCTCTACGTGATTCCATTACCTCAGCAGAGTCAGGATATCCCCTTAGGAATCACCGATCAATGCACCTACCACAAGATCTTACACGGTATTTTCTTTCCTGAAAATACTATGCCTCGATCCCACATTCACAGCATTCAAAGACATCATGCTACACTTAAAAGAATGATTTCAATCACAGCAATAGCGATTTCAAAGGATTCATATTTTCGAATATCTCATGTAAATCTCAAGCAGTTCTCAAAACAACATCAAACACAAGGAGTTCGCAAAACAGCGCCAAAACCGGCGATCTAGTTCAAAAACAGGGTGTTTTTCGAAGACTGTATATAAAACCGGCGACCACGTCGCCCAAGCACACAAACAGAGCATTTTACGCAGTTGAAAACAAAAATGGCGACCACGTCGCCCTCACTTCAGAGATAGCTACACTATGGCTTGTATGGAAAAAGAGGTCTAGCTTCCCTTACCTGGACTTGCGCAACCACCAGGAGCTTCGAAATCCAACGAAGCTTGCAGAATACCTTGGCTCTGTTTTTCGCGGCCGGTCTGAAGAACTTGCAGAGGACTACCCAAGTGCTCCAATGGTGTTGCTTCTCGTCGTACTCTTGTGTGGAGAGGCTGAAATCGCAACGCGGAGGAGGGAACTCACTCTTTCTCTCTTCGACTACAACAACGTTTTCTTCCTCTTCAGTAGTGGGTTTTCTGCATCTTAAACCAACTTATCCACCAAAAGCAGCTGCCACCACCCACTCTGCAGAGAAGTCTGAGAACCACTGTCCTGAACAGTACGACCACTGTTGTCTCTGGTGCATGCCAACCACTGCTCTGAACAGTACTGCCACTGTTGTCGCTTGTGCATGCCAGCCACTGCTCTGAACAGTACGACCGCGAGTGTCTCCCGCGCATGCCAACATTCTGATGTCACCACTCTGAACCACCCTTTTTGTCTACGTGGCGTGCGTGCACTGCGCTTCATGCTGGGAGTCTGGGTCTTACCTTCTCTGTGTGAAACTCGACGTTGCGCGATAACTTTCCACTGCTGACTCATCCTGACGAACGACCGATGTCTCCTTCGCCCTGGAAGACGACCGATGTCTCCTTCGCCCTGGAAGACGACCGATGTCTCCTTCGCCCTGGAAGACGACCGATGTCTCCTTCGCCCTGGAAGACGACCGATGTCTCCTTCGCCCTGGAAGACGCCCTCATAACTCTCGCGCCTTGGCCACGTCCACATGCCTCTCGCGCCCGTGCGATGCCTGCATGCCTCTCGCGCCCGCGCGATGCCTGCATGCCTCTCGCGCCCGTGCGATGCCTGCATGCCTCTCGCGCCCGCGCGATGCCTGCATGCCTCTCGCGCCCGCGCGATGCCCACTGGCGCTCATGTGTAGCAGGCGACCGGCGACCTCGTAGCCTTCTATTCTTAACTTTTTCCTCCCTTTCTATTCTAAATAAAAACATACTTAGAATTTATTTAAAATATAACTCTTTTATTCCAATAAATTTTTCAGGTCCTTACAGGATGCCTATATTTGATGGTAATGTTGTTTATGGCTCTACAATCCGTACACATCCTCCATGACCCATCTTTTTTAGGGACAAGTGTCACAGGCATAGCACATGGGCTCATACTATCTTGTACCCACCCTTTAGCAAGTAATTCCTCTACTTATTGTTGGATTTCTTTTGTTTCGGTTAGGTTGGTCCTACAAGTAGGACGATTTGATAAGGAAGCCCCGGGTATAAAATCAATTTGGTGTTCAATGCCTCTTAGAGGTGGTAAGCCTTTAGGAGGGTCTTGAAACACATCTTGGAATTCCTTAACCAAATTATCCAAACATGTTGGACTAACCTTAGCCAAATCACAATCAAGAGATCTAGGCATAGCTAAAAAAATAGGCTTTTGAGAAACAATTACCTTGTTGACCTCTTGGCTTGAAATAAGAAGACTCTGTTTAGAAACTTTTTTTTTTCATTTTCATTCTCTCTATTTTTCTTCATTGTAACTTGGTCCTCATGGACTTCTTTTGGAGAGAGTGACTTTAATATGACCTTGTGCCCATGGAAGTCAAAAGAAAGTTTGTTGGTAAAGGCATCATGAAAAACTTTTCTATCAAATTGCCATGGCCTACCCAAAAGTACATGTGTTGCTTCCATAGGTACAACATCACACAAGACCTCATCTTTATATTTACCAATAGAAAATGCAATGAGGACTTGTTTGTTAACAATGATTTCTCCTACCTCACTTAACCATTGCATTTTATAGGGCTTTGCATGAGAGATAGTAGACAATCCAAGCTTATCTACCACTCTTGTGCTAGCCACATTAGCGCAACTACCACCATCCACAATCAAAGAACATAACTTGTTATTAATGAGATATCTTGTATGGAAAATATTTTCTCTTTGGCTTTCATCAAAAGGTTTTAAAACTTGACCAAGCATTCGTCTCACTACTAACAAGTCACCTTCAAGTGGACTCTTACTTTCATACTCACTATGTTATCTAGGCGGTGTGGAATGTCTAGAAGAATCCGAATCATGCTCACTAACTACTACCCCATCATGCATCATCATATTTCTTTTAGAAGGGCAATTAGAAGCTGTGACCATATCCTAACATTTCTTACTAGACGATTTGGTTGGAGTTTTATTATTAGAAGTGGAAGGATTTGAATATTTAGGTTTGAAAGATGAATCTTTAGAAGGGAATTTTGAAAAAGACTTGTTTTTATTTTTTCAAGAATTGTTGTAGTAGCCATCATTATGAGTATTTTTGAAAGCAATTTTCTTTGCAAGTTGGGTTTCAACCTTGACAGCAAGGTGAACCAAATTTTCTAAACAAGAGTACTCATGAAGTTCTACAACATCTTGAATGTCCCTTCTAAGACCACTCACAAATCTAGCCATCTTAGCTTCCTCACTTTCATGCATATCTACTTTAAGCATAAGCGTTTCTAACTCCTTGAAGTAAGCATCCACACTTAGCGTGCCTTGGTGAAGCCTTTGGAGCTTCAACAATAGGTCTTTCCTAAAGTGTGGTGGAACAAATTTAGTGCACATACACTCTTTCAAATTGTTCCAAGAAACCACGAGAGATCTCCTGTTTAGCCCAATGTCCATAAGAGTTTTATGCCACCATTGCATGGCATAGTCTAAAAATTCTAAAGAAGCCAATTTTACCCTTTGGTCTTCTTGGACCTCATGTACATGAAAGATTTGTTCAACCTTTGCTTCCCACCCCAAATATACATTTGGATCACCCTCACCACTAAAACTAGGTAATTTTACAAAAGGCATATAAGGTTTTGCTTCATGGTGCCTCCTTTCTCTATGATGGTGATGGTGTTGGTGTCTTCTCCATTCGGTTTCTTCTTCATGGCCAAATGAGTTGGATGAACTTCTTGAAGAACTCCTATGTGAATGAAGCCTTCCATGATTAGAATGGCTAGACTTATCATGATGTACTTCAAGCTTTTGCAATCTTTCTTCCAATTGTCTTATAGCTTCATCCTTTAGTGCAAGTGACCTTTTGGCTTCTTTTAATTCACCAAGAATGAAAGCTTTTTGTGGAGAGTGTGGTTTGGAAGATTCAGCACTTGAATAATGAGCCATTTTCAAAACAAGACAGCAAACACAAATATCAAACAATTAAAGAAAACAATGTTAGAAAACAAGTGAAATAATGGTGCGGTTTAGGTAAAAATAAAAGGCACTCAAATCACTCCAAGAATTTATACTTTCCTTAACCAAGCTTCTCTTGTGGAATGGAGTAACCTCAAGTGAAAGATGCCAAAGCACTCAACCACTCACCCAAAAATAACCACCACAAAACTTGAAGAACAATAAAAGACAATCAAGAAAAGGTACAAAACAAGAAAGGTATTCCAAAAGGAATACAAGATATATGACAAAACTTAAGGAATGAAAGACAAGCAAGAAAAGGCACAAAATAAGACTCAAAGAATACTCACTAAACTTTATAATCAAGAAAGAAAGTAAAACTCACAAACTTTTCAAAGTAAAAGGATCAAAAGTTCCACAATGTAGACAACAATTTGCCAATCACTATGAATCCAACTTTGGTATAGAAATTAAGGTGCAAAAGGATGAATAGATGCAAATACCAAACTGTTTTGGATGTTTTAAAAACAGAATGGGTTCTGTTTTCCCCTGTTTCGGTTCTGTTTTTAATTTTTTTTTTATACAATATGGAACTTAAGTAGGGAAAGAACCATAATATGCGTCATATGGAAGTTGAAACATCAATCAATTTTCACAAAAACTTTATGACGGATTCAAGACAATTGAACACTTGAAATCAAATGTTTGGAACCTCTAATCACCAAGTACTAAAACAAGTTCAAGAGAAACACAAACTTTCAAAATCAAAAGCAAGCAAGTATAGGCAAGATTAGGACACCTAGAACACTATGAACATAAAACTCAAAGCAAAAGGGAAGATCAATGAAAAGGCACAACTAAAACATATTCAAACCAAACAAAAGTATGAATATAACGTGCTGGAAAAAAAGTAAACACGAAATTATAGGTGCTGAAAAAAAATTGCCCAAAATTAAAGTGCTACTTCAACTCAAAACACACCATAGCTCATGATACCACGTGATGTGAGTTGAATTCATCTTTGTTTAATTTGTAACACTTTATGAAGAATTGGATCAAGATTCTTAGGACAACTATGGTGAGTCACCTAGAGAAAATCTCCACTGGACATTAACTTACGAAGTGCTAAGTAGACGTGAAGGTTCATTTCTAAAGGTGCAAAGGAAAAACACATGTTTAAGTGACTTTTATGAATTATATGGATTAAAACCATGTGGGTATCATAAGAAAAACAAGGTATATGTATGAACAACACAAGAACAGTTCAAGAACACAAGATTAAAAATAGAAACACAATAAGAATTGAAACTAACAATAGAAACACAACAAGAACACAACCTACTATTGGAAAGTCAAGAAACAACATGAACATGGATACCCATGGAAGCTGAATAGAAAATAGGTTGTTATGACATGTTTGCACCGATTAAAATGGAAGAACAACACATCAAATGAAAGAGGACATCACAAGAAAGAGAATAAACCGATTGAAATTGCAAACAAACAAGTAGAACAAAAATGGGTAGTTTTAGAAGATGAGTAGAAATGACTTATGTGGTTGTAGTCTTTTGGAGAATGTGCTCACGCCACTTGGAGGGTGGTTCTTCCAAGATGAGTGGGAGGTTCCGCCACTTGATAGTCTCCAAGGCTCACAAGATAAGACATGGAGAAGAAGAAGAGACAAGTCTCACATAACTCTCTCACAATTTCAAGATAGTTTCTTTACTTCAACTTTCAACTTGTATTATTATGAACCAAGGTCCCCTATTTATAATGAGGGTGAATGGTTTAGGTTTACAAAGGAGGGAGTTGGAAGAGACACTTTCTAGCTCCTTCTTAGTGCCTAAGTCTAAAAGGAGTAGGAAGAGTCATTTCTTCCAGTCTTTTACAAAATTTGTCCCAAACAATGCCTTACACTAGAGGTTTCTTTGGTTTTCCTCTTTGGCATATTCCTAAGGCTATTTCTATATTTATTTAAAAATATTTACAAATGTTTATACAAGGGTAATTAAAAAGAGTGATAACATTTCATGCTCTTTACCAAAAACTTTAGCCTTGCCCCTTGTAATCCTTTCAGGCATGAAGGATGTTGATCTAATTTGTCCTAGAGCTTCTTGGGCTTGGACCTCATCTTCCTCTTCTATTTGATCTCCATCAGGTTTGTTCCCTCAACATCTTTTCCTCTTGTGCTCCATGTTCACCATTTTCCAAAAAATTGTTTAATGGGTGTCATCTAGGTTTCTATTTCAACAATAGTCATGCACTCGTTTGTGCTAACACTAGGATTTTTTAGACTTACATAAATGATTGACCGGTGGAGCCTTTTCTTTTTTGTGGTAGCCAACCTTGAAAGCATATCGGCTCTAACATTATGTTTACGTCGAATGTGTTCAAATTGAACATTTTTCAATTTAGTGATTGAATTTCGAGCAAGGTGATAGTATTTATGGAGTAAATATTCTTTCACCTCGAATTCTCCTTTAATTTATCTGATTACTAGTTGAGAATCGCTTCTGCAAATAAGTTGTTGGGCTTTCATGTCATATGCTAAATTGAGGCCAACCATATTTTGCTTGATTATTTGACATTTTAAAATCAAACTTCAATGCTTGTTCAAGGAGAATGCCACCTAGACCCTCGAGAACTACCCCTGCTCCACATGACTTGTCATTAGATGAACCATCCACATGTAAGGTTCATTGGAGATTTTCATCTTCAGTCGGTCGGGGGCTAAGTTTAGCTAAAGTTTGAGACTTGATTGCTCCCCTTGGTTGATATTGGATGTGAAATTCAGATAATTCAACTGCCCATCCAATCATTCATCCGGCCAAATCAAGCTTAGTTAGGATCTTCATAATAGGAGAGTCGGTCGTCACTATAATGCTATGATTTTGAAAATACATCCTCATTCTTTGTGTGGTAATAACAAGTGCTAGAGCTACCTTTTCAATCATCTGATAGTGAACCTATGCGCTATGTAAAACTCAGGTAATGAAATAAACCTGGCGTTATTCTTTTTCCAGTTCTTGTACTAGAGCTGTGCTAACTGCTTCCTCTGATACTGAAAGGTATATTATGATTGGTTGTTGAGCATCCAATTTTTGTATTACTAGAGGAGCCGCCAATAATGCTTTTAAGTGAATAAAAATTTCTTCATATTCGGTTGTCTAGTTAAATTTGGTTACCTTTCGTAAGAGTTGGAAAATGGGTTTTGAAAATGGGCACAAATCTAGATAAGGCAGTGAGTCGACCGATCAACTTCTGTATTTCTTTCACATTTTCAGGGCTTCTCATTTTGGTGATAACCCTTCATTTTTCTGGATTTGCTTCAATGCCTTGATGAGTGAGCATGAAACCTCAAAATTTTCCACCTTCTACATTGAACGCACACTTGTCGGGGTTAAGCCGCAAACCATGATCTCGGTGAGCTTCAAATACTTCTTTGAGATCTTGAATGTGTTACAAGCATGACTCAGATTTGACTACTATATCATCAACATAAATTTTGACATTTCAGCCGAGCATCCCTCTAAAAATATAATCCAGCAATCTCCAATAAGTTGCACCAGGGTTCTTTAGGCCGAACGACATGACTTCGTAATAGAAGTTGTCGCAATCGATCATGAATGTTGTTTTCTCTTTGTCCTTTTGGATGCATTTGGATTTGATTGTATCCAGATTATGCATCTAGGAAACTTAAAATATGGTAACCAACTGTAAGGACCTAGAAACTTTAATTGGAATAAAAGTGTTAGACTTAAATAATTTCAGAAGATTTTATTATTTAAAATACAAAGAGTTGGTAATTGAAGTTTCGTAGTAGTCGGACCTCGGACATCGCCCAAGATCTGGGGTCAGTTGGTAGAGGTCGGTCGGATGACGTGTGGATCAAGAAGAGTAAAGGAAGAAAAGTGTAGTTAAGAAGTCTTCTACGAGATCGTCGTTATTGAAGACGGAGGCGATCTCCGACTTCTCTGGGACATAATCGCCTGTCGCCTAGAGGAGACATGACCGCCAATCGCCTATGGTGTACGTGATCGACGGGAGTGCACGTAGTACGTAGTCAAGATACTGGATCAACCAGAGTGGGTTCCACAAAACCACACGTATCAAGGTGTGGTTAAGCCTTAGATACGCTGTGCATGCAAAGCTTTATGCTTGAGCATAAGAAGTCATCCTTAGTGTTGCATGCATGGGAGCATGAGGAGTAGTGCTGATCTACTCTTGGAAATGTGAAGCTACCGACGTCACCAAGTCATCTGGAGGTGACACCTTGGACGTAACATAATGGGAGGATAAACCTTCAGCAAGGTGTGACGATGTGACATCGGTGACCAGAGTAAGGCGATGTGTTCTCGTCACACACAAGGGCGATAAGAGATTGCCAACAGGATGAGAGGAACATCGGTCATCAACCAGGATGGGAGAGACATCGGTGGTCTGCCAGGGTGAGACATCGGTTGTCTGCCAGTGTGAGACATCGGTGGTCCTCCAGGGTGGACATCGGTTGTCTGCCAGTATGAGACATCGGTGGTCCTCCAGGGTGACACATCGGTCGTCTCCCAGGGAGAGACATCGGTCGTCCTCCAGGATGTGGCCTCGATGGATAGTCATCGTGCGAGCGGTCATCGGTGGAAGGTTATCGCGCGATGTCGAGTTTCACGCAGATAAGGTGGGACCCAGGCTCGCAGCATCAGACGTACTGCATGCGCGACACGTAGACAAAAAGGGTGGTTCAGAATAGTGACATCAGAATGTTGGCATGCGCAAGAGACACTCGCGGTCGTACTGTTCAGGGAAGTGGTTGGCATGCACAAGAAGACAACCGTGGTCGTACTGTTCAGTGAAACGTACACTCTGGCTTTCTTGCAGAGGGGGTGGTGTCAGCAGCATGCGTAGACAAGTAGGCTTGGATTCAAAAACCCACTGCGAGGAGGCAAAGAACGTGGCAGTGACTCAAGAGTGAAAGAGGGAGTGCATCTTCATCCTTCTCTTTTCTCTCCTTCGCGCTGCGATTCAGGCATTCTCAAGCACCAGTGTGACGAGCAACGACTGCCCTTGGAGGACCTGGGAGGTTCTCTGCAAGTTCCACAAACCAGACGCTAAAACAGAGCCAAGGCATCCTTTAAGCTCGGTGGGTTTTGGAGCTCTTGGTGTCTTGCGCAAGTCCAGGTAAGGGAAGCTAGCTTTATTTTCAATAAAAGCCGTAGATTTTCTGTTTTCTGAAGTGAGGGCCACGTGGTCGCCGGTTTCATATTCTTTTTCGTGATACTCTGTTCTATGTGTTTGGGCAACGTGATCACCGGTTTTAAATCCCTTTTTCATAATGTTCTGTTCTTATGTGCTTGGGCGACGTGATCGCCAGTTTTAAATACAGATTTCGAAATCCCCTGTTTTTGGACGAGATCGCCGGTTTTGGCGTTGTTTTTCGAACTCCCCTGTTTTTGTGTTGTTTGAAACTGTTTGAGATTTAAATGTGATATTCGAAAATATGAACCATGGAATGATTGTTGTTGTGATTGGAATCATTCATTTAAGTGTTATATGATGTGTGGAATGTCGTGAATGTGGGATCAAGACATAGTATTTTCAGGAAAGGAAATACCGTGTTGAGATTTGGTTATGAAGTGTATTGATCTGTGAGTATCCTGTGAATGAGGCGATCCTGACTCTGCTGAGATAATGGAATCACATAGAGGAAGTTATTCAGTTGGTGAGAGTCGAAGGAGGTTCATATAAATGGGTGAGTCAGGTGAAAAAGAACGAGCTCGGCCTGTTATATGAATTAACCCTGTCATGCTAGGATAGTGATGATATTGAGATTCATTTATACGCTTGTGAATGTGTGTGATTTCACGGCGACCCTGTGAATGTGTGTGATTTCACAGTGGGTCAGTATGACAGGTGCATGTCTCTGGATGCTAAGTTCAACGCATGAGTCTTCCGGAAGTAGTGTCAAGTGTCTTGTGTGATGAGTCAGTGGAAGTCTGACGTGAGAAATGAGGAACATTGAAATTGATAGACACTTGATGAATTATGTGATTTTAACGACTTTTGAGGAATTGTGAAACATGTGATTTCTTGATGCCTGTGTGATATGAATGAGAAAGTGATGGACTTTTGTGAATGTTTAAAAAGGCTGATCTATGTTGGTTGTCCAGTTCATAATTTAAAGTTTAAAAATATCTAGCTTACCCTTTGTATTGTTATGTGGCTGTTTCTCTTAAGACTGTGATGATCGTGTATTCTACACGGGAGCAGATGATCTTCCAGGGAGTAGATCTCCTCAGTGAGTGGTCGCCGGGAGGAGATCGCCTGTCTCTGTCTCTACGTGGTGATCGCCTGTTTTCTGTTCTGATAGCAGATCGGCTGTTTTGGGTCTTCTGATAGGAGATCGCCTGTTTTGTCCTTTTCATGCTGTATTTGTTTTTTTTTTTTTATTTCGAAACAATTGATGGAATGTATTAAAACCCTATAAGAGGGACGTCTCTTTTTGAATACGATGTACGGGATGATGTATTTTCAATATCTAATACATATGTTGATTTTATAAATTTAATATCTACGCTTTATTCTATTATATAAATAAGAAAAGGTTTTGGAGGGATGTTACATTAATGGTATCAGAGCAGTTCGTCCTTAGGATGACCTGAGGGCTGTGGATCCATTGTGTTTCTTCTGCTCATAAAATTTATTTCAGTTTTAAATAACAACTATAGGGAAAGGTTTTCAAAACGTTTTTGTATTGAAATTTTGTGTGTGCTTTAGTGAATGTATGCCCTAACTAAAAATCTTAGTATTAAGAATGAGAGGATCTTGATAAAGTAGTGAGGGTGCACACTCATAACTGGATCGAGATGATTCTCAATCTTAATTCCAATGGTTTGATGTTTAGCATACATTGAATTCTGGTGTGATTTATTTCATTTTATTGAGTGTTCTTGTAATTGACTGAAAGTGGTTGTTTGGATTGATGGATTGTATACCAGTAGTTGTTCTGGTGTTTTGCTTGAGATTATAAGTATCATGATTCTGTTGATGAACTCAAATTCTAAATGACTTTGAGATGTTGACCTTTATAAGGTCTAGATGTTACCTCCTGAATGAATCGATTTCTTATCGATCTCATTCTTATAGTTATGGGGGGGGATATAGAAACCAATAGTTTCCTAATCTTCTACAGAGAAGAATGGCTCCTAGACAGCCTACCCCTCCCAAACCTTCTGCTGAAATGGGCCAGATCGCCAGGGCCATTGGGATGATGGCGAGTGCCATCCAGCAGCAGAATACGGCGATGTCTCAGAATCACCAAGCTACGCTGCAGCATTAGGAGACCGCCAGATCGGCTGCAACAGTCCCCAACGTCGGTCAGCCTCAGGAGCAGATGGGACTGACCGAGTTCATGAGGCGCAACCCACCCAAGTTCAGTGGGAATGCTACCCCTGATCAAGCAGATCAGTGGGTCAGGGAGTTGGAGAAAATCTTCAGGGCGACCTCCTGCCCTGAAGATAAGAAGCTGGTATTCGCCACATATCTTCTGTCTGGAGAAGC
The DNA here is from genome assembly GCA_013389735.1 of Phaseolus lunatus. NCBI lineage: Eukaryota > Viridiplantae > Streptophyta > Magnoliopsida > Fabales > Fabaceae > Phaseolus > Phaseolus lunatus. The sequence continues at coordinate 16,805,425 of CM023861.1, read as the reverse complement.
TGAGCTCTGGTGGATGGGAACTCAGCAGATGATGGAGGCCCGAGAGGAAGTGTTGGATTGGGAGAGCTTCAGGGTGAGGTTCCTGGAGAAACACTTCCCAGACAGCGCAAGGTTTGCGAAGGAAGCTGAGTTCCTAAAGTTGGAGCAGGGGGATATGTCTTTGAACGCCTATGCTGCTCGGTTTGAGTACCTCGCCCGATTCTATACCCAGGCGACCTTCGAGGCCTGGAGGTGTAGGGAGTTTGAAGAGGAACTGAAGCATGAGCTGAAGAAGACCATATCCCCGATGTGCATAAGAGAATTTCACACCTTAGTGGAGAAGGCGATGATGGTGGAGGCACTGGAAAAGAGTGACTCTCGGGTGATCAGGTCACACCCAGGGAGTTCTTTCAGTGGGAAGACCAAGGTGCAGCGCCCACAAAGCAAGCCTTATGCGGGACCTCCACCACATTGGGCAGGAGCAGTTTCGCCCCAGTTCCAGCAGCAACAAACATGGAAACCTAGATGTTTCACGTGCCAAAAGATGGGGCACATATCTAGAGATTATCCTAGCAGAAATAGGATGACTCAATCCAGTGGTTCCCAACAAATGAGGAATGAAGGCAGCAAACCCCAGGCAGCAGGGAGAATGGTTGCCATGACAGGAGCAGAGGTGCCTCAGTCAGGTAACTTGGTGGAAGGTGCTTCATGAATCCTAGCTCGGTTGGGAGTGAAGAATGAAGAGGACGTAAGCGGGACACCTGTGGTGAAAGATTTCATGGATGTATTTCCAGAAAGAAATACCTGGATTACCTCCTAAGAGAGAAGTGGAATTCTCTATTGATTTGGTACCTGGAGCTGGACCAGTGTCAATGGCTCCAGCTGAGTTGATGGAATTAAAGAAGCAAGTGTAAGTCAGATTTAGTTGTACCAAGGTTTAGTTTCAGCTACATATAAGTTATGGAGAGTAAATAAGCAGTATGTTGAAGGTTTAAAGACTTAAGCATGTGTATCCATGGGAAGTACCAGAGTTAAGTTCCAAGAATGAAAGAATGAATTTTCTTTTATTTGAAGCTTGGAAGATGTTTATGTCGATGAAACAGCATGAGATGACTCTAGCTTAACCACAAGCTTAAAAGGAAAGATGAGATATTGTATTTATGTCTAAAGTTCAATTAGACAGAGAAATTTGCGGAAAAATACTAGGTAGAGAAGTTACTGGGATAAGAGAGAAAGCTTCACGCAGAATGGATGCTGTTTTGTTGATTGTGATTTGGAAGACGAGTATGGAAATGGTGGGTTGAGATTTGAGTCTCCTGAACTTGGCAAATGAGGATGCAGTTCTGCCTGTGAACGTAGAAGGGAAGGAGGTAATGGCTATGGATAGAATAAGGGTAAGCCGTGTTATGATGATGTTGAGTTCTTCTAGCAACGTTAGTAAATTGCAGAAAGTTGGAGGTGGAAGCAGAAACTTCCCGTGCCTTGTGTTTCTAATGGGATGGGATTTGCAGCTAATCCTTTAGATGGGCAGTTGTGGTGGTCAGCGTTACGTTTCTGATCTTAGAAACAATGCTGCATTGTCAGCTGTATCTGCTCTTCCAGGTCGGTGCTCGTATAGGGGTACTCTGGCGTGATGGTGGCGTTAGAGAATGCTGATTTAGATGAAAAATCTGGAGTGTGTCTCCAAGGCTGCTGGAGGTCCAATACGATGAGTTGCTTGATAAAGAGGGACCACAGAAACTAGAGGAATGGGTCCCTTCGTCTGGAGTGGCAGCTACTGATTAATTGGGTATGCGATGTTCAGACCGCTTAACAGTCAAGCCATGCTCTCCTGAACGCCATTCAGGTCGCCCTCTTGAGTTGAATCAGCAGTGTATGCCTGGTGGTATGATGGGTGGCTGGAAGGTGTTGTGACTGCAGCTAATGTCAGTAGTAGATGGATCTTCGTCGGATTGCTCTACCTTAGAAAGTGAATCATCATCCATCCCCAAAGTTGAAGTTGCTAAGAAGGTGAGCAAGAATCGTTTGGTTGGGAAACCCTTGTGGATCTGGAAAATATGAAGGGAATAACTTTGAGGGAGCCACTCTATGTCACTCATGAGGACGAGGATAATAACTCTTGTAGAGGCAGTGATGATGTTGACAATGAGGAGAAGACCTTTGGAGTTGTAGTTGGAGATCATGCATTTATGAAAGTGACACCGACCAAGGGAGTAGGACGAGCTATCAGAGCAAAGGAGCTGTCTCCTAAGTTAGTCGGGCCATATCATAGCTTGAGGAGGGTCGGTCTAGTGGCTTATGAAATCGCCCTACCTCCCCAATTAGCAAATCTACATAATGTCTTTCACGTGTTGGAAGTAGACGATGTGCAGATCAGGGATGACTTGTTGTTGGAGCGAAACCAGTCAGGATTGATGATCAGCAGAGTAAGCAGCTCAGAGGCAAGACCATCAACATGGTGAAGGTGGTGTGGGGTAACAGATCGGGTGATACAACTTGGGATTTAGAAGAAACCATGAGAGAAGCCTATCCCTACCTCTTTTCCTTGTAATACAATTTTCGAGGACGAAAATTTTTCTTGTTGGGGAGAATGTAAGGACCTAGAAACTTTAATTGGAATAAAAGTGTTAGACTTAAATAATTTCATAAGATTTTATTATTTAAAATACAAAGAGTTGGTAATTGAAGTTTCGTAGTAGTCGGACCTCGGACATCGCCCAAGATCTGGGGTCAGCTGGTAGAGGTCGGTCGGATGACGTGTGGATCAAGAAGAGTAAAGGAAGAAAAGTGTAGTTAAGAAGTCTTCTATGAGATCACCGTTATTGAAGACGGAGGCGATCTCTGACTTCTCTGGGATATAATCGCCTGTCGCCTAGAGGAGACATGACCGCCAATCGCCTATGGTGTACGTGATCGACGGGAGTGCACGTAGTACGTAGTCAAGATACTGGATCAACCAGAGTGGGTTCCACAAAACCACACGTATCAAGGTGTGGTTAAGCCTTAGATACGCTGTGCATGCAAAGCTTTATGCTTGAGCATAAGAAGTCATCCTTAGTGTTGCATGCATGGGAGCATGAGGAGTAGTGCTGATCTACTCTTGGAAATGTGAAGCTACCGACGTCACCAAGTCATCTGGAGGTGATACCTTGGACGTAACATAATGGGAGGATGAACCTTCAGCAAGGTGTGACGATGTGACATCGGTGACCAGAGTAAGGCGATGTGTTCTCGTCACACACAAGGGCGATAAGAGATCGCCAACAGGATGAGAGGAACATCGGTCATCAACCAGGATGGGAGAGACATCGGTGGTCTGCCAGGGTGAGACATCGGTTGTCTGCCAGTGTGAGACATCGGTGGTCCTCCAGGGTGGACATCGGTTGTCTGCCAGTATGAGACATCGGTGGTCCTCCAGGGTGACACATCGGTCGTCTCCCAGGGAGAGACATCGGTCGTCCTCCAGGATGTGGCCTCGATGGATAGTCATCGCGCGAGCGGTCATCGGTGGAAGGTTATCGCGCGATGTCGAGTTTCACGCAGATAAGGTGGGACCCAGGCTCGCAGCATCAGACGTACTGCACGCGCGACACGTAGACAAAAAGGGTGGTTCAGAATAGTGACATCAGAATGTTGGCATGCGCAAGAGACACTCGCGGTCGTACTGTTTAGGGAAGTGGTTGGCATGCACAAGAAGACAACCGTGGCCGTACGGTTCAGTGAAACGTACACTCTGGCTTTCTTGCAGAGGGGGTGGTGTCAGCAGCATGCGTAGACAAGTAGGCTTGGATTCAAAAACCCACTGCGAGGAGGCAAAGAACGTGGCAGTGACTCAAGAGTGAAAGAGGGAGTGCATCTTCATCCTTCTCTTTTCTCTCCTTCGCGCTGCGATTCAGGCATTCTCAAGCACCAGTGTGACGAGCGACGACTGCCCTTGGAGGACCTGGGAGGTTCTCTGCAAGTTCCACAAACCAGACGCTAAAACAGAGCCAAGGCATCCTTTAAGCTCGGTGGGTTTTGGAGCTCTTGGTGTCTTGCGCAAGTCCAGGTAAGGGAAGCTAGCTTTATTTTCAATAAAAGCCGTAGATTTTCTGTTTTCTGAAGTGAGGGCCACGTGGTCGCCGGTTTCATATTCTTTTTCGTGATACTCTGTTCTATGTGTTTGGGCAACGTGATCATCGGTTTTAAACCCCTTTTTCATAATGTTCTGTTCTTATGTGCTTGGGCGACGTGATCGCCGGTTTTAAATACAGATTTCGAAATCCCCTGTTTTTGGATGAGATCGCCGGTTTTGGCGTTGTTTTTCGAACTCCCCTGTTTTTGTGTTGTTTGAAACTGTTTGAGATTTAAATGTGATATTCGAAAATATGAACCATGGAATGATTGTTGTTGTGATTGGAGTCATTCATTTAAGTGTTATATGATGTGTGGAATGTCGTGAATGTGGGATCAAGACATAGTATTTTCAGGAAAGGAAATACCGTGTTGAGATTTGGTTATGAAGTGTATTGATCTGTGAGTATCCTGTGAATGAGGCGATCCTGACTCTGCTGAGATAATGGAATCACATAGAGGAAGTTATTCAGTTGGTGAGAGTCGAAGGAGGTTCATATAAATGGGTGAGTCGGGTGAAAAAGAACGAGCTCGGCCTGTTATATGAATTAACCCTGTCATGCTAGGATAGTGATGATATTGAGATTCATTTATACGCTTGTGAATGTGTGTGATTTCACGGCGACCCTGTGAATGTGTGTGATTTCACAGTGGGTCAGTATGACAGGTGCATGTCTCTGGATGCTAAGTTCAACGCATGAGTCTTCCGGAAGTAGTGTCAAGTGTCTTGTGTGATGAGTCAGTGGAAGTCTGACGTGAGAAATGAGGAACATTGAAATTGATAGACACTTGATGAATTATGTGATTTTAACGACTTTTGAGGAATTGTGAAACATGTGATTTCTTGATGCCTGTGTGATATGAATGAGAAAGTGATGGACTTTTGTGAATGTTTAAAAAGGCTGATCTATGTTGGTTGTCCAGTTCATAATTTAAAGTTTAAAAATATCTAGCTTACCCTTTGTATTGTTATGTGGCTGTTTCTCTTAAAACTGTGATGATCGTGTATTCTACACGGGAGCAGATGATCTTCCAGGGAGTAGATCTCCTCAGTGAGTGGTCGCCGGGAGGAGATCGCCTGTCTCTGTCTCTACGTGGTGATCGCCTGTTTTCTGTTCTGATAGCAGATCGACTGTTTTGGGTCTTCTGATAGGAGATCGCCTGTTTTGTCCTTTTCATGCTGTATTTGTTTTTTTTTTTTTATTTCGAAACAAATTGATGGAATGTATTAAAACCCTATAAGAGGGACGTCTCTTTTTGAATACGATGTACGGGATGATGTATTTTCAATATCTAATACATATGTTGATTTTATAAATTTAATATCTACGCTTTATTCTATTATATAAATAAGAAAAGGTTTTGGAGGGATGTTACACCAACCGCCCCATCTACTAGGCGGTCGATGCTTGGTAGAGGATAAGAATCTTTTGGGCAAACATTGTTGAGGTCGGCATAATCCATGCACATTCTCCACTTACCATTAGAATTTTTTACCATAACCAAATTTTCCAGCCATCTTGATGGAAGAGGCCCAAACTCAGGCCCAATAAGTAGGTCCACGACAAAGAGGATTCAGAAAGAGTGGGACTCTACTACTGATGACAGAGAAACTTTTCTCTACATGTTCAAAGACCCCTCAGAGGACCATAAGGAGTAGAGCCCAAGCCATGGGAGTTGAGCATCAATTAATTTCAATTTATTTGTAATTTCAGTAGAGTAGGTGATCCAAGCCACGACCACATAAAGATGACCAAGGATGCTAAACTTGAAGGGTCATCGCAACAAGCAAATAAAGACTTCATTCATAGGAGGAATGGACAAGGGCCAAAACATTTGAAGTTCTTCCTATTAGTCTTCTTTAATATTTAGAAAAATGTTATAAATAAATTGGGCTCAAATGAGGGGTCCAAATAGTAGAAATAAGGTAGAATAAAGTGCCTTTAGCATAGTAAGGGGTGTGGGTAGCATTCTTGCTTGTTCCTAGCCCTTTTGAAGGCATTTTGACCTAATTTCTAGAAGGATAAGCCTAGAATACGGTATTGACTTAATCAAACCCTATGGCTGCCCACTTTTTTCCCTTTTCCCATTCTACCCTCTTTTCTTCTTTTCCAAGGCTCCTAAATCTATAAATAGGGAGGCCTACCTCATGTATTTCCAAGTTGAAAATTAGAGTAAAGTTACTATACACAAATTCTTGTGTGAATTGTGAGTGAGTAAGCTCCTCCAAAATTGGTTTTATCTTGTGATTTTTGAGAGCTCTCAAGTGGTGGCATCCTTCACTTATCTTGGAGTCATTTCACCATCCAAGTGGGGTGCAACCATTGTCAATTCCATTTCTCATAAGCTTCCTTTTCCTTCATTTTTTCCTTCCATTATCATTCCACCTATTCATAAACATGTTCTTATTTTGCTTCATTATGTCTATTCCGTTTTTATATGCTGCTCTTGTTTTCCTTATGTAACTCCACACCATAACTTGTCATCATCATCACCTTATAATTGTGTTTTCCTTTTGCCTTTGTGAAATGAACCTTCACATCTACTTAAGCACTTGGTTAAGTTAATGTCCAGTGGGGATTTTCCTTAGGTTCTTGATCCTGCCGCTTGACTCGAACGTGGAGGACTGCCTCGTCACTCCTTCGTCTAGCCCTCTGTTCTGCAGGAACGCTCCAAGAACCACCGCCGGAACTCCAAACGCTACCTGCAAAACACACAGACGGCGCCTCTAGCGGCCGTTGTAGCTCCGACGCTCAAGTCAGGCAACAGGAACACCAAAACTATATCTGAATCTCTTTGTGAGACCCGTGTGTAACTAAAACTCTCAACTGTGTAAGATGTAAGAATCTGTAAAAAACCTCCTCTCAATTTCGTTAAGAGTTTGTATATATACCTGAGTCTTTCTCTCTCCTGACGGTTATTCCTCCTGACACGTGGATAACATCTGGTCGTACACGTGTCACCATCTGGAGTATCTGCAGCTGAAACGTTACTTCCACTGTGCCCCTGCGACTAAGTTATCCACACAGGGAGTAGCTTAGTACGCAGGCTACTCTGGGCGCAACCTTAACATGGCGAGCTGGTTAACCCTGGGCATTGCAGCTCACACTACACATGGTGGCAGATATGCCACTTATCCTCTGTACTTAGACCATACAACAAGTGCTTGCCAAGTCTTCTCAAACACCCGGCGATGTGCTCTTTCGGCGACTTGCTGACCACCTGATCTCCTAACCTTAACACACGGCGATCATGTGCAATCTGGGCGATTACTGATCCATACCGGCGATGAGCGATTACTCATCCTCAAGCCGATAGGCGATTACTCACCTCAAGGCGATAGACGATTACTCACCTCAAGGCGATAGGCGATTACCCCACATCACAGGCGATAGGCGATTACCATTCTGAGTGATCGCCTCCCTGATTCGCCTGCTATCCTCTACCACGTGTTACTCTGTGAATGGTCCACGTGGTCAACTGCTGCTGATGTCATCGACTACCGATGACCAACCGGATCAGTTCTCACCATACTTGTCTCATAAAATCCAATCCTAAGTAAAGTGTCACCATAAAAATGAACAATCATAAAATTAACTCACATCAGTAGGGTTCATTTTGCACAATATGGGGGGTGTATTTAACAATTTAGCTTGTACCTAGGCCTTTTAGGGTAGGCATGTAGCCCTACCTTCTAGAAGCATTCTAGGGGGCTGCATTGACCTTAGTCAATGCCTTAGCCACCCTTCTCTTTAGGGTTTCCTACCATCCTCTCTAATGTGAGTTGATTTTATGATTTAGCATTTTATGGTGACACTTTGCTTAGGATTGGGTTTTTAAGACAAATAAGGTGATGACCTAAGGAAAATCTCCACTGGATATTAACTTAATCAAGTGGTTAAGTAGATGTGAAGGTACATTTGCACAAGGCAAAGAGAAAAAGACATGAATAAGGTGAATATGAATGTAAGAGCCGAAACTTAGAAAGGAGAAAAGGAATGCCTCAATGGTGTACAAGCCAATCCAAATGATGATCCTTACTCAAGAAAGAGTCTCCAAAACCGAAACGCAATTATAAGACAAGAAAGATAAAAACGTAAAAAAAGGAATGAAGAAATGGAAGAGATGATGAAAGAAGAACTTATGGATGGTGGAGCAATGGTGTATCACGCCACTTGATGGGGTGGAACCACCAAGATAAGTGGGAGGAGGCCGCCACTTGAGAGCATCATCACCCACAAGATAAGACCAAAATGGAGGAGACTCATTCACTCACTACTTAAACAAAAATTGGGCAGAATTTCTTTACTTTAATTTTTAACTTAAAAAATACAGTAGGTAGGTCTCCTATTTATAGGTGAAGGAGCCTTGGAGAACAAGCTAAAGGGGTAGGATGGGAAAAGGAAAAAAAATGGGTAGCCTTGAGGTTTGACTAAGTTAAACTTGCATTCTAGGCTTGTCCTTATAGAAACTAGGTCAAAATGCCTTCCACAAGGGCTAGGAACAAGCTAAAATGCTAACTACACCCCCTAATATTGTAAAGGCACCTTATTCTAGCCTATATTTGCTATTTGGACCCCTAAAGTGAGCCCAAATTATTTAAAACATATTATAAGAAGACCAAAAGGAAGAATAGCTGGTTTGTTGGTTTATGCCCAGTTCCTCTGGTGAGGTCCCTATGATCCTTGGTGGGGTCTTGAATTGTTTGCTGAGATGACTGTTCACCTTGTGCTTTGTCTTTTGCTTCCATGGTCATCTTCGTAGCTATTTGTGATGCAAACCAAGCCCACAAGGTGATGATCAAGGATGCTAAAGAATATAAAGAGAAGTCACCTCAAAGTAGAGACCTCACCAGATGGAGAATGGGACAAAGACCAGAGCACCTAAAGTTCTTCCTGCTGGTCTTCTTAATGATTAGAAAATATTGTAAATAATTTGGGCTCACTTTGGGGGTCCAATTAGCAAATATAGGTTAGAATAAGGTGCCTTTAGTATAATAGGGGGTGTAGTTAGCATTTTAGGATGTTCTTGACCCTTTTGGAAGGCTTTTTGACCTAGTTTCTAGAAGGACAAGCCTAGGATGCGGGTTTGACTTAGTCAAACCCTAAGGCTGCCCATTTTTTCACTCTTCCCATCCTACCCCTTATGCTTGCTCTTCAAGGCTCCTTCACCTATAAATAAGGAGGCCTACCTCATGTATTTTCATGTTGAAATTAGAGTAAAGTTACTATACACAATTTGTGTTAGAGTTTGTGAGCATTGTCTCCTTACACCATTGTCTTATCTTGTGAGATTTAGAGAGCTCTCAAGTGGCGGCATTCTTCACTCATCTTGGAGAAAACCACCATCCAAGTGGCGTGATCACTTCTCTAGCTTCATTCTCCTAAGTTTCCTTTCACTCATCTTTTTCCATTCCATTTCCATTCCAAATTTCAATTCTAAAATCTATGTCTTGTTCTTGTTTTAATGTTTTGTTTCCTATTCGGTTTCCTTCATTATGTTTATGTTCCTCTCTTTAATTTCAGCACCTTTACTTGTCATCATCTTCACCTTATAATTGTGTTTTCCTTTTGCCTTTGTGAAATGAACCTTCATATCTACTTAACCACTTGGTTAAGTTAATGTCCAGTGGGGATTCTCCTTAGGTTCTCACCTTAATCATCCTAAAATCTCAATCCTAATTAAAGTGCCACCATAAAATGCTAAATCATAAAATCAACTCACATCAATTTGGGTTGTATCATGCCCCCCAAGTTCGAGAGAATTCAACCTCGAATTCAAAACTCCTGTAGATAACATAGTTAGTTTGTTCACATTTAAGATAGTGCAGGGATTGGGATGTGAACTCAACTTATGTTCACAAAGCTTCGGGAGTTCACATGGGTGAATTCTAGATACAGGCCATGTTTATAAAGAATGTTTAGGGAAGAGATGATTTGCTTGTGAAAATCCTCTTAGAAGGGTAGAACCTTTAGGAGGTTTTTGAAGATCATCCCTAAACTTCTTTATTAAAGATGTCAAGTATTTTTGGGAATGCAAAAGAAAAGGAAGAAGTATACCTAAGAGGCACAATTATTTTCGTACGATCAACAAGATGAGACCCGTTTGACTTTTCTCTTCTTTTTCATTTTCTGTTTTGGTTTTTGTTTTAATGTGGTCTAGATTTACCTTTGTTATCATTATGGTTCTTTAATTTGGACAATTGGCAACTATGTGCCCAAAACCTAAACATTTAAAACATTTTGTACTTGAGGTTTTGGTTGGTGATTCTGTCCTAGAAGGAGAAGGATGTTCTTTTCGTGGGGTGGATTCTTTAGAGGACTTGGAAGGATTATCTTGTTTTGAAATTTGATTTTTACCCTTCCAAGTTGAGTTATAGAAGCCATCATTATGAGTATTTTTGAAAGATGTTTTCTTTAAAAGTTTTGATTCAACCTTGATGGCTAGGTGAACTACTTTTTCCAAAGAAGTATACTTATAAAGTTCTACAACATTTTGAATCTCTCTTCTTAATCCACTCACAAAACGAGCCATCTTTGACTCTTCATTTTCATGCATATTAACTTTTGTCAAAGTTACTTTCAAATCTTGAAAATACTCTTCTACACTCCTAGATCCTTGATGAAGTTGTTGGAGCTTCAACCAGAGTTCCTTCCTATGAGAAGGAGGAACAAACTGCGCGCGCATGCAAACTTTTAAATCCTCCCAAAAGACCATGACTGACCTCTTTTTAAGTCCAATGTCCATTACAGTTCATGCCACCACTGCATGGCATACTCTACAAATTCTAAGGAGGCTAACTTAACTTTCTAGTCTTCTTGGACATCATACACATTAAACATCTGTTCAACTTTAGCCTCCCATCCTAGATAAACATTGGGATCGCAGTCCCCATTAAAACTAGGCAATTTAATAAAAGGGAAAAGGGTTTTGGGATTTTGATGATGATGATGATGGCGCTGCTCCTCAAAATGTTTCTCCCTCCAATCTTGCTCATCGTCATAGATTTCATAATTTGTGTAAGTTCTAGAGTGCCACCTTTACTCCCATCTTCTTACTCTAGGTTGCCTCTCATGAGCCATTTCAAGTCTTCGAAGTCTTGCCTCCATTTGCCTCAATTCTTCTTCCTTTTGGGCTATTGTGCGTTTGGCCGTGTTCTTACCGGTTGACTCTCCTATTGGTTGACTCTAACGACAATCTCGCACCCTCTTCCTCCTTCTCAAGTTGCTGCTTCACTAGATCGAAACCCTCTGTACCTGCAAAGACAAAGGGGCGCCCTAGAGGCCGTTTGCACTCCCACGCTCAAGTCAATACTGGGGCTAAGAAACAGTGTGTATGTGTGTAATAGTTCTAATCTCAAGAGCTGCGTATCTCTTTAGGGTTTCTTACTGTTGTTTATATAGTCTAGGGTTTCCCCTGTCTTTGTCACATGCATTTAGGGTTCCTGGAGGAATGTCGTTACGTCGCTATTACACAGTCTTAGTGTAATCTAGCGCGTAAGACTTCCTTTGCTGGAGTGCAACCTCTCAGTGTATGGCCACCTGGGTACCAACCTATGCACCTAATCTCTGGGGCCATCCGTTCTGGGGGTGCCCTAACTGTTCACGTGCCATTCATGTAGTCTGCCCCTGGGGAACCCTAACCCTAACGGGCCTTAGTGTTCCCAGGGCCCTTTGCTGGTGCTGCACCCAAACGCGCTATTCGCACTACACGCACGAGCACCTTGTAACTCAGACTTTCCCCTAACTCTGGGCATTTCACTGATAACTGGTGTGTTTCCTGGGGTCTGTCTTTCGTGGCCCAGTTTAGCTATTTGAATCACTGATGCCTGATGTCACATAAGCTTTACTCTGTAGTCGAGTACACATCGGCATACCCTCCTGATCGATCTCCGACCACTAATCGGCACACTGGCTCAAGCCACTTGAAGGACATTGTCTCACGCTGCTTGTGGGACCTAGCTTACGTGGCCCACTACTGCTAGCGGTCGTCGATGTCCGAGGACTGCTCGGTACACAAGCCCCCTAGTCTCAAGCTGTTAACTTGTTCAATGAAGAGATTAAGTCTTCGCCCTTGGCGACCTACGTGGCACTGGGTGAAAGGACGTGAATAGTGCGCCGAAATGATGTCTCACCATATTTTCTTGATCTGCATACACGTGACTTGATCAACGGCTAGGGCTTATTGCCGCTGCGCTCCCTTGCTCACGTTAAACCCTTTCAAAACCCTGTGCTTCCTCACTGTTCCATCATGATGAAGACCAAGTAAAGGAGGCGCCTAAGGCCCAAGCCCATGAAGCCCAAGCCCAACCAAATAGTTCAACATCCTTCATGCCTCAAAGGATGACTAGGAGCAAGGCTAAAGCTTTGGGAGAAGAGCATCAATGGATGTCTCTTTTTGTAATTACTTGTGTATAGTTTTTAGTAGAACTTTAAAGGAAGGTGTAGATATTAAAATAAGGGGTTTCAATGTATAAAGATAGGTCACACCTTCCATGTGACATAAAGAGTAGGTGTAGGTGTAGTTTTTAGGAGGTTCCAAAGTAGAAAAAAGGTCACACCTCCCATGTGACTCAAGATTGGCTCCAAATTTGAATTAGAATTAGGAGGGAATTTTGAATTTGTTTCACTTTCATTTCAGCCCTCTAAACCTATAAATAGAGGTGCTTGGTCATTGTAAATTCAACATTGAACTTAGAAGAAAAGTTACTATACTCAAATTGTGAGTGAATTTTGTGAGACTTGTTCTCCTCTTCCTTGTCTCATCTTGTGAAGCTTTGGGAGCTCTCAAGTGGCGGCAAATCTGCACTTATCTTGGATCATCACCTCCAAGTGGCGTGTCCTGTAAGGATCTAGAAATTTATTTGGAATAGAAGTGATATATTTTAAATGATTTCTGAATATGTTATTATTTAAAATGAAAAGAGGTTGTAATAGAAAATTCATAGTAGTCAGACCTCGGACGTCGCCCAAGGTATGAGGGCGTTAGGGTAGAGGTCGGTCGGTTGGGCCATAGTGGGTTCCAGGAAATCACATGTACCCAGGTGTGATTTGAACCTTAGGTATGCTATGCATGTGAAACTCTATGCTGGAGCATAAGAGATTGACCTTAGTGTTGCATGCATTGGCACGCGAGGAGTTGCTACCAACCTGTCATCGGTCGTCTTCCAGGATGAGGCATCGGTCGTCCGCCAGGATGAGGCATCGGTCGTCTGCCAGGATGAGGCATCGGTCATCCGTCGTCCGCCAGGATGAGGCATTGGTCGTCTGCCAGGATGAGGCATCGGTCGTCTGCCAGGATGAGGCATCGGTCGTCTGCCATCAGCTGGGAGGATAAACGTAACGGTCATCGCGCGATGTCGTGTTTCACACAGATAAGGTGGGGCCCAGGCTCCCAGCATGAGCATTCTGCATGCGTGACACGTAGTCAGTAAGAGTGCTTCAGAACAGTTGGCACCAGAGAGTTGGTATGGAAAGTGACCCAGAGTTAGTGTGCGCAGAGACCCATGTGGCCATCCTGTTAGAGGAAACCCACACGCAAGGTTGCTCAGAGAGTGGATGATGGCCGTGAAGGCTACAGAGCCGTTCGACCATAATAGCTGAGGGAATAAGCTCATTTCGTTCCCCTTCTCCTTTCTCCTCCTTCTCTCAACATCACGGACGCTTCCCTCACTAGTTTGACGACGGCAACTGCCATTGGACTGTGGCGTTTTTCTCTGCAAGTTTTCCGATCAGGACGCTAAAACAGAGTAAGTCATTTTACTCTGTTTTTCGAGTCGATTCTGAACTTGAGAGGGTTGCCTCTGCATAGGCGTTGCATGCGACTCTCTTAGCTTCAGAAATCGTCTCTGTTAACGTAGAAAATGAGTAGTATAGTCAGTTTTGTGATTAAGGCTCCATGGTGCAGGTTAGGACATCTTTAAGTTTCGGTGGGTTTGGAGCTCTTAGTGAGTTTTTACGCAAGTCCAGGTAAGGGAAGCTAGATTTATTTTCAATAAACCTTAAGCTAGAAGATTCTGATGTTGGGGTGACGTGGTCGCCGGTTTCAAACTTTCTTGCACGATGCTCTGTTTTATGTGTGAATCGGAATTTGTTTGAGCTTGAAAATGTGATACTTTAAATATGGTAGATGCTGTGAAATGCATATGATCTTCTAAATCTTGAACTTTAGTATGATTTGGATTGTTTAGAAACGGTGTAAAAATATGTATGATTGACTGGTTCAAATTGTGTGTTGTATGATATATGGAGTAATGTGAAAAGTGGGATCAAGGCATAGTATTTTCAGGAAAGAAAATACCGTGTAAGATCGTGTGGAGTGTGCATTGACCGGTGATTTGTCTAGAAGGAGATATCCTGACTCTCCTGATATAATGGAATCATATAGATGAAGTTATTCAGGCGTTGAGAGTCGAAGGAGGTTCATATGTATGGGTAAGTTGTTTGAAAGATAACTAACTTGACCTGTTGTATGGATTAACCCTGTCATACTAGGAGAGTGATGATATTGAGATTGAGATTATTTTTATGTGCATAGCTGTGTGGATTTCACAGCGACCCTGTGTGGATTTCACAGTGGTATAGTATGACAGGTGCAGATCTCTGAGTCTAGTTAATGCACGAGTCTTCCGGAAGTATTGTCAAGTGTCTATGAGTGATGAGTCAGTGGAAGTCTGACGTGAGAAAGAGAAATATTGCAATTTGATAGACACTTGAAGGAATTGTGAAATGTGTGAATATTTGATGGTTTACATTGATGCAAAGTTTCATATTTAAAGTTTTAAAAATATCTAGCTTACCCCCTTTGGTTTGTTTTGTGGTTGTTTTCTTTAAAACTGTGATGATCGTGTATAATTTACACGGGAGCAGATGATGTTGCAGGTAGTAGAGCTCCTCAGTGAGCACCTTGGAGGAAGGGATCGTCTGTCCTGAATGTTGTATCTTGTTTTATTTTGAAAACTTTTGATATATATATATATATATTAAACTCCCTGCGAGGAGAGATGTTATTTTGAGATACAATGTATGGAATAGATGAATTTTATTATATATATCTATGTAAATTTGGATATTATTGTTTTACTTTTATTTTATTATATAAAAATGAATAAGATTTTGAGGGGCGTTACATTTAATGGTATCAGAGCAGTTCGTCCTTAGGATGACCTGCGGATAGTGGGTTCATTATGTTTCTTCTGTTCATAAGTAATTATTAGAGTCTTAATTAAAGCTATAGTGAAAAGTTTTCAAATGTTTTTTGATTGAAATCTTGTTTGTGCTTCAGTAAATATATGCTCTAAATGAAAATTTTAGCATTAAGAATGAAAGGATCTTGATAAAGTAGTGAGGGTGCACACTCATAACTGGATCAAGATGATTCTCAATCTTAATTCTAAAAGTTTGATGTTTAGCATATATTGAATTATAGTGTGATTTATTTCATTTTGTTAAGTGTTTTGTATTTGATTGCAAGTTGTCTTTTGATTGATCGTTTTACACCAATAATTATGTTGGTGTTATGCTTGATGTTATAAGTATTATGATCTTGTTGATAAACTCAAATTCGAGATGAATTTGAGATGCTGGCCTTTGTAAGATCTAGATGTTGTCTTTTAAATGAATTGATTCTTTATCAAGTTCATTTTATAGGAATATGATTAGAGAATGATAGTTTCCTAATCTTGAACAGAAAATGGCTCCTAGGCCGCCTACCCCTCCCCAACCTTCTGCGGAGATGAGCCAGATTGCCAAGGCTATTTAGATGATGGCAAGTGCTATCCAACAACAGAATGCGGCAATGGCTCAGAATCATCAAGCTGCAATGCACCATTGGGAAACTGCTAGATCGGCTGCAACAGCTTCCCACGTCGGTCAGCCTCAGGAGCAGATGGGACTGACCGAGTTCATGAGGCACAACCCACCCAAGTTCAGTGGGAATGCTACTCCTGACCAAGCAGATCAATGGATCAGGGAGTTGGAGAAAATCTTCTAGGCGACCTCTGTAACATCCCGCCAAAGTAATACATACATACAGGTATAATGAAATTAAATGTAACCAAATAATATTGAAGAGAAATAACATGATAATATATATATTTGAAATGAAGTTGCTCCTCTTAGGGAGTTTAATACATAACCAAATCAAATGTTTGCAAGATTTTACGAAAATAAAAGAAATGCAGTAAGACAGGCGGTCTCAAAAGAAAACGGCGATCTCCAACTTCAAAACGGCGATCACCAGAAGTCCCCAAAAATGGGCGACTTGCTAGCCAGACATAAAATCGGCGATCTCATAACAGGCGACCTCAAAACAGGCGATCTGATAGTAGGGCAAAATCCGGCGATCACCACCGAGAGGTGGAAATGGGCGATCTCTGCCCTCGGCGACCACCCCTTTAGGGAGCTCTTCTTCCTGGAAGGTCTTCTGCTCCCGCGTAACAATTACACGATCATCACAGTTTTGAGAAGGCAACCAAAATGACAGATAAAAGGGTAAGCTAGATAATATGAAAGGAGTTTAAATCATGCATATGAAAAAACCCAAGTAAACCAAGTTTCCAAAATATCCAAGTAAACGTAGAGCTACTCATAGCATTCAACTAATCGCCCAAATTCACAAATTCACAAACATTTCCCATAGTCATTCCATTTCACACCACAGCATCAAGTGTCTATCAGTATTCCAGTTTCTCATTTCACCATTTCACATGTCAGACTTTCCACTGACTCACCACACAAGACACTTGACACTACTTCCGGATTGACTCATGCATTGATTAGACTCGGAGATGTGCACCTGTCACACTGCCCACTGTGGAATCTCGCACATCCACAGGGTCGCCGTGAAATCTCACACATTCACAGGCATATGATGAATCTCAACACATCACCATACAGTATGACAAGGTAAATCCACGCAATACAGGTCGGTATGTTCTCTTTCAAACAACCCACCCATACAGGTGAACCTCCTTCGACTCTCCCAACTGAGTAACTTCCTCTATGTGATTCCATTATCAGCAGAGTCAGGATATCTCGTTCATAATCACCGATCAATGCACATCTAACATGGTCTTACACGGTATTTCCTTTCCTGAAAATACTATGCCTCGACCCCACATTCACAACATTCAACACATCATACCATACTCAAAGAAATGATTTCAATCACAGCAATAGCCATTTCAAAGGATTCATATTTTCGAATATCTCATGTAAATCTCAAGCAGTTCTCAAAACAACATCAAACACAAGGAGTTCGCAAAACAGCGCCAAAACCGGCGACCTGGTTCAAAAACAAGGTATTTCGAAAACTGTATATAAAACCGGCGACCTCGTCGCCCAAGCACACAAACAGAGCATTTTACGCAGATGAAAACGAAAATGGCGACCACGTCGCCCTCACTTCAGAAGATAGTTAAACTATGGCTCGTATGGAAAGAGGTCTAGCTTCCCTTACCTGGACTTGCGCAAACACCAGGAGCTTCGAAATCCAACGAAGCTTGAAGAATGCCTTGGCTCTGTTTTGAAGATCTTGCAGAGAACTGCTCAAGTGCTCCAATGGTGTTCCTTCTCGTCGTACTCTTGTGTGGAGATGCTGAAATCGCAACGCGGAGGAGGAAACTCACTCTTTCTCTCTTCGAGTACAACAATGCTTTCTTTCTCTCAGGTGTGGATTTCTGCAACTTAAACCCCTTTTATCCCTCCAAAAGCAGCTGCCACCACCCACTCTGCAGGGAAGTTTGCGTGTACGCTTCCCTGCACAGTACTACTGAGCGTGCCTCTGCGCAGGCTACGCTATGAGGTCACTATTCTGAACCACCTTTTGTCTACGTGGCGCGCGTGCAGAACGTCTCTTGCTGGGAGTCTGGGTCCCACGTTCTCTGTGTATAACTTAACGTAGCGCGATGACCTTTTCACCGATGACCACAGGCGCGAAGGCTAACAACCGATGACCTCTCGCGCGAAGGCTAACAACCGATGAGCTATCGCGCGATGACAACCCGCGGATGAGCTATCGCGCGATGACAACCCGCGGATGAGCTATCGCGCGATGACACCCACTGATGAGCTATCGCGCGATGACAACCCGCTGATGAGCTATCGCGCGATGACAACCCGCTGATGAGCTATCGCGCGATGACAACCCGCTGATGAGCTATCGCGCGATGACAACCCGCTGATGAGCTATCGCGCGATGACAACCCGCTGATGACCTCTCGCGCGAGCGACCGATGTCTCTCTTCTCTGGTGACGCCTGCATGCCTCGCGCCCAGGCGATGACGTGTGGTCTAGGCGACCGGCGATGATGTATAAACAAGAAACTCTTATCGTTTTTCCTAGACTACACTTTCCTTCCTTTTTAACTTAGATAAAACATACATAGAATTTACTTAACATACTCATTCATTTCAATAAATCTCAGGTCCTTACAACCTCCTGCCCTGAAGAAAAGAAATTGGTGTTTGCTACATACCTGCTATCTGGAGAAGCCGAATTCTGGTGGATGGGAACTCAACAGATGATGGAAGCCCGAGAGGAAGTGTCAGATTGGGAAAGCTTCAGGGTGAGGTTTATGGAGAAATACTTCCCAGATAGTGCAAGGTTTGCGAAGGAAGCTGAATTTCTAAGGTTGGAGCAGGGAGAGATGTCCGTGAACGCTTATGCTGCTCGGTTTGAATACCTAGCTCGATTCTATACTTAAGCCACCTCTGAGGCTTGGAGGTGTAGGAAATTTGAAGAAGGATTGAAGCATGAGCTGAAGAGGACTATAGCACCTATGTGTATCAGGGAGTTTCACGCCTTAGTGGAGAAGGCGAAGATGGTGGAGACCCTGGAAAAGAGTGATTCCAGGGTGATCAGATCACACCCAGGGGGTTCCTCCAGTGGGAAGGCCAAGGTGCAGCAGCAGCAGAACAAGCCTTATGCGAGACCTCCACAACATAGGGCAGGAGCAGTTCCACCCCAGCTTCAGCATCAACAACCATGGAAACCTAGATGTTTCCATTGTGGTGGACCACACACGTCCAATGTGTGCTCCAAGAGGGCTTCAGAGAGAAGATGTTTTGCATGCCAAAAGACGGGACACGTTGCTAGAGATTGTCCTAACCAGAATAGGATGACTCAATCTGGTGGTTCTCAACAGTTGAGGAACGAAGGCAGCAGACCTCAGGCAGCAGGTAGAGTGTTTGCTATGTCAGGAGCCGAGGCATCTCAGTCAGGTAACTTAGTACAAGGTGTTTTGTAACATCCTGCCAAATTACTTTTCATATTTATGTAATAAAATAAAGGTGAAACAAATATATCGAAGTGAACATAATTATATATATGTAATGAAGTTTCTCCTCATAGGGAGTTTAATACATAATCGGTCAGTTTTCCAAAAACTTAAACAAAATACAGTAAAATAGAAAGACAGGCGATCTCCTAACAGAACAAGGCGATCTCCTATCATAAAACAGCGATCTCCTATCTGAAAACAGAAAAAGGGGTGATCGCCCGACCGAAACAGAAACAGGCGATCTCCTTCCGGCGACCACTCACAGAGGAGCTCTACTTCCTGCAACATCATCTGCTCCCGTGTAAAATTATACACGATCATCACAGGTTTAAGAAAAAGCCAAACACAACACCAAAATCACAGGGTAAGCTAGATATTTGAAAGAGAATTTAGATATGAGACTTTAAAATCAAGATAAAACAAATTTAAGACACCCATGTAAAAGCCATCAATTTTCTCATTCCCTTCACATGACCATCAAGAAATCACACATTTCACAATTTCTTCAAGAGTCTTTCAATTCACATAATTCATCAAGTGTCTATCAATTTCAAAGTTTCTCATTTCTTACGTCAGACTTCCACTGATTCAACACACATAGACACATACCACACCACTGTAAAGTCCACACAGGACAACTAGTGAAGTCCACACAGGACAGCTAATGAAGTCCACACAGGACAGCAAGTAAAGTCCACACAGGACAGCAAGTAAAGTCCACACAGGACAGCAAGTAAAGTCCACACAGGACAGCAAGGAAAGTCCACACAGGACAGCAAGGAAAGTCCACATAGGACAGCAAGTAAAGTCCACACAGGACAGCAAGGAAAGTCCACACAGGACAGCAAGGAAAGTCCACACAGGACAGCAAGTAAAGTCCACACAGGACAGCAAGGAAAGTCCACACAGGACAGCAAGGAAAGTCCACACAGGACAGCAAGTAAAGTCCACACAGGACAGCTAAAGATCATCAATTCACCCAATGCACCATACAACACTTAAATGAACGATCTCAACCACAGCAACAAACGTATCACGGTTCAGATTTTTCCAATAACACATGCATTTCACATATCAATCTCAGACAAGTTCAAAGCGACACTAAAACAGGGGATTTCGAAGACAACATT
This sequence comes from Phaseolus lunatus, assembly GCA_013389735.1. NCBI lineage: Eukaryota > Viridiplantae > Streptophyta > Magnoliopsida > Fabales > Fabaceae > Phaseolus > Phaseolus lunatus. The sequence goes on along the minus strand of CM023861.1, from coordinate 16,784,924 downwards.
TAAACCGGCGATTACGTCGCCCCACACGTAAAAACAGAGCATCGTGAAAAAGAATATGAAACCGGCGACCACGTCGCCCTCACTTCAGAACCTACTCGTCCAAAAACAGGGAATTATGCAATAACAGTTGAAAAACCGGCGACCACGTCGCCCCATCATCTCAATCATCTAAGGTTTTCGTTGGAAAATAAGGCTAGCTTCCCTTACCTGGACTTGCGCAAAACACCAAGAGCTCCAAAACCCACCGAAGCTTAAAGATGCCTTAGCTCTGTTTTAGTGTCTGGTTTGGAGAACTTGCAGAGAACCTCCCAGGTGCTCCAAGGGCAGACGTCGCTCGTCGTACTGGTGCTTGGGGATGCCTGAATCACAGCGCGAAGGAGAGAAAAGAGAAGGATGGAGGTGAGCTCACTCTTTCACTCTTGAACCACTGCAACGTCCTCTCCTCTCAGAAGTGGGTTTTTGAATCTTAAACCAACTTGTCCATAAAAGCCGCTGCCACCACCCACTCTGCAGGGAAGTTTGCGTGTATGCTTCCCTGAACAGTACGACTACGCGTGACTCTGCGCATGCCAACTCTCTGATGTCACTATTCTGAACCACCCTTTTTGTCTACGTGTCGCGCGTGCAGGACGTTTCATGCTGAGAGCCTGGGTCCCACCTTATCTGTGTGAAACTCGACACCGCGCGATAATCTTCCACCGATGACCTCTCGCGCGATGACCATCCATCGATGTCTCATCCTGGCGGACGACCGATGTTTCTTCCTGGAAAACGACCGATGTGTCCCTCATCCTGGCGATGACCGTCTGTCTCTCATACTGGCGATGACTGACGTGCCTCATCCTGGTGATGACTGATTCCTCATCCTGGCAGACAACCGATGTCTCATCCTGGAGGACCACCGATGTCTCACCCTGGCAGACCACCGATGTGTCTCCCATCCTGGTTGATGACCGATGTTCCTCTCATCCTGTTGGCGATCTCTTATCGCCCTTGTGTGTGACGAGAACACATCGCCTTACTCTGCTCACCGATGTCACATCGTCACACCTTGCTGAAGGTTCTTCATCCCACTATGTTACGTCTAAGGTATCACCTCCACATGGCTTGGTGACGTCGGTAGCTTCACATTTCCAAGAGTAGATCAACACCACTCCTCTTGCTCCCATGCATGCAACACTAAGGGCGATCTCTTATGCTCAAGCATAGAGCTTCGCATGCACAGCGTATCTAAGGCTTAACTCACACCTTGATACGCGTGGTTTTGTGGAACCCACTCTGGTTGATCCAGCATCTTGACCACATACTACGTGCACTCCCGTCGATCACGTACACCCTAGGCGATTGGCAATCATGTCTCCTCTAGGCAACAAGCGATTATGTGCCAGAGAAGTCGGAGATCGCCTCCGTCTTCAATAACGGCGATCTCGTAGAAGACTTCTTAGCTACACTTTTCTTCCTTTACTCTTCTTGATCCACATGTCTTCCTCGAGCACATCCACGTGATTACCTCACGATAAAGTCATCGCACCTGACTACTATGTTAATACAATGGTAAGCCGACCGACCTCTACCAGCTGACCCCAGACCTTGGGCGACGTCCGAGGTCCGACCACTACGAAACTTCATTTACCAGTTCTTTGTATTTTAAATAATAACATCTTCTGAAATTATTTAAATATAACACTTTCATTCCAATTAAAGTTTCTAGGTCCTTACATGTTTGCTCTATAGCTGGTAGATGCGTTAAAGCTTTGTTTGATTCTGGAGCGACACACTCTTTTGTGTCAAGTCTGTGTGTAGCCGAGTTGGGTCTTCTAGTGAAGGAGTTGCCGTTTGAGCTGTTGGTCTCTGCACCTGCATCAGGACAGGTTTTGACCTCTACAGTTTGCTCTGAATGTCCAGTAATAGTAGAGGGACGCAGGTTCAAAGTAAATTTGATCTGTCTACCCCTTCAGGATCTGGATGTTATCCTAGGAATGGATTGGCTATCTGCCAATCACATTCTCATAGATTGCGGTAAACAGAGAATAGCGTTTTCGGACTTCCAAGAGTCAGACGTGATATCTGCTCAGCATGCGTGGTCGGAGTTGAAGGAAGGGTCGAGGTGCTTTGTGATCCTAGCTCAAATGGAAGTGAAGAATGAAGAAGACATAAGCAGTATACATGTGGTGAAGGATTTCATGGATGTATTTCTAGAAGAAATACCTGGGTTGCCTCCTAAGAGAGAAGTGGAATTCTCTATTGATTTGGTACCTGGAGCTGGACCAGTGTCAATGGGACCTTACAGAATGGCTCCAGCCGAGTTGATAGAACTAAAGAAGCAAGTCGAAGATTTGTTAGAGAAGCGACTCATCAGACCTAGTGTATCTCCATGGGGGGCTCCAGTGCTTCTAGTTAAGAAAAAGGATGGAGGGTCTCGGTTGTGTGTGGATTACAGGCAGTTGAATAAGTTGACCATCAAGAACAAGTATCCTCTGCCTAAAATTGATGATTTGATGGATCAATTGCATGGAGCCTCGGTGTTCTCAAAGATTGATCTGAGAACTGGATACCACCAAATTTTGGTGAAGGCTGAAGATGTTCAGAAGATGGCATTTAGGTCTCGTTATGGACACTATGAGTATGTGGTGATGCCGTTTGGAGTAACAAATGCTCCAGCTCTGTTCATGGATTACATGAATAGAATTTTTCGTCCTTTCTTGGATAAGTTTGTTGTAGTCTTTATAGATGACATACTTATTTATTCAAGGACCGAGGAAGAACATGAAGAATATCTGAAGACAGTGTTGGAGATTCTGAGGGAGAAGCATTTATATGCCAAGTTCTCTAAGTGTGAGTTCTGGTTGAAGGAAGTCAACTTCTTAGGACATGTAATATCTGCTCAGGGGATCTCAGTGGATCCAGCCAAGGTAGAGGCAGTGCTTCAGTGGGAACTACCTAAGACAGTCACTGAGATAAGAAGTTTTGTGGGTCGAGCTGGCTACTATCGAAGGTTTATTGAAGATTTTTCCAAGGTAGTAACTCCTTTGACTCAGTTAACTCGCAAAGATCAACCTTTTGCTTGGACTGACAAATGTGAGCAGAGTTTCGTGGAGCTAAAGAAAAAATTGACTAGTGCTCCGGTGCTAGTGATCCCAAATGTAGGAAAACCTTTTGATGTTTACTGTGATGCTTCACATCAGGGTTTGGGATGTGTTTTGATGCAAGAGAAAAGAGTAGTTGCATATTCTTCAAGGCAACTCAAAGTTCATGAGAGGAACTATCCTACTCATGACTTAGAGTTGGCAGCGGTAGTGTTTGCCTTGAAGATTTGGAGGCATTATTCGTATGGAGCTCTGTTTCAGGTGTTTAGTGACCATAAAAGTCTGAAATATTTGCTCGATCAAAAGGAGTTGAATATGAGACAAAGAAGATGGATGGAGTTTCTAAAGGACTATGATTTCCAACTCATGTATCATCCAGGGAAGGCCAATGTAGTGGCAGATGCTTTGAGTAGAAAATCAATACAAGTATCAACCATGATGATTGAAGAGCAGAAGTTGATCGAGCAGTTCAGAGACTTAAACTTGGGAGTAGAATTCCATGTTAATCATATTAGTTGTAGTAAGTTAACTATAACTAATAATTTCATTGGAATGATAAAGGATAAGCAATTAGAGGATCCTAGTCTGAAGTGTACTGTGGAATTACTAGGCATCGATCAGGCTAAAGACTTTGTTATGGGAGATGACAGGGTCTTAAGGTTTAATGGCAGAATTTGCATACCTGCGAATGAAGAGTTGAAGAAAATGATCCTAGAAGAAGGTCACAAGAGTTGTCTTAGCTTACATCCAGGTATGAACAAGATGTACCAGGACTTAAAGAAGTCATTTTGGTGGTCGGGCATGAAGAAAGAAATCGCGCAGTATGTTGCTACCTGTTTGACATGTCAGAAGGCGAAGATAGAACACCAAAGGCCTGGTGGTTTGTTGCAGCAATTGGATATTCCTGAGTGGAAATGGGACAGCATTGCAATGGATTTCGTTACCCACTTACCTAGATCGGTAAGGGGTCATGATGCAATCTGGGTCATAGTTGATCGGCTGACGAAGAGTGCCCACTTTCTTCCAGTTAATTTGAGAATATCCATGGCCAAGTTGGCTCAGTTGTACATCAGAGAAATTGTGAGGCTACATGGAGTGCCTTCCAGCATTGTTTCGGATAGAGATCCCAGGTTCACTTCTCGATTTTGGAAGACTTTACAAGATTCCTTGGGAACTAAGTTGAGGATGAGCTCTGCATATCATCCTCAAACAGATGGACAGTCGGAGAGAACAATCCAGTCCTTGGAAGATCTGCTGAGGACGTGTGTCTTGGACCAATTAGGAAGCTGGGATGAGATGTTGCCGCTGGTGGAGTTTACTTATAATAACAGTTATCATACCAGTATTGGGATGGCGCCATATGAAGCCTTGTATGGGAGGAAATGCAGAACCCCTTTATGTTGGTACTAGGAGGGCGAAGCAGTCTTGGTCGGGCCAGAATTGATTCAACAGACAACTGAGAAGGTGAAACAGATAAAAGATAGAATGAAAGCTTCTCAAAGTCGGCAGAAATCCTATGCAGATCAGAGGAGAAAACCTTTGGAGTTTGCTGCTGAGGAGCATGTGTTTATGAGAGTGACACCGACCAAGGGTGTAGGACGAGCTATCAGATCGAAGAGGCTGTCTCCTAAGTTTGTTGGACCATATCAGATTCTAAGGAGGATCGGTCCAGTGGCTTACGAGATTGCTTTACCTCCCCAATTAGCAAATCTGCATAATGTCCTTCACGTATCACAGCTAAGGAAGTGTCTTGCAGACCCTAGTCACGTGTTGGAAGTGGACGATGTGCAGATCAAGGATAACTTGTCGTTTAAAGCAAAACCAGTTAGGATTGACGATCAGCAAAGTAAACAGCTCAGAGGCAAGACAATCAACCTAGTAAAGGTGGTGTGGGATGACAGATCGGATGATTCAACATGGGAATTAGAAGAAACCATGAGAGAAGCCTATCCCTACCTCTTTTCCTAGTAAGTCAATTTTCGGGGACGAAAATTTTTCTTGTTGCGGAGAATGTAAGGATCTAGAAATTTATTTGGAATAGAAGTGATATATTTTAAATGATTTCTGAATATGTTATTATTTAAAATGAAAAGAGGTTGTAATAGAAAATTCATAGTAGTCAGACCTCGGACGTCGCCCAAGGTCTGAGGGCGTTAGGGTAGAGGTCGGTCGGTTGGGCCATAGTGGGTTCCAGGAAATCACATGTACCCAGGTGTGATTTGAACATTAGGTACGCTATGCATGTGAAACTCTATGCTAGAGTATAAGAGATTGACCTTAGTGTTGCATGCATTGACGCGTGAGGAGTTGGTACCAACCTGTCATCGGTCGTCTTCCAGGATGAGGCATCGGTCGTCCGCTCGGATGAGGCATCGGTCGTCTGCCAGGATGAGGCATCGGTCATCAGTCATCCGCTGGGAGGATAAACGTAACGGTCATCGCGCGATGTCGTGTTTCACACAGATAAGGTGGGGCCCAGGCTCCCAGCATGAGCATTCTGCATGCGTGACACGTAGTCAGTAAGAGTGCTTCAGAACAGTTGGCACCAGAGAGTTGGTATGGAAAGTGACCTAGAGTTAGTGTGCGCAGAGACCCACGTGGCCATCCTGTTAGAGGAAACCCACACGCAAGGTTGCTCAGAGAGTGGGTGATGGCCGTGAAGGCTACAGAGCCGTTCGACCATAATAACTAAGGGAATAAGCTCATTTCGTTCCCCTTCTCCTTTCTCCTCCTTCTCTCAACGTCACGGACGCCTCCCTCACCAGTTTGATGACCGCAACTGCCACTGGACTGTGGCGTTTTTCTCTGCAAGTTTTCCGATCAGGACGCTAAAACAGCGTAAGTCGTTTTACTCTGTTTTTCGAGTCGATTCTGAACTTGAGAGGGTTGCCTCTGCATAGGCGTTGCATGCGACTCTCTTAGCTTTAGAAATCGTCTCTGTTAACGTAGAAAATGAGTAGTATAGTCAGTTTTGTGATTAAGGCTCCATGGTGCAGGTTAGGACATCTTTAAGTTTCGGTGGGTTTGGAGCTCTTAGTGAGTTTTTACGCAAGTCCAGGTAAGGGAAGCTAGATTTATTTTCAATAAACCTTAAGCTAGAAGATTCTGATGTTGGGGTGACGTGGTCGCCGGTTTCAAACTTTCTTGCACGATGCTCTGTTTTATGTGTGAATCGGAATTTGTTTGAGCTTGAAAATGTGATACTTTAAATATGGTAGATGCTGTGAAATGCATATGATCTTCTAAATCTTGAACTTTAGTATGATTTGGATTGTTTAGAAACGGTGTAAAAATATGTATGATTGACTGGTTCAAATTGTGTGTTGTATGATATATGGAGTAATGTGAAAAGTGGGATCAAGGCATAGTATTTTCAGGAAAGAAAATACCGTGTAAGATTGTGTAGAGTGTGCATTGACCGGTGATTTGTCTAGAAGGAGATATCCTGACTCTCCTGATATAATGGAATCATATAGATGAAGTTATTCAGGCGTTGAGAGTCGAAGGAGGTTCATATGTATGGGTAAGTTGTTTGAAAGATAACTAACTTGACCTGTTGTATGGATTAACCCTGTCGTACTAGGAGAGTGATGATATTGAGATTGAGATTATTTTTATGCGCATAGCTTGTGGATTTCACAGCGACCCTGTGTGGATTTCACAGTGGTGTAGTATGACAGGTGCAAATCTCTGAGTCTAGTCAATGCACGAGTCTTCCGGAAGTAGTGTCAAGTGTCTATGGGTGATGAATCAGTGGAAGTCTAACGTGAGAAAGAGAAATATTGCAATTTGATAGACACTTGAAGGAATTGTGAAATGTGTGAATATTTGATGGTTTACATTGATGCAAAATTTCATATTTAAAGTTTTAAAAATATCTAGCTTACCCCCTTTGGTTTTTTTTGTGGTTGTTTTCTTTAAAACTGTGATGATCGTGTATAATTTACACAGGAGCAGATGATGTTGCATGTAGTAGAGCTCCTCAGTGAGCACCTTGGAGGAAGGGATCGTCTGTCCTGAATGTTGTATCTTGTTTTATTTTGAAAACTTTTGATATATATATATATATATATATTAAACTCCCTGCGAGGAGAGATGTTATTTTGAGATACAATGTATGGAATAGATTAATTTTATTATATATATATATATATATCTATATAAATATGGATATTTTTGTTTTACTTTTATTTTATTATATAAAAATGAATAAGATTTTGAGGGGCGTTACATGTCCATTCCCAATCCATGGCCACAAACACATAACTTTCATCTTCTTTCATCTTCCATAGTCATTTCAATCGGTAGTTTTGATTCTATGTCTTGTTCTTGAATTTCAATTGCTTCTTTTGTTTTAATTTGTGTTTCCATTCTGTTTTTTGTGTTTAAATTCTGCACCTATTCTTTTTTTGAGTTCAGCACCTTGTTCTTCATTCATTCATCACCATTAATTGTGTTTTAACCTTGGACCTTTGGAAATGAACCTTCACATCTACTTAACACTTGTTAAGTTAATCTCCAGTGGGGATTTTCCTTAGGTGACTTACTCTAAATTGCTATGAATCTTTATCCTAATTCTAAGAAAGTGTCACAAATATAATGAACCTAAAATCAACTCACATCATGTGGTATCATGAGCTATGGTGATGTTTTGTTCTTGTTGAGTTGAATTGACACTTTCTATTCAAGCAATTTCCATTTTTCCAACACTTTATTTTTGTGCAGAATTTTTTTTTAGGTTCCTTGTTGTGTTAGCTAGTTTGTTTTTGCTTTAATTTGAGTCTTTCCTTGCTGTTTTAATTGGTGCAAATTAATTGTGTTTGAGTCATTTTGCTTTTTGAATCCATAGAAGTTTTGTCAAGTCATGTTTCTCCTAAATTGTCATCACTTCTATGTAGTACTTTTCTTGATAATTTTTGGTTGATTGCTTTTAATTTTGAGTGCAGTTTCTAATCTGTTTTGTTGAGCCTTTGGTGCATTTTAATTTTAGATTTGAGTTCATGCTTGTGTGATAGATCCATACAAGTTCCCATACATCAATTCTTTTGTGTCTTTGAAGTTTCTTAATATTGTTTTAATTCCAAATTAGGCTTCCTCTGTTTTTGTTGAAACTGTGCTGGCTGTTTTTGTTTACAGAATTTAATTCCGTTTATGAAAAATTCTGAAATTCTAGATCTAAACAGATTGATGTGTTAGAAAAAAGTGAAAAAAAAAGTGAAGAAAAATTCAAAATAGAAAAAAATGATAAATCAAATACAATCAGTATGCAATTCTGGCGTAAAAAAAACGGTGAAGTGGCATCAGATTTGAAAAATTTATCACAATTTATTGATGCATCATTTTGGTGTGATTCTAGCGCCAAATTTTTGCTAAGATCTTGAAATTTCTGTGGTTTAAATTTCAAATTCAAATTTGAATTATCCAGCTCAGCATAATTTTTTTAAGTCACGCATTTTGACACCTTAATATTCTGTAGTATTGTTTTGGTTTTGTTAATCCAATTCTAGTACCATTCTCTAGGTTCTCTTTGTGTACTACCTTTTATTGAGTGCCTTATTTTCTTTGCTTGTCATTTTCATTCAATATTCTTTTCCAAAGTTTTGTCATCTTTACTTTCACTTTGGTTTAGCTTTTCTTGCCTATACCTTTTCTTGCTTGTCTTTCTTGTTTCCTCTAGTTTTGTGGTGAATTGTTCTTTGAGTAAGTGTGGTTTGATTTGGCATCTTTCACTTGAGGCTCATCCAATCCACAAGAGAGGCTTGGTAAAGGAAGGATATATTTTCTTGGAGTGGTTTGAGAGATTTTACATCATTGCCGCAAGCTATATTTGCTTTTCACCTTGTTTTTCTAACTTTGTTTTCTATAATAGTTTCTTCTTTGTGTTTTTGTGTTTCATTTTATCATGGCTAATATTTCTAGTGGAGAATCATCTAAGCTTCACTCACCTCAAAAAGCATACCTAATTGGTGAATTAAAGGATGCTAAACTAACAATTGCACAAAAAGATGAGGCATTAAGACAAATGGAGGCAAGGCTCCAAAGATTGGAGTTGGACCGTGAAGATCATCATCACAACCATGAGAGAAGACACCATCATCATCATAGGCATACCTCAAGGTCTTCTCAAAGTTCTTATGGATATCATGAAGAAACCAATTGGAGGATGCATCACAATCATGAAGATAGGCACCAAAATGTAGCTAAGCCTTTTATGCCTTATGTAAAATAACCTAGTTTTAGTGGTGAAGGAGATCCTAATGTGTATTTAGCATGGGAGGCTAAGGTAGAACAAATATTTTTTGTACATGAGGTCCAAGAAGATCAAAAGGTTAAGCTAGCCTCCCTAGAATTTATGGACTATGCCATGCAATGGTGGCACAAAACTCTCATGGACATTGGGCTAAACAAGAGACCGCCCGTGGTCTCTTGGGATGATTTAAAAGTTTGCATGCGTGCTAGATTTGTGCCTCCACACTTTAGGAAAGACCTATTGTTGAAGCTCCAACGGCTTCACCAAGGAACGCTAAGTGTGGATGCTTATTATAAAGAACTTGAAACGCTTTTAACTAGAGCCAATATGCATGAGAATGATGAAGCTAAAATGGCTAGATTTGTTAGTGGTCTTAGAAGGGATATCCAAGATGTTGTAGAACTTAATGAGTATTCTTCTTTAGAAAATTTGGTTCACTTTGCCATCAAGGTAGAATCTCAACTTGCAAGGAAAAATTCTTTTAAACATACTCATAATGATGGCTTTTACAATTCATCTTGGAAAAACAAAGGAAAATCTTTTTCAAAATTTCCTTCAAAAGATTCTACTTTCAAAACTAGAGATACTAAGCCTTCAACTTCTCTTCCTAAATCACCAACTAAATTTTCAAGTAAAAAGTGCTTTAAATGTTTAGGCTATGGTCATATAGCGGCTAATTGTCCTTCCAAAAGGAATATGATGATGCGTGATGGGGTGGTTGTGAGTGAGCATAGTTTGGATTCCTCTAGACCTTCAACACCTCCTAGGTCCCCAAGTGAGCATGAGAGTGAAAGTCCACTTGAAGGCGACTTATTAGTAGTGAGACAAATGCTTGGCCAAGTTTTAAAACCCTTTGATGAAAGCCAAAGAGAAAATATTTTGCATACAAGATGTCTCATTAATGATAAGTTGTGTTCTTTGATAATGGATGGGGGAAGTTGTGCTAATGTGGCTAGATCAAGAGTAGTAGATAAGCTTGGATTGTCTACTATCTCTCATACAAAGCCCTACAAACTACAATGGTTAAGTGAGGTTGGAGAAATCATAGTTAACAAGCAAGTCCTCATTGCTTTTTCAATTGGTAAATACAAAGATGAGGTCTTGTGTGATGTTGTCGCAATGGAAGCAACACATGTTCTTTTAGGTAGGCCATGGCAATATGATAGAAAAGTTTTTCATGATGGCTTTACCAACAAAATTTCTTTTAACTTCCATGGGCACAAGGTCATACTTAAGTCTCTCTCTCCAAAGGAAGTCCATGAGGACCAAATTAAAATGAAGGAAAAGAGAGATATTGAAAATGATAAAAAAAGTTCAAAGAGAAGCCTTCTCATGACAACTCAAGAGGTAAAAAAGGCAATAGTTGGTCAAAAGCCTATTTTTTTAGCTATTCCTAGTGTCCTTGATTGGGAGTCGGCTAAGGATAGTCCCACATGTTTGGACAATTTGGTAAAGGAATTTGAAGATGTGTTTCAAGATCCTCCTAATGGCTTACCACCTTTAAGAGGGATGGAACACCAAATAAACTTCATTCCCGGGGCTTCTTTACCAAATCGCCCAGCATATATGACCAATCCCAAAGAGACCAAAGAAATTCAACAACAAGTTGAGGGATTAATTGCTAAGGGATGGGTACAAGATAGCATGAGCCCATGTGCTATGCCTGTCATCCTTGTTCCTAAAAAGGATGGGTCATGGAGAATGTGTACGGATTGTCGCGCTATAAATAACATTACAATCAAATATAGGCATCCCATTCCTAGGTTAGATGACTTGTTGGATGAATTACATGGGTCTAAAATATTTTCCAAGATTGATCTTAAGAGTGGTTATTGTTATAATTAAGCAGGGTCTGAAGATCAAGAGGGGAGGGGTGAATTGATCTTTTAAAATTTTTGACTTCTGTTTAACAGAGATTAAAAGAACAGATTGATTTCAAACAAAACAGATTTATTTTTCAAATTACCTTTGTACAAGCAGAACTTAAAAACATATTGATTTTAAGCAAAACAGATTTATTTTTCCAAATCACCTTCGTACAATCAGAACTTAATCAAACAAGATTTTACTCAATTAGAAGGAACAGCAGAACACACTTGTCCAGATATTTGCAAGAAGGTTTCAACCAAGAGAAGAACAGTTCTTATTAAACCCAGAATTAACAGATTCAATTTCACATGAACAGATTTATTTTGGACAGTTATCAATTCAAATTCCAGAAATAAGTGCAAGGAAGGAAAGAAGATTGCACACAAGTTTTTATATTGGTTCACTCATCAAGAGCTACATCCAGTTCACCTTACACCAAGGTGAAATCCACTGAACACATACAACAATTACAGCATATACAGCAGTTCTTGAAACCTACAAGAACACTCACATACAAGGATGAAAAACACCTATTTCAGCACACCTTGCACTCCAAGAAACCCAATCAAGGAGTGACTAACACTTACACCTTTACAACAAATGAGAAAGGAAAAATTACACCTGAAAAGAAGATGCAAGAACTCAAACCAGTAGTTCAATCTGCTGCAGAAACTGCACCAGCACCTTCACAAAGCACAAGGTTTTCCTAGAACAAGCACACTTGAAATTCCTTTTGAAAACCTTTCACAAAAGCGTTTTGATCCTTCTTTTCTTTCAGAACTTGTTTGACCTCATTTGAAAACGTGATTGCTCAGTGTGTTTTTTCTGAGAGAGAGAGACCTTTGCCTTTTAAAGAAATCAGATTCTAACTGTTTTTAAAAAACCAGTTGAAAACAGTTTGGGAAACAACGGATTCTGTGCACATCTTAACAGATTTATTTTCTGAAAGGCTCCCAACTCAGTTAACTGAAATAACTGAATTGACTTCCCTTTGGTGCCCTAACAGAATATCAAAAAAAGCTTTTAATTACTCTAAGTGCCTGATCTAAGCTTGCTTTGGCAACTAGAACAGATTATCCCGATGACGGATGACCGATCGTGCCACATTACTTCCCCAATGACCGATGATCAATCGTACCACATTACTTCCCCAATGACCAATGACCGATCGTACCACATTACTTCCCCAATGATCGATGACTGATTGGTTCCTCATTACTTCCCCAATGACCGATGACCGATTGGTTCCTCATTACAGCCCAATGACCGAAGGCAACTTTATAACATCCTAAGCCTAAAAACAAAATTCACTTAAGACTTATTACAAACTATAAAGCACCAAAGCAATTTTCTTCATCAAACACACTTTAAGCCAAGGTTGGGAAGAAGCTTCCTTCAACTTCAACAATCTCCCCCTGTTTGATGGATCTCGGTTGCTTTGAAGAAAGATCAATACCTCCCTATACCACTGCAGCTTATAAGATCAGCTATTTTTTTTTTACCCAGATGACCGATCGGTGCCATAAGATCAGCTCCCCGGATGACCGATTGGTGCCATAAGATTAGCTATTTTTCTCCCCCTTTGGATTCATCAAACAGCATGGAAGCAGAGGATAAAGAAACAAACCCTGCATGAAACCTTGCTACGGGTTCAGTGGAGTTTCTTACACAACTCCTATAGAATTGCATCTTATTGAAGCCTTGCAGTCCAGTAGTGTTGCCCTTGCTTACTTTCAGTCCAGAATATTTAATTCCACCCACATTGCTCCAGATTTCTCTGGTGATTTTCAGCTTTACTCCTTTTACATGGGAGACCAGAGCCCTCTTGTTCAAGGTTGCTGTAGAACACTTTTACATGGTCTGGATAGACATTTCCAGGAATCCTTTCAGCTTTTGATGCTTGAGCATATCCTTGGCTTCTACTAGATTTTCTTCCCTCATCCATGAAAATTCAAGCACCTTAGGGACATTGATTTGCTTTCTTCCAGTTTCATGTATAAACCTGGTCATTGCCTCTAAATCTCCAGCAGACCAGTTCTCTAGAATGCCTTGGCTGTTTTGGGCTTGCTCCTTTGATTTCTTCTTTCTGTATGAAGAGGATGCCATGCTTAATCTGCTGTTTCTTACACCTGGACAGCTAGTGAATTAAGTGAGAAGCTATGAGAGGAAAGATTTAAGAACAAATTTATATAGAGCTTTAAACCAGATTATAAGGTTCACGGGTTTTGAATGCAGAATCAGCAAAATCAGGTGTGAATCAGATTTTATTCATGAGGTACAGTCAATACAGTTTTGAAATAAGCAAGAATATATTGGAAATAACATGTTTCAGCTTGTTGGGTGTAAGGACCTGTAAAATTAAATTGGAATAAAAGGAATATATTTTAAATGAATTCTAAGTATGTTTTTATTTAAAATAAAAAGGAAGGAATGTGTAGCTTAGAAGACTATGAGATCGCCTGGTTAGTACATAATCGCCTGTCGCCTAGACTACACATGAATGCCAATCGCCAGTAGTGTGCAAGATCGCCAATCGCCTATGGTGCACATGATCGCCGAAAGTGCACTCAGTATGTGGTCAGGATACTGGATCAACCAGAGTGGGTTCCAAAAACCACGCGTATCAAGGTGTGGGTTAAGCCTTAGATACGCTGTGCATGCGAAGCTCTATGCTTGAGCATAAGAAATCGTCCTTAGTGTTGCATGCATGGGCGCACGAGGAGTAGTGCTGATCTACTCTTGGAAATGTGAAGCTACCGACGTCACCAAGTCATGTGGAGATGATACCTTGGACGTAACATAGTGGGATGAAGAACCGTCAGCAAGGCGTGGCGATGTGTCGTCGGGCATCGCCAGGGCGCGAGAGACATGCGGGCATCGCCAGGGCGCGAGGCATGCGGGCATCGCCGGGCGCGAGGCATGCGGGCATCGCCGGGCGCGAGGCATGCGGGCATCGCCGGGCGCGAGGCATGCGGGCATCGCCAGTCGCGAGGCATGCGGGCATCGCCAGGGCGCGAGGCTTGCGGGCATCGCCAGGGCGCGAGACATCGGTCGTCTCCCAGGGAGAGACATCGGTCATCCGCCAGGATGAGACATCGGTGGATAGTCATCGCGCGAGCGGTCATCAGTGGAAAGTTATCGCGCGATGTCGAGTTTCACACAGATAAGGTGGGACCCAGGCTCCCAGCATGAAACGTCCTGCATGCGCAACACGTAGACAAAAAGGGTGGTTCAGAATAGTGACATCAAAGTGTTGGCATGCGTAGAGGCACGCGTGGTCGTACTGTTCAGGGAAGCGTGCACGCAAGCTTCCCTGCAGAGTGGGTGGTGGCAGCGGCTTTTGTGGACAAGTTGGTTTAGATTCAAAAACTCACTTCTGAGAGGGAGAACGTTGCTGTGGTTCAAGAGTGACAGAGTGAGTCTACCTTCATCCTCCTCTTTTCTCTCCTTCGCACTGCGATTCATACTTCCTCAAGCACCAGTGCGACGAGCGACGACTGCACTTGGATACTTGGGGACTTCTCTGCGAGTTTTCCGTCAGAACGCTAGAACAGAGTTAAGGCATCCTTAAGCTTCGGCGGGTTTTGGAGCTCTTGGTGTTTTGCGCAAGTCCAGGTAAGGGAAGCTAGCATTTTCGTTTATAAAAACGTTAGGCGAGTAGGTTCTGAAGTGAGGGCGACGTGGTCGCCGATTTTCATATGCTTTTCACGATACTCTGTTTTTATGTGTGGGGCGACGTAATCGCCGGTTTTAATGCTGTTTTCAAAATCCCCTGTTTTAGTGTCGTGTGAAACCGTTTGAGATTGAAATGTGATATTCGAAAATCTGAACCTTGGAATGAGTGTTGCTATGATTGGAATCGTTCATTTAAGTGTTATATGATGTGTTGAATGTTGTGAATGTGGGATCAAGACATAGTATTTTCAGGAAAGGAAATACCGTGTTGAGATTGGTTATGAGGTGTATTGATCAGTGAGTATCCTGTGAATGAGACGATCCTGACTCTGCTGATATGATGGAGTCACATAGATGAAGTCATTCAGTTGGTGAGAGTCGAAGGAGGTCCATATGTATGGGTAAGTCGTTTGAAAGATAACTGACTTGACTTGTTATATGGATTAACCCTGTCATACTGTGAGAGTGATGAGATTGAGATTGAGATTATGTTGATGCGCATGGCTGTGGGAACATTACAGCAATGAAGTATGACAGGTGCAGGTCTCTGGATGCTAAGTTCAACGCACGAGTCTTCCGGAAGTAGTGTCTGTGTGTGATGAGTCAGTGGAAGTCTGACGTGAGAAATGAGAAACATTGAAATTGATAGACACTTGATGAATTATGTGAATTGAATGACTCTTGAGGAACTATGAAATATGTGATTACTAGATGGTCATGTGAAGGGAATGAGAAAGTTGATGGTTTTTACGTGGGTGTCTTAAATTTGTTTTATCTTGATTTTAAAGTTCATATCTAAATTCTCTTTCAAATATCTAGCTTACCCTGTGTTTTTGGTGTTGTGTTTGGCTTTTTCTTAAACCTGTGATGATCGTGTATAATTTACACGGGAGCAGATGATGTTGCAGGAAGTAGAGCTCCTCAGTGAGTGGTCGCCGGAAGGAGATCGCCTGTTTCTGTTTCTGTTAGGCGATCACCCCTTTTTCTGTTTTCTGTTAGGAGATCGCCTTTTCTGTTAGGAGATCGCCTGTTTTTCTATTTTGCTGTATTTTGTTTAAGTTTTGGAAAACTGACCGGTATGTATTAAACTCCCTGTGAGGAGAAATTTCATTATATATATATATATACATATGTTCACTTCAATATTATTGTTTTACCTTTATTTCATTTTATAATTATGAAAAGCATTTGGCGGGATGTTACATTGGGTCAAATCTGTTACATAATCAAAGATATCAAATCAGTTAGGATATCCACACATGAATGTTATAAAACCAATGGTCAATAACCATAAGGCAGTCAATTGTCAAAGAGAGAGAGAAGCGTAATTATTTCTCTTTCCTAGTCAAGTCAGCAAATCTGAAACAGAAAAACAACATGTTACAGCATAAGATAACAGATTTAAAATATCACTGCAGTGGACAGTTTAAGCTGATAATACCCAATTCGTTTAACAAGAAATAAAACCTATCTTTATCCAGAGGTTTTGTAAACAGATCAGCCAATTGAAACTCAGTACTAATGAATTTAATATCACAAATACCATTAGCTATATTTTCTCTTAAGAAATGATGTCTAATCTCTATGTGCTTTGTTCTTGAATGTAACACAGGATTTTTAGACAGGTTTATGGCACTAGTATTATCACAATTAATAGGTATCTTGTTTAACAGTATTCCATAGTCACTTAGCTATTGCCTTAGCCATAATGTTTGAGCACAGCAGCTTCCAGCAGCAATGTATTCTGCTTCTGCTGTAGAGAGGGCAACACAAGCTTGTTTCTTGCAATGCCAAGAAATCAAGCTTGATCCTAGCATGTGACATGTTCCACTAGTGCTCTTTGTAAGGACCTGTAAAATTGAATTGGAATAAAAAGGGTTATATTTTAAAAGAATTCTATGTATGTTTTATTTAAAATAAAAAGGGAGGAAAAGTTAAGTTTAGAAGGCTATGAGATCGCCGGTCGCCTGCTACACATGAGCGCCAGGTGGACGTCGCCAGGGCGCGAGGCATGCAGGCATCGCGCGGGCGCGAGAGGCATGCGAGCATCGCGCGGGCGCGAGAGGCATGCGAGCATCGCGCGGGCGCGAGGCATGCAGGCATCGCGCGGGCGCGAGAGGCATGCGAGCATCGCCAGGACGCGATGCATGTGGACGTGGCCAGGGCGCGAGAGTTATGAGGTCGTCGCCAGGGAAGACATCGGTCGTCTCCCAGAGGAAGACATCGGTCGTCTTCCAGGGCGAAGGAGGCATCGATCGTTCGCCAGGATGAGTCAGCAGTGGAAAGTTATCGCGCGACGTCGAGTTTCACACAGAGTAAAGTGGGACCCAGACTCCCAGCATGAAACGTCCTGCACACGCACCACGTAGACAAAAAGGGTGGTTTAGAGTGGTGACATCAGAATGTTGGCATGCGCAGGAGACACTCGCGGTCGTACTGTTCAGAGCAGTGGTTGGCATGCACAAGCGACAACAGTGGTAGTACTGTTCAGAGCAGTGGTTGGCATGCACCAGAGACAACAGTGGTGTACTGTTCAGGGCAGTGGTTCTCAGACTTTCCTGCAGAAGGGGTGGCAGCAGCAGCATGCGTGGACAGGTAAGTTGGGATTCAAAAGCCACTACGGGAAGGCAAAGAACGTTACAGACTCAAGAGTGTTAGAGTGAGTGCAAACTTCCTCCCTCCCTTCTTCCCTTCCTTGCGTTGAGACTCAGGCAACCTCCAGCATCAGTGCGACAAGCGACGTTGCCCTTAGAGCACCTAAGAGGTTCTCTGCAAGTTCTACAGACCAGGCGCCGAAAACAGAGCTAAGGCATCCTTCAGGCTCGGTGGGTTTCGAGCTCGCGGTATTTTACGCAAGTCCAGGTAAGGGAAGCTAGACTTCATTTTCATTACAAGCTATAGTTTAGTTATTTCTGAAATGAGGGCGACGTGGTCGCCGGTTTCGTTTTCATCTGCGTGAATGCTTTGTTCCATGTGTTTGGGCGACGTGGTCGCCGGTTTTAAATGCAGACTTCGAAATACCCTGTTTTTGAACTAGATCGCCAGTTTTGGCGTTGTTTATGAACTCCCTGTTTTTGATGTTGCTTTGAAACGGTATGAGATTTAAATGAGATATTCGGAAATAAGAACCTTGGAGTGAGCTTTTGCTGTGATTGAAATTGTTCCTTTAAGTGCTATGTGATGTGTTGAATGTGGTGAATGTGGGATCGAGGCATAGTATTTTCAGGAAAGAAAATACCGTGTAAGATCGTGTAGGATGTGCATTGATCGGTGATTCCTAAGGGGATATCCTGACTCTGCTGAGAAAATGGAATCACATAGAGGAAGTTACTCAGTTGGTGAGAGTCGAAGGAGGTTCATATGAATGGGCGTCTCGTGTGAAAAAGAACGAGCTCCGCCTGTTCTATGGATTAACCCTGTCATACCGGGAGAACTATTGACATTGAGATTATATATGCGCATGCTGTGTGGATTCACAGCGACCCTGTGTGGATTTCACAGTGGTATGGTATGACAGGTGCAGATCTCTGAGTCTAATCAATGCATGAGTCTTCCGGAAGTAGTGTCAAGTGTCTTGTGTGCTGAGTCAGTGGTGGTCTGACATGTGAAATGAGGAACTTGAAATTGATAGACACTTGATACAGTTGTGAAATAGAATGACTCTGGAAAATATTGTGAAATGTATGACTTCTTGGCGATCAGGTGAAGGAAATGAGAAAATGTATAGTTTTACGTGCTTACCTTGAAATTGTTTTACCTTGATTTTAATGGTTATATATAAACTCTCTTTAAAATATCTAGCTTACCCTGCGTATTTTGGTTCTGTGGTTGTTTTTCTTAAAACTGTGATGATCGTGTATAATTTACACGGGAGCAGATGATTTTCCAGGAAGTAGAGCTCCTTAGTGTGTGGTCGCCGGAAGGAGATCGCCTGATTTCTGTTCTGGTAGCCGATCGGCTGTTTTGGGTCCTCTGATAGGAGATCGGCCTCGTCCGATAGGGGATCGGTCTCTTCCGATAGGAGATCGCCTGCTTTGTTTCTTTTACTGTAATTTGTTTATGTTTCTGGAAAATTTGACCGAATTTGTATTAAACTCCCGGAGAGGAGAAACTACATTTTATATATATAATATTTTGTTCACTTCAATCTATTTGTTACCTTTATTTTCATTATATACATTTGTATAGTATTTTGGCGGGATGTTACACTCTTTCTGTCAACCTTGCACCCTGCAAAATCAGAATCTGAAAAATAGTTTAAGTATAAGGAAACATGGTTAGGATACCATAGTCCAACAGATTTTGTACCTTGCAAGTATTTCAGAATTCTCTTGACTGCATTGTAGTGAGATTCCCTTGGATCAGATTGATATCTGGCACATAGGCATACAGCAAACATAATATCAGGTATGCTAGCAGTTAAGTACAACAGGGATCCAATTAAGCTTCTGAACTTGGATTGGTCAACAGGTTTTCCTGCACAGTCTTGGTCTAGTTGACAGCTTGTTGAAATAGGAGTGTTGATTGCCTTACCTTGATCCATATCAAACTTTTTCAGCAGCTCTTTGCAGTATTTTTCTTGACTAATGAAGATTCCATCCTTGAGCTGTGATGTGAATTCAAGAACATAATATGAAAAGTTCTTGACATTCTTAGGAGACATCTTGAGTTGGTCATATGAGAGGCACTTTCTCTTAGAATTGGATCAATGTTCTAAGACAAGAACTCACCAAAACTAATGCCAAAACACAATCTCAATTAGACGTTCCATCTATTGTCAAATTGAACCGATTGAAATACAAGAAAAAGGAAAAAAAACAGAACATAGGTGCTGGAAAATGAAAAAATGCTGGACAGATTTGAAAATAGGAACAAAAAACACCGAATAGAATTGCAAGATAAGAACAAAATAGGAAATGGAATGGAGAATGGATTAGAAGACTTATGAAGAGGAGACTTGGAGATGATCTCGCCACTTGAAGGTTGGATTGCTTCAAGATAAGAGTGTGATGCTGCCACTTGAGTTCCAAGAGCTCTCAAGATGAAGCAAGGAAGAAGAGACACACAAGTGCTCACAAATGCTCTCAAAAAAATGAGTAGAGTTTTCTTACTAATAATTTCCAATCTGCATATACAAGGGGCAGCACCTCTATTTATAGTTTTTAGGTGCTGAAATGCAAGCTAAAAGAAACCAAAATTCCCCCCAAATTCAAATGAAAAATGGCGCCTAACAAGACATGAGAAAGGTGTGATTTCTTTTCTCACTTTGGCACCTCCTATTTTAACTTCTACACCTATTTACTCACGCACCCCCCTCCTAATGCTCCTAACTAAAAAAACCTAAAGATGCTTTAACACAAGAGGTTTCTCATGTTTTCCTCTAAGCACCTTCACATAATGAAATTACAAAAAGGGAAAATAAACGTCCCCTAGCTCCTAATATTTTGAACATGCTTCTTGTGATCCTTTGAGGTTGACTTTGATCTCCATGAACGTCCTCAACCTCCTCTTCTTCGTGATGTTTGGCCTCCATGTCCTCTTGAGCTTGATCTCCATCAAGCTATTTCACTTGCAGGCCAAGGAAGAAGTTCATTTCCCCCAACATTGACATCTCAAACTCTCTCTTCATTGTATTGACAAAAGCTTCACACATTTCCTCATTGGTTGACCCAAAGATTATATCATCTACATACACTTGTACCAGAATAATATCTTCCCTTTTCTTCTTAATGAATAGAGTCTTGTCAGAATTAATGAATAGAGTCCAAGTATATCTAGAGAAGTCATCAACAATCACCAAAGCATAATAATTTCCAGCAAGGCTAGCAGTCCTAGATGGTCCAAATAAATCCATATGCAATACATCCAGAATTTTATTTGTAGAAACTATATCTTTAGATTTAAAAGAGGTTCTAATCTGTTTTCCTTTTACACATGCATCACACAACCTATTATTTTTAAAACATAGTTTTGGTAGACCAGAAACAAGGTCCTTAGACAACAATTTATTCAAGTGATCTGTATGGATATGAGCCAACCTCCTGTGCCATAGCCAAGACTCATCATTTTTTGACAGCAAGCATTCATTTTCAGAATTGTTATTAACAATGTCTAGGAGATAGATGTTGTTTACCCTTTTCCCTATGAACAGCACCTTACCAGAGTTCTGATTTGAAATTGTACATGTGTTAGCCTCAAAATTCACTCTGTATTCCTTATCACAGAGCTGGCTAATGCTGAGAAGGTTATGCTTCAAGACTTCAACATACAACACATTTTCAATTGCAGTAGAATCCTTGGTTCCAACATCTCCTCTACCAAGAATTTTTCCTCTATTGTTGTTCCCATATGTGACAAAACCTTCAGCCTTGAGTTTCAGACTTATGAACTGGGATAGATCACCAGTCATATGTTTTGAGCAGCCACTATCAAGGTACCACTGATTTTTCCTGCTGTTTTTCTGCAAAACAGATTACACATATGGTACCCCTCTTAGTATAGGGTCCAACATGATTAATACCTTTCCTTAGGAAGCCATTTGACTAAACCTTTAGGAACAAGATATTTTCTAGCCCTACATGTTCTTAATGTATGACCAGATTTCATGCAGTAGAAACAAGATGCAGTATGTACTGTATTTAATCTGTTAAAAGAGGAAAAACCTGTTTTAGCAGGAACAAAAAAACTGGACAGTTTCTTAATATTTTGCCTTGTTCCAGGATTATATCCTAATCCATTTTTATTGAAAACAGCATTTTGAGAACCCAGCAGTGTTTCAAGATTCTCTCTACCTTTGGTGAAATTTGATAAAGCTTTCAAAAGATATTCAACCTGATTTTCAAGTTTCTTACAATTTTCACATGTTTTGATGGATGCATGCAGGCAGGTTAATTCAAGACTAATTAACTCAGTTTTAGCTTTGTTTAGTTCTTCTTCAAGAGCCTTTACCTTAGGTTCAAGAACTTTATTAATTCTGGTCAGCTTATTACACATGACAGCAAGTCTATTGGCTTCATCATGAGTTTCCTTAAATGCAATTAAAAGCTGATCATAATTTTCAAAATCAATTGAGTAATTACTTATCGAGTCTGAAGTTGAACCTTCATCATTTGCCATGAAGCACAGATTTGCTTCTTCACTCTCATTTGAGGATTCACTTGTTAAAGATACATCATTATCCTCCCAAGATATGTAAGCCCTTTTTCCCTTGCCTTTTTCATTCTTCTTGCTTGCTGATTTTTCTTTATGTGGATTGTTTGGACAATCAGCTTTTATATGACCTGGTTTGCCACATCCAAAACAGGTGTAAGTAGAAGAATTAGAATCATTCTGTTTTGAATACCTTTTTCTTTGCTGTGTTCTGTCTCTAGTCTTCCTTTTAAGGAATTTGCTGAATTTTCTAGTGAGCAACCTTAAGGTTTCATCTTGTTCAGGATTCTCTTCTTCTTCTTCACTTGTGTCATGCTCCATGGTGGTCTTTAAGGCAATTCCTTTTGCTTTCTTCTCCACAGTTTCTTGGTCTTTCAATCTTTTCAGCTCCAATTCATGTTCCATCAGCTTTCCAAAGAGTGTTGCAGTGGACATCTTGGAAAGATCCCTTGATTTTGAAATTGTTGTTACCTTTGGCTACCAACTCTTATCAAGGCATTTCAATACCTTTATGTTGAGCTCTTCCTTATCAAAAACCTTGCCAAGACCCGTGAGATGATTTACAATGTGTGTAAATCATTTCTGTACATCTGCAATGCTCTCACCAGATTGCATTCTGAACAACTCATATTCCTGGATCAATGAGTGCTTCCTAGCTCGTTTAACATCTTCTGTGCCTTCATGAGTTACCTCCAGTATCTCCCACATCTCCTTGGTTGAGCTGCATTGAGATACCCTGAAGAATTCGTCCATATTAAGAGCAGATGTGATAATGTTCTTGGCTAAAGAATCATATTGAGCCTTCTTTCTTTCAACTTCACTCCATTTGGACCAAGGTTTCTTCACAGTTTCATCTTTCACAGTCTGCATAGGTATGAAAGGTCCACTCACCACAGCATCCCAGATGCCCATATCAATGGACTCCATGAAAATCTTCATCCTGATTTTCCAGAAAGCATAGTTGACTCCACCGAACATAGGAGGCCTATTGATGGATGCTCCCTCAGCAAAAGGCATCTTGAATTCAGACATATCTGCACAACTTGAGTAACCTTAAAGCCCTTGCTCTTGATACCAATTGTTAGAATTAAGCAGGGTCTGAAGATCAAGAGGGGAGGGGTGAATTGATCTTTTAAAATTTTTGCAACAGGAACTGACTTCTGTTTAACAGAGATTAAAAGAACAGATTGATTTCAAACAAAACAGATTTATTTTTCAAATTACCTTTGTACAAGCAGAACTTAAAAACAGATTGATTTTAAGCAAAACAGATTTATTTTTCCAAATCACCTTCGTACAATCAGAACTTAATCAAACAAGATTTTACTCAATTAGAAGGAACAACAGAACACACTTGTTCAGATATTTGCAAGAAGGTTTCAACCAAGAGAAGAACAGTTCTTATTAAACCCAGAATTAACAGATTCAATTTCACATGAACAGATTTATTTTGGACAGTTATCAATTCAAATTCCAGAAATAAGTGCAAGGAAGGAAAGAAGATTGCACACAAGTTTTTATACTGGTTCACTCATCAAGAGCTACATCCAGTTCACCTTACAAGAACACTCACATACAGGGCTGAAAAAAACCTATTACAGCACACCTTGCACTCCAAGAAACCCTATCAAGGAGTGACTAACACTTACACCTTTACAACAAATGAGAAAGGAAAAATTACACCTGAAAAGAAGATGCAAGAACTCAAACCAGTAGTTCAATCTGCTGCAGAAACTGCACCAGCACCTTCACAAAGCACAAGGTTTTCCTAGAACAAGCACACTTGAAATTCCTTTTGAAAACCTTTCACAAAAGCGTTTTGATCCTTCTTTTCTTTCAGAACTTGTTTGACCTCATTTGAAAACGTGATTGCTCAGTGTGTTTTTTCTGAGAGAGAGAGACCTTTGCCTTTTAAAGAAATCAGATTCTAACTGTTTTTGAAAAACTAGTTGAAAACAGTTTGGGAAACAACGGATTCTGTGCACATCTTAACAGATTTATTTTCTGAAAGGCTCCCAACTCAGTTAACTGAAATAACTGAATTGACTTCCCTTTGGTGCCCTAACAGAATATCAAAAAAAGCTTTTAATCACTCTAAGTGCTTGATCTAAGCTTGCTTTGGCAACTAGAACAGATTATCCCGATGACCGATCGTGCCACATTACTTCCCCAATGACCGATGACCGATCGTACCACATTACTTCCCCAATGACCGATGACCGATCGTACCACATTACTTCCCCAATGATCGATGACCGATTGGTTCCTCATTACTTCCGCAATGACCGATGAACGATTGGTTCCTCATTACTTCCCCAATGACCGATGACCGATTGGTTCCTCATTACTTTCCCAATGACCGATGACCGATTGGTTCCTCATTACTTCCCCAATGACTGAAGGCAATTTTATAACATCCTAAGCCTAAAAACAAAATTCACTTAAGACTTATTACAAACTATAAAGCACCAAAGCAATTTTCTTCATCAAACACACTTTAAGCCAAGGTTGGGAAGAAGCTTCCTTCAGCTTCAACAGTTATAACCAAATCTGGATTAAACCGGGGGATGAATGGAAAACCGCTTTTAAGACCAAATTTAGTTTATATGAGTGGTTGGTCATGCCTTTTGGCTTGACTAATGCTCCTAGTACCTTCATGCGACTCATGCATCATGTCTTAAGACCATTCACTGGCAAGTTTGTTGTGGTTTATTTTGATGATATTCTTATATATAGTTTTTCTTTGAAAGATCATGAGAAGCATGTAGGGAAGTTTTAGAAACCCTTAGGAAGGAACATTTATATGCTAATCTTGCTAAATGTATGTTTGCACTTGATCATATAGAATTCCTAAGGTTTGTTGTAAGTTATAAAGGGGTGCATGTTGATCAAACAAAGGTTGCAGCTGTAAGGACCTGTAAAAATTAAATTGGAATAAAAGGAGTATATTTTAAATGAATTCTAAGTATGTTTTTATTTAAAATAAAAAGGAAGGAAAGTGTAGCTTAGAAGACTATAAGATCGCCTGTCGCCTAGACTACACATGAACGCCAAATCGCCTGTAGTGTACATGATCGCCAATCGCCTATGGTACACATGATCGCCGAAAGTGCACTCGGTATGTGGTCAGGATACTAGATCAACCAGAGTGGGTTCCAACAACCACACGTATCAAGGTGTGGGTTAAGCCTTAGATACGCTGTGCATGCGAAGCTCTATGCTTGAGCATAAGAAATCGTCCTTAGTGTGGCATGCATGGGCGCACGAGGAGTGGTGCTGATCTGCTCTTGGAAATGTGAAGCTACCTACGTCACCAAGTCATGTGGAGATGATACCTTGGACGTAACATAGTGGGATGAAGAACCTTCAGCAAGGCGTGGCGATGTGTCGTCGGGCATCGCTAGGGCGCGAGGCATGCGGGCATCGCCAGGGTGCGACGCATGCGGGCATCGCCAGGGCGAGACATCGATCGTCTCCCAGGGAGAGACATTGGTCGTCCGCCAGGATGAGACATCGGTGGATAGTCATCGCGCGAGCGGTCATCGGTGGAAGGTTATCACGCGATGTCGTGTTTCACACAGATAAGGTGGGACCCAGGCTCCCAGCATGAAACGTCCTGCACGCGCGCCACGTAGACAAAAAGGGTGGTTCAGAATAGTGACATCAGAGAGTTGGCATGCGCAAGAGACACTCGTGGCTGTACTGTTCAGGGAAGCGGTTGGCATGCGCAAGAGACACTCGTGGTCGTACTGTTCAGGGAAGCGTACACTCAGGCTTTCCTGCAGAGTGGGTGGTGGCAGCAGCATGCGTGGACAAGTAGGCTTAGATTCAAAAACCCACTTCGGGGAGGCAAAGAACGTTGCAGTGGTTCAAGAGCGAAAGAGTGAGTTCACCTTCATCCTTCTCTTTTCTCTCCTTCGCGATGCGATTTAGGCACCCTCAAGCACCAGTACGACGAGCGACGACTGCCCTTGGACACCTGGGAGGTTCTCTGCAAGTTCTCTAGACCGGGACGCTAAAACAGAGTGAAAGCATCCTTAAGCTTCGGTGGGTTTCGGAGCTCTTGGTGTTTTGCGCTAGTCCAGGTAAGGGAAGCTAGCCTTATTTCCAACGAAAACCTTATATTAGATGATTTTGATGATGGGCGACGTGGTCGCCGGTTTTCAACTGTTATTGCATAATCCCCTGTTTTTGGACGAGATCGCCGGTTTTGGCGTTGTTCTTCGAACTCCCCTGTTTTAGTGTTGTTTGAAAATGGTTGAGATTTAAATGTGAAATGCATGTGATATTCGAAAACCTGAACCGTGGAATGAATGTTGCTGTGACTGAATCGTCATTAAGTGTTGTATGATGTGTTGAATGTTGTGAATGTGGGATCAAGGCATAGTATTTTCAGGAAAGAAAATACCGTGTAAGATCGTGTGTAATGTGTATTGACTAGGGACTTGTCTAGAAGGAGATATCCTGACTCTGCTGATATAATGGAATCACATAGATGAAGTTATTCAGTTGTGGAGAGTCGAAGGAGGTTCATATGTATGGGTAAGTTGTTTGAAAGATAACTGACTTGACCTGTTATATGAATTAACCCTGTCATACCGGGAGAGTGATGATATTGAGATTATGTATGCGCATGGCTGTGTGGATTTCACAGCGACCCTGTGTGGATTTCACAGTGGTGTGGTATGACGGGTGCAGATCTCTGAGTCTGAGTCAACGCACGAGTCTTCCGGAAGTAGAGTCATGTGTCTATATGTTATGAGTCAGTGGAAAGTCTGACGTGTGAACCTTGGATATTGAATGTAGTGAATAGACACTTGACGAGTTTGTGGGATATGGAAATGTTGATGGTTGAAATTGATATAGATTATGAATGATGTGAAGATTTACGTTTTCTATTGATATAAAGTTTCATATTTAAAGTTTTTAAAATATCTAGCTTACCCTTTTATCTGGTATTGTGGTTGTTTTCTTAAACCTGTGATGATCGTGTATTTTTGCACGGGAGCAGACGAGGTTGCAGGTAGTAGAGCTTCTCTGTGAGTGGTCGCCGGAAGGAGATCGCCTGTTTCTATTTCTGTTAGGTGATCGCCTGTTTCTGTTTTTCTGTTAGGAGATCGCCTGTTGTTTTTTTCTTTTTGCTGTATTTGTTTAAGTTTTGGAAATTGACCGATTATGTATTAAACTCCCTATGAGGAGAAACTTCATTACATATATATAATTATGTTCACTTCAATATATTTGTTTACCTTTATTTTTATTATATAAATATGAAAAGAATTTGGCGGGATGTTACAGCAGCAATTCAACATTGGCCAACACCCTCCAATGTTAGTGAAGTACGAAGTTTTCATGGACTTGCTCACTTTTATAGACGGTTTGTGAAAGACTTTAGTACTATTGCCGCACCTCTCAATGCTATAGTAAAGAAGGATGTGGTTTTTAAATGGGGATAAGAGCAGGAAAATGCTTTTCAAACTTTGAAAGAAAAATTGACTAACGCCCCCATCTTAGCCCTTCCTAACTTTGCTAAAACATTTGAGATAGAATGTGATGCCTCTAATATAGGCATTGGGGCTATTCTCCTCCAAGAGGGCCACCCCATAGCTTATTTTAGTGAGAAACTCAAAGGGAGTCATATCAATTACTCCACTTATGATAAAGAACTTTATGCTCTTGTTCGAGCTTTGCAAAATTGGCAACATTATCTTTTTCCTAAGGAATTTGTGATCCATAGTGATCATGAGTCCCTAAAATATTTGAAAGGCCAAAGCAAGCTTAATAAGAGACATGCAAAGTGGGTGGAGTTTATTGAACAGTTTCCTTATCTGATCAAACATAAACAAGGTAAAATTAATGTGGTTGCTGATGCTCTTTCAAGAAGACATATCTTGTTAAATGTTTTAGATGTTCAATATTTAGGTTTTGATCACATAAAGGAACTATATCATGATGACTTAGATTTCTCACTTATCTATCAAGAGTGTTTAAACTGAGGACACAAAGACTTTTTCTTACATAATGGTTTTCTTTTCAAAGGAAAAAGACTTTGTGTTCCTCATGGTTCTATAAGACAATCTCTTGTTATAGAGGCTCATGAGGGTGGGCTTATGGGACATTTTGGGGTTGCTAAGACCTTAGAAACATTGCATGAACATTTCTTTTGGCCTCACATGCGAAGATCCGTACATAGTTTCTATGATAAATGTATAGCATGTAGGAAGGCTAAATCTAAAGTGCATCCCCATGTTTTATATACCCTTCTTTCTATCCCATCAATGCCTTGGGTAGATATTTCAATGGATTTTATCTTAGGTCTTCCCAAGACATCGACAGGAAAGGATTCTATCTTTGTGGTAGTGGATCGCTTCTCTAAGATGGCTCATTTTATTCCTTGCCACAAAGTAGATGACGCTTGTTATATTGCAAATCTCTTCTTTAAGGAAGTTGTTCGTTTGCATGGGCTTCTTAGAAGTATTGTATCCGACAGGGATTCAAAGTTTTTAAGCCACTTTTGGAGGACCTTGTGGGGCAAACTTGGCACAAAACTGTTGTTTTCTACTACTTGCCACCCCCAAACTGATGGTCAAACTGAGGTGGTTAATAGAACTTTGGGTCAAATGTTAAGATGCTTTATTTCCGGAAACCCAAGGGTTTGGGAGAATTTACTACCTCATATTGAGTTTGCTTATAATAGAGTAGTAAATTCTACAACTGCCCATTCTCCTTTTGAGGTTGTTTATGGGTTCAACTCTTTAACACCTCTAGATCTTCCATACTTTTCATGCACTTACAAGGAATCCATAGCTCTATATGAGCCATCCTTGACCCATATCATCCATAGCTTCTGCCACCTTTTTACACCTCATTTATTCAAGAAGAACATTGGTCATGAAGAAAAACCCATCACATGTGATGTAATTTGCTTTTTTGATGAAGCCGACTTTGACAAGTTTTTCGACCTCCTTGCGCACTGCATTGCACTTTTCTTTATCCATTTTTCTCTTATTCTAAGAGACCGATCTTGCTTCTCTATACACCAAAAGACGATGTGTAATGACGTCCGGACTTACCCTTAGCATATCAAAGGCTGTCTAGGCGAATAAATCAGCATTGTCAACAAGTGTTTGACTAATTAATTTATTGTCGGTCGGTTGTATTGAAGTCCCTATGTGTGTTGTATGCTCTTCATCATGTAAGGGTAGCGGGTGGAGATCCTCACTTGGCTCAATATGAGCATCATTCAGTCAAGGTCTAGGTCGACTAATGAGACCAAATGTTCTCTTCTGGGAGATCTTATTTCTCGAGACCAATCTTTGATCGGGCCTTTAAACCTTGGAGAGTGTCCTCTTCTATATTCTCTTGATCGCCCGTGTGGTGATTCTTTAGTCAATTAGTTGGTTCACCTTTCAAATTTGCAATGTAACATTCTCGGTCTACCTTTTGATTGACATGAACGGTGACTATGTCACCAGATGCCGATAGGAACTTCATGGCGAGGTGTAGGGTTGACACTATTGCTCTAAGGTGGTTAATGGATGACTTTCCAAGCAAGATATTACATGAAGTATTTTCATTAACCAAAAGATACTTGATTTTAATGGTTTTACAGAGATATCTACCTTCGTCGAACGTTGTGTACAAATGAATGTACCCTCAAGTATCAACTGTAACATCCCACCAAATCCTTTTCATTCTTCACTCCCAACCGAGCTAGGATTCATGAAGCACCTTGCACCAAGTTACCTGACTGAGACACCTCTGCTCTTGTCATGGTAAACACTCTCCCTGCTGCCTGAGGTCTGCTGCCTTCATTCCTCATCTGTTGGGAACCACCGGATTGAGTCATCCTATTTCTGCTAGGACAATCTCTAGATATGTGCCCCATCTTTTGGCACGTGAAACATCTGGGTTTCCATGTTTGTTGCTGCTGAAACTGGGGCGAAACTGCTCCTGCCCGATGTGGTGGAGGTCCCGCATAAGGCTTACTTTGTGGGTGCTGCACCTTGGCCTTCCCACTGAAAGAACCCCCTGGGTGTGACCTGATCACCCGAGAATTACCCCTTTCCAAGGTTTCCACCATCTTTGCCTTCTCTACTAAGGCATGAAACTCTCTGATGCACATGGGTGCTATGGTCTTCTTCAGCTCATGCTTTAAACCTTCTTCAAACTTCCTACACCTCCAAGCCTCAGAGGTCGCCTGGGTATAGAATCGGGCGAGGTACTCAAACCGAGCAGCATAGGCGTTCACAGACATATCCAACCTTAGGAACTCAGCTTCCTTCGCAAACCTTGCGCTGTCTGGGAAGTATTTCTCCAGGAACCTCACCCTGAAGCTCTCCCAATCCAACACTTCCTCTCGGGCCTCCATCATCTGCTGAGTTCCCATCCACCAGAGCTCAGCTTCTCCAGACAGAAGATATGTGGCGAATACCAGCTTCTTATCTTCAGGGCAGGAGGTTGCCCTGAAGATTTTCTCTAAACCCCTGACCTATCGATCTGCTTGGTCAGGAGTAGCATTCCCACTGAACTTAGGTGGGTTGTGCCTGAGGAACTCGGTCAGTCCCATCTGCTTCTGAGGCTGATCGACGTTGGGAGCTGTTGCAGCCGATCTGGCAGTCTCCCAATGCTGCATTGTAGCTTGGTGATTCTGAGGCATCACCGTATTCTGTTGCTGGATGGCACTCGCCATCATCTCAATGGCCCTGGCGATCTGGCCCCTTTCAGCAGAAGGTTGGGGAAGGGTAGGCTGTCTAGGAGCCATTCTTCTCTGTAGAAGATTAGGAAACTATTGGTTTCTATATCCCTTACAACTATAAGAATGAGATCGATAAGAAATCAATTCATTTAGGAGGTAACATCTAGACCTTACAAAGGTCAACATCTCAAAGTCATTTAGAATTTGAGTTCATCAACAGAATCATAATACTTATAACCTCAAGCAAAACACCAGAACAGCTACTGGTATACAACCATCAATCCAAACAACCACTTTCAATCAATTACAAAAACCCTCAATAAAATGAAATAAATCACACCAGAATTCAATGTATGCTAAACATCAATCCTTTGGAATTAAGATTGAGAACCATCTCGATCCAGTTATGAGTGTGCACCCTCACTACTTTATCAAGATCCTCTCATTCTTAATACTAAGATTTTCAGTTAGGGCATATATTCACTAAAGCACACACAAAATTTCAATACAAAAACGTTTGAAAACCTTTCACTATAGTTTTTATTTAAAACTCAAATAATTTTTGTGAGCAGAAGAAACACAATGGATCCACAGCCCTCAGGTCATCCTAAGGACGAACTGCTCTGATACCATTAATGTAACATCTCGCCAAATCCTTTTCATAATTATAAAATGAAATAAAGGTAAAACAATAATATTGAAGTGCACATATGTATATATATATAATGAAATTTCTCCTCACAGGGAGTTTAATACATACCGGTCAATTTTCCAAAACTTAAACAAAATACAGCAAAATAGAAAAACAGGCGATCTCCTAACAGAAAAAGGCGATCTCCTATCAGAAAACAGAAAAAAGGGGTGATCGCCTAACAGAAATAGAAACAGGCGATCTCCTTCCGGCGACCACTCACTGAGGAGCTCTACTTCCTGCAACATCATCTGCTCCCGTGTAAATTATACACGATCATCATAGGTTTAAGAAAAAGCCAAACACAACACCAAAAACACAGGGTAAGCTAGATATTTGAAAGAGAATTTAGATATGAACTTTAAAATCAAGATAAAACAAATTTAAGACACCCACGTAAAAACCATCAACTTTCTCATTCCCATCACATGACCATCAAGTAATCACATATTTCACAATTTCCTCAAGAGTCTTTCAATTCACATAATTCATCAAGTGTCTATCAATTCAATGTTTCTCCTTTCTCACGTCAGACTTCCACTGACTCATCACACAAGACACTTGACACTACTTCCGGAAGACTCGTGCGTTGAACTTAGCATCCAGAGACCTGCACCTGTCATACTTCATTGCTGTAATGTTTCCACAGCCATGCGCATCAACATAATCTCAATCTCAAACTCATCACTCTCACAGTATGACAGGGTTAATCCATATAACAGATCAAGTCAGTTATCTTTCAAACGACTTACCCGTACATATGGACCTCCTTCGACTCTCACCAACTGAATGACTTCATCTATGTGACTCCATCATATCAGCAGAGTCAGGATCGTCTCATTCACAGGATACTCACTGATCAATACACCTCATAACCAATCTCAACACGGTATTTCCTTTCCTGAAAATACTATGTCTTGATCCCACATTCACGACATTCAACACATCATATAACACTTAAATGAACGATCCCAATCACAGCAAAACTCGTTCCAAGGTTCAGATTTTCGAATATCACATTTCAATCTCAAACAGTTTCAAACGACACTAAAACAGGGGATTTCGAAAACAGCATTAAAACCGGCGATCACGTCGCCCCACACATAAAAACAGAGCATCGTGAAAAGCATATGAAAACCGGTGACCACGTCGCCCTCACTTCAGAACCTACTCGCCTAACGTTTTTATAAACGAAAATGCTAGCTTCCCTTACCTGGACTTTCGCAAAACACCAAGAGCTCCAAAACCCGCCGAAGCTTAAGGATGCCTTAACTCTGTTCTAGCGTCCTGACGGAAAACTCGCAGAGAACTCCCCAGGTATCCAAGTGCAGTCGTCGCTCGTCGCACTGGTGCTTGAGGATGTCTGAATCGCAGCGCGAAGGAGAGAAAAGAGAAGGATGAAGGTGAACTCACTCTGTCACTCTTGAACCACAACAACGTTCTCCCTCTCAGAAGTGAGTTTTTGAATCTAAACCAACTTGTCCATAAAAGTCGCTGCCACCACCCACTCTGCAGTGAAGCTTGCGTGCACGCTTCCCTGAACAGTACGACCACGCGTGCCTCTGCGCATGCCAACACTCTAATGTCACTATTATGAACCACCCTTTTTGTCTACGTGTCGCGCGTGCAGTACGTCTCATGCTGGGAGCCTGGGTCCCACCTTATCTGTGTGAAACCCGACATCGCGCGATAACCTTCCACCGATGACCGCTCGTGCGATGACTATCCACCGATGTCTCACCCTGGCGGACGACCGATGTCTCTCCCTGGGAGACGACCGACGTCTCGCCCTGGCGATGCCCGCAATGCCTCGCGCCTTGGCGATGCCCGCATGCCTCGCGCCCTGGCGATGCCCGCATGCCTCGCGCCGGCGATGCCCGCATGCCTCGCGCCCTGGCGATGCCCGCAATGCCTCGCGCCCTGGCGATGCCCGCAATGCCTCGCGCCCTGGCGATGCCCGACGACACGTCGCCACGCCTTGCTGAAGGTTCTTCATCCCACTATGTTACATCTAAGGTATCATCTCCACATGACTTGGTGGCGTCAGTAGCTTCACATTTCCAATAGTAGATCAGCACCACTCCTCGTGCGCCCATGCATGCAACACTAAGGACGATTTATTACGCTCAAGCATAGAGCTTCGCATGCACAGCGTATCTAAGGCTTAACCCACACCTTGATACGCGTGGTTTTTGGAACCCACTATGGTTGATCCAGTATCCTGACCACATACTGAGTGCACTTTCGACGATCATGTGCACCATAGGTGATTGGCAATCATGTCTCCTCTAGGCGACAGGCGATTATGTGCCAGAGAAGTCGGAGATCGCCTCCGTCTTCAACAACGGCGATCTCGTAAACTTCTAAGCTACACTTTTCTTCCTTTACTCTTCTTGATCCTCATGTCTTCCTCGAGCACACCCACGTGATTACCTCACGATAAAGTCATCGCACCTGACTACTTGGTTAATACAATGGTCAGCCGACCGACCTCTACCAACTGACCCAAGACCCTGGGCGACGTCCGAGGTCCGACTACTACGAAACTTCATTTTCCAGCTCTTTGTATTTTTAAATAATAACATCTTCTGAAATTATTTAAATATAACACTTTCATTCCAATTAAAGTTTCTAGGTCCTTACATAAACAACCGATTGTTTCGAAGAAACAACCGATTGTTTTTCTGACAGTGCAGTTTTGCTTACTGTTTTGGCTAACTGAATTCCTTAATCAATTGGTTTCTGAGATAAACTCATTCTAGCTTCAAAAATTTTGTGAAAACCTCTTTAAACAATTCACCCCCCCTCTAGTTTAAAGCCATAATTCCTAACAGTTAGCACCGTGAGTAAAGGTGCACAAGATTCTCTTTCGTTGTTAGCACCGCGAGAGAGGGTGCTCGTAAATAGAATATCTTTTTGTTATGCTTTTAGTTGAGATTATATTCTCATGAGCGAAAGCTATTACAAGAGTAGTATAAAAGGGGCTTGACTCCCCAGGTAAAGGGATGTTGTTTCTAAGACTGAAACTGAATAGTGACTTTATACTCTATAAGCTCTTATTGACTTGATCGTTGGAGTGTGATCAACAGGTAGAGCCTTCTTTGTCCCAACGTTCCAGAGCAACAAGAAGGTACAAAGCAGCAAGAAGAGACAGACTAGAAGAGGAGCTCTCCATAAAGTCCACCCGAGGTCAACCGACGAGAACATTTGGCACCCACCATAGGGCTCGATAAAACCTGATCCCATCCACATTCGTGTTTGAGCCTTCTGACGTGATAAGGAACACGAGGCAAGTACCGCAGAGATCTGAAGGTAGTGAGGCCCCCGCCTTATAGCAACTCGTGGAGGCCGTGAGGGCCCTCAAAAAGAGGAATGAAGAATAACGAAGAGAGCAACAGCGAATCCAAAATGAAGCCAAGGCTAAGCAGGAGAGGCTACGAGCGGAAGCCTGAGTTGAGCAAGTGCTTTTACAGGATCATTTGATGACAAAAATCGAGGCCTCCCGGATGGCCATTGATGGGTTGTTCTTCATGACCAATGTTCTTCTTGAGGAAATGAGGTGAAAAAGGTGGCGGAAGCAATGGAGGTGATGGATCAAGGATGGCTCATATAGAGCTATGGGTTCCTTGTAGGTGCATGAAAGGTATGGAGAGTGATAGGTTAGGCCAAATAACTTGGAGGAAGGTGAAGATGAAGATCAAAGTGTCTAACCTAGAGAGACTAGACAAAGAGTAGAAGCTAGCATAATTTTGGCAGCATTTACTCATATAAATTGATCTTAAAAACACATGAGCCAAAGCACCCTATTTATAGGAGATGGTGCCTTGGAGAGTAAGGAGCAAGGGTAGGATGGGGAATACATAAAAGAGGGGGCTGCTAGGGTGTTGACTAAAGGTCAATGCAGCCCCTTAGCATTCTTCTAGAAGGTAGGGCTACATTCCTACCCTAAAAGCCCTAGGTACAAGCTAAATTGTTAAATACACCCCCTGTTGTGCTAAATGAACCCTATCCTACTAAATTGTTAAATACACCCCCCATTGTGATAAATGAACCCTACTCTACTGAAATTACAAATAAACTAAAATTAATTGAGGTTTAGCTCCCATGGCTTGGGCTCTACTCCTTGTGGTCCTCTGAGGGGTCTTTGAACATGTAGAGAAAAGTTTCTCTGCCATCAGTAACAGAGTCTCACTCTTCTTGAATCCTCTTTGCCATGGACCTATTTGTTGGGCCTGAGCTTGGACCTCTTCCATCATCCCCTCCCTCTTGAAGAGGATTTGTTCTCAAATCTAAATGATGCTCAATGACAATAGCCTCTGTTTATTTGTTAGTGTCCTCTCAGATCAAATGTCATTCTACAATAGACATCAAACAAATATGACATAATTTTTCTTTATTAAAATAAAATTAAAAGAAAAGAAAATAGAACATAATTAAGGCCTTTGATAAAAATTTTGAAAGTGAAATATAAGGCCTTCTTCAAAAATATTTTTGTTCATTGTGTGTTGTTTATTGCCCAAGCTAAGCAACAATCTCACAAAGTGTTGTTTTTGAGATTTTTGTGAAGAAGAATGAGCATTATATAATTAAAAAGAAGAGTTCAAAGTATTGTAATCCCCCTTTAAGGATTCTTTATCAGCTATGCTTGTAGGGAGTGTCGTAAAAGACTCTACTTCTTTGTTGGTTTTCTCTTCTTCTTCCTTTTCAATCAAACATTCTTCTGTATTTTCCGTGGAGGAAACATTTATATCTATATCTGGTTCAGCTCCAGACATATACATTTCTTCAAGCAGATCTTCACAAGGATTTTCTAGAGAAGATAAAATGTTATCGATATCTAATTCAATTCCAGAAAAAGAGTTTTTTGTACTTTCCTTTTCCATCATCACTTTTTCTCTCTTTTCTTTCTCTTCTCTATCTTTCCTTTCATTCTCCTCTCTTTCTCTTTTGTCTTTCTCTTATTTCTTTCTAATAAGAGCTTGTAATTTTTCTTTAAACTCTCTTTCTCTTCTTATTTTCATTTGTACTTGGTCCTTTACCACTTGTGAAGGTGTTAAAGGATAGAGTACAAACTTTTTCTCCCAATGGGTAAAGGTTATCTCGTTGGTAAGACAATTATGCATAGTTTTCTTGTCAAATTGCCATGGTCTTCCCAATAAGATGTGGTAGGCTTCCATGAGTACTACATCACATAAAATCTCATCTTTCTAGTTTCCCACGGAAAGACTGACTTTTACACGTTTATCTATAATTAATTCCCCATCTTCATTTATCCATTGAAGTTTGTAAGGTTTTGGATGAGGTATTAATTGTAGATTAAGCTTTTCAACCATCCTAGTGCTACAACAATTGCAGCAAGAGCCACTATCCACAATGAGAGAACAAATGTTTTCTGAAACTTTACATCTTATATGAAAGATGTTCTCTCTCTCTGTTTCATGGTTCACACTAGGTTGATTGTTGAGGGTTCTTCTGATCATCATTAATTTTCCCTCACAAGGATATGCCCCTTCACTACTTTCCTTCTCTTCTTCCCCACTAGACTCTTTATCTCTGCTGCTATACTCATCCCTCCCTCTTAAGATCATGGTTCTCCTATTTGGGCATTGGGATGCTATATGGCCTCTACCAAGACACTTGAAGCACTGGATGTCTCTACTGCGGGGTTGTGAGGTAGACACATCTTTTCCTACACTCTTGGGAGTTTATTTGGATTTATCCTTTGAAAGACTATCCTCCCTTTCTCTTCTATACTCTCTCTGGGGATAAGAGTTAGAGTAAGAACTCTCCTTGCGACTTGATCCCTTTCTCAAATTTTGTTGTTCAACTTTTATACAAAGTTGGATCAAGTCATTCAAGTCCCTGTAGGGCAAAAGTTCTACTTTATCCCTTATCTCAAGATTGAGACCACTCAGGAACCTAGCTATGGTGGTGGTGGCTTCTTCCCTAATAAAGGCTCTCATCATGATGGAGAGCAAGTAGAAGAGGATTTTACTAATGGAGGAAGAGGCCATCCACCCAAGCATTTAAAGTTCTTCCTTCTAGTCTTCTAAAAAAATAAAGAAGAATTCAAATAAAGAGAGGACCAAGCCCAAAGCCAATAAGAAGATTATAAGCATTCAAGAATGGGCTCCAATTAATATCTCTCTTTGTAATTTCTTTTGTATAAATTTGTAAATAATATAGAAATAGCTTTAGGATGTGCCAAAGAGGGAAACCAAAAGACACCTCTCTTGTACAAAGGCACATAGGTGCTAGTTTTATTAGGAAGGGATTAGAAGAGTGCCTTTTCACACTCATTTTCTCTTTAGGCGCTAGAATGACTAAGAATGAGCTAGGAAGTGTCTCTTCCAACTCCCTCCTTTGTAAACCCAAATCTGGTCTTCCTCATTATAAATAGGAGACCTTGGTTCATAAATAATAGAAGTTGAAAGTTAGAAGTAAAGAAACTATCTTGAGTTGTTGTGAGAGAGAGTTGTGAGACTTGTCTCTTCTTCTTCTCCATGTCTTATCTTGTGAGCTTTGGAGACTCTCAAGTGGCAGCACCTTCCACTCATATTAGAAGAACCACCCTCCAAGTGGCGTGAAACACATCTCCAAAAGGCTACAACCACATAAGTCTTTTCTATTCATCTCCTAAAAATACCCATTTTTGTTCTAGTTGTTTGTTTTCAATTCTAATCGGTTCATTCTCTTCCTTATGATGTCCTCTTTCATTTGATGTATTGTTCTTCCATTTTAATCGGTGCAAACATGTTATACCAACCTGTTTTCTATTCGGCTTCCACGAATACCCATGTTTATGATGTTTTCTTGAATTTCCATTATTTGGTTTTGTTCTTGTTGTGTTTCTATTACTAGTTTCAATTCTTGTTGTGTTCTTGTTTTAATTATTGTTTCCTTGTATTGTTTTT
This sequence comes from Phaseolus lunatus, assembly GCA_013389735.1. Classification (NCBI taxonomy): domain Eukaryota; kingdom Viridiplantae; phylum Streptophyta; class Magnoliopsida; order Fabales; family Fabaceae; genus Phaseolus; species Phaseolus lunatus. The sequence goes on along the minus strand of CM023861.1, from coordinate 16,746,592 downwards.
GTGTTGTTACTGCACTTTGGTTGCTTTTCTTGAATTACCCATTCATATTCCATTGTTATCTTGCACTACAAGTTACCTATTCATGTGTTTTTAGTATGAACCTTTGTTTTCTTGAGTAGAAACTCTATTAATTGTTCTTTAGAATTTTTATCCTAATTCTTGAAAGTGTCTTGAATACAATGAAACCTACATCCCTTCAACCCAAACCAAGAAAGGTTCATAAGAGACTCACATCACATCATGTAGAGCCTCCATCTTTTGCCTATACTACTCTACACTCATGTTTTTCTGTTGGAGTCTTTGGAGCTTGTCCATTAACTCCCTATCGTAGTATGAAGGAATATGGCGGCGTCTCAAGGCTTCCCTAAGGTCATTCCAATATTCTATGGTAGGGTCCCTATAGAGGCGCCTATCTCTCTCTAGGGCTGTCCACCAATACATAGCATTTCCTTGAAAGCTTAAAGTGGTTAAGGGTACCTTCCTTTCCTCACTAACATGATGGCAAGCAAAATGTTGTTCTACTTTCATTTCCCAATCTAGGTATGTTTCAACATTTTCCTTTCCATAAAAATGAGGTAAGTCTACCCTAGTCTCTTTTGGGTGGCTTTCTCCCCTAGTTCTTCTAGGTGGAGGCTGATAATAATCATTTACTCTCAGACTCCTCTCAGCATGTGAGTCACTTGACCTAGAACTAGATGCATGTGATGCATGTGATTTTTTTTAATTTTCGAATGTATTCATCTTTTTCTCTAACAATCCTCAACTCCTCTTCCAAAACTACAAGATGGGCATCTCTTTCTTTTTTATCTTCCAAAAGTTGAGCCTCATGTTGCAATTGCCTTAGTGATAGTGATTGAAAATCTCTAGCCAATTGTTTCGAAAGAGATTTTGTGGATTTTCTATCACTTTCACTATGACTTGAAGAATGATTAGACATGTTTAGGGTTTGTGATAAAAGTAATTTTCAAAAAGAAAGATAGGTTGAGTGAAGTAGGTAATTTCCCAGGAAAGGGAGGTGGATCACCAGGATCTCTTAAGTACCAAGCCTTTCCTTAGCCAGATACTATCCCACAACACTTTCACAAACCTTTCTCTAAGCAATTTACATAGAGCACAATCAAAGATAAAAACAAAATTTTTATGCAAGAAAAACTATATAAAGCAATAAAACACAAATGAAAATTGCTATCTAGAAAGCTTTTAAAACTAGTTGAATCCTAAGGTGAGGCTTCTTGGCACTTTGGAACCTTGAAGACACACTCACCATCTAAGAGGTATTAATCCACTAATTAATCAATGTCCTTGCAAATTACCACTCAAAGAAATACAAAGAAATTAGGTCAACAAATTGTTATGCACAAAAATTTAAAGTCCTATTCTATGCACTCCTTCACTCGTAGCTCCTTTGTGTATATTTATGTATTTTTCAATGAGGTTATTGTTGTCCCTTGCTTTGTCTCCTTTGGTTATTCAACCTTAAATCTTTAATCTAGCTCCTCTTTAGTGATATGGCTTTCACCAAAACAAAATTTTAGCTCCACACTCACCAAAGCACTTCTTAGGTCAAATCCACCAAAGAGAGTGTTCCGGTCGGTCATCGGTAGTCGATGACATCAGCAGCAGTTGACCACGTGGACCATTCACAGGGTAACACGTGGTAGAGGATAGCAAGCGAATCAGGGAGGCGATCACTCAGAATGGTAATCGCCTCTCGCCTGTGATGATGAGTAATCGCCTATCGCCTTGAGGTGAGTAATCGCCTATCGCCTTGAGGATGAGTAGTCGGTCATCGCTGGTAAGGATCAGTAATCGCCCAGATTGCACATGATCGCCGTGTGTTAAGGTTGGGAGATCAGGTGGTCAGCAAGTCGCCGAAAGAGCACATCGCCGGGTGTTTGAGAAGACTTGGCATGCACTTGTTGTATGGTCTAAGTACAGAGGATAAGTGGCATATCTGCCACCATGTGTAGTGTGAGCTGCAATGCCCAGGGTTAACCAGCTCGCCATGATAAGGTTGCGCCCAGAGTAACCTGTGTACTAAGCTACTCCCTGTGTGGATAACTTAGTCGTAGGGGCACAGTGGAAGCAACGTTTCAGCTGCAGACACTCCAGATGATGACACGTGTACGACCAGATGTTATCCACGTGTCAGGAGGAATAACCGTCAGGAGAGAGAAATACTCAGGTATATAAGCGAAACTCTTAACGAATTAAAGGAGGTTTTTACAGATTCCCATAGCTCACACATCTGAGAGTTTCAGTCACACACGGGTCTCTGAGAGATCCAGATTTAGTTTTAGTGTTCCTGTTGCCTGACTTAAGCGTCGGAGCTACAACGGCTGCTAGAGGCGCCGTCTGTGTGTTTTGCAGGCAGCGTTTGGAGCTCCGGCGGTGGTTCGTGGAGCGTTCCTACAGAACAGAGGGCTAGACGAAGGAGTGACGAGGCAGTCCTCCACGTTCGAGTCAAGCGGCAGGAACATTAGGCACCCACCGTGGGGCCCGTGTAAATCTGGTTCCCATCCACGTCGCAGTTCTTGAAGTTTCTTGAGGTTTCTTGAAGTTTCTTGGAGCTTCTTGATCATTTCGTCGAGGTTTCTTGAAGTTACGTCGAAGTGCAGAGGAGATGAGTAGAAGAACCAGGCAAACCTCACCTGCGTCATCTGCTGAAGAAGGAGCTGTTACCATGGCGCAGGTAGTGGAGATGATGCGCGCGCTGCAAGATAGCGTCGCGGAATAAAGAGTTGAGCAAGAGAGGATGCGTGCAGAGCTGGCTGCATCGCAGAGAAGAAACGAAGAGTTGAATCGTATGAATGAAGAGCGGCGTAGGGAATTACAGGCGCAGAAGGAGCGCGCAGCTGAAGAGAGGACGTCGACGCCACCGTCACCTCCGCGAGCATTCCCAATGCCTTTCTCCCCTGAAATCATGAACACGGTGGTACCTCCCAATCTGGTGGGACTGAAAGCGTCGTTCACGGGGGCGGAAGATCCAGAAGCACACCTGACAGCCTTCCACACTCAGATGATGCTGACTGGAGGTTCAGATGCTGTGTACTGCAAGATGTTCATGAGCACGCTGAGCGGAGTGGCTATGGAGTGGTTCGTGAGCCTGCCAGAGGGCCACGTCACTTCCTTCCATCAGTTCGCGAAGCTGTTCACGGAGCAGTACATCATTAACCGACCTGCGCCAGTAGTGTCCTACGACCTGTTTGACGTGCGCCAGTATCAGGGGGAGCCGTTGAGGGACTACCTCAATCGCTTTGGGGCGCAGGTGGTGAGATTGCCCAACAAGGACAAGGACATGCTGGTGCATGCATTCAAGAGAGATGTCCTCCCTGGTCCTTTCAGTGAATCGCTCATCAGGAGCCACCCTGCCACCTTCACCGAGATACGGCGACGTGCGGTGGCACACATAGTAGCAGAGACCGAGGTCTCTGAGAAGAGAGGAAGTGCTGCATCGCCGAAGCCACGTGGAGGTCAGGGAAATCAACAGCAACAGGCGCGGGTGCATGAGGTCAAGGAAGGGGGGAAGGAGCAGAGAAGGTCTCGCCCTTATGCACCAAGGAAGGACCAGAACAGGGGGCGTGCAAGCAACGCACCCCCCAGGTATGATTTCATGATAAGTTTGGCGGAGCTGATCGCCATCCCTTCTGTGGCAGCAAGACTCCATGTGCCAGAGAAAACCGACAGGGTACTTGGAGGGAGGAAGGATGAGTGGTGTGAATTCCATCAAGCTTATGGACATACACTCCGTAACTGCCTGGCGTTGGGGCGTCAGCTTGCTGAGTTGGTGGAGACAGGATTCCTGACCGATTACCTGCAGAAGGCACAAGGTGATCGCGCTTCGGGGTCCCAGGAAGGCGACCAGCAGCATGAACTCCCTGTGTTTGGGGAGGTGAGGTGATGGAAGAGGCTACACTGGGGGGCTCCCAGAGCTGAAGCGGAAGGCATGATCGCCCCACGTGTGAGCATCGCCAGGGCGGTCATCGCCGGTTAAAGGAGACCCCATCCAGAGTGGTTGAGATGTTGGAGAATGGAGCTTGTCGGCTGGCGACTCTGGACGTAACGACTATTCCCAGAACCCAGGACGCCACACGCTTCTTTCTTGCTTTCGTTAAGTTGTAAAGTAGATGCGCTATCGCGCTGTACACACACTTAGTGTATTAAACAGTTGAGCAGATCAGGGGCACTCTTTTTAACGATGCCACCCAATAAAAGATTTTCAGTACATAAAGTGTGCGAGTGTTCCCAGTTTAAAGTTCCCCTTGCCCCAGGTGCAAGACCAGGTGATCGGTGGTGAGTTACCAAGTGGCCACCACCCGTAGATCAGCCCCCAGATAAGCGCTTAGATGTAGAGCGCGATCAGCCATCAGTGCATGCAGACCGCGATCAGCTGTCGATGTATGTAGAAAGTGAGTACTCGGTCGGTGCACGGTCATCGGTGTCTTGCTAACACGTGTTAAGCTGGGACCCAAGTTTCCAGCTAGAGCATTAAGCATGCACCTCGTATGATTCCAGAAGAAGAGGTCCTCGCCGGTCGGGACGTCGGTGAACGCGCGATGAGGCAATGCAGGTAGGGCGCGCCCAGTGTGTGCGCTTAGACAGCCACGCCTGGCGCCCCCCTGGGAGCGTGCACCCACGAGAAAGTCCTCACCTCTGCTTTATACAGCAAGGTTGAGGCGAGAGAAAGTCCTCTTCCTTTGCTTTTTACAGCAAGGTTGAGGCAACAGAGAAAGTCCTCACCTCTGCTTTATACAGCAAGGTTGAGGCGAGAGAAAGTCCTCTTCCTTTGCTTTTTACAGCAAGGTTGAGGCAACAGAGAAAGTCCTCTTCCTCTGCTTTATACAGCAAGGTTGAGGCAAGAGAAAGTCCTCTTCCTCTGCTTTATACAGCAAGGTTGAGGCCAGAGGAAGTCCTCCTTGCCTTTGAGCAAGTGCAGGCACCAGAGGAAGTCCTCCTTGCCCTTGAGCAAGTGCAGGCGAGACCAGAGGAAGTCCTCCTTGCCCTTGAGCAAGTGCAGGCGAGAACAGAGGAAGTCCTCCTTGCCCTTGAGCAAGTGCAGGCGAGAACAGAGGAAGTCCTCCTTGCCTTTGAGCAAGTGTAGGCAACAGAGGAAGACCTCCTTGCCTTTGAGCGAGTGCAGGCGAGAAAGAAGAAAGTCCTCCCTCGACTTTGTACAGCGAGGTGTAGGCGAGTGAAAGTCCTCACCTCGACTTTGTACAGCGAGGCTGAGGCATGAGGAAAAGTCCTCTTCCCTTTGCTTTTTACAGCAAGGTTGAGGCGAGAGAACCAAGTCCTCACCTCAACTTTGTACAGCGAGGCTGAGGCATGAGGAAAAGTCCTCTTCCCTTTGCTTTTTACAGCAAGGTTGAGGCAAGAGAGCCAAGTCCCTTCCCTCTGCTTTTTACAGCGACGCTGAGGTGAGAGAAGCAAGACCTCACCCACGACTTCTTACAGCAAGGTTGGGACAAGAGGGGTCATCGAGAAGCACTTTTCTTCCCCAAAACACAGGCGTCATAGTTGGTGTTCAGACTCTCTACGCACTCAGCGCTGGTGTGGCAGAGAAGTGCAGCGAAGCCAGAAGCGCGATGACTGATCGGTGGTGCGCTAACATGCTAGTCGGTGGTCGGTGGTAGAAGCAAGTTCTGCCGCGTGAACCCGAAGCGTTTAGGCCCGTTAAGTCAGTCATCTAGCACAAAGTTATGTTGAAGGCAATGCTAAGGCAACAATTAGCTGCGATCAAGTCAGAGGCCAAGTTTGAGGGGTTGTAGTTAGATCGTGCTAAAGCCTAAGCTAGTTAGCAGTTAGTCACATGCAGAGAGTTAAAGAGAAGAAACGCAGCGAACTCCAGCGCGTTTGAGAAGAAGAAAACAGAGAAGGTGAATCTCTACATGATCCAGAGAGATGCTTTGAATGTTTGAAGGCGAAGAAGAAGGGATGAGACAGTGTTAAGTATCAGAGTGTGCGCTCTTGTATACCGTTAGAAGACGATTTCTTAGTCTCTTCGCTGAGAACAAGTTCACAGCTCGAGACTGGGGGGCTTGTGTTCCGGTCGGTCATTGGTAGTCGATGACATCAGCAGCAGTTGACCACGTGGACCATTCACAGGGTAACACGTGGTAGAGGATAGCAGGCGAATCAGGGAGGCGATCACTCAGAATGGTAATCGCCTCTCGCTTGTGATGATGAGTAATCGCCTATCGCCTTGAGGTGAGTAATCGCCTATCGCCTTGAGGATGAGTAGTCGGTCATCGCCGGTAAGGATCAGTAATCGCCCAGATTGCACATGATCGCCGTGTGTTAAGGTTGGGAGATCAGGTGGTCAGCAAGTCGCCGAAAGAGCACATCGCCGAGTGTTTGAGAAGACTTGGCATGCACTTGTTGTATGGTCTAAGTACAGAGGATAAGTGGCATATCTGCCACCATGTGTAGTGTGAGCTGCAATGCTCAGGGTTAACCAGCTCGCCATGATAAGGTTGCGCCCAGAGTAACCTGTGTACTAAGCTACTCCCTGTGTGGATAACTTAGTCGCAGGGGCATAGTGGAAGCAACATTTCAGCTGCAGACACTCCAGATGATGACACGTGTACGACCAGATGTTATCCACGTGTCAGGAGGAATAACCGTCAGGAGAGAGAAATACTCAGGTATATAAGCGAAACTCTTAACGAATTAAATGAGGTTTTTACAGATTCCCATAGCTCACACATCTGAGAGTTTCAGTCACACACGGGTCTCTGAGAGATCCAGATTTAGTTTTAGTGTTCCTGTTGCCTGACTTGAGCGTCGGAGCTACAACGGTCGCTAGAGGCGCCGTCTGTGTGTTTTGCAGGCAGCGTTTGGAGCTCCGGCGGTGGTTCGTGGAGCGTTCCTGCAGAACAGAGGGCTAGACGAAGGAGTGACGAGGCAGTCCTCCACGTTCGAGTCAAGCGGCAGGAACAGAGAGGTCAAGCAAGAAGCAACAAAACTCAAATTTAAAATCAAGGACTACTGCAAATGGAGTTGATATTTGACAATACTTGAAAGAGTATTCAAGAAAATTTGACTAGCAAAAAACCAAGGCACAAAATAAAAGGTAGCACACAAAGTGAAATCCTAGTGAATGGAACTAGAATAGATGAATAAAACCAAAACAACACTACAGAATTTTTTTGTGTAAATTTTTCACAACTTTCCAAATTTATGCTGGACAGAATACTTCAAATTTGAGCTTGAAATTTTAACCACAGAAACTTCAATGTTTTAGCTCAAAATAGGCGTTGGAATTTCACCAAAACAGTGAGCCAAATAATTTTAATAATTTTTCCGAAATCACTGTCGCGTCAGCGTTTTTTCAGAGTCAGAATTTTTGCACTCTGTTCGTATTTCATTTATCATTTTTTTTTGTATTTTGAATTTTGATGTGCTTCTTTTTTTCAATTTTTCTTAACACATCAAACTACTCAAATCCAGAATTTCATATTTTTCATCAACAAATGTAATTTCTGGGAACAATTCCAGCCAGCACAGTAGCAGTGAAAACAGAGAAATCCTAAACTGGAATTAAAAAACACCAATGAAACTTCAAAGACATAATGGAAATGATTGGAAAAGAACTTGTATGGAACTAACACACAAGTATGAACTCAAATATGAAAATATAAAAGGCACCAAAGCTTCAAAAACAGAAATATAAACTGCACTCAACAACAACTCAAGCAACCAAATCAACAATAAAAGACACCATTTGGAATTTATGACATTCAGGATGAATATGACTTTGACAAAACTTGTATGGATTCAAAAATCAAAATGACTCAACCGAAAACACTTTGCACCAATTAAAAACACCAATAAGACTCAAATAAAAAAAATAAAACAGACAACATAGTATGGAACCTAAAAACAGTTTGGAAGCTCAAGAACAATTTGAACCAAATAAAACCGTACAGCACTTTCAAAACAGCAACATGAACTAAAACAAACTTAAAACAGCAAGACAATCGAGAACAACATATGAAAACATGCAAATGAAGAAGACTAAAAAAAAATAAAAATGAAGAGAACACTTATCTCTTGAAGAACCAAAGCTCTAGATACCAAATGATGGGTTGTTCTTCATGACCATTTGTTCTTCTTGAAATATGAGGTAAAAAGGTGGCGGAAGCTACGGATGATATGGGTCAAGGATGGCTCATATAGAGCTATGGGTTCCTTGTAGGTGCATGAAAGGTTTGGAGAGTGATAGGTTAGGCCAAATCACTTGGAAGAAGGTGAAGATGAAGATCAAAGTGTCTAACCTAGAGAGACTAGACAAAAAGTAGAAACTAGCATAATTTTGGCAGCATTTACTCATATAAATTGATCTTAAAAAAACATGAGCCAAAGCACCCTATTTATAGGAGATGGTGCCTTGGAGAGTAAGGAGCAAGGGTAGGATGGGGAATACATAAAAGATGGGGCTGCTAGGGTGTTGACTAAAGGTCAATGCAACCCCTTAGCATTCTTCTAGAAGGTAGGGCTACATTCCTACCCTAAAAGGCCTAGGTATAAGCGAAATTGTAAAATACAACCCCTGTTGTGCTAAATGAACCCTACTCTACTAAATTGTTAAATACACCCCTATTCTGCTAAATGAACCCTACTCTACTGAAATTACAAATAAACTAAAATTAATTGAGGTTCAGCTCCCAAGGCTTGGGCTCTACTCCTTGTGGTCTTCTGAGGGGTCTTTGAACATGTAGAGAAAAGTTTCATTGGCATCAGTAGCAGAGTCTCACTCTTCTTGAATCCTCTTTGCCATGGACCTAGTTGTTAGGCCTGAGCTTGGGCCTCTTCCATCAGCCATGGAGGAGCACGCGCAAGCTAATGAGGAGTTATGCAAAACCAATGAGGAATTTCGAAAGAACTTGCACCGACAAGGCCATCGTCCCACCCGGAAACATCCCTCGAACTTTGTTGGGTTTAGCAGTGTCTGAGTTCAATAGGGGGGTGAATTGAGCTTATAGAATTTTCGCAAACCAAAACTGTTTTTCAGAAAACTAGAGAAAAAGAACAAATTGATTCTTAAAAGAACATATTTATTTTCTGACTACTATATCAAAACCTGATCCTTTATCTGATTAGCTTGAGATTAAAAGAGATTTTCTAGAATAGTGAAATGTTCTTACAGCAACAAGGAAAACAAAATTCACACCAAGAATTAAATCTTTGAATCTTTTAACGAGCAATCTTGAAACTAATAAGAACCTTTAATAGATTTGGTTTGACTAGTTTATTATTCTTTTAAAACAACCATAACAAAGATTCAAGAATTCACAAACAAATAACCTTTTTAGAATCTATGAAGAACAGTAAGAACAAACCCAGAAATAATAGATTCAATTTTAGTTCAACAGATTTATTTTCTGGCAGATTATCAAATTATTCAAAAAAGCAGTGTAGAGATTAAGAAAAGAGATGCACACACAGTTTATACTGGTTCACTCATCAAGCGCTACATCCAGTTTTACCTTACACCAAGGCAAAATCCACTAAAATAGATCAAATCAATTACAAAACCTTAAGTTCTTGAACCCTACAGGAACAAGGCACTCAAAGCTGAAAAACCCTATTTTAGCACTACTTGCACTTCAAGAAACCCTATCAAGAAGTGTCTAACACAAACACCTTTACAAAAATGAATTAAGGAACGAAAACACCTGAACAGAAGATCCAAGAACCCAAAACAGTGGCCTAGATTGTAGTCCAACAGTGACAACACCTTCACCTTGATCAAGGCTTCACAAAGAACAAGCACTCTTGAAGTTATTTTAGAAAACCTTTCAAAAACTCATTCAAATCCTTTTTCCTCTCACTGAAAACTATTTATCTTTATTTAAAATGTGATTGCTCAGCTTAGTTTTCATGTGAGATGTGCCTCTCTTTATATAGAAAACAATTTCTAACTTCTTTTCAAAAAATAGTTAAAACTGTTATAAAAAGAACAGATTTATTTTCAAAAAGACAAAGAGAGATTTTCAACTGTCTCCAGCTTAGCATAACGATAACAAAAAGGCTGGGATAGGTTCACTTGTGCCAAAACAAAACTTTGTGAAAAACTTTAAAGCAAAAGGCACAGCTTAGAAAGAACCTATTGTTTTACAGAACAGATTTATTTTTCTGTAGAAAACTGATTTTTAGAAAAAACTTAAGGCAATTTTTAAGGAAAGCTTTGAATAACTTCTTGTGCTTGATCTTACCACCTTGATTAGGCAAATGATGTAGGTCATGCAGCAAAAGGCTACCTTTAAACTCATTCTAAGCTATATACAAGATTACTCCATAACCATTACACCCTTCAAAGCAAACTAACTATTTTCTTCATTAAACATAGTCTACAAGGCAGAGAAGAAGCTTTATCCATCTTCAACAGACTTGTCATCAAGAGATGACCCCAAGCCGTTCTCTCAACAAATCATGGAGGCAGGGTAAAACTGATCCCGCTAATTACCATGACATAAATGATTATTATCTTTTAAATCTGTTGAGATTCTGAAGATAAAAGATATAATTGTTATTGTTTAAATCTATTATCATGATATTTTGAAGTTAAAAGATATAATTGTTATGATTTAAATCTGTTATCATGATATTCTGAAGATAACGTAAACAATTATTATCTTTTAAGTCTGTTGAGATTCTAAAGATAAAATATATAATTGTAATTGTTTAAATCTGTTATCATGTTATTCTGAAGATAACATAAATGATTATTATCTTTTAAGTCGGTTGAGATTCTAAAGATAAAAGATATAATTGTTGTACTGAATAGGTCCTCGATTTCTTGGTGCTCGGTGTATTTAGCAGGTAGGTCAACTTTGTTCTTGGGCCGATGAGGAGAATTATGAGTTTGGCCCAAGTTATGTTAGTAAGCTCAATGGGGCATAACTAAAATCATATGTTCACCGCATGTTGATATAAGATTTATCAACAAAATGCATTCCAAACCTTAAATATGCCTTTTAGGGCACGAGATGGTTAAAATTACATGTTGAAAAGATAAGTTAGCATCGTGAGAATAGGTGCTCACATAAACATAATGTTACCTTATAGTTAGCACTTATGAGTGGTGCCCTGTTGGCAGGTGGTTTTCTCTTATTATTTTATGCTTTCATTAGAGATAATATTTTCATGAGAGAAATTTGTTACAAGAGTAGTTATAAAAGGGGAATGAGACCCCAGGTAAAGGTGCGCTGTTTCTAAGCTTGAAACTAGACACTTATTATACACTCTTAAAGCTCTCACTAACTTGATCGTCGGAGTCTTGTCAACAGGTAGAGCCCCCATCTGTTTCAGCAGAGTCGATTTCTAAAATTCAATGAAGAAAGTCAAGACCAAAAGATGGAGGAGATCAACCTGAAGTGGAGCTCTCATAGCCAGTCAACCGACGAGGAGGTCAATTGGCGAGAACAATTGTTATTGTTTAAATATGTTATCATGTTATTCAGAAGATAACATAAATGATTATTATCTTTTAAGTCTGTTGAGATTCTGAAGATGAAAGATATAATTGTTATTGTTTAAATTTGTTATCATGTTATTCGGAAGATAACGTAAATGATTAATTATCATTATCTTTAAGTCTGTTGTGATATTATTTTGAAGATAAAGGACATGATTGTTATTGTTTAAATATGTTATTATATTGTTATGAAAAATACAGATATTTGTAAATCTGTTATCATGTTATTCTGAAGATGAAATAAATGATCATTTATCATTTAAATCTATTGTGATATTACTATTATCATCATTATCATGATCTCTCACGTGAGAGAAGTTATTCTTGTTACCGGATATGGAGCGTAGTAGTGTAAGAGTACATGTCTAGGGAAGTTCTGGCAAGGAAAGACTTGGTATTTAAGAGCATTCATTGGTGACCCACCTCTCTTTCTTGGGAACTTACTTAGTGTACTAGTTCACGGTCTACCATCGTTGTTCCAGTTGACACTGAGATGTCGCTTCATTATCATCATGATCATGAACTCTCACGTGAGAGAAATTATTCTTGTATTGGATATAGACCGTAGTAGTGTAAAAGTACATGTCTAGGAAAGTTTTGGCAAGGAAAGACTTGGTATTTAAGCGCGTCCATTGGTGACCCACCTCTCTTTCCTGGGAACTTACCTAGTGTACTAGTTCATGGTCTACAATCTGCAACAAAGATCAAACACTTTGACAAATTTTCCAGAACTCATGTGTCGAGAATGACAAATGATTATGTCCCACTGTAGCTCGACAGTAAATGCCAGTACAACACCAAACTTTTATACTATACAAGTTCATAGAAGTGTTGGGCAGCTTATCAGCTAGAAATTCAAGATGGTGGAGTCATCCCACGAACGTGGAATGCAGCAAGCCTCAGGTTCTATTTTCACACATGGTAAGACGACCTAACTTGGCTACCCGAGTATAGGCACCCTATGAGATGAATCTGTTTGAACAAGTGAATTATCCAAACTAGCACGTGGTAAGACGACCTAGTTCAGAGTAGATGCAGCTATCCGAGTAGGCACCCTGTGAAATAAGTTTGTTTGAGTCGAGGCCAGCCATGAAAAGTTTCAGCTCAGCATAATTTTTTTCAAGTCACACAAAATTTTCCACATATTCCAGTAGTACTGTTTTTGGTTTCCTTCATCTAATTCTAGTACCTTTCTCTGGGTTCTCTTTGTCTACTACCTTTTATTGAGTGCCTTATTTTCTTTGCTTGTCTTTTTCATTCAATATTCTTTTCTAAATTTTTGTCATATATCTCTTTCCTCTTTGGTTTAGCTTTTCTTGTTTGAGCTTTTCTTGCTTGTCTTCTTTGTTTCCTTAAGTTTTGTTTTGGTTTCATTACAGCTTGAGTGATTGAGGCTTTGACCTTTTTCATTTGAGGGTTTTCATCAATCAAGAAAGATCTTTGAGGAGTGGGAAAAATTTCTTGAGTGCTTTGAGTGTTTCTCCTCCAAACCGCAAGCTTGAGCTTGTTTTTCCACTAACTTTGCTTTCCTAATTATTTGTTCTTTGTGTTTTTATGTTTGATTGTTGTGATGGCTCGTATTTCAAGTGCTGCATCTTCCAAACCACATGCCTATCACAAAGCTCACCTTTTGGGAGAACTTGTGGAGGTCACCTTCTTTGTATTTAGATTGGGAAGCTAAGGTTGAACATCTCTTTCATGTGTATAAGGTCCCCGAGGGCCAAAAGGTTAGGTTAGCTTCCTTAGTTTTTTTAGAATATGCCAACCATTGGTGGCAAAGAACTCTCATGGACATTAGTTTAAACAAGAAACTGCCCTTGGTTTCTTGGTATGATTTAAAGGCATGCATGTGCGCGAGGTTTGTTCCTCTTCTTTATAGGAAGGAACACTGGTTGAAGTTCCAAAGGCTTCATCAAGGACATAGGATGGTAGATGAATATTTTAAAGATTTCGAAACATCTTTGACTAAAATGAATATGCATAATAATGAAGAGTCAAAGATAAAAAGGTTTGTAAGTTGTTTGCGAAAAGAAATTAAAGATCTTGTAGAATTAAGTGAATACTCCTCTTTAACGAAAGTGGTTCATCTAGCCATCAAGGTAGAATAACTTCTTTTGAAGAAAACAACTTTCAAACATACTCACAGTGATGGTTTCTACAAATCTTCCTGGAAGGATACAAAAAAATTTCTACAAATATTTCTCATTCCAATTTTCAAACAAACCCACTTCTACCCACAGAGTTTCTAAACATACTCCTTCTACATCTCCACCTAAGTCACCCACCAAAACTTCAAAAATAAAATGTTTTAAATGTTTAAGTTTTGGGCACATAGCTGCCAATTGTCCAGATAAACAAACCATAATGTTACACAAGGTAAAACCAGACCAACTAAAAACAAAAACCAAAAGTGACAATGAAAGGGTAAAAGAAGGACAAGATAAAATGGGTCTCATCCCTTCACCTCAAAGGTGTTTTTCTTCCTTTTCTTTTTCATTCCTAAAAAATTATCAATACTTGACATCTTTGATAAAGAAGTTTAGGGATGATCTTCCAACACCTCTCAAAGGTTCTACCCTTTTAAGAAGATTTTTACAAACACATCATCTCGTCCCTAAACATTCTATACAAACATGGCCTGTATCGAGAATTCATTCATATGAACTCACCAAGCTTAAAGAGCAAAATTTTGTTCCCAATTCAACCCATTGCATTATTTTGTCTATGAACAAACTAACTTTGTTATATATAGGGGTTCTGAATTCGTGGTTGAATTCTCTCCAACTTGGGGGGTATGATGCAAGCCACGATCACATAAAGATGACCAAGGATGCTAAACTTGAAGGGTCATCTCAACAAGCAAATAAAGACTTCATTCATAGGAGGAATGGACAAGGGCCAAAACATTTGAAGTTATTCCTATTAGTCTTCTTTAATATTTAGAAAAATGTTGTAAATAAATTGATCTCAAATGAGGGGTCCAAATAGTAGAAATAAGGTAGAATAAAATGCCTTTAGCATAGTAGGGGGTGTGGGTAGCATTCTTGCTTGTTCCTAGCCCATTTGAAGGCATTTTGACCTAATTTCTAGAAGGATAAGCCTAGAATAAGGGATTGACTTAGTCAAACCCTATGGCTGCCCACTTTTTTCCCTTTTCCCATTCTACCCTTTAAGCTTTCTTTCCAAGGCTCCTTAATCAAGTGGCGTGATTCACCATTGCTCCACCTCCATAAGTTCTTTCTTTCATCATCTCTTCCATTATTCCATTCCAATTTTATGTCTTAGTTTATTTTGTTCTTTAATCTTGTTCTCAGTTTTGGAGACTCCTTTGTGAGTTGGAAGCATCATTTGGAATGGCTTGTACACCATTGATGCATTCCTTTTCTCCTTTCTAAATTCTAAGTTTTGATTTTGCATCATAATCACCTTAATCCATGTCTTTTCCTTTTGCCTTTGTGAAATGAACCTTCACATCTACTTAACCACTTGGTTAAGTTAATGTCCAGTGGTAATTTTCCTTAGGTTCTCACCATACTTGTCTCATAAAATCCAATCCTAAGTAAGGTGTCACCATAAAATTGAACAATCATAAAATCAACTCACATCAGGGGATCAAATCAAAGAAGGGGAGGAGACATCAGTCAATGATTCAGGGAACCCAGAAGGTCCAGAGAATAGCTACATATGGATCGCTGGGAGATGAGATGTTTGAAGTCTTGCAGGTTGACACCATAGAGAGTTGGATCACCCGCTACCAGCGTTATCTAGTTGACAGGTTGCTTCTTGCTAAACCTACGGAGGCTAAGATGATTAAGAGGAATGTGGGGAAGTATACCCTGATTGATGGCAAGTTGTTCCGTCACAATTATACCCACCCTATCCTCACTTGTGTAAGTGGTGATTAGTGTACCCATATCATAGGGGAGCTTCGCGAAGGCATTTGTGGCGGTCACATAGGTGGACAAGCTCTCTCTTTGAAGTTCATTTGTGTTGGGTATTATTGGCCGACAATGAAGGAAGATTGCATGAAGTATGCACAATGATGCGAGCAGTGTTAGAAGCATGCTGATTGGCATCACGCACCAGGTGAGGAGTTGTGGTCAATTTATAGCACGTAGCCTTTCCAAACCTAGGGAATAGACATCTTAGGTCATTTCCTTTTTGTTAGAATTAGATGGCTTAAAACAAGGGGGGGGGGGGTGAATTGTTTTCAAAACCTTTTCGCAAATATTTGATTAAGAATGAATCTTTATCAAACAAACACAAATAAGCAATTTGAGAAGTGTTCTCGCCGGTTGACTCGCCTGTCGGTTGACTCTGCGACACTTACATGCCTCCTTCCTCACGTTGATATGTGCTTGGTTCTTTCGAAGCAATCTGCACCTGCAAAAGAGAAAGGAGGCGCCCTAGAGGCCGTTTGCACTTCGACGCTCAAGTCAAGATTGGGCAAGAAACACCAAGTGTTTGAGTAACTATGTTTAAGGTTTGAAACTGCGTACCTTTGTGAAGTGTTTTACTGCCCTTTATATAGTCTAGGGTTTACTGTGCCGCTAGCCCTAATTAGGGTTCACTGGAATACCCTTGCGCCGCTATCACCCAGTCTTAGGGTAATCTAGCACATAAGGTTTCCTTATCTGGAGTGCAAACTCTAACTGGGTGACAACCTGGGTGCCTCCTCATGCACCTAGTCTCTGGGGCCACCTGTTCTGGGAGTGCCTTCACTGTTCACGTGCCATGCATGTAGCTTTACTGGGAAACCCTAGTTCTGATGAGTACTCGACCCCTCAGGACTCTGCACCTAACTGTGCTTTCCCTGCCACACGCATAAACTCTTTGTGATTTGGGCCTCACCTTATCTCTAGGTTTTTCCTTCACATTAGCCCACTCTGGGAACCAATCTTAACTATCCTGGTCATATTATCCAAATTGTTCAAGACCGATGTCACCTCGTCACACTCTGTTACCGAGGACTCATCAACCTACGGAGTGACGAGGACACATCAGCCTACTCTGGTGATTGACAGCACTGATTACTCATCGACTCACCATTCCACGATACTTGTGGGACCATGCTCACATGGCTCTGGCCCACACTGTAGGGCCCAACTGACGTGTCTTGCTATCATCAGCAGGTCTCCATGTTCGAGGACTGGTCGGTACAAGAAGCAATTAAACAATGGGGTCAATTTATAGCACGTAGCCTTTCCAAACCAGGGGAATAGACATCTTAGGTCATTTCCTTTTTGTTAGAATTAGATGGCTTAAAACAAGAGGGGGGGGGGGTAAATTGTTTTCAAAAAATTTTTGCAAATATTTGATTAAGAATGAATCTTTATCAAACAAACACAAATAAGCAATTTGAGAAGCAATTAAACAATGATACACAGAAACAGTTGCACAATTATAACCAGTTAAAATTTCATTTTAATCGATTGTTCTTATGACAGCAGAAGCAATATTCAAACAGTTTTAAAGAGAGAGAGAAAGAGAGAGATTTACACAATGAAATTTATATTGGTTCGCTCAATCCCAAAGCTACATCCAGTCTCAGAACAACCTTTGAGTTTCACTAGTAATCAACAATAGATTACATCAACACACCACAAAGAGGTGATCTTGAAAACCACAAGATCCACTCACCCTCTTTCCAACACCACACACACCTCAAGTCAAAATACCTTCTGACTTTACAGGATTTCACATATACTCACGAGTTTAAGAAATTACAACAACAAGAACATGAATAGGAAAAGAAAACACCTAATATTATACAACCCAGGGATTCCTATGATGAGATCTTGAATCAGTACAAAGCTTAAAAAGCAATCTTGCAAATCTTGAAAAACTTCTTTCAAAAATACATTTCAATCTCTCTTTTGATCTTAAAATCTTTCGTAATTTTTATGTAATTGTTATCTTTTTGTTTCTGAAGGAATGGCTATATTTATAGCACTTTGAAAAGCCATTTAAGGCACTTGAATCAACTGAAATAGTTTGAAAACAGTTAAAATAATTTTTCAAAAAGTTGTTATGCAGACTTACTTTTAACCGGTTAAAACCACGAGATAATCGGTTAAATGGGTCAAGCTATGACTTAACACTTTCAAAAAGCTTTTTCAAACCTTTGTGCCAGTTAGGCAAAGAACAACCGGTTATCTCGATAGTTCAACTGGTTATTTTTCTTGGCTTTGGAAAAACACTTTACTTTTAAAAGCTTTGTGCAGGATTTAAGAACTGATCTTTTACATAAATTCTAAACACTCTATAAACTACACCCAAACCCAAAAGTAGCAAGGCTTCAAGCTTCATCAGGGATTTGAAACATAAAAGCTCCCATGCTCTACAATCTCCCCCTATTTGATGGAGACAAATCCTTGGTTGCTTTGAAGAGATGTGTTTAGAATTTAATCGTCACCTGCAGTCATAGATAGAAGTAGAAACCACGGAATATCCTTCGCCAAAAGGTTAGAGCACCATAAAATAGTTTTCACAGCCAAACCAAAGTGAAAAACGAACCATAGGTGCAAACAGCTGAAGAACAATTGATTAAACCGCAGGATTAGCCAGTTAAAATTATCAAAACAATAAAAACTTCTATCTTATGCAGTGATTAAAAGAAGTGCAGATATAAAAGATTACAAACCAAAGCACCAACAAATTCTCCCCCTATTTATCTTATCAAATAGACAAAAGGAAGGATTAAAACAGAATTGAGAAACAACATTGAAAATCATTTTGCATCAGAGCATATATCAGCACCATTGTAGTAACAAACTGTGATACCATATTAGGATTGCAGCAGAAATCTATGATGTATCACATCTATGACAACAGCAGAATTAGAGTACCATAGACCTCAGAAATTTCAACACGGAGACCATAATTTCTCCCCCTATCTTTTCTTCATCCAGCAGTCCTCCTTCAAGGAAGACGTCAAAGTATTGCTTCATCAAAGTATTAGTTCCAGCAATGCCAACAAAGCCAAGAATACTTCTTTTTGACATTTGTAGGATAGTAGTTGAAACCATCTTTCTTGGATATTTTCAATTCCACATTGCAAGCATATTAGTCCAAATCTCCCTTATGAGCATGACCCAAACATAGTACTGGTACAGGAATGACCCAAGAATAAAAAGTTGACCTTCATTGATACTTTTTTATAAAACCTTGCATCTTGGTCCCCAAAAACAGCAACTATCTGCTTTGTTGCAGTAAGTTCAACCTTAATAGAGTGCACACCATATGTAGAGCCAGCAATAGATCACTTCAAAAAGGTTCATCTTCAAGTTGGTCTCACCAACTTAGGCAGATCATCTTGTAGCAGAATTTCAGTTAGTTTTTTCGCAGAATCAACCTGTTGTTTTTTTGGAGAGGATTCCAGCTTGTGCAGAAAGGTGTTTTCATCATCTTCTTCAGTACTGCTAACATATGCAACTGGACAACCAACAAATATTTCCAAATGGGTGTTTGAGCATGTAAAGCTCTCAACCTTTGCATCTCAAGAAGATATTCATCAACAGAATATAGTTTTGGCTTGAAGCTTATATAATGTATGCTTCTGCAGAAACTAAATTTTGTAGAGCCACATATATTTGATTGTAGTTACTGTAACAAAACCACTTATCTTGGCAACATTAAATGCATATTTGGCACACAAAGAGTTTTGAAAGAAACAGCTGTAACCATGCATAAGAATTCACAACAGCATTATTCAAATGTGTTAGAAGTAAAACAATCGGTTGTTTCGTGAAAACAATCAGTTGTTTTTCTGAGATAGTAAGAAAAAGTAAATCACCTTTCAAATTGATGGGAAATGCTTAAAACATTCATACCTTTGCCTTACCTCAAAATGTCTAAAAGCTCATTTGGTCTTATGATTCCAAAACCATAGGATGAACATGTACAACTTACTTTCCATAGGACATTAGCTTGAATAAGGTCGATGCTCTTGAACCATAAAACTAAACATCACTTTGATTAGCCATCATAATAGCACCTATAATTGAGAAGGTCCTGCAAAATAGATTTTATGCATATACAAAGCAAGTATAGCAGCAGGATAACAAGGCACACATATAAACCAGTTTTCTGCATAAGCCATTTGCATAAAAACTAGTAAAAGCAGTGTTGTAAACCAATGCAGAGATATTACAAAATAGTGTGTGCATAGGATTACAACAACAGCAATCAGAGAAGAGCATTATTTTTAATGCAATTAAGGCAACCAAAATACACATAGACTTTTCCCTCTATATGGTCAAAAAGCATGATTTAGAAGAAAACAGGTTTAATCATGCGTAATCAAACTTGGCAGCACAACACAAGTATGCCAGAGAAAGAACAATCAGTTGTTTCGAGAAAACAATCGATTGTTTTAACTATGATAGCAAAGGAAACATTTTCACAATCTGAAATTACCTTTTAAAATGATGAAGCATGTAGTACAATGTTTGTTCATACCTTTACATAGAGAACTCTAATGGATTCATCAAAAAATAAGACCTTGAGATGTTCATATGGTTACAAGGCATACTTACAAAAATTGAGTGATGCACACATTCTTTATTCTTGAAGATTCTCTTTTAGCCAATCATTCCAGCCTTTGTCAAGGATGTCTCTTGTCATTCAAAGAACCTTGCTAGATGTATACATTTGACAAGTGCAGGCACAAGAACTAAATTGTCTTTAATATTTCTTTCCTTGAGACTTTATTCCTTACACCCAATTTAGTTCTTGGCTTTCAAGAATACCTACAAGACAAGATTAAGAAGCAAGATTTGGTCCCCTTTTAAATTTGGGTCCATGAGTGTTAGCAAGAATGTTAGGAGGCTTAGGATTATTAGGAACCCATTTTAAAATCCCCCTTGGAACAAGAAATTTGCGAACTTTGCAAAACCTCACAGAGTGGCCCTTTCTCATACAGTAGAAACATCAAACAACCAGTTGTTTCAAAATTTTAGTCGGTTGTTTTTCTGCAAGAGTTGAAAAAGGTTTTGAAATCTCATTTTTCTTGCTCTGTGGATAAAAACCAAGTCCAAATTTTCCAAACACACATTTCTGTGAAGCAAGCACATTTTCAAAGTTGGACTTCCCAGTTGTAAGTTTATCCAAGGTTTTCAAAAGATAATTAATCTTACTTTCAAGATTTTCACAATTTTTGCAAAACTTTGAGTCACAAATGCAAGATGAGTTTTTGTAAATCAAATCAAGGTTTTCAAAATCATTATTTGTATTTTCCAACTCTTCTTCCAGTGACTTGACTCTATTTTCAAGCCAGTTGTTTAAACCTTTCAATCGGTTGTGAGAAAGAGTCAATCGTTAGCTTCTTCATAAGTTTCATTGAAGGCTTCAAGCAATTGAGAATAACTTTCACTTTTATTGGAAGAGAATACACTTACTTGGCTCGATTCAGATTCTTCTTTTGCCATAAGGCAGACCTCTATTGTAAGGACCTAGAAACTTTAATTGGAATAAAAGTGTTATATTTAAATAATTTCAAAAGATGTTATTATTTAAAATACAAAGAGCTGGAAATAGAAGTTTCGTAGTAGTCGGACCTCGGACGTCGCCCAAGGTCTGGGGTCAGCTGGTAGAGGTCGGTCGGCTGACCATTGTATTAACCAAGTAGTCAGGTGCGATGACTTTATCGTGAGGTATTCACGTGGGTGTGCTCGAGGAAGACATGTGGATCAAGAAGAGTAAAGGAAGAAAAGTGTAGCTTAGAAGTCTACGAGATCGCCGTTGTTGAAGACGGAGGCGACCTCCGACTTCTCTGGTACATAATCGTCTGTCGCCTAGAGTACACATGATCGCCAATCGCCTATGGTGTACATGATCGCCGAAAGTGCATTTAGTATGTGGTCAAGATACTGGATCAACCATAGTGGGTTCCAAAAACCACGCGTATCGAGGTGTGGGTTAAGCCTTAGATACGCTGTGCATGCGAAGCTCTATGCTTGAGCATAAGAAATCATCCTTAGTGTTGCATGCATGGGCGCACGAGGAGTAGTGCTGATCTATTCTTGGAAATGTGAAGCTACCGACGTCACCAAGTCATGTGGAGGTGATACCTTGGATGTAACATAGTGGGATGAAGAACCTTCAGCAAGGCGAGGCGATGTGTCATCAGGCATCGCCAGGGCGAGAGACATGCGGGCATCGCCAGGGCGAGAGACATGCGGGCATCGCCAGGGCGAGAGACATGCGGGCCTCGCCAGGGCGCGAGACATGCGGACATCGCCAGGGCGCGAGGCATGCGGGCATCGCCAGGGCGAGAGACATGCGGGCATCGCCAGGGCGAGAGACATGCGGGCATCGCCATGGTGAGAGACATGCGGGCATCGCCAGGGCGAGAGACATGCGGGCATCGCCAGGGCGCGAGACATGCGGGCATCGCCAGGGCGCGAGACATGCGGGCATTGCCAGGGCGCGAGACATGCGGTCATCGCCAGGGATAGACATCGGTCGTCTTCCAAAGAGAGACATCGGTCATCCGCCAGGATGAGTCATCGGTGGAAGGTTATCGCGCGATGTCATGTTTCACATAGATAAGGTGGGACCCAGGCTCCCAGCATGAGACGTCCTGCACGCGCGACACGTAGAGAAAAAGGGTGGTTCAGAATAGTGGCATCAGAGAGTTGGCATGCGTAGAGACACACGTGGCCGTACTGTTCAGGGAAGCGTGCACGCAAGCTTTCCTGCAGAGTGGGTGATGGCAGCGGCAATTGTGGACAAGTTGGTTTAGATTCAAAAACTCACTTCTGAGAGGAAGAGAACGTTGCAGTGCTTCAAGAGTGACAGAGTGGGTTTACCTTCATCCTTCTCTTTTCTCTCCTTCGCGCTGCGATTCAGGAATCCTCAAGCACCAGTACGACGAGCGACGACTGCCCTTGGACACCTGGGAGGTTCTCTACAAGTTCTCCAAACCGGACGCTAAAGTAGAGTTAAGGCATCTTTAAGCTTCGGTGGGTTTTGGAGCTCTTGGTGTTTTTGCGCGAGTTCAGGTAAGGGAAGCTAGTATTTTCGTTTATAAAAACTT
This sequence comes from Phaseolus lunatus, assembly GCA_013389735.1. Lineage (NCBI taxonomy): Eukaryota > Viridiplantae > Streptophyta > Magnoliopsida > Fabales > Fabaceae > Phaseolus > Phaseolus lunatus. Next base: position 16,724,075 of record CM023861.1, on the reverse strand, counting down.
TAGGCAAGTAGGTTCTGAAGTGAGGGCGACGTGGTCGCCGGTTTCATATTCTTTTTCACGATGCTCTGTTTTTATGTGTGGGGCGACGTGATCGCCGGTTTTAAATGTTGATTTCGAACTCTGTTTTTATGGGTGGGGCGACGTGATCGCCGGTTTTAAATGTTGTTTTCGAAATCCTCTGTTTTAGTGTCGTTTGAAACTGTTTGAGATTGATATGTGAAATGCATGTGATATTGGAAAATCTGAACCTTGGTACGATTGTTGTTGTGGTTGGAATCGTTAATTTAAGTGTTGTATGGTGCATTGGGTGAATTGATGATATCGAGCTGTCCTGTGTGGACTTCACTTGCTGTCCTGTGTGGACTTCATTAGCTGTCCTGTGTGGACTTCACTTGCTGTCCTGTGTGGACTTCATTAGCTGTCCTGGGTGGACTTCATTAGCTGTCCTGTGTGGACTTCACTTGTTGTCCTGTGTGGACTTCACTAGCTGTCCTGTGTGGACTTTACAGTGGTGTGGTATGTGTCTATGTGTGGTGAGTTAGTGGAAGTCTAACGTGAGAAAGAGAATTGTTGAAATTTGATAGACACTTGATGGTTTATGTGAAACAAATAACACTTGATGAAATTGTGAAGTGTGTGAAATGAATGGGAAAATTGATGGATTTTACGTGAGTGTTTTAAAATTGTTTTATCTTGATTTTAAAGTTTCATATCCAAATTCTCTTTAAAATATCTAGCTTACCCTGCGTTTTTGTTTTGTGGATGTTTTCTTAAACCTGTGATGATCGTGTATAATTTACACGGGAGCAGATGATGTTGCAGGAAGTAGAGCTCCTCAGTGAGTGGTCGCCGGAAGGAGATCGCCTGTTTCTGTTTCTGTTAGGCGATCGCCTGTTTTCTGTTTCTGATAGGAGATCGCCTGTTTCTATTTTCTGTTAGGAGATCGCCTGTTTTTCTATTTTTCTGTATTTTGTTTAAGTTTGGAAAACTGACTGGATATGTATTAAACTCCCTGTGAGGAGAAATTTCATTATATATATATATATATATATATATGTTCACTTCGATATTATTGTTTTACCTTTATTTCATTATATAAATATGAAAAGGATTTGGCGGGATGTTACATCTATCTTGGTTTCTGTAGAAGATGATCCAGTGGAAGATTCTTCCTTGTCCAGCAAATCACCTCTTGTATTCTTGTGACATTTCTCAAGAGTGTCCCACATTTCTTTTGCTAAGATACACTCTGAAACTTTGAGCAATTCATCAGAATCAAGTACAGAGACAATTACATTTTTTGCTATACAATCAAGATGCTCTCTTTCCTTCATTGTTAATGCAGAGTTATTTTCAGGCATATGCATAAAGGCATTGTTTGAAATAGCATTCCAGATTTCTTTATCTAGTGACTCAACAAAGAATGTCATTCTTATACACCAAAGCTTATAATTTTCACCACAGAACAGAGGTGGCTTGTTTAAAGAGGCACCTTCCCCTAAAACAAACTTGTCTGCCATGTAAAAAGATTTTCAAAAAAGGAAACTTCAATATTTTTCAAGAACCTAGCTCTTGATCCCAATTGTTAGTATTAGACGGCTTAAAACAAGAGGGGGGGTGAATTGTTTTCAAAAGCTTTTCGCAATATATTTGATTAAGAATGAATCTTTATCAAACAAACACATATAAGCAATCAGAGAAGCAATTAAACAATGATACACAAAAACAGTTGCAGAATTATAACCGGTTAAAATTTCGTTTTAATCGGTTGTTCTTATGATAGTAGAAGCAATATTCAAACCGTTTTAAAGAGAGAGAAAGAGAGAGATTTACACAATGAATTTTATACTGTTCGCTCAATCCCAGAGCTACATCCAATCTCAGAACAACCTTTGAGTTTCACTAGTAATCAACAACAGATTACATCAACACACCACAAAGAGATGATCTTGAAAACCACAAGATCCACTCACCCTCTTTGCAACACCACACACACCTTAAGTCAGAACACCCTCTAACTTTACAGGATTTCACATATACTCACGAGTTTAAGAAATTACAACAACAAGAATATGAATAGGAAAAGAAAACACCTGATATTACACAACCCAGGGAATCCTATGATCAGATCTTGAATCAGTACAAAGCTTAAAAAGCAATCTTGCAAATCTTAAAAACCTCTTTCAAAAACACATTTCAACCTCTCTTTTGATCTTAAAATCTTTTGTAATTTTTATGTAATTGATATCTTTTTGTTTATGAAGGAAGGGCTATATTTATAGCACTTTGAAAAGCCATTTAAGGCACTTGAATCAACTGAAACAGTTTGAAAACAACTAAAACAATTTTTCAAAAAGTTGTTATGTAGACTTACATTTAACCGGTTAAAACCACGAGATAATCGGTCAAATGGGTTAAGCTATGACTTAACACTTTCGAAAAGCTTTTTCAAACCTTTGTGCCAGTTAGGCAAAGAACAATCGGTTATCCCGATAATTCAACCAGTTTTTTTTCTTGGCTTTAGAAAAACACTTTACTTTTAAAAGCATTGTGCAAGATTTAAGAACTAATGTTTTACATAAATTCTAAACACTTTAAACTACACCCAAACCCAAAAGCAGCAAGGCTTCAAGCTTCATTAGGGATTTGAAACATCAAAGCTCCCATGCTCTACACTTTTGGCAACACATCAGATGAAGTATCTCATAGTGGCCATTGAATACTTCACTAAATGGGTCGAGGTCGAGCCAATCGTATAAATAACTGCTCCCAAGGTGCAGCATTTTGTGTGGAAAAACATAGTATGTTGTTTTGGGATCCCTAGACACCTGGTGTCCGACAACGGAACCCAATTTGCAAGTCAACAGTTGTGTAAGCTGTGCTCGGAGCTCGGGATAAAGCAGATTTTTGCCTAGGTAGAACACCCTCAGACAAATGGCCAGGTTGAGTCAGCCAGCAGGGCCTTGCTGAGAGGGTTGAAGAGGAGATTAAAGAAGGCTAAAGGAACTTGGTCAGAAGAAGTTCCCTGAATTATGTGGGCTTATCACACCACTCCTCAGTCAACAACTAAGGAGACGCCCTTTAGTTTGGTATACGGGTCAGATGCCATGATACCAGTAGAGATCTAAGAAAGCTCTCCTCGGTTCCAGAACTTCGTTATCGAAGAGTCTAACAAAGGAAAGAAGGTGAACCTGGATCTGTTAGACGAAGTGCATGAACAAGCCCGCATTAACTCTGAGGCTTTGAAGAAATGGTGGAGCTAAGGCAAAAGACCAAGATGAAGCCTGAACAGTTTAGGGTTGCTGACTTGGTGATGCGAAAGGCTCACCCCTACCAGCTAGAGAATAAGTTATCTCCGAAGTGGACTGGCCCGTTCCGCATAGTCGAGGTGCTCAGGAATGGAGCGTACAGGCTAGAAACCCTAGAGGGGGAGAGCCATTCCTTGAATGTGGAATGCGACGAACCTTAAGTTTTATATTAGTTAAGGTATTTAGCTTTAATGCTTTCCTTTTGAACAATAATTTTGTATTAGGTGATGCTCTTTTTTCCTCAAAGGGTTGTTTTAAGTAGGTCATCTAGTTATAAATTTGTTCTCAAAAGATGGTGCATTAGACTTGCTTGTTGATTTACTAAAGCATCGGTAAGATGACCTTTCTCGGTAAGTATCCGAGTAGGCGCCACGTGTGTAAACTAGTTATCTATTGTCAGGTAAGATGACCCGAGAATGGGCGCCTTGTGAGATAAGTTTGTTTGAGCACAAGGTAAGACGACCTTTCTTGGTATGTATTCGAGCAAGTACTCTGTGTAAATCGGTTACCAATTGTCAGGTAAGAAGACCTGTCTCGATAAGATTATCTGAATAGGCGCCCTAAGCATCGGTAAGACGACCTTTTCTCAGTAAGGTTATCCAAGTTCAGGCGCTCTGAAGTTTAATCGGCCATAACTAAGATTGTTTGGCTTAAGGTCAGGTAAGACGACCTTTTCTCAATAAGATTATCCGAGTTCAAGTGCTCTGAAGTTTAATCGGCCATAACTAAGATTGTTTGGTTAAGGTATGGTAAGACGACCTAACTCAGTGTACGACAATCACTCGAGCTAGGCGCCCTGGAAATAAGTATTGTGACTAAGATTGTTTAAGTGCACAGTAAGTTGGGCTAATTCAGCATGAGAAAGATCACCCAAGTTTAGGTACTCTGCGAGATAGTTAAAGGAGGCATAGTGGAATCATCTGTTTATGCTTATGGTAAGAGGGGTTGGCTCAGTGAATGAGTGGTCATCCGAGCTCAGTTACCTTGAAAGATTAATGAATCAGTCTTAGCGCGGGGTAAGATGACCTAACTCAGTAAAGATTATTCGAGTAGGCGCCCTGCAAGTACATTAGTTATATATCGTCAAGTATGACGACCTTTTCCTGGTAAGATTCCAAGTTCAGGTGCTCTGAAGTTTAATTGGCCATAACTAAGATTGTTTGGCTTAAGTTAGGTAAGACGACCTTCCTCGGTAAGATGATCTGAGTAGGCGCCTTGCGTGTAAGTTGATTTTCTGTTGTCAGGTAAGACGACCTTATTTGGTAAGATCATCTAAGTAGGTGCCCTTTATAAGTTGAGTAACTATTGATAGATAAGACGACCTGTCTCGGTGAGGTTATCTGAGTAGGTGCTCTGTGTGTAAATTGGTCATCTATAAGCAGGTAAGACGACTTAGCTCGGTGTTAGTATGACCATCCGGGTTCGGGCACTCTCCAGATGAGTACTGTCACTAAGTTGTTTGAAATGCATGGTAAGTCGACCTAGCTCAGTGCGCGAGCGAGCACCCGAGTTTAGGCGCTCTACGAGAAAGTTGGGTAATGTGTAGTGGAATCCCCCACCTATACCTATGATGGTTGGAGTGTGGCTTGGCATATGAGCAAGTATCCAAGTTTAGACACTCTAAAAAATGAATGAACTTTACTTGACATAGAGTAAGACAGTCAACCCAAGAAAAGTGTAAATACCCGAGTAGGCACTCCGTACAGCAAAATCGGGTGAGATCGAGATATACACCTATATATATCGAGAAGGAGCACTAGCTCGCTGCGGCTGTGGGGTGTAATTCATCAAAAGGTTAGTTCCTTGTTGCTTAAGAATTCTCCATGGTTTTTCACACTTAGACTGGTCAAGTAGAATTCTTGTTATCTTTGTTACTCCATGTTGAGATAGCTTAAGTGACAAGTTATCCATATTTACAGTAGTTGTTATGCTTAAGCTAGTTGAGGTTTACTGAGTGTACCCACTGAGAAACTGCCATGTCAGCCACTAAAGCACTCGAAAAGCCTCTTCGCTTAGCCAAGCTTGGGGGGCTTGTGAACTGGACGGAGTGCTAGGATGCTCGACGCACGGGTGTGAGTAGGTCAGCTCGGTTGTTGGCCCAAAGGGTGGGTCGTGAGCTCAACCCAAATGTTGGTTAGCCCAAAGAAGGTATTTAAGATAAAAGGTAAAGAGATATTTTATTATGATATATATGTTAATATACATAAAGTAGTTAGTCAAATATATCTATATTGAAGTTGTTAATATACGCATATAAGCTATTAGTTAAATGAGATAAAAGATAAGTGAGCACTGTGAGTAAAGGTGCACAAGATTCTCTTCTGTTGTTAGCACCGTGAAAGAGGGTGCTCGTTAACAGAATATCTTTTTGTTATGCTTTTACTTGAGATTATATTCTCATGAGCGAAAGCTATTACAAGAGTAGTATAAAAGGGGCTTGACTCCCCAGGTAAAGGGATGTTGTTTCTAAGACTGAAACTGAATAATGATTTTATACTCTATAAGCTCTTACTAACTTGATCATCGAAGTGTGATCAACAGGTAGAGCTCCCTCTGTCCCAATGGAGCCACATTCCAAAGCAACGAGAAGGCACAGAGCCCAAGAAGAGATAGACTAAAAGAGGAGCACTCCATCAAGTCCACCCGAGATCAACCAACGAGAACAATTAATAAGAATTTATTTTAATATTAAAATTTTAAAATTATAAATATTTATATGCCTTTTTTTATTAATCAGAAATAGGTCAAACTTACGTTAATTTAAATTATCAAAATTTATGTAATTATTGTTTTTTTATTAATAACAATCCACTTTAATATTCAAATTTTAAAATTTGAAATATTTATATACTTTTTTAAATCGAAATTGAAGTCATACATACATTAATTTAAATCTATAATCAAATTATTATTTTTTATTGATTAATAAAAATCCATTTTAATATTAAAATTAAGAATATTTATATGAATTTTTTAATCAGAACTAAAGCCATACATACATTAATTTAACTTGTGTAATTAATTAGATCATCATAAAATAGTCTCATTTTCTAATTGTAGAGAGGTGAAAGTCATAGATGAGAGAGAAAAGTGAAAAAGAATGAGAGAGACAGTTCACGTGTGTAGTGTGTGCGTCATCAATCATTAACGTCGTTGGTGAAAACTTAACGAAATGGATCAAATTGAACCTTTTTAAAAAACCTTGGGACCAAATTGATTTTTTTTAAAAACATCTATATTGAATTGAATATTAACCACCAAAGGTGAAGAAGAAGATTAAAGTGTCTATCCTAGAGAGTCAAGACAAGAGAGTGAGATGGCTAGCAATCTTGGTAGCAATTCACTCATTCATTAATCTTGAAAATTCATGAGCCAAGCAACCCTTTATATAACTTAAAGGTCTGACCATTCAATACAAAATTAGGTGGGAAAATTCAAATGGAAAATGTTTGAAAATAGGTGCCTAAATGAGCTAACAAGGCAAGCATGACAAGGTGTGATCAATGTGACTCATTTTAGGTTTAATGATCGGTGGCCTAGGTTTTTTTGGCATTTTTGAACATGTAAAGAAAAGTTTCTCTGCCATCAGTGGCAGAGTCCTACTCTTCTTGAATCTTCTTTGCCATAAACCTAGTTGTTGGGTCTGAGCTTGGCCTTCTTCCAACATCCCCTCCCTCTTGAAGAGGATTTATCCTCAAATCACATGCTTTGCCTCTTCGTCTTCACTACCTGCAAAAGGTGTTAGATCCATAACATTGAAGGTAGCATGTACTCCATATTCTTCAAGTGGGTGTATTTGACATGCATTATTGTTGATTCTTTTGAGAACTTGGAAAGGACCATCACCCCGGGGACTAAGCTTAGACTTCCTCTGATTAAGGAATCTTTCTTTTCTAAGGTGAAGCCTGTTCTCCCCGGTTGACTCGGTCGCCATTGACTTCGAGGGCAGGTGGTGACTCCTCCTACTTCAGGTGGTTTCTGTGCTCTTAAGAGTGGCTCCGTTGAAACAGAAGGGGTCCTACCTGTTGACTGCACTCCAACGATCAAGTCAATACAGGGCTAGAAAACAATGAATAAGTAAAATATTTCAAGCTTAAAACTACGTACCTTTCTAGGGTTCTTACCACCCTTTTTATAAGCTGTAGCTAGGTCAACCTTTCTATCCCACGAAAGTCTTTCCATAAGTGGAATTAGGGTTACCTGTGTGGAATGTCCTGTACGCGTTGCGCAAGCCTATAGCAGCCTTTCCTTAAGTGGAACTAGGGTTACCACTAAGTCATAGCATGCATGTGGCTTATGCTTAGCAAAGCTGTCGCACAGAGCCTTCCTTTCCTGGAGTGCGAAGTCTTAACAGTATGGCCACCAAGGTACCAACTCATGCACCAGCGCTGCGGGGCCATCAATTTTATAGGTGCCCTAAGTATTCACGTGCCATGCATGTTGCCTTCCCTGGAAACCCTAACCCTCATGGGCCTTAGCGCCTCCAGGGATTACTTACTCGTGCTAGCCCTTGAACAAGCTATACGCACCACATGCACAAATCCTCTCGTGAATTTAGGTTTTTCCTATTCTGGATGATATCTTATTATTATACCTGGGGCCCGCTTACGTGGCCCACATCGATGTCCGACGTCTGCTGCCAACGACCGATGTCTGGTTAGTATCTTCTTAAGCTTATTAACCTTCATCAAGAAAATAACGTGTATCTTCTTAAGCTTGCTTGGAACTTTGTTTATAGCAACAAGCCTTGGTCTTTTCTCCTGAAAGCAAAAGTTCTTAAATCAAAATATAAGCTTAGAATGGTTTATAAATCCTCATCTATTTGGCCTGAAATTAAGCAGTTTTATGACAATATTCTTGACCATACTTGTTGGACTGTTGGTACAGGTACTTTTATTAATTTATGGAATGATAAATGGTGTTCTACCACTTCTGTAGCTTGCAGGGTTATCTGATGGTGCTAGCATTCCGGATACGGTTTCTCAATTTTGGACTAGTTGTGATTGGAATATTCCATTGTCTTTACAACAGATGACTCATTTTTTTAATCATATCATGGTTAGGGAGGAATAGGATATTCCTAATTGGATTCCAGATGAGTCTGGTCGATTCACTCGTAAACTGGCTAGGACTTTTTTCTTCGAACCAGGAGTTCCCTTTGGTTAGGATAAATTCATTTGGTCTTCATATATTTTGCCTTCCAAAAATCTAGTACTCTGGAAAGTTTTCCATAGGCAGATTCCTACATAAACCATATCTCTCTTCCCTTTATTGCTATGTTTCATGTATTTCTCTGTTTGTTGTCGTATTTGGTTTTTAATCCTCTCATGCATTTTATTTACAAATTTGGATTTTGTTACTTCTTCCTTATGCACAAATTCTTGTGGATTAGGTAGAGGTAACAAATCCAAAGGAGTAAGAGGATTAGATCCATACATAGTTTCAAATGGAGAAATATTAGTAGTTTTATGAACTACTCTATTATATGAAAACTCAATATGAGGAAGGTACTCATCCCAAGATTTGTGGTTTCCCTTCATGATTGACTTAAGCATAGTGGAAAGAGATCTATTTACAACTTCAGTTTGTCCATCAATTTGAGGATGACAAGAAGTTGAGAAGTTCAACTTAGTTCCTAGTCTTTCCCAAAGAGTTCTCCAGAAATGGCCAACAAATTTAGGATATCTATCCGACACTATGGTCTTAGGTAGACCATGTAGTCTTACCACTTCTTTAAAGAAGATCTTAGAGATGTTGTTAGCATCATCCAATTTATGGTAAGGTATAAATGAGCCATCTAGCTAAACCTTTCCACTACCACAAAGATGGAATCAAAACCTCTTTGCGTCCTAGGAAGTCCTAATATGAAATCCATGCTTATATCTTCCCAAGGAGCACTCGCAAAAGGTAAAGGAGTGTAGATTCCATGAGGCATTGTCTTACACTTATCTTTTAAACATGAAATCCATCTATGACAATGTCTTTGGACATCTTTCCTCATGTGTGGCCAAAAGAATTTTCCTATTAAAAGCTCAAGAGTTTTATCTACTCCAAAATGGCCCATGGGTCCTCCTTCATGTGATTCTTTTACAAGGAGTTTTCTATGTGTTCCTTGGGGTATGTAAAGTTTTCCTTCTTTAAATAAGTATCCCTCAGAAACATAAAAACCTCCTTGTGCTCTATGTTGGCACTTAGCAAAAGTGGGTGCAAAATCCTGATCTTCTTTATAAAGTTCAGGTATGTTTTCAAATCCAAGAATTTGGGCTCCAAGTTTAGAAAAGTGGGCATATCTCCTTGATAGAGCATCTGCCATAATATTTGTATTGCCCTTCTTGTATTTGATAACATATGGAAATTGCTCAAGAAATTCCATCTAGTTTGCATGTTTTTTGTTCAACTTTTGTTAACACTTCAAATATTTCAAAGACTCATGATCACTATGTATGACAAATTCTTTTGAGACTAGATAGTGTTCCCAAGTCTGCAGGGCCCTCACAAGTGCATAGATCTTTTTGTCATAGGTGGGGTAGTTGAGGGCGACACCATGAATTTTTTCACTAAAATATGCAATTGGGTGCCCACCTTGCAATAACACAACACCTATTCCTACTCCCGATGCATCACACTCTAGCTCAAAAGTTTTTGAAAAGTTTGGCAAAGCTAGAATGAGTGCATTAGTGAGTTGAGCTTTCAACCTTTGAAAGGCTTGTTCATGCTTCTTCGTCCAACAAAATGGAGTGTCTTTCTTCACTAACTCATTGAGTGGTGAAGCTAGACTTGAGAAGTTAGGAACAAATCTCCTATAAAAACTTGCTAAGTCATGCAAGCTCCTAACATCTCCTACATTTTGTGGGGTTAGCCACTCTTTGATGGCTTTTATTTTATCTGGGTCAACATGTACCCAAATTTTGTTGACAATGAAACCTAAAAATACTACACTATCTACACAAAAAGTGCATTTATCTATATTAGCAAACAAACTATTTTTCCTAAGCACTAAAAGAACCTCCCTAAGGTGACTTAGGTGGGACTCTGATGCAAGCCAAGACCACATGAAGATGACCAAGGATGAAAAATATGAAGGGTCATCTCAACAATCAAAGGAGGACTTCACAAAAGGAAGAATGGGCCATCCACCCGAGCACTTAAAGTTCAAGAGGAAGAGGTTGAGGACGTTCATGGAGATCAAAGTCAACCTCAAAGGCTCACAAGAAGCATGTTCAAAGCTTTAGGAGCAAGGGGACGTTTATTTTCCCTTTTTGTAATTTCTTTGTGTGAGGGTGCTTAGAGGAAAACATGAGAAACCTCTTGTGTTAAAGCATCTTTAGGTCTTTAGTTAGGAGCATTAAGAGGGGGGTGCGTTAGTAGATAGGTGTAGGAGTTAAAATAGGAGGTGCCAAAGTGAGAGAAGAAGTCACACCTTCCTCATGACTTGTTTTGGCGCCATTTTCATTTGAATTTGGGGGGAATTTTGAATTCATTTTAGCTTGCATTTCAGCACCTTCACACTATAAATTAAGGTGCTGCCCTTGTATTTTTCAGATTTGAATTTTGAATTAGAGAAACTTTACTCAATTTTTGAGTGAGCATTGGAGAGCCTTGCATCTTCTTCACTAGTCTTATCTTGAAGGTTCAATGGTTACCTCAAGTGGCGGCTTGCACACTCATCTAGGAGCCTTCATCCTCTTAGTGGCGTGATCATCCAACCATACCTCCATCTTCATGAGCATTCTCTTCTCCTTCTTTCCTTCTCTTCTAATTTTCATGTCTTAGCTTGTGTTCTTGTGTTTTTGGTTCGGTGCCTTTATTTTCCAGCACTTATATTCAGTTTCCTTGCCTTTAATTTCATTTTTAATCGGTTCAATTTGACAATAATTGGAACTTCCATATGAGTTTGTGTTTTGGCATTAGTTTTTGGTGAGTTCTTGACTTAGAACATTGATCCAATTCTAAGAAAAAGTGCCTCTCTAATGACCAACTCAAGATGTTTCCTAAGAATGTCAAGAACCTTTCATCTTATGTTCTTGAAATCACATCATGTGGTATCATGAGTCTTAGGTTCAGTCTTGTTGAATTGTTGAGTTGTGTGCACTTTATTTCAAGAGCTCTTTTAATTTCTTGCAATTTACGTTTCTGTTTTAGGCTTCATTGAGTTTTCTTGTTGTTTTTCTTTTGTTACACCAAGTGTTTGTGAAAAGGTTTATGGCACTCATTATTCATATGAGTATGGTTGCTCTTTTGGAATGACATTCTCCTTCCTAGAGCTGACCTTCAGCTTCCTTTCACTTGTTGATATATCTTGTGGTATGTCTTTTAATTTTGAAATCCTGTCAAGTTTTGTCTTAGTCATGTTATTCCATAATTGTCATTACTTCTAGTAGTACTTTTATTGCCTTGATTGTTTCTTGCTTTGGTTTACATTCTGTTTTTTGAGTTTATTGCTTGATCCTTTGTGCATTTTCATTTTTAGATTTGAGTTCATGCTTGTATTCTAGACCTATACAAGTTCCTTTACACAATTTCCATTATGTCTTTGCTAGTTCCTCATACTGTTTTTCATTCCTAAATAGGATACTCTGTTTTCTTACAAACGTGCTACTGTTTTCAATTTACTGCAATTATTTGGCTCACTGGAAATTTGTGAAAATTTAGATTTACATTCTTCAAAGTGTTACAAAATCATAGCAAAAACAAGTACTCAAAAATTCCAAGTACACAAAATATGATAAATAAAATACGAAAAGTGTACATTCCTGCCAAAAAAAATACAGTAATCGGGCAACAATTTTGAAAAATTTATTTCTCTCAATTGGCTTACTGTTTTTACCTCATTCCAGTGCCATTATTGAGTTGAGACATTGAAGTTTCTGTGGTAAAGTTTTTACATTCCAGTTCACTTCCAATAATTCCAGTTAACTCTGTAAAAATAGCACAGTTTGCATACAACAATTTTCTTGTAGTTCTGTTTTTTTGGTTTCTTAAATCTACTCTAGTACTTTTCTCTCGGACTCTTTTGGTGTGCCTTCTTTCTTCATTGAGTTCTTTATTTTCTTGCTTGTCTTTCATTCTTTACCCTTTGAGTTTGTTTTACATATAGTTTTCCTTTTGCAATTACCTTTTCTTTGCTTATACCTTTTCTTGTTTGTCCTTATTGTTCATTGGTTTTGTGGTGGTTGACTTTGAGATTGGTGTGCTTGCTTTGACATCTTTCATTTGAGGACTACAAGGCCTCAAGATCAGATTAGTGCAAGGACATTATTTCTTTGAGAGTGACCCCAATCTTTCTGCCTAAATTCAATTCGGCTTTATTTTTTACTTAAAACACTCACTGTTTTGCTAATTTTTGTTTCTTGCCTTGTTTGCTGTTTTTTTGTGTGTTGCTGTTTTTAATTACAAATGGCTGGATTTTCAAGTGATGCCTCATACAAGCAGGATTCTCCTTCCAAAGCTTCAATCCTTGGTGAATTACATGAAGCACAAAGAACCATTAGACGTTTGGAAGAGAAATTGCAAAAGCTAGAGGTGCAACAAGATAGACCATCTCCTTCAATCCATGATGAGCATCATTCCCATAGACATTCAACAAGAGCCTCTTCAAATGATTTTGGCAGTGGAGATGCGCATAGGAGAAGGAGAACTCCACACCAATTCCTTGGACGTAGACATCCCAATCAAGGGGAGAGACCTCACTATGGCAATGGCTACTATCAAGATGCAAAGGCTAGGCTATCTTCGGTCAAACTTCCTATTTTCAATGGATCTAGTGATCCTAATGTGTATTTGGATTGGGAGGCTAAGTCTGAACAAATATTTGAGCTCCATGAGATCAAAGATGAACAACACAAGTATAAGCTAGCCACCTTAGAATTTGTAGATTATGCCATGAAATGGTGGCATGGTGTTGTAAAGGACTTTATGTTTCACAAGGGTCCTCCCGTGGACTCTTGGAACTCTTTGAGATATCAAATGCGCGCTAGGTTTGTGCCCCCACATTTTAGGAAAGACCTCATGTTGAAACTCCAAAGGTTTCAACAAGGCACGCTAAATGTGGATGAATATTACAAAGAGTTAGAAACGCTTGTGCTTAAACTTGAATTAGAAGAAAGTGAGGAAGCTATGATTGCTAGGTTTGTAAGTGGTCTTAGGAAGGATATTCAAAACATTGTTGAGTTACAAGAGTATTCATCATTGGGATCTTTAGTTCATCTTGCAATGAAGGTGGAAGCCCAACTTGCTAAGAAAAACTCTTTCAAAAACATTTCCAATGATGGATACTACTCCAAGTCTTGGAGAAACAAAAATTCTTTTTCTAAACCTCCTTCCAAATATTCTTCTTTCAAACCCAAGGAAACTAAGCCATCTACTTCTAGGCCTAAATCTCCAACTAGAACATCTAATACTAAATGCTTTAAATGTTTGGGTTATGGTCATATTGCTGCAAATTGTCCTTCTAAACGAAGTATGTACATACATGAGGGCATTGTAGTTAGTGAGCATGATTCGGATTCTCCTACACATTCATTGCATTCTCATGCATCTAGTGAGGAAGAAAGTGAGTGTCCACTTGAAGGAGATTTGTTAGTTGTGAGAAGACTTCTTGGGCAAGTTTCACAACCTTTTGATGAAAGTCAAAGGGAAAATATTTTCCACACAAGATGTCTTATTCAAAACAACATTTGTTCTTTGATAGTGGATGGGGTAGTTGTGCAAATGTGGCAAGTACAAGAGTGGTAGAAAAACTTGCTTTACCTACCATCTCTCATACCAAGCCCTATAAATTACAATGGCTTAGTGAAGTAGGAGAAATAGTTGTCAATAAACAAGTCCTCATCCATTTCTCCATTGGAAAATACAAAGATGAGGTATTATGTGATGTTGTGCCCATGGAAGCCACTCATGTTCTTTTGGGACGGCCTTGGCAATTTGATAGAAAAGTTTTACATGATGGCTTTGCCAACAAACTATCTTTTGAATTCCATGGTCACAAGGTTACTTGAAAATCTCTCTCTCCAAGAGAAGTCCATGAGGACAAAGTTATTATGAAGAAAAAGAGGGAGAGTGAAAAAGATAAAAAAGATAAAAAAGATAAAAAAGATAAGAGTTCTAAGCCTACACTCCTTGTGTCTAGGCATGAGATTCAAAGGGAAATAGTGGCTCATCATCCTCTTTTCTTAGCCATCCCTAGAACACTTAAGTTAGAACCACTTGTTGATAGTTCTCATTGCTTGGAAAATTTGGTAGAAGAGTTTCAAGATGTGTTTCAAGATCCTCCACATGGACTTCCACCTTTGAGAGTGATGCAAGTCAAGACCACTTAAGGATGACCAAAGATGCTATATATAAAGGGTCATCTCAACAATCAAAAGAAGACTTCACAAAAATAAGAAAGGGCCATATTCCAAAGCACTTAAAGTTCTTCTTACTAGTCTTCTTAAAGAGTAGAACATTTTTGTAAATAATTGGGTTCTCTTGAAGAATCCAAGTAGTAGTATAAATAAAGAGGGCCCAAGCCCAAGAAGCCCAAGCCCAAGAAGCCCAAGCCAAGAAGCCCAAGTCAAGTGGGGCCCAAGCCCAATCCATGAGCATCAATAGGAGCAAGGCTAAAGCTTTGGGAAATAAGCATGAATGGATGTATCTCTTTTGTAATTTCTTTTGTGTAGTTTTTAGTAGAACATTAAAGGAAGGTGTAGATATTAAAATAAGGGGTGCTAATGTACAAAAACAAGTCACACCTTCCATGTGACATAAAAAGTAGGTGTAGTTTTAGGAGGTGCCAAAGTAGAAATCAAGTCACACCTCTCTTGTGACATGTGTTTTGGCTCCAAATTCAAATGCTTCTTATTTGAATTTTCCCACTTTAATTTCAGCCCTCTCACACTATAAATAGAGGTGCTATGCTCATGTAAAATAGGATTGAATTTAGAGTAAAGTTACTATACACAAATTTGTGTGAGTGTGAGAATTGCTTTCTCCTTTCTAGTCTCATCTTGTGAGTTTTGGGAGCTTTCAAGTGGCGGCAAATCTGCACTTATCTTGGATCATCACCTCTAAGTGGCGTGTCCATTCCCAATCCATGGCTACAACCACATAAGTTTCATCTTCTTTCATCTTCCATAGTCATTTCAATCGGTAGTTTTGATTCTATGTCTTGTTCTTGAATTTCAATCGGTTCTTTTGTTTCAATTTGTGTTTCCATTCTGTTTTTTGTGTTTAAATTCTGCACCTATTCTTTTTTTGAGTTCAGCACCTTGTTCTTCATTCATTCATCACCATTAATTGTGTTTTAACCTTGGACCTTTGGAAATGAACCTTCACATCTACTTAACACTTGTTAAGTTAATGTCCAGTGGGGATTTTCCTTAGGTGACTCACTCTAAATTGCTAAGAATCTTGATCCTAATTCTAAGAAAGTGTCACAAATATAATGAACCTAAAATCAACTCACATCAGAGAGGGATTGAGCACCAAATTGATTTGATACCAGGCTCTTCTTTACCAAACCGTCCAGCATATAGAACCAATCCAAGTGAAACCAAGGAAATTTGCCAACAAGTTGAGGCTTTGATTGAAAAAGGGTGGGTTCAAGATAGCATGAGTCCTTGTGTTATGCCTATCATCTTAGTGCCTAAAAAGGATGGCACATGGCGAATGTGTTTGGATTGAAGGGCCATAAATAACATTACAATTAAGCATAGGCATCCCATACCTAGGCTTGATGATTTGTTGGATGAATTGCATGGTTCAAAAATCTTTTCAAAGATTGATCTTAAAAGCGGCTACAATCAAATCCGTATCAAACCAGGTGATGAATGGAAGACGGCTTTGAAGACCAACTTTGGTTTATATAAGTGGTTAGTTATGCCCTTTGGTTTAACTAATGCACCAAGTACCTTCATGCGCCTCATGCATCATGTTCTTAGACCATTCATTGGTAAGTTTGTTGTTGTTTACTTTGATGACATTCTCATTTATAGCTTATCTTTGGATGAACATAGGTTGCATGTTAGGCAAGTTTTAGAAACCCTTAGAAAGGAACATTTGTATGCTAATATTGGTAAATGTATTTTTGCTCTTGATCATATAGAATTCCTAGGGTTTGTTGTGAGTTGCAAAGGGGTCCATGTGGACAAAACCAAGGTGATGGCCATTCAAAATTGGCCTACACCGAAATCTTTGAATGAGGTCCGAAGTTTTCATGGACTTGCTTCTTTCTATAGAAGATTTGTCCCAAACTTTGGTACCATTGCTGCACCACTCAATGACATAGTGAAAAAGGATGTGGTCTTTCAATGGGGAGAAGCACAACAAAAAGCCTTTGAAACTTTGAAAGAAAAATTGACTAATTCTCCCATCTTGGCCCTTCCTAATTTCACTAAGACATTTGAGATTGTGTCTGATGCTTCTAGCATAGGTATTGGGGCTGTTCTCCTTCAAGAGGGCCACCCCATAGCCTATTTTAGTGAGAAATTGAAAGGAAGTCATCTCAATTATTCCACTTATGATAAAGAATTATATGCACTTGTTAGGGCTTTGTTCACTTGGCAACACTATCTTTTTCCCAAAGAGTTTGTGATACATAGTGATCATGAATCTCTTAAATATTTGAAAAGCCAAAACAAGCTTAACAAGAGGCATGCTAAGTGGGTGGAATTCCTTGAGCAATTTCCTTATGTGATCAAACACAAGCAAGGCAAAGTAAACATTGTGGCAGATGCTCTTTCTAGAAGATATACTTTGCTAAATCTTTTAAGCTCTCAATATCTTGGTTTTGATCACATTAAGGAACTTTATCATGATGACCTTGATTTTTCTCTCATCTATCAAGAGTGTCTTAAGGGAGGACACAGATTTTTTTATACAAGATGACTTTCTTTTTAAAGGAAAACGTCTTTGTGTTCCTCAATGCTCTATTAGATTATCTCTTGTTAGAGAAGTTCATGAGGGGGCTTTCATGGGACATTTTGGGGTTGCTAAAACTTTGGATGTGTTGCATGAACATTTCTTTTGGCCTCATATACATAAACATGTTCATAGTTTGTGTGATAAATGCATAGCTTGCCGTAAAGCTAAATCTAGGATGCATCCCCATGGATTGTATACTCCCCTTCCTATCCCTTCAATGCCTTGGGTTGATATTTCTATGGATTTCATCTTAGGATTACCCAAGACATCAAAGGGAAAGGACTCCATTTTTGTGGTAATGGATCATTTTTCAAAGATGGCTCACTTTATTCCTTGCCACAAAGTGGATGATGCATGTCATATAGCAAACCTCTTCTTCCAAGAAGTGGTTCGCTTGCATGGGATTCCTAGGACTATTGTGTCCGATAGGGACCCAAAGTTCTTAAGCCATTTTTGGAAAACCTTGTGGGGCAAGCTTGGTACTAAGCTTTTATTTTCTACCACTTGTCACCCATAAACTGATGGTCAAACCGAAGTGGTTAATAGAACATTGGGCCAACTATTGAGATGCTTTATTTCGGGAAACCCTAGAGTATGGGAGAATTTACTACCTCATGTTGAGTTTGCATATAACCGTGTAGTAAATTCTACCACCTCTCATTCTCCTTTTGAGGTTGTCTATGGGTTTAATCCCTTAACACCTCTTGATCTTCTTCCTATTCCCCTTCTTGAAGATGTCTTGTGCAAAGATGGTGATGAAAAGGCTTCTTTTGTGAAAACTTTGCATAAAGACATCAAAAAGAGAATTGAGAAGAAGGTTGGCAAGTATGCGGAACTTGCCAACAAAAGGAGAAAAGCATTGGTCTTTAATGAGGGTGATTGGGTTTGGCTTCATTTGAGGAAAGATCCTTTTCCTACTCAAAGGAAGTCCAAACTTATGCCTCAAGGAGATGGACCTTTCCAAATCCTCAAGAGGATTAATGACAATGCTTATGAGTTAGATATGCCTGATACATTCTTAGGTAGTCATACTTTTAATGTCAGCGATCTAACTCCTTTTTTTGTAGGTCTCCAGAATTCGTGGTCGAATTCTCTCCAACTCGGGGAGTATGATGGAGATCAAGCTCAAGAGGACATGGAGGCCAATCATCACGAAGAAGAAGAGGTTGAGGACGTTCATGGAGATTGATCCCGCCGCTGACTCGAACGCGGAGGATATGCCTCGTCACTCCTTCGTCTAGCCTTCTGCGACTGCGCGTTCTGCAGGAACGCTCCAAGAACCCTCGCTGGAACTCCAATCGATGCCTGCAAAATACACAGACGGCGCCTCTAGCGGCTGTTGTAGCTCCGACGCTCAAGTCAGGCGACAGGAACACCAAAGATCTCTCTGAATCTCTCTGTGAGACTCGTGTGTGTGTCCTCAGTGTTCTTGAGTTCGAAAACTGAGTGTCTGGGTTACGTATTGTGTACCTGGTGTAGCGTTCCTCTGCCCCCCATATACCTTCCATCTACCTTCGAGGTCTACTAGCTACGTCTAGGCCTCACTTGAGTACCCCTGCACTGCCATCACCCACTCTCTGGGCAACCTTGCGTGTGGGTTTCCTCTACTTGAGTGGAAAGTCTGGCAGGATGGCCACGTGGGCACCTCTGCACGCACTCAATCTCTGGGAACACCTTCACGGTCCACGTGCCACACATGCAACCTCACTGGGAATTCTAACCTTGATGGGTTCTTGTCCCAGCAGGATTCTACACCCAACTGCGCCTTCCCAGCCTCATGCATGGTCGTTTCGTGACCAAGGTCACTCCCTGCCTGCGGGCGCTTTACTGATCACTGGTCGCGTTGTTCACACACCGATGACCGAGGTGTCTCATCCTGGCCGATGATCGATGTGTCACCCTGACCGATGACCGATGGCGCTTCTTTACGTTGTCGTGCTCTCCTTATGGAATCAGGCGAGGTCCTTGGGTAACGTTCTCGCTGGGAGCCTGGGTCCCAGTTTAACACGCGTTGGCAAGGAACCCCTGATGACTGATCGCTCTGCATGCACCAATGACTGATCCCTCTGCATGTACCGATGACTGATCGGTGCTTCATCACTTCTCGCACTCTGCTTCTAGGCACTCATGTAGGAACTGATCTGCTGATGGTGGTCACTCGGTAACTGACCACTGATCGCCGTTCTTAAACGATCTCCACCCTGGTTCATCTGCTATCTCATGCCACGCGTCACTCTGTGACTGGCCCACGTGGTCATCTGCTGCTGACGTCATCGACTATCGATGACCGACCGGATCACAAGCCCCCCAGTCTCGAGCTGTGAACTTGTTCTCAGCGAAGAGACTAAGTTGTCTTCCTTGCCAAAGAGAAGAAGGAACTCGAAGCCGATGTACCTGAGACCATGGCTGCTGGTGCCGAGGCTCTGATAGATGGGTTCCATGGGCTTGCAGCAGGTTCACTGCGTCCTACCAGACTTGGACTCTACCCAACCTAGCCTCCACCATTCAGTGGTCGATGGCAAGCTCATTCCTCCTCCTTGAGCTTCTTCCCTTGCGACTTCTCCTTTTGTGTAATTTCTCTTTCTGCTATATAACTTGTGTATAAACCTTTTAGCTGTAAAGGCTCTTAGTATTGACTTCAATATGAATGAAATCTATTTGCTTCAGCTGCTTGTCTTTCTCCATCTTTAACTTTCTGCATCTGACCAACTGTTAACTGGCTTAGGCTTCAGCGCGATCTCACTGTGACCCTTCAAACTTGGCTTCTAACTTGATCGCGACCAACTGTATCTTAGCATTCTCTTTAACAGTTTTTATGCATAAATTCATGTTGGATGACTGAACTGACGGGGCCTAAATGCTTCGACTGATCGCACAACAACTTGCTTGGGAAAGCTTTCATACTCAGAGCTTTACCACCGACCACCGACTAGCTTGTTAGTGCACCACCGATCAGTAATCGCGCTTCAGGCTTTGCTTTACTTCTCTATCACTCCAGCGCTAGGTGCATAGAGGGCCCGAACGCCAAAGATGACGCCTGTGTTTTGGGGAAGGAAAATGCTTCTCGATGACCCCTCTTGCCTCAGCTTCGCTGTACAAAGTCGAGGTGAGGACTTTTTTATCTCGCCTCAGCCTCGCTGTACAAAGTCGAGGTGAGGACTTTTTTATCTCGCCTCAGCCTCGCTGTACAAAGTCGAGGTGAGGACTTTTTTATCTCGCCTCAGCCTCGCTGTATAAAGTCGAGGTGAGGACCTTTTTCACTCGCCTCAACCTTGCTATAAAAAGCAGAGGAAAAGATTTGGTTCTCTTGCCTCAACTTTGCTGTAAGAAGCAGAGGAAGAGGACTTTTCTCTCGCCTCAACCTTGCCGTAAAAAGCAGAGGAAGAGGACTTTCTCTGCCTGCACCTCGCTGTACAAAGTTGAGGGTAAGGACTTTCTCCTCTGGCCCATGCCTCGCTGTACAAAGTCGAGGGAGAGGACTTTCTCTCGCCTGCACCTCGCTGTACAAAGTCGAGGGTGAGGACTTTCTTCTCTGGCCCATGCCTCGCTGTACAAAGTCGAGGGAGAGGACTTTCTCTCGCCTGCACCTCGCTGTACAAAGTCGAGGGTGAGGACTTTCTTCTCTGGCCCATGCCTCGCTGTACAAAGTCGAGGGAGAGGACTTTCTCTCGCCTGCACCTCGCTGTACAAAGTCGAGGGTGAGGACTTTCTTCTCTGGCCCATGCCTCGCTGTACAAAGTCGAGGGAGAGGACTTTCTCTCGCCTGCACCTCGCTGTACAAAGTCGAGGGTGAGGACTTTTTTCTCTGGCCCATGCCTTGCTGTACAAAGTCGAGGGAGAGGACTTTCTCTCGCCTGCACCTCGCTGTACAAAGTCAAGGGTGAGGACTTTCTTCTCTGGCCCATGCCTCGTTGTACAAAGTCGAGGGAGAGGACTTTCTCTTGCCTCTGCCTCGCTGTACAAAGTCGAGGAGAGGACTTTTCTCTCGCCTCAGCCCTACTGTAAAAAGTCAAGGTAGAGGACTTTTTTCTCCGAGTGGGTGCATGCTCCCAGGGGAGCACCAAGGGTGGCTGTCTAAGCGCACTCACCAAGCGCATCCCTGCCTGCATGGTCTCACCGCACGTTCTCTGAGTGGGTGCCTGCTCCCAGGGGAGCGCCAGGTGTGGCTGTCTAAGCGCACTCACCAGGCGCATCCCTGCCTGCATGGTCTCACCGCACGTTCTCTGGTAAGCAGCTCTTCTTCTGGTTTGGAATCGTGCGAGGTGCTTGCGTAACGCTCTCGCTGGGGACCTAAGTCACAGCTTAACACGTGTTAGCAAGACCCCGATGACCATGCACCGATGAGTGCTCTACTCTCCATGCACCGATGTTTGATCGCGCTCTGAGTGCATCGATGTTTGATCGCGCTCTGAGTGCACCGATGACTGATCGCGCTCTGCTTCTGGTGCTTAACGCGAAGATGATGTCTTGCTTTGGGGAAGAAGAGTTTTTCTTATTGACCCTTCTTGCTTGCTCCAAGGTCATCTACCTTTAGGTCTTGTTCCTGTTGCCTCCGCCTCGCTGTAAGAAGTCGAGGGTGAGGTCTTTCTTCTCCCAGCCAACCTCAACTCGCCAAGGAAGACCTTCTGATGTGTCGACCTTGAGTCCTTCATTGAGGTGGACCGCCCTATCCTCTCTCACTCTTGGGGTGAGAAGAGCCTCCACTAAGGGCTTTACTTAGCCAAAAATGGTATACGCCAAGTGGGTAAGGACGTTTCTCGAAATCTTCCCTTTCCCTCTCTTGGTCTTACTAGTACTCCCGAGTTTCCAAACTTTAGCCACCTGCACTCACGCCTGGGGTGAGGAGGATATAGATCGGTCGTCCGTACTCGCGCCTGGGGCGAGCAGGCTCCAACCGATCACTTGCACTTGCATCTGGGGCAAGTAGACCTTGAAACTGGGAAACACGTGCACACTTGATATACTGAAATCTTTTTTATTGGGTGGCCTCGTTAAAAACCCTCATCAGGAAAAGAGTGCCCCCTGATCTGCTCAACTATTTACAGTATATACATTGAGTGTGTGTATAGCGCAAGAACGCATCTACTTTACAACTTAACTGAAGTAGAATCTCAAGTGTGTAGCGTTCCATGTCCTGGGGATAGGTGCTCCTTCCAGAGTCTCCAGCCGATAAGCTCCATTCTCCAACGCCTCAACCACTCTGTATGGACCCCTTCCTTTCATAGGCGATGACCGCCTTGGCGACGCCTGATTCACGGGGAGCTTCCTCCTGAGCTACTTGGGAGCCCCCCCAGCGTTGCATCCTTCATCACCTCACGTCCCCATGCACAGGGATCTCGTGTTGCTGATCGCCTGTCTGAGACCCCGAAGCGCGATCACCTTGCGCCTCCCGCAGGTAATCGGTCAGGAATCCTATCTTCACTAACTCAGCAAGTTGATGCCCCAACGCCAGGCAGGTGCGGAGCGTGTGTCCATAAGCCTGATGGAACTCACACCACTCGTCCTTCCTCCCTCCAAGTACCTTGTCAGTTTTCTCTGGTACTCGGAGTCTTGCAGCCACGGCAGGGATAGCGATCAGCTCTGCCAACTCTATCATGAAATCATACCTAGGGGGTGTGTTGTTCTCCCTTGCACGCCACCTGGGCTGGTCCTTCCTGGGTGCATATGGACGAGGCCTTCCCTGCGCCTTCTTCTCTTCCTTGGCCTCATACACCCGCACCTGCTGCTGCTTCCCCTGACCTCCATGCGGCTTCGTCGGTGCAGTGCTGCCTCCCTTCTCAGAGACCTCTGCCTCTGCTACAATGTGCGCCACCACGCGTCGCCGTATCTCAGCGAAGGTGGCGGGGTGGCTCCTGATGAGGGATTCACTGAAAGGACCAGGCAGCACGCCTTTCTTGAACGCATGCACTAACATGTTCTCGTCCTTGCTGGGCAATCTCACCACCTGCGCAGCGAAACGGTTGAGGAAGTCCTTTAGCGACTCCCCCTGGTACTGGTGCACGTTGAACAAATCGTAAGACACCACTGGTGGCGCTCTGTTGACGATGTACTGCTCCGTGAATAGCTTTGAAAACTGATGGAAAGAGGTGATGTGGCCCTCCGGCAGGCTCACGAACCACTCCATAGCTACTCCGCTCAGCGTGCTCATAAACATTTTGCAGTACACAGCATCTGAACCTCCAGACAGCATCATCTGAGTGTGGAAGGCTGTCAAATGTGCTGCTGGGTCTTCCACCCCCGTGAACGACGCCTTCACTCCCACCAGGTTGGGAGGCACCACCGTGTTCATGATCTCGGGGGAGAAAGGCATAGGAAATGCTCTAGGGGGCGACGGCGGCATCGACGTCCTATCTTCGAATACGCGCTCATTCTGCGCCTGCAATTCCCTACGCAACTCCTCGTTCACGCGGTTCAGCTCTTCATTTCTGCTATGCGATGCAGTCAGCTCTGCATGCATCTTCTCTTGCTCAACTCTCGACGCCGCGACATTATCCTGCAGCGCGCGCATCATCTCCATGACCTGCGCCATGGTAACAACTCCTTCTTCAGCGGATGGCGCAGGTGCCGTTTATCTGGTTCTTCTACTCATCTTCTCCGAAGCTCTGATGAACAAACTTCAAGAACTGCGATGTGGATGGGAACAAAATTCACACGGGCCCCACGGTGGGCGCCAAATGATCCCGCCGCTGACTCAAACGCGGAGGATATGCCTCGTCACTCCTTCGTCTAGCCTTCTGCGACTGCGCGTTCTGCAGGACCGCTCCAAGAACCCTCGCCGAAACTCCAATCGATGCCTGCAAAACACACAGACGGTGCCTCTAGCGGCCGTTGTAGCTCCGACGCTCAAGTCAGGCGACAGGAACACCAAAGATCTCTCTGAATCTCTCTGTGAGACTCGTGTGTGTGTCCTCAGTGTTCTTGAGTTCGAAAATTGAGTGTCTGGGTTACGTATTGTGTACCTGGTGTAGCGTTCCTCTGCCCCCCATATACCTTCCATCTACCTTCGAGGTCTACTAGCTACGTTTAGGCCTCACTTGAGTACCCCTGCACTGCCATCACCCACTCTCTGGGCAACCTTGCGTGTGGGTTTCCTCTACTTGAATGGAAAGTCTGGCAGGATGGCCACGTGGGCGCCTCTGCATGCACTCAATCTCTGGGAACACCTTCACGGTCCACGTGCCACGCATGCAACCTCACTGGGAATTCTAACCTTGATGGGTTCTTGTCCCAACAGGATTCTACACCCAACTGCGCCTTCCCAGCCTCATGCATGGTCGTTTCGTGACCAAGGTCACTCCCTGCCTGCGGGCGCTTTACTGATCACTGGTCGCGTTGTTCACACACCGATGACCGAGGTGTCTCATCCTGGCCGATGATCGATGTGTCACCCTGACTGATGACCGATGGCGCTTCTTTACGTTGCCGTGCTCTCCTTATGGAATCAGGCGAGGTCCTTGGGTAACGTTCTCGTTGAAAGCTTGGGTCCCAGTTTAACACGCGTTGGCAAGGAACCCCCGACGACTGATCGCTCTGCATGCACCGATGACTGATCGCTCTGCATGTATCGATGAATGATCGGTGCTTAATCACTTCTCGCGCTCTACTTCTAGGCGCTCATGTAGGAACTGATCTGCTGATGGTGGTCACTCGGTAACTGACCACTGATCGCTGTTCTTGAATGATCTCCATCCTGGTTCATCTGCTATCTCATGCCACGCGTCACTCTGTGACTGGCCCACGTGGTCATCTGCTGCTGACGTCATCGACTACCGATGACCGACCGGATCAGAGATCAAAGTCAATCTCAAAGGCTCACAAGAAGCATGTTCAAAGCTTTAGGAGCAAGGGGACGTTTATTTTCCCTTTTTGTAATTTCTTTGTGTGAGGGTGCTTAGAGGAAAACATGAGAAACCTCTTGTGTTAAAGCATCTTTAGGTCTTTAGTTAGGAGCATTAGGAGGGGGGTGCGTTAGTAGATAGGTGTAGGAGTTAAAATAGGAGGTGCCAAAGTGAGAGAAGAAGTCACACCTTCCTCATGACTTGTTTTGGCGCCATTTTCATTTGAATTTGGGGGGAATTTTGAATTCATTTTAGCTTGCATTTCAGCACCTTCACACTATAAATTAAGGTGCTGCCCTTGTATTTTTCAGATTTGAATTTTGAATTAGAGAAACTTTACTCAATTTTTTAGTGAGCATTGGAGAGCTTTGCATCTTCTTCCTTAGTCTTATCTTGAAGGTTCAATGGTTACCTCAAGTGGCAGCTTGCACACTCATCTAGGAGCCTTCATCCTCTTAGTGGCGTGATCATCCAACCATACGTCTATCTTCATGAGCATTCTCTTCTCCTTCCTTCCTTCTCTTCTAATTTTCATGTCTTAGCTTGTGTTCTTGTGTTTTGGTTCGGTGCCTTTATTTTCCAGCACTTATATTCAGTTTCCTTGCCTTTAATTTCATTTTTAATCGGTTCAATTTGACAATAATTGGAACTTCCATATGAGTTTGTGTTTTGGCATTAGTTTTTGGTGAGTTCTTGACTTAGAACATTGATCCAATTCTAAGAAAAAGTGCCTCTCTAATGACCAACTCAAGATGTTTCCTAAGAATGTCAAGAACCTTTCATCTTATGTTCTTGAATTCACATCAGGTGTCAATGTACAAAGCTAAGTCACACCTTCCATGTGACATAAAAAGAAGGTGTAGGTGTAGATTTAGGGGGTGCCAAAGTGAGAAACCAAGTCACACCTTCCTTGTGACATGTGTTTTGGCACCAAATTCAAATGCTTCTCGTTTGAATTTTCCCACCTTAATTTAAGCCCTTTCACACTATAAATAGAGATGCATGGCTCATGTAAAATCAAATTGAATTTTGAAGTAAAGAAACTGTACACAAATTGTGAGAATTGTTCTCCTAGCTTTGTCTCATCTTGTGAGTGTTTGGGAAGCTCTCAAGTGGTGATATCTTGCACTTATCTTGAATCAATCACCATCCAAGTGGCGTGTTCTTCATGTGAGTTGAATTCATCTTTGTTTAATTTGTAACACTTTATTAAGAATTGGATCAAGATTCTTAGACCAATTAGGGTGAGTCACCTAGAGAAAATCCCCACTGGACATTGACTTAGCAAGTGCTAAGTAGATGTGAAGGTTCATTTCTAAAGGTCCAAGAGAAAAACACATGAATAAGTGAATTTCATGATGCACATGGGTTGAAATTCGAATAGGTAATCATAAAAACAGCAACATAAACTCAAAAAAAACATAAGAACATAAGATTTGAAACAAGAACACAACAAGAATTGAAACTATCAATAGAAACACAACAAGAATTGAAACTATCAATAGAAACACAACAAGAACACAACCTACTAATGGAAATTCAAGAACTCAACATAGAAATGGGTAACAATGGAAACCAAACCAAATACAAAAAGATATAACATGTTTGAACTGATTAAAATGAGAAACAAATATAGCAAATGAAAGAGGACATCATAAGGAAGAGATTAAACCGATTGACATTGCAAACAAACAAGTAGAACGAAAATGGGTATTTTGGAAGATGAATAGAAATGGCTTATGTGGTTGTAGTCTTTTAGAGACGTGCTTCACGCCACTTGGAGGGTGGTTCTTCAAAGATGAGTGGGAGGTGCTGCCACTTGAGGGTCTCCAAAGCTCACAAGATAAGACATGGAAGGAGGAGGAAGAGAACTAGTCTCACAACTCTCTCTCACAACAACTCAAGATAGTTTCTTTACTTCAATTTTCAACTTCCTTTTTTACAAGGTACCAAACAACCCTATTTATAATGGAGAGGACTGGTCATGTTACAAGGGAAAAAGAGTTGGAAGAGTCACTCTTCTAGTCCCTTCTCCTAAAGTAGCGCCTAAGTTAGAAAGGAGTAGGAAGAGTCACTTTTCTAGCTTTTTCCTAAAACTTCTACCTAAGATGCCTTACATGAGAGGTGTCTTTTGGTTTTCCTCTTTTGGCAATCTTCCTAAAGCTACTCCTATATTATTTACAAATTTATACAAGATTATTTACAAAGATTTATTTATACTACTTATTTTTGGATTTTCAAGAGAACCCCAAATGTTATACCTTTTAAGAAGACTAGTAAGAAGAATTTTAAGTGCTTTGGAATATGGCCCTTTCTTTTTGATGTGAAGTCTTCTTTTAATTATTGAGATGACCCTTTATATATAGCATCCTTGGTCATCTGTATGTGGTCTTGGCTTGCATCAGTTCTTCCCTTCCATGGCTTTAACCATATAAGTTCTTCTTGCTTCATCTTCCATTTCCATTTCTACACCTTAGATTCAATTTCAATCGATTCATTTGTCTTGTTCTTCATTTTCAATCGGTTGTTTGTGTTGTTCTTCAATTTAATCAGTTGAATTGTCTCCATTTTTGTTTCTATTCAGTTCAATGTTGTTATCTTGTTCTCCTTTTGATTTCCGCAATATAACCTTGTTCATATGCTTGTTCTTGTTTCTTTTCCATTCAATTCGTGTTCTATACCCCTAAAAGGTGGAAGTCCAATGGGTCCTTCCTTAGGGAGTACATCACCAAATTATTTTAAAAGTCTTTTGACTTGAGAAGGTAGCTCATAAACTTCAGAAAGTGTGGCAGTGCATGCAAGTGTTCCTTTACATAGAAGGCAGCTTGAAGGTTGTTCAGATAGAAGTATCTTTTCAATTTTATTTTCAAATTCTTCTTTCTGAATGACCTTGTGGGAAGGAACACTTTTCTCCCACACCTCAGCTTTCTACCTAAGGGCTTTTCCTTGTTTTAAATTTTCTTTTTTTTTCTTTTTTTTGTTTCATTTGTACTTGGTCCTTTGCCACTTGTGAGGGTGTTAAAGGATAAAGTACTAACTTCTTTTCCCTATGAGTAAAAGTAATCTCGTTGCTAAGACCATTATGCATAGCTTTCTTATCAAATTGCCATGGTCTTCCCAAAAAGATATGACAAGCTTCCATGGGTACTACATCACATAAAATTTTGTCTTTATAGTTCCCACAAAAAGACTGACTTTTACTCGTTTGTCTACAGTTAATTCCCCATCTTCATTTATCCATTGAAGTTACTAAGGTTTTGGATGAGGTATTAATTGTAGATTAAGCTTTTCAACCATTCTAGTGCTACAACAATTGCAGCTAGAGCCACTATCCACAATGAGAGAACAAATGTTTTCTAAAACTTTGCATCTTGTGTGAAAGATGTTCTCTCTTTGTGTTTCATGGTCCACACTAGGGTGATTATTGAGGGTTCTTCTAATCATGATTAATTCCCCCTCATAAGGATATGCCCCCTCACTATTTTCTTTTTCTTCTCCCCTGCTAGACTCATCATCTTGGCTGCTATACTCATCCCTCCCTCTTAAGCTCATGGTTCTCCTATTTCGGCATTGGGATGCTATATGGCCTCTACCAAGACACTTAAAGCATTGGATGTCTCTACTGCGGGTATGTGGGGTAGACACATCTTTTCCTATACTCTTGGGAGTTTCTTTGGGTTTATCTTTTGAAACACTATTCTCCCTTTCTTTTCTATACTCTTTCTTGGGATAAGAGCTAGAATAAGAACTCTCCTTGCAACTTGAACCTTTTCTCAAATTTTGTTGCTCAACTTTTATACAAAGTTGGATCAAGTCATTCAAGTCCCTATAGGGCAAGAGTTTCACTTTATCCCTTATCTTAAGATTGAGACCACTTAGAAATCTAGCTATGGTGGTGGTTTCTTCCTCCCTAATAGAGGCTCTCATCATATACAACTCCATTTTCTGCCTATATTCCTCTACACTCATGCTCTTTTGTTGGAGTCTTTGGAGCTTGTCCATTAACTCCCTATTGTAGTATGAGGGAATATGGCGGTGTCTCAAGGTTCCCCTAAGATCATTCCAATACTCAATGGGGGGGGTCCTTATGGAGGTGCCTATCTCCCTCTAGGGTTGTCCGTCAATACATAACATTCCCTTGGAAACTTAAGGTGGCTAGGGGTACTTTCCTCTCCTCACTAATATGGTGGTAAGCAAAAAGTTGTTCTACCTTCATTTCCCAATCTAGATATATTTCAACATTTTCCTTCCCATAGAAATGAGGTAAGTCTATCCTAGTCTCCTTTGGGTGTTCCCTTCTAGTTCTCCTAGGTAGAGGTTGATAATATTCATTCATTCTTAAACTTTCCTCAGCATATGAGTCACTCAACCTATAACTAGATGCATGTGAAGATCTTTCTATTTTTTTGATGTATTCATCCTTTTCTTTAACAAGTTTCAACTCCCTCATCTATTAAAGCAAGATGGCCATCTCTTTCTTTTTTATCTTCTAAGATTTGGGCCTTATGTTGCAATTGTCTAAATGATAGTGATTGAAAGTCTTTAGCCAATTGTCCTAAAAGAGATTTTGTAGACCTTCTATCACTTTCATTAGGACTAGAAGAATGAGTAGACATGTTTAAAGTTATATGATAGAAGTAATTTCCAAAAAGAAAGATAGGAGGAGTGTAGTAGGTAATTTCCCAAGAAAGGGAGGTGGATCACTTAAGTACCAAGCCTTTCCTAGCCAGATACTATCCCATAATACTTTCACAAACCTTTCTCTAAGAAATTTACTTAGAGCACAATCAAAGATGAAAACAAAGTTTTATGCAAGAAAACAAATGCAAATCAATAAACACAAATGAAAATCTAGAAAGCTGTAAAACAAAGCGTTTCATAAGGTGAGTCTTCTTGGCACTTTGAACCCTGAAGATACACTCACCGTCTAAGGCAAATTAATCCACTAATTAGTCAAAGTAATGAAAATTACAATTCAAAGAAATACAAAGAAATTGGGTCAACAATTTTGATGGACAAAAATTTTAAGACCTATTTTATGCACTCCTTCACTTGTAGCTCCCTTTTTAGTATTTGTGTATATTTTTATATGAGGTTGTTGTTGTCCCTTGCTTTGCCTCCTTAGGATATTCAACCTTGAATTTTCAACTCTGCACCTCTTTAGTGATATAGCTCTCACCAAATTTTTTTTTAGCTCCACTCCTCACCAAAGCACTTTTTTAGGTCACTTCCACCAAAAAGAGGTCAAACAAGTTTAAAGGAATAAAACTCCATTTACAAAAATAGGACTACAACAAATGGAATTGATATTTTACATGACTTGAAAGAGTATTCAATAAAATTGACAACCAAAAAATTAACGAATACAAGAAGAGGTAGCACTCAAATTGAAACCTAGAAAATGGTACTAGAATTGGATAAACAAAACCAAAAAATAGCACTACTGGATTTTTATGTAACAATTTTCTTAACTTTCCGAATTTATGCTAGGCAGAATAATTCAAATTTGAACTTGAAATTTTAACCACAGAAACCTCAATGTTTAAGCTCAAATTAGGTTCTGGAAATTCACCCAAAAAGTGCACCAATTAATTGTGATAAGTTTTTCAAAATCACTGTCGTTTCACTTTTTTTTTCTAGAGTTAGAATTTTGTATTTGTTCATATTTTAATTATCATTTTTTTTATTTTGAATTTTGCTATACTTATTTTTTCACTTTTTCTCAACACATCAAAGTGCTCAAATCCAAAATTTCAGAAATTTTCAGCAACGGAATTAATTTTTATAAATGTTTTCCCCTAGCACAAAAATTGTGAAACAGAGAAAACCTATACTGGAATTAAAAAACAGCAATGGAACTTCAAAAATATAATAGAATTGGATGGAAAATGAACTTGTATGGAACTAACACACAAGTATGAACTCAATATATGAAAAAAAAAAAGGCACCAAAGCTCATATTAAGAATATATTTTGTACTCAAATTAAAATCAAGCAACCAAAATTAATAATAAAAGTACTACATATAATTTATGACAATTTTGGATGAACATGACTTTGATAAAACTTGAATTGATTCAAAAATTAAAATGACTCAAATACCAAACAAATTGTACCAATTAAAGCATCAATAAGACTCAAATAAAAGCAAAAAATAGCACATTCAAATACTCAATAGAAACCTATGAAATTGCAACTGAAATGTTCAAGAGTAATTGAACACAAATTTTATAAACCAAACAGAATTTAAAAAACAGCAACACAAACTAAAATTAAAACTAAAACAGCAAGACAATTCAAAATATGATGAACAACATGAAATTATGAACAACAGAAAAAAAATAAAACAATATCAGACACTTATCTCTTGAAGAACCTTGGCTCTAGATACCAAATGATAGAATGTACCTTCATGACCGAATTCTTTTCTTGAAATTTGTGGAGAATTGGCGGAAGCTTCAATGGAAGAGATGAACAAGGATGGCTTATATAGAGCTATGTTTTCCTTGAAGGTGCATGATAGGTAGGAGAGTAATTGGTTGGGCCATATCACTTGAGCTAGGTGAAAAAGAAGATTAAAGTGTCTATCCTAGAGAGGCAAGACAAGAGAGTGAGATGGCTAACAGTCTTGGCAGCAATTCACTCATTCATTAATCTTGAAAATTCATGAGCCAAGCACCCCTTTATATAGCTTAGAGGTCCAGCCGTTCAATACAAAAATAGGTGGGAAAATTCAAATGGAAAATGTTTGAAAATAGGCGCCTAAAATGAGCTCACAAGGTAAGCATAACAAGGTGTGATCAATGTGAGTCATTTTAGGTCTAATGCCCAGCCTATGTTAATTAGGAGTCTTTTAGAAACCCTAATTTAACCTAGGTTGGTTTTTAGATGCCTAAATCCAACCCTAATCACATTTAAGAAAAATTACAAGTAAAATTCCTATTATACTTTTGACAAGAAAATAAATTATACTCTAAATATTTACACTAGGTTTTTTTGTCATTTTTTAACATGTAAAGAAAAGTTTCTCTGCCATCAGTAGTAGAGTCCCAATCTTCTTGAATCGTCTTTGCCATAGACTTAGTTGTTGGGCTTGAGCTAGTCCTTCTTCCATCAGTAGCTATGCCTTTTCTTCATAATATTACCAGTGCAAATAAAATTTCTACACCACTGCTCAATGTAACATCCCGCCAAATACTATTCATATTTATATAATGAAAATAAAGGTAAACAAATATATTGAAGTGAACAAAATTATATATATGTAATGAAGTTTCTCCTCACAGGGAGTTTAATACATAATCGGTCACTTTTCCAGAAAACGTAAACAAAATACAGTAAAATATAAATACAGGCGATCTCCTAACAGAAAAAAGGCGATCTCCTATCAGAGAACGGCGATCTCCTATCAGAAAACAGAAAAAGGGTGATCGCCTAACAGAAATAGGAACAGGCGATCTCCTCCCGGCGACCACTCACTGAGGAGCTCTACTTCCTGTAACATCATCTGCTCCCGTGTAAATTATACACGATCATCACAGGTTTAAGAAAAAAAGCCAAACACAACACCAAAAATCACAGGGTAAGCTAGACATTTGAAAAAGAGTTTAGATATGAAACTTTAAAATCAAGATGAAACAAATTAAAGACACCCACGTAAAAACTATCAATTTTCTCGTTCCCTTCACATGACCACCAAGTAATCACACATTTCACAATATTCTCAAGAGTCATTCTATTTCACATAATGCATCAAGTGTCTATCAATTTCAATGTTCCTCATTTCTCACGTCAGACTTCCACTGACTCATCACACAAGACACTTGACACTACTTCCGGAAGACTCGTGCATTGACTAGACTCAGAGATCTGCACCTGTCATACTAAACTGCTGTAATGTTTCCACAGCTATGCGCATCAACACAATCTCGATCTCAATTTCATCACTTTCACAGTATGACAGGGTGAATCCACACAACAGGTCAAGTAGTTATCTTTCAAACACTTACCCATACGTATGAACCTCCATCGACTCTCAACGCCTGAATAACTTCATCTATATGAATTCATTATCTCAGGAGAGTCAGGATATCTCATTATAGAAATCACCGATCAATGCACATCCTACACGATCTTACACGGTATTTTCTTTCCTGAAAATACTATGCCTTGATCCCACATTCACAACATTCAACACGTCATACAACACTTAATGAACGATTCCAGTCACAGAAAAACTCATGCCAAGGTTCAGATTTTCGAATATCACATGTATTTCACATTTAAATCTCAAACAGTTTTCAAACAGCACTAAAACAGGGGAGTTCGAAAAACAACGCCAAAACGGCGAACTCATTCAAAAGCAGGGATTTCGGAAACAAAGTTAAAACCAGCGACCACGTCACCCCACACATAAAAACAGAGCATTGTGAAAGGAAATATGAAAACCGGCGACCACGTCGCCCTCACTTCAGAACTTACTCGCCTAACGTTTTTTATAAATGTAGAGTACTAGCTTCCCTTACCTGGATTTGCACAAAACTCCAAGAACTCCTAAACCCAACGAAGCTTAAAGATGCTTTCACTCTGTTTTAGTGTCCCGGTCTGGAGAACTTGCAGAGAACCTCCCAAGTGTCCAAGGGCAGTCGTCGCTCGTCGTACTGGTGCTTGAGGTTGCCTGAATCGCAGCGCGAAGGAGAGAAAAGAGAGGGATGAAGATGCACTCACTCTTTCACTCTTGAGTCACTGCAACGTTCTTTGCCTCCTCGCAGTGGGTTTTTGAATCCAAGCCTACTTGTCCACGCA
Source organism: Phaseolus lunatus (assembly GCA_013389735.1). Taxonomy (NCBI): domain Eukaryota; kingdom Viridiplantae; phylum Streptophyta; class Magnoliopsida; order Fabales; family Fabaceae; genus Phaseolus; species Phaseolus lunatus. Next base: position 16,690,222 of record CM023861.1, on the reverse strand, counting down.
TGCTGCTGCCACCACCCCCTCTGCAAGAAAGCCAGAGTGTACGTTTCACTGAACAGTACGGCCACGGTTGTCTCTTGTGCATGCCAACCACTTCCCTGAACAGTACGACCGCGAGTGTCTCTTGCGCATGCCAACTTTCTGATGTCACTATTCTGAACCACCCTTTTTGTCCACGTGGCGCGCGTGCAGGACGTGCCATGTTAGGAGTCTGGGTCCCACTTTATTCGTGTGAAGCTCGACATCGCGCGATAACTTTCCACCACTGACTCATCCTGGCGAACGACCGATGTCTCGTCCTGGAAGACGACTGATGTCTCTCCCTGGGAGACGACCGATGTCTATCCCTGGCGACGCCCGCATGCCTCTCGCGCCCTGGCGATGCCTGCATGCCTCTCACGCCCTGGCGACGTCCACATGCCTCGCGCCCTGGCGATGTCCGCATGCCTCTCGCGCCCTGGCGATGCCTCCATGCCTCTCGCGCCCTGGCGACGTCCACATGCCTCGCGCCCTGGCGATGTCCGCATGTCTCTCGCGCCCTGGCGACGCCCGCATGCCTCTCGCGCCTGGCGATCATGTGTAGTCTAGGCGACAGGCGATCATGTACTAACCAGGCGATCTCATAGTCTTCTAAACTACACTTTCCTTCCTTTTTATTTTAAATAAAAACATACTTAGAATTCATTTAAAATTTATCCCTTTTTATTCCAATTTAATTTTACAGGTCCTTACACTCAACTTGCTTGAGAAGTGAAACACGCCATTTATACATATTAAAGGTATGAGCTAGAAGTCTAGTAATAACCGTATTAACCAACTGAATCTGACCCATCATGCTAAGAGATTTACCTTTCCAAGATGCTAGCTTCAATTTGACTTTATCACCCAAAGGTTGAAGAAATTGACACTTTGGAGCACCAATAAAGACAAACACCCCTAAATAATAAAAAGGTAAACAACCATGACTACAAGAAATAAGACGTTGAATTTTGGTAAAAAATCTTGTAGAATTATCCATGGTGAAAAAAACTTCTCTTAGAATTACTAACATATTGACACGAAAAATCACCATATTTTTAAGAAAAATACCCAAATTCTAAGAGACTTATTATCTATCCTACAGAAAACAAATATGTCATCGGCATATTAAACATGAGAGGGAATGATACAACCTTGCGGACTAGTCATATGTAGAATCTTCTTATCATTCATGAGCTTAGAGATACCTCTCTTGGGAACTTTCTCTACAAGACAGAAAATTAAAGGAGATAATGGATTACCTTGTCTGACACCTTTACTACAAGGAAAAAAAAACCCACCAAACTACCATTTATCCTGATAGAAAGCATAGTTGAATGAAGGATTGTACTAATTCAACCAACAAATAAGGGATGAAAACTAAAGCGTGTAAAAAATAATAATAAGAACTCCCAACTCAGAGTTTCAAATGCTTTATGAATATCAACTTTGTAAACCACATTACCTCCTCTAACCATTTTAGAAAGCATGTTAATAGTTTCATATGCAATATCAATACAATCCTGAATTTGTCTACCCTACACAAACCCATATGAATTAGGATAAATGATTCTAGCAGCCGCAATTGCAAGCCTATTCGCCAGTATTTTTGGAAATAATCTTAAATTTAAAAATAGTGACAACAATTGGCCTGTAATCTTTAATGGAGTCAACACCTGAATTCTTAGGAATAAGAGATACCACATTGTTGTTCATTCCAAAAAGAACTCAATTTTACTTAAAAAACTATTGAACAGCTTTGCAAACATTTGTCCCAGTAACGTCCCAACAAGAATGAAAGAATACACCACCAAAATTGTCCGGACCAGGAGCACTATTACCATTAAGATTAAAAACTGCACTTTAAATTTTTGAAGAATTCGAGTATTTAATCAACATATTATTCTCCTCATAGGAAACCAATTCATGAATATAAGTACCAATAAACTCTTCCATACTACATGTATCCTGATCATTAGAAATAGACCCAACATAAATATTTTTATAAAAATTAAAAATATGATTCTCAATGTGTTTAGGATCCTCAATAACCTCATTATCAATTCTTAGGCGATGAATCCCACTATCTCCTCTTTACCACAGCATGGAAAAAAGCAATTTTTTTATCCCCATCTTTAAACCAGAGCATCTTGGCCCTCTCTTTCCAAAACAAATAGTGAAGAGCATGGTCAAGCTCCTCCTTAGCAATCTTTCCTTGACATAGAAGCCCATCAATATCAGACAAACTAACAGTTTTTAAGGTTTGTTGACTACCAAAGAGGAGACCCTGCTTGAGAAGCATTGCATTGTGAACATTACCAAAAGAATTTTTATTTCGGTCTTGGCGCTCAATTTTCAACCTTTTTAACTTATTTTGTAAAATAAACATAGGACAACCAACAATCGTATTAGTCTAAGAATTGTGAATAAGCTTCATACATGAACTATTCTGAAGCCACATAAAAAAGAAACGAAAATTGCTAACCTTCCTTAAACAATTACTAGCAAGAGTAGCAAGAATAGGGGAATGGTCAGAACAATTTTTAACAAGAACCTGATAAGTACAAGAATCTTATTCATCCAGACACATTCCATTACATAAAGCCCTATCTAGTTTTCTATCAATTATGTGTAACCCTTTCCTCCCATTATACCAAGTATAACGAGGTTCAGAGAAAGTTATACAAGTAAGATCATTCTTATTAATCCAATCAAGAAAATCAATACAAGAAACTTGATTAAGAGCAAGCCCTCCTTTGCAGTCGTCAGCCAAGAGAACATATCATTATTTGGGAGTAGTGCTTTGACATCACCAAGTGATTTAGTCATCCGAGGAGAGTTATGACGTGACGGAGAAGGTTCATCCACAGTAGCAGAGACCTGCACATGATGACCATCAATAGGATTTGTAACATCCTGTGAATCTACTACAAGTTAATGAATCTAACCCCTTGGTTTGCATAACAGCCTGTGAATCCCCTACCAGCCCAGGTTCTGAAACCTTAACTATATCATAAGTAGGGATGGACAATTCTTGCCTGAGTGAAGACCTATCATGATTCGATGCATCGTCAAGAGGAGACATATTTGCAAAATCATCCTCACCTCCATTTGTTTTATCATAATCAAGTTTATCTTAGTGTGACCCTGCATTAGTCCCACTAGGAACATTAGTTTTCAGATTACCAATAGAGCCATCCACGAGCACCGGCTGTCGATCTTTTTTTCAATAATCTTTATGTTGTTTAGGAACCACTGGGTCCCCCACAGCTGATGAAGACCTAGGAGAGCATGCACCTACTGACCAGATCCAACCTCTGAGGAGGCAAACTAGGAGCATGACACAAGACATTGGGCCCGATCAGGATTCTCCAACTACTGTCAGCGCCTAGATTGCCCCAGAGGATCACAAGGACTAGAGCACAGGCTTTAGGTGCTGAGCATCAGTAGGTTTCATTATTTGAAATTTCAGTAGAATAGGTGTAAACAATTTGGACTCACTTTAGGAGTCCAAATAGCAAAGATAGGCTAGAATAAGGTGCCTTTTGCATAGTAGGGGGTGTAGTTAGCATTTTAGCTTGTTCTTGGCCCTTTCAGAAGGCATTGTGACCTAGTTTCTAGAAGGACAAGCCTATGATTCGGGTTTGACTTAGTCAAACCCTAAGGCTGCCCATTTTTTCCCTTTTCCCATCCTACCCCTTTAGCTTGTTCTCCAAGGCTCTTTCACCTATAAATAGGAGGCCTACCTAGTGTATTTTTCATATTCAAATTTATAGAAGGAAAGCTTTGCACATTTTGTGTGAGAATCGTGAGCTTTTAGCTTAGGTCTTATCTTGTGAGAGTGTGAGCTCTTCAAGTGGCGCCAACTTTCAATTATCTTGGAGGACCTCCATGCTCCAAGTGACGTGTTTCTTCCATTGCCATCACCATAAGCTTTCTCTCCTTCATCTTGTTTCCATTTCCATTTATGTCTTACTTTCTTAAAGTTCAACAAAGGAAACATCAGTGTGGTGGATAATTTCAATAAAATACAGTTTTACAAAAACTGTTTCAATAAAATACATGTTAGGCATCACTCTGCAACTTGACATCTCAGCTAAGTTGACACCTCAAGTAACAACAATTTCTATGATTAGTTTGAGAAAACATTTTATTTTTCTAAATTTTTAGTCATTATCTCAGAAGCAACAAAAGCTAGAAAAAAACCAGTTAGGTTTAAAAATGGAGTACAAAACTAAAACAAAAGTATCTTCTCACTAGGAAACATTGGACAATGAATCTTTTCGTCAACCCTCTCACAGACCCTCAAATGGAAGTGTTGCAACTAGAAGGGAGGTATGCGACTAGAAGGAAAGTATAGGGTGCAAGGTGCAACTGAGGTTGTTTAAAAATGTGCGATTATGCTTCATTTAGAGTTATTTAAATTTTTTAAAAAGGTTAAAACCGACCTTCCACAATTAATATGGAGGTCCATGAGGAGAAAGGAATAAATCGAAAATTTTGAATAACAATGAGTGACAAATGATTTTTTAAAAAGGTTAAAACCGACCTTCCACAATAATGATATTTTTTAATCGAAATTTTATTAAAAAACATTTAATTTATTTATTTAAATAATTTTTTTAATAAAACAGATTTTCATAATTTTATTGTGTCTAAATTTTCTTAAACTTTAATGAATTTGAAATTAAATTTTTTTATAATATTGTTATAAATAATATTATTTTTTTACTATTTTGGTTCAAAATTTGAATAACGTGAAAAGAGTGTAGTTTCTTAAAAATCTATTATTACTTAAATAAATAAAAATATATATATAAGCGTTTTAAGAGAATAAAGAAAATAAGGAATAATTTGGAAATAAATGGTGAATGTGAACTGCTTATGGTGAGTCATGGTACTTGATTGGACATTGAATCCCCAGAATTAGAAATATAGAGTGTGGTTCCATAGTTTGACAAGTTCCAACAGTCATACATATGTTATACTTTTCTTCCATTAGTCTCTACCTTTTTCCTCTAAATTCCCACTTCCCAACAACCAAAGGAGACCCACTACTGTTCTACTCGCCACAACAAAATACAACGGAGGAAGACCACGTCATCCACAAACAAATCAAACCACAAGAACCAAACACACAGACACTCCTCTGCTAACAAAAACAGGGCACAATCCACAGAAAGGAAAAAATCCAGTAACATATTAAATCCCACAACCCTTCCATAATCACAATCGATATACTTCGACTTAGGAGCTTTGTTTCTTTGCATTATTTCTATGTTCCCAACAAATTTTATTTCTTCGTTATCTCAGAAACTGTAATCATGTAACTAATGATGAAAGCTTTTGTTGAATTATTAGTTTATTTGTGTATTTTGTATTAGAGCTAATCAATTGTTCGGAATAGACACTCGTAATTATTAAACATGATAACTGTGTGAACGTTATAATGAATTTGATTCCTTAACTAGTAGATTATAGTTCAGAGAATATAACAATGACTGACAAATGCAGTGAAGAAAAGGAGTGGACGCCTTTAGAATGAGACTTGTCTCTCATTTTGAAAATAAAACATGTCTCTCATTTTGAAATAAAAATGATATTTTATTATACAGAGGAGTATGTTGACTGAAATTGAAGAACCTTGTAGTAGATTATTAACTACAAAATTTTTTTGTTAAAAGGAGACAAAATAGCATCTTGACCAATAATATTATTTATTCTGAGAGAAGCAGCAAGTGTCACTTAGTTGACCAATCCATAGTAAAAATACGCGTTCAAGACATTGAGGTTTTAAAATCATGTTAATTGTAATTTTTTTCTATTTTGTATATTACTCTGCATTCATTACTTCTGCGAGCAAGAGTTAACAACAAGAGGAAAAGAAGATTGAAGAAAAGTTCTAAAAATCTTATGTGGCTGTAACACCCTTCTCCGTACAACCATCATTTACGTTATCTAGCTAACATTTTATGTCTGCTCATCCCAGATAATTTTATATCAGAAAACACTACAAATTAGTATTATGGAGAACTTTGATTCCATCTCCTAGCATATAGTTTCATTCCTAAGTCTAACAATTTTGTAGTCATTAACACTGCCATAAGTTCAGCATGAGGGGTAAAGATGCTTTTAATAGTAACAGTAAGCATTCTAGAATGGCAGTATATCACTCCTAGAGATTTCCACTCCCAGCAAAATTAAAATTTCAGTTGGTCCCACAAGCAATGTGTATATAATCCACTTTAAATTAATTTTTTCTTTCATAACAGTTAGAATTCAATTCTAATATCAACCCCAACAAGAAAACAATGTGAAAATAAGCCAATAACGGACATAAAAATAAAAAAATTCAATGTTAAAGTGTTTTTAGCATACATTTATCTCGACCAAAAAGTCTCCACTAAAAGGGGTGAAAGCTACATAAATTTGCGTCGGCTAATATAGGACACTATTAGCATCTCCTTAACATACGCAAAATAAAAATAAACAAATAATAATATTTAATAATAAATCTTTAATATGGTTCCAACCAATGCTACTTGAAAAAAAATAATAATAACACTACTACAAATATAGTATTTAATGATGTCTATAAATGTTTTCTATGAAAATGAGATGACAATTTGAAAATGAGATGACAATTTGAAATTAACATGATTATATAGATTGCGGTTCAAGGTAAATCGCAATTTATTATAGTTCAAATTTTGGAAATAGACTGTGATTGTTCATATGAACCGTAATTTATAAGTTTGACATAGATTGTGGTTTTGGGCAAAACGTAGTCTATAAAGTTGAAGGGTTTGGTGTTACGGTGGTGTTATTTGTGTGGTGGTGGTGTGTGTTGCTAATAAGTGAAATTAGTTGAAAGGTGAGTTTCTAGATGAACCTGAAATTTGAATAAAAGTTAGAATACAAGTTAAGAAATTCCTGAAACTACTCAAAACTGTTTTTTTTTTTGTACTTAAGTGTCGGTTAAAGCCCATGCACACCTTTAATTAATTTTTAATTTTTTTCTTTGCTTCCTATTTTGTGTGGCCCTAGCCAACACTAGCTTTTTCTTTTTCATTTCGTCTACTTAAGCGTCAGTGTAGGAAGGCTGTGTTTAAATTTTATAATTTATTAAAATCATTTGTGTGGGCTTAACTCACACAATGTTTTTATTTTTATTTTTTTAAATTTCCATCTTGCATCCCATTGGTGTCGGTGTAGCCCATTCTATTTGTGTGATCTGATTCCCTTGGAACCTTTCTTGAATTTGGGATGAGTTGACATTGGTTTCATAGTATTCAAGACACTTTCAAGAATGGGATCAAGTTCTTAAAGGCAATTATAGAGTTTCTACTCAAAAGACAAAGGTTCCTGCTCAACATACAAGATTATGTAACTTGTAATGTAAGAAATCAACATAGAATGAATGGGTAATTCTAAAACAGCAAGCAATGTCCAAGAACCATTCAAGAACAATCCAAGAATGCAAAACAGCACCAAGAAATCAAAACTAAAACAAGAGGATTGATTCTACCGATTGAATTGCACTAAACTACAAAACCCATGGATAGAAACTTGAAAACAACAAGATTAAGACATGTAATTTGGTATTGCATATGGGACGAACCAAAATAGTAAGGAAAATACTAAACTGCATCGATTTGATATGGAATTAAATGCAAAAAAATGGAAGGAAACAACTCAAGGAATGATTGAACCAATTGGAATAGAAAAGGTAACCAAAAGAAACGTAAAAATGGAAGAAAATGGAAGATGAAAGAATGGACTTATGTGGTTGTAGACCAAGGGATGTGCTTCACACCACTTGGAGGGTGGTGTGCTCCAAGATAAGTGGGAGGTGCCGCCACTTGAGAGTCCCAATAGCTCACAAGATAAAGCAAGGAGGAGAAGAAGAGACAAGTCTCACAATTTCTCTAAATTTCGCTAGAGTTTCATTACTTCTAATTTCAAGTTTCAACTCTTGATACAATGAACCAAGCCTCTCCTTATATAGGAAGGGAGGTGACCGGTTCTACAAGTAAGGAAGGAAGAAAATACTCCTTTCAAGTTCCTTCCAAGTGTAAAAGGCGCCTAAGGAAGCAAGAATGGCTACCTTTCTAGCCATTTCTAAGTAACTAGTGACTAAAGTGCCTTTACATGCACGGTTTCTTTTGTTTTCCTTTTTAGGCACTTCTTAAAGCTATCCTATCTTATTTACAAATTTATACAAGAGATATTACAAAGAGAGATTGCATTTGATACTCTCTTCCCAATGTTCTAGCCTTGCTCCTAGTAATTCTTTGAGTGGAGTGGGCTTGGGCCTGAGTTTGGGCTTCTCCATGATCTTGGGCTTCTTGTCCCTGAATGTTGGCCTCCTTCTCTTCTTGATTTGTATCATTGTGTCAGCTAATTGTGGGCTTGGCCCACACAAATAACCCATTTTCAAGTCAATGCAAACCAATATTGCTTCCAGGATTTTGGCGTCTGCTCTTGAGTTGACGCATAGCCGACGTTTAAGCATCTACTTTCACTCATTTGTGTTAGTTATTGACCAACATTAATATACATTTTTCATGTAGTGAAAGCAAATAAAAAATTATATGGCTATTATACTATCAGCTGTAGTGGGAGCCTTCAACTATTTATTTGTATGTATTAACTTCTGATCAAACATCAAAACCTAATTTCTAACTACAAATAAGTGCAAAGTGGAAAGAAAGAAAGAAAGGCTTGACATTTTTAACCTTTGACAGTGATGCAATAAAATTGAAGCACCTAAGACAAGTAGTTATATATGGTTGTTGTTGTCGCTTGTGTTATATAGTACAAATTGTTGAACAAGGTTGCTTTGATGATTTCTAAATCCAGCTTTGAAGACTTGAAGAATTTGTTGCTATGTGTGTGTAGTTTAGTAGATTTTGAGTTCTCAATTTACACTTAGTTATGATCCAAGTTCATATGATTTGAAATCTCTTTTGAAAGTTTTATTTTTCAAATATGTGTTAATTTTAGTTAGTTCCTTTTTGTTTTAAATTGGTTGAAAAAGCTTATGTTCAAAGTCTGGTGACTACAACAAGTTTTTCAACAGGTTGATTTATTGCAACAACCAATTGAATTATACTTAAGATTTTCAAAAGGATTTAAAAACTATTTGTTTTCTTTTGTCTTTTTCGTAAACCAAAAATAGTCAGTTATTTCGATAAATAAATTGGCTTTTTATGTTCAATTTTTAACAGAAAAATAAATCAATCAGTTTGTTTTAAAAATCAATAAAGTATTTTTAACATAATTTTGTTATGATTTTCAAATTTTTTTTAAATGCTTTTACGAGATTTCAATTAAAAATCAAAATGTTTTAACCTCTTTCTAAAGTCTATGTAAAAAGTATTTTTTTATTTTTTCAAGAAGAAGAAGAGAGTATTGTTAAAAACGTTTTCAAGAGAAGATCAAACAACTTTTAATTATTCTTAGAGTCTTGGATCATTGCTTTTTGTGTGAACTAGGAATCCGGGTTTTCTGTTCTATGGTTCTACAGCTTTGTAAAGCCCAAGTGTATTCTATTTCTTTCTTTCAATTATGTATTATGGTGTAAAATAGTTTCAAATAGTGTTTTTGGAAACTGTGGTTTTGGCTAAAAGTGTTGTGTGTTCTTGAGGGGTTCAAGATCAACACTCTTGGTTGTGGTTAGTAATATGGTTTTGATTACTTAGTGAATTTTCAAAGGTGAGCTGAGGACTGGATGTAGCTCTTTGTTAAGAGTGAACCACTATAAATCCCTTTTGTTAATCTCTCTTCCCTTACTCTGATAAACACCCAACCTCCATTAACCTAACCCCCAAATTCTACCAACTTGGAATCACAGGAAGTGCTCAAGGAATAAAATCTTGGAAACACATTCTTCAAAGCACCACATCCCGCCCAATTATCCTCCCAAAAACAGATATCCATCCCATTACCAATCTTCCAAAAGAAAGCATCTTCAAAGTTTCGTCCTCAACCCTCTGAACCCCAAACCTCTTTCAAATCTTTCCACAAAAGAGAATCATTGCTATTTTTCCTTCCCTCTTTCAGACTTCTCCAACCACCATATTTAGAATCAAGAATCTCTGTCCATAAATCGTCCTTATCCGTCCCCAGATGCCAAATCCATTTTTCTAATAAAGCCACATTAAAAACCCTTAGATCAAGGATTCTAAAACCGCCAACCTTGCGAGGCTCACAAAATCCATTTAAATTAATCATTACTATAACAAAAATGAACACAGGTGCAGAAAAGGGGTGTAATGGCAATTCTTTTAGCAATAAGACAACAATTCTGAAATCACTGTATATAAACACGTAGTCTATTATCTTCAGGCATATAATTTTTAGGCTACGTCATTCAATGGTGGCACCAAACTCTAATGGACATTGGTTTAAACAAGAGGCTAGTCGTGGTCTCTTAGAGCAATTTAAAGTTATGCATGTGCGCACGGTTTGTTCCTCCTCATAGGAAGGAACTTTTGTTGAAGCTCCACGGCTTCATCAAGGACCTAAGACGGTAAAGGAATATTTTGAAGATTTGGAAACCACTTTGACAAAAGTTAATATGCATGAAAATGAAGAGTCAAAGATGGCTCGTTTTGTGAGTGGATTAAGAAGAGAGATTCAAAATGTTGTAGAACTTTATGAGTATACTTCTTTGGAAAAAGTGGTTCACCTAGCCATCCAGGTTGAATCACAACTTTTAATGTAAACATCTTTCAAAAATACTCATAACGATGGCTTTTATAACTTAACTTGGAAGGGTAAAAATCAATTTTCAAAAACAAGATAATCCTTCCAAGTCCTCTAAAGAATCGACCCCACAAAAAGAACATATTTCTCCTTCTAGGACAACATCGCCAACCAAAACCTCAAACACAAAATGTTTTCAATGTTTAGGTTTTGGGCACATAGTTGCCAATTGTCCAAATAAAAGAACCATAATGATAAAAAAGGTAAATCAAGACCACATTAAAACAAAAACCAAAAGACAAAATGAAAAAGAAGAGGAAAGAACAGTGGGTCTCATCTTGTTGACCCGTACGAAAATAACTACGCCTCCTAGGTATACTTCTTCGTTTTCTTTTTCATTCCCAAATAATTTTAAATACTTGACATCTTTGATAAAGAAGTTTAGGGATGATCTTCAAAAACCTCCCAAAGGTTCTACCTTTCTAACAGGATCACAAGCAAATCATCTATTCCTTAAACATTCTCTACAAACATAGCCTGTATCTAGAATTCACCCATGTGAACTCCCCAAGCTTCATGAACATAAGTTTGTTTCACATCCTAAACTTAGAAATATCTTCCCTAGGAACAAACAAACTATGTTTTTTTGTAGGAGTTCTAAATTCGAGGTCGAATTCTCTCAAACTTGGGGGGCATGATACAATCCAAGCCAACAAGGAGATGACTAAGGACTCAAATTAACATTCACACTATGTGAAGTCATCTCTCTTAGAATTGATGGCTTAAAACAAGAGGGGGGTGAATTGTTTTCGAAAGCTTTTCGCAAATATTTGATTAAGAATGAATCTTTATCAAACAAACACAGATAAGCAATCAGAGAAGCAATTAAACAATGATACACAGAAGCAGTTGCAGAATTATAACCGGTTAAAGTTTCATTTTAACCGGTTGTTCTTATGACAGTAGAAGCAATATTCAAACAGTTGTAAAGAGAGAGATAGAGAGAGATTTACACCATGAATTTTATAATGGTTCGCTCAATCCCAGAGCTACATCCAGTCTCAGAACAACCTCTGAGTGTCACTAGTAATCAACAACACACACCAACACACCACAAAGAGGTGATCTTGAAAACCACAAGACCCACTCACCCTCTTTGCAACACCACACACCTCAAGTCAGAACACCCATCTGACTTTACAGGATTTTCACATATACTCACAAGTTTATGAAATTACAACAACAAGAACATGACTAGGAAAAGACAACACCTGATATTACACAACCCAGGGATTCCTATGATCAGATCTTGCACCATTGCAAAGCTTGAAAAACAATCTTGCAAATCATGAAAACTTCTTTCAAAAACACATTTCAATTTCTCTTTTGATCTCAAAAACTCTTTTGTAGATCTTCTGTAATTGTTATGTAAATTGTTGTCATTTGTTTATGAAAGAAGGGCTATATTTATAGCACTTGAAAACTGGCCATTTGAGGCACATGAATCAGCCAAAACAAATTTGAAAATAGATAAAACAGTTTTTCAAAAAGCTGTTATGCAGACTTACATTTAACCGGTTAAAACCACAAGATAATCAGTTAAATGGGTCAAGCTATGACTTAAAACTTTCAAAAAGCTTTTTCGAACCTTTGTGCCAGCTAGGCAAAGAACAACTAGTTATCCCGATAATTCAACCGGTTTTTTTTCTTGGCTTTAGAAAACACTTTACTTTTCAAAACATATTTACCAAGCTTTGTGCAGGAATTAAGAACTGATCTTTTACATAAATTCTAAACACGCTAAACTCTAGCAGCATCCCAGTAGCCAAGCACATCACAAATTCTTCAAGGATTCTAGGTTCATCAAAGCCTTGATCCAACAATCTCAACTTTCAAGTGAAGACCCCACGAAGGATCTAGCAGACCTCACCAGAAGGAGAAATGGGAAAAGACCAAAACATCAAATGTTCTTTCTTCTGGTCTTTTTAAAAATAAAACATATTGTAAATAATTTGGGCTCACTTTAGGGGTCCAAATAGCAAAGATAGACTAGAATAGGCGCCTATAGCATAATAGGGGGTGTAGTTATCATTTTAGCTTGTTTTTAGCCCTTTAGGAAGGTGTTTTTACCTAGTTTCTAGAAGAACAAGTCTAAGGTGTGGTTTTTACTTAGTCAAACCCTAAAGGCAGCCCCCTCACACATTTACCACCCTACCCTTGCCCTTCTTGCCCACTAAGGCACCCATTCCTAAATAGGGTGCCTTACTCCAAGTATTTCCAAGTTTATTTTGAATAGAAAAGAAACTCTGCTTGAGTGAAATTGTGAGTCTAAGTACACTGGCTTTTATGGGTCTTATCTTAGATGGGTAGTATCCTAAGTGGCAACTTCGGGTCTTATCTTGAGTGAGCGACATCTCAAGAGGCGGCTCTAGCACCACTCATCTTGGAGTTCATCTACTCCAAGTGGCATGACCACCTCCATCCCTCCTAAGTCTTCTAATCCTTTCATCTTTTCCCTTTCATTCTCCTTTTATCTTTGCGTCACCATTCTTCTTCCTTTTACATCATCTTCTTGTCTTCTTCTCTTTATTTTTTCCTTAGTCATGCTTTTTGTTCTTGCTTATTTCTCTTAAATTCTGCAATTTGCATCATTGTCACCTCATATATGTGTTTTTCTCTTTGCCCTTCTAAAGTGAACCTTTACACTTACTTAGTCACTTGGTTAAGTTCGTGTCCAGTGGGAATCTTCTTAGGGTTCTCTCCTTAAATTTCTAAAATTCAAAATATAAACAAAAGTGAAACATCTAAAATGTTCAATGTAAAATCAACTCACATCACTTCCATATTTAATGGAGGTTTTAATACCCCTGTTAACTACCATGAGTTCCAAAGCCTATTTACATTACCATGATTGTTAGAACCTTCATAAAATACTACGGGTTTTAGAACTTCCATAAAATACCATGAGTTTTAAAACCTCCATAACATATTATAAGTTTCAAACTGTTCTCGCCAGTTGACTCTTTCGTTGGTTAACTTGGGTTGAACACCTCCTTTCAGATCTGCCTCCTTGTTGCATTAGAATGCGGCTCCGTTGTGAGAGAGGGTGCCCTACCTGTGGATTACACTCCGACGATCAAGTCAATGAGGGCTCACAAAAAGTAAATAGTTTTCAGTCTAGTGTGCAAAAACGACTACCTTCACCAGAGGTCTCAGACCCTTTTATAACCATACATGCAACAACTTTCCCTCAAGAGAATAAAATCTCAATTGAAAACATAACTGGGCACATTCATTTTTATCTCTAACAGAAAAACCACCTGTCACAGACACCCATCATGCGACCTTAACTGGTCGGGAGATAGTCACAAATTAATGAATGTCAACTAGAACATCACATCACCTGGGCTTCCTTGGTCAATGAGAACTCAGTGCACCTTCCTCCCTACCATGATGACAGATATCATCACTGGGTCGTTGTCATGACGGACAACATCTCCCAAATCTGACCTCGTGAAATAGAGATCGGGCTCAGCCGAGCCATTAGGGTTCCTTGTTTCAAGGGACATTACTGCTCTCATGTACCGCTTGCATTTTGTAGCAGTGTTGCCTCCTCCGAAGAATCCTCCCGAGATAGTATTCAACTCCGCATGAATTGGTACTTCATGTGCCTGGTCCTTGAGGGTAGCCTCCCCCTTAGGTTCTTCCTGATCGGTCTCCAAGTATTCCTTCAAGAAACCCTCTTTCAGCAACTCAGCCAATTGGTGGCCTAGAGCTATACACCGCTCAATGTTGTGTCCGAATCCTTTGTAAAACTCACACCAAACATCTTTTCTTGACCCCAAATTTCTATAAGCCTTTTGGGGGAACCTTAGCTTTTCTGCTACCCCGGGCATGCCTATCAATTCTTTGTACGACATTCAGAACTTGGGACGGAACTCCTCTTCCTTGCCATTTTCCTTGGGCTCATTCTTCCTGTATGGCGCGTGTCTCGAATATGCCTTTTTCCTGGTTGAGATCTCATTAACCCTCAAAGGCCGAGAAGTTCTGCTGCTTTCCTTCGGCTTAGATAACAGAGAATATGAGCTGCCATTTTTCGCGGCCACTGCTTCCTCGACATTGATGTGGGCAATGACCCTTCCTCGGATCTCGACGAAGGTCTCTGCTGGATTCTTGATTAGCGGATTGCTGAAGGGTCCTACTGCAATTCCTTGCTTGAAGGCGGTGACCATCACGTCTTCGTCATGGGTCTGGAGTCTCACCATGAGTCCACTTGGATTTGGAGACATCAAAGCACCTTGTTCAACAATCTCCCCCTATTTGATGAAGACAAATCCCTGGTTTGCTTGTGTTGTCATTTAAATTTGATAAATCCTACAAAACAAAAATTGTGCACATATACAACATACAAAGCAGCAGGAAATCCAAGTTTAAAAAGGCACACAAGAACCAGTTTTCTGCATAAGCTTTTGAGTAGAAAAACAGTTAAAAATAGTTTAAGAATAGGTGCAAATCAGTGTGCATAATAGAATAAGGCACCATAGAGTGTAGCAGCAGTTATAGCAGAATAAGGCACCATAGAGTGTAGCAGCAGAATACAACACTAGAAACCACACCATTATCCCCTTATTTGTCTTCACAAATAGAATAAAAGAAGGGATAAAAACATAATTAATAAAAATCGTTCAACAAGCTTAGGCAAGATAAACATTAAAGCATGAAATACATCAATATTCCTTGCCATATTGAAGCTTAAAAATCTGGTTCTTAACAGTCTCAATCTGTTCATCTAGATTCTGGAACCTAGCCACACAAAACCCATGATGGTTTCTTTGATGATATGCAAAGTTGTCCATGCGATTTATCATCAATCTCTCAAAGGGTGTCATGGAAGTGATGCGTTCATTCATGTTTCCAGCACTTGGACCATCACCAAAAGCATCATCAAAACCATCATTGCCTTGATCTTTATACCTAGCTTGTTGTCCATCATCTCCAGTAGCAGCAGCTAGATCATTTCCATCATCTTTAGCATGAATTCCTCTGGAACAACCACCTTGTTCTCCATCTTTTCTTACCCATTTGCTTCCAATTTTAGTGAAACCCATCTTGCTAAGTGAACCATTATTGACTTCATGTGATGAATTTACTACCTCAAATAGCTCCTCCTCAAGATCAATTTCAAAGTAATGCAGAAACTTAGAGATAAGAATAGCATAAGGATAGTGGTAGTCATTTAATCTCATAGATTTTTGCACATGTTCTTTGAATATGTGAATCCAATTGATCTTGATTTTATTCATGATGCAGTATATAAGAATGAGATCCTCCTCAGTAAGGACCGAATGGTTATTTCCTCTTGGAGTCAACATCCAGGAAACTATGAAAGCAATAAGCCTTTCATTTAGCTTCAAGCCTCCCACAGAGAAACCCTTTACTCTAGCTTGAAGGTTCTTTAGGTAGCTTCTATAGTACTGCATCTTTTTGAATTCTTCTACAACACCAATGTTCCCTTTATAAATCCTCAGCCTAGCATACTTCAACCTAGTTACAAGAGTCCAAACTTCTAAGGTAATTTCCATGTCAACCCCTTTCATGTGTGAACACAAATTCTCACTATCAAAGTGAAGATTTGTATAGAAGACCTTCACAAGGTCATGATATATGTTTCCTGACATTTCCAAGAACCTTTTCAGCTGCTATTCTTTCAAGACATTCCTCACTTCATTGAGGTTCTGTCCTTTCAACCAATTGAAAGTGATCAACTTTGGATTATTGATGGCTTTCCTGCTAGATTCATGCAAAAACTTCTCTATTTTCTCATCATACCCTGAAAACCAGTTTTCAAGGTGCCCACCTCTTTTAACAGCACAAGTCTTCATTCTTTTTAAAGAGGGAGGTGTGAAGTCCATGAGGCAGAGATGAATGTTTTAGAGAAAGAAGAGAACCTAGCAGCTTCAAGAGAGTTAATAGAGAAAAACAATAGGTTGATCCTGTGAAAAAATCAGTTGAACCAGCACAAGTATTTAAGCAGAAAAACTAATCAAGATACCTTTGCATTTTATGGGTTGCTTTTCAATAAAAAAAGAATTTGTTGCAGTGGGAATATGTCATACGTCAGCCCCAAACAAACTTACCAATGACAGCACGAGTCCAGATTTGACCATTCATAAAGGCACTTGAATTTCCAAGAAACCATGGAATAGATTCCTTTATGACATAATATATTCCATCAAGATCATATTCAAACGCCCAATAAATGTATTTTTGATCCACAATAGATTTTGAAGGAAAAGAAACAATTGTACTCATGCACAGAAACCCAAAACAGAATTAAATCAGTGGTGCTAGAGGTAAAACAATTGGTTGTTTCAAGAAAACAATTGGTTGTTTTATTAAGACAAAAAAATTTGTTTTTCAAAGAGAATAAGCTTTCAAATTAAAAAAGACATAATGAAATACATTCATCCCTTTGCACATAGACTACCTCAACAGGTTTATCCAATAGACAAATGTATAGAAGTCTATATAGGCATTTGAGGCAAAGACAAAGGATGAACATACACAACTTACATCACTTAAGTCAAGATTTTTTAACTTGTTAAGAATCTGAGTAAGCTGTCTGCTTCTGAACCAAAAAAAATAAAAATAAAATAAACATCACTTTAACAGTTTTCATCACAGCACTTCTTCTTTACTCCAAGCTTTTCTTGAATCCTAAGAACATCAGACGCAAACAAAAGCGGTAAGAAAAAAAATGACAGAAAACAGAAATTCAAAAAGCGAAATGACGCTTAATGAATAAAAAAGACAGAAATTGTAAATGACAGGAATTTAAAGGTAGAATTTAAATTGCTTGAATGTAAAAGCGAGAAGTTAAAATGTGAAAAAATTTAAAAGTAGAATATCAACTCAAGAAAGATAAGCACAATTAGAACCATGCTCTGATTACCACATGACGTGAGTTGATTTTAGATTTCACATTTTAGATGTTTCACTTTTGTTTAGATTTTGGATTTTAGCAATTTAAGGTGAGAACCCTAAGAAGATTCCGACTGGACACGAACTTAACCAAGTGGTTGAGTAAGTGTGGAGGTTCACTTCAAAAGGGCAAAGAGAAAAACACAAATATGAGGTGACAATGATGCAAATTGCGGAATTTAAGAGAAATAAGCAAGAACAAAACACATGACTAAGGAACAAATAAAGAGTAGCAGATAAGAAGATGATGTAAAAGGAAGAAGAATGGTGATGCAAAGATAAAAGGAGAATGAAAGGGAAAAGATGAAAAGATTAGAAGACTTAGGAGGGATGGAGGTGGTCACGCCACTTGGAGTAGATGAACTCCAAGATGAGTGGTGCTAGAGCCACCTCTTTAGATGTCACTCACTCAAGATAAGATCTGGAGTTGCCACTTAGGATACTACCCACCTAAGATAAGACCCATAAAACCTAGTGTACTCAGACTCACAATTTCACTCAAGTAGAGTTTCTTTTATATTCAATATAAACTTGGAAATACATGGAGTAAGGAACCTTATTTATAGGAATGGGTGCCTTGGTGGGCAAGAAGGGCAAGGGTAGGGTGGTAAATGTGTGAGGGAGCTGCCTTTAGGGTTTGACTAAGTCAAAACTGCACCTTAGGCTTGTTCTTTTAGAAACTAGGTAAAAACACCTTCCTAAAGGGCTAGAAACAAGCCAAAATGATAACTACACCCCTTATTATCCTATAGGCGCCTATTCTAACCTATCTTTGCTATTAGACCCCTAAAATGAGCCCAGGTTATTTACAACATGTTTTATTTTTAAGAAGACCAGAAGAAAGAACATTTGATGTTCTGGTTTTTTCCCATTTCTCCTTTTGATGAGGTCTGCTAGATCCTTGGTGGGGTCTTCACTTGAAACTTGAGATGACTTCTCATAGTGTGAATGGTAATTTGAGTCCTTGGTCATCTCCTTGTTGGCTTGGATTGTATCACGAAGGAAACAAAATATCTATTAAATACCGAAGGAAACAAAACCTCTGTTAACGTAAGATTTTCCTGGGGTTATAAAACCACCCAGAAAACATGTTCCTAACTAATGATTTGGCCAAGAAAAGTACAACCTCAGGTAAATGACTTAATGGAGGTTTTAATTTGGTAATGTAAAAATAAACATCCTCTAAAATCATTTTTTTGTAGCATTCTTCTTTTGAAACACACGAAACATGTTTTCCATTTTTGAAACATAAGTATTTTTAATTTTATTCAAAAAAAAAATTACCCATTGATGACTATTTTACGACAAGTCTACCGTGTCAGAAGTAATAAATTGTCCCTAAGGACAAATACCGAACCCACAAGGAATAGTTAAAATCTCAAGCATAATATTCACTAAATATAAGACAATATGTAAAAGTTTGTTAAAATGTTGTTTGTATTGTGAATTTGCAAGAAATTAAATAAAGCAAAGTAAAAGATTTGTATGAGTCAATTGGGAGAATTAGGATTGGGGTCCATTCTTCTCACTCATTTATATTTTTTAAAAGCATATAATTTTTAATTTTGATTGATATTGATGCATATATAAAAATCATTCATGTTGATTTCTCACATACAAAATTATTAAGGGAGTCTCCTAAATATCGATTCCTCACATATTTATAAAAACTCATTTTCATTACGAACAAATTGTTGATCAAGAGTGATCAAGAGCTTTGAAGAATCCAAATCCAAGGTGTTTGATGGAAGTTTGTGTTGTTATTGTGTATGGGTGGGAAATGGGATAGATTTTATGTAATCCGCTCCTTGTTTGAATCCAAAACAAGTTTGATTTGAAAACCTTTTTAAAATAGAATTTTTTCAACTAAGTGAAACACAACTTATTGTCGAATCAACCGGTTGTTTTGTACTTAGAAGATTTTGAAAAAGGTTGAAAACTGTTTGGCTTGGTTGACTAAGCTGTCAAAGCCAAAACAATTGATTGTCTTGATAAAACAATCGATTGTTTGTTTGAAAATCCTAATACCTTTGTGTTTTTGAATTGAATCTTTATTAAATGATTTCTAACTGAATGCGCTCCTATTTTAAATGCTTTTGACCACTTTATTGGTGTATATAAAGTTGGTTAGACGCTCCTAAAAAGTAAGAAACAGTTTTGAGAAATCTAAGTGCAAATTTGGTTAAGAGTTTTCAAGATTCACTCAAGCTTTGGATTTTTAAGTGTGTGGAATAGGACTGGGGTGTAAATCTGATCTTTAAGCTTTGTAATACCCAGGTGTATTCTATTCTCTTCATTCTTGATTACAGTATTTCTGTAATTGGTTGTAATTGCAAAATCAGAGGGGTTCTGAATTTTGTGGTGTGGTTTGCCAAAGGTAATGTGTTTCTTGAGGGGTTCAAGGTCACTACTTTGGTGTGTGGTGTGTGTAATCTGTGATTGATTGCATAGTGGAACCGAGTGGTTTTCTGGGAACTAGATGTAGCCCTTGTGAGTAGGGTGAACCAGTATAAAATTGTTGGTGTACTTTTCTCTCATTCCTAACTCCTTTAATTGCTGTTTTAAGTTGTTTTAAATATTTGCTGATATAAACAACCAATTGTTTCGAAGAAACAACCAATTGTTTTTCTATATTTCACTTAAAACAAAATATATTCTTGGCTAACTTGATTTCTTTATCTATAATTTTGCACTAAGTTTCATTGTACCTTCAAAGTTTGCGAAAATCTTTCTTAAACAATTCACCCCCCCTCTTGTTTCAGGCCATATATTCTAACACAAATGCTATAATGTAATTAACATTTCAAATCTATTCCTAGCATTCAAATATGTTAAACATTATCATTTAGGTTTGTACTGTGCAGGAGAGCTTGTCACCTCGGTCCAAGCATTTTTGGGAGGTTAGCTCAGTATTTGGGCCCAAAGGTGAGTCATGAGCCCGACCCAGATGTTGGTCGATCTAGGGAAGGTAATTAAGATAAAAGATAAAGAGATATTTTATTTCTTGCTATGATACGTATGTTAATTAAAAGCTATTGAGAATAGAAGAGTAAGCACCCGAGAATAATAGTGCACATGTGAACATAATTCTTTCCTATTGTTAGTACCTGAAGATAAGTGGTGCCTGTGAACAGGTGGTTTTTCTGTTATGATTAAATACATTTTGTTGAGATTACACTCTCGTTAGTGAAAGTGGTTAAAGAGATATCTATAAAAAGGGGCTTGAGACCCCCAGTAAAGGTACGTTGATTTTTAATACTTAAGACTAAAACTGATTTGATATCTTGAATGCTCTCACTGACTTGATCGTCGGAGTGTGTTCAACAGGTAGAGCCCTCTCTGTCTCAACGGAGCCGTGTTCTAGACTAGCAAGAAAAGATAGGTAAGAAATGGAGCTCTTCATCCAGTCCAACCGAGGTCAATCGGCGAGAACAAGGTCAGATGCTTAGAAGTATTTTCCAGTCAAATCTAAGGATCAAAATTATCACTGATTATCTTAACATCCCGTATCCTTCCATTCAAATAGTTAACACATGGACACCTGATCTTTGCTCCATCATGACCATTATTATTCGCGTTATGTTGCGCAAATTGTATAAATTCTTCTACTCCTCTCTCATACTCATCACTTATGCAAATCGAATTAATCCAATTTTGATCCATTGTATTCTATAATAGTCATTCAAGTGTTTCTAATAAGTGTTCTATCTCACGCGTTTGCTGAGCGTCGAACACCCCGGACTCAATACCAGCACGTATTAATTGTCAAGGGTCGAACACCCTCGGACTCAATACCAACACGATAATTCTATTATAAACTAACAACTAACATAATATAAATTAATAATAAATACAAATTATAATAAATACAAATATAAATCTATCTACCATCTAATAATTTAATAATTCTATTCTAACCTAAAAACAAAAATAATATAAATTTTAAAAAATACAAATTATAATAAATAAAAAAAAAACAAATTAATAACATAAAACAATGTAAAAAATTTAAAACATAACCAACCTTCTACGTGAAGGCAACAGTGATGGTGAAGAGCAGTGCAGGACAGGCGGCGAGGGCAGCAACGGAGTCAGCACTGACGGCGCAAGGCGTCAACAACGACAAGGAAAGAAAACAAAAACCTTCCCAATGAAACAGTGACCTTAACAATGACATAAGACAAAACATATAAGAGAAACAACAAACATACAAAAATCAATGGTGAAGAACAAGAGAGGAACACAATGCTTACAAATGGCACAAATAATGCAAACAAGAGAGGAAGCATGAAATAGAGGAAGCACAAGAGCAATGAAGCGCGAGAGAAAGGAGAGTATGAAAACGTAAGTGACGCGTTTTTGAGGTAGGGTAAAAAAGAATTTTTGAATGCGGCTATTTGTAATAGCTGCATTCTTAAATCAAGTTAATTTCAAAAATGTCATTGCGTTTTGAAAGACAGATTCTGCCCGTAAAAATGCATTAAATAATGGGTTGTTGTTTTAATGTTTTGTACTAGTGTAATGAACCTAGCACTTTCATGAGACTTATGAATCATGTCCTTAGGGATTGTATAGGAAAATATGTAGTAGTTTACTTTAATGATATTTTAGTTTATAGTCAAAGTTTAAAGTCCCATATAGTTCATCTTAGGGTTTAGTTCTTATAGTTCTTAGGAATAATAACTTTTTTTTATAGAGAAGTGCACTTTTTGTGTTGATAATGTAGTCTTTTTAGGTTTTATAGTACAAAAATGGGGTTCATGTTGCCCCTGAGAAAATCAAAGCCATCCAAGAGTGCCCAACACCACAAAATGTAGGAGATGTTAGGAACTTTCATGGATTAGCAAGCTTTTATAGAAGATTTGTTCCCAACTTCTCTAGTCTAGCTTCACCATTCAATGAGTTTATGAAGAAAGACACTCCATTTTTTTGGACTGAGAAACATGACCAAGCCTTTCAAAGGTTGAAAGCTCAACTCACTAATGCACCCATTCTAGCCTTGCCAAACTTTTCAAAAACTTTTGAGCTAGAGTGTGATGCATCAGGAGTAGGCATAGGTGCAGTGTTGTTGTAGGATGGTCACCCAATGGCATATTTTAGTGAAAAATTACATGGTGCAACCCTCAATTACCTCACCTATGATAAAGAGCTCTATGCACTTTTGAGGGCCCTCCAAACTTGGGAACACTATTTGGTTTCTAAAGAATTTGTCATTCATAATGATCATGAGTCTTTGAAATATCTTAACGTTCAACATAAGTTGAACAAACACCATGCAAAGTGGATGGATTTTCTAGATTAATTTCCATATATTATCAAATACAAGAAGGGAAATACATATATTGTGGCAGATGCTCTATCTCAGAGACATGCCCTATTTTCTAAACTTGGAGCCCAAATTTTTGAATTTGAAAACATACTTGAGCTTTACGAAAATGATCAGGATTTTGCATCCACCTTTGCTAGTTGCAAACTTAGAGCACAAGGAGGTTTGTATATTTCTGAAGGGTATTTATTTACAGAAGGAAAACTTTGTATACCTCAAAGAACATATAGAAAACTCCTTGTCAAAGAGTCACATGAAGGAGGTCTCATGGGTCATATTGGAGTTGATAAAACTCTAGAGCTTTTAAAAGGAAAAATTTTTTGGCCCCATATGAGAAAAGAAGTTCAAAGACATTGTCATAGATGTATCTCATGTTAAAATCTAAGTCTAAGACAATACCACATGGACTTTATACTCCTTTACCTCTTGTTTGTGCTTCATGGGAAGACATTATCATGGATTTCATCTTAGGACTTTCTAGGATACAAAGAGGTTTTGATTACATCTTTGTGGTCGTGGATAAATTTAGCAAGATGACTCATTTCATACCCATCCATAAAGTGGATGATGTTAACAACATCTCCAAACTCTTCTTTAGAAAAGTGGTAAGACTTCATGGTATACCTAAAACCATTGTTTGAATAGAGATCCAAAATTTGTTATTCATTTCTAGAGAAATCTTTGGGAAAGCCTAGGAACTAAGTTGAATTTTTCAACCTCTTGTCATCCTCAAATTGATGGACAAACAAAGGTAGTAAATAGATCTCTATCAACTATGCTTAGGTCGGTCATGAAAGGAAACCACAAATCTTGGGATCACTACCTTCCTCATATAGAGTTTGCACACAATAGAGTGGTCCATAAGACTAGTAATATTTCTCCTTTTGAGGTTGTATATGGTTTTAATCCTCACAATCCTTGGGATTTGTTACCTTTACCTAATCCACATGAATTTGTGCATAAGGAAGGAGTAACAAAAGATGAATTTGTCAAGAAATTACATGAGAGGATTAAAAATCAAATACTAAAACAAACTAAGAAATACATAAAGCATAACAATAAGGCAAAGAGGGAGATAGTTTTTAAAGAGGGAGACAGGGTTTGGGTGTATCTTAGAGATTCCCTAGTTAGAGGAAGTCTAAGCTTAGTCCTCGAGGAGATGCTCCTTTCCAAGTCCTCAAGAGAGTCAATAATAATGCATATCAGTTGGATCTGCCTGAAGAATATGAAGTATGTAACATCCCGCCAAATCCTTTTCATATTTATATAATGAAATAAAGGTAAAACAATAATATTGAAGTGAACATATATATATATATATAATGAAATTTCTCCTCACAGGGAGTTTAATACATATCCAGTCAGTTTCCAAAACTTAAACAAAATACAGCAAAATAGAAAACAGGCGATCTCCTTCCGGCGACCACTCACTGAGGAGCTCTACTTCCTGCAACATCATCTGCTCCCGTGTAAATTATACATGATCATCACAGGTTTAAGAAAACATCCACAAAACAAAAACGCAGGGTAAGCTAGATATTTTAAAGAGAATTTAGATATGAAACTTTAAAATCAAGATAAAACAAATTTAAGACACCCATGTAAAAACCATCAACTTTCTCATTCCCTTCACATGACCATCAAGTAATCACATATTTCACAATTTCCTCAAGAGTCGTTCAATTCACATAATCCATCAAGTGTCTATCAATTTCAATGTTTCTCATTTCTCACGTCAGACTTCCACTGACTCATCACACATAGACACTTGACACTACTTCCGGAAGACACGTGCATTGACTAGACTCAGAGATCTGCACCTGTCATACTGCACCACTGTGAAATCACACACATTCACAGGGTCACTGTGAAATCACACACATTCACAAGCGTATAAATGAATCTCAATATCATCACTATCCTAGCATGACAGGGTTAATCCATACAACGGGTCAAGCTCGTTCTCTTTCAAACAACTCACCCATACATATGAACCTCCTTCGACTCTCAACGCCTGAATAACTTCATCTATATGATTCCATTGTATCAGGAGAGTCAGGATATCTCATAATAAACGAATCACCGGTCAATGCACACTCTACACGATCTTACACGGTATTTTCTTTCCTGAAAATACTATGCCTTGATCCCACATTCACCACATTCCATACATCATACCACACATAAAGAACAATTCCATCATAGAATACTTTGAATCTTTTCTTAAACAACCCCCTCACAAAAACAAGCATACCACCGTTCAGGTTTTCGAATAGCATATACATTTTTCATTTCAATCTCAACAAGTTCAAAGCGACACTAAAACAGGGGAGTTCGAAAACAACATTAAAACCGGCGATCACATCCAAAAATAGGGGATTATGCAATAACAGTTGAAAACCGACGACCACGTCGCCCCATCATCAAAATCATCTAACTTAAGGTTTTCGTTGGAAATAAGGCTAGCTTCCCTTACCTGGACTTGCGTAAAATCTCACTACGAGCTCTAACCCACCGAACTTAAGGATACCCGAACTCTGTTTTAGCGTCCTGATCGGAAAACTCGCAGAGAACTTCCCAGGAGTCCAAGGGCAGTCGTCGCTCGTCGTACTGGCGCTTGAGGATGCCTGAATCGCAGCGCGAAGGAGAGAAAAGAGAAGGATGAAGGTAAACTCACTCTATCACTCTTGAACCACAGCAACCTTCTTTGCTTCTCAGAAGTGAGTTTTTGAATCTAAACCAACTTGTCCACAATTGTCGCTGCCACCACCCACTCTGCAGGAAAGCTTGCGTGCACACTTCCTTGAACAGTATGGCCACGTGGGTTTCTGCGCACACCAACTCTCTGACGCTAACTATTCTGAAACACCCTTTCTGTCTACGTGTCGCGCATGCAGGACGTCTCATGCTGGGAGCCTGGGTCCCACCTTATCGGTGTGAAACACGACATCGCGCGATAACCTTCCACCGATGTCTCACCCTGGCGGACGACCGATGTCTCTCCCTGGAAGACGACCGATGTGTCCCTCATCCTGGAGATGACCGTCTGTCTCTCGCCCTGGCGATCCCCGCGTGTCTCTCGCCCTGGCGATGCCCGCGTGTCTCTCGCCCTGGCGATGCCCGTGTCTCTCTCGCCCTGGCGATGCCTTATGACACATCGCCACGCCTTGCTGAAGGTTCTTCATCCCACTATGTTACGTCCAAGGTATCACCTCCACATGGCTTGGTGACGTTGGTAGCTTCACATTTCCAGGAATAGATCAGCACTACTCCTCGTGCGCCCATGCATGCAACACTAAGGACGATTTCTTATGCTCAAGCATAGAGCTTCGCATGCACAGCGTATCTAAGGCTTAACCCACACCTTGATACGCGTGGTTTTTGGAACCCACTATGGTTGATCCAGTATCTTGACCACATACTAAGTGCACTTTCGGCGATCATGTGTACTCTAGGCGACAGGCGATTATGTACCAGAGAACTCGGAGATCGCCTCCGTCTTCAACAACGGCGATCTCGTAGCCTTCTAAGCTACACTTTCCTTCCTTTATATTTTAAATAAAAACATACTTAGAATTCACTTAAAATATATCACTTTCATTCCAATAAAATTTTCTAGGTCCTTACAAAGTACATGCTACTTTTAATGTTATAGATCAAACCCCTTTTGTAGGTAGCACAGATGATGAGGCAGAGACTTTTGATAGATAGCGTTTGACATTGAACCAATGTATATAGGCTGTCGAAAATGGACTTTTCTGCACTAGTGTTGGTAGGTAAATCTCTTTTATATTTCTCCTCCCCACTTTTTCTTTCTTTTTGTCAGTCACAATGTTATCCATCAAATAGGTAGTAGATAAAATAAATTTACAGACAAAAAATAGTTGGTGGATAATTGTTTATGGATAGAACAAATTTTTCTTGTAGTATATTTTTTTAAGTAATATTTTTAAGTGTTGGTATTTACAATGCTACTTAACTATTTTATTAATTATGTGAAAGCCATTGAGTGTTGACTTGACCAACATTATGTGATTTTGTTAGTTTTTTCTTCTTTTTTTTTTTTTTTAAAACAATGTGTGTTATCCTAATAGATGACTTGACCAACATTATGTGATTTTTTTTTTTGTCAACAACGTGTGTTATCCTAATAGATGCTATAATATTAATTTATAGCTTAACTTTATTAACATTTGTTTGTGTTAGCTTAGTAGACGTTATGTAATATGTTCAACTTTTAAAACTTAATGAAAACATTTAAAGTAGTTGGGTTCAATTACGAAAATTCTTCTCAAAACCCTCACATTCTCAATTTCCCTTCCCACTTTTGAAGTTTATGCAATCTCAAATCTCCAAGTTGAAGAAAAATCAGAAATCCTCAACCCCTTATTGTTAAATCAGCAATTGAAGCAAAATGTCAACCAAGGATTGTCGGTGAATCCTTAATATAAAATTGGTAATGCTTTTCAATCTTTCTTTTGCCACAAATCTATTGAGTGAATCGAATTCCCTAACGCTTGCTAAATATGAAAATCTTGATATCAAGCGATAAATGATAGACTCATTTTTCTTTCATGTTTGTAGTTTAAAATTTTGATGGAGATTGAAGAGTGAATGAAATGTGAAAGCGAAGAGAGAACAAGAGTATTTCGATGTTGAAGTGGAAATAGGGTAAGAGACAAAGTGAGAGGTGTGGTAAACTCTCAAGGTGATGTGAGTTGATTTTAAGATTGCACATTTTATGGGTTGCACTGTGTTTAGGATTTTTTTGAATTAGAAATTATGGTGAGAAACCCAAAGAAGATTCGCACTGGACACGAACTTAACTAAGTGGTTAAGTAAGTGTGAAGGTTCACTTCTAGAGAGAGAAAACACAATATAGTGATTATGACGATAAAGGTAAATTGTGGAAATGGAAAGAACATAAGATGAAGAATGACAAGTGATAACCAAAATTAAAAGACAAGCATGATAACATAAAGAAGAAGGGAATGGATGACGCAAAAGGAAGATAAAAAGAGGAAGGGATGAAGAAAGCTTATAGAAAAAGAAGGGAAGTCAAGCCACTTGGAGAAGGAGGTACTCCAAGATGAGTGGTGAAAGAGTCGCCACTGAAGTGCTCACACACTCAAGATAAGACCTACTATGAGAACTCTCAAGTCTCAAAAAAACACTCCTGCAGAGTTTGTTTACTATATTCAAGTTCAATGTGTGAAATACATGAGGCAAGACACTCTATTTATAGGAGAGAGTGTCTTGGAGAACAACATAGAGGGTAAGGGTGTCATTTGTGATAAGCTTTCTAGAAGGTCGGTTAAAGAAACCCTAAACCTATAAGCACTTTTCATGAAAGGTGGGCTTCGCACAAGCCCAAATTACTAAGCACAACCTACTCAAATTACTAAGCACACCCTACTCTAGTTTATTCTTCTATTTGGACTCCCAAAGTGAGCCTAATTTATTTACAAACATTTTTTTCTTGTAAGAAGACTAGAAGGAAGAACATTTGATGCTCTAGTCTACCAGTTCTTTTTCTACTAAGGTCCTTCCGATATTTGGTAGGGCTTTGTCTTGAATGCTGAGATGACTGATCATAGTGTGAATTGTCTCTTGTGTCCTTGGTCATCTACTTGGCTAATTGGGTTGTATCACAAGGGAAGAGTTTAGGCTAAGTCTAAAAGGAGACTAACTAAGTGAATATTAAAAATATAGGTTGAGTTCAAGAGGGGAAGGGGGCTGAATTAAACTCTTAAAAATTTTCTTTGTAACCTACATTTGAATGAAACTCTTATGAAAAAATCAATCGATTAGAATATAAAATAACATATTGAAAATACTGTTAACTAGTAGAAATAAAAAAAAATTAACCAGATAAATTTTATCACGTCAAGCAATTAATCAGTTGAATTTCTAAACACACAAGAATCCTTTCTATATCAGAATACATCAACATAAAGAGAGAAAGAGAATCACATACAGATTTTAGTACGAGTTCACTCTTTCTCAAAAGCTACATCTAGTTTCTCAGCCACACCATCTAAGATAACACTAAAAAAAAGAATATTTACAACACAAGACTTACAAAATTATCACTCTTGAACCCTACAATAATGAACTAAACCACAAGCAACACCCTGTAAAAATATGAAATTTCAATACAAGAACTTTACAAACAAAAGAGTTAAGGAACAACTACACATGAATAACTGCATAAACAACCAGGTTCTAGAAATTCAGGAAACACTCATTCAATCAAGATAGGTAATCCAAAAATGCAACAAGAATGCTCCAAGAATTAAAAGTTTTCGCTCAAAGTAAAATGTGCTCACAAAAATCACTGAGCTCTCTCTTAAAAAATGTTAAAATTCCCTACTAAAAGATTTTCAAAAGATATTTTTATAAACCTCACAGAAAACAGTTTTCCAAATTGTTCTGTTATTTTTAATCGATTAAAAAATTGATTTAACCAATTGATTTTACTTAAAGTGAATAGTGGATTAATTCAAGTCTTTAGTCTGTTAAAATTATAACAGATAACAACATCCTAAAAATAAAGAGATTTCAATATGTTAAAGAATAGGTTTAACACACTAAACATTTCTACATAATTTTTTCAGCCTTTAAATGATTGTATCAAATAAAACATAATTTCAATCCATTGAAATTTTGTTGATGCCAACAATAAGTTCTAGTAAAACATTTTAAAAATACTATTGTAGGATTTTCATGGATTATTTACCTTGATATAAAGAAACATACAGACCATACAAAACACTAATACACACAAGGTCTTCTTCTTCAAAAATATGTTCTTCAATCTACAAGTGGGTTAGATTCATTAAATACAAGCTTTGGCTCCAACAAACTTCAACAGGGAGAACTTAGAAACAAGTAGAATGGTCAAAATTGGGTAGTATTTCATTACTAACTCAAAGTTAAGAAAAATGGGAAGAGCACACTCCTATTTATTGCTACGTGTGATGTCCAAAGGAGAGGAGAAAGAGTGGGAAATTCAAATTGATTTTCCTTTGAAAGTTGTGCCAAAGACCAAGTCACATGGGAAGCATGCTCTCTTTGTAACCCTAGGCACACCTTCCTTGGCTTATGATCGGCCTAGGATTTCTCTTGGGCCTTTGCAAGCCCAATTGAAACTCTAGTTAGGTTAAGAAAAACCTAATCTAGCCAATACAAGATCCAATTATTCTACACTACTTGGTCAAATACATGGCCCATTTATCCTACAAAATAAAGCCTAACCCATGGTGATAAGAACTTCGTCCTACTGAGGTCAACTGAGTCCTAGTCTTCTTCTATTCTTTTGGCCAAAACTCAATTGTGGTTCCATGGCTTAGAGGTCTTCTACCAGATTCTCTATATATTTCCTCATTGAAGTCATCCTTTTTATTGGAGCCACAAAAGACAGATAAATACCCAATTAGGCACATTGTGCTGGTAAGCTTCTAAACAAAACTTTAGGTCTTCAATATTTTATTTTGTAGTTGTTGTGACGGTATGATTTTCAATCAATAAAGATACAGTTAGGTCTAGCAAAAGCATTTTGAAGCTTTAAATCTTCCAATTAAGATTTCACTTCTCGTGACAAGGTTGAAACTTCTTTATGAAACTAGTTAGTTTGTGCTTGTAGATTTTATTTTATACAAGATAGTATTTCAGTTTGTCGGATTAAATAACAATAAACAAAGTTGTATTGTTTTTAAATCTATATGTTTAACTTCCAAATAAAAACATTAAATAGAATTGTGTGTGATAGGTGAGTATTGAAGTAACTATCACTCATACTCATGCTCAGATCATAAATCAAGAATTATAATTATAATATTATATATATATATATATATATATATATATATATATATAATTTGAATCAGGCATAATAAAGTTATGTTAAAACGAAAAATAGCACAAATAAAAAAAATGTCCCTATTTTGAAAGTTGAATACTATATTTTATTGTGCATTTTCTACTGAAAATCATATTAATGTGTTTAAATTCAGTCCTTAAAAGCTTATATGCATACAATTTAAATGGGAAAAATAGTTGCAGGCATTTTTTAACTCACTAGCATGTGTTTTCATGAAAACTTACCTGCTACATTTTTTTATTTGAAATTTACAGTTTAACTGTTCACAAATTTTCAATGGTTAGACCTATACAATTGCACATTTTCTCATTGAATTATTTTCTTTATTCTTAATTTTCGATTAGTTTACTTTTAAAAGAAAAATGATTTAATAAGTTTTATGAGTTAAGTTTATACTATGTACATCTTGAATTGGTAGAAATATAATAATATTTTAAAAAATCGAAATTTTATTAAGAACATTTAATTTATTTATTTAAATAATTTTTTATTAATAAAACAGATTTTCGTAATGTTATTCTGTCTAAATTTTCTTAAACTTTAATGGTTTTGAGATTTAAATGTTTTATAATATAGTTATAAATAAATGGTGAATGTGAATTGCTTATGCTGAGTCATGGCACTTGATTGGACTTTTTGACTCCCTAGAATTAGAAATATAGAGAGACTGGTTCCATAGTTTGACAAGTTCCAACAGTCATACATATGTTATACTTTTTCTTCCATTAGTCTCTACTTTTTTCCTATAAATTCCCACTTTCCATCAACCAATATCATAAACTTATCTTCTTTTCTCTTCTCTCCTACTGCCACCATCTTCATCTTCTGCATAATTCCACTTCAATTCACTCTCATTTCAATGCCTCTTCCTGCACCTTCCTCATCCAACTCTACCATGCAATTTTCTATAACCATCACCCAAAGGAGACCCACTCCAGTTCTACTCGCCACAACAAAACACAAAGGAGGAAGACCACGTCATCCACAAACAAATCAAACCACAACAACCAAACACAAAGACACTCCTCTGCTAACAAAAACAGGGCACAATCCACAGAAAGGAAAAAATCCAGTAACATATTAAATCCCACAACCCTTCCATAAACACAACCAATATACTTCGACTTAGGAGCTTCCTTTCTTTCCATTATTTCTATGTTCGCAACAAATTTTATTTCGTCGTTATCTCAGAAACTGTAATCATGTAACTAATGATGAAAGCTTTTGTTGCATTATTAGTTTATTTGTGTATTTTGTATTAGAGCTAATCAATTGTTCAGAATAGACACTCGTAATTATTAAACATGATAACGATGTGAATGTTATAACGAATTTGATTCTTTAAGTAGATTATAGTTCAGAGAAGAAGATAGGTTTAACACAACCATCGATAACAATGAGTGACAAATGCAGAAATTTTATCAAAATGGTGCATTTTTTTTTTTACATTTACTTAAATGGACAAATGTAGAAAAAATTACAGGAGTGAGCATTTTTTGGTTGCCAATGATGTAGGCAATATCAATTAAATTTAGGTATAATTACCTTATTCGTCCCTATATTTTGAGTCAATAGTCAATTCAGTATAGTAATTTTTTAAAAAAATTAATTTGGTCCTATTATTTTTTAAATGTATGCAAAATGGTCCTTTCTATTAAGTTGCACTAAACGACGTCAATTGCTGCTTATGTAGCAAAAAGAAGAGATTATGTGGACTGTGAGTTAAACGACACGTCATATTGGATGATTAGGGTTTGCCATAAAGTAAGGAATATAATTAATAATAGGTATAAGAATACATCCAGGGATAAGGAAAACTAAAGCAATTCAAATTAAAAATGAGTTTTAAATGCAAAATACATATATCAATTAATACTATTTGGATTTTGTTTTTGGATGCATCCAGTTTCTTCAGCGATGATGACGACGACGGGGAGACGTTGGCACACGCGTTCCACTGCCATCACAGCTACAATCGCGACCTCCAATTCCTCCGTGTCTTCTTTTGCTTCTTCTTGTCCTTCATCTACCGCCTCTTCCACCCCTGCCTTCAATGCCAACAAAACAAATAAAAATTTTAGCAACCAAGACACTATGGATGAATTTCCACCAATAAAAAGAGGGGGAAAATTCCTGAAAAGTCAGGCCTGGCAATAATGGTTTTCCAGTGGAGCAAATATCATCAAATCCTAATATTACAAGTTTAACATACCACTGTTGGGAGAGGAAGTGGGCGAAAGCGGCGAAGCGACAGGGGTATCGAAGGGGCGATGGTCGGGCTGCGGGGAGGAGATATTGGAGAGGGAGCAGCGGATGGACTGAAGGGAAGGCGACGAGGGCAGGGAATAGTTGATGGACATTGTACAATGGTTTCGGGCGCATGGAAGGAGAAGTAGAACCGGTTGCCGGCGGCAGACTGGGCGCGGCTGAAGGCGAGGCAGGGAGTGAGGACGATGGGGATAATGGAGATTGACAGCAGCGGCGAGAACTTGAGCAGTGTGGAGGTGGAATCGATTTTATATGGGCATCCGACAATGGTGGAGGCTGTGGTGGTGGTGCGACCGCATGAGTATTGGGGAGAGACAAAGTGTGCCTTCCTAAGCTTGAAGGCAGGGTTGAAAGAGTTATAGAAACCCTAACCCCTAATTCAATCTAAACTAAATTAATCCAACCATATACGTCACTTGACAGCTCATATCTTACCCTAAACCCATAACTCTATTCTCTGCCACATAAGCACAAGTTGACGCCGTTTGGTGTGACTTAACAGAAAGGACCATTTTGCATACATTTAAACAAACATAGGGACGAAATTGATTTTTTTTAAAACCACTATACTAAATTGACTATTGTCCCATAAAGTAGGGACGAATAAGGTAATTATACCTTAAATTTATTAATCCACCCATTTTTTTATTTTTTAATTAAAATTTTCAATTGACAACTTAAGTTTAAATAAAATTGGACATTGGATTGGCAATTTTGGTATAAGTTCTCTCAATTAAAGTTGCCAATTCGGTTGACAAGTTTAGTTGATTTTTTTTTCAAAAGAAATGACAATTAATATTTTTTAAAATAAAAATATATATTTAAACATTTGATTTTAATTATAATATCAAAATTTAATTTTGTTTTATTTAAGAAAATGATATATAAAGTTCAAGAATTAAAATTATTCTTTTTTACAATAATTTTAAATAAATTGGGTTAAAAATGAGTTGTGTGATAAATTAAAAATATTTATTATTTTTTAAATATTGTTAAAGTTAAAAATACACTTATAAAAATATGATATGAGTTATGTATAAATTTTTAGATTATATAATATATGAAAGTTTAAATGATATAGGTATAATTACCTTATTCGTCCCTACATTTAGGGTCAATATTCAATTTAGTATAGTGATTTTTAAAAAAATTAATTTGGTCTCTATGTTTTTTAAAATGTAGACAAATTGGTCATTTCCGTTAAGTCTCACTTTACGGTGTCAAATGTTGCTTATGTGGCAGAGATGTGTGATTGAGAAATCTGACATGTCAAGATCAGGTGTTGAAGTGGTAGTTGAATCAACAATAGCATCGTGGTGGTGCTCCTCTCCCTCCCCCACCCTTGTCGTCGCCACCACCACCATCACCGCCCGCCACCATTCCATCACTTCCAAGGCTTGAAAGACTAAAACACGCGATCCAATGTGTAACAAGAATTGTCTTGAACACCATCAACCATACAAGGAGAAGCAATATACTGCACAATTTTCCCCGGATCGCTCTCTTTTACTGCTTCCAACCATCTAGGAAGATCATTGTAGGACTATTCCCAATCGCCAAATACCAAAGCAAGAGCTTTCTATTTTCCCAACCAAGCTTTTCTATATGTGATAGTATAGCCATGCAGATTTTTTATTTATGCAATTAAGCTTTTCATTGGGACCAAAAGGTTTGCTTTTACTGAAGTAAGCACCATGGACCCAATATGGTTTGAGTCCAAATTAACATGGTCTGCCGAAAGGTTTGTTGACAAACAACTATGTTGTGCATCAATTTTCTTTGACTTCGGATTTTACTAAAGGATGCACGTAATCTCCATTGGCACCCTCCATCATGATGTATGCATAGAGCCATATATATGTCTAGCTTTGATTCCACGACAACAAATTTG
Organism: Phaseolus lunatus; assembly: GCA_013389735.1. Classification (NCBI taxonomy): domain Eukaryota; kingdom Viridiplantae; phylum Streptophyta; class Magnoliopsida; order Fabales; family Fabaceae; genus Phaseolus; species Phaseolus lunatus. Next base: position 16,655,149 of record CM023861.1, on the reverse strand, counting down.
TAACCGTTGTCTATTGAATTGATCTTCATCATCCAAATCAAAGTCCTAGTTCTCTCCATCTTCACTTATGTCGTCCACGATGTCTCTAATTATTGGTTCTTCATGTTGGCTTAGTGACGTTCAACCGACATTCCACATGTCCATCTGCATTTTAAAAGAAATAAAATTACCTTATACATATATATATATATATGTGTGTGTGTGTGTGTGTGTGTGTGTGTGTGTGTGTGTGTGTGTGTGTGTGTGTGTGTGTGTGTGTGTGTGTTGCCTAAGTAGGAGGAAATAAGATGATAAACAAGAATGTATTACCTTGACGTTTTTGTTTGAACTTTACACTAGAAGGAGAAAATAATGTGTCCTACAAACTTTCTCTTCAATTTTTCTTTTTTGCTTGGATACAGGAATTAAGACAAGAAAAAGTGTATAACAAAGGATGAGTGCATTTGTGTACAAGACTCCATTGTTGTTCCATTATATAGAAAATGTTGTGTCTGAATTAAATATAATTTTAACATAATTATTAAAATTTGTATTGAGAAGTCAAATCCTCAGCTATGAATGTAACATTTGTGTATAGAAAACCATCACGCCATGCTGCACTTTGTTTCATTTATTTTTTCCAATTTCATAACAAAGAAGTTGTCTTCACCATTGGCAACTTGGGAAAAAGTTGCATTCGCCATTGACAACTTCTATTCAAAGATTCCTTCATGGTTGGTAACTTTGCATAGGCACAAAATGAAAAAGTTTCTCACACTATTGGCACTTTAATTTCAAGGTCGTGCAGCAGCAACTTGATTTTCTCACAAGCAATGTTTTCTTTCTCAAAAGACATGCTAAGTGTACACTTTGCTGAGAACTCTATGTTCACATGGCTATAGTTTTCACTTTGGGTACAATAATCACAATGTCACAGAGATTCCTTTTGGCAATGAAGTTTGAATTCAAACTTATGTTGATTGGTTGGGTGAATTTAAACTTTCAAGAAGTCTATTTAATAAAGTCCTATCCCCTATGCAATTCACATTGAAACCCCCACGTTCATTTCCTATATTTCTTTAGCTTTGCCTTATGCTGGAACTCTTTAGGTGTGCCAAGTTATCTTCAAAGGTAATTTTTGTCAAATACTTTAATTAATTAATTATAGTAGCAAGCACATGTTAATAAAGATTATGATATATCACACAATATATTTTAGCTCTGATAAATCGTTTTGTACTTTCTGTGAATGGATCTGTACGTATTCTAGTTGGAAAGTGGTGTTTTAAGTAGGAATCAATATGGTTGAAATTTATTTATATTTAAGTAGTATGCAAAATCTTTATTTAAGTCTCATCAGTATGTGCATAAGAAAGAAATTGATTTACAAATTGTTGAATAGATACAGTGATGTGAGTTGATTTTAGGTTCATTATATTTGTGACACTTTCTTAGAATTAGGATCAAGATTCTTAGCAATTTAGAGTGAGTCACCTAAGGAAAATCCTCACTGAACATTAACTTAACAAGTGTTAAGTAGATGTGAAGGTTCATTTCCAAAGGTCCAAGGTTAAAACACAATTAATGGTGATGAATGAATGAAGAACAACGTGTTGAACTCAAAACAGAATAGGTGCAGAATTTAAACACAAAAACAGAATGGAAACACAAATTGAAACAAAAGAACCGATTGAAATTCAATAACAAGACATAGAATCAAAACTACCGATTGAAATGACTATGGAAGATGAAAGAAGATGAAACTTATGTGGTTGTAGCCATGGATTGAGAATGGACACGCCAGTTGGAGGTGATGATCCAAGATAAGTGCAGATTTGCCGCCACTTGAGAGCTCCCAAAGCTTCACAAGATGAGACAAGGAAGAGAAGAACAAGTCTCACAAAATTCACTCACAATTTGAGTATAGTAACTTTTCTTCTAATTTCAATGTTTAATTTACAATGACCAAGCACATCTATTTATAGGTTTAGAGGGCTGAAATGAAAGTGAAACAAATTCAAAATTTCCTCCTAATTCTAATTCAAATTTGGAGCCAATCCTGAGTCACAAGGGAGGTGTGACCTTTTCTCTACTTTGGCACCTCCTAAAAACTACACCTACACCTACTCTTTATGTCACATGGAAGGTGTGACCTTCTTTATACATTGGCACCCCTTATTTTAATATCTACACCTTCCTTTAAAGTTCTACTAAAAACTATACACAAGTAATTATAAAAAGAGACATCCATTGATGATCTTCTCCCAAAGCTTTAGCCTTGCTCCTAGTCATCCTTTAAGGCATGAAGGATATTGAGCTATTTAGTTGGGCTTGGGTCCCAACTTGGACTTGAGCCTCAAACGCCTCCTCTACTTGGTCTTCATCATACAGTCACAGTTTTGAACAAGGAAAAGAATAAGAGATTGTCGGACAATTTGAAGTGGACACTATTATGTACGTGTGTGAATCTTGAAAATATAACACATTAAAGTGATATGTAGTTATGTACGTGTGCGGTGTTATGCATCCTTATATGCCAATGAAAATCAACTAGCACCAATATTTAATATTTAACTTTTATGGAATCAATATGTTGAAATTTGTTTATATTTAATATAGTATATTTGCAGAAGTAAAGAACTTACATAAATTAAAATTTTTATTTTATTTTATTTTTAATAAAAAAATATCCATAAAGGTAAATTGAATAAAAATAAGATGAATGGGACCCCCAGTGTGAACTTATTGTTTAGAAGAGTAGATAGATAAAACACGTTCATAAATTCTTCCTCCATATAATTTTAAAAAGTTTAGAATATTCTTGATATACTAGATTCACCAATCAGAACACCTCTTTTTTATTTAAATACCGACTTATATACGTTTATAAATATATATAAGAACACCTATTTTTTAATTTAAGAAAATATATGTTTATCAATAATGGTGTATAATATAATGAAAAAGTGTAATTTCATTAAATAAAATAAAATATATTTATATTTGAGATTTGATCCGGTCGGTCATCGGTAGTCGATGACATCAGCAGCAATTGACCACGTGGACCATTCACAGAGTAACACGTGGTAGAGGATAGCAAGCGAATCAGGGAGGCGATCACTCAGAATGGTAATCGCCTATCGCCTATGATGTTGAGTAATCGCCTATCGCCTTGAAGATGGGTAATCGCCTATCGCCTTGAAGATGAGTAATCGCCTATCGCCTTGAGGTGAGTAATCGCCTATCGGCTTGAGGATGAGTAATCGCTCATCGCCGGTATGGATCAGTAATCGCCAGATTGCACATGATCGCCGTGTGTTAAGGTTAGGAGATCAGGTGGTCAGCAAGTCGCCGAAAGAGCACATCGCCAGGTGTTTGAGAAGACTTGGCAAGCACTTGTTGTATGGTCTAAGTACAGAGGATAAGTGGCATATCTGCCACCATGTGTAGTGTGAGCTGCAATGCCCAGGGTTAACCAGCTCGCCATGTTAAGGTTGCGCCCAGAGTAGCCTGCGTACTAAGCTACTCCCTGTGTGGATAACTTAGTCGCAGGGGCACAGTGGAAGTAACGTTTCAGCTGCAGATACTCCAGATGGTGACACGTGTACGACCAGATGTTATCCACGTGTCAAGAGGAATAACCGTCAGGAGAGAGAAAGACTCAGGTATATATACAAACTCTTAACGAAATTGAGAAGAAAAGGTTTTGACAGATTCTTACAGCTTACACATTTGAGAGTTTCAATTACACATGGGTCTCATAGAGAGATTCAGAGATAGTTTTGGTGTTCCTGTTGCCTGACTTGAGCGTCGGAGCTACAACAGCCGCTAGAGGCGCCGTCTATGTGTTTTGCAGGCAGCGTTTGAAGTTCCGGCGGTGGTTCTTGGAGCGTTCCTGCAGATCAGAGGGCTAGACGAAGGAGTGACGAGGCAATCCTCCACGTTCGAGTCAAGCGGCAGGATCATTAGGCGCCCACCGTGGGGCCCGTGTAAATCTGGTTCCCATCCACGTCGCAGTTTCTTGAGGTTTCTTGAGGTTTCTTGGAGCTCCTTGATCATTTCGTCGAAGTGAAGTTACGTCGAAGTGCAGAGGAGATGAGTAGAAGAACCAGGCAAACCTCACCTGCGTCATCTGCTGAAGAAGGAGCCGTTACCATGGCGCAGGTAGTGGAGATGATGCGCGCACTGCAAGATAGCGTCGCGGAATCGAGAGTTGAGCAAGAGAGGATGCGTGCAGAGCTGACTGCATCACAGAGAAGAAACGAAGAGTTGAACCGTATGAATGAAGAGCTGCGTAGGGAATTGCAGGCGCAGAGGGAGCGCGCAGCTGAAGAGAGGACGTCGACGCCACCGTCGCCTCCGAGAGCATTCCCTATGCCTTTCTCCCCCGAAATCATAAACACGGTGGTGCCTCCCAATCTGGTGGGACTGAAAGCGTCGTTCACGGGGGCGGAAGATCCAGAAGCACACCTGACAGTGTTCCACACTCAGATGATGCTGACTTGAGGTTCAGATGCTGTGTACTGCAAGATGTTCATGAGCACCCTGAGCGGAGTGGCTATGGAGTGGTTGAGACGTTGGAGAATGGAGCTTGTCGGCTGGTGACTCTGGACGTAACGACTATTCCCAGAACCCAGGACGCTACACGCTTCTTTCCTACTTTCGTTAAGTTGTAAAGTAGATGTGCTATCGCGCTGTACACACACTTAGTGTATTAAACAGTTGAGCAGATCAGGGGCACTCTTTTTAACGATGCCACCCAATAAAAGATTTTCAGTACATAAAGTGTGCGAGTGTTCCCAGTTTAAAGTTCTCCTTGCCCCAGGTGCAAGACCAGGTGATCGGTGGTGAGTTACCAAGTGGCCACCACCCGCAGATCAGTCCCTAGGTAAGCGCTGGGATGTAGAGCGCGATCAGCCGTCAGTGCATGCAGACCACGATCAGTCGTCGGTGCATGTAAAGAGTGAGTACTCGGTCGGTGCACGGTCATCGGGGTCTTGCTAACACGTGTTAAGCTGGGACCCAAGTTCCCAGTGAGAGCGTTAAGCATGCACCTCGTATGATTCCAGAAGAAGAGGTCCTCGCCGATCGGGACGTCGGTGAACGCGCGATGAGGCAATGCAGGTAGGGCGCGCCCAGTGTGTGCGCTTAGACAGCCACGCCTGGCGCCCCCCTGGGAGCGTGCACCCACAAGAAAGTCCTCCCTCGACTTTGTACAGCGAGGTGCAGGCGAGAGAAAGTCCTCTTCCTTTGCTTTTTACAGCAAGGTTGAGGCAACAGAGAAAGTCCTCACCTCTGCTTTATACAGCGAGGTTGAGGCAAGAGAAAGTCCTCTTCCTTTGCTTTTTACAGCAAGGTTGAGGCAACAGAGAAAGTCCTCACCTCTGCTTTATACAGCAAGGTTGAGGCGAGAGAAAGTCCTCTTCCTCTGCTTTATACAGCAAGGTTGAGGCAAGAGAAAGTCCTCTTCCTTTGCTTTATACAGCAAGGTTGAGGCAAGAGAAAGTCCTCTTCCTTTGCTTTTTACAGCAAGGTTGAGGCAACAGAGAAAGTCCTCACCTCTGCTTTATACAGCAAGGTTGAGGTGAGAGAAAGTCCTTTTCCTCTGCTTTATACAGCAAGGTTGAGGCAAGAGAAAGTCCTCTTCCTTTTCTTTTTACAGCAAGGTTGAGGCAAGAGAACCAAGTCCCTTCTCTCTGCTTTTTACAGCGAGGCTGGGGTGAGAGAGGCAAGACCTCACCCACGACTTCTTACAGCAAGGTTAAGGCAAGAGGGGTCGTCGAGAAGCACTTCTCTTCCCCAAAACACAGGCGTCATAGTTGGTGTTCAGACCCTCTATGCACTCAGCGCTGGTGTGGCAGAAAAGTGCAGCGAAGCCAGAAGCGCGATGACTGATCGGTGGTGCACTAACATGCTAGTCGGTGGTCGGTGGTAGAAGGAAGCTCTGCTGCGTGAAGCCGAAGCGTTTAGGCCCCGTCAAGTCAGTCATCCAGCACGAAGTTACGTTGAAGGTAATGCTAAAGTAACAGTTAGCCGCGATCAAGTCAGAGGCCAAGTTTGAGGGGTTGCAGTTAGATCGCGCTAAAGCCTAAGCTAGTTAACAGTTAGTCACATGCAGAGAGTTAAAGAGAAGAAACGCAGCGAACCCCAGTGCGTTTGAGTAAAGAAAACAGAGAAGGTGAATCTCTAGATGATCCAGAGAGATGCTTTGAATGTCTGAAGGCGAAGAAGAAGGAATGAAACAGTGTTAGTACCAGAGTGTGCGCTCCTGTAGACCGCCAGAAGACGATTTCTTAGTCTCTTCGCTGAGAACAAGTTCACAGCTCGAGACTGGGGGGCTTGTGATCCGGTCGGTCATCGGTAGTCGATGACATCAGCAGCAGTTGACCACGTGGACCATTCACAGAGTAACACGTGGTAGAGGATAGCAAGCGAATCAGGGAGGCGATCACTCAGAATGGTAATCGCCTATCGCCTGTGATGTTGAGTAATCGCCTATCGCCTTGAAGATGGGTAATCGCCTATCGCCTTGAAGATGAGTAATCGCCTATCGCCTTGAGGTGAGTAATCGCCTATCGGCTTGAGGATGAGTAATCGCTCATCGCCGGTATGGATCAGTAATCGCCAGATTGCACATGATCGTCGTGTGTTAAGGTTAGGAGATCAGGTGGTCAGCAAGTCGCCGAAAGAGCACATCGTCGGGTGTTTGAGAAGACTTGGCAAGCACTTGTTGTATGGTCTAAGTACAGAGGATAAGTGGCATATCTGCCACCATGTGTAGTGTGAGCTGCAATGCCCAGGGTTAACCAGCTCGCCATGTTAAGGTTGCGCCCAGAGTAGCCTGCGTACTAAGCTACTCCCTGTGTGGATAACTTAGTCGCAGGGGCACAGTGGAAGTAACGTTTCAGCTGCAGATACTCCAGATGGTGACACGTGTACGACCAGATGTTATCCACGTGTCAAGAGGAATAACCGTCAGGAGAGAGAAAGACTCAGGTATATATACAAACTCTTAACGAAATTGAGAAGAAAAGGTTTTGACAGATTCTTACAGCTTACACATTTGAGAGTTTCAATTACACACGAGTCTCACAGAGAGATTCAGAGATAGTTTTGGTGTTCCTGTTGCCTCACTTGAGCGTCGGAGCTACAACGGCCGCTAGAGGCGCCGTCTGTGTGTTTTGCAGGCAGCGTTTGGAGTTTCGGCGGTGGTTCTTGGAGCGTTCCTGCAGACCAGAGGGCTAGACGAAGGAGTGACGAGGCAATCCTCCACGTTCGAGTCAAGCGGCAGGATCAAGATCCACAAAGGAATATTCTTTTTTTCAATAGGAACTATGTATAAAGGTACTATAAAATATGATTGTATTTTCAGGAACCATCTTATTAGAATTTTATGGCATCTCATCGCCTTCCCGCGAATATGTCCCTATTGCGACTCTAAGATAAACATGTTACTAAAGATGTATAGGAAGGTAATGAAAAACTATTGAGACCAAGAAAACATGCAATATGGTTCTAAAGCATGAGGACATGCTTGACCAATGAGTCAAACAATTAATTGATCATTATGGTTTTGGATATTTGTTAAAATTTAAGAACATTGACTTCAACGACGTACTACTTACAACATTAGTGGAAAGGTGGAGATCAGACACTCATACCTTTCACTTTCCTCTCGGTGAAATAACACTTTGGAAGATGTGGAATTCATATTGGGTTTACCTGTTGATGGAGAGGTTGTCACCGGGATTACTACTAGTGATTTAGTATCTTTGTGTGAGTAGTTCCTCGGATTTATACCACCTGCTATAGCGGTGAAAGGAAATGCAATTAATTTGTCTTGACTTTGTTAGAATTAATGGCTAAAACAAGAGGGGGGTGAATTATTTTTTAAAAGATTTTCACAAATAATGCCTAAGAATAAAGTTCTTTAAAGAATCACTGAAAGAAAGACCAGAGAAGCCAAGAGAATAAAGCTTTTAAAAATGTTAACAAAAAAACAATTAGTTGTTATTTCGATATAACCGGTTATTTATATCGTAGCAGTAAAAACAAGTTACAAAGCAATGTGCACAACAGGATTTTAATCGATTAAAAGCACGAAATAACCGATTGTTTATCACAGCACCAGAAACATCAAACAGTTTTATGAAGGATAGAGAGATAGAGAGATTCACACAAACAAGCTATACTGGTTTACTCACCTCTGAGATACATCCAGTTCCTAGAACCACACTGGGCAATCCACTATGTAATTCACAACAGATTACAAAGAGAGGTTCTTTTCACCCAAGATCACACACACACACACTCTTTGTAATACAATTCACACTAGAACAGCCCTTTGACAAGCAGATTTACTGTTTTCACAGACTATATCAATCAAAACAATTACAAGAAAAGGTTAGGAACAAAATACACCTTAACCACGAGTTCCTAGAATCACTTCTTGATCATGACAAAAGCCTTTGAGCAATCTTGAAAACTTTTTGCAAAAACTCTCTCTCTAAACAAATTTCTAAATCTCTTTCTCTAATTTTTGTAAAGTGTAATATGTATATTTTGAAAAGAGGAGGGAGTCCCATTTTATAACCCTAAAAAAATGCCCGTTAATGATGAGCCAAAAACTGTTTAGAAGCCAACTGAAAACAGTTTTAACTAAATTTTGAAAAGTTGTTACAGATTCAAATTTCAACCGGTTGAAAGCTCGAAATAACTGGTTGAATAGGTTAAAATAGTTATGCAAGCAGTTGGAAAAACCTTCAAACAGGCTATGTGGAAAACAGTCGATTAAACCGTGAAAACAACTGGTTATTTATCACTTAGCTTTTGAAAAACTTTTTTTCCTTTTCAAAACTAGATTGCTCAGGCTAAGTTATGAATCAAGAGTGAAACATACAAATTCTAAACACTTAAAAAAGAACCCTAGCAGTAACAACAACACAACATCCAAGATCATCCAAGATTCTTTACAGATTTGGTTTCATTAAAGCCTTGTTTCCAACATTCTCCCCTTATTTGATGAAGACAAATCCCTGGGTTGCTTTGAGGTGTTTTGTTTAGAATTTGATCATCACCTGCAATCACATATAGAAGCAGAAACACGGGATAATCTTTTCAAAAAAAAGAAAAACATCATAATACAGTTTTCACAACCAAACTAGAGCGAAAACCAAAGCATAGGTGCAGCAGCAGAAGAACAATCGGTTAAAATACAGGATTAACTGGTTAAAAAAAATATATATCACAGTAGCAAAGTAACTTCTATCTAATGCAGTGATTAAAGTAGAATAAAGTGTGCAAATAGTAGATGTTACAACCCAAAGCTACCAACTAGTTCTCCCCCTATTTGTCTTCACAAATAGACAAAAGGAATGATTAAAAAACAGCATATATTTAAGATAAAGCAAGTAAATAAATTATCCCAAGTTCATTTCTTAGTGCATAAAACCTGTCTTTGGATAAAGGTTTTGTGAAGATGTCTGCAAGCTGATCTTCAAAAGTGACAAATTGAATCTCACAGTCTCCATTACTGACATCATCACGAATGAAGTGATGCATAATCTCAATATGTTTGGTTCTTGAATGTTGAACCTGATTTTTTGTGAGTTTTATTGCACTTGTATTGTCACACATCAAAGGAACCTTGCTGACTTTCAATCCAAAGTCCTCCATCTGTTGCTTGATCCATAAGATCTGTGCACAGCAGTTGCCTGCAACAATATATTCTGCTTCAGCTGTTGACAAAGCTACACATGCCTGCTTTTTGCTGTGCCATGATATAAGGCTTGATCCGAGTAGATGGCATGTTCCATTAATGCTCTTTCTATCCAATTTACATCCCGCAAAATCAGAGTTAGAATATCCTATTAAATGGGTAGGAGAGTGTAAAGGATACCATAAACCCACGGATGTTGTTCCTTTAAGATATTTAAGGATCCTCTTAACAGCTTTAAGATGAGATTCCTTTGGACAGGATTGGAACCTTGCATAAAGACACACAACAAACATTATATCAGGTCTACTTGTAGTAAGATACAATAAAGAACCAATCAACCCCCTGTATTTAGTTTGGTCCACTGCTATTCCAGCTTCATTTGTACTTAAGTAACAATTTGTAGCCATAGGTTTTGTTGCAGCTGTATAGCTTTCCATTTCAAAAGTTTTTAGAATATCATTATAGTATTTAGATTGACTCAAGAAGATGCCTTCTTTGGTTTGTCTAATCTACAGCCCAAGAAAGAATGAAAGCTCCCCCATCATAGACATCTCGAATTCTCCCTGCATAGCTTTTACAAAATCTTCACACAATTTATCATTAGAAGAGACAAATATAATATCATCTACATATATTTGAACTAAAATCACAAGAGAATCAAATTTTTTAATAAAAAGGGTTTTGTCAATTTTTCCTCTTTCATATTGATGAGATAGAAGAAAACTACTTAACCTTTCATACCACTGTCTTGGAGCTTGTTCAAGACCATATAGTGCTTTCTTCAACTTATATACATGATTAGGATTTAGGTGATCTTCAAATCCAGGCGGTTGTGATACATAGATTTCTTCATTAACAATTCCATTTAGGAAGGCACTCTTTACATCCATCTGAAAAAGCTTGAATCCTTTCATGTAGGCAAAGGCCAGTAAGAGTCTCACAGCTTCTAACCTTGCTATAGGAGCAAAGGTCTCATCATAGTCAATTCCTTCTTCTTGGTTGTACCCCTTAGCAACAAGTCTTGCCTTGTTCCTTGTGATAACTCCTAAATCATTTAATTTGTTTCTGAAGACCCATTTATTTCCTATGACATTCATTTGATTTTTTCTGGGAACCAAGACCCATACTTCATTCTTCATAAGCTGGTAGAGCTCTTCATGCATTGCTGCTGTCCAGTGCTCATCTTTGAGTGCATCATTGATAGTCTTTGGTTCAATCTTGGAGACAAATGTTGTATAATTGCAGAAGTTGACCACATTTCTTCTTGTAGAAACACCTTTGTTGATTTTTCCAATGATTTTTTCAACTGATAGATCTCTGGGGATTCTCCATTCCTTTGGAGGATCACACTGTTCCAATTTTTCAATCAGTTGTTTCGCAGAATCAACCAGTTGATTTTCTGTGTTGTTTTCCAGATTCTTCTAGAAGATATTCTGTTCATCTTCTTCTGCATTGGTCTTTGATGGCCCTTGCTCAGAATGGTTATTCTTCAACAGTCATAAGCCTCTTATTGTAAACTCTATATGCATGACTAGTTAGAGAATAACCAAGGAAGATACCTTTGTCAACTTTTGCATCAAACTTACCCAGATTTTCTTTATCATTGTTGAGAATGTAGCACTTGCATCCAAAGATTTTTAGGTGTCCAATGTGAGGCTTTCTTCCATTTAGCAACTCATAGGAAGTCTTCTTTAGGATTGGCCTGATAAGAACCCGGTTCATCACATAACAAGTTGTACTTACCGCATCTGCCCAAAAACATTTAGTTAAGGATGATTCATTCATAATGGTTCTTGCTAGTTCTTCAAGAGATCTATTCTTCCTCTCCACCACTCCATTTTGCTGAAGTGTTCTTGGTGCAGAGAAGTTGTGGAAGATCCCTAGTTTGTTGCAAAAGTTGCTGAATTTCTCATTCTAAAATTCTCCACCATGGTCACTCCTAATTGCTCCAATGTTGCTGCACAAGGTGTTTTGTAGCCTTTTTGCAAGTTTCTTAAATTCAGAAAACATCTCCCCTTTTGAATGCATGAAAATGATCCATGTAAACCTGGAAAAGTCATCTACAACAACAAGAGCACACAAATTTCCTCCAAGACTCCTAGTTCTTGAAGGACCAAAAAGGTCCATGTGTAGTAGTTCAAGAGGTTTTGAGGTGGAAACACAATTTTTTAGTTTAAAAGATTGTTTTGTTTGTTTTCCTCTTTGACACGCCTTACACACATGTTCCTTCTCAAACTTGAGTTTGGGTAAGCCAATAAAAAGATCTTTTGAAATCAATTTATTCAAATGATTCATATGTATGTGAGCAAACCTTCTGTGCCAGAGCCATGATTCTTCATGCTTTGTCAAGAGACAGCCAATAGATGAAGAGTTAGAAATATTAAGTAAATACACATTGTTTAATGTCTTACCAATTAATAGTACCTCCTTGGAATTTGGTAGACGAATTTCACATATATTGGTTCTAAATGTAACTTCATAACCTCTATCACAAAGCTGGCTTATGCTGAGTAGGTTATGTTTGAGTCCTTCAACATAAAGAACATCATGGATTAAAAAGCTATTTTCATTACCTATGATACCCTTACCAAGGATCTTTTCTTTGTTATTGTCTCCATAGGTCACATGCTCTTCTTCTTTAAGATTGATGCTGAAAAACTTAGATGCATCTCCAGTCATGTGCTTGGAGCAGCCACTATCCAAGTACCATAGGTGTTGTTTACTCGCCAAGGAATCCTGCAAAATTTAAAATCAGGTGGCAAGATCTGGTTCCCTAACAAATTTGGGTCCAAGAGGGTTAATGTGATTGTTGGGAACCTCAGAAAACTTGTGAACCCACTTTAGGATACCTTTAGGAACAGAAAATTTTTGAATTTTGCAAAACCTAACAGAGTGACCTTTTCTCATGCAGTAAAAACAACAAACAACCAGTTGTTTTTCTGGTACAGATGAAAAGGGTTTTGAAATCCTGTTTTTCTTACTCTTTGGGTAAAAGCCAAGTCCAGATTTTCCAAAGACACAATTCTGTGAGGCAAACACAGTTTCAAAATTGGACTTCCCTTTAGACAGTTTATCCACAGTTTTTATAAGATAGTAAATCTTCTTTTGAAGAGTTTCACAATTTTCACAAACACTAGAACCACACTTGCAAGAAGAATTTTGATAGATCATCTCTAAGTTTTTGAAATCTGTTTTTGAATCAATTAATTCTTCTTCCAAGAATTTAACTCTGTTTTCCAACAAGTTGTTTGATATTTTTAACTGATTATTCAAAAGGGTCAATCTAGAGGCTTCTTCATGAGTCTCTTTAAAAGCCTTAAGAAGTTGAAAATAGTTTTCATTATTGGTGGATGAGTTGGAACTTACAATGTTTGATGCAGATTCCTCCTTTGCCATTAGACATATGTTGACTTCTGAACTTTCAAAGGAAGATCCAGCTGAGGATTCATTACTGTCCAACAAATCACTTTTTGAATCTTTGTATATCTTCTTAAGAGTCTCCCACATTCCTTTGGCTGAGTTACACTGTGAAACTTTAAGAAGCTCATCAGTGTCAAGAGCAGAAACAATTGTATTCTTGGCAACATAGTCAAGGTGATCTTTTTCATTTTCATCTTTAAACCTTTTAGAAGCAGAATTTTCAGAAAATCTTATGACATTCCAAATGTTCCTATCTATAGATTCAACAAAGATCTTCATTCTAAAACACCACATATCGTAGTTCTCACCACAAAATAGAGGTGGTTTAGGGTTTAGGGTTGCTAAGTGAACAAAGCTTTTAAAACTATTAATAGAAAAACAATCGGTTGTTATTTCTATATAATCGGTTGTTTATATTGTAGTAGTAAAGACAAGTTACAAAGCAATGTGCACAACAGGATTTTAATTGATTCAAAGCACGAAATAACCAATTGTTTATCACAGCACCAGAAACATCAAACAGTTTTTTGAAGGAGAGAGAGATAGAGAGATTCACACAAGCAAGCTATACAAGTTCACTCACCTCTGAGCTACATCCAGTTCTCAGAACCACACTGGGCAATCCACTATGTAATTCACAATAGATTACAATTCACACAATTATAAAGAGAGGATCTTTTCACCCAAGATCACACACACACTCTTTGCAATACAATTCACACTAGAACATCCCTCTACCAAGCAGATTTACTGTTTTCACAGACTATATCAATCAAAACAATTACAAGAAAAGGTTAGGAACAAAATGCACCTTAACCACGAGTTCCTAGAATCACTTCTTGATCATGACAAAAGCCTTTGAGCAATCTTGAAAACTTTTTGCAAAAACTCTCTCTCTAAACAGATTTCTAAATCTCTTTCTCTAATTTTTGTAAAGTGTAATATGTATATTTTGAAAAAAGGAGGGAGTCCCATTTTATAGCCCTCAGAAAATGCCCGTTAATGATGAGCCAAAAACTATTTAGAAGCCAGCTGAAAACAGTTTTAACTAAATTTTGAAAAGCTGTTACAGATTCAAATTTCAACCGGTTGAAAGCTCGAAATAAGCGGTTGAATATGTTAAAATAGTTATGCAAGCAGTTGGAAAATCCTTCAAATAGGATATGTGGGAAACAACCGATTAAACCGTGAAAACAACCGGTTATTTATCACTTAGCTTTTGAAAAACTCTTTTTCCTTTTCAAAACCAAATTGCTCAAGCTAAGCTATGAATCAAGAGTGAAACATACAAATTATAAACACTTAAAAAAGAACCCTAGCAGTAGCAGCAACACAGCATCCAAGATCATCCAAGATTCTTTACAAATTTGGTTTCATCAAAGCCTTGTTTCCAACAGGCTTAACAACACTTTTCAGGAACTGCCACATCATGCAACTGATGATGTTATTGCTCAACATGCTCGAGCCCACATATTAACACTTATTCTGAGCCTATTGATGCCTTATTCTTCAGGTAGTAAGGTACATTTAATGTATCTATTATTGTTGGCTGACTTGAACAACGTTAGGAATTATAGTTGGGGGTCAGCTGTATTGGCTTCTTTGTATCGTGTGCTCAATCATGAAATAGAATTTAATCAAGATAATATTGGAGGTTATACGCTGCTTTTACAGTGTTGGGCATGGGAACACCTAACATGCATTTCTCCACAACTTCAATCATTGACCGATGAAGAAGTTCAACAAGGGGTTGGTTTCCCACTCGGGAAAAGGTATGCTATTTTTTTATTAATTTTCGAGACAAGAAAATAAAATTCTTAATATTCCTTTTGCTTATATTAGGTGGGCTCGGAGGATGCATAGGACGCACACAGGAGGAACCACTGTTCCCCAAATACGAGCAATGTTTGATGGCATTGAAGCTAAAGAGGTTATGACCAATATATAAACTAACACATCATTTTAACTGAACATTTTATATTACTGATGTTTCAAACATTTATTTACAGTTTCTTTGGACTCCATATCGAGTGGATTGTGTTAGGAGCTTGATCACTATTGAGGTTTCCCCACTTGCACAAGCAGTAGTTCCTCTCATATGTTTCGCAACGGTTGAATTTCATCAGGTTGATAGGATTATGCGTCAATTTGGATTTCGATAGAGTATTCCAAGTGACCCATTCAACCTTGATCAACTTCACAAAAAGGATATGAGAGAACGAACTAATTGATACTGGCCAAAATATCATGTGGCATGGATAGCTATGTGGAATGACCGTCATAATCGTCTAATTAAGGGAAATCAATTTAATGGAAATGGCCATTTGCATGACAAGTCAACATACATGCAATGGTACATCAACCATACTATCCGCTACATCTCGCCTATAGAGTCATCATCTAATGATGATGTAAGTTCAATTACAAAATTATTTATTATTCTTCATTCACTCATCCAAAATTAACACATATTTTCAAAACAATATGATATGCCACATGAGACTACACAACCTCACTATTAACATCATGTCGGGTCTTCTTCTCAAGTTGAATCGTTTCAACAACAGTCTTTTCGTCCGCCAGGTGTTCAATCGACCTAGTTGTTCGGATATAGGGATCAACCTCACATGTCATTCCAATCGTCATTCCATCAACCACCTTTCAACTACTCAACATCTCCATCTCAACAGCAATTTTTTGCTGGTCCATCAATTCCCTTTGCGACTTCTACCATGAACCCCCCATCTGCCTACAATCCAATGTCATCCATGCAGTATTATCGACCAACAATGCCTTCACAGGTGTCCGAAAATCAGAATGATGATAATGAAGTCGAAGGCACTGACAATGACATTCCACCTCCACCCCCTCCTACCTTTCCATCTGAACAACAGCCACAACAACGACCACGAAGACAACAAAAAAGACCACCATGTGGCACAGGTTCGCATAGATGACAACTTTTCCTACATTTCTATTTTATAATCATTGTACATATTTATCATTTTATAAATATTGTTTAAATGCTACCCTATTTATTTATAATTGTATCAACTATAAACGCTACTTCACGAATATAATTTTAATTTTTAAAAACATCAAAAGTATTTTTAATTTTAACATTATTTAAAAAGTACTAAATATTTGACATTTATTACACAACCTATTTTTAATCCAACTTTATTTTGGGTAACTTTGTTTATTGTGGAAACAAAATTTAGTTTTAATTTTTTTAAATATTATTTATTTATAAAATACAAATTTTCACAATATTCTTATTCACTTCATGTAATTTTAAACAATTTAAAATTTATTATTATATACATTTTTTAATTTTAAAAAATATTAATTATTTTAAAAAAAAATCAACTGAACTTGTCAACCAAATTGACAACTTTAATTGAGAGAAATTGTCAATCCCGTGTTCAATTTTATTTAAACTGAAGTTACCAATCAAGTTGAAAACTTTAATTAAAAAATAAAAAGTGAGTAGATTAATAAATTTAATTGATATAGTCTAAACCATTGACAATTTAAAAAAAAAAAATGTCCATACCTATAATTTTTTCTGCATTTGCCTTTTTACGTAAATGTGAAAAAAAAAAACTACACCATTTTGATCAAAATCCCAACAAATGCAGTGAAGAAAAATGATATTTTATTATACAGAGGAGGATTTTGACTGAAATAGAAGAAACTTGATAGTAGATTATTATCTAAAGAACAAGTTTTGTTAAAAGGAGACAAAACAACTTTTTGACCAATAAAATTATTTATTCTGAGAGAAGCAGCAAGTGGCACTTAGTTGACCATGAATCCATAGTAAAAATACGCGTTCAAGACTTTGAGGTCTTCAAATTATAAGCACTAACATGTTAATTGTAATTTTCTTCCATTTTTTATATTAGTCTGCATGCATTACTTTTGAGAGCAATAGTTAACAATTAAAAAATAAATAGACGAATCCTTTAAGGGGATCTTTTACGAAATGACTGAAATGCGCCGTTTTTTTGAAATTATGGAATAGGGATTAGTTCTACCAACTGACACGATTTCATCACAAACTGACATGATTGTTAATAAGAAGCCTCTTGATAGAAGGGTTTTTCTAAGGAACAGAGGCAATAAAGATGATTTCATCAGATTTTTCTAATTCCTTATTTGTTGAATTCTTTCTTTTCTCTTTGCTAATGATCCGGTCGGTCATCGATAGTCGATGACTTCAGCAGCAGTTGACCACATGGGCCGTTCACAGGGTGACACGTGGTAGAGGATAGCAGGTGAATCAGGGAGGCGATCACTCAGACTGGTGATCGGTGGTCGGTGGCTAAGGGACCACCACCCGCAGATCAGTGTCAGGTGAGCGCCTGGAAGCAGAGCGCGAGAAGTAAAGAAGCACTGATCAGTCATCGGGGGTTTCCTGTTAACACACAGTTAAGCTGGGACCCAGGCTCCCAGCGAGAGCGTCACGCAAGAAGCGCAGATCAGTGATCGCCTATCGCCGTGTGTGAGGATGAATAATCGCCTATCGCCGTGTGTGAAGATCAGTAATCGCCTAGATTGCACATGATTGCCGTGTGTGAAGGTCAGGAGATCAGGTGGTCAGCAAGTCGCCGAAAGAGCACATCGCCGGGTATTTGAGAAGACTTGGCAAGCACTTGTTATATGGTCTAAATACAGAGGATAAGTGGCATATCTGCCACCATGTATAGTGTGAGTCGTGATACCCAGTGTTAATCAGTTCATCATGTTAAGGTTGCGCCCAGGGTAGCCTGTGCACTAAGCTACTCCTTGTGTGGATAACTTAGTCGCAGGAGCAAAGTGGAAGTAACGTTTCAGCTGCAGGTACTCCAGATGATGACACGTGTATGACCAGATGTTATCCACGTGTCAAGAGGAATAACCGTCAGGAGAGAGAAAGACTCAGGTATATATACGAAATTCTTAATGGAATTAAGGGGAGATTCATTTTTTGGTTGTGATTCACTTGTACACGGTTCTGAGTTTTCTTTGAAGTTCTTTGTTGATTCAATCACTGACTTGAGAGTCGGAGCGCAACCGGCCGCAGAGGCGCCATATTGTTCTTTCAGGTTTCTTGGAGGATTGTCAGGTGAAAGTCTTTGGTGTGCTTGGCGTGAAGCTGGTGAGGACGAGGTTTGGGCAGGAGAAGAGCCTCCTGGGGGGGTTCTCCCATGAAAAGTGGCGTCCTCAGCAACTGAGTTAGGGATAGTCTGGGAGCCCGCCGCGAGTTTGTGCTTCTTAGCCAGAGCGCGAAGTTGAGCTATTTTGTTTTTCCCCAGCATCATGTCTGCATAAGACAAAAGCAAGAACAAAAGAGATGAGCAATCAGACAACAGCAGCAGTTCGCAATTCAAGTAAATATGAGTAAAGACGGTCATGCACGGGGTGTATATGAGCAGTTATGCAAGCTTAGGTACAGAAGTTGAAAAACCCAGCAGAAGAACAATACAGTTATTAAGAAATAAGGCTAAGTGAAGAGAGCAAAAGATAACCTATATGCTTGTCTAGCTGGCCCTCGAGAAACTCAAAGCTGATGATAGACGCTGTGGGAAGAATGATGTTGGAGGCGGCTACGCTTTTCCAGAAAAGGCAGAGGTCTCTGTCCAGTTCTCCCATGTTGTCAGGGCTCCTTGCCCTCCTGAAGCCATCCTTAGAACCCCTATTTCCCTTGTCCACCCAGTACAAGGGAAAGCCATCGAGCAAGGAAGGGTCTTCGTCGTTTTCGCAAACCTTTACAAACTTTCCTTTCGAATCCTTGTAAGATTGCTGGAATATCGAGAAGAAAGACCTTCCAGCAATCCCGTTCAGGCTTACCCAGAGGCGATCTCCAGGATTTTTGGCTCGAACAAGAATAGGAAAACATCCACTAAAGCAAGTAATCCCAGATGTGCACAGAGGATCTCGAATGCCCTCATGAACGCCCAGCTATTTGGGTGAAGCTGGGCAGGGGCAACGTCAAGCTCGGTTAAGAGCTCCCTCTCAAATCGGGTGAGGGGGAACCTAACCTTCACCTTTTTGAACATCGTCACGTAGACGAAGCAGAATGGCTCGCCATTGCTAACTCTGTCATCTGCGCAGATGGGTTCTCCAGGAAAGCATGGGACGATGGTGAGGTTGTCGTCATGTTCTTTATGGAATGAGAGATTAGGCTTATCCCCTCTCTTGAGACGCAGAATCTCAAGGGCAGAAGTTACTGAGGAGGTCTCCTTCAGCAACGTTGGCGAAGCCTAGGGATATAATGCTTGGTAATCATAGGAAGGTGGAGCAGCCCTTCCGGCTTGAGGAGGCGTGGCCGGGGATGGATTAGGGCGAGAGGAGGTAGCAGGTCTCTCAGCTTGAGTTGCTGGAGCCCCAAAGGCTCTTGGGGAGACACGCGACGACGAAGGGTTTGTTATGGGCAAGGCTCTACGAGTCTTAGGCGGAGGATTCCGCGACGATGGAGGAGGGTTATCAGTTGTTCTGTAGCGAACCATTGAAGAAACTGCAAATAAAGAAAAAGGAAGAGATGAGGGCAAGTGACTCGAAGGAAAGGCTCGAAGAAGAAGGAAGAATGAACAAACGAAGGGTTCATAAGAACAGGGGTCGTCAGAAAAACCCTAAGTTACGAGAAAGATAAGAAAGCAGCCCACAGCGTATGCACCAGACAGATAAAGGATGATGTAAATCGGTTAAAATGCAGCAATCATCAGTAGAAGAGATAAAAAGGTTACCTTTGGATGATCAGAAAAGCGTCGCAGAGGTTGGAGGTTGAAGAAGTCGAGGGGTCTCACAGAGAAATGATTTGAAAGTCTGAAGGCGAAGAAGAAGGTATGAAACAGTGAATGGCGCGAGTGTTTTAAGGGTTTCGAACGTTATAAGAAGCGGAAACGACAGTTAAAGAGGGTCGTTGGTGTGTCAACGTGTCATGCGATTAAAGGGGGGTGGTGAAACATCAGATCAACAAACAGTGTTAGTGCCAGAGTGTGCGCTCCTGTAGACCGCCAGAAGACGATTTCTTAGTCTTTTCGCTGGACCAGTCACAGCTCGAGACTGGGGGGCTTGTGATCCGGTTGGTCACGGTAGTCGATGACATCAGCAGCAGTTGACCACATGGGCCGTTCACAGGGTGACACGTGGTAGAGGATAGCAGGTGAATCAGGGAGGCAATCACTCAGACTGGTGATCGGTGGCTAAGGGACCACCACCCGCAGATCAGTGTCAGGTGAGCGCCTGGAAGCAGAGTGCGAGAAGTAAAGAACCACTGATCAGTCATCGGGGGTTTCCTGTTAACACACAGTTAAGCTGGGACCCAGGCTCCCAGCGAGAGCGTCACGCAAGAAGCGCAGATCAGTGATCGCCTATCGGCTAATCGCCTATCTCCTCACGCGCCAATGCATGCAACACTAAGGACAATTTCTTATGCCAAAGCATAGAGTTTCGCATTTATCCCGCATGCATGGCGTATCTAAGGTTCAAATCACACCCTGATACATGTGATTTCTGGAACCCACTATGGTCCACCGACCGAACTCTACCATACTGACCTCAGACTCTTGGGCGACGTCCGAGGTCTGACTACTATGGATTTTCTATTATATGACCTTTTCATTTTCGGTAAACAAATATTCAGAAAGAAATTAAAATATACCACTTCTACTCTAAATTAATTTTCTAGATCCTTACATTACCTCTTTAGTAAAAAGAATTATTAAAGAATTTTAAGTAACATTTTTATAATGTTAATGTTTCATTAAAAATATTACTAAAAAAATATAATAACATTTTTAGAATGTCATATTTTTATTAGTAAAATTTTTAAAATGTCATATTTTTATTGAAAAAAATTACTAAAAATTTTAATAACATTTTTATAATGTTACTGTTTTATTAAACAACATCATTAAAGAATTTAGTAACATTTTAAAATGTTATATTTTATTAAAATAAATTACTAAAAGATTTTAAAAACATTTTCACAATGTTATTTAAAAAAAATATATTACTAAAAAAATTCAATAATAGTTTTAAAATGTTACTTTTTATTAAATAAATGTTACCAAAAATTATTAATAAATTTTAAAATGTTATTTTTTCATTAAATAAATGTTACCAAAAATATTTAGTGATATTGTATAAATGTTACTATTTAAAAATGTTATTAAAAATATTTAGTAACATTGATTATAAGTTACACGTGATACATATTAGTAACATTTTATTTGATTTAGTAACATTTTTTTCTTATATTATTAATTATCATATATGTAGTGATATTAGTAGATTTTACACAACATATTCATCTAAAATTGAAATTTGGATTAGAGATTCAAAACTTGAATGCGCTATAAATTGGTTATGTTATATTGGTGTTGTTATAAACTTATTTTTATTAGTTAATTTTCAGGTTTTATATTCAATTTCAACTTGTAATTCCAATTGGTTTTCAATTGCAATTTGATTTGAAATTAATCCACACAATCACGTTCAAATTTGTACTACAAACAAGTTCATTATTGTTACCAGTTTTGATTTCTAATCTTTTGGTTTCGAATATGGTCACGGACCGGACACAAAAAAAAATCAATATCTTGAGTGAGCTAACATGTAGTATTATTTTTATTAATTTTAAGTTATGTGTCAGTTATTAGTAGAAAATCCTTGATTAAAAATTAATTTTAGATAAAAATAATTAATTATTATAGTGATTAAATTAGATTATTTTAGAAATTAAAAAAAATTAATTTCTAAATTAATTTTTATTTTTTAAAATAATTTTTAAATTGGTATCTAAAATTAACTATCGATATTTTTTTATCAAAATTTAAAATATAAATAATTAATAGTTAAAAATTTTGTAACTAATTAAATATCAATTTAAAAATTATTTAATAATAATAGAAACTAATTTAAAAACTAAATTTTTTTTAATTTAAATAATTATATCTAATTTAGTTAATATAAAAATTAATTATTTTTTATTTTTAAAATTAATTTTTATTTAATAATTTTTTTATAACGTAAAAGAATACTATATTATATTAATTAAATTAATATTTCATTTAGACTGACGGTACAATATCACATTATGTAGATTAAACCGACGTTACTTGTATCCGCTTGACATCATCAATACTAAAGCATTAACATTTTTTTGTCCGCTATTTTAGGAGCATTAAACTGATGCAACATCACAATTAGCATCGATATCTACTCATTTTCCTTCATCTTTTACCGATGCTTATCTCAAAAATTTCTTGTAGTGTGAAAAAAAAAATAAATAATATTCAAATTAGTAGAGATGTGAAAAATAAGAAATTTATAAAGATAGACATGAATTAAAATATTTTAAAAATGATAATAATAAAAAAACATAAAAATAAACACACATTAAAACAAATAAATTAATTAATAAACTAAACACATATTTAAATGTAGTAGTTTGATAAATTATTATATTTTCATAAATAAATATATACCTGTAAGTAAAAATATCAATATAAATAATTGAAAATAATAAAAATTAGAGAACACAAATTTATAAACAAACATGTCTCTTATATTTTAAAATAAATATGATATTTTATCATACAGATGGAGATTTTGGCTCAAGAACCTTGATAGCTATAGTTTTATTACCTAAAAAACAAGTTGCGTGTTGTTAAAAGTGGACAAAAGAAAAGAGCATCTTGACCAATCAAATTGTTTATTCTCATAGAAGTAGCAATTGGCACTTAGTTGACCTTCAATCCACATATAGTAAAAACACACGTTCAAGACTTTGAAGTTTTCAAACTAGAAACACTCACATGTTAATTGAAAATGAAAAATAGAATGAAAAAACCTTTTTTTTTTATAAATAAAAACAATAAATATAAATAAGAAATGTTTGTATAACTTGTTCATTCAAAAAGACATGGATGTAATATTAGGTTTCTCACTCAGAGGATTTGGAATTAGTCAAGGTCAAGCAACTGTTTATTTTATAGGTCTTTGTTTATTAATTATGTTATCCAAATAATAAATGAATATTCTTTATTTCTTAAATACTGAGTTAACATAAGAACTGATTTCCAAATATTGTAAGTATACAATTCTCTGATTTGTATGAAAGGCTTGTTGGTTTTTCTAAATGGTTAGTTATACCATTTCTTAACCAATCTACTAAGCTCTCAGTGAGTCAGTAATATTATCAGTATGTAAAATACCTCAAGACGCAGGTTTTTAGTTTTTAGAATGATTCTCCTATTTTAACAAAAATTTTCTTAAAATAAAAAATTATAATAAAAAAAAGTTAATTATGTGTTTGATAGAACCTTATCATCATACAATACCACAATTTTAGTACCTATTATTGTTTTCAAGTCTCATTGAGAAGGATTCACTATTTTGGAAATGTATTTGTATAGACAAAGTGGACCTTGATAGTACTTGTAACTGGTTGTACAATTGTTGAGATATGGGCCCTCGGTCACTTCCTTGCTCTTTGATACTCTAAGACTCCTTCCTTAATTTGCTGGTGCTCGGTCAGGGTTGACCTGCAAAAGGTTCTCCGACGATCAAGTAAGTACTCAATATTCGGAGTGTATAGTAAGAACTGATCAAAAGCATACCTTACTCCTCTATAAAGGGTTTATTTATAGTGTTTGGTCATGGGTCCTTTGTTATGATGGGTCGAATTTATCATATATCAATATTAGCTTATTTCTAGGGGGGTTCCTTAATTTCTCAGGGCATTAGTCGGTCACCGTGGTCAAGTGATGGTAGAGGCCCCAGCTCAGGATCAATCACTAGAGCTATGGCACGGAGGACTCAAGAAGATTCACTAGTGCAAAAAAGACAAACAACTTCTGTTTATTAAATGTGTTTTTACCTCAACCGTAGTCCTACACAACGCGGTGGCATTTTTGAAATTATTTTCATTTATAAATACGACTATTTGTAACAGCCGCATTTATAAATCAAAGTGCTTGATTTATAAATGCGGGTCACATTTATAAATCATTTTTTATCCTAACTCTGGAGCGCTTCACTTACGCTTTTCATACTTTCGTTTGCTGCTCATCATTGTGCCTCTCCCTTCGCGCGTTCGCTGGTGCATTTTGTTTGCAAGTGTGAGTTCCTTCTTCGCCTCTTCTTCTTCGTCTTTCATCTTCTTCTTCTCTTTTTTTTTTCTTCTTCGTTTCTCCCATTCACTCTGTTTTTCGTTTTTGAATTGTTTAAGCACTGTTGCATTGTCGTGCTTGTTCATTCTGCTATTGTGTGCGCTGTCATCGCTACCGCTACCGCCCCCATCGCTGTCGCATTCTCTCTCTTCCACTCTTCACCAAGGTTGCCTTCACGCACAAGAGGTTGGTTATGTTTTAAATTTTTTTGAATTTTTGTTAATGCTAAGAATTTGTTTATTTTGTATTTATTATAATATATATTTTTTAAAATTTATATTATTTATAATAATTTGTATTTATTGTTAATTTATATTATGTTAGTTTTAGTTTAGAGTAGAATTATTGTGTTGGTATGAGTCCGAGGGTGTTCGACCCTCGACAATTGATACGTGCTGATATTGAGTCCGGGGGTGTTCGACTCTCGGCAATCGCGTGAGATATAAACTTTTGCCGAAATAGTGATTGACTAGATGACTATTACAGTATATACTGGATCGAAATTGAACTAATTTTGTTCGCATAAGTGATGAGTACGAAAAAGGAGTAGAAGAATTTATACAATTTGCACAATGTAACGCGAATAATAGTAATCTGGATGGAGCAAAGATCAGGTGTCTGTGTGTTAACTATTTGAATGTGTCCCTGCCGTTTGACTCGAACGTGGAGGACTGCCTCGTCACTCCTTCGTCTAGCCCTCTGTTCTGCAGGAACGCTCCACGAACCACCGCTGGAGCTCCAAACGCTGCCTGCAAAACACACAGACGGCGCCTCTAGCGGCCGTTGTAGCTCCGACGCTCAAGTCAGGCAACATGAACACTAAAACTAAATCTGGATCTCTCAGAGACCCGTGTGTGACTGAAACTCTCAGATGTGTGAGCTATGAGAATCTGTAAAAACCTCCTTTAATTCGTTAAGAGTTTCGCTTATATACTTGAGTATTTCTCTCTCCTGACGGTTATTCCTCCTGACACGTGGATAACATCTGGTCGTACAGTGTCATCATCTGGAGTGTCTGCAGCTGAAACATTGCTTCCACTGTGCTCCTGCGACTAAGTTATCCACACAGGGAGTAGCTTAGTACACAGGTTACTTTGGGCGATTACTGATCCTTACCGGCGATGACCGACTACTCATCCTCAAGGCGATAGGCGATTACTCACCTCAAGGCGATAGACGATTACTCATCATCACAGGCGAGAGGCGATTACCATTCTGAGTGATCGCCTCCCTGATTCGGCTGCTATCCTCTACCACGTGTTACCCTGTGAATGGTCCACATGGTCAACTGCTGCTGATGTCATCGACTACCGATGACCGACCGGAACACAAGCCCCCCAGTCTCGAGCTGTGAACTTGTTCTCAGCGAAGAGACTAAGAAATCGTCTTCTAACGGTCTACAAGAGCGCACACTCTGATACTTAACACTGTCTCATCCCTTCTTCTTCGCCTTCAAACATTCAAAGCATCTCTCTGGATCATGTAGAGATTCACCTTCTCTATTTTCTTCTTCTCAAACGCGCTGGAGTTCGCTGCGTTTCTTCTCTTTAACTCTCTGCATGTGACTAACTGCTAACTAGCTTAGGCTTTAGCGCGATCTAACTGCAACCCCTCAAACTTGGCCTCTGACTTGATCGCGGCTAACTGTTGCCTTAGCATTGCCTTCAACATAACTTTGTGCTGGATGACTGACTTAACGGGCCTAAACGCTTCGGCTTCACGCAGCAGAACTTGCTTCTACCACCGACCACCGACTAGCATGTTAGCGCACCACCGATCAGTCATCGCGCTTCTGGCTTCGCTGCACTTCTCTACCACACCAGCGCTGAGTGCGTAGAGAGTCTGAACACCAACTATGACGCCTGTGTTTTGGGGAAGAAAAGTGCTTCTCGATGATCCCTCTTGTCCCAACCTTGCTGTAAGAAGTCGTGGGTGAGGTCTTGCTTCTCTCACCTCAGTGTCGCTGTAAAAAGCAGAGGGAAGGGACTTGGCTCTCTTGCCTCAACCTTGCTGTAAAAAGCAAAGGGAAGAGGACTTTTCCTCATGCCTCAGCCTCGCTGTACAAAGTCGAGGTGAGGACTTGGTTCTCTCGCCTCAACCTTGCTGTAAAAAGCAAAGGGAAGAGGACTTTTCCTCATGCCTCAGCCTCGCTGTACAAAGTCGAGGTGAGGACTTTCACTCGCCTGCACCTCGCTGTACAAAGTCGAGGGAGGACTTTCTTCTTTCTCGCCTGCACTCGCTCAAAGGCAAGGAGGTCTTCCTCTGTTGCCTACACTTGCTCAAAGGCAAGGAGGACTTCCTCTGTTCTCGCCTGCACTTGCTCAAGGGCAAGGAGGACTTCCTCTGTTCTCGCCTGCACTTGCTCAAGGGCAAGGAGGACTTCCTCTGGTGCCTGCACTTGCTCAAAGGCAAGGAGGACTTCCTCTGGTGCCTGCACTTGCTCAAAGGCAAGGAGGACTTCCTCTGGTGCCTGCACTTGCTCAAAGGCAAGGAGGTCTTCCTCTGGTGCCTGCACTTGCTCAAAGGCAAGGAGGTCTTCCTCTGGTGCTTGCACTTGCTCAAAGGCAAGGAGGTCTTCCTCTGTTGCCTACACTTGCTCAAAGGCAAGGAGGACTTCCTCTGTTCTCGCCTGCACTTGCTCAAGGGCAAGGAGGACTTCCTCTGGTCTCGCCTGCACTTGCTCAAGGGCAAGGAGGACTTCCTCTGGTGCCTGCACTTGCTCAAAGGCAAGGAGGACTTCCTCTGGTGCCTGCACTTGCTCAAAGGCAAGGAGGACTTCCTCTGGCCTCAACCTTGCTGTATAAAGCAGAGGAAGAGGACTTTCTCTTGCCTCAACCTTGCTGTATAAAGCAGAGGAAGAGGACTTTCTCTTGCCTCAACCTTGTTGTATAAAGCAGAGGAAGAGGACTTTCTATGTTGCCTCAACCTTGCTGTAAAAAGCACAGGAAGAGGACTTTCTCTCGCCTCAACCTTGCTGTATAAAGCAGAGGTGAGGACTTTCTCTGTTGCCTCAACCTTGCTGTAAAAAGCAAAGGAAGAGGACTTTCTCTCGCCTCAACCTTGCTGTATAAAGCAGAGGTGAGGACTTTCTCTGTTGCCTCAACCTTGCTGTAAAAAGCAAAGGAAGAGGACTTTCTCTCGCCTCAACCTTGCTGTATAAAGCAGAGGTGAGGACTTTCTTGTGGGTGCACGCTCCCAGGGAGGCGCCAGGCGTGGCTGTCTAAGCGCACACACTGGGCGCGCCCTACCTGCATTGCCTCATCGCGCGTTCACCGACGTCCCGACCGGCGAGGACCTCTTCTTCTGGAATCATACGAGGTGCATGCTTAATGCTCTAGCTGGAAACTTGGGTCCCAGCTTAACACGTGTTAGCAAGACACCGATGACCGTGCACCGACCGAGTACTCACTTTCTACATACACCGACAGCTGATCGCGGTCTGCATGCACTGATGGCTGATCGCGCTCTACATCTAAGCGCTTATCTAGGGGCTGATCTGCGGGTGGTGGCCACTTGGTAACTCACCACCGATCACCTGGTCTTGCACCTGGGGCAAGGGGAACTTTAAACTGGGAACACTCGCACACTTTATGTACTGAAAATCTTTTATTGGGTGGCATCGTTAAAAAGAGTGCCCCTGATCTGCTCAACTGTTTAATACACTAAGTGTGTGTACAGCGCGATAGCACATCTACTTTACAACTTAACGAAAGCAAGAAAGAAGCGTGTGGCGTCCTGGGTTCTGGGAATAGTCGTTACGTCCAGAGTCGCCAGCCGACAAGCTCCATTCTCCAACATCTCAACCACTCTGGATGGGGTCTCCTTTAACCGGCGATGACCGCCCTGGCGATGCTCACACGTGGGGCGATCATGCCTTCCGCTTCAGCTCTGGGAGCCCCCCCAGTGTAGCCTCTTCCATCACCTCACCTCCCCAAACATAGGGAGTTCATGCTGCTGGTCGCCTTCCTGGGACCCCGAAGCGCGATCACCTTGTGCCTTCTGCAGGTAATCGGTCAGGAATCCTGTCTCCACCAACTCAGCAAGCTGACGCCCCAACGCCAGGCAGTTACGGAGTGTATGTCCATAAGCTTGATGGAATTCACACTACTCATCCTTCCTCCCTCCAAGTACCCTGTCGGTTTTCTCTGGCACATGGAGTCTTGTTGCCACAGCAGGGATGGCGATCAGCTCCGCCAAACTTATCATGAAATCATACCTGGGGGGTGCGTTGCTTGCACGCCCCCTGTTCTGGTCCTTCCTTGGTGCATAAGGGCGAGACCTTCTCTGCTCCTTCCCCCCTTCCTTGACCTCATGCACCCGCGCCTGTTGCTGTTGATTTCCCTGACCTCCACGTGGCTTCGGCGGTGCAGCACTTCCTCTCTTCTCAGAGACCTCGGTCTCTGCTACTATGTGTGCCACCGCACGTCGCCGTATCTCGGTGAAGGTGGCAGGGTGGCTCCTGATGAGCGATTCACTGAAAGGAACAGGGAGGACACCTCTCTTGAACGCATGCACCAGCATGTCCTCGTCCTTGTTGGGCAATCTCACCACCTGCGCCCCAAAGCGATTGAGGTAGTCCCTCAACGGCTCCCCCTGATACTGGCGCACGTCAAACAGGTCGTAGGACACTACTGGCGCAAGTCGGTTAATGATGTACTGCTCCATGAACAGCTTCGCGAACTGATGGCAGGAAGTGACGTGGCCCTCTGGCAGGCTCACGAACCACTCCATAGCCACTCCGCTCAACGTGCTCATGAACATCTTGCAGTACACAGCATCTGAACCTCCAGTCAGCATCATCTGAGTGTGGAAGGCTGTCAGGTGTGCTTCTGGATCTTCCGCCCCCGTGAACGACGCTTTCAGTCCCACCAGATTGGGAGGCACCACCGTGTTCATGATTTCGGGGGAGAAAGGCATAGGGAATGCTCGCGGAGGCGACGGTGGCGTCGACGTCCTCTCTTCAGCTGCGCGCTCCTTCTGCGCCTGCAATTCCCTACGCAGCTCTTCATTCATACGATTCAACTCTTCGTTTCTTCTCTGCGATGCAGCCAGCTCTGCACGCATCCTCTCTTGCTCAACTCTCGATTCCGCGACGCTATCTTGCAGCGCGCGCATCATCTCCACTACCTGCGCCATGGTAACAGCTCCTTCTTCAGCAGATGACGCAGGTGAGGTTTGCCTGGTTCTTCTACTCATCTCCTCTGCACTTTGACGTAACTTCAAGAAACCTCGACGAAATGATCAAGAAGCTCCAAGAAACTTCAAGAAACCTCAAGAAACTTCAAGAACTGCGACGTGGATGGGAACCAGATTTACACGGGCCCCACGGTGGGCATCTAATGTTCCTGCCGCTTGACTCGAACGTGGAGGACTGCCTCGTCACTCCTTCGTCTAGCCCTCTGTTCTGCAGGAACGCACCACGAACCACCGCCGGAGCTCCAAACGCTGCCTGCAAAACACACAGACGGCGCCTCTAGCGGCTGTTGTAGCTCCGACGCTCAAGTCAGGCAACAGGAACACTAAAACTAAATCTGGATCTCTCAGAGACCCGTGTGTGACTGAAACTCTCAGATGTGTGAGCTATGAGAATCTGTAAAGACCTCCTTTAATTCGTTAAGAGTTTCGCTTATATACCTGAGTATTTCTCTCTCCTGACAGTTATTCCTCCTGACACGTGGATAACATCTGGTCGTACACGTGTCATCATCTGGAGTGTCTGCAGCTGAAACGTTGCTTCCACTGTGCCCCTGCGACTAAGTTATCCACACAGGGAGTAGCTTAGTACACAGGTTACTCTGGGCGATTACTGATCCTTACCGGCGATGACCGACTACTCATCCTCAAGGCGATAGGCGATTACTCACCTCAAGGCGATAGGCGATTACTCATCATCACAGGCGAGAGGCGATTACCATTCTGAGTGATCGCCTCCCTGATTCGCCTGCTATCCTCTACCACGTGTTACCCTGTGAATGGTCCACGTGGTCAACTGCTGCTGATGTCATCGACTACCGATGACCGACCGGAACAGAATGGAAGGATACTTGATGTTAAGATAATCAGGGAGCACCTTCTATGTGATGGATTTCTTCGATCTTATACAACTTGGACATGGCATGGTGAAATATTAAATTTACCACGTGTTTCCGTAACTGAAGAATATATGGGATCCGCCATGGATGATGGAGTACATGATGATGATGATCGATTGGAGGACATGCTTCGTGATGTGGAAGTCGAGTCTTTTGCAGAAGCGCATGGATATGGAAGTATGTCAAGGGATGCAGAGACTCCATTGTATCCTGGATCAACTAAGTTAACACGGTTGTCGACGGTGTTAAGATTGATGAATTTGAAGGATATGCTTCCAGAGGGAAATACTCTACCAAATCGTAATTGTGAGGCGAAAAAGATTCTTTGTCCAATGGGTATGGAGTATAAAAAGATACATGCATGTCCTGATTGTGTATTATACAGAAAAGATTTTGAATTGTTGAAAAGTTGTCCGAGGTGTGGGTTATCACGTTATAAGTTGAAACATAAAGATGACGATACTATTGAAGAGATAGAAAAGCATGGACCCCCGATGAAGGTTATGTGGTATCTTCCTATCATTCCAAGGATGAAGCGTTTGTTTGCTAACCCAAATGATGGTAAGAATCTTAAATGGCATGCAGATGAGAGGAAATGTGATGGCATGTACCGACATCCAGCTGATTCTATTCAATGGAAGAAATTTGATGATGAGTTTCCAGAGTTTGGTAAAGAATCAAGAAATATCCGACTTGGTCTAGCTACAGACAGAATGAATTCGTTTGGTAATATGAGTACAAATCACAATTCATGGCCTGTTTTACTAGTTATTTACAACTTACCTCCTGGACTGTGCATGAAGCGAAAATACATAATGTTGTCTATGATGATATCCAGTCCAAAATAGCCAGGGAATGACATAGATGTTTATCTAAGTCCCCTAATTGAAGATTTGAAGTTAATGTGGGATCAGGGTGTTCAAGTATTTGACGGATTTTCTAATGAAACTTTCAAGCTGCATGCCATGTTATTTTGCACCATCAATGACTTTCCGGCATATGGTAACTTATCAGGTTATAGTGTTAAGGGTCATAAAGCATGTCCAATATGCGAAGAAGACACCTCTTCTCAACAATTGAAACATGGTAGGAAGACAGTATATCTTCGACATCGGAGGTTTCTTAGAAGTCTTCATCCTTACCGGAGGTTGAAAAAAGCCTTGAATGGACACCAAGAGACTAGTGGTCCACCAACTCCATTAACTGGTGTTGAGGTTTACGAAAAGTTAAATAACATAAATCACACCTTAGGTAAGTAACAAAAAAAAGTCATCTGTGACAAACATTTGGAAGAGAAAATCAATCTTCTTTGATCTTCCGTACTGGTCGAGATTAGAAGTCAAACATTGTATAGATGTAATGCATGTTGAGAAGAATGTGTGTGATAGCTTAATTGGTACACTTCTTAACATTAACAGGAAGATAAAGGATGGTCTAAATGCTCGTTTAGATTTGATTGAGATGAACATACGAGGCGAGTTGGCACCGATACAAATGGGTAAGCGTACATATTTGCCTCCAGCCTGTTACACCATGTCAAAAGATGAAAAAGTAAGTTTTTGTCAATATCTAAAGGGTGTGAACGTGCCACAAGGACATTCCTCAAATGTGAAGAGCCTAGTGTCAATGCAAGATTTGAAGTTAATTGGGTTGAAGTCTCACGATTGCCACATCTTGATGCAACAGTTGCTGCCGGTAGCTATTCGTGGGATCTTACCAAAAAATGTTAGATGCACCATAACCCGTTTGTGTTCATTCTTCTCTTTTATATGTTTTAAAGTCATTGATCCATTAAAATTAGATGAACTTGAAGATGAAATTGTTGTTATCTTGTGTGAATTGGAGATGTTTTTTCCTCCATCTTTTTTTGACATCATGGTTCATCTAGTTGTGCATCTAGTTAGAGAGGTTAGATTGTGTGGACCAGTGTACTTAAGATGGATGTATCCTGTTGAGCGGTATATGAAAATTTTGAAAGGTTATGTGAAAAATCATTATTGTCCAGAAGTTTCAATGATTGAAAGGTACATAGCTGAAGAAAGTATTGAATTTTGTTCATAGTACATGTCAAAAGCAAATCCAATAGGTGTTCTAGCTAATTCATGGCACCATAGGTGTTCTACAAGTAAATGTTTACGTGGTGTGAATATTGTAAGCAAATCTCGATCAAAAGTCTTGCAAGCACATTTGTATATTTTGAATAACACGAATGGATTTATACCTTACATAGAAGCTCATAAAGTCATCGTGAAGGCAAATAACCCAAGACAAGCAGAGAAATGGGTCTTGATGGAACATAATAGAACTTTCATGCCTTGGTTTAAAGACGAGGTGTTTAAGGATTCAACAAAATTGAAGACCTTGACCTGGTTGGCTGCTGGATTGAAGTTTGATGTCATTTCTTGTAAAGCATATGAAGTGAATAATTGTATATTTTACACGAAGTCTATGGATGAAAAAAGTATAGTTCAAAATTCTGGTGTTACTCTTGAAGCCTAGTCAATGCAGTTTTCCACTTTGAAAGGTACAAATCTTGTTCTTGGATCAATGGCATACTATAGGTTTATAGAAGAGATATGGGAGGTTGACTATACTAAGTTTTCTGTTCCAGTTTTCAAGTGTAAATGGGTTGACAATAAAAGTGGGGTTAAAATTAATGAATCAGGATTCACACTAATGGACTTTCAAAAGATGGGGTATCGAGATGAGTCATTTATAATGGTTCAACAAGCATCTCAGGTGATGGAGATCAAGTAGAAGAGGATTTTACTAATGGAGGAAGAGGTCATCCACCCAAGCATTTAAAATTCTTCTTACTAGTCTTCTTAAAAAGTAGAACAGTTTGGGTTCTCTTGAAAATTCAAAAGATAGTAGTATAAATAAATCTTTGTAAATACTCTTGTATAAATTTGTAAATAATATAGAAATATCCTTAGGAGTATGCCAAAGAGGAAAACCAAAAGAAACCTCTAAATGTAAGGCATTTTAGGCACTTTCTTTAGGAAAAAGTGGAAAAAGTGACTTTTCTAGTCCTTTCTCTCTTAGGCACTAGAAGGAGCTAGAAGAGTGACTCTTCCCACTCCTTCCCCTTTGTAACATGACCAGCCCTCTCCATTATAAATATGGGTGCTTGGTACTTTGAATAAAAAAAGTTGAAAGTTAGAAGAAAAGAAACTATCTTGAAATTGAGAGAGAGTGAGTTTGTGAGACTTGTCTCTTCTTCTCCTTCATGTCTTATCTTGTGAGCTTTGGAGACTCTCAAGTGGCGGCACCACCCACTCATCTTGGAAGAACCACCCTCCAAGTGGCGTGAATCACATCTCCAAAAGGCTACAACCACATAAGTCATTTCTATTCATCTTCAAAAAATACCCATTTGTGTTTTCTTGTAGTTTTTCCATTTTTAATCGGTTCAATCTTTTCCATGAGTTGTTTCCTTTCATTTGCTGCCAATGTTCTGCACTTTGTTAGTTTATTTCCTTGTTTTCTTGCTGTTTTAATTTCGTCCAAACCATGGGTTTCCATATACATGTGTTGTTCTTGTTTTCCATCCATGGGTTTTTGTTCTTTGATGAATTTCTTTGTGATTTTCTAATTCCTATTGAATTTCAATCAGTATTTTCACTTGTTCTTGGTGTTCTTATGTTGTTCTTGGTGTTCTTATGTTGTTCTTGTGTTTCCTTTGAAGTTTGGTACTGTTCTTGAATTACCCATTCATATTCCATTGTTATCTTACACTACAAGTTACCTATTCATGTGTTTTTAGTATGAACCTTTGTTTTCTTGAGTAGAAACTCTATTAATTGTTCTTTAGAATTTTGATCCTAATTCTTGAAAGTGTCATGAATACAATGAAACCTATATCAACTCAACCCAAACCAAGAAAGGTTCATAATGAACTCACATCATCAGGTTTCCTATGTCCAAGATCCTATGTCAGAACATTAGTATGTCGTTTTACACGGGAAAAAACAAGAGGAGGCCATAAATGATATTGAAAATGGTGACCCCGGTTCATTAACAACAATGATAAATAATAAAGATGACGATGTAGTTGATGATGTACATGCAACCCGTAAAGACCACAGTGAAGGAATTTACATATGAAGATTCATAGACTATGGTAATAAATTTTGAAATAGTTTTTGATAATACACATTTATAATTTTATGTATTTGTTTTAAATGATTTTTTTTCGATGCAAGTTAACTAATGTATGTTACCTAATTTTTTAACACAGATATGGATGACGATCAGACTCCAATCCGACCCCGATCCGGATGAGGCAGCAGAGGACCTACTAGATTGAAGCGTCTGTCATTAAGACGTGCTGCTGGTGAGAAGACACATGTTGATATTGACGTCAACACTGAGTGACTTCTGGTCCTAATGCTAAGACTTTTAGCAGCTATCTTGGAGTTATTTTTCAGGAGAGACTCTCCATTTTGATTAATTCATGGGAGGATGTATCAGAGGTCGATTGAAACATGCTCTGGGAGGATGTTCAAGTAAGCTTTAGATTATTATCGTTATCGTATATATTGCCTTTTAATATTCATTGATTAATTTTAATGTGATGATATTATTTTGCAGGCAAATTTTGAAATCCCTAATGTGGAACCTCTTCTATCAAAGATTCTATCCAATATCGGACTTAAATTTTGTCAGTTTAAGTCAAGACTAACGACGAATTATCTTTTTGGCAAGCATAAAGGCGAAAGTCCTTGTTTAAAGTACCAACACATTGATGTAGAGACATGGCGTCTTTTTAAAGAAAGTCGTGAAAATGAAGCTTGGATGGTAAGTGAAGTTACTTAACTATTTTTATTGAAGGCACATTATTAAGTTAATATTATTTAATTCAATTTGTTTATTTCATTTATGACAGGATCGTCGGAAGAAACAACAAGACATAGCTTTGATGAATCTTACCCCGCACGTAATGTCTCGTTCAGGGTACCGAAAGCTTGAGCAATCACTAATGGTGGAAAAGGAGCAATCTAGACAGGGGACCGGGTCTGAGAATATGGATATAGGGGTCACTTCTCCTCCATCACCACCTTTGCGCCATATAAAATTGAAGATGGCCCGAATTAAAAAGTCCAGTGCACCAAGCTCAGAGCAATCAAGGATTATCATCGAAAAAATTGTAAGTTATTTGTAGCCTCTTTTGCATTTATTTTAAAGCATTAATTATATTAAAAAGTGATATGATTTTGGTCTCTTGTAGGATACCTTGGACTCCCAAGGTAATTTTGTTCCTCAAGGTCGTCACGATATCCTGATTGAAGCAATTGGACGACCTGAGCATTGTGGTCGTGTTTATGCAGCTGGACAGGGGGTTGGAATTAAACTATATTTTGAAGCTGCACCACGACACTCATCCTCGTCTGATGTGAGTTGATTTTATGATTTAGCATTTTATGGTGGCACTTTAATTAGGATTGAGATTTTAGGATGATTAAGGTGAGAACCTAAGGAAAATCCCCACTGGATATTAACTTAACCAAGTGGTTAAGTAGATGTGAAGGTTCATTTCACAAAGGCAAAAGGAAAACACAATTATAAGGTGATGATGATGACAAGTTATGGTGTGGAATTACATAAGGAAAACAAGAGCAACATATAAAAACCGAATAGACATAATGAAGCAAAATAGGAACATGTTTATGAATAGATGGAATGATAATGGAAGGAAAAGATGAAGGAAAAGGAAGCTTAGGAGGATGAAGCTAGAGAAGGATCACGCCACTTGGATGGTGGTTTGCTCCAAGATGAGTGAGGAATGCCGCCACTTGAGAGCTCTCTAAATCTCACAAGATAAGACAATGGTGTAAGGAGACAATGCTCACAAACTCTAACACAAATTGTGTATAGTAACTTTACTCTAATTTCAACATGAAAATACATGAGGTAGGTCTCCTTATTTATAGGTGAAGGAGCCTTGGAGAGCAAGCATAAGGGGTAGGATGGGAAAAGTGAAAAAATGGGCAGCCTTAGGGTTTGACTAAGTCAAACCCGCATCCTAGGCTTGTCCTTCTAGAAACTAGGTCACAAAGCCTTCCAAAAGGGCCAAGAACATCCTAAAATGCTAACTACACCCCTTATTATACTAAAGGCACCTTATTCTAGCCTATATTTGCTATTTGGACCCCCAAAGTGAGCCCAAATTATTAACAATATTTTCTAATCATTAAGAAGACCAGCAGGAAGAACTTTAGGTGCTCTGGTCTTTGTCCCATTCTCCATCTGGTGAGGTCTCTACTTTGAGGTGACTTCACTTTATATTCTTTAGCATCCTTGATCATCACCTTGTGGGCTTGGTTTTCATCATCGTCCCCCCAAGAGACCAAAGCAGAAATGAAGAGTAAGCTACTGCAAGAATTAATGGACGAGATGAGAAAGGAGACTGAAAGGATGCGGCTAGAGTTGCAACAGGAGTTACTATCGCAACAAGTTTGTGGTGAGCCGCTGATTCAGGTGCTTGTTAGTCCCGCTCCCAAGAGCACAAAGGGGAGTTGTGCGACTCCTACAACATCAGGGGAGGATAACATTGGTCAGCCTAGGCAATGTGAGCTACTAGTAGAGGGCGACATGATTCCTCAGGTGGTGGCCATTGAAAAAGTCTATGAAGAGGCCACCACCTTACATAACATTCCTCTCTCCCTTGATGTGGCGAAGGTAACAGTTGAAAGTGTACGAGTAGCTGATGCTAGTGTTCCACTACCTTCAGATGAGGTAACAACTGTCGCCAATGCATTTCTAGCATTCGTAGCCTGGCCCAGACACCTCATTCGAATTATGCCAAAACCTTCGGTAATAATTTGATTTCATTATATTCATTTATATTTATATATTCTATCTAATTTAAAACAAATGTTTTATTTTGTAGAAACCTCGTTGGAAACCAAGTCCGAAAAGGAAGCATGAGGTTCCGATTGACGATCCTATAGCTTCCTTAGCTGTAGTTGCTGGACAGATTGGTCGAGACCCTTTGGAAGTTCCATGGGATGATATCTTTTTTGAAGTAAACACTGAGCTGCCACTGTGCATATACATGTCAGACTTGTTAGAATTTATGGCTGGGAATCAGGAACTCAATATAAATATAATTCAATTTTTTATGATGTAAGTATGTTTACCTATATTTCAATTTACTTTATGTTAAATTAGCACTGATTATGCTTTAACTAATTACTTGTAAGTTTTTGAATGGTGTCTCTATCACTGAGGGAAAGGAAAATGTGTATGGATTCTTAGATCTCGCATATACTAATCCCACTAGAGCTAAGGCAAATGAGACCTAATCAGACATCACTAACACCCTGGAAAAAGAGGGAAAAGAAATTTATTTATGCTCTTAAATTAATGAGTAAGTTTAATTTTATGTCTTCAATTTCTATTTCATGTTTTAAAGGTTTACTCACTCTTTTCATGGATAATTTAGGGGTCATTAGCAGTTACTTGTCTTATCACTTGTTGATGAGACTGCTGTGTGGTTTTGTTCCCTACACAAGAAGCCATCCACAAGTCTTAAGAATATCATTGATAGGTAAGTACATTATAAATTTAACTCCGTATGTTACTAATTAACCATTTACTAACTCAGATTTTTGTTTTAACTAGTTCATGGCGTGGATATAATAACATCCTAAAAGGTCGATCCAATTCAAATTTTCAAAATTTGACTTGGATAAGACTAAAGGTTTGTAATTTTTTTCCTTTCTCTTTTCATTGTTTATGAATAGTACTTTTACTTTTTTTTGAATTACAGTGTAATAAACAACCAGGAAGCTATGAGTGTGGTTATTACATTAAGCAATGGATGATTACCATTATAAGACTAGGCCTTAAAAGTGATTAACATAATGTTAAATTATTTTTATAATTGTTGAACATAGTATCTTAAAACTAATTTATGTCAACCATATTTTCAAATGCAGTTCTTCACAGATGAGAACCCAATGTCTTTGGATGCCATATCATATGTGAGACATTCTTGGTCCACATATTCCCTAAATTTTTATAACTCTAGGTTAGCTAATGAATAGTGTAGGAATTAGATAGATAAAGATATATTATTAGTGATTGTAATACGTTTTTATCAATATATAAGAATTGATTATCTGAATTTCTGTATTTGTCTGGCTGGGTTATAATTGAACAGGTTAATTTGTATGGTAATTAGCACTAAACAAAATGCACTAAAAAAAATACTATTTACAAACGCGGCTATTTACAATAGCCGTATTTGTAAATGAAGCGCAACATTTACAAATGCGGCTTTTACCAAAGCCACATTTGTAAATGCAATATTTTATTCTTTTCTTCTCTCTCAGAAGCATTTACAAATACAGTTTTTTAGGATAGCCGCATTTATAAATGGGATTTACAAATACGGCTATTTTAGCCGCATTTGTAAATCTTCGATTTAAGACTACGTGTTGATCAAGTGCGGCAGTATAGCCACACTTATAAATATAAAATAACCGCATTTGTTTAGCTTTTCTGCACTAGTGATTGACACACTGTTTTTGTGAATTTCCAGTGCCAATATTCAGTCTTGATATAGCGCCAATATTAAGTCTTGAGATAAGAGACAAAGTAGAACTTTTACCCTACAGGGACTTGAATGACTTTATCCAACTTTGTATAAAAGTTGCGAAACAAATTTTAAGAAAAGGATCAAGTTGCAAGGAGAGTTCTTACTCTAACTCCTACCCCAAGAAGGAGTATAAGAAAGAAAGGGAGGATAGTTTCTCTAAAGATAAATTATAGAAACTCCCAAAATCCTAGAAAGAGGAAAAGATGTGTCCAGTTCACACACCTTCACTAGAGATATACAACGCTTCAAATGTCTCGGTAGAGGTCATATAGCATCCCAATGTCCAAATAGGATAACCATAATGCTAAGGGGCAAAGATGAATATAGCATCCAAAAAGATGAGTCTAGTGGGGGATAAGAAAAAGAAAAGAGTGAGGAGGCATATCCTTGTAAGGGAGAATTATTGATGATTAGAAGAACCCTCAATAATCAACCTAGCATGAAGCATGAGACACAAAGAGAGAACATCTTTCATACAAGATGTAAAATTTTGGAACCATGTTCTTTCATTGTGGATAGTGGCTCTTGCTGCAATTGTTGTAGCACTAGGTTAGTTGAAAAAATTGATATACAAGTTATACCCCATCTCAAATGATGTGAGTTGAATTCATCTTTTTTTAATTTGTAACACTTTATGAAGAATTGGATCAAGATTCTTAGGACAATTATGGTGAGTCACCTAGAGAAAATCCCCACTTGACATTAACTTAGCAAGTGCTAAGTAGATGTGAAGGTTCATTTCTAAAGGTCCAAAGGAAAAACACATGTTTAAGTGACTTTTATGAATTATATGGATTAAAACCGTGTGGGTATCATAAGAACATCAATGTATATGTATGAAAAACACAAGAACAGTTCAAGAGCACAAGATTAAAAATAGAAACACAATAAGAATTGAAACTAACAATAGAATCACAACAAGAACACGACCTACTATTGGAAAGTCAAGAAACAACATGAACATGGATACCCGTGGAAGCCGAATAGAAAACAGGTTGGTATGACATGTTTGCACCGATTAAAATGGAAGAACAACACATCAAATGAAAGAGGACATCACAAGGAAGAGAATGAACCGATTGAGATTGCAAACAAACAAGTAGAACAAAAATAGGTATTTTTAGAAGATGAATAGAAATGACTTATGTGGTTGTAGCCTTTTGGAGAATTCGCTCATGCCACTTGGAGGGTGGTTCTTCCAAGATGAGTGGGAGGTGTCGCCACTTGAGAGTCTCCAAAGCTCACAAGATAAGACATGGAGAAGAAGAAGAGACAAGTCTCACCCAACTCTCTCACAATTTCAAGATAGTTTCTTTACTTCAACTTTCAACTTGTATTATTATGAACCAAGGTCCTCTATTTATAATGAGGGTGACCGGTTTGGGTTTACAAAGGAGGGAGTTGGAAGAGACACTTTCTAGCTCCTTCTTAGCGCCTAGTCTAGAAGGAGTAGGAAGAGTCATTTCTTCCACTCTTTTACAAAATCCATCCCAAACAATGCCTTACACTAGAGGTTTCTTTGGTTTTCCTCTTTGGTATATTCCTAAGGCTATTTCTATATTTATTTACAAATATTAACAAATGTTTATACAAGGTAATTACAAAGAGTGATAACATTTCATGCTCTTTACCCAAAACTTTAGCCTTGCTCCTTCTAATCCTTTAAGGCATGAAGGATGTTGATCTAATTTGTCCTTGAGCTTCTTGGGCTTGGGCCTCATCTTCCTCTTCTATTTGATCTCCATCATGCTCCTCGGGTTGGAAAGAATTCGTCCACGAATTTTGAAGACCTGTAGAAAAGGGAGTTAGATCACTGATATTGAAAGAATGACTACCAAGAAAAATATCAAGCATATCTAACTCATAGGCATTATTATTAATCCTTTTGATGACCTGAAAAGTAGCATCTCCATGAGGCATAAGCTTTGACTTTCTTTGAGCTAGAAATCTATCCTTTCTTAAATGAAGCCAAACCCAATCACCAGGTTCAAAGATTAATGCCTTTCTCCTTTTGTTGGCATTTTCAGCATACTTGCCAACTTTCTTCTCAATTTGTAGCTTGATGTGATTATGCAAGTCTTTTATAAAAGAAGCTTTTTCAAATCCATCCTTGCATAAAACATCATCAAGTACAGGAATTGGAAGAAGATCTAGAGGTGTTAAAGGATTGAAACCTGATCCTGCCGCTTGACTCGAACGTGGAGGATTGCCTCGTCACTCCTTCGTCTAGCCTTCTGTTCTGCAGGAACGCTCCAAGAACCACCACCGGAACTCCAAACGCGGCCTGCAAAACACACAGACGGCGCCTCTGGCGGCCGTTGTAGCTCCGACGCTCAAGTCAGGCAACAGGAACACCAAAACTATCACTGAATCTCTCTGTGAGACTCGTGTGTAATTGTAAACTCTAAAATGTGTAAGCTGTAAGAATCTGTAAAAAACCTCCCTCAATTTCGTTAAGAGTTTGTATATATACCTGAGTCTTTCTCTCTCCTGACGGTTATTCCTCTTGACACGTGGATAACATCTGGTCATACACGTGTCACCATCTGGAGTACCTGTAGCTGAAACGTTACTTCCACTGTGCCCCTGCGACTAAGTTATCCAGACAGGGAGTAGCTTAGTACACAGGCTACTCTGGGCACAACCTTAACATGGCGAGCTGGTTAACCCTGGGCATTGCAGCTCACACTACACATGGTGGCAGATATGCCACTTATCCTCTGTACTTAGACCATACAACAAGTGCTTGCCAAGTCTTCTCAAACACCCGGCGATGTGCTCTTTCGGCGACTTGCTGACCACCTGATCTCCTAACCTTAACACACGGCGATCATGTGCAATCTAGGCGATTACTGATCCATACCGGCGATGACCGACTACTCATCCTCAAGGCGATAGGCGATTACTCACCTCAAGGCGATAGGCGATTACTCATCCTCAACGCGATAGGCGATTACTCACCTTAAGGCGATAGGCGATTACTCATCATCACAGGCGAGAGGCGATTACCATTCTGAGTGATCGCCTCCCTGATTCGCCTGCTATCCTCTACCACGTGTTACCCTGTGAATGGTCCACGTGGTCAACTGTTGCTGATGTCATCGGCTACCGATGACCGACCAGATCACAAGCCCCCCAGTCTCGAGCTGTGAACTTGTTCTCAGTGAAGAGACTAAGAAATCTTCTTCTGGCGGTCTACAGGAGCGCACACTCTGGTACTAACACTGTTTCATTCCTTCTTCTTCGCCTTCAAACTTTCAAAGCATCTCTCTGGATCATCTAGAGATTCACCTTTCCTGTTTTCTTCTTCTCAAACGCGCTAGGGTTCGCTGCGTTTCTTCTCTTTAACTCTCTACATGTGACTAACTGCTACCTAGCTTAGGCTTTAGCGCGATCTACCTGCAACCCCTCAAACTTGGCCTCTGACTTGATCGCGGCTAACTGTTGCCTTAGCATTGCCTTCAACATAACTTTGTGCTGGATGACTGACTTAACGGGCCTAAACGCTTTGGCTTCAAGCAGCAGAACTTGCTTCTACCACCGACCACCGACTAGCATGTTAGTGCACCACCGATCAGTCATCGCGCTTCTGGCTTCGCTGCACTTCTCTGCCACACCAGCGCTGAGTGCATAGAGGGTTTGAACACCAACTATGACGCCTGTGTTTTGGGGAAGAAAAGTGCTTCTCGACGACCCCTCTTGCCTCAACCTTACTGTAAGAAGTCGTGGGTGAGGTCTTGCCTCTCTCACCTCAGCCTCGCTGTAAGAAGCAGAGGGAAGGGACTTGGTTCTCTTGTCTCAACCTTGCTGTAAGAAGCAGAGGAAGAGGACTTTTCTCTCGCCTCAACCTTACTGTAAAAAACAAAGGGAGAGGACTTTCTCTCTTGCCTCAGCCTCGCTGTACAAAGTCGAGGTGAGGACTTTCACTCGCCTGCACCTCGCTGTACAAAATCGAGGGAGGACTTTCTTCTTCTCGCCTGCACTCGCTCAAAGGCAAGGAGGTCTTCCTCTATTGCCTACACTTGCTCAAAGGCAAGGAGGACTTCCTCTTTCTCGCCTGCACTTGCTCAAAGGCAAGCAGGACTTCCTTTTTTCTCGCCTGCACTTGCTCAAAGGCAAGGAGGACTTCCTCTGTTCTCGCCTGCACTTGCTCAAAGGCAAGGAGGACTTCCTCTGGTGCCTGCACTTGCTCAAAGGCAAGGAGGACTTCCTCTGGTGCCTGCACTTGCTCAAAGGCAAGGAGGACTTCCTCTGGTGCCTGCACTTGCTCAAAGGCAAGGAGGACTTCCTCTGTTCTCGCCTGCACTTGCTCAAAGGCAAGGAGGACTTCCTCTGTTGCCTGCACTTGCTCAAAGGCAAGGAGGACTTCCTCTGGTGCCTGCACTTGCTCAAAGGCAAGGAGGACTTCCTCTGGTGCCTGCACTTGCTCAAAGGCAAGGAGGACTTCCTCTAGTGCCTGCACTTGCTCAAAGGCAAGGAGGACTTCCTCTGTTGCCTGCACTTGCTCAAAGGCAAGGAGGACTTCCTTTGTTGCCTGCACTTGCTCAAAGGCAAGGAGGACTTCCTCTGTTCTCGCCTGCACTTGCTCAAAGGCAAGGAGGACTTCCTCTGTTCTCGCCTGCACTAGCTCAAAGGCAAGGAGGACTTCCTCTGGTGCCTCAACCTTGCTGCAAAAAGCACAGGAAGAGGACTTTCTCTTGCCTCAACCTTGCTGTATAAAGCAGAGGAAGAGGACTTTCTCTTGCCTCAACCTTGCTGTATAAAGCAGAGGAAGAGGACTTTCTCTGTTGCCTCAACCTTGCTGTTAAAAGCAAAGGAAGAGGACTTTCTCTTGCCTCAACCTTGCTGTATAAAGCAGAGGTGAGGACTTTCTCTGTTGCCTCAACCTTGTTGTAAAAAGCAAAGGAAGAGGACTTTCTCTTGCCTCAACCTTGCTGTATAAAGCATAGGTGAGGACTTTCTCTGTTGCCTCAACCTTGGTGTAAAAAGCAAAGGAGTAGGACTTTCTCTTGCCTCAACCTTGCTGTATAAAGCATAGGTGAGGACTTTCTCTGTTGCCTCAACCTTGCTGTAAAAAGCAAAGGAAGAGGACTTTCTCTCGCCTGCACCTCGCTGTA
Organism: Phaseolus lunatus; assembly: GCA_013389735.1. Classification (NCBI taxonomy): domain Eukaryota; kingdom Viridiplantae; phylum Streptophyta; class Magnoliopsida; order Fabales; family Fabaceae; genus Phaseolus; species Phaseolus lunatus. Next base: position 16,611,056 of record CM023861.1, on the reverse strand, counting down.
CAAAGTCGAGGGAGGACTTTCTCTCGCCTGCACCTCGCTGTACAAAGTCGAGGGAGGACTTTCTCGTGGGTGCACACTCCCAGGGGGGCGCCAGGCGTGGCTGTCTAAGCGGACACACTGGGCGCGCCCTGCCTGCATTGCCTCATCGCGCGTTCTCCGCACGTCCCGACCGGCAAGGAGCTCTTCTTCTGGAATCATGCGAGGTGCATGCTTAACGCCCTCGCTGGGAACTTGGGTCCCAGCTTAACACGTGTTAGCAAGACCCCGATGACCATGCACCGACCGAGTGCTCACTCCCTACATGCACTGACGGCTGATCGCGGTCTGCATGCGCTGATGGCTGATCGCGCTCTACATCCAAGCGCTTATCTAGGGGCTGATTTGCGGGTGGTGGCCACTCGGTAATTGACCACCGATCACCTGGACTTGCACCTGGGGCAAGGAGAACTTTAAACTGGGAACACTCACACACTTTGTGTACTGAAAATCTTTTATTGGGTGGCATCATTAAAAAGAGTGCCCCCTGATCTGCTCAACTGTTTAATACACTAAGTGTGTGTACAGCGCGATAGCGCATCTACTTTACAACTTAACCAAAGTAGGAAAGAAGCATGTAGCGTCCTGGGTTCTGGGAATAGTCGTTCCGTCCAGTGTCACCAGCCGACAAGCTCCATTCTCCAACGTCTCAAACACTCTGGATGGGGTCTCCTTTAACCGGCGATGACCGCCCTGGCGATGCACACACGTGGGGCGATCATGCCTTCCGCTTCAGCTCTGGGAGCCCCCCCAGTGTAGCCTCTTCCATCACCTCACCTCCCAAACACAGGGAGTTCATGCTGCTGGTCGCCTTCCTGGGACCCCGAAGCGCGATTACCTTGTGTCTTCTGCAGGTAATCGGTCAGGAACCCTGTCTCCACCAACTCAGCAAGCTGACGCCCCAACGCCAGGCAGTTACGGAGTGTATGTCCATAAGCTTGATGGAATTCACACCACTCATCCTTCCTCCCTCCAAGTACCCTTTCGGTTTTCTCTGGCACTTGGAGTCTTGTTGCCACAGCAGGGATGGCGATCAGCTCCGCCAAACTTATCATGAAATCATACCTGGGGGGTGCGTTGCTTGCACGCCCCCTGGTCTGGTCCTTCCTTGGTGCATAAGGGCGAGACCTTCCCTGCTCCTTCCTCCCTTCCTTGATCTCATGCACCCGCGCCTGTTGCTGCTGATTCCCCTGACCTCCACGTGGCTTCGACGGTGCAGCACTTCCTCTCTTCTCAGAGACCTCGGTCTCTGCTACTATGTGTGCCACCGCACGTCGCCGTATCTCGGTGAAGGTGGCAGGGTGGCTCCTGATGAGCGATTCACTGAAAGGACCAGGGAGGACACCTCTCTTGAACGCATGCACCAGCATGTCTTCATCCTTGACGGGAAATCTCACCACCTGCGCCCCAAAGCGATTGAGGTAGTCCCTCAACGGCTCCCCCTGATACTGGCGCACATCAAACAGGTCGAAGGACACTACTGGCGCAGGTCGGTTAATGATGTACTGCTCCGTGAACAGCTTCGCAAACTGATGGAACGAAGTGACGTGGCCCTCTGGCAGGCTCACGAACCACTCCATAGCTACTCCGCTCAGTGTACTCATGAACATCTTGCAGTACACAGCATCTGAACCTCCAGTCAGCATCATCCGAGTGTGGAAGGCTGTCAGGTGTGCTTCTGGATCTTCCACCCCCGTGAACGACGCTTTCAGTCCCACCAGATTGGGAGGCACCACCGTGTTCATGATCTCGGGGGAGAAAGGCATAGGGAATACTCTAGGAGGCGATTGCGGCGTCGACGTCCTCTCTTCAACTGCGCGCTCCTTCTGCGCCTGCAATTCCCTACGCAGCTCTTCATTCATATGGTTCAATTCTTCGTTTCTTCTCTGCGATGCAGTCAGCTCTGCACGCATTTTCTCTTGCTCAGCTCTCGATTCCGCGACGCTATCTTGCAGCGCGCGCATCATCTCCACTGCCTGCGCCATGGTAACAACTCCTTCTTCAGTAGATGGCGCAGGTGAGGTTTGCCTGGTTCTTCTTCTCATCTTCTCAACACTTCGACGTAACTTCAAGAAACCTCGACGAAAAGATCAAGACGCTCCAAGAAACTGCAAGAACCTCAAGAAACTGCGACGTGGATGGGAGCAAAATTCGCACGAGCCCCACGGTGGGCGCCAAATGATCCTGCCGCTTGACTCGAACGTGGAGGATTGCCTCGTCACTCCTTCGTCTAGCCTTCTGCTCTGCAGGAACGCTTCAAGAACCACCACCGGAACTCCAAACGCGGCCTGCAAAACACACAGACGGCGCCTCTGGCGGCCGTTGTAGCTCCGACGCTCAAGTCAGGCAACAGGAACACCAAAACTATCACTGAATCTCTCTGTGAGACTCGTGTGTAACTGTAAACTCTAAAATGTGTAAGCTGTAAGAATCTGTAAAAAAGCTCCCTCAATTTCGTTAAGAGTTTGTATATATACCTGAGTCTTTCTCTCTCCTGACGGTTATTCCTCTTGACACGTGGATAACATCTGGTCATACACGTGTCACCACCTGGAGTACTTGTAGCTGAAACGTTACTTCCACTGTGCCCCTGCGACTAAGTTATCCACACAGGGAGTAGCTTAGTATATAGGCTACTCTGGGCGCAACCTTAACATGGCGAGCTGGTTAACCCTGGGCATTGCAACTCACACTACACATGGTGGCAGATATGCCACTTATCCTCTGTACTTAGACCATACAACAAGTGCTTGCCAAGTCTTCTCAAACACCCGGCGATGTGCTCTTTCGACGACTTGCTGACCACCTGATCTCCTAACCTTAACACACGGCGATCATGTGCAATCTAGGCGATTACTGATCCATACCGGCGATGACCGACTACTCATCCTCAAGGCGATAGGCGATTACTCACCTCAAGGCGATAGGCGATTACTCATCCTCAACGCGATAGGCGATTACTCACCTTAAGGCGATAGGCGATTACTCATCATCACAGGCGAGAGGCGATTACCATTCTGAGTGATCGCCTCCCTGATTCGCCTGCTATCCTCTACCACGTGTTGCCCTGTGAATGGTCCACGTGGTCAACTGCTGCTGATGTCATCGGCTACCAATGACCGACCGGATCAAAACCATATACTACCGTAAAAGGAGAATGGGATGTTGTAGAATTTACTAATCTATTATAAGAAAATTCAATGTGAGGTAGTAAATTCTCCCATACCCTAGGATTCCCAGAAATAAAGCATCTCAACATTTGACCCAAAGTTATGTACGGATTTTGCATGTGTGGCCAAAAGAAATGCTTATGCAATGTATCTAAAGTTTTGGCTACCCCAAAATGTCCCATTAATCCTCCCTCATGTGCTTCTCTAACAAGAGACTGTCTAATAGATCCATGCGTTACACAAAGTCGTTTGCCTTTAAAAAGGAATCCATCTTGTATGAAAAAATCTTTGTAACCACCTTTAGAACACTCTTGATAGATGCTAGAAAAATCAAGGTCGTCATGATAAAGTTCCTTTATGTGATTAAATCCAAGAAATTGAACATCTAAAAGGTTTAACAAGGTATATCTTCTCGAAAGTGCATCGGCAACCACATTTATTTTACCTTGTTTATGTTTGATCACATAAGGAAATTGCTTAATGAATTCCACCCATTTAGCATGCCTCTTATTAAGCTTGCTTTCGCCTTTCAAATATTTAAGAGATTCATGATCACTATGTATCACAAATTCTTTAGGAAAAAGATAGTGTTGCCAATTGTGCAAAAGCTCTAATAAGTGCATATAACTCTTTATCATAAGTGGAATAGTTGAGATGACTTTCTTTCAATTTCTCACTAAAATAAGCTATGGGGTGGCCCTCTTGAAGGAGAACAACCCCAATGCCTATATAGAAGCATCACATTCAATCTCAAATGTTTTAGCAAAGTTAGGAAGGGCTAAGACGGGAGCTTTAGTCAATTTTTCCTTTAAAGTTTCAAAAGCTTTTTGTTGCTCTTCTCCCCACTTAAAAACCACATCCTTCTTTACAATTGCATTGAGTGGTGCGGCAATTGTACTAAAGTCTTTCACAAACCTTCTATAGAAAGAAGCAAGGCCATGAAAGCTTCGTACTTCATTCACATTGGTAGGTGTTGGCCAATGTTGAATTGCTACAACCTTTTGTTAATCTACATGCACCCCTTTATAACTTACAACAAACCCTAGGAATTCTATATGATCAAGCCCAAACATACATTTAGGAAGGTTAGCATACAAATGTTCCTTCCTAAGGGTTTCAAGAACTTCCCTAACATGCAACTCATGTTGTTCCAAGGAGAACCTATATATGAGGATATCATCAAAATAAACTACAACAAACTTGCCAATGAATGCTCTTAAGACATGATGCATAAGTCACATGAAGATACTAGGAGCATTAGTCAAGCCAAATTTGGTCTTAAAAGCGGTTTTCCATTCATCTCCTTTTTTAATTCGAATTTGATTATAGCCGCATTTGAGATCAATCTTGGTAAATATTTTTGACCCATACAATTCATCCAACAAGTCATCTAGCCTAGGAATGGGATGCGTATATTTGATGGTCATGTTGTTTATGGCCCTACAATCCGTACACATCCTCCATGACCCATCTTTTTTAGGGACAAGTATCACAAGCATAGCACATGGGCTCATACTGTCTTGCACCCACCCCTTAGCAAGTAATTCCTCTACTTGTTGTTGGATTTCTTTTGTTTCGGTTGGGTTGGTGCTATAAGTTAGACGATTTGATAAGGAAGCCCCAGTTATAAAATCAATTTGGTGTTCAATGCCTTTTAGAGGTGGTAAGCCTTTAGGAGACATGTTGTATGGAAAATATTTTCTCTTTGGCTTTCATCAAAAGGTTTTAAAACTTGACCAAGCATTCGTCTCACTACTAACAAGTCACCTTCAAGTGGACTCTCACTTTCATACTCACTATGTGATCTAGGCGGTGTGGAATGTCTAGAATAATCCGAATCATGCTCACTAACTACTACCCCATCATGCATCATCATATTTCTTTTAGAAGGGCAATTAGAAGCTATGTGACCATATCCTAAGCATTTAAAACATTTCTTACTAGACAATTTGGTTGGAGATTTATTATTAGAAGTGGAAGGATTTGAATCTTTAGGTTTGAAAGATGAATCTTTAGAAGGGAATTTTGAAAAAGACTTTTTTTATTTTTTCAAGAATTGTTGTAGTAGCCATCATTATGAGTATTTTTTAAAGCAATTTTCTTTGCAAGTTGGGTTTCAACCTTGATGGTAAGGTGAACCAAATTTTCTAAACAAGAGTACTCATGAAGTTCTACAACATCTTGAATGTCCCTTCTAAGACCACTCACAAATCTAGCCATCTTAGCTTCCTCACTTTCATGCATATCTACTTTAAGCATAAGCGTTTCTAACTCTTTGAAATAAGCATCCACACTTAGCATGCCTTGGTGAAGCCTTTGGAGCTTCAACAATAGGTCTTTCCTAAAGTGTGGTGGAACAAATTTAGTGCACATACACTCTTTCAAATTGTTCCAAGAAACCACGAGAGGTCTCTTGTTTAGCCCAATGTCCATAAGAGTTTTATGCCACCATTGCATGGCATAGTCTAAAAATTCTAAAGAAGCTAGTTTTACCCTTTGGTCTTCTTGGACTTCATGTACATGAAAGATTTGTTCAACCTTTGCTTCCCACCCCAAATATACATTTGGATCACCCTCACCACTAAAACTAGGTAATTTTACAAAAGGCATATAAGGTTTTGCCTCATGGTGCCTCCTTTCTCTATGATAGTGATGGTGTTGGTGTCTTCTCCATTCGGTTTCTTCTTCATGGCCGAATGAGTTGGATGAACTTCTTGAAGAACTCCTCTATGAATGACGCCTTCCATGATTAGAATGGCTGGACTTATCATGATGTACTTCAAGCTTTTGCAATCTTTCTTCCAAATGTCTTATAGCTTCATCCTTTAGTGCAAGTCACCTTTTGGCTTCTTTTAATTCACCAAGAATGAAAGCTTTTTGTGGAGAGTGTGGTTTGGAAGATTCACCACTTGAATAATGAGCCATTTTCAAAACAAGAAAGCAAACACAAATATCAAACAATTAAAGAAAACAATGTTAGAAAACAAGTGAAATAATGGTGCGGTTTAGGTAAAAATAAAAGGCACTCAAATCACTCCAAGAATTTATACTTTCCTCAACTAAGCTTCTCTTGTGGAATGGAGTAACCTCAAGTGAAAGATGCCAAAGCACTCAACCAAAAATAACCACCACAAAACTTGAAGAACAATAAAAGACAAGCAAGAAAAGGTACAAAACAAGAAAAGGTATTGCAAAAGGAATACAAGATATATGACAAAACTTAAGGAATGAAAGACAAACAAGAAAAGGCACAAAAATAAGACTCAAAGAATACTCACTAAACTGTATAATCAAGAAAGAAAGTAAAACTCACGAACTTGTCAAAGTAAAAGGATCAAAAGTTGCACAATATAGACAACAATTTGCCAATCACTATGAATCCAACTTTGATATAGAAATTAAGGTGCAAAAGGATGAATAGATGCAAATACCAAAATGTTTTGGATGTTTTAAAAATAGAATGGGTTCTGTTTTCCCCTGTTTCGGTTCTGTTTTTAATTTTTTTATTAATATAATATGGAACTTAAGTAGTGAAAGAACCATAATATGCATCATATGAAAGTTGAAGCATCAATTTGCACAAAAATTTTATGATGGATTCAAGACAATTGAACACTTGAAATCAAATGTTTGGAACCTCTAATCAACAAGTACTAAAACAAATTCAAGAGAAACACAAACTTTCAAAATCAAAAGCAAGCAAGTATAAGCAAGATTAGGACACCTAGAACACTATGGACATAAAACTCAAACCAAAAGGGAAGATCAATGAAAAGTGATCCGGTCGGTCATCGGTATCCGATGACGTCAGCAACAGATGACCACGTGGGCCAGTCACAGAGTAACGCGTGGCATGAGATAGCAGATGAACCAGGGTGGAGATCGTTCAAGAATGGCGATCAGTGGTCAGCTACCGAGTGACCACCACCAGAAGATCGGTTCCTACTTGAGCGCCTGGAAGCAGAGCGCGAAAAGTGATGAAGCACCGATCAGTCATCGGTGCATATAGAGTGATCAGTCATCGGTGCATACAGAGTGATCAGTCATCAGTGCATGCAGAGTGATCAGTCATCGGTGCATGCAGAGTGATCAGTCGTCGGGGGTTCCTTGCCAACACGTGTTAAACTGGGACCCAGGCTCTCAGCGAGAACGTTACTCAAGGACCTCGCCTGTTTCCATAAGCAGAGCACGACAACGTGAAGAAGCGCCATCGGACATTGCCCAGGATGAGAGATACCTCAGTCATCGACCGCGCGATGTGAACAACGCGACCAAAGATCAGTAAAGCGCCTAGAGGCAGGGAGTGGCCTTAGTCGTGAGACGACCATGCATGAAGATGAGAAGACGCAGTTAGGTGCAGAATCCTGCTGGGACAAGAACCCATCGAGGTTAGAGTCTCCCAGTGGGGTTGCATGCCTGCCACGTGGACCGTGAAGATGTTCCCAGAGAATAGGTAGGGCAGATAGGCACAGAAATCGAGGGGTACAGAGGTACCCACACAACCTCCCCTGTCAGACTTTGCACTCGAGTGAAGAAGGCCGGCACGCAAGGTAGCCCTAGGGAGTAGAAACGGTGGTGCAGAGTAATCAAGTGGCCCTAGAGGTAGCCAGTAGGGGCGACGCGGGTTTATATGAGGAAGAAAAACACCAAACCAGGTATGCAATCTTTGCCACACAATACACAACACAAAACCAAGAACACTCAGTTTTCGAATCAAAGAGGACTGAGGGCACACACACGGGTCTCACACAGAGAGATCCGAGAGAGAGTTTTGGTGTTCCCATTGCCTGACTTGAGCGTCGGAGCTACAACGGCCGCTAGAGGCGCCGTCTGTGTGTTTTGCAGGCATCGTTTGGGGTTCCGTCGAAGGTTCCTGGAGTCTCCTTGTAGAACGCGCAGCAGTTAGAAGGCTAGGCGAAGGAGTGACGAGGCATTTTCCCCACGCTCGAGTCCGCGCGAGATCATTTGGTGCCCACCGTCGGGCACAAAGTAAAACGAAGCCCCCATACACAAGAACGAGAGTAGAAGAACCAGACAAACGGTACCTGCGCCATCTGCTGAAGAAGGAGCTGTTACCATGGCGCAGGTTATGGAGATGATGCATGCGTTGCAAGAGAATGTCGCGGCATCGAGAGCTGAGCAAGAGAAGATGCATGCAGAGCTGACTGCATCGCACAGCAGAAATGAAGAGCTGAACCGCGTGAACGAGGAGTTGCGTAGGGAATTGCAGGCGCAGAATGAGCGCGTATTCGAAGATAGAACGTCGATGCCGTCGTTGCCCCCTAGAGCATTTCCTATGCCTTTCTCCCCCGAGATCATGAACACGGTGGTGCCTCCCAACCTGGTGGGAGTGAAGGCGTCATTCACGTGGGTGGAAGACCCAAAAGCACATTTGACAGCCTTCCACACTCAGATGATGCTGTCTGGAGGTTCAGACGCTGTGTACTGCAAAATGTTTATGAGCACGCTGAGCGGAGTAGCTATGGAGTGGTTCGTGAGCCTGCCGGAGGGCCACATCACCTCTTTCCACCAGTTCTCAAAGCTGTTCACGGAGCAGTACATCGTCAACAGAGCGCCACCAGTGGTGTCTTACGATTTGTTCGACGTGCGCCAGTACCAGGGGGAGTCGCTGAAGGACTTCCTCAACCGTTTCGCTGCGCAGGTGGTGAGATTGCCCAGCAAGGACGAGAACATGTTAGTGCACGCGTTCAAGAAAGGCGTGCTGCCTGGTCCTTTCAGTGAATCCCTCATCAGGAGCCACCCTGCCACCTTTGCTGAGATGCGGCGACGCGCGGTGGCGCACATTGTAGCAGAGGCAGAGGCCTCTGAGAAGAGAGGCAGCACTGCGCCGACGAAGCCGCGCGGAGGTCAGGGGAAGCTGCAGCAGCAGGCGCGGGTGTATGAGACCAGGGAGGAGAGGAAGGCGCAGGGAAGGCGTCATCTGTATGCACCCAGGAAGGACCAGCCCAGGGGGCGTGCAAGGGAGAATAACACACCCCCTAGGTATGATTTCGTGATAGAGTTGGCAGAGCTGATCGCCATCCCTGCCGTGGCTGCGAGACTCCAAGTACCAGAGTAAACTGACAAGGTACTTGGAGGGAGGAAATACGAGTGGTGTGAGTTCCATCAGGCGTATGGACACACGCTCCACACATGCCTGGCGTTGGGGCGTCAACTTGCTGAGTTGGTAAAGACAGGTTTCCTGACCGATTACCTGAGGGAGGCGCAAGGTGATCGCGCTTCGGGGTCCCAGGCAGGTGATCAGCAGCATGAAATCCCTGTGCACGGGGAAATCAGGTGATGGAAGATGCTACACTGGGGGGGCTCCCAGGTAGCTCAGGAGGAAGCAGAGGCAGAGTCTTTAAGCTCGGCGATAGAAAGTTGCAAAGAGAAAGGCGAAAAGTTCAGTTCTTTAGCTGTTGACTTTGTATATCCGCCAGTCGATCCCAAGACCTGGATGAACGAGGGTTACACTTCTGTGAACCTCGCCAGACCCCAGATAGTGTGGGATTTCTGCACGTTTGCAGGAGAAAGAGGGATTGGAGAAGCACTTGAAATCATGAGCTTCCCGCACAAGTTCGAGGAAGTCCAGTCAGTTCGCTTTGTGTAAGGACCTGTAAAATTAAAGTGGAATAAAAAGGAATATATTTTAAATGAATTCTAAGTATGTTTTTATTTAAAATAAAAAGGAAGGAAAGTGTAGTTTAGAAGACTATAAGATCGCCTGTCGCTTACTACACATGATCGCCAGGCGCGAGAGGCATGCGGACATCGCCAGGGCACGAGGCATGTGGACGTCGCCAGGGCGCGCGAGGCATACGGGCAACGCCGGGGCGCGAGGCATGTGGGCAACGCTGGGGCGCGAGAAGCATGCGGGCGTCGCCGGGGCGCGAGGCATGCAGGCATCGCCAGGGCGCGAGAGGCATGCGGGCGTCGCCAGGGTTAGACATCGGTCGTCTCCCAGAGAGAGACATCGGTCGTCCTCCAGTATGAGACCTCAGTGGATAGTCATCGCGCGAGCGGTCATCGGTGGAAGGTTATCGCGCGATGTCGAGTTTCACACAGATGAGGTGGGACCCAGACTCCCAGCATGACACGTCCTGCACGCGCTCCACGTGGACAAAAAGGGTGGTTCAAAATAGTGAAATCAGAAAGTTGGCATGCGCAAGAGACACTCGCGGTCGTACTGTTCAGGGAAGTGGTTGGCATGCACAAGAAGACAACCGTGGCCGTACTGTTCAGTGAAACATACACTCTGGCTTTCTTGCAGAGGGGGTGGTGGCAGCAGCATGCGTGGACAAGTAGGCTTGGATTCAAAAACCCACTGCGAGGAGGCAAAGAACGTTACAGAGACTCAAGAGTGAAAGAGTGAGTGCATCTTCATCCCTCCCTTTTCTCTCCTTCGTGCGGCGATTCAGACAACCTCAAGCACCAGTGCAACCAGCGACGACTGCTCTTAGAGCACTTGGGAGGTTCTCTGCAAGTTCTCCAGACCGGGACACTAAAACAGAGTGAAAGCATCTTAAAGCTTTGTTGGGTTTCGGAGCTCTTAGAGTTTTGTGCTAGTCCAGGTAAGGGAAGCTAGCTTTATTTTCCAACGAAAAACCTTATAATAGATGTTTGAGATGATGGGGCGACGTGGTCGCCGGTTTTCAACTTTTATTGCATAAATCTCTGTTTTTGAACAAGATCGCCGGTTTTGGCGTTGTTTTTCAAACTCCCCTGTTTTTGGTGTTGTTTGAAACTGTTTGAGATTTAAATGTGATATTCGAAAATCTGAACCTTGGCATGAGTTTTTCTGTGACTGGAATCGTTCATTAAATGTTGTATGAAGTGTTGAATGTTGTGATTGTGAGATCAAGGCATAGTGTTTTCAGGAAAGAAAATACCGTGTAAGATCGTGTAGGATGTGCATTGATCGGTGATTCTATAATGAGATATCCTGACTCTGCTGAGATAACGGAATCACATAGAGGAAGTTATTCAGTTGGTGAGAGTCGAAGGAGGTTCATATGAATGGGTGAGTCGTGTGAAAAAGAACGAGCTCGACCTGTTATATGGATCAACCCTGTCATACTGTGAGAGTGATGAATTGAGATCGAGATTGTGTTGATGCGCATAGCTGTGGAAACATTACAGCAGTTTAGTATGACAGGTGCAGATCTCTGAGTCTAGTCAATGCACGAGTCTTCCGGAAGTAGTGTCAAGTGTCTTGTGTGATGAGTCAGTGGAAGTCTGACGTGAGAAATGAGAAACATTGAATTGATAGACACTTGATGCATTATGTGAAATAGAACGACTCTTGAGAATATTGTGAAATGTGTGATTACTTGGTGGTCATGTGAAGGGAACGAGAAAATTGATAGTCTTTACGTGGGTGTCTTTAATTTGTTTCATCTTGATTTTAAAGTTTCATATCTAACTCTTTTTCAAATGTCTAGCTTACCCTGTGATTTCTGGTGTTGTGTTTGGCTTTTCTTAAACCTGTGATGATCGTGTATAATTTACACGGGAGCAGATGATGTTGTAGGAAGGAGAGCCCCTCTGTGAGTGGTCGCCGGAAGGAGATCGCCTGTTCCTTTTTCTGTTAGGCGATCACCCTTCTTCTGTTTTCTGATAGGAGATCGCCGTTCTCTGATAGGAGATCGCCTTTTGCTGTTAGGAGATCGCCTGTCTTTCTATTTTAATGTAATTTTGTTTATGTTTTTGGAAAATTGACCGAATTTGTATTAAACTCCCTGTGAGGAGAAACTTCATTACATATATATAATTTTATTCACTTCAATCTATTTGTTACCTTTATTTTCATTATATAAATATGAATAGTATTTTTGGCGGGATGTTACATTAATGGTATCAGAGCAGTTCGTCCTTAGGATGACCTGAGGGCTGTGGATCCATTGTGTTTCTTCTGCCCATAAAATTTATTTGAGTTTTAAATAACAACTATAGTGAAAGGCTTTCAAACGTTTTTGTATTGAAATTTTGTGTGTGCTTTAGTGAATATGTGCCCTAACTGAAAATCTTAGTATTAAGAATGAGAGGGTCTTGATAAAGTGGTGAGGGTGCACACTCATAACTGGATCGAGATGATTCTCAATCTTAATTCCAAAGGTTTGATGTTTAGCATACATTGAATTCTGGTGTGATTTATTTCATTTTATTGAGTGTTTTTGTAATTGACTGAAAGTGGTTGTTTGGATTGATGGTTGTATACCAGTAGCTGTTCTGGTATTTTGCTTGAGATTATAAGTATTATGATTCTGTTGATGAACTCAAATTCTTAATGACTTTGAGATGCTGACCTTTGTAAGGTCTAGATGTTACCTCCTGAATGAATTGATTTCTTATCGATCTCATTCTTGTAGTTGTAGGGAATATAGAAACCCATAGTTTCAAAATCTGAAACGAAGAAGATGGCACGTAGACCTTCTACCCCTCCCCAACCTTCTTCGGAGATGAGCCAGATTGCCAAGGCTATCGAGATGATGGCAACTGCCATCCAACAACAGAATGCGGCGATGGCTCAGAACCATCAAGCTACAATGCACCACTGGGAAACTGCTCGGTCTGCTGAAACAAATTCCCACGTCGGTCAGCCTCAAGAACAGATGGGACTGACCGAGTTCATGAGGCACAACCCACCCAAGTTCAGTGGGAATGCTACCCCTGATCAGGCAGATCAGTGGGTCAGGGAATTGGAGAAAATCTTTAGGGTGACCTCCTGCCCTGAAGAGAAGAAGTTGGTGTTCGCCACCTTTTTGCTATCTGGAGAAGCCGAGTTCTGGTGGATGGGAGCTCAGCAGATGATGGAAGCCAGAGCTGAAGTGTTAGACTGGGAGAGCTTCAGGGTGAGGTTCTTGGAGAAATACTTCCCAGATAGTGCAAAGTTTGCGAAGGAAGCAGAATTCCTCAGATTGGAGCAGGGGGAGATGTCTGTGAACGCCTATGCTGCTCGGTTTGAGTACCTCGCCCGATTCTATACTCAGGCGACCTCCGAGGCTTGGAGGTGTAGGAAGTTCGAAGAGGGACTGAAGCATGGGCTGAAGAGGACCATAGCCCCGATGTGCATCAGGGAATTTCACGCCTTGGTAGAAAAGGCGAAGATGGTGGAGACCCTGGAAAAGGGTGATTCTCGGGTGATCAGGTCACACCCAGGGAGTTCTTCCAGTGGGAAGGCTAAGGTGCAGCACCCACAAAGCAAGCCCTATGCGAGACCTCCACCACATCGGGCGGGAACAACGCCATCCCAGTTTCAGCAGCAACAGCCTTGGAAACCCAAGTGTTTCCATTGTGGTGGACCACACACGCCCAATGCGTGCCCCAAGAAGACTTCGGAGAGAAGATGTTTTGCCTGCCTAAGGACGGGACACGTTGCTAGAGAGTGCCCTAACAGGAATGGGGCGACTCAACCCAGTGGTTCTCAGCAGTTGAGGAACGAAGGCAGCAGACCTCAGGCAACAGGGAGAGTGTTTGCCATGTCAGGAGCAGAAGCATCATAGTCAGGTAACCTCGTGCAAGGTGTTTGTTTTATAGTTGGTAGAGGTGTAAAAGCTTTGTTTGATTCTGGAGCGACACACTCCTTTGTGTCAAGCCTGTGTGTAGCCGAGTTGGGCCTTCTAGTGAAGGAGTTACCTTTCGAACTGTTGGTTTCTACACCTGCGTCAGGACAGGTGTTGACCTCTACAGTTTGCCCCGAATGTCCAGTGATAGTAGAGGGACGCAGATTCAAAGTGAACTTGATCTGCCTACCTCTTCAGGACCTGGATGTTATCCTAGGTATGGATTGGCTAGCTGCCAATCACGTTCTCATAGACTGCGGTAGTCAGAAGATAGCGTTTCCAGACCTCCAAGAGTCAGACGTGATATCTGCTCAGCGAGGGCGGTCGGTGTTGGAAGAAGGGGCGAGGTGCTTCAGGATCCTAGCTCGGTTGGAGGTGAAGAATGAAGGGGACGTAAGCAGGATACATGTGGTGAAAGATTTCACGGATGTATTTCCAGAAGAAGTACCTGGGTTACCCCCTAAGAGAGAAGTGGAATTCTCCATTGATTTGGTACCTGGAGTTGGACCGGTGTCAATGGCACCTTACAGGATGGCACCTTACAGGATGGCACCAGCCGAGTTGGTAGAATTAAAGAAGCAAGTGGAAGAATTGTTAGAGAAACAATTCATCAGACCCAGTGTATCTCCATGGGGGGCTCCAGTGCTCCTAGTTAAGAAGAAGGATGGAGGGTCTCGGCTGTGTATAGATTACAGGCAGTTGAACAAGTTGACCATCAAGAACAAGTACCCCCTACCTAGGATTGATGATTTGATGGATCAAATACATGGGGCCTCGGTGTTCTCCAAGATTGACCTGAGATCGGGGTACCACCAAATTTTGGTAAAAGCTGAAGATGTTCAAAAGACAGCTTTTAGGTCTCGATATGGGCACTATGAGTATGTGGTGATGCCGTTTGGAGTCACAAATGCTCCAGCTCTGTTCATGGACTACATGAATAGGATTTTTCGCCCTTTCTTGGATAAGTTTGTGGTAGTCTTCATAGACGACATACTCATTTATTCAAAGACCGAGGAAGAGCATGAAGAACATCTGAAGACAGTATTGGAGATCCTGAGGGAGAAGCAACTCTATGCCAAGTTCTCTAAGTGTGAGTTCTGGCTGAAGGAAGTCAACTTCTTAGGACACATGATATCTGCCCAGGGGATCTCGGTGGATCCAGCCAAAGTGGAGGCAGTGCTTCAATGGGAACGTCCTAAGACAGTTACTGAGATAAGGAGCTTTGTGGGTTTAGCTGGCTACTATCGGAGGTTTATTGAGGATTTTTCCAAGGTAGTAGCTCCTTTAACACAGCTGACCCGCAAGGATCAACCTTTTGCTTGGACCGACCGATGTGAGCAGAGCTTCATGGAACTAAAGGAAAGGTTGACTAGTGCTCCAGTGCTGGTGATCCCAGAGGTAGGAAGACCTTTCGATGTCTACTGTGATGCCTCACATCAGGGTTTGGGATGTGTTTTGATGCAAGAGAAAAGAGTGGTTGCATATGCTTCAAGGCAACTCAAGGTTCATGAGAGAAACTATCCTACTCATGATTTGGAGTTGGCGGCGGTGGTGTTTGCCTTGAAGATTTGGAGGCACTATTTATATGGAGCTCGGTTCCAGGTGTTCAGTGACCATAAGAGCCTGAAATACCTGTTCGATCAGAAAGAACTAAACATGAGACAAAGAAGGTGGATGGAGTTTCTAAAGGACTACGATTTTCAACTCATGTATCATCCAGGGAAGGCCAATGTAGTGGCAGATGCTTTGAGTAGAAAATCAATACAAGTGGCCACCATGATGATGGAAGAGCAGAAACTGATCGAGCAGTTCAGAGACTTAAACCTTGGGGTAGAGTTTCATGTGAATCACATTAGTTGTAGTAAGCTGGCTATAACTAATGACTTCCTTGGAGCAATAAAGGATAAGCAGTTGGAAGACCCTAGTCTGAAGCGTACTGTGGAGTCACTAGGGACCGACCAGGCTAGAGACTTTGTGACGGGCGATGATGGGATCTTGAGATTTAATGGCAGAATTTGCATACCTGCAAATGAAGAGTTGAAGAAGATGATCCTAGAGGAAGGTCACAAGGGTCGCCTTAGCCTACATCCAGGTATGAACAAGATGTACCATGACTTGAAGGAGTCATTTTGGTGGTCGAGCATGAAGAGAGACATCGCCCAGTATGTTACCACCTGCTTAACATGTCAGAAGGCGAAGATAGAACATCAAAGACCTGGCGGGTTGTTACATCCATTGGATATCCCTGAGTGGAAATGGGACAGCATCGCCATGGATTTTGTCACCCATTTACCCAGATCGGTAAAGGGTCATGATGCAATCTGGGTCATCACTGATCGGCTGACGAAGAGTGCCCACTTTCTCCCAGTGAATATGAGGATGCCCATGGCCAAGTTGGCACAGCTGTACATCAAAGAAATAGTGAGGTTGCATGGAGTGCCTTCCAGCATGGTTTCAGATAGAGATCCCAGGTTCACTTCACGGTTTTGGTAGACTTTACAAGATTTCCTGGGAACTAAGTTGAGGATGAGCTCTGCATATCATCCCCAAACAGATGGACAGTTAGAGAGAACGATCCAATCCTTGGAAGATCTGCTGAGGACATGTGTCTTGGATCAATTAGGAAGTTGGGATGAGGTGTTGCCGCTGGTGGAGTTTACCTATAATAACAGTTATCACGCTAGCATAGGGATAGCGCCATACGAAGCCTTGTATGGAAGGAAATGCAGAACTCCATTGTGCTGGTACCAGGAAGGCGAAACAGTATTGGTTGGACCAGAGTTGATTCAGCAGACGACCGAGAAGGTGAAACAGATACAAGGCAGAATGAGAGCTTCTCAAAGTAGGCAGAAATCCTATGCAGATCAGAGGAGAAAGCCTTTGGAGTTTGCTGCTGGAGATCACGTGTTCATGAGAGTGACACCAACCAAGGGTGTAGGACGGGCGATCAGATCAAAGAAGTTGTCCCCTAAGTTCGTGGGACCATATCAGATCTTAAGAAGGATTGGTCCAGTGGCTTATGAGATCGCCCTACCTCCCCATTTAGCGAATCTGCACAACGTCTTTCACGTATCACAGCTGAGGAAGTACATGGCAGACCCTAGTCATGTGCTGGAAGTGGACGATGTGCAGATCAAGGATGACTTGTCCTTTGAAGCGAAACAAGTCAGGATTGACGATCGGCAAAGTAAACAGCTCAGAGACAAGACCATCAACATGGTGAGAGTGGTGTGGGATGAGAGATCGGGTGATTCAACTTGGGAGTTAGAAGAACCCATGAGAGAAGCCTATCCATACCTCTTTTCCTTGTAATTCAATTTTCGAGGACGAAAATTTTTTCTTGTTGGGGAGAATGTAAGGACCTGTAAAATTAAAGTGGAATAAAAAGGAATATATTTTAAATGAATTCTAAGTATGTTTTTATTTAAAATAAAAAGGAAGGAAAGTGTAGTTTAGAAGACTATAAGATCACCTGTCGCCTACTACACATGATCGCCAGGCGCGAGAGGCATGCGGACATCGCCAGGGCGCGAGGCATGTGGACGTCGCCAGGGCGCGCGAGGCATGCGGGCAACGCCGGGGCGCGAGGCATGCGGGCAACGCTGGGGCGCGAGAAGCATGCGGGCGTCGCCGGGGCGCGAGGCATGCAGGCATCGCCAAGGCGCGAGAGGCATGCGGGCGTCGCCAGGGTTAGACATCGGTCGTCTCCCAGAGAGAGACATCGGTCGTCCTCCAGTATGAGACCTCAGTGGATAGTCATCGCGCGAGCGGTCATCGGTGGAAGGTTATCGCGCGATGTCGAGTTTCACACAGATGAGGTGGGACCCAGACTCCCAGCATGACACGTCCTGCACGCGCGCCACGTGGACAAAAAGGGTGGTTCAAAATAGTGACATCAGAAAGTTGGCATGCGCAAGAGACACTCGCGGTCGTACTGTTCAGGGAAGTGGTTGGCATGCACAAGAAGACAACCGTGGCCGTACTGTTCAGTGAAACATACACTCTGGCTTTCTTGCAGAGGGGGTGGTGGCAGCAGCATGCGTGGACAAGTAGGCTTGGATTCAAAAACCCACTACGAGGAGGCAAAGAACGTTACAGAGACTCAAGAGTGAAAGAGTGAGTGCATCTTCATCCCTCCCTTTTCTCTCCTTCGTGCAGCGATTCAGACAACCTCAAGCACCAGTGCAACCAGCAACGACTGCCCTTAGAGCACTTGGGAGGTTCTCTGCAAGTTCTCCAGACCGGGACACTAAAACAGAGTGAAAGCATCTTAAAGCTTTGTTGGGTTTCAGAGCTCTTAGAGTTTTGCGCTAGTCCAGGTAAGGGAAGCTAGCTTTATTTTCCAACGAAAAACCTTATAATAGATGTTTGAGATGATGGGGCGACGTGGTCGCCGGTTTTCAACTTTTATTGCATAAATCTCTGTTTTTGAACGAGATCGCCGGTTTTGGCGTTGTTTTTCAAACTCCCCTGTTTTTGGTGTTGTTTGAAAATGTTTGAGATTTAAATGT
Source organism: Phaseolus lunatus (assembly GCA_013389735.1). Classification (NCBI taxonomy): domain Eukaryota; kingdom Viridiplantae; phylum Streptophyta; class Magnoliopsida; order Fabales; family Fabaceae; genus Phaseolus; species Phaseolus lunatus. The sequence goes on along the minus strand of CM023861.1, from coordinate 16,592,777 downwards.
GATATTCGAAAATCTGAACCTTGGCATGAGTTTTTCTGTGACTGGAATCGTTCATTAAATGTTGTATGAAGTGTTGAATGTTGTGAATGTGAGATCAAGGCATAGTGTTTTCAAGAAAGAAAATACCGTGTAAGATCGTGTATGATGTGCATTGATCGGTGATTCTATAATGAGATATCCTGACTCTGCTGAGATAACGGAATCACATAGAGGAAGTTATTCAGTTGGTGAGAGTCGAAGGAGGTTCATATGAATGGGTGAGTCGTGTGAAAAAGAACGAGCTCGGCCTGTTATATGAATCAACCCTGTCATACTGTGAGAGTGATGAATTGAGATCGAGATTGTGTTGATGCGCATAACTGTGGAAACATTACAGCAGTTTAGTATGACAGGTGCAGATCTCTGAGTCTAGTCAATGCACGAGTCTTCCGGAAGTAGTGTCAAGTGTCTTGTGTGATGAGTCAGTGGAAGTCTGACGTGAGAAATGAGAAACATTGAATTGATAGACACTTGATGCATTATGTGAAATAGAACGACTCTTGAGAATATTGTGAAATGTGTGATTACTTGGTGGTCATGTGAAGGGAACGAGAAAATTGATAGTCTTTACGTGGGTGTCTTTAATTTGTTTCATCTTGATTTTAAAGTTTCATATCTAACTCTTTTTCAAATGTCTAGCTTACCCTGTGATTTCTGGTGTTGTGTTTGGCTTTTCTTAAACCTGTGATGATCGTCTATAATTTACACGGGAGCAGATGATGTTGCAGGAAGTAGAGCCCCTCTGTGAGTGGTCGCCGGAAGGAGATCGCCTGTTCCTTTTTCTGTTAGGCGATCACCCTTCTTCTATTTTCTGATAGGAGATCGCCGTTCTCTGATAGGAGATCGCCTTTTGCTGTTAGGAGATCGCCTGTCTTTCTATTTTAATGTAATTTTGTTTACGTTTTTGGAAAATTGACCGAATTTGTATTAAACTCCCTGTGAGGAGAAACTTCATTACATATATATAATTTTATTCACTTCAATCTATTTGTTACCTTTATTTTCATTATATAAATATGAATAGTATTTTTGGCGGGATGTTACACTTTGACACACCTCGCGATGGTGTAACGAAGGAGAAGCAACGAGCTTATGGAGAGCTTGGGAGGTGTAACATCCCGCCAAATCCTTTTCATAATTATAAAATGAAACAAAGGTAAAACAATAATATTGAAGTGAACATATGTGTGTATATATATATATATATATATATATATATATATATATATATATATATATATATATATATATATATAATGAAATTTCTCCTCACAGGGAGTTTAATACATAATCGGTCAATTTTCCAAAACTTAAACAAAATACAACAACATAGAAAAACAGGCGATCTCCTAATAGAAAAGGGCGATCTCCTATCAGGAAAAAGGCAATCTTCTATCAGAAAACAGAAAAAGGGTGATCGCCTAACAGAAACAGAAACAGGCGATCTCCTTCCGGCGACCACTCACTGAGGAGCTCTACTTCCTGCAACATCATCTGCTCCCGTGTAAATTATACACGATCATCACAGGTTTAAGAAAAAGCCAAACACAACACCAAAAACACAGGGTAAGCTAGATATTTGAAAGAGAATTTAGATATGAAACTTTAAAATCAAGATAAAACAAATTTTAAGATACCCACGTAAAAACCATCAACTTTCTCATTCCCTTCACATGACCATCAAGTAATCACATATTACACAATTCCTCAAGAGTCGTTCAATTCACATAATTCATCAAGTATCTATCAATTCAATGTTTCTCATTTCTCACGTCAGACTTCCACTGACTCATCACACAAGACACTTGACACTACTTCCGGAAGACTCGTGCATTGACTAGACTCAGAGATCTGCACCTGTCATACTACACTGCTGTAAAGTTTCCACAGCTATGCGCATCAACATAATCTCGATCTCAATCTCATCACTTTCACAGTATGACAGGGTGAATCCACACAACAGGTCAAGTAGTTATCTTTCAAACACTTACCCATACGTATGAACCTCCATCGACTCTCAACGCCTGAATAACTTCATCTATATGAATTCATTATCTCAGGAGAGTCAGGATATCTCATTATAGAAATCACCAATCAATGCACATCCTACACGATCTTACACGATATTTTCTTTCCTGAAAATACTATGCCTTGATCCCACATTCACAACATTCAACACATCATATAACACTTAATTGAATGATTCCAATCACAACAACAATCATTCCCTGGTTCAGATTTTCGAATATCACATTTAAATCTCAAACAGTTTCAAACAACACAAAAACAGGGGAGTTCGAAAAACAACGCCAAAACCGGCGATCTCGTCCAAAAACAGGGGATTATACAATAACAGTTGAAAACCGGCGACCACGTCGCCCCATCATCTCAATCATCGAATATAAGGTTTTCGTTGGAAATAAGGCTAGCTTCCCTTACCTGAGCTTGCGCAAAACACCAAGAGCTCCAAAACCCACCGAAGCTTAAAGATGCCTTAGCTCTGTTTTAGCGTCTGGTTTGGAGAACTTGCAGAGAACCTCCCAGGTGCTCCAAGGGCAGTCGTCGCTCGTTGTACTGGTGCTTGAGGATGCCTAAATCACAGCGTGTAGGAAAGGAAAGAGAAGGATGAAGGTGAGCTCACTCTGTCACTCTTGAACCACTGCAACGTTCTTTGCCTCTCCGAAGTGGGTTTTTGAATCTAAACCAACTTGTCCGCAAAAGCCGCTGCCACCACCCACTCTGCAGGGAAGTTTGCGTGTACGCTTCCCTGAACAGTACGACTACGCGTGCCTCTGCGCAGGCCAACACTCTGATGTCACTATTCTGAACCACCCTTTTTGCCTACGTGTCGCGCGTGCAGTACGTCTCATGCTGAGAACCTGGGTCCCACCTTATCTGTGTGAAACTCGACATCGCGCGATAACCTTCCACCGATGACCTCTCGCGCGGTGACTATCCACCGATGTCTCATCCTGGCGGACGACCGATGTCTCTCCCTGGGAGACGACCGACGTCTCGCCCTGGCGATGACCGCATGCCTCGCGCCCTGGCGATGCCCGCAATGCCTCGCGCCCTCGCGATGCCCGCATGTCTCTCATACCGGCGATGACTGATGTGCCTCATCCCGGTGATGACTGATTCCTCTTCCTGACGGACGACTGATTCCTCATCCTGGCAGACAACCGATGTCTCACCCTGGAGGACCACCGATGTCTCACCCTGGCAGACAACCGATGTCTCACCCTGGAGGACCACCGATGTCTCACCCTGGCAGACCACCGATGTGTCTCCTATCCTGGTTGATGACCTATGTTCCTCTCATCCTGTTGGCGATCTCTTATCGCCCTTGTGTGTGACGAGAACATATCGCCTTACTCTGCTCACCGATGTCACATCGTCACACCTTGCTGAAGGTTCTTCATCCCACTATGTTACGTCCAAGGTATCACCTCCACATGGCTTAGTGACGTCGGTAGCTTCACATTTCCAAGAGTAGATCAGCACTACTCCTCGTGCGCCCATGCATGCAACACTAAGGACGATTTCTTATGCTCAAGCATAGAGCTTCGCATGCCCAGCGTATCTAAGGCTTAACCCACACCTTGATACGCGTGGTTTTTGGAACCCACTATGGTTAATCCAGCATCTTGACCACATACTACGTGCACTCCCGTCGATCATGTACACCATAGGCGATTTGGCAGTCATGTCTCCTCTAGGCGACAGGCGATTATGTGCCAGAGAAGTCGGAGATCGCCTCCGTCTTCAACAACGGCAATCTCGTAGACTTCTAAGCTACACTTTTCTTCCTTTACTCTTCTTGATCCACATGTCTTCCTCGAGCATACCCACGTGATTACCTCACGATAAAGTCATCACACCTGACTACTTGGTTAATACAATGGTCAGCCGACCGACCTCTACCAGCTGACCCCAGACCTTGGGCGACGTCCGATGTCCGACTACTACGAAACTTCTATTACCAACTCTTTGTATTTTAAATAATAACATCTTCTGAAATTATTTAAATATAACACTTTTATTCCAATTAAAGTTTCTAGGTCCTTACAGGAGGCGCGAACAAGTTTGAAGTGAAGGACAACTTTTCGTCGTTGCTGGAAGAATGGTTTGCTCGCCAGGTCAGTCATCGCTAGGGCCCATACAGAATAGTTAAGGCGCTGGAGAATGGAGCTTATCGGCTGGAGACCCTGGATGGAGCACCTATCCCATCGACATGGAACGCTACACACTCAAGTTTCTACTTCAGTTAAGTTGTAAGGTAGATGCGTTCTTGCACTGTACACACACTCAATGTATATACTGTAAATAGTTGAGCAAATCAGGGGGCACTCTTCTCCCTGATGAGGGTTTTTAACGAGGCCACCAAATAAAAAAGATTTCAGTATGTCAAGTGTGCACATGTTTCCCAGTTTCAAGTTCTGCTTGCCCCAGATGCAAGTGCAAGTGATCGGTTGGAGCCTGCTCGCCCCAGGCGCAAGTACGGACCACTGACCTATATTCTCCTCACCCCAGGAGTGAGTGCAGGTGGCTAAAGTTTGGGAACTCGGGAGTACTAGTAAAACCAAGAGAGGGAAAGGGAAGATTTCGAGAAACGTCCAATAGGAACTAGACCTAAAGGTCGATGACCTCGGGGCAAGCAAGAGGGGTCGACAAGAAAAATTCTTCTTCCCCGAAGCAAGACATCATCTTCGCATTTAAGCACCAAGAAGCAGAGCGTGATCAGTCATCGGTGCACCCAAAGCAAGATCAGCCGTCGGTGCATGTCGGGAGTGAGTACTCGGTCGTGCATTGGTCATCGGGGTCTTGCTAACACGTGTTAAGCTGGGACCCAGGTTTCCAGCGAGAGCGTTACGCATGCACCTCGCATGATTCCAGAAGAAGATTGGTCATCGGGGTCTTGGTAACACGTGTTAAGCTGGGACCCAGGTTCCCAGCGAGAGCGTTACACATGCACCTCGCATGATTCCAGAAGAAGGTTGGTCATCGGGGTCTTGCTAACACGTGTTAAGCTGGGACCCAGGTTCCCAGCGAGAGCGTTACGCATGCACCTCGCATGATTCCAGAAGAAGGTTGGTCATCGGGGTCTTGCTAACACGTGTTAAGCTGGGACCCAGGCTCCCAGCGAGAGCGTTACGCATGCACCTCGCGTGATTCCAGAATAAGATCGGTCATCGGGGTCTTGCCAACACGTGTTAAGCTGGGACCCAGGCTCCCAGCGAGAGCGTTACGCATGCGCCCTGCATGATTCCAAACCAGAAGAAGAGGAGTTGCCCACTCAAAGGTCGTGCGGTGATACCATGCAGGCAGGAATGCGCCTAGCGAGTGCGCTTAGACAGCCACCCCTGGTGCTCCCCTGGGAGCATGCACCCACTCAGAGGAGAAAGTCCTCACCCTCGACTTTGTACAGCGGGGTGCAGGCAGAGAAAATCCTCTTCCTCTGCTTTTTACAGCAAGGTTGAGGCGAGAGAAAAGTCCTCTTCCTCTGCTTCTTACAGCAAGGTTGAGGCAAGAGAACCAAGTCCTTTTCCTCTGCTTCATACAGCAAGGTTAAGGCAACAGAGAAAGTCCTCTTCCTCTGCTTTTTACCGCAAGGTTGAGGCGAGATAAAAAGTCCTCACCTCGACTTTGTACAGCGAGGCTGAGGCGAGAGGAGAAAGACCTCACCTCGACTTCTTACAGCGAGGCTGAGGCAAGAAGGGTCATCGAGAAGCATTCCCCAAAAACACAGGCGTCATCTTTGGCGTTCGGGCCCTCTATGCAACTTGCGCTGGAGTGACACAGAAGTAATGTGAAACCTGAAGGGCGGTGACTGATTGGTGGTGCGCTAACATGCTAGTCGGTGGTCGGTAGTAAAGCTCCGAGTATGAAAGCTTCCCCAAACAAGCTCTTGGGCGATTAGTCGAAGCATTTAGACGCCATCAGGTCAGTCATCCAACATGAATTTATGCATAAAAGATTTATATACAAGTTTGTAGCAGAAAAAGAAATTACACAAAAGGAGAAGTGGCAAGGGAAGAAGCTCAAGAAGGAGGAATGAGCCTGCCATCGACCACTGAATGGTGGAGGCTAGGTTGGGTAGAGTCCAAGTCTGGCAGGACGCAGTGAACCTGCTGCAAGCCCATGGAACCCATCTATCAGAGCCTCGGCACCAGCAGCCATGGTCTCAGGTACATTGGCTTCGAGCTCCTTCTTCTCTTTGGAGGACCACTTAGTCTCTTCGCTGAAAACAAGTTCACAGCTCGAGACTGGGGGGCTTGTGATCCGATCGGTCATCGGTATCTGATGACGTCAGCAGCAGATGACCACGTGGGCCAGTCACAGAGTAACGCGTGGCATGAGATAGCAGATGAACCAGGGTGGAGATCGTTCAAGAATGGCGATCAGTGGTCAGCTACCGAGTGACCACCACCAGAAGATCGGTTCCTACTTGAGCGCCTGGAAGCAGAGCGCGAAAAGTGATGAAGCACCGATCAGTCATCGGTGCATACAGAGTGATCAGTCATCGGTGCATACAGAGTGATCAGTCATCGGTGCATGCAGAGTGATCAGTCATCGGTGCATGCAGAGTGATCAGTCGTCGGGGGTTCCTTGCCAACACGTGTTAAACTGGGACCCAAGCTCCCAGCGAGAACGTTACTCAAGGACCTCGCCTGTTTCCATAAGCAGAGCACGACAACGTGAAGAAGCGCCATCAGACATCGGCCAGGATGAGAGATACCTCGGTCATCGGCCGCGCGATGTGAACAACGCGACCAAAGATCAGTAAAGCGCCCAGAGGCAGGGAGTGGCCTTAGTCGCGAGACGACCATGCATGAAGATGAGAAGACGCAGTTAGGTGCAAAATCCTGCTGGGACAAGAACCCATCGAGGTTAGAGTCTCCCAGTGGGGTTGCATGCCTGCCACGTGGACCGTGAAGATGTTCCCAGAGAATAGGTAGGGCAGATAGGCACAGAAATCGAGGGGTACAGAGGTACCCACGCAACCTCCCCTGTCAGACTTTGCACTCGAGTGAAGAAGGCCGGCACGCAAGGTAGCCCTGGGGAGTAGAAACGGCGGTGCAGAGTAATCAAGTGGCCCTAGAGGTAGCCAGTAGGGGCGACGCGGGTTTATATGAGGAAGAAAAACACTGATGTGAGTTGATTTTAGGTTCATTATGTTTGTGACACTTTCTTAGAATTAGGATCAAGATTCTTAACAATTTAGAGTGAGTCACCTAAGGAAAATCCCCACTGGACATTAACTTAGCAAGTGTTAAGTAGATGTGAAGGTTCATTTCCAAAGGTCCAAGGTTAAAACACAATTAATGGTGATGAATGAATGAAGAAAAAGGTGCTGAACTGAAAAAAAGAATAGGTGCAGAATTTAAACACAAAAAAAAAAAACAGAATGGAAACACAAATTGAAACAAAAGAATCAATTGAAATTCAAGAACAAGACATAGAATCAAAACTACCGATTGAAATGACAATGGAAGATGAAAGAAGATGAAACTTATGTGGTTATAGCCATGGATTGGGAATGGACACGCCACTTGGAGGTGATGATCCAAGATAAGTGCAGATTTGCCGCCACTTGAGTGCTCCCAAAGCTTCACAAGATGAGATAAGGAAGAGGAGAACAAGTCTCACAAAATTCACTCACAATTTGAGTATAGTAACTTTTCTTCTAATTTCAATGTTCTTTTACATGAGCATAGCACCTCTATTTATAGTGTGAGAGGGCTGAAATTAAAGTGGGAAAATTCAAATGAGAAGCATTTGAATTTGGAGCCAAAACACATGTCACAAGGGAGGTGTGACTTGATTTCTACTTTGGCACCTCCTAAAACTACACCTACACCTACTCTTTATGTCACATGGAAGGTGTGACTTGTTTTTGTACATTAACACCCCTTATTTTAATTCCTACACCTTCCTTCAAAGTTCTACTAAAAACTATACACAAGTAATTACAAAAAGAGACATCCATTGATGCTCTTCTCCCAAAGCTTTAGCCTTGCTCCTAGTCATCCTTTGAGGCATGAAGGATGTTGAGCTAATTGGTTGGGCTTGGGCCCCAACTTGGGCTTGGGCTTCATGGGCTTGGGCCTCAGGTGTAACATCCCGCCAAATTACTTTTCATAAATATAAAATGAATTAAAGGTAAAACAATAATATTTAAGTGAACATAATTATATATAAGTAATGAAGTTGCTCCTCATAGGGAGTTTAATACATAACTGGTCAAATTTTCTCAAAACTTAACAAAATACAGTCAAATACATCGAAAACGGCGGTCTCCATACATAAACCGGCGATCTCCTAACAGAAGCCCCAAAACAGGCGATCTGCTATCAGGGCAGAAAACAGGCGATCACCACAAAGAGATAGAAACAGGCGATCTCTTCCCCGGCGACCACTCACTAAGGAGCTCTACTTCCTGGAAGATCATCTGCTCCCGTGTAAATTTTACACGATCATCACAGTTTTAAGAAAAACAGCCACAAAACCAAAACACGCAGGGTAAGCTAGATATTTTAAAGAGAGTTTAAAGATGAACATTAAAATCAAGATAAAACAATTTCAAGATACCCACGTAAAACTATAGAGTTTCTCATTCCCTTCACCTGATCGCCAAGAAAATCACACATTTCACAATATTTGCAAGAGTCATTCTATTTCACAAAATGCATCAAGTGTCTATCAAATTCAAAGTTTCTCATTTCTTACGTCGGACTTCCACTGATTTAACACACATAGACACTTACCACACCACTGTAAAGTCCACACAGGACAGCAAGGAAAGTCCACACAGGACAGCAAGCAAAGTCCACACAGGACAGCAACCAAAGTCCACACAGGACAGCAAGCAAGGTCCACACAGGACAGCAAGGAAAGTCCACACAGGACAGTAAGCAAGGTCCACACAGGACAGCAAGGAAAGTCCACACAGGACAGCAAGGAAAGTCCACACAGGACAGCAACCAAAGTCCACACAGGACAGCAACCAAAGTCCACACAGGACAGCAACCAAAGTCCACACAGGACAGCAAGCAAGGTCCACACAGGACAGCAAGTAAAGTCCACACAAGACAATAAACAAAGTCCACACAGGACAGCTAAAGATCATCAATTCAACCAATGCACCATACAATACTTAAATGAACGATCTCAACCACAGCAACAAACGTATCCAGGTTCAGATTTTTCCAATAACACGTGCATTTCACATATCAATCTCAAACCAGTTCAAAGCGACACTAAAACAGGGGGATTTCGAAGACAACATTTAAAACCGGCGATTACGTCGCCCCACGCGTAAAAATAGAGCATTATGAAAAAGGGGTTTAAAACCGGCGACCACGTTGCCCAACACATAGAACAGAGTATCACGAAGAAGGATATAAAACCGGCGACCACGTCGCCCTCACTGCAGAAACAGCTAATCTACGGCTTTTATTGAAAATGAAGGCTAGCTTCCCTTACCTGGACTTGCGCAAAACACCCAGAACTCCAAAACCCACCGAGCTTAACGGATGCCCTTAGCTCTGTTTCTGCGTCTGGTTTGTAGGACTTGCAGAGAACTTCCCAGGTGCTCTAATGGTGGTCGTCGCTCGTCGTACTCTTGTGTGAAGATGCCTGAACTGTAGCGCGAAGGAGAGAAATGGAGGAGAAAGGAGGTAGCTCACTCTTTCGCTCTTGAACAACTGCAACGTTCCTTTCTCTCAGAAGTGGGTTTTTGCATCTTAAACCAACTTGTCCACAAAAGCAGCTGCCACCACCCACTCTGCAGGGAAGTTTGCGTGTACGCTGCACTGAACAGTACGACTACGCATGCCTCTGCGCAGGCTAACACTCTGAGGTCACTATTCTGAACCACCCTTTTTGTCTACGTGTCGCGCGTGCAGTACGTCTGATGCTGAGAGCCTGGGTCCCACCTTATCTGCGTGAAACTCGACATCGCGCGATAACCTTCCACCGATGACCTCTCGCGCGATGACTATCCACCGAGGCCTCATCTTGGAGGACGACCGATGTCTCTCTCATACCGGCGATGACTGATGTGCCTCATCCCGGTGATGACTGATTCCTCACACTGGCAGACAACCGATGTCTCACCATGGAAGACAACCGATGTCTCAACCTGGCAGACCACCGATGTGTCTCCCCTCCTGGTTGATGACCGATGTTCCTCTCATCCTGTTGGCGATCTCTTCTCGCCCTTGTGTGTGACGAGAACACATCGCCTTACTCTGCTCACCGATGTCACCTCGTCACACCTTGCTGAAGGTTCATCCTCCCATTATGTTACGTCCAAGGTATCACTTCCAGATGACTTGGTGACGTCGGTAGCTTCACATTTCCAAGAGTAGATCAGCACTACTCCTCGTGCTCCCATGCATGCAACACTAAGGATGACTTCTTATGCTCAAGCATAGAGCTTTGCATGCACAGCGTATCTAAGGCTTAACCCTCACCTTGATACGCGTGGTTGTTGGAACCCACTCTAGTTGATCCAGTATCTTGACCACATACTGAGTGCACTTCCGTCGATCCCGTACACCATAGGCGATTGGTGGTCATGTCTCCCCTAGGCGACAGGCGACTATGTGCCAGAGAACTCGGAGGTCGCCTCCATCTTCAATAACGGCGATCTCGTAGGAGACTTCTTAGCTACACTTTTCTTCCTTTACTCTTCTTGATCCACATGTCTTCCTCGAGCACATCCACGTGATTACCTCACGATAAAGTCATCGCACCTGACTACTATGTTACTGCAATGGTAAGCCGACCGACCTCTACCAGCTGACCCCAGACCTTGGGCGACGTCCGAGGTCCGACCACTGCGAAACTTCATTTATCAGTTCTTTGTATTTTAAATAATAACATCTTCTGAAATTATTTAAATGTAACACTTTCATTCCAATTAAAGTTTCTAGGTCCTTACATCAGGCGCCTCCTCTACTTGGTCTTCATCATGCTCCCCGGGTTGGAGAGAATTTGTCCACGAATTTGGAAGACCTGCAGAAAAGGGAGTTAGATCACTAATATTAAAAGAATTACTTCCAAGAAATGTATCAGGCATATCTAACTCATAGGCATTATCGTTAATCCTCTTGATGACCTGAAACGGACCATCTCCTCGAGGCATAAGTTTGGACTTCCTTTGAGTAGGGAATCTATCCTTCCTCAAGTGTAGCCAAACCCAATCGCCCGGTTCAAAGATTAATGCCTTACGCCTTTTGTTGGCATTTTCATCATATTTGCCAACTTTCTTCTCAATTTGTAACTTGATGTGATTATGCAAGTCTTTAATAAAAGAAGCTTTTTCAAAACCATCCTTGCATAAAATCTCATCAAGTACAGGTATTGGAAGAAGATCTAGAGGTGTTAAAGGGTTGAACCCATAAACAACCTCAAAAGGAGAATGGGCAGTTGTAGAATTTACTACTCTATTATAAGAAAACTCAATATGAGGTAGTAAATTCTCCCAAACCCTTGGGTTCCCGGAAATAAAGCATCTTAACATTTGACCCAAAGTTCTATTGACCACCTCTGTTTGACCATCAGTTTGGGGGTGGCAAGTAGTAGAAAACAAAAGTTTTGTGCCAAGTTTGCCCCATAAGGTCCTCCAAAAGTGGCTTAAAAAATTTGAATCCCTGTCGGATACAATACTTCTAGGAAGACCATGCAAACGAACAACTTCCTTAAAGAAGAGATTTGCAATATAACAAGCGTCATCTACTTTGTGGCAAGGAATAAAATGAGCCATCTTAGAAAAGCGGTCCACTACCACAAAGATAGAATCCTTTCCTGTCGATGTCTTAGGAAGACCTAAGATAAAATCCATTGAAATATCTACCCAAGGCATTGATGGGATAGGAAGAGGGGTATATAAACCATGGGGATGGACTTTAGATTTAGCCTTCCTACATGCTATACATTTATCACAGAAGCTATGTACGGATTTTCGCATGTGAGGCCAAAAGAAATGTTCATGCAATGTTTCTAAAGTCTTAGCAACCCCAAATGTCCCATAAGCCCACCCTCATGAGCCTCTCTAACAAGAGATTGTCGTATAGAACCATGGGGAACACAAAGTCTTTTTCCTTTGAAAACAAAACCATTATGTAAGAAAAAGTCTTTGTGTCCTCCTTTGGAACACTCTTGATAGATAAGTGAGAAATCTAAGTCATCATGATATAGTTCCTTTATGTGATCAAAACCTAAATATTGAACATCCAAAACATTTAACAAGGTGTGTCTTCTTGAAAGAGCATCAGCAACCACATTAATTTTACCTTGTTTATGTTTGATCACATAAGGAAACTGTTCAATAAACTCCACCCACTTGGCATGTCTCTTATTAAGCTTGCTTTGGCCTTTCAAATATTTTAGGGACTCATGATCACTATGGATCACAAATTCCTTAGGAAAAAGATAATGTTGCCAATTTTGCAAAGCTCGAACAAGAGCATAAAGTTCTTTATCATAAGTGGAGTAATTGATATGACTCCCTTTGAGTTTCTCACTAAAATAAGCTATGGGGTGGCCCTCTTGAAGGAGGACAGCCCCAATGCCTATATTAGAGGCATCACACTCAATCTCAAATGTTTTAGCAAAGTTAGGAAGGGCTAAGATGGGGGCCTTAGTCAATTTTTCTTTTAAAGTCACAAAAGCTTTTTCTTGCTCTTGTCCCCACTTAAAGACCACATCCTTCTTTACTATAGCATTGAGAGGTGCAACAATAGTACTAAAGTCTTTCACAAACCGCCTATAAAAGCTAGCAAGTCCATGAAAACTTCGTACTTCACTAACATTGGAGGGTGTTGGCCAATGTTGAATTGCTGCAACCTTTGTTTGATCAACATGCACCCCTTTATAACTTACAACAAACCCTAGGAATTCTATATGATCAAGTGCAAACATACATTTAGCAAGATTAGCATACAAATGTTCCTTCCTAAGGGTTTCTAAAACTTCCCTAACATGCTTCTCATGATCTTTCAAAGACAAACTATATATAAGAATATCATCAAAATAAACCACAACAAACTTGCCAATGAATGGTCTTAAGACATGATGCATGAGTCGCATGAAGGTACTAGGAGCATTAGTCAAGCCAAAAGGCATGACCAACCACTCATATAAACCAAATTTGGTCTTAAAAGCGGTTTTCCATTCATCCCCCGGTTTAATCCGGATTTGGTTATAACCACTCTTAAGATCAATCTTGGAAAATATTTTAGACCCATGTAATTCATCCAACAAGTCATCTAACCTAGGAATGGGATGCCTATATTTGATTGTAATGTTATTTATAGTGCGACAATCCGTACACATTCTCCATGACCCATCCTTTTTAGGAACAAGGATGACAGGCATAGCACATGGGCTCATGCTATCTTGTACCCATCCCTTAGCAATTAATCCCTCAACTTGTTGTTGAATTTCTTTGGTCTCTGTGGGATTGGTCCTATATGCTGGGCGATTTGGTAAAGAAGCCCCGGGAATGAAGTCTATTTGGTGTTCAATCCCTCTTAAAGGTGGTAAGCCATTAGGAGGATCTTGAAACACATCTTCAAATTCCTTCACCAAATTGTCCAAACATGTGGGACTATCCTTAGCCGACTCACGATCAATAATACTAGGAATAGCTAAAAAAATAGGCTTTTGAGCAACTATTACCTTTTTAACTTCTTGAGTAGTCATAAGAAGGCTACTCTTGGAACTTTTTTTATCATTTTCATGCTCTCTCTTTTGCTTCATTTTAATTTGGTCCTCATGGACTTCCTTTGGAGAAAGAGACTTAAGTATGACCTTGTGCCCATGGAAGGTAAAAGAAATTTTGTTGGTAAAGCCATCATGAAAAACTTTTCTATCATATTGCCATGGCCTACCTAAAAGAACATGTGTTGCTTCCATTGGGACAACATCACACAAGACCTCATCTTTGTATTTACCAATGGAAAAAGCAATGAGGACTTGTTTGTTAACTATGATTTCTCCAACCTCACTTAACCATTGTAGTTTATAGGGCTTTGTATGAGAGATAGTAGACAATCCAAGCTTATCTACCACTCTTGTACTAGCCACATTTGTGCAACTCCCCCCATCCACAATCAAAGAACACAACTTATCATTAATGAGACATCTTGTATGGAAAATATTTTCTCTTTGGCTCTCTTCAAAAGGTTTTAAAACTTGGCCAAGCATTCATCTCACTACTAATAAGTCGCCTTCAAGTGGACTTTCACTCTCATGCTCACTTGGGGACCTAGGAGGTGTGGAAGGTCTAGAGGAATCCGAACTATGCTCACTCACAACCACCCCATCACGCATCATCATAGTCCTTTTGGAAGGACAATTAGCCGCTATATGACCATAGCCTAAACATTTGAAACACTTTTTACTTGAAGATTTAGTTGGTGATTTAGGAGTAGAAGTTGAAGGCTTAGAATCTCTAGGTTTGAAAGTAGAATCTTTTGAAGGAATTTTTGAAAAAGATTTTCCTTTGTTTTTCCAAGATGAATTGTAAAAGCCATCATTATGAGTATTTTTAAAAGAATTTTTCCTTGCAAGTTGAGTTTCTACCTTGATGGCAAGGTGAACCAAATTTTCTAAAGAAGAATACTCATTAAGTTCTACAACATCTTGGATATCCCTTCTAAGACCACTAACAAATCTAGCCATTTTAGCTTCATCATTCTCATGCATATTGGCTCTAGTTAAAAGCGTTTCAAGTTCTTTATAATAAGCATCCACACTTAGCGTGCCTTGGTGAAGCCGTCGGAGCTTCAACAATAGGTCTTTCCTAAAGTGTGGAGGCACAAATCTAGCGCGCATGCAAGCTTTTAAATCATCCCAAGAGACCACGGGCGGCCTCTTGTTTAGCCCAATGTCCATGAGAGTTTTGTGCCACCATTGCATGGCATAGTCCATAAATTCTAGGGAGGCTAGCTTAACCTTTTGGTCTTCTTGGACCTCATGTACAAAAAATATTTGCTCTACCTTAGCCTCCCATCCTAAATACACATTAGGATCTCCTTCACCACTAAAACTAGGTAATTTTACATAAGGCATAAAAGGCTTAGCCACATTTTGGCGCCTATCTTCATGATGGTGATGCATCCTCCAAGCATTTTCTTCATGATATCCATAAGAATTTTGTGAAGACCTTGAACTATGCCTATGATGATGGTGTTGTCTTCTCTCACGGTGGTGATGCATCTCTTCACGGTCCAACTCCAATCTTTGGAGCCTTGCCTCCATTTGTCTTAATGCCTCATCTTTTTGTGCAATTGTTAGTTTAGCATCCTTTAATTCACCAATTAGGTATGCTTTTTGAGGTGAGTGAGGCTTAGATGATTCTCCACTAGAAAGATTAGCCATGATAAAATGAAACACAAAAACACAAAGAAGAAACTATTATAGAAAACAAAGTTAGAAAAACAAGGTGAAAAACAAATATAGCTTGCGGCAATGATGTAAAAGCTCTCAAACCACTCCAAGAAAAATATATCCTTCCTTTACCAAGCCTCTCTTGTGGATTGGATGAGCCTCAAGTGAAAGATGCCAAAGCAAACCACACTTAGTCAAAGAACAATTCACCACAAAACTAGAGGAAACAAGAAAGACAAGCAAGAAAAGGTATAAGCAAGAAAAGCTAAACCAAAGTGGAAGTAAAGATATGACAAAACTTTGGAAAAGAATATTGAATAAAAATGACAAGCAAAGAAAATAAGGCACTCAATAAAAGGTAGTACACAAATAGAACCTAGAGAATGGTACTAGAATTGGATTAACAAAACCAAAACAGTACTACAGAATATTAAGGTGTCAAAATGCGTGACTTAAACAAATTATGCTGAGCTGGATAATTCAAATTTGAATTTGAAATTTAAACCACAGAAATTTCAAGATCTTAGCTCAAATTTGGCGCTGGAATCACACCAAAATGATGCACCAATAAATTGT
Source organism: Phaseolus lunatus (assembly GCA_013389735.1). NCBI lineage: Eukaryota > Viridiplantae > Streptophyta > Magnoliopsida > Fabales > Fabaceae > Phaseolus > Phaseolus lunatus. Next base: position 16,576,760 of record CM023861.1, on the reverse strand, counting down.
GATAATTTTTTCAAATCTGATGCCACTTCACCGTTTTTTTGGCGCCAGAATTGCACACTGATTGTATTTGATTTATCATTTTTTTTCTATTTTGAATTTTTCCTCACTTTTTTTTTCACTTTTTTCTAACACATCAATCTGTTCAGATCCAGAATTTTAGAATTTTTCATAAACGGAATTAAATTCTGTAAACAAAAACAGCCAGCACAGTTTCAACAAAAACAGAGGAAGCCTAATTTGGAATTAAAACAATATTAAGAAACTTCAAAGACACAATAGAATTGATGTATGTGAACTTGTATGGATCTATCACACAAGCATGAACTCAAATCTAAAATTAAAAATGCACCAAAGGCTCAACAAAACAGATTAGAAACTGCACTCAAAATTAAAAGCAATCAACCAAAAATTATCAAGAAAAGTACTACATAGAAGTGATGACAATTTAGGAGAAACATGACTTGACAAAACTTGTATGGATTCAAAAAGCAAAAATGACTCAAACACAATTAATTTTGCACTAATTAAAACAGCAAGGAAAGACTCAAATTAAAGCAAAAACAGAATAACTAACACAACAAGGAACCTAAAAAAAATTCTGCACAAAAATAAAGTGCTGGAAAATGGAAATTGCTTGAATAGAAAGTGTCAATTCAACTCAACAAGAACAAAACATCACCATAGCTCATGATACCACATGATGAGTAGATTTTAGGTTCATTATGTTTGTGACACTTTCTTAGAATTAGGATCAAGATTCTTAACAATTTAGAGTGAGTCACCTAAGGAAAATCCCCACTGGACATTAACTTAACAAGTGTTAAGTAGATGTGAAGGTTCATTTCCAAAGGTCCAAGGTTAAAACACAATTAATGGTGATGAATGAATGAAGAACAAGGTGCTGAACTCAAAAAAAGAATAGGTGCAGAATTTAAACACAAAAAAAAACAGAATGGAAACACAAATTGAAACAAAAGAACCGATTGAAATTCAAAAACAAGACATAGAATCAAAACTACCGATTGAAATGACAATGGAAGATGAAAGAAGATGAAACTTATGTGGTTGTAGCCATGGATTGGGAATGGACACGCCACTTGGAGGTGATGATCCAAGATAAGTGCAGATTTGCCGCCACTTGAGTGCTCCCAAAGCTTCACAAGATGAGACAAGGAAGAGGAGAACAAGTCTCACAAAATTCACTCACAATTTGAGTATAGTAACTTTTCTTCTAATTTCAATGTTCTTTTACATGAGCATAGCACCTCTATTTATAGTGTGAGAGGGCTGAAATTAAAGTGGGAAAATTCAAATGAGAAGCATTTGAATTTGGAGCCAAAACACATGTCACAAGGGAGGTGTGACTTGATTTCTACTTTGGCACCTCCTAAAACTACACCTACACCTACTCTTTATGTCACATGGAAGGTGTGACTTGTTTTTGTACATTAACACCCCTTATTTTAATTCCTACACCTTCCTTCAAAGTTCTACTAAAAACTATACACAAGTAATTACAAAAAGAGACATCCATTGATGCTCTTCTCCCAAAGCTTTAGCCTTGCTCCTAGTCATCCTTTGAGGCATGAAGGATGTTGAGCTAATTGGTTGGGCTTGGGCCCCAACTTGGGCTTGGGCTTCATGCGCTTGGGCCTCAGGCGCCTCCTCTACTTGGTCTTCATCAAACACCAAACCAGGTATGCAATCTTTGCCACACAATACACAACACAAAACCAAGAACACTCAGTTTTCGAATCAAAGAGGACTGAGGGCACACACACGGGTCTCACACAGAGAGATCCGAGAGAGAGTTTTGGTGTTCCCGTTGCCTGACTTGAGCGTCGGAGCTACAACGACCGCTAGAGGCGCCGTCTGTGTGTTTTGCAGGCATCGTTTGGGGTTCCGTCGAAGGTTCCTGGAGCCTCCTTGCAGAACGCGCAGCAGTTAGAAGGCTAGGCGAAGGAGTGACGAGGCATTTTCCCCACGCTCGAGTCCGCGGCGAGATCAAAAAGGCACAACTAAAACATATTCAAACTAAACAAAAGTATGAATATAAGGTGCTGAAAAAACAGGAAACATGAAATTATAGGTGCTGAAAAAAAATTACCCCAAATTAAAGTGCTACTTCAACTCAAAACACAAAAACACACCATAGCTCATGATACCACATGATGTGAGTTGAATTCATCTTTGTTTAATTTGTAACACTTTATGAAGAATTAGATCAAGATTCTCGGGGCAATTATGGTGAGTCACCTAGAGCAAATCCCCACTGGACATTAACTTAGCAAGTGCTAAGTAGATGTGAAGGTTCATTTCTAAAGGTCCAAAGGAAAACCACATGTTTAAGTGACTTTTATGAATTATATGGATTAAAACCGTGTGGGTATTATAAGAACAGAAAGGTATATGTATGAACAACACAAGAACATTTCAAGAACACAAGATAAAAATGGAAACACAATAAGAATTGAAACTAACAATAGAAACACAACAAGAACACGACCTACTATTGGAAAGTCAAGAAACAACATGAACATGGATACCCATGGAAGCCAAATAGAAAACAGGTTGTTATGACATGTTTGCAATGATTAAAATGGAAGAACAACACATCAAATGAAAGAGGACATCACAAGAGAATGAACCGATTGAAATTGCAAACAAACAAGTAGAACAAAAATGGGTATTTTTAGAAGATGAGTAGAAATGACTTATGTGGTTGTAGTCTTTTGGAGAATGTGCTCACGCCACTTGGAGGGTGGTTCTTCCAAGATGAGTGGGAGGTTCTGCCACTTGAGAGTCTCCAAAGCTCACAAGATAAGACATGGAGAAGAAGAAGAGACAAGTCTCACACAACTCTCTCACAATTTCAAGATAGTTTCTTTACTTCAACTTTCTACTTGTATTATTATGAACCAAGGTCCCCTATTTATAATGAGGGTGACCGGTTTGGGTTTACAAAGGAGGGAGTTGGAAGAGACACTTTCTAGCTCCTTCTTAGGGCCTAAGTCTAGAAGGAATAGGAAGAGTCATTTCTTCCACTCTTTTACAAAATCCGTCCCAAACAATGCCTTACACTAGAGGTTTCTTTGGTTTTCCTCTTTGGCATATTCCTAAGGTTATTTCTATATTTATTTACAAATTTTTATACAAGGGTAATTACAAAGAGTGATAACATTTCATGCTCTTTACCCAAAAATTTAGCCTTGCCCCTTGTAATCCTTTTAGGCATGAAAAATGTTGATCTAATTTGTCCTATAGCTTCTTGGGCTTGGGCCTCATCTTCCTCTTCTATTTGATCTCCATCAGGTTTGTTCCCTCAACGTCTTTTCCTCTTGTGCTCCATATTCACCATTTTCCAAAAATTGTTTAATAGGTGTCATCTAGGTTTCTTTTTCAACAATAGTGATACAAACCCACAAAGACTCCAAAACCAAGTCCATAAGAAGATGACCAAGAATGCCAACTATAAAAGGTCATCTCAACAAGCAAAGGAAGACCTCTTCAATAGGAGGAATGGACAAGTCCAGAGCACTTGAAGTTCTTCCTATTAGTCCTCTTAAATATTTAGAAAAATGAATAAATTGAGCTCAAATGAGGGGTCCAAATAGTAGAAATAAGGTAGAATAAAGTGCCTTTAGCATAGTAGGGGGTGTGGGTAGCATTCTTGCTTGTTCCTAGCCCATTTGAAGGCATTTTGACCTAATTTCTAGAAGGATAAGCCAAGAATACGGAATTGACTTAGTCAAACCCTATGGCTGCCCACTTTTTTCCCTTTTCCCATTCTACCCTTTAAGCTTGCTTTCCAAGGCTCCTAAATCTATAAATAGGGAGGCCTACCTCATGTATTCACAAGTTGAAAATTAGAGTAAAGTTACTATACACAAATTCTTGTGTGAATTGTGAGTGAGTGAGCTCCTCCCAAATTGGTCTTATCTTGTGAGTTTTGAGAGCTCTCAAGTGGCGGCATCCTTCACTTGGAGTCATTTCACCATCCAAGTGGCGTGCAACCATTCTCAATTCCATTTCTCATAAGCTTCCTTTTCCTTCATCTTTTCCTTCCATTATCATTCCATCTATTCATAAACATGTTCTTATTTTGATTCATTATATCTATTCGATCTTTATATGTTGCTCTTGTTTTCCTTATGTAATTCCACACCATAACTTGTCATCATCATCACCTTATAATTGTGTTTTCCTTTTGCCTTTGTGAAATGAACCTTCACATCTACTTAACCACTTGGTTAAGTTAAGGTCCAGTGGGGATTTTCCTTAGGTTCTCACCTTAATCATCCTAAAATCACAATCCTAATTAAAGTGCCACCATAAAATGCTAAATCATAAAACCAACTCACATCAAATAGTCATGCACTTGTGTATGCTAACACTAGGATTTTTTAGACTTACATAAATGATTGATCGGTGGAGCCCTTTCTTTTTAGTGGTAGCCAACCTTGAAAGCATATCGGCTCTAACATTATGTTCACGTCGAATGTGTTCAAATTGAACATTTTTCAATTTAGTGATTAAATTTCGAGCAAGGTGATAGTATTTATGGAGTAAATATTCTTTCACCTCGAATTCTCCTTTAATTTATTTGACTACTAGTTGAGAATCGCTTCTGCAAATAAGTTGTTGGGCTTTCATATCATATGCTAAATTGAGGCCAACCATATTTTGCTTGATTATTTGACATTTTAAAATCAAACTTCAATGCTTGTTCAAGGAGAATGCCACCTAGACCCTCGAGAAATACCCCTGCTCTGCATGACTTGTCATTAGATGAACCATCCACATGTAAGGGTTCATTGGGGATTTTCATCTTCAGTCGGTCGGGGGCTAAGTTCAGCTAAGGTTTGAGACTTGATTGCTCCCCTTGGTTGATATTAGATGTGAAATTCAGATAATTCAACTGCCCATCCAATCATTCATCCTGCCAAATCAAGCTTAGCTAGGATCTTCATAATAGGAGAGTCGGTCGTCACTATAATGCGATGATTTTGAAAATACATCCTCATTCTTTGTGTGGTAATAACAAGTGCTAGAGCTACCTTTTCAATCATCTGATAGCGAACCTATGCACCGTGTAAAACTTGGCTAATGAAATAAACATAACATTCTTCTTTTTCCAGTTCTTGTACTAGAGTTGCGCTGACCGCTTCATTTGATACCGAAAGGTATATTATGATTTGTTGTTGAGCATCTAATTTTTGTATTACTAGAGGAGCCGCCAATAATGCTTTTAAGTGAATAAAATTTTCTTCACATTCAGTTGTCTAGTTAAATTTGGTTACCTTTCGTAAGAGTTGGAAAATGGGTTTTGAAAATGGGCACAAATCTAGATAAGGCAGTGAGTCGACCGATCAACTCCTATATTTATTTCACATTTTCAGGGCTTCTCATTTTGGTGATAACCCTGCATTTTTCTGGATTTGCTTCAATGCCTCGATGGGTGAGCATGAAACCTCGAAATTTTCCACCCTCTACGTTGAATGCACACTTGTCGGGGTTAAGCTGCAAACCATGATCTCGGGGAGATTTAAATACTTCTTTGAGATCTTGAATGTGTTACAAGCATGAATCAAATTTGACTACTATATCATCAACATAAATTTTGACATTTTAGCCAGCATCCCTCTAAAAATATAATCCATCAATCTCCAATAAGTTGCACCAGGGTTCTTTAGGTCGAACGACATGACTTTGTAATAGAAGTTGTCACAATCGATCATGAATGTTGTTTTCTCTTTGTCCTTTTGGATGAATTTGAATTTGATTGTATCCAGAATATGCATCTAGGAAACTTAAAATATGGTAACCAACCGCCCCATCAACTAGGCGGTCGATGCTTGGTAGAGGATAAGAATCTTTCGGGAAAACTTTGTTGAGGTCGGTATAATCCGTGCACATTCTCCACTTACCATTAGATTTTTTTACCATAACCACATTTTCCAACCATCTTGATGGAAGAGGCCCAAGCTCAGGCCCAATAACTAGGTCCATGGTAAAGAGGATTCAGAAAGAGTGGGACTCTACTACTGATGGCAGAGAAACTTTTCTCTACATGTTCAAAGACCCTTCAGAGGACCACAAGGAGTAGAGCCCAAGCCATGGGAGCTGAGCATCAATTAATTTCAGTTTATTTGTAATTTTAGTAGAGTAGGGTTCATTTAGCACAATATGGGGGTGTATTTAACAATTTAGCTTGTACCTAGGCCTTTTAGGGTAGGAATGTAGCCCTACCTTCTATAAGCATGCTAGGGGGCTGCATTGACCATAGTCAATGCCCTAGCCACCCCTCTCTTTAGGGTTTCCTACCATCCTGTCTAATGTGAGTTGATTTTATGATTTAGCATTTTATGGTGACACTTTGCTTATGATTGGGTTTTTAAGACAAATAAGGTGATGACCTAAGGAAAATCTCCACTGGATATTAACTTAATCAAGTGGTTAAGTAGATGTGAAGGTTCATTTTTACAAGGCAAAGAGAAAAAGACATGAATAAGGTGAATATGAATGCAAGAGCCGAAACTTAGAAAGGAGAAAAGGAATGCCTCAATGATGTACAAGCCAATCCAAATGATGATCCTTACTCAAGAAAGAGTCTCCAAAACCGAAATGCAATTATAAGACAAGAAAGATAAAAATGTGAAAAAAAGGAATGAAGAAATGGAAGAGATGATGAAAGAAGAACTTATGGATGGTGGAGCAATGGTGTATCACGCCACTTGATGGGGTGGAACCACCAAGATAAGTGGGAGGAGGCCGCCACTTGAGAGCATCATCACCCACAAGATAAGACCAAAATGGAGGAGACTCATTCACTCACTACTTAAACAAAAATTGGGCAGAATTTCTTTACTTTTATTTTTAACCTAAAAAATACAGTAGGTAGGCCTCCTATTTATAGGTGAAGGAGCCTTAGAGAACAAGCTAAAGGGGTAGGACGGGAAAAGGGAAAAAAATGGAGATCCTAGGCTTGTGCTTCTAGAAACTAGGTCAAAATGCCTTCCGCAAGGGCTAAGAACATGCTAAAATGCTAACTACACCCCCTAATATGCTAAAGGCACCTTATTCTAGCCTATCTTTGCTATTTTGACCCCTAAAGTGAGCTTAAATTATTTACAACATATTATAAGAAGACCAAAAGGAAGAATAGCTGGTGTGTTGGTTTATGCTCAGTTCCTCCGGTGAGGTCGCTGTGATCCTTGGTGGGGTCTTGAATTGTTTGCTGAGATGACTATTCACCTTGTGCTTTGTCTTTTGCTTCCTTGGTCATCTTCATAGCTATTTGGGTTGTATCACTCTCTCTCTTGTCCTCCAAGGCACTTGCACCTATAAATAAGGGTGCTTGGCTCATGTTTTGTAAGATCAATTTAAATGAGTAATTGATGGAGATCAAGTAGAAGAGGATTTTACTAATGGAGGAAGAGGTCATCCACCCAAGTATTTAAAATTCTTCTTACTAGTCTTCTTAAAAAGTAGAACATTTTGGGTTCTCTTGAAAATTCAAAAGATAGTAGTATAAATAAATCTTTGTAAATACTCTTGTATAAATTTGTAAATAATATAGAAATATCCTTAGGAGTATGCCAAAGAGGAAAACCAAAAGAAACCTCTAAATGTAAGGCATTTTAGGCACTTTCTTTAGGAAAAAGTGGAAAAAGTGACTTTTCTAGTCCTTTCTCTCTTAGGCACTAGAAGGAGCTAGAAGAGTGACTCTTCCCACTCCTTCCCCTTTGTAACATGACCAGCCCTCTCAATTATAAATAGGGGTGCTTGGTACTTTGAATAAAAAAAGTTGAAAGTTAGAAGAAAAGAAACTATCTTGAAATTGAGAGAGAGTGAATTTGTGAGACTTGTCTCTTATTCTCCTTCATGTCTTATCTTGTGAGCTTTGGAGACTCTCAAGTGGCGGCACCACTCACTCATCTTGGAAGAACCACCCTCCAAGTGGCGTGAATTACATCTCCAAAAGGCTACAACCACATAAGTCATTTCTATTCATCTTCTAAAAATACCCATTTGTGTTTTCTTGTAGTTTTTCCATTTTTAATCGGTTCAATCTTCTCCATGAGTTGTTTCCTTTCATTTGCTACCATTGTTCTGCACTTTGTTAGTTTATTTCCTTGTTTTCTTGCTGTTTTAATTTCGTCCAAACCATGGGTTTCCATATACATGTGTTGTTCTTGTTTTCCATCCATGGATTTTTGTTCTTTGATGAATTTCTTGGTGATTTTCTAACTCCTATTGAATTTCAATCAGTATTTTCACTTGTTCTTGGTGTTCTTATGTTGTTCTTGTGTTTCCTTTGAAGTTTGGTACTGTTCTTGAATTACCCATTCATATTCCATTGTTATCTTACACTACAAGTTACCTATTCATGTGTTTTTAGTATGAACCTTTGTTTTCTTGAGTAGAAACTCTATTAATTGCTCTTTAGAATTTTGATCCTAATTCTTGAAAGTGTCATGAATACAATGAAACCTATATCAACTCAACCCAAACCAAGAAAGGTTCATAAGAGACTCACATCAGTAATGCTGCCAAATTTTTGGTTGTATCACTCTCTCTCTTGTCCTCCAAGGCACTTGCACCTATAAATAAGGGTGCTAGGCTCATGTTTTGTAAGATCAATTTAAATGATTAAATGCTGCCAAATTTTTCGTCTTGAATTGTTTGCTGAGATGACTATTCACCTTGTGCTTTGTCTTTTGCTTCCTTGGTCATGTTCATAGCTATTTGGGTTGTATCACTCTCTCTCTTGTCCTCCAAGGCACTTGCACCTATAAATAAGGGTGCTTGTCTAGTCTCAATTTAAATGACCACTAATCGGCACACTGGCTCAAGCCACTTGAAGGACACTATCTCACGCTGCTTGTGGGACCCAGCTTACGTGGCCCACTACTGCTAGTGGTCGTCGATGTCCGAGGACTAGTCGGTACACAAGCCCCCCAGTCTCAAGCTGTTAACTTGTTCAGTGAAGAGACTAAGTCGTCGCCCTTGGCGACCTATGTGGCACTAGGTGAAAGGACGTGAATAGTGTGCTGAAATGACGTCTCACCATACTTTCTTGATCTGCATACACGTGGCTTAATCAACAGCTAGGGCTTATTTTCGCTTGCGCTCCCTTGCTCACGTTAAACCCTTTCAAAACCCCGCGCTTCCTCACTGTTCCATCACTTCTACAAACTTTCTTTGATCACTCTCCTTCTCCAAACGCTCTCACTTCCCTCTCATCAATCTCGACCTTCAACTCCCAACTGCTTTAAAGGTATGATTTTTATCTCATAACTTGCTCTTGCTTCGTGATTCTGCTGCTCATAACATGCTATAATTGCTCTGGGCCTGTTTAAGATTTCTGCACTTTAGGTTTTCCTGCATTTTTCACTGTTGTGTTCTTCACTTCCATTTCTCTGGTTCATTGAGTCATACTGCCGCTTCTTCTGAACCCTTGTCTTTCTTCCTTTTTGTCTGCCCTGGACGTCGCCACTGTCTCCTAGAGGGCGTGCATCGTCTCCATAATCTTCTGCATGGTGATGTTTTCTCCTCCATTTGGTGCAGCAACGGTGGGTCCTTGTCTGGGATTCCTCATTTTTCTAGATCTCTTCTTTATGCTTGTGAATGGGACCTTGTTTTATTTCGGCCCCACGGTGGGCGCCAAATGTTCTTGCCAATTCTCTAATGACAATCTCGCACCCTCTTCCTCCTTCTCAGGTTGCTGCTTCGCTAGATCGAAACATTCTGTACCTGCAAAGACAAAGGGGTGCCTTAGAGGTCGCTTGCACTCCGACGCTCAAGTTAATACTAGGGCGAAGAAACAATGTGTATGCGTGTAAGAGTTCTAATCTCAAGAGCTGCAGACCTCTTTAGGGTTTCTTACTATTGTTTATATAGTCTAGGGTTTCCCCTGTCTCTGTCACCCGCATTTAGGGTTCCTGGAGGAATGCCATTGCACCGCTATTACACAGTCTTAGTGTAATCTAGCATGTAAGGCTTCCCTTGCTGGAGTGCAACCTCTCACTGTATGGCCACTTGGGTACCAACTTGTGCACCTAATCTTTGGGGCCATCCGTTCTGGGGGTACCCTAACTGTTCACGTACCATGCATGCAGTCTGCTCCTAGGGAACCCTAACCCTAAATGGCCTTAGTGTTCCCAGGGCCCTTTGTTGGTGTTGCACCAAACGTGTTATTTGTACCACACGCACAAGTACCTTGTGACTCAGACTTCCCCCTAACTCTAGGCGTTTCACTGATAACTGGTGTGTTTCCTGGGGTTGGCCTTTCGTGGCCCAGTTTAGCTATTTGAATCACTGATGCCCGATGTCACGTCGACTTTACTCTGTTGTTGAGTACACATCGGCATACCCTCCTGATCGATCTCCGACCACTAATCGGCACACTGGCTCATGCCGCTTGAAGGACACTGTCTCATGCCGCTTGTGGGACCCAGCTTACGTGGCCCACTACTGCTAGCGGCCGTCGATGTCCGAGGACTGGTCGGTATAGGCCGTATCGAACTCTCCTATAAGGAAAGATTTTTATGGCGAATGAGGTTTGGAAGATTCTCTTGAAGAAAGATTAGCCATAAAGAAGACACAAATAGAACAAACAATTAGGAAAGCAAAATTAGTGAAAAACAAGCTCTAGCTTGCAGTTTTGGGGAGAAACACTCAAAGCACTCAAGAAATTTTTCCACTCTTCAAAGGTCTTGCTTGATTGTTGAAAGCTCTCAAATGAAAAAGGTCAAAGCCTCAATCACTTAAGCTAGATGGAAACCGAAACAAAACTTAAGGAAAACAAAGAAGACAAGTGATGAAGACCAAGTAAAAGAGGCACCTGAGGCCCAAGCCCATGAAGCCCAAGAGACATCCATTGATGCTCTTCTCCCAAAGCTTTAGCCTTGCTCCTAGTCATCCTTTGAGGCATGAAGGATGTTGAGCTATTTGGTTGGGCTTGGGCCCCAACTTCTGCTTGGGCTTCATGGGCTTAGGCCTCAGGCGCCTCCTTTACTTGGTCTTCATCAACAAGCAAGAAAATTTTAAACAAGAAAAGCTAAACCAAGAAGGAAAGAGATAGAAGACAAAACTTGAAGACAAACAAGAAAAGGCACACAAAAAGACTCAAAGATACTTACTAACTTTTAACAATGAAGGTCTATGCTTCCTAGAATTTTGTAAAGCAAAAGGAAAAAATTCCGCAAGGATGAAATCAATTTGCCAAATAAAAATTGAATCCACTTAATAAAGATAATTTGGACACAAATTTTATGGTGATGGTGGTTTGTGTCAAAATGGTGTTGTTTTTTATTTGTTCTTTTTTTTTATCCGTGGTGTTGGTTTATGGAAGGAAATTGTCTATACTACATACTGTTCATATTTTCAATCACGGTCTATTGTCCAAAGAAAAAAAAATGGGATTCAAATTTAAATGAACATTTGAAATCTATGTTTGGAACTAAATCTACTTTCACTTAAACAAATTTCTAGTTACTTCTAAACTTTTCAAAATTTAAAGCAAGTAGAATCAAAGTAAGGACACCTAGAACACTAAGAACATATGACTCAAAGCAAACAAAAGCAAGAACACAAATAAGACACTAGCAAAAATCAATCCAAAAGCGAAACAAGATCTATGGAAAGTAAAATAGCCAAAATGAAAGAGCAAGAAATTAAAGGGCTGAATTTAAATTGCAAGAAAGTAAAGACAAGAATGTAAGGGTAGAATTTAAAGTTGCTTAAAAGGTAAAAACAAGAATTAAAGGTGCAAGAAAGTAAAGTGCCCAATCAAATAAAAAAGATAAGAAAAACCAAAGCTCTGAATACCACATGATGTGAGTTGATTTTGAGATTTAGCATTTTATGGTGACACTTTGCTTAGGATTGGATTTTTAAGACAAATAAGGTGATGACCAAAGGAAAATCCCCACTGGACATTAACTTAACCAAGTGGTTAAGTAGATGTGAAGGTTCATTTCCACAAGGCAAAGAGAAAAAGACATGAATAAGGTGAATATGAATGCAAGAGCCGAAACCTAGAAAGGAGAAAAGGAATGCCTCAATCATGTACAAGAAAATCCAAATGATGATCCTTACTCAGGACAGAGTCTCCAAAATCGAAACGCAATTATAAGACAAGAAAGATAAAAACGTGAAAAAGAGGAATGGAGAAATGGAAGAGATGATGAAAGAAGAACTTATGAATGGTGGAGCAATGGTGTATCACGCCACTTGATGGCGGTGGAACCACCAAGATAAGTGGGAGGAGGCCGCCACTTGAGAGCATCATCACCCACAAGATAAGACCAAAATGGAGGAGACTCACTCACTCACTACTCACACAAAAATTATGCATAATTTCTTTACTTCAATTTTTAACTTAAAAATAACACTAGGTAGGCCTCCTATTTAAAGGTGAAGGAGCCTTAGAGAACAAGCTAAAGGGGTAGGATGGGAAAAGGGAAAAAAATGGACAGCCTTAGGGTTTGACTTAGTCAAACCCGCATCCTAGGCTTATCCTTCTAGAAACTAGGTCAAAATGCCTTCCACAAGGGCTAAGAACAAGCTAAAATGCTAACTAATATGCTAAAGGCACCTTATTTTAGCCTATCTTTGCTATTTAGACCCCTAAATGAGCCCAAATTATTTACAACATATTTGTATCTTATAAGAAGACGAAAAGGAAGAATAGCTGGTGTGTTGATTTATGCCCAGCTCCTCTAGTGAGGTCCCTGTGATCCTTGGTAGGCTCTTGAATTGTTTGTTGAGATGACTATTCAACTTGTGCTTTGTCTTTTGCTTCCCTGGTCATCTTCGTAGCTATTTGGGTTGTATCACTCTCTCTTGTCCTCCAAGGCACTTGCACCTATAAATAAGGGTGCTTGGCTCATGTTTTGTAAGATCAATTTAAATGAGTAAATGCTGCCAAATTTTTGGTAGCTTCTACTCTTTGTCTAGTCTCTCTAGGTTAGACACTTTGATCTTCATTTTCACCTTCCTCCAAGTGATTTAGCCCAACCAATCACTCTCCATACTTTTCATGCACCTACAAGGAATCCATAGCTCTATATGAGCCATCCTTGAGCCATATCATCCATAGCTTCTGCCACCTTTTTTCACCTCATTTATTCAAGAAGAACATTGGTCATGAAGAAAAACCCATCACATGTGGTGTAATTTTCTTTTTTGATGAAGCCGACTTTGACAAGTTTTTCAACCTCCTTGCGCACTGCATTGCACTTCTCTTTATCCATTTTTCTCTTATTCTAAGCGACCGATCTTGCTTCTCTATACACCGAAAGACGATGTGTAATGACGTTCGGACTTACCCCTAGCATATCAGAGGCTGTCCAAGCAAATAAATCAGCATTGTCAACAAGTGTTTGACTAATTAATTTATTGTCAATCAGTTGTATTGAAGTCCCTATGTGTGTTGTATGCTCTTCATCATGTAGGGGTAGCGGGTGGAGATCCTCACCTCGCTCAATATGAGCATCAATCAGTCAAGGTCCAGGTCGACTAGTGAGACCAAATGTTCTCTTCTGGGAGATCTTATTTCCCGAGACTGATCTTTGATCGGGCCTTTAAACGTTGGAGAGTGTCCTCTTCTATATTCTCTTGATCGCCTGTGTGGTGATTATTTAGTCAATTAGTTGGTTCAACTTTCAAATTTGCAATGTAACATTCTCGGGCTACCTTTTGATTGACATGAACGGTGACTATGTCACCAGATGTCGATGGGAACTTCATGGTGAGGTGTAGGGTTGACACTATTGCTCTAAGGTGGTTAATAAATGACTTTTCGAGCAAGATATTACATGAAGTATTTGCATTAACCAAAAGATACTTGATTTTAATGGTTTTACAGAGATATCTACCTTCGTCGAACGTTGTGTACAAATGAATGTACCCTCGAGTATCAACTCACTCTTATGAAAACCCTACTATTTGATCATCATAAGCTTGGATTTTTTACTTTGGAATCCCAATTTTCTTGAAATTTTTCCAGCATAAGATGTCGACCAAACTGCCTTGATCTACTAAAAATTTGGTGATAGGAAACTTGTCAGTTTCCACTGTAATAACCATGGGGTTGTCCTGAGTTACATCAATAGCAATAAAATCATCATCTGTGAAGAGGATTGGAGGGATTCTCGGTTGGTCTCTAATTGTGGTTGAATGGACTAATTGAATAGCCCTTAGATGTTTCTTGTGGGCTGAACTTGAACATCCTTCGCATGAAAATCCTTCAGCGATCGTGTTTATTAGTTTACGAACGCCTCGCCCTGAATGATAGCTATGTTAGAAACTTTCACTCCTTTGTTGAGAATTTTAGTTGTCTTTACAATCACATGATCGTTCCTCCTATCGACCAAGACCACCGAGCGCAAATCCCCAGCGATCGAGTTTATGACCTCCTGAACACATTTTCTAGAGCAGTCGCACCCGTGGGACTTTTACTCCTTCTTGGTTGTTTTGTAGGACATCAGTCGTCCTCATGAAGTTGTGATTGTTCTTCCTCTCGACCATGCCGAGGGTATGGTTCCCTTCATTTATCTCTGGACAGATACCTCTTTCTCTATGGAGATTAGTATGAGCTTTTGTTCATCGTTTGTATGAATTTGCGTTAATGGCCAGCTTGAGCAAGTTCTTCAATTTTATCCTTTAAAGCTTGACATTCTTCGGTCGTATGGCCAAAATTGCGATCGTAACGAAATTGTTTAGACATGTCGACATCTTTTGAGCTCTGCAACTTTTTCAATGTCGGGATGAGGTCGGCATGCAATGCTTCGTCCATGATTTTTCCCTGATCATCATTTAATGGGGTATAAGTATGAAACCGAGGGCCTTGTTATCTCTGAATTTATCAAACCAACCATGTACATGTTGATTACCTTGGTCCTTTTCCTTTCCCTTGTGTCCTCCATTGTCTGCATGAGCATTCTTGTATAATCACGCAGTTCCTCATATTGCATGAATTTAGTTGTCCAATTTCTTAATTCATCTAAATTTTTTGCTGATTTTTTTATTAGAGTATTCGTGAACTGTCTGGGTCGGAGAGCTAAGATGAAATGATGCATGGCTATCTCTGGCATGAGGTTTCTGATGCTTAGACACAATTTGCTAAATATTTCCATGAATGCCCGTAAAGGTTCTCCTTTCTATTGTCTAACATTGAGAAGAGCTAGAGATGATATATGGTGCGTTCGACTTGTTGCAAATTGAGTACTAAATTTGGTTGACAAAGTTTTGAAACTATTCACTGAATCAGATGGAAGTTGAGTGAACCAAATGAGTGCCCCTTCTTTGAGAGAGGTAGGAAAAACCTTGCACCACACCACCTTGTTTGTAGTGTAGAGGTTCTTTTGTGTTTTGTAGACATTCATGTGTTCGTCCGGATCTGTAGAACCATCATAGAGTTTGATGTTGAGTCCCTTCAATTTAGGAGGGAGTTGCGCCTCCATGATTTCTTCAGTGAAAGAATGTCCTTTTTGGTCATCGTCCTCCTCAATAACCTGAGTTCATTCATTATGTTGTCTGGATACTTGCTGAGTGTGAGTCTGAACATTGGTTATTTTTTCTTGATTTTGTGTACGTTCATTCGAATGAGATTGTTCTATGTTGAGATCCGGTGAGTCGTTGTCTCAACTCCTCATTTTTCTCTTTTATTAAGAGTGATGGTAGTCCTTTGGTTAATTTGATTAAACTTGTTATGGTTACATTTTCTATTCGGGTGATATGGCGTATGAGAAATTATGCTAGATTTCAGGTTAAGATTGATTTTTCCAGGGCCATTTACACCATTAAAGATTTCACTTGCCTAGTGGGTAATTCATCTAAAAGCTCTATGAGGAATGATATGTTTGATTTCATTGTGCTTAAGTTGTTTGATATTAATACTCGTAGTGCAAAGTTCTTCATCCTCTTCTTGATAGATAGGAGTTTCCTTCACCAGGTTGGGTTAAAATTAATATTGATGGTGCTGTTAGGGGTTCTCTTGGTCTTGCTCCTTATGGTGGTATTTTCCGTGGGAGTATGGGATAGTTTATTGGTGGTTTCTCTACTTTTCTTAATATTCAGACTGCTTTGGTTGTTGAGTTTAATGGAGTTATACATGCCATTGAAGAAGCTCAAAAGATGAGTCTTACTATTTTATGGCTTGAATGTGAGTCTTACTATTTTATGGCTTGAACATTTATCTTAATTTTTGTGGAAAAATTAGATTTAGGATTTGTCACAATTTTCATGAAGGGAATGCATGTACTGACAAGCTTGCTAAATTAGGGTTCATTCATAGAGAACAATTTCATTGGTACAATAGGCTTTTCATTCATCTAGTCTTTTCTCAGAATTATTTATTAATAGGTATAGATTACCTAAGTATTGCTTTTGTGAGATTTTTTATATATGAGTTTTCATCTAATCCCCCAATATTTGCTTGTAATTTCCTTTCTTTTTTTAATAATATTTTTTTCATGTGGTGGTAGATGATTGCTGTTACTTGAGGTGTTAGCCTAGCTGAGATGTCATGTTTCATAGTGATGCCTAACATGAGAGATTTTATAAAAAAATAAAAAATAAAATTAAAATATTTATAACTTTGTTATACATAGAAAATCATTAGATAAAAACTACTTTTAGAGACCAAAATAATTAGATTTAGTTACCTTTTTGGTCCCTACTTTTGGGGTCAATATTCAATTCAATATAGTGGTTTTAAAAAAAATCAATTTGGTCCCAAGGTTTTTAAAAAGGTTCAATTTGATCCCTTTCGTTAAGTTTTCACCAACAACGTTAAGCGCACACATTGCACACGTGGAATGTCTCTCTCATATTTTTCATCTCTCCAATATTAATATAATAATCGAATTAATGTTATATTGTTCACAATTCAATTCATAAATTAAAAATATTTATTAATAAGAATCCATTTTAATGATTTTTAATACTGTTAATTAAAATCTATTTTAATATTAAAAAATTTAAATTAAAAATATTGATATGATTTTTTTATTCATAAAAACTGAAGTCACACATTAATTTAAATTAAAAGAATTTATATAATTATTAATTTTTTTAATGAGAATCCATTTTAATATTAAAATATTAAAATTAGAAATATTTATATGAATTTTTTAAATCAGACTAAGTAAATTAAAAAAAATAATGTAATTATTATTTTATTAATAAAAATTTATTTTAATTGTACCGACAGTCCTCGGACACCGAAAACAGCTAGTAATGGTGAGCCACGTCAGCTTGGTCCCACAGCATGGGTCAAAGCCACGTGGACTGAGTTTCACAAGTAGTATGGACTAGTGGGATGACTAGTCATCAGCGTGTCGACCACCAGAGTGGACTGATGTGTCCTCGTCATTCAACAGGGTGATGAGTCTTCGACCATAGAGTGTGACGAGGTGACATCGGTCTTGGGTGTTTTGAACAACAGAATTAGAACATCTAACATGGGTCCCTAGAGAAGAACAGTTATCAGCAAGAGGCCCAGAGGTAGGGAGAGGCTTTAGTCACGAAGCACCCATGCGTGTGGCAGGGAAAGCACAGTTAGGTGCAAAGTCTTGAAGGGTTGAGTGCCGATCAGGATTAGGGTTTCCCAGTGAAGCTACATGCATGACAAGTGAACAGTGAAGGCACTCCAAGGACAGGTGGCTCCAGAGATTAGGTGCACGAGAGGGTACCTAGGTGGCCATCCTGTTAGAGTTTTCTCTCTAGTTAAGGAAAGCCTTACACGCTAGATTACCCTAAGTCTGGGTGATAGCGGCGCAAGGGTATTCCTGTAAACCCTAAATATGGGTAGCAACACAGAGGAAACCCTAGACTATATAAACGGTAGTAAAACACTTCACAAAGTTACGTAATTTCTAGACCTAAACTCAGATACTCAATACACTTGGTGCGCTTGCCCAGTATTGACTTGAGCATCGGAGTGCAAACGGCCTCTAAGGCGCCCCTTTCTATCTTGCAGGTGCAGTTTGTTTCGATACAGCGAAGCGTAACTTAAGGCGAGGGAAGGAGGCGTGTGATCATCGTAGAGTCAACCGAATGGAGAGTTAACCGGCAAGAACATTAATATTAAAAATTTTTAAATTATAAATATTTATATGTTTTTTTATTAATCAGAATTAAGTCATACATACATTAATTTAAATTATCAAAATTTATGTAATTATTGTTTTTTATTAATAACAATCCATTTTAATATTCAAATTTCAAATATTTTAAATATTTATATATTTTTTTTAATCAGAATTGAAGTCATACATACATTAATTTAAATTTGTAATCAAATTATTATTTTTTATTGATTAATAAGAATCCATTTTAATATTAAAATTAGAAATATTTATATGAATTTTTTAATTAGAATTAAGTCATACATACATTAATTTAAATTAAAAAAATTAATGTAATTATTTTTTTATTAATGTACTGGACAGAGTGCTCGGATGCTCGGCACACGGGTGTGAGTAGGTCAACTCGGTTGTTGGGCTCAAACGGTGGATCGTAAGCTCAGCTAAGATGTTGGTTAGCCCAAAGAAGATAATTAAGATAAAAGCTAAAGAGATATTTTATTATGATATATATGTTAATATACATAAAGATATATATGTTAGTATACATAAAGCGGTTAGTCAAATATATCTATATTGAAATTGTTAATGTTCTTGCCGATTGACTTTCCTATCGGTTGACTCTACAACAATCTCACGCCTCCTTCCTTCTCCTTAGGTTACGCGTTACTGTATAGAACAACCTGCACCTGCAAAGACAGAAAGGGGCGCCCTAGAGGCCGTTTGCACTCCGACGCTCAAGTCAATACTGGGGCAAGCACAACAAGTGTATTGAGTATCTTAGTTTAGGTCTAGAAATTGCATACCTTTGTTAAGTGTTTTACTACCCTTTATATAGTTTAGGGTTTCCTCTGCGCCGCTACCCATATTAGGGTTTCTGCAGGAATACCCTTGTGCCGTTATTACCCAGTCTTAGGGTAATCTAGCGCGTAAGGCTTCCCTTAACTGGAGTGCAAATTCTAACAAGGTGGCCACCTGGGTACCCCCTCGTGCACCTAATCTCTGTTGCACCTTTTCCCTGCCACATGCATGGGTGTTTCGTGACTTAGGCCTCTCCTTGCCTCTGGGCAGTTTACTGATAATTGGTCTTCTCCCGAGACCCACCTTATGTGTTCTAGTTTTGTTCTTCAAAACACCTAAGACCGATGTCACCTCGTCGCACTCTATTGCCGAGGACTCATCACCCTATTGTGTGACGAGGACACATCATTCCCTCTGGCGATCGACATGCTGATGACTGATCAGCCCACTAGTCCATGCTACCCGTGGGACCCAGCTGACGTGGCTCACCATTACTAGCTGTTCTCGATATCCGAGGACTGGTCAGTACAGTTAATATACGCATATAAGCTATCAGTTAAATGAGATAAAAGATAAGTGAGCACCATGAGTAAAGGTGCACAAGATTCTCTTCTGTTGTTAGCACCGCGAGAGAGGGTGCTCGTAAATAGAATATCTTTTTGTTATGCTTTTAGTTGAGATTATATTCTCATGAGTGAAAGCTTTTATAAGAGTAGTATAAAAGGGGCTTGAGTCCCTCGGTAAAGGAACGTTGTTTCTAAGACTGAAACTGAATAGTGACTTTATACTCTATAAGCTCTTATTGACTTGATCGTTAGAGTGTGATCAACAGGTAGAGCCCTCTTTGTCCCAACGGAGCCACATTCCAGAGTAACGAGAAGGCACAGAGCAGTAAGAAGAGACAGACTAGAAGAGGAGCTCTCCATAAAGTCCACCCGAGCTCAACCGGTGAGAACATTTCATGGGGCCCGATAAAACCTAATCCCATCCACATTCGTGTTTGAGCCTTCTGACGTGATGAGGAACACGAGGCAAGTACCGCAGAGATCTGAAGGTAGTGAGGCCCCTGCCTTATAGCAACTCGTGTAGGCCGTGAGGGCCCTAAAAAAGAGGAACGAAGAGAGCAAGAGCGAATCCAAAATGAAGCTAAGGCTGAGCAGGAGAGGCTATGAGCGGAAGCCTGAGTTGAGCAAGTGCTTTTACAAGATCATTTGATGACAAAATTTGAGGCCTCCCGGATGGACATTGATGGGCTGTTCTTCATGACCAATGTTCTTCTTGAGAAAATGAGGTGAAAAAGGTGGCGGAAGCAATGGAGGTGATGGGTCAAGGATGGCTCAAATAGAGCTATGGGTTCCTTGTAGGTGCATGAAAGGTATGGAGAGTGATAGGTTAGGCCAAATCACTTGGAGGAAGGTGAAGATGAAGATCAAAGTGTCTAACCTAGAGAGACTAGACAAAGAGTAGAAGCTAGCATAATTTTGGCAACATTTACTCATATAAATTGATCTTAAAAAAACATGAGCCAAATCACCCTATTTATAGGAGATGGTGCCTTGGAGAGTAAGGAGCAAGGGTAGGATGGGGAATACATAAAAGAGGGGGCTGCTAGGGTGTTGGCTAAAGGTCAATGCAGCCCCGTATCATGCTTCTAGAAGGTAGGGCTACAGTCCTACTCTAAAAGGCCTAGGTACAAGCTAAATTGTTAAATACACCCCCCCGTTGTGCTAATTGAACCCTACTCTACTAAATTGTTAAATACACCCCCTATTGTGCTAAATGAACCCTACTCTACTGAAATTACAAATAAACTAAAATTAATTGAGGTTCATCTCCCATGGCTTGGGCTCTACTCCTTGTGGTCCTCTGAGGGGTCTTTGAACATATAGAGAAAAGTTTCTTTGCCATCAGTAGCAGAGTCCCACTCTTCTTGAATCCTCTTTGCCATGGACCTAGTTGTTGGGCCTGAGCTTGGGCCTCTTCCACTAGCCATGGAGGAGCACGCGCAAGCTAATGAGGAGTTGGGCAAAACCAATGAGGAATTGCGAAAGAACTTGCATCGACAAGGCCGTCATCCCACTCGGGAACATCCCTCGAACTTTGTTGGGTTTAGCAGTGTCTAAGTTCAATAGGGGGTGAATTGAGCTTATATAATTTTCGCAAACCAAAACTGTTTTTCAGAAAACCAGAGAAAAAGAACAGATTGATTCTTAAAAGAACATATTTATTTTCTGACTACTATATCAAAACCTGAACCTTTATCTGATTAGCTTGAGATTAAAAGAGATTTTCT
This sequence comes from Phaseolus lunatus, assembly GCA_013389735.1. Lineage (NCBI taxonomy): Eukaryota > Viridiplantae > Streptophyta > Magnoliopsida > Fabales > Fabaceae > Phaseolus > Phaseolus lunatus. The sequence continues at coordinate 16,555,571 of CM023861.1, read as the reverse complement.
AGAACAGTGAAATGTTCTTACAGCAACAAGGAAAACAAGATTCACACCAAGAATTAAATCTTTGAATCTTTTAACGAGCAATCTTGAAACTAATAAGAATCTTTAATAGATTTGGTTTGACTAGTTTATTATCCTCTTAAAACAACCATAACAGAGATTCAAGAATTCACAAACAAATAATCTTTTTAGAATCTATGAAGAATAATAAGCACAAACCCAGAAATAACAGATTCAATTTTAGTTCAACAGATTTATTTTCTGGAAGATTATCAAATTATTCAGAAAAGCAGTGTAGAGATTAAGAAGAGAGATGCACACACAGTTTATACTGGTTCACTCATCAAGAGCTACATCCAGTTTTACCTCACACCAAGGCAAAATCCACTAAAACAGATCAAATCAATTACAAAACCTTAAGTTCTTGAAGCCTACAAGAACAAGGCACTCAAAGCTGAAAACCCTATTTTAGCACTACTTGCACTTCAAGAAACCCTATCAAGAAGTGTCTAAAACAAACACCTTTATAGAAATGAATTAAGGAACGAAAAACACCTGAACAGAAGATCCAAGAACCCAAAACAGTGGCCCAAATTGTAGTCCAGCAGTGACAACACCTTCACCTTGATCAAGGCTTCACAAAGAACAAACACTCTTGAAGTTATTTTAGAAAACCTTTCAAAAACTCATTCAAATCCTTTTTCCTCTCACTGAAAACTATTTATCTCTATTGAAAATGTGATTGCTCAGCTTAGTTTTCATGTGAGATGTGCCTCTCTTTATATAGAAAACAATTTATAACTTCTTTTCAAAAAATAGTTAAAACTGTTATAAAAAGAACATATTTATTTTCAAAAAGACAAAGAGAGATTTTCAAATGTCTCCAGCTTAGCATAACGGTAACTGATCCGGTCGGTCATCGGTAGGCGATGACGTCAGAAGCAGATGACCACGTGGGCCAATCACAGAGTGACGCGTGGCACGTAAAAGCAGATGAACCAGGGTGGAGATCGTTCAAGAACGGCGATCAGTGGTCAGCTACCGAGCGACCGCCACCAGCAGATCAGTTCCTACTTGAGCGCCTGGAAGAAGAGTGCGAGAAGGGACGAAGCACCGATCAGTCATCGGTGCGTTCAGAGTGATCTGTCATCGGTATATGCATTGTGATCAGTCATCGGTGCATGGAGAATGATCAGTCGTCGGGGGTTCCTTGTCAACACGTGTTAAACTGGGACCCAGGCTCCCAGCAAGAACGTTACCCAAGGACCTCGCCTGATCCCATAAGCAGAGCACGAGGACGTGAAGTATCACATCGGTCATCGGTGTGTGTTGAGGTGACATCGGCCGCGCGATGTGAACAACGCAACCGATGATCAGTAAAGTGCCCAAAGGCTGAGAGCGTTCTTAGTCGCGAGACGACCACGCAGGAAGATGAGAAGACGCAGTTAAGTGCAGAATCCTGCTGGACGAGAACCCATCATCTCCCAGTAGGGTTGCATGTCTGCCACGTGGATGGTAAAGATGTTCCCAGAGAATAGGTAAGGCAGGTAGGCACATAAGTCGAAGGGGTTGAGAGGAACCCACGCGGCCACCCCTGTCAGACCTGGCACTCAAGTGAAGAAAGCTGGCATGCAAAGAACCCTGGGGAGTGGAAACGGCAATGCAGAGTAATTAAGTGGCCTAGAGGTAGCCTGTAGGGGCTACACGGGTCTATATGAGGAAGAAGAACACCAAAACCAGGTATGCAATCTAAACCTGAGAGACACAACACAAATCAAAAGAGCACTCAGTCTTCGAATCAAAGAGGACTGAGGGCACACACACACGGTCTCACACAGAGAAGTCTGAGAGAGACCTTTTGGTGTTCCCGTTGCCTGACTTGAGTGTCGGAGCTACAACGGCCGCTAGAGGCGCCGTCTGTGTGTTTTGCAGGCACCATTCGAAGTTCCGGTGAAGGTTCCTGGAGCCTCCTTGCAGAGCGCGCAGCAGATAGAAAGTCAAACGAAAGAGTGACGAGGCAATCTCTCCACGCTTGAGTCTGTGACGAGATCATTTGGCGCCCACCGTGGGGCCCGAAGTAAAACGAAGCCCCCATACACGAGAACGAGAATAAGAAATCGCACAGATGAGTAGAAGAGCCAGACAAACGACACCTCCACCACCTGCTGGTGAAGGAACTGTGACCATGGCGCAGGTTATGGAGATGATGCGCGCGTTGCAGGAGAACGTTGCGGCATCGAGAGCTGAGCAGGAGAAGATGCATGCAGAGCTGACTGCATCACACAGCAGGAATGAAGAGTTGGACCGCGTGAACGAGGAGTTGCGTAGGGAGCTGCAGGCGCAGAATGAGCGCGTATCCGAAGACAGAACGTCGATGCCGCCGTCGCCCCCTAGGGCATTTCCCATGCCCTTCTCCCCCGAGATCATGAACACGGTGGTGCCCCCTAACTTGGTGGGAGTGAAGGCGTCGTTCACGGGGGTGGAAGACCCAGAGGCACATTTGACAGCTTTCCACACTCAAATGATGCTGTCTGGAGGTTCAGACGCAGTATACTGCAAAATGTTTATAAGCACGCTGGGCGGAGTGGCTATGGAGTGGTTCGTGAGCCTGCCGGAGGGCCGCATCACCTCCTTCCATCAGTTCTCAAAGCTATTCACGGAGCAGTATATAGTCAACAGAGCGCCGCCGGTGGTGGCTTACGACTTGTTCGACGTGCGCCAGTACCAGGGGGAGTCGCTGAAGGATTTCCTCAACCGTTTCGCTGCGCAGGTGGTGAGATTGCCCAGCAAGGACGAGAGCATGTTAGTGCACGCATTCAAGAAAGGCGTGCTACCTGGCCCTTTCAGTGAATCGCTCATCAGACGCCACCCTGCCACCTTCGCTGAGATTCGGCGACGAGCGGTGGCGCACATAGTGGCGGAGACAGAGGTCTCTGAGAAGAGAGGCAGCACTGCACCGACGATGCCGCGCGGAGGTCAGGGGAGGCAGCAGCAGGTGCGGGTGTATGAGACCAAGGAGGAGAGGAAGGCACAGGGAAGGCCTCGTCCATATGCACCCAGCAAGAACCAGCCCAGGGGGCGTGCAAGGGAGAACAACACACCCCCTAGGTATGATTTCGTGATAGAGTTGGCAGAGCTGATCGCCATCCCTGCCGTGGCTGCGAGACTCCGAGTACCAGAGAAAACTGACGAGGTACTTGGAAGGCGGAAGGACGAGTGGTGTGAGTTCCATCAGGCTTATGGACACACACTCCGCACATGCCTGGCGTTGGGGCGTCAACTTGCTGAGTTAGTGAAGACAGGATTCCTGACCGATTACCTGCGAGGGACACAAGGTGATCGCGCTTCGGGGTCTCAGACAGGCGATCAGCAACACGAGGTCCCTGTGCATGGGGACGTGAGGTGATGGAGGATGCAACGCTGGGGGGGCTCCCAGGTAGCTCAGATGGAAGCTGAGGCAAAGTCTTTAAGCTCAGCGATAGGAAGTTGCAAAGAGAAGGGCGAAGGGTCCAGTCCTCTAGCTGTTGACTTAGTATATCCGCCATTCGATCCCAAGGCCTGGATGAACGAGGGTTACGCTTCTGTGAACCTCGCCAGACCCCAGATAGTGTGGGATTTCTGCACGTCTGCAGGAGAAAGAGGGATTGGAGAAGCACTTGAAGTCATGAGTTTCCTGCACAAGTTCAAGGAAGTCCAGTCAGTTCGCTTTAACACACCTCGCGATGGTGTAACGAAAGGGAAGCAGCGAGCTTATGGAGAACTTGGGAGGCGCGAACAAGTTTGGAGTTAAGGACAGCTTTTCGTCGTTGCTAAAAGAATGGTGTGCTCGCCAGGTCGGTCATCGCCAGGGCCCATACAGAGTGGTTGAGGCGCTGGAGAGTGGAGCTTATCGGCTGGAGACCCTGGATGGAGCACCTATCCCATAGACGTGGAACGGTACACATTTGAAAGTTCCACTTTAGTTAAATTGTAAAGTAGATGCGTTCTTGCACTGCACACTCAATGTATATACTGTAAATAGTTGAGCAAATCAGGGGGCACTAACGAAGCCACCCAATAAAAAAAAGATTTCAGTATGTCAAGTGTGCACATGTTTCCCAGTTTCAAGTTCTGCTTGCCCCAAATACAAGTCCAAGGGATCAGTTGGAGCCTGCTCGCCCCAGGCGCGAGTACGGACCACTGACCTATGTTCTCCTCACCCCAGGAGTGAGTGCAGGTGGCCAAAATTTGGGAACTCGGGAGTTCTAGGAAAACCAAGAGATGGAAAGGGAAGATTTCGAGAAACATCCAAGAGGAATCAGACCCAAAGGTCGATGAACTCGGGGCAAGCAAGAGGGGTCAACAAGTAAAACTCTTCTTCCCCGTAACAAGACATCACCGTCGCGTTTAAGCACCAAGAAGCAGAGCTCGATCAGTCATCGGTGCACCCAAAGCAAGATCAGCCGTCGGTGCATGTCGGGGTAAGTACTCGGTCGGTCCATTGGTCATCGGGGTCATGTTAACACGTGTTAAGCTGGGACCCAGGTTCCCAACGAGAGCGTTACGCATGCACCTCGCATGATTCCAAAATAAGGCTGGTCATCGAGGTCGTGCTAACACGTGTTAAGCTGGGACCCAGGTTCCCAGCGAGAGCGTTACGCACGCACCTCGCATGATTCCAGAAGAAGTTTTGTCATCGGGGTCTTGTTAACACGTGTTAAGCTGGGACCCAAGCTCCCAGCGAGAGCGTTACGCATGCACCCCGCATGATTCCAAACCAGAAGAAGAGGAGTTGCCCACTCAAAGGGCGTGCGGTGATACCATGCAGGCAGGGATGCGCCTGGCGAGTGCGCTTAGACAGCCACCCCTGGTGCTCCCCTGGGAGCATGCACCCACTCAGTGAAGAAAGCCCTCTTCCTCTGCTTCTTGCAGCAAGGTGGAGGCAAGAAAACCAAGTCCTTATCCTCTGCTTCATACAGCAAGGTTAAGGCAACAGAAAAAGTCCTCACCCTCGACTTTATACAGCAGGGTGCAGGCAGAGAAAAGTCCTCACCCTCGACTTTGTACAGCGGGGTGCAGGCAAGAGAAAGTCCTCACCCTCGACTTTGTACAGCGGGGTGCAGGCGAGAGAAAGTCCTCATCCTCGACTTTGTACAGCGGGGTGCAGGCAGAGAAAGTCCTCTTCCTCTGCTTCTTACGGCAAGGTTGAGGCAAAGGAACCAAGTCCTTATCCTCTGCTCCATACAGCAAGGTTAGGACTACAGAGAAAGTCCTCACCTCGACTTGTTACTGCGAGGCTGGGGCGAGAGGAGAAAGACCTCACCTCAACTTCCTACAGCGAGGCTAAGGCAAGAGGGGTCATCAAGAAGCAGTCCTCTTCCCCAAAACACAGGCATCAACTTCAGAGGTCGGGTCCTCTATGCACTTAGCGCTGGAGTGACGCGGAAGTAATGCGAAGCATGAAGCGCGATGACTGATCAGTGGAACGTTAACATGCTAGTCGGTGGTCGGTAGCAAAGCCCTTAGTACGCAAGCTTGCCCAAATAAGGTCTTGGACGATCATTCGAAGCATTTAAACGCCATCAGGTCAGTCATCCAACACGAACTTATGCATACAAGATTATATACAAGTTTGTAGCAGCAAGAGAAATTACACACAAGGAGAAGTGGCAAGGGAAGAAGCTCAAGAAGGAGGAATGAGCCTGCCGTCGGCCATTGAATGGTGGAGGCTAGGTTGGGTAGAGTCCGAGTCTGGTAGGACGCAGTGAACCTGCTGCAAGCCCATGGAACCCATCTATCAGAACCTCAGCACCAACAGCCGTGGTCTCAGGTACATCAGCTTCGAGCTCCTTCTTCCCTTTGGCAACGAAGACCACTTAGTCTCTTCGCTGAGAACAAGTTCACAGCTCGAGACTGGGGGGCTTGTGATCCGGTCGGTCATCGGTAGGCGATGACGTCAGAAGCAGATGACCACGTGGGCCAATCACAGAGTGACGCGTGGCACGTAAAAGCAGATGAACCAGGGTGGAGATCGTTCAAGAACGGCGATCAGTGGTCAGCTACCGAGCGACCGCCACCAGCAGATCAGTTCCTACTTGAGCGCCTGGAAGAAGAGTGCGAGAAGGGACGAAGCACCGATCAGTCATCGGTGCGTTCAGAGTGATCTGTCATCGGTATATGCATTGTGATCAGTCATCGGTGCATGGAGAATGATCAGTCGTCGGGGGTTCCTTGTCAACACGTGTTAAACTGGGACCTAGGCTCCCAGCAAGAACGTTACCCAAGGACCTCGCCTGATCCCATAAGCAGAGCACGAGGACGTGAAGTATCACATCGGTCATCGGTGTGTGTTGAGGTGACATCGGCCGCGCGATGTGAACAACGCAACCGATGATCAGTAAAGTGCCCAGAGGCTGAGAGCGTTCTTAGTCGCGAGACGACCACGCAGGAAGATGAGAAGACGCAGTTAAGTGCAGAATCCTGCTGGACGAGAACCCATCATCTCCCAGTAGGGTTGCATGTCTGCCACGTGGATGGTAAAGATGTTCCCAGAGAATAGGTAAGGCAGGTAGGCACAGAAGTCGAAGGGGTTGAGAGGAACCCACGCGGCCACCCCTGTCAGACCTGGCACTCAAGTGAAGAAAGCTGGCATGCAAAGAACCCTGGGGAGTGGAAACGGCAATGCAGAGTAATTAAGTGGCCTAGAGGTAGCCTGTAGGGGCTACACGGGTCTATATGAGGAAGAAGAACACCAAAACCAGGTATGCAATCTAAACCTGAGAGACACAACACAAATCAAAAGAGCACTCAGTCTTCGAATCAAAGAGGACTGAGGGCACACACACACGGTCTCACACAGAGAAGTCTGAGAGAGACCTTTTGGTGTTCCCGTTGCCTGACTTGAGCGTCGGAGCTACAACGGCCGCTAGAGACGCCGTCTGTGTGTTTTGCAGGCACCATTCGAAGTTCCGGTGAAGGTTCCTGGAGCCTCCTTGCAGAGCGCGCAGCAGATAGAAAGTCAAACGAAAGAGTGACGAGGCAATCTCTCCACGCTTGAGTCTGCGACGAGATCAGTAACAAAAAGGCAGGGACAGGTTCACTTGTGCTAAAACAAAACTTTGTTAAAAAATTTAAAGAAAAAGGCACAGTTTAGAAAGAACCTGTTGTTTTACAGGACAACAAATTTATTTTTCTGCAGAAAACTGATTTTTAGAAAAAACTTAAGGGAGTTTTTAAGGAAATCTTTGAATAACTTCTTGTGCTTGATCTTACCACCTTGATTAGGCAAATGATGTAGGTCATGCAGCAAAAGGCTACCTTTAAACTCATTCTAAGCTATATACAAGATTACTCCATAACCATTACACCCTTCAAAGCAAACTAAATATTTTCTTCATCAAACACAGTCTACAAGGCAGAGAAGAAGCTTTATCCATCTTCAACAGACTTGTCATCAAGAGATGACCCCAAGCCGTTCTCTCAACAAATCATGGAGGCATGTAAAACTGATCCCGCTAATTACCATGACATAAATGATTATTATCTTTTAAATCTATTGAGATTCTGAAGATAAAAGATATAATAGTTATTGTTTAAATCTATTATCGTGATATTTTGAAGATAAAAGATATAATTGTTATTATTTAAATCTGTTATTATGATATTCTGAAGATAACGTAAACGATTATTATCTTTTAAGTCTGTTGAGATTTTGAAGATAAAATATATAATTGTTATTGTTTAAATCTGTTATCATGTTATTTTGAAGATAACATAAATGATTATTATCTTTTAAGTCGGTTGAGATTCTGAAGATAAAAGATATAATTGTTGTACTGAATAGGTCCTCGGTTTCTCGGTGCTCGGTGTATTTAGCAGGTTGGTCAACTCTGTTCTTGGGCCGATGAGGAGAATTATGAGTTTGGCCCAAGTTATGTTAGTAAGCTCAATGGGACATAACTAAAATCATATGTTCACCGCATGTTGATATAAGATTTATCAACAAAATGCATTCTAAACCCTAAATATGCCTTTTAACTTAAGCGTGCGTTTTAGGGCACGAGATGGTTAAAATTACATGTTGAAAAGAGTTAGCATCGTGAGAATAGGTGCTCACATAAACAGAATGTTAACTTATACTTAGCACTTATGAGTGGTGCCCTATTGGCAGGTGGTTTTCTGTTATTATTTTATGCTTTCATTAGAGATAAGATTTTCATGAGAGAAAGTTATTACAAGAGTAGTTATAAAAGGGGAATGAGACCCCAGGTAAAGGTACGTTGTTTCTAAGCTTGAAACTAGACACTTATTATACACTCTTAAAGCTCTCACTGACTTGATCGTCGGAGTCTTGTCAACAGGCAGAGCCCCCATTTGTTTCAGTGGAGCCGATTACTAAAATTCAATGAAGAAAGTCAAGATCATAAGACGGAAGAGATCAACCTGAAGTGGAGCTCTCCTAGCTAGTCAACCGACGAGGAGGTCAACCGGCGAGAACAATTGTTATTGTTTAAATATGTTATCATGTTATTCTGAAGATAACATAAATGATTATTATCTTTTAAGTCTGTTGAGATTCTGAAGATGAAAGATATAATTGTTATTGTTTAAATCTGTTATCATGTTATTTGGAAGATAACATAAATGATTAATTATCATGATCTTTAAGTCTGTTGTGATATTATTCTGAAGATAAAGGACATGATTGTTATTGTTTAAATATGTTATCATATTGTTATGAAAAACACAGATATTTGTAAATTTGTTATCATGTTATTTTGAAGATGAAGTAAATGATTATTTATCATTTAAATCTGTTGTGATATTATTATCATCATCATTATCATGATCTCTCATGAGAGAAGTTATTCTTGTTATTGGATACGGAGCGTAGTAGTGTAAGAGTACATGTCTAGGGAAGTTCTGGCAAGGAAAGACTTGGTATTTAAAAGCATTCATTGGTGACCCACCTCTCTTTCCTGGGAACTTACTTAGTGTACTAGTTCACAGTCTACCATCGTTGTTCTAGTTGACACTGAGATGTCGCTTCATCATCATCATCATCATGAACTCTAACATGAGAGAAATTATTCTTGTATTGGATATAGAGCGTAGTAGTGTAATAGTACATGTCTATGAAAGTTTTGGCAAGGAAAGACTTGGTATTTAAGCATGTCCATTGGTGACCCACCTATCTTTCCTAGGAACTTACCTAGTGTACTAGTTCACAGTCTACAATCTGCAACAAAGATCAAACACTTTGACAAATTTTCCAGAACTCATGTGTCAAGAATGACAAATGATTATGTCCCACCGTAGCTCGACAGTAAAGGGCAGTACAACACCAAACTTTTACACTATACAAGTTCATAGAAGTGTTGGGCAACTTATCAGCTAGAAATTCAAGATGGTGGAGTCATCCCACGAACGTGGAATGCAGCAAGCCTCAGGTTCTATTTTCACACATGGTAAGACGACCTAACTTGGCTACTCGAGTATAGGCTCCCTATGAGATGAATCGGTTTGAACAGGTGAATTATCCAAACTAGCACGTGGTAAGACGACCTAGTTCAGAGTAGATGTAGTTATCCGAGCAGGCACCCTGTGAAATAAGTTTGTTTGAGCCGAGGCCAGCCATGAAAAGTTTCAGCTCAGCATTATTTTTCTCAAGTCACACAAAATTTTCTACATTTTCCAGTACATTTCTCTAGGTTCTCTTTGTGTACTACCTTTTATTGAGTGCCTTATTTTCTTTGCTTGTCCTTTTTATTCAATATTCTTTTCTAAAGTTTTGTCATATATCTCTTTCGTCTTTGGTTTAGCTTTTCTTGCTTGTCTTCTTTGTTTCCTTAAGTTTTTTTTTGGTTTCATTATAGCTTGAGTGATTGAGGCTTTGACCTTTTTCATTTGAGGGTTTTCATCAATCAAGAAAGATCTTTGAGGAGTGGAAAAAATTTCTTGAGTGCTTTGAGTGTTTCTCCTCCAAACCGCAACCTTGAGCTTGTTTTTCCACTAACTTTGCTTTCCTAATTGTTTGTTCTTTGTGTTTTTGTGCTTGATTGTTGTGATGGCTCCTATTTCAAGTGTTGCATCTTCCAAACCGCATGCCTATCACAAAGCTCACCTTTTGGGAGAACTTGTGGAGGTCAAGAAGCAACTTGTCCACAAAGACGAAACACTTAGCCAATTTTCCAAAAGATAGCAAGACTAGAAGAAACTAATGCAAGGCAAAATCAACATTATGAGGACAAATGGAGTTTGCACAATTTTGCCAAAAGGCACCATCAACACCAACCACAACCACAACATTCTTTTAATTTTGTAAAGTTACCTAGTTTTAGTGGGTCCAGTGACCCTTCTTTGTATTTAGATTGGGAAGCTAAGGTTGAACATCTCTTTCATGTGTATAAGGTCCCCGAGGGGCAAAAGGTTAGGTTAGCTTCCTTAGTTTTTTTAGACTATGCCAACCACTGGTGGCAAATAACTCTCATGGACATTGGTTTAAACAAGAAACCGCCCATGGTTTCTTGGTATGATTTAAAGGCATGCATGTGCGCGAGGTTTGTTCCTCTTCCTTATAGGAAGGAACACTGGTTCAAGTTCCAAAGGCTTCATCATGGACATAGGATGATAGATGAATATTTTAAAGATTTCGAAACATCATTGACTAAAATGAATATGCATGATAATGAAGAGTCAAAGATAAAAAGGTTTGTAAGTGGTTTGCGAAAAGAAATTAAAGATCTTGTAGAATTAAGTGAGTACTCCTCTTTAACGAAAGTGGTTCATCTAGCCATCAAGGTAGAATCACACCTTTTGAAGAAAATAACTTTCAAACATACTCACAGTGATGGTTTCTACAAATCTTCTTAGAAGGATACAAAATAAATTTCTACAAATATTTCTCCTTCCAATTTTTCAAACAAACCCACTTCTACCCACAAAGTTTCTAAACATACTCCTTCTACATCTCCACCTAAGTCACCCATCAAAAGTTCAAAAATAAAATGTTTTAAATGTTTAAGTTTTGGGTACATAGCTACCAATTGTCCAGATAAAAAAACCATAATGTTACACAAGGTAAAACCAGACCAACTAAAAACAAAAACCAAAAGTGACAATGAAAGGGTAAAAGAAGGACAAGATAAAATGGGTCTCATTCCTTCACCTCAAAGGTGTTTTTCTTCCTTTTCTTTTTCATTCCTAAAAAATTCTCAATACTTGACTTCTTTGATAAAGAAGTTTAGGGATGATCTTCCAACATCTCTCAAAGGTTATACCCTTTTAAGAGGATTTTTACAAACACATCATCTCGTCCCTAAACATTCTATACAAACATGGCCTGTATCGAGAATTCATTCATATTAACTCACTAAGCTTAAAGAGCAAAAGTTTGTTCCCAATTCAACCCATTGCATTACTTTGTCTATGAACAAACTAACTTTGTTATATACAGGGGTTCTGAATTTGTGGTCGAATTCTCTCCAACTTGGGGGGTATATGATGCAAGCCACGAACACATAAAGATGACCAAGGATGCTAAACTTGAAGGGTCATCTCAACAAGCACATAAAGACTTCATTCATGGGAGGAATGGACAAGGGCCAAAACATTTGAAGTTCTTTCTATTAGTCTTCTTTAATATTTAGAAAAATGTTGTAAATAAATTTAGCTCAAATGAGGGGTCCAAATAGTAGAAATAAGGTAGAATAAAGTGCCTTTAGCATAGTAGGGGGTGTGGGTAGCATTCTTTCTTGTTCCTAGCCCATTTGAAGGCATTTTGACCTAATTTCTAGAAGGATAAGCCTAGAATATGGGATTGACTTAGTCAAACCCTATGGCTGCCCACTTTTTTCCCTTTTCCCATTCTACCCTTTAAGCTTGCTTTCCAAGGCTCCTAAATCTATAAATAGGGAGGCCTAGCTCATGTATTCACGAGTTGAAAATTAAAGTAAAGTTACTATACACAAATTCTTGTGTGAATTGTGAGTGAGTGAGCTCCTCCAAAATTGGTCTTATCTTGTGGGTGATGATGCTCTCAAGTGGCGGCCTCCCTTCACTTATTTTGGTGGTTCCATCCTATCAAGTGGCATGATTCACCATTGCTCCACCTCCATAAGTTCTTTATTTCATCATCTCTTCCATTATTCCATTCAATTTTATGTCTTAATTTCTTTTGTTTTTTAATCTTGTTCTCAATTTTGGAGACTCCTTTGTGAGTTGGAAGCATCATTTGGAATGGCTTGTACACCATTGATGCATTCCTTTTCTCCTTTCTAAATTCTAAGTTTTGATTTTGCATCATAATTACCTTAATCCATGTCTTTTCCTTTTGCCTTTGTGAAATGAACCTTCACATCTACTTAACCACTTGGTTAAGTTAATGTCCAATGGGAATTTTCCTTAGGTTCTCACCATACTTGTCTCATAAAATCCAATCCTAAGTAAAGTGTCACCATAAAATTGAACAATCATAAAATCAACTCACATCAGGGGGTCAGCTCAAACAAGGGGAGCAGACATCGGTCGATTATTTAGGGAACCCATAGGGTCCCGAGAATAGCTACATATGGATCGCTAGGAGGTGAGATGTTTGAAGGCTTGCAGGTTAACACCATAGAGAGTTGGATCACCCGCTACCAGTGTTATCTAGCTAACGGGTCGCTTCTTGCTGAACCTACGGAGGCTAAGATGATTAAGAGGAATGTGGGGAAGTATACCCTGATTGATGGCAAGTTGTTCTATCACGGTTATACCCACCCTATCCTCACTTGTGTAAGTGGTGATCAGTGTACCCATATCATAGGGGAGCTTCACGAAGGCATTTGTGGCAGTCACATAGGTGGCCGAGCTCTGTCTTTGAAGTTCATTCATGTTGGGTATTATTGGCCAACGATGAAGGAAGATTGCGTGAAGTATGCACAATGATGCGAGCAGTGTCAGAAGCATGCTGATTGGCATCACGCACCAGCCGAGGAGTTGCGGTCAATTTATAGCATGTAGCCTTTCCATACCTAGGGAATAGACATCTTAGGTCATTTCCTTTTTGTTAGAATTAGATGGCTTAAAACAAGAGGGGGGGGGTGAATTGTTTTCAAAAACTTTTCGCAAATATTTGATTAAGAATGAATCTTTATCAAACAAACACAAATAAGCAGTTAGAGAAGCAATTAAACAATGATACACAGAAATAGTTGCAGAATTATAACCGGTCAAAATTTCGTTTTAATTAGTTGTTCTTATGATAGCAGAAGCAATATTCAAACAGTTTTAAAGAGAGAGAGAAAGAGAGAGATTTACACCATGAATTTTATACTGGTTCGCTCAATCCCAGAGCTACATCCAGTCTCAGAACAACCTTTGAATTTCACTAGTAATCAACAAAAAATTACATCAACACACCACAAAGAGGTGATCTTGAAAACCACAAGATCCACTCACCCTCTTTGCAACACAACACACACCTTAAGTCAGAACACCCTCTGACTTTACAAGATTTCACATATACTCACTAGTTTAAGAAATTACAACAACAAGAACATGAATAGGAAAAGAAAACACCTGATATTACACAACCCAAGAATTCCTATGATCAAATCTTGAATTAGTGAAAAACTTAAAAAGCAATCTTGCAAATCTTGAAAAACTTCTTTCAAAAACACATTTCAATCTCTCTTTTGATTTTAAAATCTTTCGTAATTTTTATGTAATTGTTATCTTTTTGTTTCTGAAGGAAGGGCTATATTTATAGCACTTTGAAAAGCCATTTAAGGCACTTGAATCAACTGAAACAGTTTGAAAATAGTTAAAATAGTTTTTTAAAAAGCTGTTATGCAGACTTACATTTAACCGGTTAAAACCACGAGATAATCGGTTAAATGGGTCAAGCTATGACTTAACACTTTGAAAAAGCTTTTTTAAACCTTTGTGCCATTTAGGCAAAGAACAACCGGTTATCCTGATAATTCAACCGGTTGTTTTTCTTGGCTTTAGAAAAACACTTTACTTTTAAAAGCTTTGTGCAGGATTTAAGAACTGATCTTTTACATAAATTCTAAACACTCTAAACTACACCCAAACCCAAAAGCAGCAAGGCTTTAAGCTTCATCAGGGATTTGAAACATAAAAGCTCCCATGCTTTACAATCTCCCCCTATTTGATGGAGACAAATCGTTGGTTGCTTTGAAGAGATGTGTTTAGAATTTAATCATCACCTGCAGTCACAGATAGAAGTAGAAAACAAAGAATATTCTTCGCCAAAAGGTTAGAGCACCATAAAACAGTTTTCACAGCCAAACCAAAGTGAAAAATAAACCATAGGTGCAAACAGCTGAAGAACAACTGATTAAACCACAGGATTAACTGGTTAAAATTATCAAAGTAATAAAAACTTCTATCCTATGCAGTGATGAAAAGCAGTGCAGATATAAAAGATTACAAACCAAAGCACCAACAAATTCTCCCCCTATTTGTCTTATCAAATAGACAAAAGGAAGGATTAAAACAGAATTGAGAAACAACATTGAAAATCATTTTGCATCAGAGCATATATCAGCACCATTGTAGTAACAAACTGTGATACCATATCAGGATTGCAGCAGAAATCTATGATGTATCAGAGCTGTGACAACAGCATAATTAGAGTACCATAGACCTCAGAAATTTCAACACGGAGACCACAATTTCTCCCCTATCTTTTCTTCATCCAGCAGTCGTCCTTCAAGGAAGACATCAAAGTATTAGTTCCAACAATGCCAACACATCCATGAATACTTCTTTTTGACATTTGTAGGATAGCAGTTGAAACCATCTTTCTTGGATATTTTCAATTCCACATTGCAAGCATATTAGTCCAAATCTCTCTTATGAGCATGAATCAAACATAGTACTGGTACAGGAATGACCCAAGAATAACAAGTTGACCTTCATTGATACTTCTTTATAAAACCTTGTATCTTGGTCCCAAAAAACAGCAACTATCTGCTTTGTTGCAGTAAGTTCAACCTCAATAGAGTGCACACCATATGTAGAGCCACCAATAGATCACTTCAAAAAGGTTCATCTTCAAGTTGGTCTCACCATCTTAGGCAGATCATCCTGTAGTAGAATTTCAATCAGTTTTTTCGCAAAATCAACCTACTATTTTTCTGGATAGGATTCTGGCTTGTGCAGAAAGGTTTTTTCATCATCTTCTTCAGTACTACTAACATCTTGATGTGAGTTGATTTTAGGTTCATTATATTTGTGACACTTTCTTAGAATTAGGATCAAGATTCTTAGCAATTTAGAGTGAGTCACCTAAGGAAAATCCCCACTGGACATTAACTTAACAAGTGTTAAGTAGATGTGAAGGTTCATTTCCAAAGGTCCAAGGTTAAAACACAATTAATGGTGATGAATGAATGAAAAACAAGGTGCTGAACTCAAAAAAAGAATAGGTGCAGAATTTAAACACAAAAAAACAGAATGGAAACACAAATTGAAACAAAAGAACCGATTGAAATTCAAGAACAAGACATAGAATCAAAACTACCGATTGAAATGACTATGGAAGATGAAAGAAGATGAAACTTATGTGGTTGTAGCCATGGATTGGGAATGGACACGCCACTTGGAGGTGATGATCCAAGACAAGTGCAGATTTGCCGCCACTTGAGAGCTCCCAAAACTCACAAGATGAGACTAGAAAGGAGAAAGCAATTCTCACACTCACACAAATTTGTGTATAGTAACTTTACTCTAAATTCAATCTTATTTTACATGAGCATAGCACCTCTATTTATAGTGTGAGAGGGCTGAAATTAAAGTGGGAAAATTCAAATGAGAAGCATTTGAATTTG
Organism: Phaseolus lunatus; assembly: GCA_013389735.1. Lineage (NCBI taxonomy): Eukaryota > Viridiplantae > Streptophyta > Magnoliopsida > Fabales > Fabaceae > Phaseolus > Phaseolus lunatus. Next base: position 16,539,756 of record CM023861.1, on the reverse strand, counting down.
GAGCCAAAACACATGTCACAAGGGAGGTGTGACTTGATTTCTACTTTGGCACCTCCTAAAACTACACCTACACCTACTTTTTATGTCACATGGAAGGTGTGACTTGTTTTTGTACATTAGCACCCCTTATTTTAATATCTACACCTTCCTTTAATGTTCTACTAAAAACTACACAAAAGAAATTACAAAAGAGATACATCCATTCATGCTTATTTCCCAAAGCTTTAGCCTTAGCCTTACTCCTATTGATGCTCATGGATTGGGCTTGGGCCCCACTTGACTTGGGCTTCTTGGCTTGGGCTTCTTGGGCTTGGGCTTCTTGGGCTTGGGCCCTCTTTATTTATACTACTACTTGGATTCTTCAAGAGAACCCAATTATTTACAAAAATGTTCTACTCTTTAAGAAGACTAGTAAGAAGAACTTCAAGTGCTTTGGAATATGGCCCTTTCTTATTTTTGTGAAGTCTTCTTTTGATTGTTGAGATGACCCTTTATATATAGCATCTTTGGTCATCCTTAAGTGGTCTTGACTTGCATCACATCTGCAAATAGACAACCAATAAATATTTTCAGATGGGTGTTTGACAATGTAGAGGTCTCAGTCTTTGCATCTCAAGAAGATATTCATCAACAAAATATAGTTTTTGCTTAAAGCTGATATAATGTATGCTTCTACAGAAACTAAATTTTGTAGAGCCACATATATTTGATTGCAGTTACTGTAACAAAACCACTTATCTTGGAAACATTAAATGCATATTTGGCACACAAAGAGTTTTGAAAGAAACAACTGTAACCATGCATAAGAATTCACAACATCATTATTCAAATGTGCTAGAAGTAAAACAATCGGTTGTTTCGTGAAAAAAATCAGTTGTTTTTCTGAGATAGTAAGAAAAAGCAAATCACCTTTCAAATTGATGGGAAATGCTTAAAACATTCATACCTTTGCCTTACCTCAACATGTCTAGAAGCTCATTTGGTCTTATGATTCCAAAACCATAGGATGAACATGTACAACTTACTTTCCATAGGACATGAGCTTGAGTAAGGTGGATGCTCTTGAACCATAAAACTAAACATCACTTTGATTAGCCTTCATAATAGCACCTGTATTTGAGAAGGTCCTGCAAAACAGATTTTATGCATATACAAAGCAAGTATAGCAGCAGGATAACAAGGCACACATATAAACCAGTTTTCTGCATAAGCCATTTGCATAAAAACCAGTAAAATCAGTGTTGTAAACCAATGCAGAGGTATTACAAAATAGTATGTGCATAGGATTACAACAGCAACAGATTAAATCAGAGAAGAGCATTAGTTTTAATGCAATTAAGGCAACCAAAACACACATAGACTTCTCCCTCTATATGGTCAAAAGCATGATTTAGAAGAAAACAAGTTTAATCATGCATAATCAAACTTGGCAGCACAACACAGGTATGCCAGAGAAAGAACAATTGGTTGTTTCGAGAAAACAATCGATTGTTTTAATTGTGACAGCAAAGGAAACATTTTCACAATCTGAAATTACCTTTTAAAATGATGAAGCATGTAGTACAATGTTTGTTCATACCTTTGCACAGAGAACTCTAATGGATTCATCAAAAAATAAGACCTTGAGATGTTCATATGGTTACAAGGCATACTTACAAAAATTGAGTGATGCACACATTCTTTATTCTTGAAGATTCTCTTTTAGCCAATCATTCCAGCCTTTGTCAAGGATGTCTCTTGTCATTCAAAGAACCTTGCTAGATGTATACATTTGACAAGTGCAGGCACAAGAACTGAACTGTCTTTAATATTTCTTTCCTTGAGACTTTATTCCTTACACCCAATGTAGTTCTTGGCTTTCAAGAATACCTACAAGACAAGATTAAGAAGCAAGATTTGGTCCCCTTTTAAATTTGGGTCCATGAGTGTTAGCAAGAATGTTAGGAGGCTTAGGATTCTTAGGAACCCATTTTAAAATCCCTCTTGGAACAAGAAATTTGTGAACTTTGCAAAACCTCACAGAGTGACCCTTTCTCATACAGTAGAAACAACAAACAACCGGTTGTTTCGAAATTTTAGTCGGTTGTTTTTTTGCAAGAGTTGAAAAAGGTTTTGAAATCTCATTTTTCTTGCTCTGTGGATAAAAACCAAGTCCATATTTTCCAAAAACATATTTCTGTGAAGCAAGCACGGTTTCAAAGTTGGACTTCCCAATTGTAAGTTTATCCAAGGTTTTCAAAAGATAATTAATCTTACTTTCAAGATTTTCACAATTTTTGAAAAACTTTGAGTCACAACTGCAAGATGAGTTTTTGTAAATTAAATCAAGGTTTTCAAAATCATTCTTTGTATTTTCCAACTCTTCTTCCAGTGACTTGACTCTATTTTCAAGCCAGTTGTTTAAACTTTTCAACCGGTTGTGAGAAAGAGTCAATCGTTAGCTTCTTCATAAGTTTCATTGAAGGATTCAAGCAATTAAGAATAAATTTCACTTTTATTGGAAGAGAATGCACTTACTTGGATCGATTCAGATTCTTCTTTTGCCATAAGGCAGATATCTATCTTGGTTTCTGTACAAGATGATCCAGTGGAAGATTCTTCCTTGTCCAGCAAGTCACCTCTTGTATTCTTGTGACATTTCTCAAGAGTGTCCCACATTTATTTTGCTAAGATACACTTTGAAAATTTGAGCAATTCATCAGAATCAAGTGCAAAGACAATTACATTTTTTGCTATACAATTAAGATGCTCTCTCTTTCCTTCATTGTTAATGCAAAGTTATTTTCAGGCATATGCATGAAGGCATTGTTTGAAATAGCATTCCAAATTTCTTTATCTAGTGATTCAACAAAGAATTTCATTCTTATACACCAAAGCTTATAATTTTCACTACAGAACAGAGGTGGCTTGTTTAAAGAGGCACCTTCCCCAAAAACAAACTTGTTTGCCATGTAAAAAGATTTTTTAGAAAAGGAAACTTGAATATTTTTCAAGAACCTAACTCTTGATGCCAATTGTTAGTATTAGATGGCTTAAAACAAGAGGGGGGTGAATTGTTTTCAAAAGCTTTTCGCAAATATTTGATTAAGAATGAATCTTTATCAAACAAACACATATAAGCAATCAGAGAAGCAATTAAACAATGATACACAAAAACAGTTGCAGAATTATAACTGGTTAAAGTTTCGTTTTAATCGGTTGTTCTTATGATAGCAGAAGCAATATTCAAACAGTTTTAAAGAGAGAGAGAAAGAGAGACATTTACACCATGAATTTTATACTGGTTCACTCAATCCCAGAGCTACATCCAGTCTCAGAACAGCCTTTGAGTTTCACTAGTAATAAAAAATAGATTACATCAACACACCACAAAGAGGTGATCTTGAAAACCACAAGATCCACTCACCCTCTTTGCAACACCACACACACCTCAAGTCAGAACGCCCTCTGACTTTACAAGATTTCACATATACTCACGATTTTAAGAAATTTCAACAACAAGAACATGAATAAGAAAAGAAAACACCTGATATTACACAACCCAAGGATTCCTATGATCACATTTCAATCTCTCTTTTGATCTTAAAATCTTTTGTAATTCTTATGTAATTGTTCTCTTTTTGTTTCTGAAGGAAGGGCTATATTTATAGCACTTTGAAAAGCCATTTCAGGCACTTGAATCAACTGAAATAGTTTGAAAACAGTTAAAATAGTTTTTCAAAAAGTTGTTATTGCAGACTTACATTTAACCGATTAAAACCACGAGATAATCGGTTAAATGGGTCAAGCTATGACTTAACACTTTGAAAAAGCTTTTTCAAACCTTTGTGTCATTTAGGCAAAGAACAACCGGTTATCCCGATAATTTAATCGGTTGTTTTTCTTGACTTTAGAAAAACACTTTACTTTTAAAAGCTTTGTGCAGCATTTAAGAACTGATCTTTTACATAAATTATAAACACTCTAAACTACACCCAAATCCAAAAGCAGCAAGGCTTCAAGCTTCATCACGGATTTGAAACATCAAAGCTCCCATGCTCTACACTTTTGGCAACACATCAGATGAAGTATCTCATAGTGGCCATTGAATACTTCACTAAATGGGTCAAGGTCGAGCCATTCGTATAAATAACTGCTCCCAAGGTGCAACATTTTGTGTGGAAAAACATAGTATACTGTTCTGGGATCCCTAGACACCTGGTGTCCGACAACAAAACCCAATTTGCAAGTCAACAGTTGTGTAAGCTGTGCTCGGAGCTCGAGATAAAGCAGATTTTTGCCTAGGTAGAACACCCTCAGATAAATGGCCAGGTTGAGTTAGCCAGTAGGGTCTTACTGGGAGGGTTGAGGAGGAGATTAAAGAAGGCTAAAGGAACTTGGTCAGAAGAAGTTCCCTGAATTATGTGGGCTTATCACACCACTCCTCAGTCAACAACTAAGGAGACGCCCTTTAGTTTGGTATACGGGTCAGATGCCATGATACCAGTAGAGATCTAAGAAAGCTTTCCGCGGTTCCAGAACTTCGTTATCGAAGAGTCTAACGAAGGAAAGAAGGTGAACTTGGATCTGTTAGACGAAGTGCATGAACAAGCCCGCATTAACTCTGAGGCTTTAAAGAAATGGTGGAGCTAAGGCAAAAGACCAAGATGAAGCTTGGACAGTTTAGGGTTGCTGACTTGGTGATGCAAAAGGCTCACCCCTACCGGCTAGAGAATAAGTTATCTTCAAAGTGGACTGGCCTGTTCCGCATAGTCGAGGTGCTCGGGAATGGAGCATATAGGCTAGAAACCCTAGAGGGGGGAGCCATTCCTCGAATGTGGAATGCGGCGAACCTCAAGTTTTATATTAGTTAAGGTATTTAGCTTTAATGCTTTCCTTTTGAACAATAATTTTGTATTAGGTGATGCTCTTTTTTCTTCAAAGGGTTTTTTTAAGTAGGTCATCTAGTTATAAATTTTTTCTCAAAAGATGGTGCATTAGACTTGTTTGTTGATTTACTTAAGCATCGATAAGACAACCTTTCTCGGTAAGTATCCGAGTAGGAGCCCTGTGTGTAAACTAGTTATCTATCATCAGGTCAGATGACCCGAGAATGGGCGCCCTGTGAGATAAGTTTGTTTGAGCACAAGGTAAGACGGCCTTTCTGTTGAACCTAGTGGTGTTCAAGGTTTTGAAGAATCCAAATCCTTTGAAGGATGATGAAGCTTTTGCTTGCTTGCTGCTGCTGTGCTGCTTTGTTCTTTTGTTCTGGGGTAGTTTAAAGTGTAATCCAACCTTAGATTAAATCTCAAAGCAATTAGCATCTCAGTTTTTGATAAAACAAAAGTGTTTTTCAAACTAAGTTGAAACAACCGATTGTTCTATCGAAACAACCGATTGTTTATACTTAGATGTTTTGAGAAAGTTTGAAAACTGTTTTTGAATGGAGAAAACTGTTAAGTGACAAAACAACCGATTGATTCGAGGAAACAACCGATTGTTTGTTTTGGAAACATAACAGAAAAACTGTTTTCTTTGACTGAGCTTTAAATGATTTGAAACTGATTACGCTCCAGTCATTAAATGCTTTGACCAATCTTTCTGAAAGCTTTTATGGGTTTGTTAAAGATTTGATAAACAAACTTCCTTTTATATAATTCAGAAAATCTCTTTTAAAGGTTAGAATTGTAACATCCCGCCAAAATACTTTTTCGTAATTATAAAATGAAATAAAGGTAAACAAATATATTGAAGTGAACATAATTATATATATGTAATGAAGTTTTCTCCTCAGAGGGAGTTTAATACATAATCGGTCAGTTTTCCAAAAACGTAAACAAAATACAGCAAAATAAAAAAAAAACAGGCGATCTCCTAACAGGAAAAGGCGATCTCCTATCAGAAAACAGAAGAAGGGTGATCGCCTAACAGAAACGGAAACAGGCGATCTCCTTCCGGCGACCACTCACTGAGGAGCTCTCCTTCCTGCAACATCATCTGCTCCCGTGTAAATTATACACGATCATCACAGTTTTAAGAAACAGCCACAAAACCAAACACGCAGGGTAAGCTAGATATTTTAAAGAGAATTTGGATATGAAACCTTAAAATCAAGATAAAACAATTTTAACACACTCACGTAAAATCCATCAATTTTCCCATTCATTTCACACACTTCACAATTTCATCAAGAGTTGTTCAATTCACATAATTCCATCAAGTGTCTATCAATTCAATGTTTCTCATTTCTCACGTCAGACTTCCACTGACTCATCACACAGGACACTTGACACTACTTCCGGAAGACTCGTGCATTGACTAGACTCAGAGATCTGCACCTGTCATACTAAACTGCTGTAAAGTTTCCACAGCTATGCGCATCAACACAATCTCGATCTCAGTAACTGTCCTAGGACGTTCCCACTGAAGCACTGCCTCCACTTTGGCTGGATCCACCGAGATCCCCTGGGCAGATATCACGTGTCCTAAGAAGTTGACTTCCTTTAGCCAGAACTCACACTTAGAGAACTTGGCATAGAGTTGCTTCTCCCTCAGAATCTCCAACACTGTCCTCAGATGTTCTTCATGTTCTTCCTCGGTCCTTGAATAAATGAGTATGTCGTCTATGAAGACTACCACAAACTTATCCAAGAAAGGGCGAAAAATCCTATTCATGTAGTCCATGAACAGGGCTGGAGCATTTGTGACTCCAAACGGCATCACCACATACTCATAGTGCCCATAACGAGACCTAAATGCTGTCTTTTGAACATCTTCAGCTTTTACCAAAATTTGGTGGTACCCCGATCTCAGATCAATCTTTGAGAACACCGAGGCCCCATGTATTTGATCCATCAAATCATCAATTCTAGGTAGGGGGTACTTGTTCTTGATGGTCAACTTGTTCAACTGCCTGTAATCTATACACAGCCGAGACCCTCCATCCTTGTTCTTAACTAGGAGCACTGGAGCCCCCCATGGAGATACACTGGGTCTGATGAATTGTTTCTCCAACAACTCTTCCACTTGCTTCTTTAATTCTGCCAACTCGGCTGGTGCCATCCTGTAAGGTGCCATTGACACTGGTCCAGCTCCAGGTACCAAATCAATAGAGAATTCCACTTCTCTCTTAGGGGGTAATCCAGGTACTTCTTCTGGAAATACATCCGTAAAATCTTTCACCACATGTATCCTGCTTACGTCCTCTTCATTCTTCACTTCCAACCGAGCTAGGATCACGAAGCACCTCGCCCCTTCTTCCAACACCGACCACCCATGCTGAGCTGATATCACATCTGACTCTTGGAGGCCTGGAAATGCTATCTTCTGACTACCGCAGTCTATGAGAACGTGATTGGCAGCTAGCCAATCCATTCCCAGGATAACATCTAGGTCCTGAAGAGGTAGGCAGATCAAGTTCACTTTGAATCTGCGTCCCTCTACTACCACTGGACATTCGGGGCAAACTGTAGAGGTCAACACCTGTCCTGACGCAGGTGTAGAGACCCACAGTTCGAAAGGTAACTCCTTCACTAGAAGGCCCAACTCGGCTACACACAGGCTTGACACAAAGGAGTGTGTCGCTCCAGAATCAAACAAGGCTTTTACACCTCTACCAGCTATAAAACAAACACCTTGCACTAGGTTACCTGACTGAGACGCTTCTGCTCCTGTCATGGCAAACACCCTCCCTGCTGCTTGAGGTCTACTGCCTCCATTCCTCAACTGCTGAGGACCAACAGGTTGAGTCATCCTATTCTGGGTAGGACAATCTCTAGCAACGTGTCCCGTCTTTTGACATGCAAAACACCTTCTCTCCGAAGCCTTCTTGGGGCACACATTGGGCGTGTGTGGTCCACCACAATGGAAACACTTGGGTTTCCAAGGTTGTTGCTGCTGAAACTGGGATGACGCTGCTCCTGCCCGATGTGGTGGAGGTCTCGCATAGGGCTTGCTTTGTGGGTGCTGCACCTTAGCCTTCCCACTGGAAGAACCCCCTGGGTGTGACCTGATCACCCGAGAATCACCCTTTTCCAGGGTCTCCACCATCTTCGCCTTCTCTACTAAGGCGTGAAATTCCCTGATGCACATCGGGGCTATGGTCCTCTCTTCGCCTTCTCTACTGATCTCGCCGCGGACTCAAGCGTGGAGAGATTGCCTCGTCACTCCTTCGTTTGACTTTCTATCTGCTGCGCGCTCTGCAAGGAGGCTCTAGGAACCTTCACCGGAACTCCGAATGGTGCCTGCAAAACACACAGACGGCGCCTCTAGCGGCCGTTGTAGCTCCGACGCTCAAGTCAGGCAACGGGAACACCAAAAGGTCTCTCTTAGGTTTCTCCGTGTGAGACCGTGTGTGTGTGCCCTCAGTCCTCCTTGATTCGAAGACTGAGTGCTCTAGGATTTGTGTTGTGTGTCTGAGGTAAAGATTGCATACCTGGTTTGGTGTTCTTCTTCCTCATATAAACCCTGCATAGCCCCTACAGGCTACCTCTAGGTTCACTTAATTACTCTGCAGTGCCGTTTACACTCCCCAGGGTGCTTTGCGTGCCAGCCTTCTTCACTTGAGTGCCAGGTCTGACAGGGGAGGCCGCGTGGGTACCTCTGGACCCCTCGACTTCTGTGCCTACCTGCCTTACCTATTCTCTGGGAACATCTTCACCATCCACGTGGCAGACATGTAACCCCACTGGGACACTCTAACTTTGATGGGTTCTCGTCCAGCAGGATTCTGCACTTAACTGAGTCTTCTCATCTTCATGCGTGGTCGTCTCGCGACTAAGCCCATTCACTGTCTCTGGGCGCTTTGCTGATCATCGGTTGCGTTGTTCACATCGCGCGGCCGATGTCACCTCAACACACACTGATGACCGATGTGCTTCTTCACATCCTCGTGCTCTGCTTATGGAATCAGTCGAGGTCCTTGAGCAACGTTCTCGCTGGGAGCCTGGGTCCCAGTTTAACACGTGTTGACAAGGAACCCCCGACGACTGATCATTCTCCATGCACCGATGACTGATCACAATGCATGTACCGATGACAGATCACTCTGCATGCACCGATGACTGATCGGTGCTTCGTCCCTTCTCGCGCTCTTCTTCCAGGCGCTCAAGTAGGAACTGATCTGCTGGTAGCGGTCACTCGGTAGCTGACCACTGATCGCCGTTCTTGAACGATCTCCACCCTGGTTTATCTGCCTTCACGTGCCACGCGTCACTCTGTGATTGGCCCACGTGGTCATCTGCTTCTGACGTCATCGCCTACCGATGACCGACCGGATCACAAGCCCCCCAGTCTCGAGCTGTGAACTTGTTCTCAGCGAAGAGACTAAGTGGTCTTCGTTGCCAAAGGGAAGAAGGAGCTCGAAGCTGATGTACCTGAGACCACGGCTGTTGGTGCTGAGGTTCTGATAGATGGGTTCCATGGGCTTGCAGCAGGTTCACTGCGTCCTACCAGACTCGGACTCTACCCAACCTAGCCTCCACCATTCAGTGGCCGATGGCAGGCTCATTCCTCCTCCTTGAACTTCTTCCCTTGCCACTTCTCCTTGTGTGTAATTTCTCTTGCTGCTACAAACTTGTATATAATCTTGTATGCATGAGTTCGTGTTGGATGACTGACCTGATGGCGTCTAAATGCTTCGACTGATCGTCCAAGACCTTGTTTGGGCAAGCTTTCATACAAAGGGCTTTGCTACCGACCACCGACTAGCATGTTAGCACACCACCGATTAGTCATCGCGCTTCACGCTTCGCATTACTTCCGCGTCACTCCAGCGCTAAGTGCATAGAGGACCCGACCTCTGAAGTTGATGCCTGTGTTTTGGGGAAGAGGACTGCTTCTTGATGACCCCTCTTGCCTTAGCCTCGCTGTAGGAAGTTGAGGTGAGGTCTTTCTCCTCTTACCCCAGCCTCGCTGTAACAAGTCGAGGTGAGGACTTTTTATCTCGCCTCAGCCTCGCTGTATAAAGTCGAGGTGAGGACTTTCTCTGTAGTCTTAACCTTGTTGTATGGAGCAGAGGATAAGGACTTGGTTCCTTTGCCTCAACCTTGCCGCAAGAAGCAGAGGAAGAGGACTTTCTCTGCCTGCATCCCGCTGTACAAAGTCGAGGATGAGGACTTTCTCTCGCCTGCACCCCGCTGTACAAAGTCGAGGGTGAGGACTTTCTCTGTTGCCTTAACCTTGCTGTATGAAGCAGAGGAGAAGGACTTGGTTCTCTTGCCTCAACCTTGCCACGAGAAGCAGAGGAAGAGGACTTTCTCTGCCTGCATCCCGCTGTACAAAGTCGAGGATGAGGACTTTCTCTCGCCTGCACCCCGCTGTACAAAGTCGAGGGTGAGGACTTTCTCTACTGAGTGGGTGCATGCTCCCAGGGGAGCACCAGGGGTGGCTGTCTAAGCGCACTCGCCAGGCGCATCCCTGCCTGCATGGTATCACCGCACGCCCTTTGAGTGGGCAACTCCTCTTCTTCTGGTTTGGAATCATGCGGGGTGCATGCGTAACGCTCTCGCTGGGAGCCTGGGTCCTAGCTTAACACGTGTTAACGAGACCCCGATGACAAACCTTCTTCTGGAATCATGCGAGGTGCGTGCGTAACGCTCTCGCTGGGAACCTGGGTCCCAGCTTAACACGTGTTAGCACGACCCCGATGACCAGCCTTATTTTGGAATCATGCGAGGTGCATGCGTAACGCTCTCGCTGGGAACCTGGGTCCCAGCTTAACACGTGTTAACATGACCCTGATGACCAATGGACCGACCGAGTACTTACCCCGACATGCACCGACGGCTGATCTTGCTTTGGGTGCACCGACGACTGATCGAGCTCTGCTTCTTGGTGCTTAAACGCGAAGGTGATGTCTTGCCACGGGGAAGGAGAGTTTTACTTGTTGACCCCTCTCGCTTGCCCCGAGCTCATCGACCTTTAGGTCTGGTTCCTATTGGACGTTTCTCGAAATCTTCCCTTTCCTCTCTTGGTTTTACTAGAACTCCCGAGTTCCCAAACTTTGGCCACCTGCACTCACTCCTGGGGTGAGGAGAAGATAGGTCAGTGGTCCGTACTCGCGCCTGGGGCGAGCAGGCTCCAACTGATCCCTTGAACTTGTATTTGGGGCAAGCAGAACTTGAAACTGGGAAACATGTGCACACTCGACATACTGAAATCTTTTTTATTGGGTGGCCTCGTTAAAAACCCTCATTAGGGAAAAGAGTGCCCCCTGATTTGCTCAACTATTTAACAGCATATACATTGAGTGTGTTCAGTGCAAGAACGCATCTACCTTACAACTTAACTGAAGTAGAAACTTAAGTGTGTAGCGTTCCACGTCTATGGGATAGGTGCTCCATCCAGGGTCTCCAGCCGATAGGCTCCATTCTCCAGCACCTCAACCGCTCTGTATGGGCCCTGGCGAGCACACCATTCTCCCAGCAACGACGAAAAGCTGTCCTTAACTTCAAACTTGTTCGCGCATCCCAAGTTCTCCATAAGCTCGCTGCTTCCCTTTCGTTACACCATCGCGAGGTGTGTTAAAGCGAACTGACTGGACTTCCTTGAACTTGTGTGGGAAACTCATGACTTCAAGCGCTTCTCCAACGATTCATCCACTCTGGATGGGCGATTACCGACCTGGGAAGCCTTACTCATGAGGGGTGATCACGCCCTTTGCTTCAGCTCCCACCTGAGCTACCTGGGAGCCCCCCCCCAGTGTGGCATCTTCTATCATCTGACTTCCCCGAGCACAGGGATTTCATGTTGCTGATCACCTGCCTGGGACCCTGAAGGGCGATCATCTTGTGTCCCTCGCAGGTAATCGATCAGGAGTCCTGCTTTCACCAACTCAGCAAGTTGACGCCCCAACGCCAGGCATGTGTGGAGTGTGTGTCCATAAGCCTGATGGAACTCACACCACTTGTCCTTCCTCTTTCCAAGTACCATGTCAGTTTTCTCTGGTACTCGGAGTCTTGCAGCCACGGCAGGGATGGCGATAAGCTCTGCCAACTCTATCACGAAATCATACCTAGGGGGTGTGTTGTTCTCCCTTGCACGCCCCCTGGGTTGGTCCTTCCTGGGTGCATAGGGACGAGGCCTTCCCTGCGCCTTCCTCTCCTCCCTGGTCTCATACACCCGCACCTGCTGCTGTTGCTTCCCTTGACCTCCGCGCAGCTTCATCGGCACAGTGCTGCCTCTCTTCTCAGAGACCTCCGTCTCTGCTACTATGTGCGCCACCGCTCGTCGCCGGATCTCAGCAAAGGTGGCGGGGTGGCTCCTGATGAGAGATTCACTGAAAGGACCAGGCAGCACGCCTTTCTTGAACGCGTGAACTAACATGTTCTCGTCCTTGCTGGGCAATCTCACCACCTGCGCAGCGAAACGGTTGAGGAAGTCCTTCAGCGACTCCCCCTGGTACTGGCGCACGTCGAACAAGTCGTAAGTCGCCACCGGCGGCGCTCTGTTGACTATATACTGCTCCGTGAATAGCTTTGAGAACTGATGGAAGGAGGTGATGTGGCCCTCCGGCAAGCTCACGAACCACTCCATAGCCACTCCGCTCAGCGTGCTCATAAACATTTTGCAGTATACTGCGTCTGAACCTCCAGACAGCATCATCTGAGTGTGGAAGGCTGTCAAATGTGCTTCTGGGTCTTCCACCCCCGTGAACGACGCCTTCACTCCCACTAGGTTGGGGGGCACCACCGTGTTCATGATCTCGGGGGAGAAGGGCATAGGAAATGCTCTAGGGGGCGACGGCGGCTTCGACGTTCTGTCTTCGAATACGCACTCATTCTGCGCCTGCAGCTCCCTACGCAACTCCTCGTTCACGCGGTTCAACTCTTCATTCCTGCTATGCGATGCAGTCAGCTCTGCATGCATCTTCTCCTGCTCAGCTCTGGATGCCGCGACATTCTCCTGTAACGCGCGCATCATCTCCATGACCTGCGCCATGGTCACAGTTCCTTCACCAGCAGGTGGTGGAGGTGTCGTTTGTCTGGTTCTTCTACTCATCTGTGCGATTTCTTTCCTCGTTCTGGTGTATGGGGGCTTCGTTTTACTTCGTGCCCCACGGTGGGCGCCAAATGATCTCGCCGCGGACTCAAGCGTGGAGAGATTGCCTCGTCACTCCTTCGTTTGACTTTCTATCTGCTGCGCGCTCTGCAAGGAGGCTCCAGGAACCTTCACCGGAACTCCGAATGGTGCCTGCAAAACACACAGACGGCGCCTCTAGCGGCCGTTGTAGCTCCGACGCTCAAGTCAGGCAACGGGAACACCAAAAGGTCTCTCTTAGGTTTCTCCGTGTGAGACCGTGTGTGTGTGCCCTCAGTCCTCCTTGATTCGAAGACTGAGTGCTCTAGGATTTGTGTTGTGTGTCTGAGGTAAAGATTGCATACCTGGTTTGGTGTTCTTCTTCCTCATATAAACCCTGCATAGCCCCTACAGGCTACCTCTAGGTTCACTTAATTACTCTGCAGTGCCGTTTACACTCCCCAGGGTGCTTTGCGTGCCAGCCTTCTTCACTTGAGTGCCAGGTCTGACAGGGGAGGCCGCGTGGGTACCTCTGGACCCCTCAACTTCTGTGCCTACCTGCCTTACCTATTCTCTGGGAACATCTTCACCATCCACGTGGCAGACATGTAACCCCACTGGGACACTCTAACTTTGATGGGTTCTCGTCCAGCAGGATTCTGCACTTAACTGAGTCTTCTCATCTTCATGCGTGGTCGTCTCGCGACTAAGCCCATTCACTGTCTCTGGGCGCTTTGCTGATCATCGGTTGCGTTGTTCACATCGCGCGGCCGATGTCACCTCAACACACACTGATGACCGATGTGCTTCTTCACATCCTCGTGCTCTGCTTATGGAATCAGTCGAGGTCCTTGAGCAACGTTCTCGCTGGGAGCCTGGGTCCCAGTTTAACACGTGTTGACAAGGAACCCCCGACGACTGATCATTCTCCATGCACCGATGACTGATCACAATGCATGTACCGATGACAGATCACTCTGCATGCACCGATGACTGATCGGTGCTTCGTCCCTTCTCGCGCTCTTCTTCCAGGCGCTCAAGTAGGAACTGATCTGCTGGTAGCGGTCACTCGGTAGCTGACCACTGATCGCCGTTCTTGAACGATCTCCACCCTGGTTTATCTGCCTTCACGTGCCACGCGTCACTCTGTGATTGGCCCACGTGGTCATCTGCTTCTGACGTCATCTCCTACCGATGACCGACCGGATCATCTACTAAGGCGTGAAATCCCCTGATGCACATCGGGGCTATGGTCCTCTTCAGCCCATGCTTCAGTCCCTCTTCAAACTTCCTACACCTCCAAGCCTCAGAGGTCGCCTGGGTATAGAATCGGGCGAGATACTCAAACCGAGCAGCATAAGCATTCACTGACATCTCCCCCTGCTCCAATTGGAGGAATTCTGCTTCCCTCGCAAATCTTGCACTATCTGGGAAGTATTTTTCCAGAAATTTCTCCCTAAAGCTCTCCCAGTCTAGCACTTCAGCTCTGGCTTCCATCATCTGCTGAGCTCCCATCCACCAGAACTCGGCCTCTCCAGATAGCAGATAGGTGGCGAACACCAATTTCTTCTCTTCAGGGCAGGAGGTCGCCCTAAAGATTTTCTCCAACTCCCTGACCCACTGATCTGCTTGATCAGGGGTAGCATTCCCACTGAACTTGGGTGGGTTGTGCCTCATGAACTCGGTCAGTCCCATCTATTCCTGAGGTTGACCGACGTGGGAATTTGTTTCAGCCGACCGAGCAGTTTCCCAATGGTGCATTGCAGCTTGATGATTCTGAGCCATTGCTGCATTCTGTTGTTGGATGGCAGTTGCCATCATCTCAATAGCGTTGGCAATCTGGCTCATTTCCGAAGAAGGTTGGGGAGGGGTAGGAGGTCTACGTGCCATCTTCTTCGTTTTAGATTTTGAAACTATTGGTTTCTATATTCCCTACAACTACAAGAATGAGATCGATAAGAAATCAATTCATTCAGAAGGTAACATCTAGACCTTACAAAGGTCAGCATCTCAAAGTCATTAAGAATTTGAGTTCATCAACAGAATCATAATACTTATAACCTCAAGCAAAACACCAGAACAGCTACTGGTATACAACCATCAATCCAAACAACCACTTTCAATCAATTACAAAAACCCTCAATAAAATGAAATAAATCACACCAGAATTCAATGTATGCTAAACATCAAACCTTTGGAATTAAGATTGAGAATCATCTCGATCCAGTTATGAGTGTGCACCCTCACTACTTTATCAAGATCCTCTCATTCTTAATACTAAGATTTTCAGTTAGGGCATATATTCACTAAAGCACACACAAAATTTCAATACAAAAACGTTTGAAAACCTTTCACTATAGTTGTTATTTAAAACTCAAATAAATTTTATGAGCAGAAGAAATACAATGGATCCACAGCCCTCAGGTCATCCTAAGGACGAACTGCTCTGATACCATTAATGTAACATCCCGCCAAATCCTTTTCATAATTATAAAATGAAATAAAGGTAAAACAATAATATTGAAGTGAACATATGTGTATATATATATATATATAATGAAATTTATCCTCACAGGGAGTTTAATACATATCGGTCAGTTTTCCAAAACTTAAACAAAATACAGCAAAATAGAAAAACAGGCGATCTCCTAACAGAAAAAGGCGATCTCCTATCAGAAAACAGAAAAAGGGGTGATCACCTAACAGAAACAGAAACAGGCGATCTCCTTCCGGCGACCACTCACTGAGGAGCTCTACTTCCTGCAACATCATCTGCTCCCGTGTAAATTATACACGATCATCACAGGTTTAAGAAAAAGCCAAACACAACACCAAAAACACAGGGTAAGCTAGATATTTGAAAGAGAATTTAGATATGAACTTTAAAATCAAGATAAAACAAATTTAAGACACCCACGTAAAAACCATCAACTTTCTCATTCCCTTCACATGACCATCTAGTAATCACATATTTCACAATTCCTCAAGAGTCGTTCAATTCACATAATTCATCAAGTGTCTATCAATTTCAATGTTTCTCATTTCTCACGTTAGACTTCCACTGACTCATCACACATAGACACTTGACACTACTTCCGGAAGACACGTGCATTGACTAGACTCAGAGATCTGCACCTGTCATACTACACTGCTGTAAATTTTCCACAGCTATGCGCATCAACATAATCTCAATCTCAATCTCATCACTCTCCTAGTATGACAGGGTGAATCCACACAACAAGTCAAGTAGTTATCTTTCAAACAACTTACCCATACGTATGAACCTCCATCGACTCTCAACGCCTGAATAACTTCATCTATATGATTTCATTATCTCAGGAGAGTCAGGATATCTCATTATAGAAATCATCGATCAATGCACATCCTACACGATCTTACACGGTATTTTCTTTCCAGAAAATACTATGCCTTGATCCCACATTCACAACATTCAACACATCATATAACACTTAAATGAACGATTCCAATCACAGTAACAATCATTCCAAGGTTCAGATTTTCGAATATCACATTTCAATCTCAAACAGTTTCAAATGACACTAAAACAGGGGATTTCGAAAAACAGCATTAAAACCGGCGATCACGTCGCCCCACGCATAAAAACAGAGCATTGTGAAAAGGAATATGAAAACCGGCGACCACGTCGCCCTCACTTCAAAACCTACTCGCCTAACGTTTTTATAAACGAAAATGCTAGCTTCCCTTACCTGGACTTGCGCAAAACACCTAGAGCTCCAAAACCCGCCGAAGCTTAAGGATGCCTTAACTCTGTTCTAGCGTCCTGACGGAAAACTCGCAGAGAACTCCCCAGGTATCCAAGTGCAGTCGTCGCTCGTCGCACTGGTGCTTGGGGATGCCTGAATCGCAGCGCGAAGGAGAGAAAAGAGGAGGATGAAGGTAGACTCACTCTGTCACTCTTGAACCACAGCAACGTTCTCCCTCTCAGAAGTGGGTTTTTGAATCTAAACCATCTTGTCCACAAATGCCGCTGCCACCACCCACTCTGCAGGGAAGCTTGCGTTCACGTTTCCCTGAATAGTACGACCCTGTGTGCCTCTGCGCATGCCAACACTCTGATGTCACTATTCTGAACCACCCTTTTTGTCTACGTGTCGCGCGTGCAGGACGTTTCATGCTGGGAGCCTGGGTCCCACCTTATCTGTGTGAAACTCGACATCGTACGATAACCTTCCACCGATGACCGCTCGCGCGATGACTATCTACCGATGTCTCATCCTGGCGGACGACCGATGTCTCTCTCTCTGGAAGGCAACCGATGTCTCGCCTTGGCGATGCCCGCATGCCTCGCGCCCTGGCGATGCCCGCATGCCTCGCGCCCTGGCGATGCCCGCATGCCTCGCGCCCTGGCGATGCCCGCATGCCTCGCGCCCTGGCGATGCCCGCATGCCTCGCGCCCTGGCGATGCCCGCATGCCTCGCGCCCTGGCGATGCCCACATGCCCCGCGCTCTGGCGATGCCTGCATGCCTCGCGCCCTGGCGATGCCCGCATGCCCCGCGCCCTGGCGATGCCCGCATGCCTCGCGCCCTAGCGATGCCCGCATGCCTCGCGCCCTGGCGATTCCCGACGACACATCGCCATGCCTTGCTGAAGGTTCTTCATCCCACTATGTTACGTCTAAGGTATCATCTCCACATGACTTGGTGACGTCGGTAGCTTCACATTTCCAAGAGTAGATCAGCACCACTCCTCGTGCACCCATGCATGCAACACTAAGGACGATTTCTTATGCTCAAGCATAGAGCTTCGCATGCACAGTGTATCTAAGGCTTAACCCACACCTTGATACGCGTGGTTTTTGGAACCCACTATGGTTGATCCAGTATCCTGACCACATACTGAGTGCACTTTCGGCGATCATGTGTACCATAGGCGATTGGCGATCATGTACACTACAGGCGATTGGCGTTTATGTGTAATCTAGGCGACAGGCGATTATGTACTAACCAGGCGATCTCATAGTCTTCTAAGCTACACTTTCCTTCCTTTTTATTTTAAATAAAAACATACTTAGAATTCATTTAAAATATATTCCTTTTATTCCAATTTAAATTTTACAGGTCCTTACAAATAAAACCAGATATTGTTCACATTACATCAAAATTAAAACAACAACAGCAGAAGGTAAGAAAATAAAACCAAACACCAACAGCTACAAAAACAATCGATTGTTTCGATGTACAATCGGTTGTTTTTCCTTCATTCTTCTTTATCTCCAAACTGAAGATCAAAGATTTGGTTCTGGACAGCTTCAATCTGTTCATCCAGACTCATAAACCTTGCATCCATGTTGTCAAACCTGGTGTCAAACCTTTGGAAATTGCTAACACATAGATCATGAAGGTTCCTTTGATTTTCAGCAAAGCTATCCAGCCTATTTACCATGAATCTTTCAAAAGGAGACATGGTTTGAATCCTTTCTTCTTGATGTTCATCAGCAGCACTGGGTCCATCATCTTGAAAAACTCCTGTTGGATCTTCATGTTTAACATCCATATTAGCAGTTTCTTCTTAAGGAGCACCACTAGATGAGGCACCATGATCACCATCCTTGCTTACCCATTTTTCTCCTATCTTTGTAAATCCCATCTTGTTGAGTGATCCATTGTTCAACTCTTGAGTTGACTTGACCAGCTCAGAAGTTTCATTTTCAAGATTAACTTCAAAATATAGTAGAAATTTAGATATCAAAACATCATAGGGATAGTGATAATCACCCAACACTATGGCTTTTTGCATTTGCTCTTTGATTATGTGAATCCAATTGAGCTTGATTTTCTTGGTGATGCAGAAGATGTAAACCAGATCTTCTTCAGTTAAAACAGAATGGTTACTCCCCCTTGGAGTTAGAATCCATGTCACAATGAGAGCAAGTAACCTCTCATCAAGTTTCAACCCTCCAACTGAGCATGCACTCACTTGAGATTGATTCTTCTTCAAGCAGCTTCTGTAGAACTGGATTTTGTTAAAATCCTCCACCACACCAAGATTTCCTTTGCTAATTCGTAGACCAGAGTATTTGAGTCCAGCAACAGCAGCCCAAACTTCATGGGTTATCTCCATGTCCACACCTTTCACATGAGAAACTAGATTGTTTCCCTCAAACTTCAAATTGGTGTAGAAGACCCTCACCAAATCTGGATATATGTTTCCCTTCATCTCCAGGAACCTTCTGAGAAATTGATCCTTGAGTAGCTTTCTCACATTGTCCAGCTTTTGACTTTTCAGCCAATCAAAGCTCAAAACCTTGGGGTTGTTTATCTTCTTGAGACTTGTCTCATACCTATACTTTTCAACGAGATCCTTATCTCCAGAAAACCATCCTTCCAACCTTCCTCCAGACCTTACAGCCCTGGTTTTGATTCTTTTGGAAGTGGGAGGAGTTGATTCCATGGCAGCAGAGATGAGAAAACAGAGGATAGCACTTCTTCACAGATTTTCTCAAGAGATGGTGCAAGAGATATTGCAAGAGATGTTGCAATTGGTTGTTCATCTACACCTGATTTTATAGCCATACGAAAAACAAATTGAGTTTAATTTCATTTAATGGGTACCTGATTTTCAGAGAGAGAAAGTTGTTCTTCACAGTAAATTTCAGAATAAAAACTGAAAAACACATGGTCTTCACATGTGATCTTTGACTAGTCATAAAGGCTCTTGAATTTCCAAGATATTGGAATATATTCCTTTATGAATGTTGTAACCACTTTCTGAGTACGTTCAACTTTCAATGCAGATACTTTGACCAAGATTCTCCCTTTTGAAATTGATCTGCAACGGATAGAAGAGGAATTCAAAATTAAATCAATTTCTTCATAGTGCTGTCAGACCCGAAACAATCGGTTGTTTTTCTGCAGCAGTTACAAAAACTTGATTTTTGAAGATTTTAGCCATTAACAGAAACAGATTAAAGCAGAATACATTTGATTAAAAGAGAATTAATCACAAGAAAGAACTTTGAAACAATTATTAAGAACAATTAAAAGGAAAGTCTTATCCTTGTGTTGTTTCTTCAATGATCCAAATGCTTGTTGATCAAGAAAACTTTTCTTCACTGTTTTGATCTTTAGAACAGCATTGATTCAGCTTCAATGATTTCCTTTATCTTTAACAGCTTGAACAGAACGCCTCTTTTCTTCTCTTTCTCTTTATTTTTTCTACATAAACAAATTCAAGTAGCAAGATTTGGTCCCCTTACAAATTTGGGTCCATTTGGCTTCACTTTGCTGTTAGTAACATCACATCTCTTTGGAATCCATTTCATAAGACCTTTAGGAACACAATACTTTCTGATTTTACAGAATCTAACAGAGTGGCCTTTCTTCATGCAGTAAAAGCATGTAACAATCGGTTGTTTCGATGATCCAATCGATTGTTTTTCGGATTTTCTTGCAAAAAGTTTTGAAAAACTATCTTGCTTGTTCTGTGGATTGAAACCTAAACCAGCCTTTCCAAAAACACAGTTTTGAGAATCCAAGACATTCTCAAAGTTTGATTTCCCTTTTGAAAGCTTATCCACAGTTTCAACAAGATAATGAACCTTTTTCTCAAGATTTTCACAATTTGTGCAAATGAGAATGTCACACTTGCAAGAGGCATTTTTGAAATGATTTTCCAATTTTTCAAAATCAATTTTTGCTTTTCTCAGATCCTCTTCAAGTGATTTAACTTTCTTCTCAAGCACATTGTTAAGATCTTTCAATCGATTGTTTGAAAGAACCAATCTATTAGCTTCATCATGTGTTTCTTGAAAAGCTTCAAGTAATTCACTATAATTTTGTTCATTTAAAGAAGCACGTGAACTTACCTCACTTGAACTGCACGAATCATCATCATCCTCAGCTACTAAACATATGTTGGCTTTTTCATCTTCACTTGATGAAGAACTTGATGATGACACCTCATTTTCATCCCAAGCTATGTAGGCTCTTTTTGTTTTGCCTTTCTTCTCCTTGTAGCTTGTCTTTTTCTCTTTGCTCTTGTTGGGCCAATCTGCCTTTATGTGACCTTGCTCACCACAACCAAAACAAGTATAGTTATTTGAATTTAATTCATTGGATTTCTTGTTTCCATACCTATCCTTGTTGTTGTCTTTGTTGCGGTTTCTCTTTAGGAATTTGCTGAATTTTCTTGACAGCAAACTAAGATTTTCCTCATCACTATCATCACTTGAATCTTGCTTTCCCTTATGTTTGGATGCTTTCAAGGCTATGCTCCTTGTGTGCTTATCTTCACTCTCTTGAACATTGAGTCTATTCATCTCTAGCTCATGTTCCCTAAGCTTTCCAAACAAAGAAGCAACACTTAAGGATGTTAGATCTTTAGATTCAGAAATAGCAGTTACCTTTGGTTGCCATGCTCTATCAAGACATTTCAAGATCTTGATGTTTAGCTCTTCTTTGTCAAAAGTCTTGTCTAGGCTCATAAGGTGATTGATGATGTGTGTAAACCTTTTCTGCACTTCAGCTATTGTTTCACCTTTAAGCATTCTAAACATCTCATACTCTTGGATGAGAGCATGCTTTCTAGCTCTTTTAACTTCATTTGTTCCTTCATGAGTGACCTCCAAAGTATCCCACATTTCTTTTGCTGATTTGCATTGTGAGGCCCTAAAAAACTCATCAGAATTTAAAGCAGAAGTTATAATATTTTTGGCAATGCAATCAAATTTGGCCTTTTTGCTTTCTGAATCAGTCCACTGACACCATGGCTTCTGAATGACAGAACCATCTTTTTCAAACTTTGGGATAAAAGGACCATTTTAAATTGCATCCCAAATTCCTTTGTCAAGATATTCCATAAATATTTTCATTCTAACTTTCCAAAACTGGTAATTCAAACCACAAAACAAGGGTGGTCTGTTTATTGATGCACCTTCCCCAAAAGGTAGTCTATCAGCCATTTAAAAAGATTTTAGGATCAACTTGAATGACTTTCAAGAACCAAGCTCTTGATGCCAATTGTTAGGAAAGATGGCTTTAAACTAGGGGGGGTGAATTGTTTAAAGAGGTTTTCGCAAACTTTTTGCAAGCTAGAATGAATTTATTTCAGAAACCAATTGATTAAGCAATTCAGTTAGCCAAAACAGCAAGCAAAACAGCACTGCCAGGAAAACAATCGGTTGTTTCTGCGAAACAATCGGTTGTTTATATCAGCAAACAACAAACAAACTGAATTTAAAGAGTTAGGGATAGAGAGATTGTACACAGTTGTTTATACTGGTTCACTCCAGAGCTACATCCAGTCTTCTCAGAACCCTGAGGAAATCCACTAAGCAATCACACCTTGATCACTTACACAACAACCAAGAGAATGACCTTGAAAACCTCAAGACACACACTCTCCTTGGCCAACACTAAGATTACTGATCTTGAACATCTCAAGAACACACAGCCAATCTCAGCAACAATACACAGAAGAAATGTTTCAGTAGTTTACACAGATTACACTTGTTTTAGATGAAGATCTGAAATCAATACAAGTAGAATCCTATTCCAGCACCTTAATCAATCCCTTGAGCTCTTAAGCAATCTCAACTCTTTGAAAACTCTCTTAGAAAAACTTTGTCAAAAGCATTCTCTTATTTAAAACAGTTTTTCTGAATTTATATAAAAAAAGTTTGTTATCAAATCTTAACAAACCCATAATTGCTTTCAAAAAGATTGGTCAAAGCATTTAATGACTGGAGCGTATTCAGTTTCAAATCATTTAAAGCTCAGTCAAAGAAAATAGTTTTTCTGTTAAGGTTCCAGAACAAACAATCGGTTGTTTCCTCGAATCAATCGGTTGTTTTGTCACTTAACAATTTTCTTCATTCAAAAACAGTTTTCAAACTTTCTCAAAACATCTAAGTGTAAACAATCGGTTGTTTCGACAGAACAATCGGTTGTTTCAACTTAGTTTGAAAAACACTTTACTTTGGTTAAAGATTGAGATGCTAATTGCTTTGAGATTTAATCTAAGGGTGGATTACAATATTAAACTACCCCATAACAAAATATTAAACCAGCACAGCAGCATCAAGCAAAGCAGAGGCTTCATCATCCTTCAAAGGATTTGGATTCTTCAAAACATTGAACATCACTTGGTTCAACATTTCTTTCCTTTCTTTTGCTCAAACAGCCTCTTTGTAATTATTTGCACTTTTTAACTTAATGAATTTATACTTCCGCACCTTCGTCTTCTTTTGCTAACTTTATGTTTTTGTGTAT
This sequence comes from Phaseolus lunatus, assembly GCA_013389735.1. Taxonomy (NCBI): domain Eukaryota; kingdom Viridiplantae; phylum Streptophyta; class Magnoliopsida; order Fabales; family Fabaceae; genus Phaseolus; species Phaseolus lunatus. Next base: position 16,516,509 of record CM023861.1, on the reverse strand, counting down.
AGCTGAATATTTTAACTCATGGTGTACTTAGCACCCTTCTCACCTTCTGTTCTTGCCTCTTTGGTTTCTTCATCTATACATGTTTTCTTTGATAATAATCTTTCATGCCGATCTTGACTAACGGGCCAAGGAAGACCTCTTTCTCTATCGACCTCGACTGATAAGTAAAAGAAGATCTCTTTCTCTGTCGACCTCGACTGATAGGCCAAGGAAAACCTCTTTTTCTGTCGACCTCGACTGATAAGCCAAGGAAGATCTCTTTCTCTGTCGACATCGACTGATAGGCCAAGGGAGACCTCTTTCTCTATCGACCTCGACTGATAAGCCAAGGAAGACCTCTTTCTCTGTCGACCTCGACTGATAAGCCAAGGAAGACCTCTTTTTTGGTCAACCTCGACTGATAAGCCAAGGAAGACCTCTTTCTCTGTTGACCTCGACTGATAAGCCAAGGAAGACCTCTTTCTCTGTCGACCTCGACTGATAAACCAAGGAAGATCTCTTTGTCTATCGACCTCGACTGATAAGCCAAGGAAGACCTCTTTCTTGTCTTATTCCCTGCTGTGTAAACTGGAATATTTCTCCTGTTTTGTCCCTGCAGAAATCAAGGAAAGGATTGTTGTGAACCATAATATTCTTCTCCTTTCTTTATCAAGGTGGAAGAGGTTCCTTTAACTTCCCCTGACCTCGCTGTAAAAAGTTGAGGACGAGGTCTCTAACTTGCCTCATCCTTGCTATCAGAGGGAGAGGACTTTCACTGCGAACCATACTATTCTTCTCCTTTCCTTAATAAGGTAGAAGAGGTTCCTTTAACTCCCATCGACCTCGCTGTAAAAAGTCGAGGGCGAGGTCTCTAACTTGCCTCATCCTTGCTATCAGAGGGAGAGGACTTTCGCTGCGAACCATACTATTCTTCTCCTTTCTTTAATAAGGTAGAAGAGGTTCCTTTAACTTCCCGCGACCTCGCTGTAAAAAGTCGAGGGCGAGGTCTATAACTTACCTCAACCTTGCTATACAAAATCTGCGAACCATACTATTCTTCCCCTTTCTTCAACAAGGTAGAAGAGGTTCAATTAACTGTTTAACACAAATATTCCTTCTTAAGTCTTTTTCTTTCTTTTATTAGGTGACCTCATTAAAAAACCCCGTAGGGAAAAAGAGTGTCCCCTTAACTGAATGATACAATTGTGTTCAAATACAACTTTGCTAACTGAAATAAAACTTGAGGTTGGCTCCATTCCATGTGCGTGGAATCGCACTGCCTTCTAACGTTTCCAACCTGTATGCCCTGTTTCCCAAGGCCTCCGTTACTCAAAACAGGCTTATCCACTTGGGTGATAGTTTGTTTTCTAGCTGGTAGGAGTGGGCCTTTGGCATTACCAGATCGGCGACTTGGAACTGCTGAGGTCTCAACTTCGACCTGTATTGGCGTTCTACTCTCCTCTTTAACGCTTCAGACTTAACGCGGGCCCCCTCCCTGACTTCGTCCAGTAGGTCTAGATTCACCTTTCTTTCTTCTTTTGATTCTTCCACCACAAAATTCTGGAATCGAGGTGAGCTTTCCTGTATCTCTACCGGAATCATGGCATCTGACCCGTATACCAGGCTGAAGGGCGTTTCTTTAGTGGTGGATTGTGGGGTGGTGTGATATGCCCACACGATCCTGGGGACCTCCTCTGCCCAAGTCCCTTTAGCCTTCTCCAGCCTCCTCTTCAGGCCTCTCAGCAGGACCCTGTTGGCCGACTTTACCTGCCCATTTGTCTGGGGGTGCTCGACTGATGCGAACACCTGTTTGATGTTGAGCTTCGAACACAACTTTCCCAATTGCTGACTTGCAAACTGTGTACCATTATCAGACACTAGACGCCTCAAGATTCCAAAATGACACACGATATTCTTCCAAACGAAATGTTGGACCTTATGCGCCGTAATTTGTGCCACTGGTTCAGCTTCGATCCATTTGGTGAAGTATTCTATGGCCACCACTAGATATTTCATCTGTCTGATCACGAGTGGGAAAGGTCCCAGGATGTCGATCCCCCACGTGTGGAAAGGCCACGGGCTATGGAGGGATCTCAACTCCTCTGGTGGCGTGCGATGCCAGTCCGCATGCTCTTGACACTTCTTACACCTCTGTGCGGATGGCCTTGGCTCCTAGGGCTCGTCCCCCAATGTGGCTTCCGCATATTCCCTCATGAAGCTCTGCTATTATGCGAGTGCACTATGTCCCACTTACGCATATCAAAAGAGGATGGGAATAGCCATGTCTGAATAGGTTTTCGTCAATCAAAGTGTAGCAGGGTGCGTTCTTCTTCACAACTCTTGCTTCCGCCGGGTCTAACGGAAGTGTCTCATCTGCTAGGTAATGTTGATAAGGCGGCATCCAAGTCTCTCCTTCTTCCACCAAGCAAACTTGCGATGACATTTCAACTGGCAAGCCATAGGAATTTATGCGAGGTGCTTTCAACGTCTCTTGAGTCAGCGACCTATGACTCCTTCCTCCTTCATGCACAACGTTCATCATTTGTACATCCGTGGGATCTCCTGTAGCTGTTCGAGGTGCTCTTAAAGTTTCCTGTATTACTGTCCTTTGTTTGCCCCCCTTGCCTGAGCTGGCGAGTTTTGCTAACAAGTCAGCTCTGGCATTTTGCTCCCGTGGTACATGTAGCAGCTCAAACTCTAGAAATGTGCCTTTCAATAACTGTACGTAGCTGAGGTAAGCAGCCAACTGTGGATTCTTGGCTTGGTACTCTCCAGTGACCTGTCTTGTGACCAAGAGAGAGTCACTTTTTGCCAGCAGGCGCCCCGCGCCCATTTCCTTTGCCAATAACATTCTCGCTATCAAGGCTTCGTACTCCGCCTGGTTATTGCTGGCTTTGAAGGCGAAACGCAAAGCCTATTCTATCAAGACACCATCTGGACCTTTTAGTATGACCCCGGCGCCGCTGCCTTGCAGGTTGGACGAACCGTCAACCGAAAGGACCCATTTAAATCCTGTCTCACTCTGAGGTGGAGCTGCCGAGGTGAGCTCGGCTACAAAGTCAGCGTAAACCTGACCCTTGATGGGGCCCCTAGGTTCGTATTGAATCTCGAACTCGGACAGCTCTACTGCCCAACGAACCATACGTCCTGCTACGTCAGGCTTTTGCACGACCTTGTGGATGGGGAGTTCTGTCATCACTATGATAGTAAAACCGTGAAAATAATCTCGCAATCTTCTTGATGAGAATACCACTGTTAGGGCTGCCTTTTCGATTGCCTGGTACCGTACCTCAGGCCCCTATAGGACCTTGCTGACAAAATAGATGGGCCTTTGTACCTGTTCCTGGTCCTGGACGAGGACCGAGCTGATTGCTCGATCTGTGATTGCAAAGTAGAGGCGAAGTGGGATGCCTGACACCGGCTTACACAGCACCGGAGGGCTAGCTAGGTACTCCTTTAATTTGAGGAAGGCCTCATTGCATTCGTTGGTCCACGAAAATCTATTGTTTCGCTTGAGGCACTGGAAGTAAGGATACCCCTTTTCTCCTCCTGCAGAGACGAAACGTGAAAGGGCGGCCATCCGACTCGTCAGTTTTTGGACTTCCTTGACTGTAGTCGGGCTCCTCATTGCCATGATGGCTGCGCACTTCTCTGGATTGGCCTCTATACCTCACTCCGTTAGTAAGAACCCTAGAAACTTTCCTACCTCCACCCCGAATACGCATTTCTCATGATTCAACTTTAAATTGTACCTGGTGATGGTGCGGAAGAGTTCCTCCAAATTGGTAACATGCTGACTCCTTTCCCGGGATGTAACCACCATGTCATCTACATACGCCTGGATGTTTCGACCCAACATTGGGGCGAGTATGCGGTCCATCAACCTTTGGTACGTCGCCCTTGCGTTCTTCAATCCAAAGGGCATTACCTTGTAGCAGTAGCTGGACAGTTCTGTCATGAATGTTGTTTTCTCCTCGTCACGGGGGTGCATCCGTATCTGGTTGTACCCCGAGAAGGCGTCCAGAAAGCTGAGTAGCTTACAGCCTGAAGCGTTGTCGACCAAAGAGTCGATGCTGGGCAGAGGGTACGAGTCCTTAGGACAGGCTTTGTTGAGGTCTGTGAAATCCACACACATTCTCCACTTGCCGCTTGCCTTCTTTACTAGTACCACATTGGCCAGCTACTCAGGGTACTGAATTTCCCTGATGTGGCCCGCCTTTAGCAGTTTCTGGGTCTCTTCTCTGATGACCTTCCATCTTTCTTCGTTAAACTTTCGATGTCTCTGGCGCACCGGGCGGACCTGGGGGTCCAAAGTTAGGTGGTGGCATAGGAAGTCGGGATCAATCCCTAGCATGTCGGCTGCAGACCATGTGAAGGAGCTCAGGTGTCGTGACAGAACAACTGCTATCTGGTCCTGATCCTCCTGGCTCAAAGCCTTGCCGAGCTTGAAGGTCTTACCCTTGATCACCCGTTCCAGCACCTCTCCCGCGGGCTCTGGTATTCTGTCAGGGGCGACCTCTTCCAAGTCTGAGTGCTCTCTAGCGGGTGAGTGGAACGTTACTGAGCATACCCCCCTCTTTGTTTTGAGGCTGTTTTCGTAACACTTCCTGGCTGTTTTCTGGTCAGATTTGATGGTGATGACCGTTCCCTCGAGGGAGGGCAGCTTCATCTTCATGTGCATTGACGAGGGTACCGCTCCTAACCTGTTTAATGCTGGTCTACCCACACAAAATGTTGTTAGCTGAAGGGGCGTTGACTACGAGGTACCTGATGTCCACAGTACGAGATCTCTGACCATCCGTGAACGTCGTCCGCAATTCAATGTGCCCCCGGACCTCGATCTGGTCTCCTGTGAACCCATACAGGCAGCCGTCATATGGCCTCAGCTGATCAAGAGACAATTGTAGCTTCTGGAAGGTGGACCAGAACATCACGTCTGCGGAACTCCCCTGGTCCACAAGGACGCGGTGGACTCTTCTGCCGATAGTAACTACAGAGATCACAATCGGGTCATTGTCGTGGGGTACCACGTCCAGACGATCCGCCTTCGTGAAGGTCAGGTCGGGCTCTGGGCACTAATCAGCCTCAACTTCCTGCACCATCATGACCTCTCTAGCATATCTTCTTCTTCGGGAGGCTGTGCATCCCCCTCCTAAGAATCCCCCCGCGATGTTGTTGATTTCCCTATGAATGGGTACTTCGTGCCCTTGGTCCCCTACCGGGGCTGCTACCACCATGTCTCCCTGTGATTCCTGTAGGTAAGGCGTTAAAAAACTGTTTCTTACCAGTTCATCTAGCTCATACCTCAAGGCGAGGCAATTGCCCAAGGTGTGACCGTGTGCCTGATGGAAATCACACCACTGGTTTTTTCGGGGGCCCAATTGCTTATCAGACTTTGGGGGAGCCTTTAACCTGCTTGCCACCTCTGGGAGCGTGATGAGTTCCTTGAGCCCGATTCTGAAGTTGTGCCTAGTAGGCTTGGGCCTCTTGGATTCATAAGGCGCAGTCCTCACCTTCTTCTCGATGGCGGTGGCGTGGACCCTTGGGGGTTGAGCACGTCCCGTCGCGCGAGGTTTGGACAGATCAATCCTCGCACGCTTCTTTGCTACACGTTCTTCTACTGTGATGTGAGCAACCGCCCTACACTAGATCTCATCGAATGTCCTTGCTGGGCACCGTATCAGAGCGTCACTAAAAGGTCCTAGGAGGATTCCTCTCTCAAAGGCATGCACAATCATGGCCTCGTCTTTGGTCTGCAATTTCACCACCAACGCTCCAAATCGGTTGAGGAAGTCTTTCAGCGGCTCCTCCTGGAATTGCTTCACATCAAAAAGGTCAAAAGCCACGGGGGTCCGTGCTCGGTTGACAATGAATTGCTTCTTGAACAATTCCAAAAACTGCTCAAAGGACGTGATGTACCCGTTTGGGAGCCCCACGAACCAGTTTAATGTCGTTCCTACAAAAGTACCCATGAACAACTTACAGTGCATGGCGTCTGTGCCCCCCGAAATCATCATCTGGGTGTGGAAGGCCATTATGTGGGCTTCTGGGTCTTCCACGCCTGTGAAGGTAATTTTTGGGATCACGAAAGACGCAGGTATCACTGTCTCCATGATTTCTTGCAATAAAGGCATCGGACGGGCCCTGACTGGGGGTGTGGCTCCTTGCTCCGCCGCAACCCACTCTTCTATCCCCCTTCTCAATTCTTCGTTTGCTCTACGTAACTCCTCATTAGCCGCCAATGAAGCATTCAAGTCTGCCCTAAACTGATCCTGCCTAAGGGCCTGGTCAGCGTGGGATGCAACGAACGCTTGCTAGAGATTGCGGATGGTCTCCATGAGTTCCTGGATGTTGGCCGTATGATCACCCTCATCTCTTCCTGAACCACCTTGCCTCGTACTCCTCATGTTGATTGATTCTATTGTGGATGGGACCTAGTTTTAACGGGCCCCACGGTGGGCGCCAAATGTTCCTGCCGGTTGACTCTCTCGTTAGTTGACTTCTGCAATCGTTTGCACCTTCTCTCTTTCCCTTGATTAGAACAGCTGAACCTGCAAAGAAAGAAAGATGGGGGTACGCTCAAGTCAAGATTGAGGCAAGAAACACCAATGTATAGCAAAGGGTTCTAGTCTCAAATGTTGTGTACCTTTGGGAATGCTTTGCTACCTATTTTATAGCCTTTCTAGGGTTCCTGCCGCACCTATCCTTGTGTCCCTGCGTTGCCTCTTAGCGAATTTAGGGTTACCTTTCTGGGACTCCATCATACAATTTCCCTGCGTGTCTCACGGCAGCCTTCCATTCTTGGAGTGCAACTTTTGTGGCAACCTTCCTTTTCTGGAGTGATTAACTTAAGCGTAGGCGCTAGGACATACACTGTAACCCTAGCGCCGCACGGCCAAATCTTCTGTCTTAAATTAATACGCACGTGCCTTTTATGTGTTTCTTTCTTTTAAGGACAGATCCCCTATGCCAAAGTCTTACGTCACATAGAAACCCTGCCTGCGTGACATATCCACGAACTTGATTAATATTTTTACACGTGTGATTCTGTGGATCCCTCTATGGGTCCCATCGTGCCGACCTCTCCTTTGCAAACCTCTCGCTCAGTGGCCGACATCTGAGGTCTAGCCACTACAAAAACTAAGGAAGCTAATCTAACCTTTTGGTCCTCGGTGACGTTATACACATTAAAGAGATGTTCAACCTTAGCTTCCCAATCTAAGTACAAAGAAGGGTCATTGGACCCATGAAAACTAGGTAACTTTACAAAATTAAAAGAATCTTGTTCTTGTGGTTGGTGTTGAGGACGCTTTTTGGAAAAATGGTGCATACTCCATTTGTCCACCTCTTGATGTTTTTGTCATGCTCTAGCTTCTTCTAATCTTTGCAATCTTTTGGCAAGTTGTCTAATTTTTTCATCTTTGTGGACAATTTGTTGCTTAACCTCCACAAGTTCTCCTAAAAGGTGAGCATTGTGATAGACATGCGGTTTGGAAGATGCACTACTTGAAATAGGAGCCATTACAACAATTAAACACAAAACACAAAGAACAAACAAGTTAAGAAAACTTTGTTAGAAAAGAAAACAAAAAGGTGCTTGCGGCAATGAAGTATAAAGCACTCAAACCACTCCAAGAAAATTTTCTTTCCTTTACCAAGCCTCTCTTGTGCATTGGATGAGACTCAAGTGAAAGATGCCAAAGCAAACCACACTTACTCAAGGACAATTCACCACAAAACTAGAGGAAACAAGAAAGACAAGCAAGAAAAGGTATAGGCAAGAAAAGCTAAATCAAAGTGGAAGTAAAGATATGACAAAACTTTGGAAAAGAATATTGAATGAAAATGACAAGCAAAGAAAATAAGGCACTCAATAAAAGGTAGTACACTAAGAGAACCTAGAGAATGGTACTAGAATTGGATTAACAAAACCAAAACAGTACTACAGAATATTAAGGTGTCAAAATGCATGACTTAAACAAATTATGCTGAGCTGGATAATTTGAATTTGAAATTTAAACCACAGAAATTTCAAGATCTTAGCTCAAATTTGGTGTTGGAATCACACCAAAATGATGCACCAATAAATTGTGATAAAATTTTCAAATCTGATGCCACTTCACCATTTTTTTTTCGCGCCAGAATTGCACACTGATTGTATTTGATTTATCATTTTTTTTTCTATTTTGAATTTTTCTTCACTTTTTTTTTTCACATTTTTCTAACACATCAATCTGATTAGATCCAGAATTTCGAAATTTTTCATAAACGGAATTAAATTCTATAAACAAAAACAGCCAGCACAATTTCAACAAAAACAGAGGAAGCCTAATTTGGAATTAAAACAATATTAAGAAACTTCAAAGACACAATAGAATTGATGTATGTGAACTTGTATGGATCTATCACACAAGCATGAAATCAAATCTAAAATTAAAAATGCACCAAAGGCTCAACAAAACAGATTAGAAACTGCACTCAAAATTATAAGCAATCAACCAAAAATTATCAAGAAAAGTACTACATAGAAGTGATGACAATTTAGGAGAAACATGACTTGACAAAACTTGTATGGATTCAAAAAGCAAAATGACTCACAATTAATTTGCACCAATTAAAACAGCAAGGAAAGACTCAAATTAAAGCAAAAACAGAATAGCTAACACAACAAGGAACCTAAAAAAAATTCTGCACAAAAATAAAGTGCTGGAAAATGGAAATTGCTTGAATAGAAAGTTTCAATTCAACTCAACAAGAACAAAACATCACCATAGCTCATGATACCACATGATGTGAGTTGATTTTAGGTTCATTATATTTGTGACACTTTCTTAGAATTAGGATCAAGATTCTTAGCAATTTAGAGTGAGTCACCTAAGGAAAATCCCCACGGGACATTAACTTAACAAGTGTTAAGTAGATGTGAAGGTTCATTTCCAAAGGTCCAAGGTTAAAACACAATTAATGGTGATGAATGAATGAAGAACAAGGTGCTGAACTCAAAAAAAGAATAGGTGCAGAATTTAAACACAAAAAAAGGAATGGAAACACAAATTGAAACAAAAGAACCGATTGAAATTCAAGAACAAGACATAGAATCAAAACTACCAATTGAAATGACTAGGGAAGATGAAAGAAGATGAAACTTATGTGGTTGTAGCCATGGATTGGGAATGGACACGCCACTTGGAGGTGATGATCCAAGATAAGTGCAGATTTACCGCCACTTGAGAGCTCCCAAAGCTTCACAAGATGAGACAAGGAAGAGGAGAACAAGTCTCACAAAATTCACTCACAATTTGAGTATAGTACCTTTTCTTCTAATTTCAATGTTATTTTACAAAGACCAAGCATCTCTATTTATAGTTTTAGAGGGCTGAAAAAGAAGAGGGAAAATTCAAATGCAAAACATTCAAAATTGGAGCCAATTAAAGTCACATGGGAGGTGTGACTTGATTTCCTACTTTGGCACCTCCTAAAACTACATCTACACCTACTCTTTATGTCACATGGAAGGTGTGACTTAGTTTTGTACATTAGCACCCCTTATTTCTATATCTACACCTTGTTTTTATTTTCTACTAAAACTACTTTAAAGAGATTACAACAAGTGACATCATTTAATGCTCATCTCCTTAAAGCTTTGGCCTTACTCCTAGTAATTCTTTGAGACATGAGTTGAGCTTGGGCCTTATGTTGGGCTTGGGCCTTCATGTTGGGCTTGGGCCTCTTGTTGGGCTTGGGCCTCATCTTTTTTTAAAAAGACTAATAGGAAGAACTTCAAATGTTTTGGCGCTTGTCCATTCCTCCTATGAATGAAGTCTTTATTTTCTTGTTGAGATGACCCTTCAAGTTTAGCATCCTTAGTCATCTTCATGTGGTCATGGCTTGCATCACAGGACAGGTGGCCTCAGAGACTAGGTGCACGAGGGGGTACCCAGGTGGCCATCCTACTAGAATTTGCACTCCAGTTAAGGAAACCTTACGTGCTAGATTACCCTAAGTCTGGGTGATAGCGGGGCAAGGGTATTCCTGTAAACCCTAAATATGGGTAGCGGCGCAGAGGAAACCCTAGACTATATAAAGGGTTGTGAAATACTTCGCAAAGGTACGCAGTTTCTAGACCTAAAAAAGATAGTGAATACACTTTGTGTGCTTGCCCTAGTTTTTGACTTGAGCGTCGGAGTGCAAACGGCCTCTAAGGCGCCCCTTTCTATCTTGCAGGTGCAGGTTGTTTCGAGACAGCAAAGCTTAACTCAAGGTGAGGAAAGGGGGCATGTGATCATCGTAGAGTCAACTGACAGGAGAGTCAACCGGCAAGAACAATATATAACAAAGTTTGAAGTAGATATAATCACTAATAGAAAATTGTTGAATAGTGACCAAAATCAGTGACAGAAAAATGTGGTCACTATAAGTGACCAAATCAGTGATCAAATGTTATTTTTATGATTTAATGATCGAAATAGTGACTGCATTTTTAATCACAAAAAATTGGTCACCAAATAAGTCAGAAAATCGATCACAGAAAATCAGTCACAAAAATGGTCACCAAATTCATCACAAAATCGTTCACAGAAAATCAATCACAAAATAGGTCATAAAAATTTCAATCACAAAATCGATCATAGAAAACCAGTCACTAAATCGGTGGTTATTGTAAATTTTTATTTTCCAACAATTTATGCATATTTCCCTTTTCCAATTTTCATGCTCATATTCACATTGTTGAATAATGTTAATAATTAATAAAACTAATAATTATTAAAATAATAATGATAATATTAATAATTAGAATAATAATAATAATTAAAATAATGTTAAATATATTAGTAATAATTAAAATAATTATATTAATATTAAGAGCAACATTAGTAATAATATTAATAAAAAATAATACTAATAATATTAATAATATAAATAATAATAATAATAATAACTATAATAAAAGTAATAATAATAAATAGAATAATAATAATAAAATTAATATTAATAATAGTTTTAATAATAATAATATAATTAATATTAATAATAATAATGTTAATATTAATAATAATATTAATAATCAAAATATTAATGACATTAATAATGTTAATAATTAAAATAATAATAATTTTAATATTAATAAAATTAATAATAATTATATATAAAGGGGAGTCCCCTCTTTAAGTTCTCTCAGTTCTTTTCCTATTTCATCCTTATATCAATATTTTATTTTATTTTATTATTATGGGCATTGCGTCATTTCTTATTTTTTTCAAAATTTTTAAAATTTTCAAAATATTTAAATTTTCAATTTTCAAACCTTAAAGCTTTTCCGAAACACTCTAAAATTTCGAAAAATTTTAAATTTTCAGAAAATTTTTAAATTTTCAAAAAAATTTAAATTTTTTAATTTTTCAAAATTTTTAAATGTATTAGGTAAAAAGATGGAAACAAAAATTTTATTTGAAATATTTTATGAAAAATGTATGTAAGAATAGTTTTCAAATTGATTTAAGAATAGTTTTCGAAATATCTTCACTACGCATAAACCCATGTACCCACTTTACTTCCCACTTTCTTTTCTGTACCCTAACTTCCCATTTTCTTTTCTCTTTCCTTTCCTTTTCATGTAAAAGCATACTTTCATTCTCACTTTTCTTTCTCATTCTATGTTTTGATTATTCTTTGTGGAACCCTAATTTGACCTTTGTCTTATGAAATTGTAATTGAAGTTTGTGACTAGATGGAGGGGAAAGACTTAAACAAAAGGAATTACGGGGACCATCACAACAATCGGTAATTCTCTTTATGTGCATTTCAATTTCTGAAAAAATAATTTGACATTTTTCTTATGAAATTGTGATTGAAACATGTGACTAGTGGAATAAGAATGACTCAACAAGAGGAGGCAGAGGGTAAGTGATGAAAGTCCTTGATTATAAGATGTTTTCTGGAAACAATTTTATGGATTTAAATAAAATCGTACAAAATAGTGACTAAAATATATTTTCATTTTCAAAATTTACAGAAAAGTTACTTCCAATCTGATTTACTTATTCACAATCTTCAAACAGGTAGAAACTTCAATTAGAGGAACATAGAAAGAGGAAGACATTGAACCCCAAGGTACTATTTTCTGTACGTGTTCCTATCATTGTCGTGCTTACCCCCTGATGTGAGTTGATTTTAGATGTTTTCATTTTAGATGACACTTTACTTAAGATTGAGATTTTAGCACAATAATGGTGAGAACCCTAAGAAGATCCTCACTGGACCCGAACTTAAGCAACTGGTTAAGTAAGTGTGAAGGTTCCCTTCACAAGGGCAAAGAGAAAAACACAAGAATATGGGTGACAATGATGCAAAGAGGAAATTAAAAGAACATAAAGGAAACAAAAATAAATAAACAATGACCGAATTGAAGAGATGGAAATGGAAGATGGAAAAACAAAGTTAAAGGAAAAGGAAGCTTATGGATGATGGAATGAGAGGATGAACACACCACTTGGATGGTGGATTCTCCAAGATAAGTGTACAGGGCCACCACTTGAGAGCTCTCAACTCACTCAAGATAAGACCTAAAGGCTAGAGGACTCAAGCCTCACACACACCTCACACAATTTGTGCAAAGTAACTTTTTCTATTCAAATTCAACATGTAAAATACAATGGGTAGGCTTCCTATTTATAGGTGAAGGAGCCTTGGAAAACAAGAAAGAGGGGTAGGATGGGAAAAGGGAAAAAATGGGTAGCCTTAGGGTTTGACTAAGTCAATCTCGCATCCTAGGCTTGTCCTTCTAGAAACTAGGTCAAAAAGCCCTCCTAAAGGACTAGGAACAAGCTAAAATGATAACTACACCCCCTATTATGCTAAAGGCACCTTATTCTAGCCTATATTTGCTATTTGGACCCCCAAAGTGAGCCCAAATTATTTACAACTTGTTTTATTCTTAAGAAGACCAGAAGGAAGAACTTGAGATGCTCTGGTCTTTGTCCATTTCTCCCTCTGGTGAGGTCTTCACTTGAATGTTGAGACGACCTTTCATAGTGTGCATCCTTGGTCATCTTCTTGTTGTCTTGAGCGCAAGGTTCCAATGCGAAGGAACATTGTTAAGAACAGTGTGTAATATGGATTCGGTGCGTGTTGCATCCTCAAAAAAAAGTTGCATGCGCTTCTACATCCACTAGAGAGTGTAGGGAAAGGTTGGTAGTTTTGTTTGTGAATAGAAAAAAAAATGGTTCGTTTTGGGATTTGATTAGGAGGGTTAAGAATAAGGGGGTGGCAGTGATGGAAGATATGGAGGGGAAGTGGTTGACAGCGGTGGTAAAAGATAGAAACAATTTGACTAAGTCTCTCTGTGGGTCCAAGGGAAAGAAAAGAGAAGCATATTTCATTATTTTTTCTTCTTTTGTATATAATATTTTTCATGATTAATATTGATTGAACAATTGAGGATAAATTTTTGATTTATTACTTAATGGTGTCACATGTATTGTAATAATAGAAATAAAAAAATATGGATACACATACGCGAGAGCACCTATGTTCGCGCTAGTTATAATAACATTAATAATAATTGAATTTATAATAAAAATTAAATTAATAATAATATTATTATTAATAACATTAATATCAACTTTAATAATTTTAATAAATATAATAATAATAATAATAATGTTAGCATTAATAATAATAATAAATATAATAATAATATGAATAATAATATTAATATTAATAGTATTAATAATAATTAAAATAATTTTAATTTTAATTTTAAGAATAACATTTCTTTTATAAAAGTTTTCATGTAAGGCATCACTATGCAACTAGACATCTCGGCTAGGTTGACACCTCAAGTAACAACAATCATTCAAGCCATACATTAGTAAGTCCCATCTTTTGAGTTTCCTTCATAGCATGTATAACTCCATAATACTTAGAAACCACAACAATCTGAACTTCAAGAAACATAGAGAAAGCACCAATAAACTCCCCCATACTCCCACAAAAAATACATCCACAAGTACCAAGACCAGGATACCCCCTAGCAGCCCCATCAATGTTAATTCTTATCCATCCTAATGAAGGGAACTCCCATCTAATAGGAAGAGGATGAAGAACTTTACCAGTACGAGTATTAATACCGAAAACTTAGTCACATTGAAATCTAACATATCGTTCTTCATTGAAGCTTTAGACGAATTTTCCACTAAACAAGTTAAATCTTTAATTATCAAAATAGCCCAAGAAACATCAATCTTATCTTGAAATCTAGCATAATTCCTTGTACGCCATATCATCCAAATAGAGAAAGTTATCACAACAAGCTTAATCAATTTAACAAAAGGACTAACATTACTCTTAATAAACGAAAGAAGATCATCCTTATTGGAGAAATGAAAAGAAAGAAAAATCTATCAAACCCAACTCCAAATATGCAAAGCATTAGAACATTCAAAAAATAAATGCTGAATAGATTCCTCGTGCTTTTCACAAAGTATACACATAGAACATATATGCAAACCTTTATTTTGAATATGTTGATCTGTAGGAAGCTGCCCATGAAAAACTTTCCAGAGTACTAGATTTTTGGAAGGTGAAATATATGAAGACCAAATGAATTTACCCTAACCAAAGGGAATTCTTGGTTCGAAGAAAAAAGTCCTAGCCGATTTAAGAGTGAATCGATCAGACTCATCTGAAATCCAATTAGGGATATCCTGTTCCTCCCTAACCATGATATGATTAAAAAAATGAGGCATCTGTTGTAAAGACAATGGAATATTCCCATCACAACTAGTCCAAAATTGAGAAACCGTATCCGGAATGCTAGCACCATCAGATAACCCTGCAATATTTACTACAAAAGTGGTAAAACACCATTTATCATTCCATAAATTAATAAAAGTACCTGTACCAACAGTCCAACAAGTATGGTCAAGAATATTGTCATAAAACTGCTTAATTTCAAGCCAAATAGATGAGGATCTATAAACCATTCTAAGCTTATTTTTTATTTAAGAACTTTTGATTTCAGGAGAAAAGACCAAGGCTTGTTGCTATAAGCAAAGTTCCAAGCAAGGTTAAGAAGATACATGTTATTTTCTTGATGAAGGTTAATAATCTTCAAACCTCCATTCTCAAGAGGAGAACAAATCTTAACCCAATTAACTGTAGCTGATGGAATGTGCCTCCATGACCGAATTCTTTTCTTGAAACTTGGAGAGAATTGGCAGAAGCTTCAATGGAAGAGATGAACAAGGATGGCTTATATAGAGCTATGATTTCCTTGAAGGTGCATGATAGGTAGGGAGAGTGATTGGTTGGGCCATATCACTTGAGCTACATGAAGAAGAAGATTAAAATGTCTATCCTAGAGAGGCAAGACAAGAGAGTGAGATGGCTAGTAATCTTGGTAGCAATTCACTCATTCATTAATCTTGAAAATTCATGAGCCAAGCAACCCTTTATATAACTTAAAGGTCCGACCATTCAATACTGTAAGGACCTGTAAAATTAAATTGGAATAAAAAGGAGTATATTTTAAATGAATTCTAAGTATGTTTTTATTTAAAATAAAAAGGAAGGAAGGTGTCGTTTAGAAGACTATGAGATCGCCTGGTTAGTACATAATCGCCTGTCGCCTAGATTACACGTGATCGCCAGTCGCCTATGGTGCACATGATCGCCGAAAGTGCACTCAGTATGTGGTCAGGATACTGGATCAACCAGAGTGGGTTCCAGCAACCACGCGTATCAAGGTGTGGGTTAAGCCTTAGATACGCTGTGCATGCGAAGCTCTATGCTTGAGCATAAGAGATCGTCCTTAGTGTTGCATGCATGGGCGCACGAGGAGTAGTGCTGATCTACTATTGGAAATGTGAAGCTACCGACGTCACCAAGTCATGTGGAGATGATACCTTGGACGTAACATAGTGGGATGAAGAACCTTCAGCAAGGCGTGGCGATGTGTCGTCGGGCATCGCCAGGGCGCGAGGTATGCGGGCATCGCCGGGCGCGAGGCATGCGGTCATCGCCAGGGCGAGACATCGGTCGTCTCCCAGGGAGAGACATCGGTCGTTCTCCAGGATGAGGCATCGGTGGATAGTCATCGCGCGAGCGGTCATCGGTGGAAGGTTATCGCGCGATGTCGAGTTTCACACAGATAAGGTGGGACCCAGGCTCTCAGCATCAGACGTACTGCACGCACGACACGTAGACAAAAAGGGTGGTTCAGAATAGTGACATCAGAGTGTTGGCCTGCGCAGAGGCACGCGTAGTCGTACTGTTCAGGGAAGCGTACACGCAAACTTCCCTGCAGAGTGGGTGGTGGCAGCGGCTTTTGTGGACAAGTTGGTTTAAGATTCAAAAACCCACTTCTGAGAGGGAAAGGAACGTTGCAGTGGTTCAAGAGTGAAAGAGTGAGCTCACCTTCATCCTTCTCTTTTCTCTCCTTCGCGCTGTGATTCAGGCATCCTCAAGCACCAGTACGACGAGCGACGACTGCCCTTGGAGCACCTGGGAGGTTCTCTGCAAGTTCTACAAACCAGACTCTAAAACAGAGCTAAGGCATCTTTAAGCTTCGGTGGGTTTTGGAACTCGTGGTGTTTTGCGCAAGTCCAGGTAAGGGAAGCTAGCCTTATTTCCAACGAAAAACCTTATATTAGATGATTGAGATGATGGGGCGACGTGGTGGCCGGTTTTCAACTGTTATTGCATAATCCCCTGTTTTTGGACGAGATCGTCGGTTTTGGCGTTGTTTTTCGAACTCCCCTGTTTTTGGTGTTGTTCGAAACTGTTTGAGATTTAAATGTGATATTCGAAAATCTGGACCAGGGGATGATTGTTGTTGTGATTGGAATCGTTCATTAAGTGTTGTATGATGTGTTGAATATTGTGAATGTGGGATCAAGGCATAGTATTTTCAGGAAAGAAAATACCGTGTAAGATCGTGTAGGATGTGCATTGACCGGTGATTCGTTTATTATGAGATATCCTGACTCTCCTGATATAATGGAATCATGTAGATGAAGTTATTCAGGCGTTGAGAGTCGAAGGAGGTTCATACGTATGGGTGAGTTGTTTGAAAGTTAACGAGCTTGACCCGTTGTATGGATTAACCCTGTCATGCTAGGATAGTGATGATATTGAGATTCATTTATACGCTTGTGAATGTGTGTGATTTCACAGCAACCCTGTGAATGTGTGTGATTTCACAGTGGGGCAGTATGACAGGTGCAGATCTCTGAGTCTAGTCAATGCATGAGTCTTCCGGAAGTGGTGTCAAGTGTCTGTGTGTGATGAGTCAGTGGAAGTCTGACGTGAGAAATGAGAAACATTGAATTGATAGACACTTGATGAATTATGTGATTTGAACGATTCTTGAGGAATTGTGAAACATGTGTTTACTTGATGGTCATGTGAAGAGAATGAGAAAGTTGATGGTTTTACGTGGGTATCTTAAATTTATTTTATCTTGATTTCTAAGTTCATATCTAAACTCTCTTTCAAATATCTAGCTTACCCTGTGTTTGGTTCTGTGGCTGTTTTCTTAAAACTGTGATGATCGTGTATAATTTACACGGGAGCAGATGATGTTGCAGGAAGTAGAGCTCCTCAGTGAGTGGTCGCCGGAAGGAGATCGCCTATTTCTACTTCTGTTAGGCGATCACCTTTTTTCTGTTTTCTGATAAGAGATCGCCGTTTTCTGATAGGAGATCGCCTGACTTTCTATTTTACTGTAATTTGTTTACGTTTTGGAAAACTGACCGATTATGTATTAAACTCCCTGTGAGGAGAAACTTCATTACATATATAAAATTATGTTCACTTCGATATATTTGTTTCACCTTTATTTTATTACATAAATATGAAAAGGAATTTGGCGGGATGTTACAAATACAAAAATAGGTGGGAAAATTCAAATGGAAAATGTTTGAAAATAGGCGCCTAAAATGAGCTAACAAGTTCTTAAATCAAAATATAAGACTAGAATGGTTTATAGATCCTCATCTATTTGGCCTGAAATTAAGCAGTTTTATGACAATATTCTTGACCATACTTGTTGGACTATTGGTACAGGTACTTTTATTAATTTATGGAATGATAAATGGTGTTCTACCACTTCTGCGGCAGGCACTGGTTGTTTTACACATAGTGGTTTTTAAAATAGTTTTGAAAAGCTTCACTTTGTTTAACTTTGTTGATAAGCCAATTCAATCGGTTGAATCGTGATTTCAATCGGTTGATTGTCTGAAATCCTTAACAAAACTCTGTTAAGATGTACCAAACTGTTTTTAATAATCCTAAGTGCCTTTGGCTCCTTAGTTAAATGTTTTTTATCACTTGGTTGGTCTATATAAAGGTGGTTTTACACTCCTAATATTAAAGTAAGAAAGAGAGCTTTATCAAAGAAAGTTTTTCAAGATTTCAAAAAGCTTTGTTGGACCATTCTCAAGTGTGGAATAGGATTGTCTTGTATTCTCTGAAATTTAATCTTTTGATTATCCAGGTGTACTCTATTCCTTTCTTTTCTTGATCACTGTAATTCTGTGTGAATTGGTGTTATGCAGTTTCAGAGGTTGTTCTGAAATCTGTGTGGTGTTGCCAAAGGTGGTGTGTGTTCTTGAAGGGTTCAAGATCACCACTTTGGTGTGTTGTTTTGTAATCAAGGTGTGATTACTTGGTGATTTCTCAGTGGTTAGCTGAGAACTAGATGTAGCTCTTGGTTAAGAGTGAACTAGTATAAATATCCTGTGTTAATCTTCTATCCCTTTACTCTTTAAATTGCTTTTGCTTTGATTTTCAACACTACTGGTATAAAAGACCAATTGTTTCGCAAAAATAATCGGTTAATTTCTACAATCAAACTAAAAAAGGTTTTCAAATTGGCTTAACTGATTTCTAATTGATTGATTATTCATTATCTTTGAATCTAACTTCAATATTTGCAAAAATATTTCATAAACAATTCACCCCCACTCTTGTTTAAGGCCTATAATTCTAACAATTGGTATCAAAGTTGAGTTCTTGAAAGTCATTCAAGTTTTTGATCCTTAAAACCTTTTTCATGGCTGAAAAACTAATCTTTGGGGAGGGTGCTTCAATAAACATGCTGTAACATCCCGCCAAAAATACTATTCATATTTATATAATGAAAATAAAGGTAACAAATAGATTGAAGTGAATAAAATTATATATATGTAATGAAGTTTCTCCTCACAGGGAGTTTAATACAAATTTGGTCAATTTTCCAAAAACGTAAACAAAATTACATTAAAATAGAAAGACAGGCGATCTCCTAACAGCAAAAGGCGATCTCCTATCAGAGAACGGCGATCTCCTATCAGAAAACAGAAGAAGGGTGATCGCCTAACAGAAAAAGGAATAGGCGATCTCCTTCCGGCGACCACTCACAGAGGGGCTCTACTTCCTGCAACATCATCTGCTCCCGTGTAAATTATACACGATCATCACAGGTTTAAGAAAAGCCAAACACAACACCAGAAATCACAGGGTAAGCTAGACATTTGAAAAAGAGTTAGATATGAAACTTTAAAATCAAGATGAAACAAATTAAAGACACCCACGTAAAGACTATCAATTTTCTCGTTCCCTTCACATGACCACCAAGTAATCACACATTTCACAATATTCTCAAGAGTCGTTCTATTTCACATAATGCATCAAGTGTCTATCAATTCAATGTTTCTCATTTCTCACGTCAGACTTCCACTGACTCATCACACAAGACACTACTTCCGGAAGACTCGTGCATTGACTAGACTCAGAGATCTGCACCTGTCATACTAAACTGCTGTAATGTTTCCACAGCTATGCGCATCAACACAATCTCGATCTCAATTCATCACTCTCACAGTATGACAGGGTTGATCCATATAACAGGCCGAGCTTGTTCTTTTTCACACGACTCACCCATTCATATGAACCTCCTTCGACTCTCACCAACTGAATAACTTCCTCTATGTGATTCTGTTATCTCAGCAGAGCCAGGATATCTCATTATAGAATCACCGATCAATGCACATCCTACACGATCTTACACGGTATTTTCTTTCCTGAAAACACTATGCCTTGATCTCACAATCACAACATTCAACACTTCATACAACATTTAATGAACGATTCCAGTCACAGAAAAACTCATGCCAAGGTTCAGATTTTCGAATATCACATTTAAATCTCAAACAGTTTCAAACAACACCAAAAACAGGGGAGTTTGAAAAACAACGCCAAAACCGGCGATCTCGTTCAAAAACAGAGATTTATGCAATAAAAGTTGAAAACCGGCGACCACGTCGCCCCATCATCTCAAACATCTATTATAAGGTTTTTCGTTGGAAAATAAAGCTAGCTTCCCTTACCTGGACTAGCGCAAAACTCTAAGAGCTCCGAAACCCAACAAAGCTTTAAGATGCTTTCACTCTGTTTTAGTGTCCCGGTCTGGAGAACTTGCAGAGAACCTCCCAAGTGCTCTAAGGGCAGTCGTCGCTGGTTGCACTGGTGCTTGAGGTTGTCTGAATCGCCGCACGAAGGAGAGAAAAGGGAGGGATGAAGATGCACTCACTCTTTCACTCTTGAGTCTCTGTAACGTTCTTTGCCTCCTCGTAGTGGGTTTTTGAATCCAAGCCTACTTGTCCACGCATGCTGCGGCCACCACCCCCTCTGCAAGAAAGCCAGAGTGTACGTTTCACTGAACAGTACGGCCACGGCTGTCTTCTTGTGCATGCCAACCACTTCCCTGAACAGTACGACCGCGAGTGTCTCTTGCGCATGCCAACTTTCTGATGTCACTATTCTGAACCACCCTTTTTGTCCACGTGGCGCGCGTGCAGGACGTGTCATGCTGGGAGTCTGGGTCCCACCTCATCTGTGTGAAACTCGACATCGCGCGATAACCTTCCACCGATGACCGCTCGCGCGATGACTATCCACTGAGGTCTCATACTGGAGGACGACCGATGTCTCTCTCTGGGAGACGACCGATGTCTAACCCTGGCGACGCCCGCATGCCTCTCGCGCCCTGGCGATGCCTGCATGCCTCGCGCCCCGGCGACGCCCGCATGCTTCTCGTGCCCCAGCGTTGCCCGCATGCCTCGCGCCCCGGCTTTGCCCGCATGCCTCGCGCGCCCTGGCGACGTCCACATGCCTCGCGCCCTGGCGATGTCCGCATGCCTCTCGCGCCTGGCGATCATGTGTAGTAGGCGACAGGCGATCTTATAGTCTTCTAAACTACACTTTCCTTCCTTTTTATTTTAAATAAAAACATACTTAGAATTCATTTAAAATATATTCCTTTTTATTCCACTTTAATTTTACAGGTCCTTACATTCTCCCCAACAAGAAAAAATTTTCGTCCTCGAAAATTGAATTACAAGGAAAAGAGGTATGGATAGGCTTCTCTCATGGGTTCTTCTAACTCCCAAGTTGAATCACCCGATCTCTCATCCCACACCACTCTCACCATGTTGATGGTCTTGCCTCTGAGCTGTTTACTTTGCCGATCGTCAATCCTGACTGGTTTTGCTTCAAAGGACAAGTCATCCCTAATCTGCACATCGTCCACTTCCAGCACATGACTAGGGTCTGCCATGTACTTCCTCAGCTATGATACGTGAAAGACGTTGTGCAGATTCGCTAAATGGGGAGGTAGGGCGATCTCATAAGCCACTGGACCAATCCTTCTTAAGATCTGATATGGTCCCACGAACTTAGGGGACAACTTCTTTGATCTGATCGCCCGTCCTACACCCTTGGTTGGTGTCACTCTCATGAACACATGATCTCCAGCAGCAAACTCCAAAGGCTTTCTCCTCTGATCTGCATAGGATTTCTGCCTACTTTGAGAAGCTCTCATTCTGCCTTGTATCTGTTTCACCTTCTCGGTCGTCTGCTGAATCAACTCTGGTCCAACCAATACTGTTTCGCCTTCCTGGTACCAGCACAATGGAGTTCTGCATTTCCTTCCATACAAGGCTTCGTATGGCGCTATCCCTATGCTAGCGTGATAACTGTTATTATAGGTAAACTCCACCAGCGGCAACACCTCATCCCAACTTCCTAATTGATCCAAGACACACGTCCTCAGCAGATCTTCCAAGGATTGGATCGTTCTCTCTGACTGTCCATCTGTTTGGGGATGATATGCAGAGCTCATTCTCAACTTAGTTCCCAGGCAATCTTGTAAAGTCTGCCAAAACCGTGAAGTGAACCTGGGATCTCTATCTGAAACCATGCTGGAAGGCACTCCATGCAACCTCACTATTTCTTTGATGTACAGCTGTGCCAACTTGGCCATGGGCATCCTCATATTCACTGGGAGAAAGTGGGCACTCTTCGTTAGCCGATCAGTGATGACCCAGATTGCATCATGACCCTTTACCGATCTGGGTAAATGGGTGACAAAATCCATGGCGATGCTGTCCCATTTCCACTCAGGGATATCCAATGGCTGTAACAACCCGCCAGGTCTTTGATGTTCTATCTTCGCCTTCTGACATGTTAAGCAGGTGGTAACATACTGGGCGATGTCTCTCTTCATGCCGGACCACCAAAATGACTCCTTCAAGTCATGGTACATCTTGTTCATACCTGGATGTAGGCTAAGGCAACCCTTGTGACCTTCCTCTAGGATCATCTTCTTCAACTCTTCATTTGCAGGTATGCAAATTCTGCCATTAAATCTCAAGATCCCATCATCGCCCATCACAAAGTCTCTAGCCTGGTCGGTCCCTAGTGACTCCACAGTACGCTTCAGACTAGGGTCTTCCAACTGCTTATCCTTTATTGCTCCAAGGAAGTCATTAGTTATAGCCAGCTTACTACAACTAATGTGATTCACATGAAACTCTACCCCAAGGTTTAAGTCTCTGAACTGCTCGATCAGTTTCTGCTCTTCCATCATCATGGTGGCCACTTGTATTGATTTTCTACTCAAAGCATCTGCCACTACATTGGCCTTCCCTGGATGATACATGAGTTGAAAATCGTAGTCCTTTAGAAACTCCATCCACCTTCTTTGTCTCATGTTTAGTTCTTTCTGATCGAACAGGTATTTCAGGCTCTTATGGTCACTGAACACCTGGAACCGAGCTCCATATAAATAGTGCCTCCAAATCTTCAAGGCAAACACCACCGCCGCCAACTCCAAATCATGAGTAGGATAGTTTCTCTCATGAACCTTGAGTTGCCTTGAAGCATATGCAACCACTCTTTTCTCTTGCATCAAAACACATCCCAAACCCTGATGTGAGGCATCACAGTAGACATCAAAAGGTCTTCCTACCTCTGGGATCACCAGCACTGGAGCACTAGTCAACCTTTCCTTTAGTTCCATGAAGCTCTGCTCACATCGGTCGGTCCAAGCAAAAGGTTGATCCTTGCGGGTCAGCTGTGTTAAAGGAGCTACTACCTTGGAAAAATCCTCAATAAACCTCCGATAGTAGCCAGCTAAACCCACAAAGCTCCTTATCTCAGTAACTGTCTTAGGACGTTCCCATTGAAGCACTGCCTCCACTTTGGTTGGATCCACCGAGATCCCCTGGGCAGATATCACGTGTCCTAAGAAGTTGACTTCCTTCAGCCAGAACTCACACTTAGAGAAATTGGCATAGAGTTGCTTCTCCCTCAGGATCTCCAATACTGTCTTCAGATGTTCTTCATGCTCTTCCTCGGTCCTTGAATAAATGAGTATGTCGTCTATGAAGACTACCACAAACTTATCCAAGAAAGGGCGAAAAATCCTATTCATGTAGTCCATGAACAGAGCTGGAGCATTTGTGACTCCAAACGGCATCACCACATACTCATAGTGCCCATACCGAGACCTAAAAGCTGTCTTTTGAACATCTTCAGCTTTTACCAAAATTTGGTGGTACCCCGATCTCAGGTCAATCTTGGAGAACACCGAGGCCCCATGTATTTGATCCATCAAATCATCAATCCTAGGTAGGGGGTACTTGTTCTTGATGGTCAACTTGTTCAACTGCCTGTAATCTATACACAGCCGAGACCCTCCATCCTTCTTCTTAACTAGGAGCACTGGAGCCCCCCATGGAGATACACTGGGTCTGATGAATTGTTTCTCTAACAATTCTTCCACTTGCTTCTTTAATTCTACCAACTCGGCTGGTGCCATCTTGTAAGGTGCCATTGACACCGGTCCAGCTCCAGGTACCAAATCAATGGAGAATTCCACTTCTCTCTTAGGGGGTAACCCAGGTACTTCTTCTGGAAATACATCCGTGAAATCTTTCACCACATGTATCCTGCTTACGTCCCCTTCATTCTTCACCTCCAACCGAGCTAGGATCATGAAGCACCTCGCCCCTTCTTCCAACACCGACCGCCCTCACTGAGCAGATATCACGTCTGACTCTTGGAGGTCTGGAAACGATATCTTCTGACTACCGCAGTCTATGAGAACGTGATTGGCAGCTAGCCAATCCATACCTAGGATAACATCCAGGTCCTGAAGAGGTAGGCAGATCAAGTTCACTTTGAATCTGCGTCCCTCTACTATCACTGGACATTCGGGGCAAACTGTAGAGGTCAACACTTGTCCTGACGCAGGTGTAGAAACCAACAGTTCGAAAGGTAACTCCTTCACTAGAAGGCCCAACTCGGCTACACACAGGCTGGACACAAAGGAGTGTGTCGCTCCAGAATCAAACAAAGCTTTTACACCTCTACCAGCTATAAAACAAACACCTTGCACGAGGTTACCTGACTGAGATGCTTCTGCTCCTGACATGGCAAACACTCTCCCTGTTGCCTGAGGTCTGCTGCCTTCGTTCCTCAACTGCTGAGAACCACTGGGTTGAGTCGCCCCATTCCTGTTAGGGCACTCTCTAGCAACGTGTCTCGTCCTTTGGCAGGCAAAACATCTTCTCTCCGAAGTCTTCTTGGGGCACGCATTGGGCGTGTGTGGTCCACCACAATGGAAACACTTGGGTTTCCAAGGTTGTTGCTGCTGAAACTGGGATGGCGTTGTTCCCGCCCGATGTGGTGGAGGTCTCGCATAGGGCTTGCTTTGTGGGTGCTGCACCTTAGCCTTCCCACTGGAAGAACTCTCTGGGTGTGACCTGATCACCCGAGAATCACCCTTTTCCAGGGTCTCCACCATCTTCGCCTTTTCTACCAAGGCGTGAAATTCCCTAATGCACATCGGGGCTATGGTCCTCTTCAGCCCATGCTTCAGTCCCTCTTCGAACTTCCTACACCTCCAAGCCTCGGAGGTCGCCTGAGTATAGAATCGGGCGAGGTACTCAAACCGAGCAGCATAGGCGTTCACAGACATCTCCCCCTTCTCCAATCTGAGGAATTCTGCTTCCTTCGCAAACTTTGCACTATCTGGGAAGTATTTCTCCAGGAACCTCACCCTGAAGCTCTCCCAGTCTAACACTTCAGCTCTGGCTTCCATCATCTGCTGAGCTCCCATCCACCAGAACTCGGCTTCTCCAGATAGCAAAAAGGTGGCGAACACCAACTTCTTCTCTTCAGGGCAAGAGGTCGCCCTAAAGATTTTCTCCAATTCCCTGACCCACTGATCTGCCTGATCAGGGGTAGCATTCCCACTGAACTTGGGTGGGTTGTGCCTCATGAACTCGGTCAGTCCCATCTGTTCTTGAGGCTGACCGACGTGGGAATTTGTTTCAGCAGACCGAGCAGTTTCCCAGTGGTGCATTGTAGCTTGATGGTTCTGAGCCATCGCCGCATTCTGTTGTTGGATGGCAGTTGCCATCATCTCGATAGCCTTGGCAATCTGGCTCATCTCCGAAGAAGGTTGGGGAGGGGTAGAAGGTCTACGTGCCATCTTCTTCGTTTCAGATTTTGAAACTATGGGTTTCTATATTCCCTACAACTACAAGAATGAGATTGATAAGAAATCAATTCATTCAGGAGGTAACATCTAGACCTTACAAAGGTCAGCATCTCAAAGTCATTAAGAATTTGAGTTCATCAACAGAATCATAATACTTATAATCTCAAGCAAAATACCAGAACAGCTACTGGTATACAACCATCAATCCAAACAACCACTTTCAGTCAATTACAAAAACACTCAATAAAATGAAATAAATCACACCAGAATTCAATGTATGCTAAACATCAAACCTTTGGAATTAAGATTGAGAATCATCTCGATCCAGTTATGAGTGTGCACCCTCACCACTTTATCAAGACCCTCTCATTCTTAATACTAAGATTTTCAGTTAGGGCACATATTCACTAAAGCACACACAAAATTTCAATACAAAAACGTTTGAAAGCCTTTCACTATAGTTGTTATTTAAAACTCAAATAAATTTTATGGGCAGAAGAAACACAATGGATCCACAGCCCTCAGGTCATCCTAAGGACGAACTGCTCTGATACCATTAATGTAACATCCCGCCAAAAATACTATTCATATTTATATAATGAAAATAAAGGTAACAAATAGATTGAAGTGAATAAAATTATATATATGTAATGAAGTTTCTCCTCACAGGGAGTTTAATACAAATTCGGTCAATTTTCAAAAAACGTAAACAAAATTACATTAAAATAGAAAGACAGGCGATCTCCTAACAGCAAAAGGCGATCTCCTATCAGAGAACGGCGATCTCCTATCAGAAAACAGAAGAAGGGTGATCGCCTAACAGAAAAAGGAACAGGCGATCTCCTTCCGGCGACCACTCACAGAGGGGCTCTACTTCCTGCAACATCATCTGCTCCCGTGTAAATTATACACGATCATCACAGGTTTAAGAAAAGCCAAACACAACACCAGAAATCACAGGGTAAGCTAGACATTTGAAAAAGAGTTAGATATGAAACTTTAAAATCAAGATGAAACAAATTAAAGACACCCACGTAAAGACTATCAATTTTCTCGTTCCCTTCACATGACCACCAAGTAATCACACATTTCACAATATTCTCAAGAGTCGTTCTATTTCACATAATGCATCAAGTGTCTATCAATTCAATGTTTCTCATTTCTCACGTCAGACTTCCACTGACTCATCACACAAGACACTACTTCCGGAAGACTCGTGCATTGACTAGACTCAGAGATCTGCACCTGTCATACTAAACTGCTGTAATGTTTCCACAGCTATGCGCATCAACACAATCTCGATCTCAATTCATCACTCTCACAGTATGACAGGGTTGATCCATATAACAGGCCGAGCTCGTTCTTTTTCACACGACTCACCCATTCATATGAACCTCCTTCGACTCTCACCAACTGAATAACTTCCTCTATGTGATTCCGTTATCTCAGCAGAGTCAGGATATCTCATTATAGAATCACCGATCAATGCACATCCTACACGATCTTACACAGTATTTTCTTTCCTGAAAACACTATGCCTTGATCTCACAATCACAACATTCAACACTTCATACAACATTTAATGAACGATTCCAGTCACAGAAAAACTCATGCCAAGGTTCAGATTTTCGAATATCACATTTAAATCTCAAACAGTTTCAAACAACACCAAAAACAGGGGAGTTTGAAAAACAACGCCAAAACCGGCGATCTCGTTCAAAAACAGAGATTTATGCAATAAAAGTTGAAAACTGGTGACCACGTCGCCCCATCATCTCAAACATCTATTATAAGGTTTTTCGTTGGAAAATAAAGCTAGCTTCCCTTACCTGGACTAGCGCAAAACTCTAAGAGCTCTGAAACCCAACAAAGCTTTAAGATACTTTCACTCTGTTTTAGTGTCCCGGTCTGGAGAACTTGCAGAGAACCTCCCAAGTGCTCTAAGGGCAGTCATCGCTGGTTGCACTGGTGCTTGAGGTTGTCTGAATCGCCGCACGAAGGAGAGAAAAGGGAGGGATGAAGATGCACTCACTCTTTCACTCTTGAGTCTCTGTAACGTTCTTTGCCTCCTCGCAGTGGGTTTTTGAATCCAAGCCTACTTGTCCACGCATGCTGCTGCCACCACCCCCTCTGCAAGAAAGCCAGAGTGTACGTTTCACTGAACAGTATGGCCACGGTTGTCTTCTTGTGCATGCCAACCACTTCCCTGAACAGTACGACCGCGAGTGTCTCTTGCGCATGCCAACTTTCTTATGTCACTATTCTGAACCACCCTTTTTGTCCACGTGGCGCGCGTGCAGGACGTGTCATGCTGGGAGTCTGGGTCCAATCTCATCTGTGTGAAACTCGACATCGCGCGATAACCTTCCACCGATGACCGCTCACGCGATGACTATCCACTGAGGTCTCATACTGGAGGACGACCAATGTCTCTCTCTGGGAGACGACCGATGTCTAACCCTGGCGACGCCCGCATGCCTCTCGCGCCTTGGCGATGCCTGCATGCCTCGCGCCCCGGCGACGCCCGCATGCTTCTCGCGCCCCAGCGTTGCCCGCATGCCTCGCGCGCCCTGGCGACATCCACATGCCTCGCGCCCTGGCGATGTCCGCATGCCTCTCGCGCCTGGCGATCATGTGTAGTAGGCGACAGGCGATCTTATAGTCTTCTAAACTACACTTTCCTTCCTTTTTATTTTAAATAAAAACATACTTAGAATTCATTTAAAATATATTCCTTTTTATTCCACTTTAATTTTACAGGTCCTTACACATGCCACGTCTGTTTTGTGATCTGAATTATCAATTTTGGAAGGTCAGAATGAAGATCTTTGTGAAATCAATTGATAGAGGAATCTAGGATGTCATTGTAAATGGCCTTTTTGTTCCTAAAGTTCAAAAAGATAATACTTTCATAGAAAAACCTTAGTCCCAATGGACTGAGTCTAAAAGCAAAATAGCTCAATTTGATTGTATTCTAAAAACATCATCATATCTGCTCTAAATTCTAATGAGTTTTTCAAGGTCTCACAGTGTGCTTCAGCAAATGAAATGTGGGATATTCTTGAAGTGACACATGAAGGAACCACTGATGTAAAGAGAGCAAGAAAACATGCTCTAATTCAGGAGTATGAGATGTTCAGAATGCAAAAAGGGGAGACCATTGTTGATGTACAAAAGAGATTCACTCACATTGTAAACCATCTCATAAGCCTTAGCAAGATCTTTGCAAAGCAGGAACTTAATATCAAGATCCTCAAATGCTTAGAAAAATCTTGCCAGCCTAAAGTCACTACTATCTTTGAATCCAAGGGTTTGACTACCTTGACTACAGCCTCTTGGTTTGGCAAGCTTAGGGAACGTGAATTGGAGATGAATAGGTTGAATGATCAACAGCATGAAGAGAAGCATGTGATGAGCATTGCCTTAAAAGCTGCTAGTCATAGAGATGGACAAGAATCAAGTGAAGACAGTGATGGAGAAACTCTTAACTTGCTTACCAGAAAATTCAGCAAGTTCTTGAAGAAAAACAACAACAAGAACCAATCTTTAAATAGGTATAATAGCAAGAAACTCAATGATTTTAATTCTAAAAATTATACATGTTTTGGATGTGGTAAACAGGGCCATATCAAAGTTGATTGCCCTAATAAGGAAAGCAAGGAGAGAAGAGCAAGCAAGAAAATTGAAAAGAAGGGCAAAGCTAAAAGAGCCTACATTGCTTGGCAAGATAATAATGTTCTTCCTCTAGCTCATCATCAAATGGAGATGAAGAGGCAAATTTGTGCTTGATGGAAAAGGGAGAATCTCAAACAAGCAGTGTAAGTTCTAGCACCTCAATAAATTTTGAAAGTTACAGCCAACTTCTTGACGCTTTTAAAGAAACTGATGAAGAAGCTAATAAGCTGGCCCTTTTGAACAACCGCTTGAAAGGCATGAATAATTGGCTAGAAAACAGAGTCAAGACATTGGAATTAGAGATGGACAATTCAAAAAATGATTTTGAAAATCTGGAAATGATTTACAAAAACTCTTATTACAAATGTGACTCTAGCTTTTGCGAAAATTGTGAAACACTTCAAAACAAGGTTCACTATCTTGTAAAAATTGTGGACAACCTTTCTAAAGGCCAATCCAACTTTGAAATTGTTCTTGCATCTGAAAAAATGTGTTTTTGGCAAAGCTGGTTTGGGTTTTAATCCACAAAGCAAGAAAATAGCAATTTCAAAGCCATTTTCAAGTTTCTTTGAAAAACAACCGATTGATTTGTTGAAACAATCAGTTGTTTCATGCTTTTACTGCATGAAGAAGAACCACTCTGTTAAATTCTATAGAGTTAGGAAATTGTTTGTTCCTAGGGGTGTTTTGAAATGGGTTCCTAAGAATTCTAAGGTTCCCAATGATCCAATTAATGCTCATGGACCCAAATTTGTTAAGGGACCAAATCTTGTTGCTTGATTTTGTTTCTTGCAGTGATCTTTGATGGCAAATCAGCACATGTGGTACCAGGATAGTGGCTATTCCAAGCATATCACAAAGGACAAACGCAAGTCTGTCAAAATACAATCTTAAGCAAGAAGGTCATGGGGAATATGAGGCCACCAGCAAAGGCATTCCTAGGATTCAACAAAAGCTTGGAGTAAAGAAGTGTTGTGATGAAAATTGGTTAAAGTGATGTTTATTTTATTTTTATTTTTTTTGGTTCAGAAGCATACAGCTTACTCAGATTCTTAACAAGTTAAAAACTCTTGACTTAAGTGATGTAAGTTGTGTATGTTCATCCTTTGTCTTTGCCTCAAATGCCTAAATAAACTTCTATACATTTGTCTCTTGGATAAACCTGTTGAGGTAGTCTATGTGCAAAGGGATGGATGTATTTCATTATGTCTTTTTTAATTTGAAAGCTTATTCTCTTTGAAAAACAATTTTTTCTGTCTCAATAAAACAACCAATTGTTTTACCTCTGGCACCACTGATTTAATTCTGTTTTGGGTTTCTATGCATGAGTACAATTGTTTCTTTTCCTTCAAAATCTGTTGTGGGTCAAAAATACATTTATTGGGCGTTTGAATATGATCTTGATGGAATATATTATGTCATAAAGGAATATATTCTATGGTTTCTTGGAAATTCAAGTGCCTTTATGAATGGTCAAATCTGGACTGGTGTTGTCATTAGTAAGTCTGTTTTGGGCTGACGTATGACATATTCCCACTGCAACAAATTCTTTTTTTATTGAAAAGCAACCCATAAAATGCGAAGGTATCTTGATTTCTTTTTCTGCTTAAATACTTGTGCTGGTTCAACTAATTTTTTCACAAGATCAACCTATTGTTTTTCTTTGTTAACTCTCTTGAAGCTACTAGGTTCTCTCCTTTCTCTAAAACACTCATCTCTGCCTCATGGACTCCACACCTCTCTCTTTAAAAAGAATGAAGACTTGTGCTGTTAAAAGAGGTGGGCACCTTGAAAACTGGTTTTCAGGGTATGATGAGAAAATAGAGAAGTTTTTGCATGAATCTAGCAGGAAAGCCATCAATAATCCAAAGTTGATCACTTTTGATTGGCTCAAAGGACAGAACCTCAATGAAGTGAGGAATGTCTTGAAAGAATAGCAGCTGAAAAGGTTCTTGGAAATGTCAGGAAACATATATCATGATCTTGTAAAGGTCTTCTATACAAATCTTCACTTTGATGGTGAGAATTTGTGTTCACACATGAAAGGGATTGACATGGAAATTACCTTAGAAGTTTGGACTGTTGTAACTAGGTTGAAGTATGCTGGGCTGAGGAATAATAAAGGGAACATTGGTGTTGTAGAAGAATTCAAAAAGATGCAGTACTATAGAGCTTCCTAAAGAATCCTCAAGCTAGAGTAAAGGGTTTCTCTGTGGGAGGCTTGAAGCTAAATGAAAGGCTTATTGCTTTCATAGTTTCTTGGATGTTGACTCCAAGAGGAAATAACCATTCGGTCCTTACTAAGGAGGATCTCATTCTTATATACAGCATCATGAATAAAATCAAGATCAATTGGATTCACATATTCAAAGAACATATGCAAAAATCTATGAGATTAAATGATTTCCACATTCCTTATGCTATTCTTATCTCTAAATTTCTGCATTACTTTGAAATTGATCTTAAGGAGGAGCTATCTGAGGTAGTAAATTCATGACATGAAGTCAATAATGGTTCACTTAGCAAGATGGGTTTCACTAAAATTGGAAGCAAATGGATAAGCAAAGATGGAGAGCAAGGTGGTTTTTCTAGTGGAATTCATGCTGAAGATGATGGAAATGATCTAGCTATTGCTACTGGAGATGATGGTGATGATGGACAACAAGCAGGGCAGAAAGATCAAGGCAATGATGGTCCTGATGATGCTTTTTATGATGGTCCAAGTGCTGGAAACATGGATGAACGCATCACTTCCATGACACCCTTTGAGAGATTGATGATAAATCGCATGGACAACTTTGCATATGATCAAAGAAACCATCATGGGTTTTGTGTGGCTAGGTTCCAGAATCTGGATGAACAGATTGAGACTGTCAAGAACCAGATTTTTTAGCTTCAATATGGCAAGGAATATTGATGCATTTCATGCTTTAATGTTTATCTTGCCTAAGCTTGTTGAACAATTTTTATTAATTATGTTTTTATCCCTTCTTTTATTCTATTTGTGAAGACAAATAGGGGGAGAATGGTGTGGTTTTTTGATGGAGATCAAATAGAAGAGGAAAGTGAGGATAAAAGCCAAGAACCTCAAGGACAAGTTAGCTCAAAATCCTTCATACCTCAAAGGATCACAAGGAGCAAGGCTAGAGATTTGGGTAAAGAACATCAATTGTTTTCTCTTTTTGTAATTACCCATGTATAAACATTTGTAAATATTTGTAAATAAATATAAAATTAGCTTTAGGAATATGCCAAAGAGGGAAACCAAAGAAACCTCTAATGTAAGGCATTTTAGGCACTTTCTTTAGGAAAAAGTGGAAAAAGTGACTATTCTACTCCTTTCTCTCTTAGACACTAGAAGGAGCTAGAAGAGTGACTCTTCCCACTCCTTCCCCTTTGTAACATGACCAGCCCTCTCCATTATAAATAGGGGTGCTTGGTACTTTGAATAAAAACAAGTTGAAAGTTAGAAGAAAAGAAACTATCTTGAAATTGAGAGAGAGAGTTTGTGAGACTTGTCTCTTCTTCTCCTCCATGTCTTATCTTGTGAGCTTTGGAGACTCTCAAGTGGCGGCACCACCCACTCATCTTGGAAGAACCACCCTCCAAGTGGCGTGAATCACATCTCCAAAAGGCTACAACCACATAAGTCATTTCTATTCATCTTCTAAAAATACCCATTTGTGTTTTCTTGTAGTTTTTCCATTTTTAATCGGTTCAATCTTTTCCATGAGTTGTTTCCTTTCATTTGCTGCCATTGTTCTGCACTTTTTTTGGTTTATTTCCTTGTTTTCTTGCTGTTTTAATTTCGTCCAAACCATGGGTTTCCATATACATGTGTTGTTCTTGTTTTCCATCCATGGGTTTTTTGTTCTTTGATGAGTTTCTTGTGATTTTCTAATTCCTATTGAATTTCAATCAGTATTTTCACTTCTTCTTGGTGTTCTTATGATGTTCTTGTGTTTCCTTTGAAGTTTGGTACTGTTCTTGAATTACCCATTCATATTCCATTGTTATCTTACACTACAAGTTACCTATTCATGTGTTTTTAGTATGAACCTTTGTGTTCTTGAGTAGAAACTCTATTAATTGTTCTTTAGAATTTTGATCCTAATTCTTGAAAGTGTCATGAATACAATGAAACCTATATCAACTCAACCCAAACCAAGAAAGGTTCATAAGAGACTCACATCATTTTTGGTGTTGTATTCTGCTGCTACACTCTATGGTGCCTTATTCTGCTATAACTGCTACTACACTCTATGGTGCCTTATTCTATTATGCACACTGATTTGCACCTATCCTTAAACTGTTTTTAACTGTTTTTCTACTCAAAGGCTTATGCAGAAAACTGGTTCTTGTGTGCCTTTTTAAACCTGGATTTCCTGCTTCTTTGTATGTTGTATATGTGCATAATTTTTGTTTTTCAGGATTTATCAAATTCAAATGACAACATAAGCAAACCAGGGATTTGTCTTCATCAAATAGGGGGAGATTGTTGAACAAGGTGCTTTAATATCTCCAAATCCAAGTGGACTCATGGTGAGACTCCAGACCCATGACGAAGACATGATGGTCACCGCCTTCAAGCAAGGAATTGCAGTAGGACCCTTCAGGAATCCGCTGATCAGGAATCCAGTAGAGACCTTCGTCGAGATCCGAGGAAGGGTCATTGCCCACATCAACGCCGAGGAAGCATTGGCCGCAAAAAATGGCAGCTCATATTCTCCGCTATCTAAGCCGAAGGAAAGCAGCAGAACTTCTTGACCTTTGAGGTTTAATGAGACCTCAACCGGGAAAAAGGCAGATTCGAGACACGCGCCATATAGGAAGAGTGAGCCTAAGGAAAATGGCAAGGAAGAGGAGTTCCGTCCCAAGTTCTGAATGTCGTACAAAGAACTGATAGGCATGCCCGGCGTAGCAGAAAAGCTGAGGTTCCCCCAAAAGGCTTATAGAAATTTGGGGTCAAGAAAAGATGTTTGGTGTGAGTTTTACAAAGGATTCGGACACGACATTGAGCGGTGTATAGCTCTAGGCCACCAATTGGCCAAGTTGCTGAAAGAGGGTTTCTTGAAGGAATACTTAGAGACCGATCAGGAAGAACCTAAGGGGGAGGCT
Source organism: Phaseolus lunatus (assembly GCA_013389735.1). Taxonomy (NCBI): domain Eukaryota; kingdom Viridiplantae; phylum Streptophyta; class Magnoliopsida; order Fabales; family Fabaceae; genus Phaseolus; species Phaseolus lunatus. The sequence goes on along the minus strand of CM023861.1, from coordinate 16,481,909 downwards.
ACCCTCAGGGACCAAGCACATGAAGTACCAGTTCATGCGGAGTTGAATACTATCTTGGGAGGATTCTCCGGAGGAGGCAACACTACTATAAAACGCAAGCGGTACATGAGAGCAGTAATGTCCCTTGAAACAAGGAACCCTAATGGCTCGACTGAGCCCGATCTCTATTTCACGAGGTTTGATTTGGGAGACGTTGTCCCTCATGACAACGACCCAGTGATGATATCTGTCGTCATGGTAGGGAGGAAGGTGCACTGAGTTCTCACTGACCAAGGAAGCTCAGGTGATGTGATGTTCTGGTCGACATTCATTAATTTGTGACTATCTCCCGACCAGTTAAGGTCCCAAGATGGGTGTCTGTGACAGGTGGTTTTTCTATTAGAGATAAAAGCTAATGTGCCCAGTTATGTTTTTCAGTTGAGATTTTCTTCTCTTCAGGGAAAGTTGTTGCATGTGTGGTTATAAAAGGGGCTAAGACCTTTGGTGAAGTGATACAAACCCACAAAGACTCCAAAACCAAGTTCACAAGAACATGACCAAGAATGCCAACTATAAAGGGTCATCTCAACAAGCAAATAAGGACTTCATTCATAGGAGGAATGGACAGGGGCAAAAACATTTGAAGTTCTTCCTATTAGTCTTCTTTAATATTTGGAAAAATGTTGTAAATAAATTGGGCTCATATGAGGGGTCCAAATAGTAGAAATAAGGTAGAATAAAGTTCTTTTAGCATAGTAAGGGGTGTGGGTAGCATTCTTGCTTGTGCCTAGCCCATTTGAAGGCACTTTGACCTAATTTCTAGAAGGATAAGCCTAGAATACGGGATTGACTTAGTCAAACCCTATGGCTGCCCACTTTTTTTCCTTTTTCCCATTCTACCCTTTAAGCTTGCTTTCCAAGGCTCCTAAATCTATAAATAGGGAGGCCTACCTCATGTATTCACAAGTTGAAAATTAGAGTAAAGTTACTATACACAATTTGTCTTAGAGTTTGTGAGCATTGTCTCCTTACACCATTGTCTTATCTTGTGAGATTTAGAGAGCTCTCAAGTGGCAGCATCCTTCACTCATCTTGGAGTAAACCACCATCCAAGTGGCGTGATCACTTCTCTAGCTTCATTCTCCTAAGTTTCCTTTCACTCATCTTTTTCCATTTCATTTCCATTCCAAATTTCAATTCCGAAATCCATGTCTTGTTCTTGTTTTAATGCTTTGTTTCCTATTTGGTTTCCTTCATTATGTTTAGTTTCCTCTTTTTAATTTCAGCACCTTTACTTGTCATCATCATCACCATAATTGTGTTTTCCTTTGGCCTTTGTGAAATGAACCTTCACATCTACTTAACCACTTGGTTAAGTTAATGTCCAGTGGGGATTTTCCTTAGGTTCTCACCTTAATCATCCTAAAATCTCAATCCTAATTAAAGTGCCACCATAAAATGCTAAATCATAAAATCAACTCACATCATGAAGGTACGTTGTTTTTGCACATTAGACTGAAAACTGTTTACTTTTTGTGAGCCCTCATTGACTTGATCGTCGGAGTGTAATCAACAAGTAGGGCACTCTCTGTCATAACGGAGCCGCATTCTAATGCAACAAGGAGGCAGATCCAAAAGGAGGCGTTCAACCCAAGTCAACCAACAAAAGAGTCAACCAGCGAGAATAGTTTGAAACTTATGATATTTTATGGAGGTTTTAAAACTCATGGTATTTTATGGAGGTTCTAAAACCCATAGTATTTTATGAAGGTTCTAACAATCATGGTAATGTAAATAGGCTTTGGAACTCATGGTAGTTAACAAGGGTATTTAAACCTCCATTAAATATGGAAGTGATGTGAGTTGATTTTACATTGCACATGTTAGATGTTTCACTTTTGTTTAGATGTTGGATTTTAGCAATTTAAGGAGAGAACCCTAAGAAGATTCCCACTGGACACGAATTTAACCAAGTGGTTAAGTAAGTGTAAAGGTTCTGATCCGGTGGGTCATCGGTAGTCGATGACGTCAGCAGCAGATGACAACGTGGACCACTCACAGGGTGACATGTGGAATAAGATAGCAGGTGAATCAGGGTGGAGATCATTCAGAGCTGTGATCGGTGGTTAGTTGCTGAGTGACCACCGATCAGCAGATCAGTGCCTAGAGGAGCGCCTGGAAGGAGAGCGCGACAAAGTAAAGAAGCGTCGATCAGTCTTCGGTTCCTGGTCATCGGGTTTCTTGCTAACACGCAGTTAAGCTGGACCCAATCTCCCAGCGAGAGCGTTACGCATGCACCTCGAATGATTCCAGAAGCAGATCAGTCATCAGGGTTTCTTGCTAACACGTGTTAAGCTGAGACACAGGCTCCCAGTGAGAGCGTTACGCAGGCACCTCGCAGGATTCCAAACCAGAAGAGGAAGAGCTGCTCGCCAGTAGGGTCGTGCATGAGGATGGTATAAGAGAGCTCGTAAACTGGTCAGTGATCACTGACTCTCTTAGACCCATTACGTGCATGGCATTGCGCATTGAGACCATGCAGGCAGGATGCGCCTGGTGAGTGTGCTTAGACCAGCCACACCTGGTGCTTCCCTGGGAGCATGCAACTTACTCAGAGGAAAGAAACGCGCTAAGTTACTCCGTAAGGGAATAACTTACGCGCACAGCGAAAAATGCAGAAGCCCTTCAGGTGTGACACGTGTACGGGTAGATGCAAGTTGCATGCCTCCACGTGTCACCATCTGAGAGAGAGGTGGGGCACAGTTTTTACAGTTAGAGAGATCACACATTCTCTGAGTCATTGTGGGGACGTTTATACACGTTGCACAGTGGTAACAGACTTCAGTTACTGTGGTGGCCAGATACATCGGTCGTCGATCAAGGAGACACATCGATCATCGGTCAGGATGAGACATCGAACATCGGTCTGGATGAGAGATACCTCGGTCATCGGTGTGTGGCGAGGTGACATCGGCCACGGCGATGTGAACAACGCGACCAGTGATCAGTAAAGCGTCCAGAGGCAGGGAGTGGCCTTAGTCACGAAACGACCATGCATGAGGCTAGGAAGGCACAGTTAGGTGCAGAATCCTGTTGGGACGAGAACCCATCAAGGTTAGAGTTTCCCAGTGAGGTTGCATGCATGGCACGTGGACCGTGAAGGTCTTCCCAGAGATTAGGTAGGGCAGGCGGCCCCAGAGATTGAGTGCGTGCAGAGGCGCCCACGTGGCCATCCTGCCAGACTGTCCACTCAAGTAGAGGAAACCTGCACGCAAGATTGCCCTGAGAGTGGGTAATGGCAGTGCAGAGTAATCAAGTGACCCTAGAGGTAGCCGGTAGACAGGAGACGCTGAGATTATATGAGAGGCAGAGGAACACTGAGAGAGGTACGCAATACGTAACCCAGAACACTCAGTTTTCGAACTCAAGAACACTGGGGGCACACACGAGTCTCACAGAGAGACTCAGAGAGAGCTTTTGGTGTTCCTGTTGCCTGACTTGAGGGTCGGAGCTACAACAGCCGCTAGAGGCGCCGTCTGTGTGTTTTGCAGGCATCGTTTGGAGTTCCGGCAAAGGTTCTTGGAGCGTTCTTACAGAACGCGCAGTTGCAGAAGGCTAGATGAAGGAGTGACGAGGCATATCCTCCATGTTCGAGTCAGCGGCGGGATCGGTTCACTTTAGAAGGGCAAAGAGAAAAACACAGATATGAGGTGACAATGACGCAAACTACGGAATTTAAGAGAAATAAGCAAGAACAAAAAGCATGACTGAGGAAAAAATAAAGAGAAGCAGATAAGAAGATGATGTAAAAGGAAGAAGAATGGTGATGCAAAGATAAAAGGAGAATGAAAGGGAAAAGATGAAAGTACTAAAAGACTTAGGAGGGATGGAGGTGGTCACGCCACTTGGAGCAGATGAACTCCAAGATGAGTGGTGCTAGAGTCGCCTCTTGAGATGTCACTCACTCAAGATAAGACCCAGAGTCGCCACTTAGGATACTACCCATCTAAGATAAGATCCATAAAACCCAGTGTACTCAAACTCATAATTTCACTCAAGCAGAGTTTCTTTTCTATTCAAAATAAACTTGGAAATACTTGGAGTAAGGCACCTTATTTATAGGAATGGATGCCTTGGTGGGCAAGAAGGGCAAGGGTAGGGTGGTAAATATGTGAGGGGGCTGCCTTTAGGGTTTGACTAAGTCAAAACCGCACCTTAGACTTGTTCTTCTAGAAACTAGGTAAGAAACACCTTCCTACAGGGCTAGAAATAAGCTAAAATGATAACTACACCCCCTATTATGCTATAGGCGCCTATTCTAGTCTATCTTTGCTATTTGGACCCCTAAAGTGAGCCCAAATTATTTACAACATGTTTTATTTTTAAGAAGACTAGAAGAAAGAACATTTGATGTTTTGGTCTTTTCCCATTTCTCCTTCTGGTGAGGTCTGCTAGATCCTTCGTGGGGTCTTCACTTGAAAGTTGAAATTGTTGGATCAAGGCTTTGATGAATATAAAATCCTTGAAGAATTTGTGATGTGCTTGGCTGCTGGGATTGTGCTAGAGTTTAGCGTGTTTAGAGTGTTTAAAATTTATGTAAAAGATCAGTTCTTAATTCCTGCACAAAGCTTGGCAAATACGTTTTGAAAAGTAAAGTGTTTTCTAAAGCCAAGAAAAACAACTGGTTGAATTATCGGGATAACCGGTTGTTCTTTGCCTAGCTGGCACAAAGGTTTGAAAAAGCTTTTTGAAAGTGTTAAGTCATAGCTTGACCCATTTAACTAATTATCTCATGGTTTTAACCGATTAAATGTAAGTCTGCATAACAACTTTTTGAAAAATTGTTTTATCTGTTTCCAAATTTGTTTTGGCTGATTCATGTGCCTAAAATGGCTAGTTTTCAAGTGCTATAAATATAGCCCTTTTTTCAGAAACAAATGACAACAATTTACATAACAATTATAGAAGATCTACGAAAGAGTTTTTGAGATCAAAAATGAGATTGAAATGTGTTTTTGAAAGAAGTTTCCAGGATTTGCAAGATTTTTTTTAAGCTTTGCACTAGTGCAAGATCTGATCATAGGAATCCCTGGGTTGTGTAATATCAAGTGTTTTCTTTTCCTAGTCATGTTCTTGTTGTTGTAATTTCATAAACTTGTGAGTATATGTGAAAATCCTGTAAAGTCAGAAGGGTGTTCTGACTTGAGGTGTGTGGTGTTGCAAAGAGGGTGAGTGGGTCTTGTGGTTTTCAACATCACCTCTTTGTTGTGTGTTGGTGTAATCTGTTGTTGATTACTAGTAAAACTCAGAGGTTGTTCTGAGACTAGATGTAGCTCTGGGATTGAGCGAACCAATATAAAATTCATGGTGCAAATCTCTCTCTATCTCTCTCTTTATAACTGTTTGAATATTGCTTCTGCTGTCATAAGAAGAACCGGTTAAAATGAAACTTTAATCGGTTATAATTCTGCAACTGCTTCTGTGTATCATTGGGCTTCTCTGATTGCTTATTTGTGTTTGTTTGATAAAGATTCTTTCTTAATCAAATATTTGTGAAAAGCTTTCGAAAACAATTACCCCCCCCCTTTTGTTTTAAGCCATCAATTCTAAGAGAGATGACTTCACATAGTGTGAATGGTAATTTGAGTCCTTGGTCATCTCTTTGTTGGCTTGGATTGTATCATGGCCCCCAAGTTTGAGAGAATTCGACCTCAAATTTAGAACTCCTGCAAAAAGACATAGTTTGTTCCTAGAGAAGATATTTCTAAGTTTAGGATGTGAAACAAACTTATGTTCATGAAGCTTGGGGAGTTCACATGGGTGAATTCTAGATACAGGCTATGTTTGTAGAGAATGTTTACGGAATAGATGATTTGCTTGTGAAAATCCTCTTAGAAGGGTAGAACCTTTGGGAGGATTTTGAAGATCATCCCTAAACTTCTTTATCAAAGATGTCAAGTATTTAGAATTATTTGGGAATGAAAAAGAAAATGAAGAAGTATATCTAGGAGGCACAGTTATTTTCGTACGGGTCAACAAGATGAGACTCGCTGTACTTTCCTCTTCTTTTTCATTTTGTCTTTTGGTTTTTGTTTTAATGTGGTCTTGATTTACCTTTTTATCACCATGGTTCTTTTATTTGGACAATTGGCAGCTATGTGCCCAAAACCTAAACATTTAAAACATTTTGTGTTTGAGGTTTTGGTTGGTGATGTTGTCCTAGAAGGAGAAAGATGTTCTTTTTGTGGGGTGGATTCTTTAGAGGACTTGGAAGGATTATCTTGTTTGGAAAATTGATTTTTACCCTTCCAAGTTGAGTTATCAAAGCCATCCTTATGAGTATTTTTGAAAGATGTTTACTTTAAAAGTTGTGATTCAACATGGATGGCTAGGTGAACCACTTTTTCCAAAGAAGTATACTCATAAAATTCTACAACATTTTGAATCTCTCTTCTTAATCCACTCACAAAACGAGCCATCTTTGACTCTTCATTTTCATGCATATTAACTTTTGTCAAAGTGGTTTCCAAATCTTCAAAATATTCCTTTACCGTCGTAGGTCCTTGATGAAGCCGTGGAGCTTCAACAAAAGTTCCTTCCTATGAGGAGGAACAAACCATGAGCGCATGCATAACTTTAAATCGCTCCAAGAGACGACGGCTAGCCTCTTGTTTAAACCAATGTCCATTAGAGTTTGGTGCCACCATTGAATGACATAGCCTAAAAATTCTAGGGAAGCTAACCTAACTTTTTGGTCCTCTGCAACCTCATACACATGAAAGAGTTATTCTACTTTAGCTTCCCATTCTAAATACAAATTAGGGTCATTGTCCCCTCTAAAACTAGGTAACTTTACGAAATGAAAATAATTCTTTGGTTGATGTTGGTGTTGATTGCGCCTTTCTTCAAAATTGTGCACTCTCCAATCTCGTTCTTGACTTACATAGTGCATGGATTGTCTAGTTGCTCTTGTCAGCTCCCATCTCTTTTCCTGAGTCTGTCTCTCTTGAGCCTCTTCTAATCTTTGCAATCTTTCCACTAGTTGTCTTATTTCCTCGTCTTTGTGGGTCATTCGCCTCTTGGCATCCACAAGCTCTCCCAAAAGATGTGCCTTTTGAGGTGATTATGGCTTTGAAGATTCTCCTAAAGACAAATGAGCCATAATTTTTGCACAAAGGAAACAAACAATTAGTGAAAAATAACAATTTAAACTCTCACTCACGTGTATCACTCAAGAAAGATTCGCACTCAAAAGGTCTACACTTGTAGCAACACCTCAAGTCAGAGATGACAAATCTCTTACACTTGCTCACCAAAGAGCCCTCAACAAAAACTTAATAAAAAAAGGAAAAGACAAGCAAGAAAATCTTAAAGCAAGAAAGCTAAACCGAAATGGAATTGAGATGAAGACAAAACTTTGAACAAGATAAATAAGAAAAACACGAAAAAGACACAAAGAAACTTACTTAAACTTTAATTATGAAGATGTGAAAGGTTTTAGAAATTGAGAAAGCAAGTGGGATTAAACTTCACAATTTTGAAAACAATTTGTCATATAGTTAGAACCCCGTTTGTAAACGAAATTTTGAAAGTGAATGCACTTCAAAAATTTTGTGTGTTTTTGCTTTTCTTTTTTTTTTTTTTTTTGGTCCTGAATTGATGGAGTCAAACTTTCAAATGATTTTGTGCATGCAGATGGGATTCACTTTTCAATTTTCGAAAAAGATAAGATACTGGGATTCAAGGTATATGAATGCTTGTAATCTATGTTTGGAATTAAATCAACCGTTACTCTAACAACTTCTAATTTGATTTTAGTTCTTCACAATTAAAATGAAAATAAGCAGAACAGATGAAAGACTCCTAGAACACTAAGAACATCAAACGCAAACAAAAGCGGTAAGAAAAAAAATGACAGAAAACAAAAATTTAAAAAGCGGAATTTAAAACGCTTAATGAATAAAAAAGACAGAAATTGTAAATGACAGGAATTTAAAGGCAGAATTTAAATTGCTTGAATGTAAAAGCGAGAAGTTAAAATGTGCAAAAATTTAAAAGCAGAATATCAACTTAGGAAAGATAACCACAATTAGAACCATGCTCGGATTACCACGTGACGTGAGTTGATTTTAGATTTCACATTTTAAATGTTTCACTTTTGTTTAGATTTTGGATTTTAGCAGTTTAAGGAGAGAACCCTAAGAAGATTCCGAATGGACACGAACTTAACCAAGTGGTTGAGTAAGTGTGGAGGTTCACTTCAGAAGGGCAAAGAGAAAAACACAAATATGAGGTGACAATGATGCAAATTGCGGAATTTAAGAGAAATAAGCAAGAACAAAACACATGACTAAGGAACAAATAAAGAGAAGCAGATAAGAAGATGATGTAAAAGGAAGAAAAATGGTGACGCAAAGATAAAAGGAGAATGAAAGGGAAAAGATGAAAGCATTAGAAGACTTAGGAGGGATGGAGGTGGTCATGCCACTTGGAGTAGATGAACTCCAAGATGAGTGGTGCTAGAGCCGCCTCTTGAGATGTCACTCACTCAAGATAAGACCCGGAGTCGCCACTTAGGATACTACCCACCTAAGATAAGACCCATAAAACCTAGTGTACTCAGACTCACAATTTCACTCAAGCAGAGTTTCTTTTCTATTCAATATAAACTTGGAAATACATGGAGTAAGGCACCTTATTTATAGGAATGGGTGCCTTGGTGGGCAAGAAGGGCAAGGGTAGGGTGGTAAATGCGTGAGGGAGCTGCCTTTAGGGTTTGACTAAGTCAAAACCGCACCTTAGGCTTGTTCTTCTAGAAACTAGGTAAAAACACCTTCCTAAAGGGCTAGAAACAAACCAAAATGATAACTACACCCCCTATTATCCTATAGGCGCCTATTCTAGCCTATCTTTGCTATTTAGACCCCTAAAGTGAGCCTAAATTATTTACAACATGTTTTATTTTTAAGAAGACCAGAAGAAAGAACATTTGATGTTCTGGTTTTTTCCCATTTCTCCTTTTGGTGAGGTCTGCTAGATCCTTGGTGGGGTCTTCACTTGAAACTTGAGATGACTTCTCATAGTGTGAGTGGTAATTTGAGTCCTTGTTCATCTCCTTATTGGCTTGGATTGTATCACGAAGGAAACAAAACATCTATTAAATACCGAAGGAAACAAAACCTCCATTAACGTAAGATTTTCCTGGGGTTATAAAACCCCCCAGAAAACATGTTTCCAACTAATGATTTGGCCAGGAAAAGTACAACCTTAGGTAAATGACTTAATGGAGGTTTTAATTTGGTAATGTAAAAATAAAAATCCTCTAAAATCATTTTTTTGTAGCGTTCTTCTTTTGAAACACACAAAACATGTTTTCCATTTCTGAAACATAAGTATTTTTAATTTTATTTTTAAAAAAATTTACCTATTGATGACTATTTTACGAAGAATGTACCGTGTCAGAAGTAATAAATTGTCCCTAAAGACAAATACCAAACCCACAAGGAACAGTTAAAATGTCAAGCATAATATTCACTAAATATAAGAAAATATGTAAAAGTTTGTTAAAATGTTGTTTGTATTGTGAATTTGCAAGAAATTAAATAAAGCAAAGTAAAAGATTTGTATGAGTCAATTGGGAGAATTAGGATTGGGGTTCATTCTTCTCACTCGTTTATATTTTTTTAAAAGCATATAATTTTTAATTTTGATTGATATTGATGCATATATAAAAATCATTCATGTCGATTTCTCACATACAAAATTATTAAGGGAGTCTCCTAAATATCGATTCCTCACATATTTATAAAATCTCATTTTCATTACGAACAAATTGTTGATCAAGAGTGATCAAGAGCTTTGAAGAATCCAAATCCAAGGTGTTTGATGGAAGTCTGTGTTGTTGTTGTGTATGGGTGGGAAATGGGGTAGATTTTATGTAATCCACTCCTTGTTCGAATCCAAAACAAGTTTGATTTGAAAACCTTTTTAAAATATAATGTTTTTCAACTAAGTGAAAAACAACTTCTTGTTTTGTCGAATCAACCGGATGTTTTGTACTTAGAAGGTTTTGAAAAAGGTTGAAAACTGTTTGGCTTGGTTGACTAAGCTGTCAAAGCCAAAACAATCGATTGTCTCATATAACAGGTCAAGTCAGTTATCTTTCAAACGACTTACCCATACATATGGACCTCCTTCGACTCTCACCAACTGAATGACTTCATCTATGTGACTCCATCATATCAGCAGAGTCAGGATCGTCTCATTCACAGGTTACTCACTGATCAATACACCTCATAACCAATCTCAACACGGTATTTCCTTTCCTGAAAATACTATGTCTTGATCCCACATTCACAACATTCAACACATCATATAACACTTAAATGAACGATTCCAATCACAGCAACAATCATTCCACGGTTCAGATTTTCGAATATCACATTTCAATCTCAAACAGTTTCAAACGACACTAAAACAGGGAAGTTCGAAATCAACATTTAAAACCGGCGATCACGTCGCCCCACACATAAAAACAGAGCATTGTGAAAAGAAATATGAAAACCGGCGACCACGTCGCCCTCACTTCAGAACCTACTCGCCTAACGTTTTTATTAATGAAAATGCTAGCTTCCCTTACCTGGACTTGCACAAAACACCAAGAGCTCCAAAACCCACCGAAGCTTAAGGATGCCTTAACTCTGTTCTAGCGTACTGATGGAAAACTCGCAGAGAACTCCCCAGGTGTCCAAGGGCAGTCGTCGCTCGTCGTACTGGTGCTTGGGGATGCCTGAAACGCAGCGCGAAGGAGAGAAAAGAGGAGGATGAAGGTAGACTCACTCTGTCACTCTTGAACCACAGCAACGTTCTCTCCTCTCAGAAATGAGTTTTTGAATCTAAACCAACTTGTCCACAAATGCCGCTGCCACCACCCACTCTGCAGGGAAGCTTGTGTGCACGCTTCTCTGAACAGTACGACCACGCGTGCCTCTGCGCATGCCAACACTCTGATGTCACTATTCTGAACCACCCTTTTTGTCTACGTGTCGCGCGTGCAGGACGTTTCATGCTGGGAGCCTGGGTCCCACCTTATCTGTGTGAAACTCGACATCACGCGATAACCTTCCACCGATGACCGCTCGCGCGATGACTATCCACCGATGTCTCATCCTGGTGGACGACCGATGTCTCTCCCTGGGAGACGACCAATGTCTCGCCCTGGCGATGCCCGCATGCCTCGCGCCCTGGCGATGCCCGCATGCCTCACGACCTGGCGATGCCCGCATGCCTCGCGCCCTGGCGATGCCCGCATGCCTCGTGCCCTGGCGATGCCCGCATGCCTCGCGCCCTGGCGATGCCCGACGACACATCGCTACGCCTTGCTGAAGGTTCTTCATCCCACTATGTTACGTCCAAGGTATCATCTCCACATGACTTGGTGACGTTGGTAGCTTCACATTTCCAAGAGTAGATCAGCACTACTCCTCGTGCGCCCATGCATGCAACACTAAGAACGATTTCTTATGCTCAAGCATAGAGCTTCGCATGCACAGCGTATCTAAGGCTTAACTCACACCTTGATACGCGTGGTTTTTGGAACCCACTATGGTTGATCCAGTATCTTGACCACATACTGAGTGCATTTTCGGCGATCATGTGCACCATAGGCGATTGGCGTTCATGTACACTACAGGCGATTGGCGTTCATGTGTAGTCTAGGCGACAGGCGATTATGTACTAACCAGGCGATCTCATGGTCTTCTAAGCTACACTTTCCTTCCTTTTTATTTTAAATAAAAACATACTTAGAATTCATTTAAAATATATTCCTTTTATTCCAATTTAATTTTACTGGTCCTTACAAGAGCGAGGAAGCGCGAGAGAAAGGAGAGTATGAAAATGTAAGTAGCGCGTTTTTGAGGTAGGGTAAAAAAGAATTTTCGAATGTGGCTATTTGTAATAGCGACATTCTTAAATCAAGTTAATTTCAAAAATGTCATTGCGTTTTGAAAGACAGCGTCTGACCGTAAAAATGCATTAAATAATGGGTTGTTGTTTTAATGTTTTGTACTAGTGTAATGAACCTAGCACTTTCATGAGACTTATGAATCATGTCCTTAGGGATTGTATAGGAAAATATGTAGTAGTTTACTTTAATGATATTTTAGTTTATAGTCAAAGTCTAAAGTCCCATATAGTTCATCTTAGGGTTTAGTTCTTAGGAATAATAACTTGTTTGCAGAGAAATGCACTTTTTGTGTTGATAATGTAGTCTTTTTAGGTTTTATAGTACAAAAATGGGGTTCATGTTGACCCTGAGAAAATCAAAGCCATCCAAGAGTGGCCAACACCACAAAATGTAGGAGATGTTAGGAACTTTCATGGATAAGCAAGCTTTTATAGAAGATTTGTTCCCAACTTCTCTAGTCTAGCTTCACCACTCAATGAGTTTATGAAGAAAGACACTCCATTTTTTTGGACTGAGAAACATGACCAAGCCTTTCAAAGGTTGAAAGCTCAACTCACTAATGCACCCATTCTAGCCTTGCCAAACTTTTCAAAAACTTTTGAGCTAGAGTGTGATGCATCAAGAGTAGGCATAGGTGCAGTGTTATTGTAGGGTGGGCACCCAATTGCATTTAGTGAAAAATTACATGGTGCAACCCTCAATTACCTCACCTATGATAAAGAGCTCTATGCACTTGTGAGGGCCCTCCAAACTTCGGAACACTATTTGGTTTCTAAAGAATTTGTCATTCATAGTGATCATGAGTCTTTGAAATATCTTAACGTTTAACATAAGTTGAACAAACACCATGCAAAGTGGATGGAATTTCTAGAGTAATTTCCATATATTATCAAATACAAGAAGGGCAACACATATATTGTGGCAGATGCTCTATCTCAGAGACATGCCCTATTTTCTAAACTTGGAGCCCAAATTCTTGAATTTGAAAATATACCCGAGCTTTACGAAAATGATTAGGATTTTGCATCCACCTTTGCTAGCTGCAAACTTAGAGCACAAGGAGGTTTGTATATTTCTGAGGGGTATTTGTTTACAGAAGGAAAACTTTGTATACCTCAAAGAACATATAGAAAACTCCTTGTCAAAGAGTCACATGAAGGAGGTCTCATGGGTCATATTGGAGTTGATAAAACTCTAGAGCTTTTAAAAGGAAAATTGTTTTGGCCCCATACGAGAAAAGAAGTTCAAAGACATTATCATAAATGTATCTCATGTTTAAAATCTAAGTCTAAGACAATACCACATGGACTTTATACTCCTTTACCTCTTGGTTGTGCTTCATGGGAAGATATTATCATGGATTTCATCTTAGGACTTCCTAGGATACAAAGAGGTTTTGATTACATCTTTGTGGTCGTGGATAGATTTAGTAAGATGACTCATTTCATACCCATCCATAAAGTGGATGATGTTAACTACATCTCCAAACTCTTCTTTATAAAAGTGGTAAAACTTCATGGTATACCTAAAACCATTGTTTGAATAAAGATACAAAATTTGTTATCCATTTCTAGAGAAATCTTTGGGAAAGCCTAGGAACTAAGCTGAATTTTTCAACCTCTTGTCATCCTTAAATTGGTGGACAAATAAAGGTAGTAAATAGATCTCTATCAACTATGCTTAGGTCGGTCATGAAAGGAAACCACAAATCTTGGGATCACTACCTTCCTCATATAGAGTTTGCACACAATAGAGTGGTCCATAAGACTACTAATATTTCTCCTTTTTGAGGTTGTATATGGTTTTAATCCTCACACTCCTTGGGATTTGTTACCTTTACCTAATCCAAATGAATTTGTGCATAAGGAAGGAGTAACAAAAGATGAATTTGTTAAGAAATTACATGAGAGGATTAAAAATCGAATATTAAAACAAACTAATAAATACATAAAGCATAACAATAAGGCAAAGAGGGAGATAGTTTTTAAAGAGGGAGACTGGGTTTGGGTGTATCTTAGAGATTCCCTAGTTAGAGGAAGTCTAAGCTTAGTCCTCGAGGAGATGCTCCTTTCCAAGTCCTCAAGAGAGTCAATAATAATGCATATCAATTGGATCTGCCTGAAGAATATGAAGTAAATGCTACTTTTAATGTTATAGATCAAACCCCTTTTATAGGTAGCACAAATGATGAGGCAGAGACTTTTGATAGACAGCGTTCGACATTGAACCAATGTATATAGGCTGTCGAAAATGGACTTTTTTGTACTAGTGTTGGTAGGTAAATCTCTTTTATATTTCTCCTCCCCACTTTTTCTTTCTTTTTGTCAGTCACAATGTTATCCATCAAATAGGTAGTAGATAAAATAAATTTACAGACAAAAAATAGTTGGTGGATAATTGTTTATGGATAGAACAAAATTTTCTTGTAGTATATTTTTTTAAGTAATATTTTTAAGTGTTGGTATTTACAATGCTACTTAACTATTTTATTAATTATGTGAAATCCATTGAGTGTTGACTTGACCAACATTATTTGATTTTGTTAGTTTTTTCTTTTCTTTTTTTTTAAACAACATGTGGTATCCTAATAGATGCGATAATATTAATTTATAGCTTAACTTTATTAACATTTGTTTGTGTTAGCTTAGTAGACGTTATGTAATATGTTCAACTTTTAAAAATTAATGAAAACATTTAAAGTAGTTGGGTTCAATTACGAAAATTCTTCTCAAAACCCTCACATTCTCAATTTCCCTTCCCACTTTTGAAGTTTATGCAATCCCAAATCTCCAAGTTGAAGAAAAATTAGAAATCCTCAACCCCTTATTGTTAAATCAGCAATTGAAGCAAAATGTCAACCAAGGATTGTCGGTGAATCCTTAATATAAAATTGGTAATGCTTTTCAATCTTTCTTTTGCCACAAATCTGTTGAGTGAATCGAAATCCCTAACGCTTGCTAAATATGAAAATCTTGATATCAAGCCATACATGATAGACTCATTTTTCTTTCATGTTTGTAGTTTAAACTTTTGATGGAGATTGAAGAGTGAATGAAACGTGAAAGCGAAGAGAGAACAAGAGTATTTCGATGTTGAAGTGGAAATAGGGTAAGAGATAAAGTGAGAGGTGAGGTAAACTCTCAAGGTGATGTGAATTGATTTTAAGATTGCACATTTTATGGGTTGCACTTTGTTTAGAATTTTTTTGAATTAGAAATTATCGTGAGAAACCCAAAGAAGATTCCCACTGGACACGAACTTAACCAAGTGGTTAAGTAAGGTTCACTTCTAGAGGGCAAAGAGAAAACACAATATAGTGATTATGATGATAAAGGTAAATTGTGGAAATGGAAAGAACATAAGATGAAGAATGACAAGTGATAACCAAAATTAAAAGACAAGCATGATAACATAAAGAAGAAGGGAATGGATGACGCAAAAGGAAGATAAAAAGAGGAAGGGATGAAGAAAGCTTATGGAAAAAGAAGGGATGTCAAGCCACTTGGAGAAGGAGGTACTCCAAGATGAATGGTGAAAGAGCCGACACTAAAGGGCTCACACACTCAAGATAAGACCTACTATGAGAACTCTCAAGTCTGACAAAAACACTTCTGCAGAGTTTCTTTACTATATTCAAATTTATTGTGTGAAATATATGAGGCAAGGCACTCTATTTATAGGAGAGAGTGTCTTGGAGAACAAGATAGAGGGTAAGGGTGTCATTTGTGATAAGCTTTCTAGAAGGTAGGTCAAAGAAACCCTAAACCTAGAAGCACTTGTAATGAAAGGTGGGCTTGGCACAAGCCCAAATTACTAAGCACACCCTACTCAAATTACTAAGCACACCCTACTCTAGTTTATTCTTCTATTTGGACTCCCAAAGTGAGCCTAATTTATTTACAAAAATTTTTTTCTTCTAAGAAGACCAGAAGGAAGAACATTTGATGCTCTAGTCTACCATTTCTTTTTCTGCTAAGGTCCTTCCGATATTTGGTAGGGCTTTGTCTTGAATGCTGAGATGACTGATCATAGTGTGAATTGTCTCTTGTGTCCTTAGTCATCTGCTTGGCTAATTGGGTTGTATCACAAGGGAAGAGTTTAGGCTAACTCTAAAAGGAGACTAACTAAGTGAATATTAAAAATATAGGTTGAGTTCAAGAGGGGGAGGGGGCTAAATTAAACTCTTAAAAATTTTCTTTGTAACCTACATTAGAATGAAATTCTTACGAAAAAATCAATCAATTAGAATATAAAATAACAGATTGAAAATACTATTAACTAGTAGAAATAAAAAAAAAATTAACTAGATAAATTTATCACGTCAAGCAATTAATCAGTTGAATTTCTAAACACACAAGAATCCTTTCTATATTAGAATACATCAACATAAAGAGAGAAAGAGAATCACATACAGATTTTAGTACGAGTCCACTCTTTCTCGAAAGCTACATCTAGTTTCTCAACCACACCATCTAAGATAACACTAAAACAAAGAATATTTACAACACAAGACTTACAAAGTTATCACTCTTGAACCCTACAATAATGAACTAAACCACAAGCAACACCCTATAGAAATATGAAATTTCAATAGAAGAACTTTACAAACAAAAGAGTTAAGGAACAACTACACATGAATAACTGCAGAAACAACCAGGTTCTAGAAATTCAGGAAACACTCATTCAGTCAAGATATGTAATCCAAAAATGCAACAAGAATGCTCCAAGAATTAAAAGTTTTCGCTCAAAGTAAAATGTGCTCACAAAAATCACTGAGCTCTCTCTTAAAAAAATGTTAAAATTATCTACTAAAAGATTTTCAAAAGATATTTTTATAAACCTCACAGAAAATAGTTTTTCAAATTGTTCTGTTATTTTTAATCGATTAAAAAATTGATTTTACTTAAAGTGAATAGTGGATTAATTCAAGTCTTTAGTCTGTTAAAATCATAACAGATAACAACATCCTAAAAATAAAGAGATTTCAATATGATAAAGAATAGGTTTAACACACTAAAAATTTCTACATAATTTTTTCGGCCTTTAAGTGATTTTATCAAATAAAACATAATTTCAATCCATTGAAATTTTGTTAATGCCAACAATAAGTTCTAGTAAAACATTTTAAAAATACTATTGTTGGATTTTCATGGACTATTTACCTTGATATAAAGAAACATACAGACCATACAAAACACTAATACACACAAGGTCTTCTTCTTCAAAAATATGTTCTTCAATCTACAAGTGGGTTAGATTCATTAAATACAAGCTTTAGCTCCAACAAACTTCAACAGGGAGAACTTAGAAACAAGTAGAATGGCCAAAATTGGGTAGCATTTCATTACTAACTCAAAGTTAAGAAAAATGGGGAGAGCACACTCCTATTTATTGCTACATGTGATGTCCAAAGGAGAGGAGAAAGAGTGGGAAATTCAAATTGATTTTCCTTTGAAACTTGTGCCAAAGACCAAGTCACATGGGAAGCATGCTCTCTTTGTAACCCTAGGCACACCTTCCTTGGCTTATGATCGGCCTAGGGTTTCTCTTGGGCCTTTGCAAGCCCAATTGAAACTCTAGTTAGGTTAAGAAAAACCTAATCTAGCCAATACAAGATCCAATTATTCTACACTACTTGGTCAAATACATGGCCCATTTATCCTACAAAATAAAGCCTAACCTATGATGATAAGAACTTCGTCCTACTGAGGTTAACTGAGTCCTAGTCTTCTTCTATTCTTCTGGCCAAAACTCAATTGTGGTTCCATGGCTTGGAGGTCTTCTACCAGATTCTCTATACATTTCCTCATTGTAAAGTCGTCCTTTTTATTGGAACCACAAAAGAGAGATAAATACCCAATTAGGCACATTGTGCTGGTAAGCTTCTAAACAAGACTTTAGGTCTTCAATATTTTATTTTTGTAGTTGTTGTGTCGGGATGATTTTCAATCAATAAAGATACAGTGAGGTCTAGCAAAAACATTTTAAAGCTTTAAATCTTCCAATTAAGACTTCACTTCGCATGAGGTTGAAACTTCTTTATAAAGTTAGTTTGTGCTTGTAGATTTTATTTTATATAAGATAGTATTTCAGTTTGTCGGATTAAATAACAATAAACAGAGTTGTATTGTTTTTAAATCTATATGTTTAACTTCCAAATAAAAACATTAAATAGAATTGTGTGTGATAGGTGAGTATTGAAGTAACTATCACTCATACTCATGCTCAGATCATAAATCAAGAATTATAATTATAATATTTTATATATATATAATTTGAATCAGGCATAATAAAGTTATGTTAAAACGAAAAAAAGCACAAATAAAAAAATGTCTCTATTTTGAAAGTTGAATACGATATTTTATTGTGCATTTTCTACTGAAAATCATATTAATGTGTTTAAATTCAGTCCTTAAAAGCTTATATATACAATTTAAATGGGAAAAAAAGTTGCATGCATTTTTTAACTCACTAGCATGTGTTTTCATGAAAACTTACCTGCTACATTTTTTTATTTGAAATTTACAGTTTAACTGTTCACAAATTTTCAATGGTTAGACCTATACAATTGCACATTTTCTCATTGAATTATTTTCTTTATTCTTAATTTTCGATTAGTTTACTTTTAAAAGAAAAATGATTTAATAAGTTTTATGAGTTAAGTTTATACTATGTACATCTTGAATTGGTACAAATATAATAATATTTTAAAAAATCGAAATTTTATTAAGAACATTTAATTTATTTATTTAAATAATTTTTTATTAATAAAACAGATTTTCGTAATGTTATTCTGTCTAAATTTTCTTAAACTTTAATGGTTTTGAGATTTAAATGTTTTATAATATAGTTATAAATAAATGGTGAATGTGAATTGCTTATGCTGAGTCATGGCACTTGATTGGACTTTTTGACTCCCTAGAATTAGAAATATAGAGAGACTGGTTCCATAGTTTGACAAGTTCCAACAGTCATACATATGTTATACTTTTTCTTCCATTAGTCTCTACTTTTTTCCTATAAATTCCCACTTTCCATCAACCAATATCATAAACTTATCTTCTTTTCTCTTCTCTCCTACTGCCACCATCTTCATCTTCTGCATAATTCCACTTCAATTCACTCTCATTTCAATGCCTCTTCCTGCACCTTCCTCATCCAACTCTACCATGCAATTTTCTATAACCATCACCCAAAGGAGACCCACTCCAGTTCTACTCGCCACAACAAAACACAAAGGAGGAAGACCACGTCATCCACAAACAAATCAAACCACAACAACCAAACACAAAGACACTCCTCTGCTAACAAAAACAGGGCACAATCCACAGAAAGGAAAAAATCCAGTAACATATTAAATCCCACAACCCTTCCATAAACACAACCAATATACTTCGACTTAGGAGCTTCCTTTCTTTCCATTATTTCTATGTTCGCAACAAATTTTATTTCGTCGTTATCTCAGAAACTGTAATCATGTAACTAATGATGAAAGCTTTTGTTGCATTATTAGTTTATTTGTGTATTTTGTATTAGAGCTAATCAATTGTTCAGAATAGACACTCGTAATTATTAAACATGATAACGGTGTGAATGTTATAACGAATTTGATTCTTTAAGTAGATTATAGTTTAGAGAAGAAGATAGGTTTAACACAACTATCGATAACAATGAGTGACAAATGCAGAAATTTTACCAAAATGGTGTAGTGTTTTTTTACATTTACGTAAATGGGCAAATGCAGAAAAAATTACAGGAATGAGCATTTCTTGGTCAAAGTTGCCAATGATGTAGGCAATATCAATTAAATTTAGGTATAATTACCTTATTCGTCCTTACATTTTGGGTCAATAGTCAATTCAATATAGTAATTTTTAAAAAAATTAATTTGGTCATATTATTTTTTTAAATATTTTTGTTAAGTCACACCAAACAACGTCAATTGCTTCTTATGTGGCAAAAAGAAGAGATTATGTGGACTGTGAGTTAAACGACACGTCATATTGGATGATTAGGGTTTGCCATGAAGTAAGTGTAAGGACCTGTAAAATTAAATTGGAATAAAAAGGGATATATTTTAAATGAATTCTAAGTATGTTTTCATTTGAAATAAAAAGGAAGGAAAGTGTAGCTTAGAAGACTATAAGTCGCCTAGTTAGCACATGATCGCCGGTCGTCTACTACACATGATCGCCGGGGCGCGAGGCATGCGGTCATCGCCAGGGCGCAAGGCATGCGGGCGTCGCCAGGCGCGGGACATGCGGGCATCGCCAGGGCAAGAGCCATGTGGACATCGGTCGTCTTCCAGGGAGAGACATCGGTGGTCCACCAGGGTGAGACATCGGTTGTCTGCCAGGATGAGGAACTAGTCATCACCGGGATGAGGAACGTCAGTCATCGCCGGTAAGAGAGGAACATCGGTCGTCGTCCAGGATAAGTCATCGGTGGATAGTCTTCGCGCGAGAGGTCATCGGTGGATAGCCTTCGCGCAAAAGGTCATCGGTGGATAGCCTTCGCACAAGAGGTCATCAGTGGATAGTCTTCGCGCGAGAGGTCATCGGTGGATAGCCTTCGCGCAAGAGGTCATCGGTGGATAGTCTTCGCGCGAGTGGTCATCGGTGAAAGGTTATCGCGCGATGTCGAGTTGCACACAGAGAAGGTGGGACCCAGACTCCCAGCATGAAACGTCCTGCACGCGCGCCACGTAGACAAAAAGGGTGGTTCAGAATAGTGACCTCATAGTGTTAGCCTGCGCAGAGGCATGCGTAGTCGTACTGTTCAGGGAAGCGTACACGCAACCTTTCCTGCAGAGTGGGTGGAGGCAGCGGCATTTCTGGGCAAGTTGAGTTAGATTTAAAAGCTCACTTCTGAGAGAAAGGAACGTGGCAGTTGTTCAAGAGCGAAAGAGTGAGCTACCTCCTTTCTCCTCCATTTCTCTCCTTCGCGCTACGGTTCAGGCATCTTCACACAAGAGTACGACGAGCGACGACCACCATTAGAGCACCTGGGAAGTTCTCTGCAAGTCCTACAAACCAGACGCAGAAACAGAGTGAAAGCATCTTTTAAGCTTCGTTGGGTTTTGGAGTTCTTGGTGTTTTGCGCAAGTCCAGGTAAGGGAAGCTAGCCTTCATTTTCAATACAAGCCATAGATTAGCTGTTTCTGAAGTGAGGGCGACGTGGTCGCCGGTTTCGTTTTCATCTTCGTGAATGCTCTGTTCTATGTGTTTGGGCGACGTGGTCGCCGGTTTTAAATACAGACTTCGAAATACCTTGTTTCTGAACCAGATCGCCGGTTTTGGCGTTGTTTGCGAACTCCCTGTTTTTGGTGTTGCTTTGAAACTGTTTGAGATTTAAAGGTGGAATGCATGTAATACTCGAAAATCTGAACCTTTGAAATGATTGTTGCTGTGATTTGAATCATTCATTTGAGTGGTATGATGTTTTGAATGCTGTGAATGTGGGATCAAGGCATAGTATTTTCAGGAAAGGAAATACCGTGTAAGATCGTGTGTAGGTGTATTGACTAGGGGCTTGTCTAGAAGGAGATATCCTGACTCTGCTGATATAATGGAATCACGTAGATGAAGTTATTCAGTTGTGGAGAGTCGGAGGAGGTTCATAAGAATGGGCGAATAGTGTGAAAAAGAACGAGCTCGGCCTGTTATGTGAATTAACCCTGTCATACCGGGAGAATCATTGACATTGAGATTATATATGCGCATGGCTGTGTGGATTTCACAGCGACCCTGTGTAGATTTCACAGTGGTATGGTATGACAGGTGCAGATCTCTGAGCCTGAGTCAACGCACGAGTCAATCCGGAAGTAGTGTCATGTGTCTATGCATTGTGAGTCAGTGGAAAGTCTGACGTGTGAATCTTGAATACTGAAAGTAGCAAATGGACACTTGACGAGTATGTGGAATATGGAAATGTTGATGGTTGTAATTGATATGGATCATGAATGGTGTGAAGTTTTATGTTTACTATGGATTTAAAAGCTTTTAAAACATCTAGCTTACCCCTTTCTTTTGTATTGCTCTGTGGTTGTTTTCTCTTAAAAACTGTGATGATCGTGTATTTTGCACGGGAGCAGACGAGGTTGCAGGTGGTAGAGCTCCTCAGTGAGTGATCGCCGGGAGGAGATCGCCCATATATTTCTGATAGGTGATCGCCCTTTTCTGATAGGAGATCGCCCTTTCCTGATGGGAGATCGCCTATCCTGTTGGGAAATCGCCTGTTTTTATGTGTTTGTTGTATTTAGTTTACGTTTTTTGGAAACCGGCAGATTTTGTATTAAACTCCCTACGAGGAGAAAACTTCATTACATATATATATAATTATGTTCACTTCAACATTATTATTTTATCTCTACTTCATTCTATAATTATGAAAAGCATTTTGGCGGGATGTTACAGTAAGGAATATAATTAATAATAGGTATAGGAATACATCCAGGGATAAGGAAAACTAAAGCAATTCAAATTAAAAATGAGTTTTAAATGCAATATATATATATATATATATCAATTAATACTATTTGGGTTCTGTTTTTGGATGCATCCAGTTTCTTCAACAGTGAAGACGACGACGGGGAGACATTGGCACACGCGTTCCAGTGCCGCCATAGCTACAATCGCGGCCTCCAATTTCTCTGTGTCTTCTTTTGCTTCTTCTTCTCCTTCATCTACCGCCTCTTCCACCTCTGCTTTCAATGCGAACAAAACAAATAAAAATTTTAGCAACCAAGACACTATGGATGGATTTCCACCAATAAAAAGAGGGGGCAAATTCCTGAAAAGTCAGGCCTGGCAATAATGGTTTTCCAGTGGAGCAAGTATCATCAAATCCTAATATTACAAGTTTAACATACCACTGTTGGGAGAGGCGGTGGGCGAAAGCGACGAACCGATAGGGGTGTTGAAGGGGCAATGGTCGGGCTGCGGGAAGGAGATATTGGAGAGGGAGCGGCGGATGGACTGAAGGGAAGGCGGCGAGGGCAGGGAATAGTTGATGGACATTGTACAATGGTTTCTTGCGCGTGGAAGGAGAAGTAGAATCGGTTGTCGACGGCGGAGTGGGCACAGCTGAAGGCAGGGAGTGAGGATGATGGGGATAATGGGCGCAAGAGGTCATCGGTGGATAGTCTTCGCGCGAGTGGTCATCGGTGAAAGGTTATCGCGCGATGTCGAGTTGCACACAGAGAAGGTGGGACTCAGACTCCCAGCATGAAACGTCCTGCACGCGCGCCACGTAGACAAAAAGGGTGGTTCAGAATAGTGACCTCATAGTGTTAGCCTGCGCAGAGGCATGCGTAGTCGTACTGTTCAGGGAAGCGTACACGCAACCTTTCCTGCAGAGTGGGTGGAGGCAGCGGCATTTCTGGGCAAGTTGAGTTAGATTTAAAAGCTCACTTCTGAGAGAAAGGAACGTGGCAGTTGTTCAAGAGCGAAAGAGTGAGCTACCTCCTTTCTCCTCCATTTCTCTCCTTCGCGCTACGGTTCAGGCATCTTCACACAAGAGTACGACGAGCGACGACCACCATTAGAGCACCTGGGAAGTTCTCTGCAAGTCCTACAAACCAGACGCAGAAACAGAGTGAAAGCATCTTTTAAGCTTCGTTGGGTTTTGGAGTTCTTGGTGTTTTGCGCAAGTCCAGGTAAGGGAAGCTAGCCTTCATTTTCAATACAAGCCATAGATTAGCTGTTTCTGAAGTGAGGGCGACGTGGTCGCCGGTTTCGTTTTCATCTTCGTGAATGCTCTGTTCTATGTGTTTGGGCGACGTGGTCGCCGGTTTTAAATACAGACTTCGAAATACCTTGTTTCTGAACCAGATCGCCGGTTTTGGCGTTGTTTGCGAACTCCCTGTTTTTGGTGTTGCTTTGAAACTGTTTGAGATTTAAAGGTGGAATGCATGTAATACTCGAAAATCTGAACCTTTGAAATGATTGTTGCTGTGATTTGAATCATTCATTTGAGTGGTATGATGTTTTGAATGCTGTGAATGTGGGATCAAGGCATAGTATTTTCAGGAAAGGAAATACCGTGTAAGATCGTGTGTAGGTGTATTGACTAGGGGCTTGTCTAGAAGGAGATATCCTGACTCTGCTGATATAATGGAATCACGTAGATGAAGTTATTCAGTTGTGGAGAGTCGGAGGAGGTTCATAAGAATGGGCGAATAGTGTGAAAAAGAACGAGCTCGGCCTGTTATGTGAATTAACCCTGTCATACCGGGAGAATCATTGACATTGAGATTATATATGCGCATGGCTGTGTGGATTTCACAGCGACCCTGTGTAGATTTCACAGTGGTATGGTATGACAGGTGCAGATCTCTGAGCCTGAGTCAACGCACGAGTCAATCCGGAAGTAGTGTCATGTGTCTATGCATTGTGAGTCAGTGGAAAGTCTGACGTGTGAATCTTGAATACTGAAAGTAGCAAATGGACACTTGACGAGTATGTGGAATATGGAAATGTTGATGGTTGTAATTGATATGGATCATGAATGGTGTGAAGTTTTATGTTTACTATGGATTTAAAAGCTTTTAAAACATCTAGCTTACCCCTTTCTTTTGTATTGCTCTGTGGTTGTTTTCTCTTAAAAACTGTGATGATCGTGTATTTTGCACGGGAGCAGACGAGGTTGCAGGTGGTAGAGCTCCTCAGTGAGTGATCGCCGGGAGGAGATCGCCCATATATTTCTGATAGGTGATCGCCCTTTTCTGATAGGAGATCGCCCTTTCCTGATGGGAGATCGCCTATCCTGTTGGGAAATCGCCTGTTTTTATGTGTTTGTTGTATTTAGTTTACGTTTTTTGGAAACCGGCAGATTTTGTATTAAACTCCCTACGAGGAGAAAACTTCATTACATATATATATAATTATGTTCACTTCAACATTATTATTTTATCTCTACTTCATTCTATAATTATGAAAAGCATTTTGGCGGGATGTTACAGTAAGGAATATAATTAATAATAGGTATAGGAATACATCCAGGGATAAGGAAAACTAAAGCAATTCAAATTAAAAATGAGTTTTAAATGCAATATATATATATATATATATATATATATCAATTAATACTATTTGGGTTCTGTTTTTGGATGCATCCAGTTTCTTCAACAGTGAAGACGACGACGGGGAGACATTGGCACACGCGTTCCAGTGCCGCCATAGCTACAATCGCGGCCTCCAATTTCTCTGTGTCTTCTTTTGCTTCTTCTTCTCCTTCATCTACCGCCTCTTCCACCTCTGCTTTCAATGCGAACAAAACAAATAAAAATTTTAGCAACCAAGACACTATGGATGGATTTCCACCAATAAAAAGAGGGGGCAAATTCCTGAAAAGTCAGGCCTGGCAATAATGGTTTTCCAGTGGAGCAAGTATCATCAAATCCTAATATTACAAGTTTAACATACCACTGTTGGGAGAGGCGGTGGGCGAAAGCGACGAACCGATAGGGGTGTTGAAGGGGCAATGGTCGGGCTGCGGGAAGGAGATATTAGAGAGGGAGCGGCGGATGGACTGAAGGGAAGGCGGCGAGGGCAGGGAATAGTTGATGGACATTGTACAATGGTTTCTTGCGCGTGGAAGGAGAAGTAGAATCGGTTGTCGACGGCGGAGTGGGCGCAGCTGAAGGCAGGGAGTGAGGATGATGGGGATAATGGACATTGACAGCAGTGGCGAGAACCTGAGTAGTGTGGGGATGGAATCGATTCTATACGGGCATCTGACAATGGTGGAGGTTGTGGTGGTGGTGCGACAGCACGAGTATTGGGGAGAGACAGAGTGTGCCTTCCTAAGCTTGAAGGCAGGGTTGAAAGAGTTAGAGAAACCCTAACCCCTAATTCAATCTTCACTAAATTAATCCAACCATATACATCACTTGACAGCTCATATCTTACCCTAAGCACAAGTTGATGCCGTTTGGTGTGACTTAACAGAAAGGACCATTTTGCATACATTTAAATAAACATAAGGACGAAATTGATTTTTTTTAAAACCACTATACTAAATTTACTATTGTCCCATAAAGTAGGGACGAATAAGGTAATTATAACTTAAATTTATTAATCCACCCATCTTTTATTTTTCAACTAAAATTTCCAATTGACAACTTCAGATTAAATAAAATTGGACATTGGATTGGCAATTCTGGTATAAGTTCTCTCAATTAAAGTTGCCAATTCGGTTGACAAGTTCAATTGATTTTTTTTTTCAAAAGAAATGACAATTAATATTTTTTAAAATAAAAATATATAGTTAAAAATTTTATTTTAATTATAATATCAAAATTTAATTTTGTTTTATTTAAGAAAATGATATATAAAGTTCAAAAATTAAAATTATTCTTTTTTACAATAGTTTTAAATAAATTGGGTTAAAAATGAGTTGTGTGATAAATTAAAAATATTTATTATTTTTTAAATATTGTTAAAGTTAAAAATATACTTATAAAAATGTGATATGATTTATGTATAAATTTTTAGATTATATAATATATGAAAGTATAAATGATATAGGTATAATTCCCCTTATTCGTTCTTATATTTATGGTCAATATTCAATTTAGTATAGTGATTTTAAAAAAAATCAATTTGGTCTCTATGTTTTTTAAAATGTAGACAAATTGGTCCTTTACGTTAAGTCTCACTTTATGGTGTCAAATGCTGCTTATGTGATAGAGATGTGTGATTGAGAAATCTGAAATGTCAAGATCAGGTGTTGACGTGGTAGTTGAATCAATAATAGCGTCGTGGTGGTGCTCCTCTCCCTCCCCCACCCTTGTCGTCGCCACCACCACCATCACCGCCCACCACCACTCCATCACTTTCCAATTTGGTATTGGAACCCTCACATTCCCCCCTTCTTCCTTTCCTCTCTGATTTAGAGTTCCATGCTCTAACGAAAACAACCTTGCTGGATTCTCCCGCGGCGCTGCCTCTGGACACCGTGGATTGCGTGGGAACAATGTTGAAATAAGAAGTTGGAAATGAAGTGAAGTGGCACCCGTTATTATTAGGTTGACGTAGGAGAATGGTAAAGTATATTTATATATGATTTGACGGTCGTGTACAAATTAACTCTACAGACCCTCTGTGACCTCCCCACTACTGTTTCTGTACTCATTTTTAAACGCACAAATCGCTGCACTTTAATTATATTACATTTTTCTTTCTCTGTGTTTATTTATTTAATTATTGGCTAAAAAATTAAATAAAAAAAAGAAGATTTTCTTAAGTATCATAACAACTCTTGTTATATAATAATAATATAGACCATGAATGGCATGGTATGAATTGTTAAATATTATAGACTTTTAGTTTTGAATAAGTGTTATGAAACTTAAATTTAACTACCAGAATTAAATTTAGCAATGAACTGCAAAATATCAAAATATGAATCGTTAAATTCTCATAAGAATATCAAAATACTCAGTAAATTTATAAATTAATTGTTAAAACTGCAGATAAGTCTCTTGGTTTAAAAGTTATTTATTAATTCTTAATTAAATTAAAAAAAAATATTTACAAACTAATGGTGAAAATGAATATAGTAAACTAAATGAATTTCACAAAAATAATAAATTAAGTAAGGATTCTTATAAATGAATAAAATTCAAGGAATAATTTCTGTATTTCTTCAAAATATAATTATTTAGGTATAATTACCTTATTCATCCCTATATTTGGTGTCAATGGTCAATTTAGCATAGTAGTTTTAAAAAAAATCAATTTGGTCCCTATACTATATCTTATAAAATGTATTCAAATTAGTCATTTTCGTTAAATTTCAGCTCATAGCGTCAGTGGTTGCTGATGTGGCAGAGAGAGAATGTTTATGTGACAGAAAAAATATTTAAGTAGTAGAGAGGGTGTTTATGTGAAAGAGAGAGAATGTTTATAGAAAGAGAAAGATAAGATTAAGAGTTATTATTATTATTATTATTACTATTATTACTACTATTATTATTAATATTATTATTGTTGTTATTATTATTAATATTAATATTAATATTAATATTATTATTACTATTATTATTATTATATTTATTGTTATAATATTATTATTAATAATAAAACAAAAATAATAATCATAACAAAAATAATAATAATAATAATGAGAATAATAATAATAATAATAAAATAATAATAATAAGAGTAATAATAATAATAATAATTATTATTATAATAATAATAATTATTATTATTATAATAATAATAATTATTATTATTATAATAATAATAATAGTAATAATAATATTAATAATAATAACAACAATTATAATAATAATATTAATAATAAAATTAATAATAATAATAATAGTAATAATAATATTAATAATAATAATAACAGTAATAATAATAATAGAAATAATAATAATAATAATAATAACAATAATAATAATAATATTAATAATAATAATAAATAATAATAATAACAGGAATAATAATAATAATAAATAATAATAATAATAATAAATAATAATAATAATCTATACCTACATATAAAGGGATTCCCCTTTTTAACTTCCTTAATTTTATTCCAATTTTATCCTTAGATTTATATTTTATTTTATTACTTTAAAAATATATGAGATGACTTATACGTAATTTTGTGAGTCGTTTTAATTTTATATCTTAAATCTTAAAGGTATAATAAGAGAATACATAACATTATTTTTAAAAATCAAAAGGTATTGATCCAGCATCTTGACCAAAGCGCTAGAGCTTATCCTTTTCGAACCTCGTCCTTACCAGCTTCACGCCAAACACACCAATGACCTCCACCTTTAGCTCCTCCAAGACACCTGAAAGAACAATATGGCGCCTCTGCGGCCGATTGCGCTCCGATGCTCAAGTCAGTGATTGAATCAACAAAGAGCTTCAACGAAAACTTAAAACCATGTAAAAGTGAATCACCCCTGAAAATGACTCCCCCCCCTTTGATTCTGTTAAGAATTTCGTATATATACCTGAGTCATTCTCTCTCCTGACGGTTATCCCTCTTGACACGTGGATAACATCTGGTCATACACGTGTCACCATCTGGAGTACCTGCAGCTGAAACGTTACTTCCACTGTGCTCCTGCGACTAAGTTATCCACACAGGGAGTAGCTTAGTACACAGGCTACTCTAGGCGCAACCTTAACATGGCGAGCTGGTTAACACTGGGTATCACAGCTCACACTACACATGGTGGCAGATATGCCACTTATCCTCTGTATTTAGACCATACAACAAGTGTTTGCCAAGTCTTCTCAAATACCCGGCGATGTGCTCTTTCGGTGACTTGCTGACCACCTGATCTCCTAACCTTCACACACGGCGATCATGTGCAATCTAGGCGATTACTGATCCTCGCGCACGACGATAGGTGATCACTGATCTGTGCTTCTTGCATAATGCTCTCGCTGGGAGCCTAGGTCCCAGCTTAACTGTGTGTTAACAGGAAACCCCCGACGACTGATCAGTGCTTCTTTACTTCTCGCGCTCTGCTTCCAGGCACTCATCGCGCTTTGCCTCCAGGCACTCATCGCACTTTGCCTCCAGGCGCTCGCCTCCCTGATTCACCTGCTATCCTCTACCACGTGTCACCCTTGAATGGTCCACATAGTCAACTGCTGCTGACGTCATCTACTACCGATGACCGACCGGATCACAAGCCCCCCAGTCTTGAGCTGTGACTAGTCCAGCGAAAAGACTAAGAAATCGTCTTCTGGCGGTCTACAGGAGCGCACACTCTGGTACTAACACTGTTTCATTCCTTCTTCTTCGCCTTCAAACATTCAAAGCATTTCTCTGTGAGACCCTCCGACTTCTTCAATCTCCAACCTTTGTGACGCTTCTCTGATTATCCAAAGGTAACCTTTTTACCTCTTCTACTGATGACTGATCACCCCTCCCCAAGGAGGCACACCGATGACCGATCACTCGCTAATCCAAGCTGCCTGGGAGGTCCACTCCACGTGGCTCTGGTCCATGCTATGGGACCCAGCTGACGTGGTTCACCCTTTACTATCTGTTCTTCGACAACCGAGGTTTGGCCACTACACAAGCCCCCCCAGGCTCGAGTTGTGACTTGTCTCAACGAAGAGCCTTACAACTCTCCTGATAAGCTCCAGAATACCTCTTGTTTATACTTTGGTGATGGGAGATTCTTCTTGAGTCGACCTTGGCTGATAAGCTGAGGAGGACCTCTTCAGTGGATGCCTTTCCCTTGTACTGGGTGGACAAGGGAAATAAAGGCTCCAAGGATAGCTTCAGGAGGGCGAGGAGCCCTGACAACATGGGAGCACTGGACAGAGACCTCTGCCTTTTCAGGAAAAACGTAGCCGCCTCCAATATCTCCCTTCCTACAGCGTCTATCATTAGCTTTGAGTTTCTCGAAGACCAACTAGAGAAGCACATAGGTTATCTTTCGTTCTCTTCACTTAGCCTTGTTTCTTTGTGCGTTCAACTGTCATGCCAAGCGTCCCTCATCATCGCTAGAAATTCCTCTGATCTGGTACTCGCCGAATTAATTTTCGGCGATGTTGCCTTCTTTACCCAAATAAGGCGTCCTTTGTGGGATCACCTTTTGCAACCTTCTATTCGCTTTTTCAACTGTCGTTCCTTTATACGAACTCTTCTTGCCTGCACCTGCTCGAAGGCAAGGAGGACTTCTCCTTTCTCGCCTGCACTTGCTCAAAGGCAAGGAGGTCTTCTTCTTTCTCGCCTGCCCTTGCTCAAAGGCAAGGAGGACTTCCTCTGTTGCCTACACTTGCTCAAAGGCAAGGAGGTCTTCCTCTTTCTCGCCTGCACTCGCTCAAAGGCAAGGAGGTCTTCCTCTGTTGCCTACACTTGCTCAAAGGCAAGGAGGACTTCCTCTGTTGCCTAAAATTGCTCAAAGGCAAGGAGGTCTTCCTCTGTTGCCTACACTTGCTCAAAGGCAAGGAGGTCTTCCTCTATTCTCGCCTGCACTTGCTCAAAGGCAAGGAGGACTTCCTCTGTTGCCTACACTTGCTCAAAGGCAAGGAGGTCTTCCTCTTTCTCGCCTGCACTTGCTCAAAGGCAAGGAGGTCTTCCTCTTTTGCCTACACTTGCTCAAAGGCAAAGAGGTCTTCCTCTGTTGCCTACACTTGCTCAAAGGCAAGGAGAACTTCCTCTTTCTCGCCTGCACTTGCTCAAAGGCAAGGAGGTCTTCCTCTGTTGCCTCAAGATGCGCGAGAACATCGAGGACTTTGAACTTCGCTGGATGCCTCCGATCGCCAAGGGACGATGAGGACTTTAAAAACTTTTCACTTGTGCCTCTAATCGCCTAAGGGCGATGAGGTCTTAAAAACTTTTACTTAAACGTGCGCAATCATTTAATTCTACCTCGAATCACTTTAGGTGATAAGGTTTTTCCAAAAACTTCTTTAAAACGATATGCACACAAACTTTAGTATACTTCAAAATTTCAATTTTGAATATCTTATTTCTTGGGTGGCCTCGTTAAAAACCTTCCTTAGGGAAAAAAGAGTGCCCCCTTGTAACTATTTTTACAAACCTGTTCAAGATTCCCTTGAGTTTGTACTACTTACGAAGCTTTAACTGAAATAAAATATGAGGTGTGTGGCGTTCCAAGTACGAGGAATCGCCCCTCCTTCTAGTGTCTCCAAGCGGTAGGCGCCGTTCTCGAGTGCTTCGGTTATTCTAAACGGTCCTGTCCACTTGGGTGACAACTTATTCTCCATCACGTACTGGTGGGCCTTCCTCATCACCAGATCGCCGCTTCTGAACTGCCTCGGTATTACTCTAGAATTGTATCTTCGTTCTATTCTTCTTTTCACCGCTTCAGCTTTCACTCTTGCTTCCTCTCTAACCTCATCCAGTAAATCCAGGTTCATTCTTCTCTCTTCATCTGACTCTTCTGCTACAAAGTGTTGAAAACTCAGCGAGCTCTCCTAGATTTCAACTGGAATCATCGCGTCACAGCCATACACTAAACTAAAAAGGGTTTCGTGATGTCCACATCGGGCGAGTGGTTCTCGAATGCTTCCACTGCCATCACAGATCGAGCATATTTCTTGCACTGTGACGCGGTGCACCCACCTCTTGAGAAACCCCCAGCTATAGTGTGGATTTCCCCGTGGATGGGCACTTCATGTTGTTGGCCCTCGCTGCTCGCCGGCTGGGAGCTCGATGCATTTGCTGCCTTCTTCTCCAGCAAATAGTCCTTTAGAAATCCACTTCTAACCAACTCGTCGAGTTGGTATCCCAGTGACAGGTAGGAGTCAAGGGTGTGGCCAAAACTTTCGTGGAATTCATACCACACGTCTGGCTTTGGCCCCAACACCTTATCCGACATCTTTTCAGG
This sequence comes from Phaseolus lunatus, assembly GCA_013389735.1. Lineage (NCBI taxonomy): Eukaryota > Viridiplantae > Streptophyta > Magnoliopsida > Fabales > Fabaceae > Phaseolus > Phaseolus lunatus. The sequence continues at coordinate 16,449,615 of CM023861.1, read as the reverse complement.
CACCTTCAGCTTGGCGGCTATATTGGGAATGGCGATCAGGTCCACCAATCTCATCACGAACTCATGCCTCGGAGGGCGCTTAAACTCCCTCAGGCGACCTAGCCCTCTTCCTCTACTACTGTCATCACCTTTGTTTTTCTTCGGATCATAAGGATGGTATGTCCTTTGATCCTTCTTCACCGTCGCCATCTCCAACACCCTCTGAGGCTGAGTCTTGGCTTGGGTGCGTGGTTTCGCAGGAGCCATATTCCCTCTCTTCTCTATCACTTCATTCTCAGCGGCGATGTGAGCCACAGCACGTCGCCGAATCTGTGCAAACGTTGCGGGGTGGCTCCTGATTAACGATTCGCTGAAGGGTCCAGGTAGCACGCCCTTCTTAAAGGCGTGCACGAACATCTCCTCATCTTTACCTGGTAATCGGACTATCTGAGCTCCAAACCTATTCATATAGTCCTTCAAAGATTACCCCTGGAATTGCCTTACGTCGAACAAGTCGTACGACACCATAGGCGGCGCCTTATTCACGATGTACTGATTGACGAAAAGCTTAGAAAACTGCTGGAAACTGGAAATGTGCCCAGTAGGTAGGCTCACAAACCAATCCAATGTTGTACTGTGGGGAGTGCTCATGAACATCTTGCAATAGGCCGCATCCGATCCTCCCGACAACATCATCTGCGTATGAAACGCGGTGAGGTGAGCCTCTGGATCTTCCACTCCAGTGAAGGAGGCCTTCACCGCCGTGATGTTTGTAGGAATCGCAACGTCCATGATCGCCTGCGAAAATGGCATTGGAAAAACTCGTGGTGGAGACGTTGGCGCGCCTCCACGAGTCGCATCACTCTCCCTCTGCTCGCGAAGAGCCTGACGTAACTCTTCATTAACCTTGCTCAGCTCTTTGTTCCTGGCCTGGGAAGCGACCAGGTCACCGTGCATCTTCGTCTGCTCGACGCGCGATGCTGCCACATCTTCTTGCAAAGCACGCATCATCTCCAGCATTTGCGACATCGTCACGTTATTCTCTTCAGATTGTGGCGCAACTGAACCAGACCTGGTTGTCCTCATTTTCCTCATGAAACTTCTACTAATCTCACACAGCTGCCTTTCAACACGCAGAACCTATCTTGCAACAACGCTCAAGACACCTTCAACTTCCTTCGCACAACGTTCGATCCAGGAATCAATCGGTAAAAACCTCCAGAAAACCACTCTTCACCGATTGGACTTCGATTCAAACGGTTAAAACCTCCGAAAAACGATTGCAGCAGCAAGCAATCGAATAGAAACTACCGAAAACCTCACAAACTCACCTGTGGATGGGAATCACAGTTTACACGGCCCCACGGTGGGCGCCTGATGATCCAGCATCTTGACCAAAGCTTCAGAGCTTCTCCTTCTCGAACCTCGTCCTCACCAGCTTCACGCCGAATCTCTGATGACCTTCAGTTTATAGTCCTCCAAGAAACCTGAAAGAACAGTGTGGTGTCTCTGCGGCCGGTTGCGCTCCGACGCTCAAGTCAGTGATTGAATCAACAAAGAACTTTAAAGAAAAACTCAGAACCGTGTACCAGTGAATCACTACTAAAATGAATCCCCCCTTATTCTGTTAAGAATTTCACATATATACCTGAGTCTTTCTCTCTCCTGACGGTTATTCCTCTTGACACGTGGATAACATCTGGTCATACACGTGTCACCATCTGGAGTACCTGCAGCTGAAACTTTACCTTCACTTTGCTCCTGCGACTAAGTTATGCACACAGGGAGTAGCTTAGTGCACAGGCTACCGTGGGCGCAACCTTAACATGGCGAGCTGGTTAACACTGGGTATCACGGCTCACACTACACATGGTGGCAGACATGCCACTTATCTTTTGTATTTAGACCATACAACAAGTGCTTGCCAAGCCTTCTCAAATTCCCGGCGATGAGCTCCTTTCGGCGACTTGCTGACCACCTGATCTCCTAACCTTCACGCACGGTGATCATGTGCAACTTAGGCGATTACTGATCTTCACACACGACGATAGGCGATTATTCATCCTCACACATGGTGATAGGCGATTACTCATCCTCAAGGCGATAGGCGATTACTCATCCTCAAGGCGATAGGCGATTACTCGACCTGTACTTCTTGCGTAACGCTCTCGCTGGGAGCCTGGGTCCCAGCTTAACTGTGTGTTAACAGGAAACCCCCGATGACTGATCAATGCTTCTTTACCTCTCGTGCTCTGCTTCTAGGCGCTCATCGCGCTCTGCCTCAAGGCGCTCACCTGACACTGATCTGCGGGTGATGGTCCCTTAGCAGCCGACCGCCGATCACCATTCTGAGTGATCGCCTCCCTGATTCACCTGCTATCCTCTACCACGTGTTACCCTATGAATGGTCCACGTGGTCAACTGCTGCTAATGTCATCGACTACCGATGACCGACCGGATCAAATAATAATAACTCTCAATCCTACCTCTCTCTTTACATAAACATTCTCTCTCTTCCACATAAACACTCTCTCTTTCTCTGCCACATAAGCACTCTTTCTGCCATATAAGCATTCTCTCTCTGCCACATCAGCAACCGCTGACGCCATCAGGTGAAATTTAACGGAAATGACCAATTTGAATACATTTTAAAAAATATAGGGACCAAATAGATTTTTTTTAAAATCACTATACTAAATTGACTATTGACCCTTAATGTAGGGACGAAAAAGGTAATTAAACCAATTATTTATAAAGGCAGTTAACGATAAAATATATTAAAGAGTTATTAAAACTTACTATTTTTTTATAAATAAATTATCAGAATTTATATTTTCCATTTGATCCACTGATGCTGAGTGAGTTGAGAGTGAAAGATTGAGATAGCCGATAGCAAATTCCACACACAAAACACCACCTTACCTTTGTTTTGTGACAAACACATCAAACTCAAACCATGTTACTGCCTCTGCTAAGAGAGAAGAGAGTGCAGTGTGGTGGTTTTGTTAAAACCACTGATCCTTTTCTCTTGAAACCAACACATCCTAAAAAGTAAAATAAAAGAAATAACATCGATTCTAAAACATACGCATCTTTATAAGAAGACAACAACAAGTTATACATCCTACTACCACTACCACCACACACAACTTATGATTTCTGAATTCTAAATTTTCCCTGGTCGATCAGGGATGCTCGACGGATGTGATGTTTTGGCCGACCTTCAACAAACTACAGTTATCCCCCGACCAGCTGAGGCCCTATGACGGATGTTTGTATGGATTTGCAGGAGACCAGGTGGAGGTCAGAGGATACATTGAGCTAAGAACCACGTTCACAGACGACAAGGCGTCTTGCACAGTTAACATCAGGTACCTTGTAGTCAATGCGCCATCTGCTTATAACATTCTTTTGGGTAGGCCTGCTTTGAATAGGTTGGGAGCAGTACCTTCGTCGAGACACATGAAGTTAAAGCTTCCCTCTCTTGATGGTGCGGTGATTACTATGAGGTCAGACCAGAAGACAGCTAGAAAGTGCTATGAAGACAACCTCAAAACCAAGAGAGGCGTATGTGTTATGACCGCCGAGCCACCCAGGGACAAGGACGACATCCGCATAAAGGTCGGCCCAAACAGGCGTGTCGAGCCTGCGGAGGAGGTCGTGGAACGAGAGGTCAGAGGTAAGCTCTTCAAGCTTAGCAAGTCATTGAGCCAGGAGGTGCAGGACCAGGTCACAGGGGTCTTGGCCCGACATCTGGATACCTTTGCATGGACTGCCTTAGACATGCCAGGAATAGACCCTGATTTTTTGTGCCACCGTCTCACCATGGACCCCCAGGTCAAACCTGTCCGCCAAAGACGGCGGAAGTTTAATGAAGAGGGGCGACATGTCATCCAGCTGGAGACCTAGAAGCTGTTGGAGGCCAGTCACATAAGGGAGATCTAGTACCCTGAGTGGCTGGCTAACGTGGTGTTGGTAAAGAAGGCTAATGGTTAGTGGAGAATGTGCATCGACTTTACTGATTTGAACAAGGCCTGCCCCAAGGATTCATACCCGCTTCCCAGCATTGACGCCTTGGTAGACAGCGCCTCAGAATGCAAACTCCTTAGTTTTTTGGATGCGTTTTCTGGGTACAACCAGATACGAATGCACCCAAAGGACGAAGGCAAGACGACGTTCATGACAGAGCACTCCAGTTACTATTACAAGGTGATGCCTTTTGGTCTGAAAAATGCAGGAGCCACGTACCAGAGGCTCATGGACAGAATACTCGCCCCTATGGTTGGACGAAACATGTAGGCATATGTAGATGACATGGTCGTCACCTCCCAGGAGAAAGACCAACATGTGGCTGACCTAGAGGAGCTCTTCAGTACCATTTCAAGGTATAATCTCAAGTTGAATCCTGAAAAATGCGTGTTCGGGGTGGAAGCAGGAAAATTCTTGGGATTCTTGCTGACTGAACGAGGAATAGAGGCCAACCCAGAAAAATGCGCAGCCATAGCGAAGATGAGGAGTCCGATTTCTATGAAGGAGGTACAGCAGCTAACAGGTCGGCTAGCCGCCCTGTCGCCTTTCGTTTCCGCAGGTGGCGAAAGGGGTTACCCTTTCTTCCAATGTCTGAAAAGGAACAACAGGTTCGTGTGGACTGTTGAGTGTGAAAAGTCCTTCCTTGAATTAAAAGAGTATCTAGCCAGTCCTCTAGTGTTGCGTAAGCCGCAGCCAGGTCTCCTACTTCACTTGTACTTCGTCATCACTGAAAGGGCGATCAACTCGGTTCTCATCCAGGAATAAGACCAAGCACAGAAACCAATATATTTTGTCAACAAGGTCTTGCAGGGGCCTGAGGTACGATATCAGGTCATTGAGAAGGCGGCCCTAGCTGTGGTTTTCTCCATAAGGAGGCTCTGTCATTATTTCCATAGCTTCACGATCATTGTAATGACGGACCTTCCTATCCAAAAGGTCCTGCAGAAACCAGATGTTGCAGGGAGAATGGTTCATTGGGCAGTAGAATTATCTGAATTTGATGTGCAGTATGAACTGTGAGGACCCATCAAGGGTCAGGTTTATGCAGATTTTATGGCAGAACTCTCCGCGGAGGCCACTCAGTAGGAAGAGGCAGGTTCCAGTGGGTCCTCTTAGTAGATGGGTCATGGAACCAATAGGGTAGTGGGGCTTGAGTGATCTTGGAAGGACCAGGAGGAGTCCTCATAGAGCAAGTTCTGCGTTTTGCCTTCAAAGCAAGTAACAACCAGGCGGAATATGAGGCTTTGATTGCAGGGATGCTGCTAGCAAAGGAGATGGGTGCAGAATGTTTACTAGCCAAGAGCAATTCGCTGTTGGTCACGGGACAGGTAATAGGTGAATACCAGGCCAAGGATCCGCAGATGGCCGCTTACCTCGAGTATGTTGAACTTTTGAAAAGGACATTTGTGGAGTTCGAATTGCTACACGTCCCTCGGGAATAGAATGCCAGAGCTGACTTGTTGGCAAAACTCGCCAGCTCAGGCAAGGGGGGCAGACAGAGGACAATCATTCAAGAAACTCTGAGGGCACCTCGAACAGCCACAGAAGGTGGCATTGATGTACAGATGATAAATGTCTTAGGTGCAGGAACAAGGAGTCATAAGTCTCTTACCCAGGAGACGTTGAAAACACCCCGCATAAGCTCGTATGGTCCACCAGGGGAGAGGTTGTTACAGGTTCATTTGGTTGAAGAAGGGGAAACATGGATGACGCCAAACAGACGATACCTTACTAAAGGGACACTCCCCATAGACCCAGCAGAGGCCAAGACTGTAAAGAAAAATGCAGTCCGCTACACTCTGATTGACGGCAAGCTGTTTAGGCATGGTTACACCCATCCTATCCTGACTTGGGTAAGTGGAGCGCAGTGCACCCGTATCATCGCTGAACTCCACGAAGGCATATATGGAAGTCACATCGACGACCGAGCTCTATCGGCTAAGGCCATTCGGGCAGGGTATTATTGGCCAACAATGAGGAAAGATTGCATAAGGTACGCACAACAGTGCAAGAAATGCCAACAACATGCAAACTGGCATAACGCACCCCCAGAAGATTTGAGATCCCTCCACAGTCCGTGGCATTTCCACACTTGGGGAATCGACATTCTAGGACCATTTCCTTTGGCAATCAGGCAAATGAAGTACCTTATGGTGGCCATCGAATATTTCACTAAGTGGATCAAGGTTGAACCAGTAGCACAGATCACTGTGCACAAAGTCCAACACTTTGTGTGGAAAAATATAGTGTGTCGTTTTGGAATACCAAAGCGTCTGGTGTTGGATAATGGTACCCAATTTGCAAGCCAGTAGTTGGAAAAATTGTGCACAGAGCTCGGCATCAAACAGGTTTTTGCATCAGTCGAGCATCTTCAGACCAACGGGCAGGTCGAATCGGCTAACAGAGTCCTACTAAGGGGCTTAAAAAGGAGAGTGGAGAAGGCTAAGGGAACTTGGGCGGAGGAGGTTCCTAGGATTGTGTGGGCATATCATATCACCCCGCAGTCTACTACCAAGGAAACACCCTTTAGTTTGGTATAGGGTCAAATGCAATGATTCCAGTAAAAATTCAGGAAAGCTCGCCACGCTTCTAGAACTTTGTGGCTGAGGAATCTAATGAAGAAAGAAAGGTGAACTTAGATCTACTAGACGAGGTCAGAGAAGAAGCCCGCATCAGGTCTGAAGCTTTAAAAAGGAGGGTAAAATGCTAGTACAAGTCTAAGCTGAAACCTCGACAGTTCCAAGTAGCAGACTTTGTGATGCGAAAGGCCCATCCATACCAGTTGGAAAATAAGTTATCTCCCAAGTGGACTGGTCCATTTCGTGTAGACGAGGCCCTTGTGAATGGAGCGTACAGGTTGGAGACCCTGGAAGGTGGGGCAATCCCGTGAACATGGAATGCTACCAATCTCAAGTTTTATTTCAGTTAATTTATTTTAGTTAATTACTTTGTGAGTTTATTTTATTTAATTACTTTGTATTCAACATGGTTGCATTATTTAGTGAAGGGGACACTCTTTTTCCCTACGGGGTTTTTTAACGAGGTCACCCAATAAAAGAAAAGAATTGAGAAAATATTTGTGTTGAACAGTAAAGATAAGTCCTCCATGGCTTGAGAGCCGAGGTCGAGGCACGTAAGCGAACCTCTCCTACCTTGTTAAAGAAAGGGGGAGAATAGTATGGTTCCAAGAGAAGTCCTCCATGGCTTGAAAGTCGAGGTCAAGGCACGTAAGCGAACCTCTTCTACCTCATTAGAGGAAGGTGAAGAATAGCGTGGTTCCAAGTTAAAGACCTCTTCTGTGACTTTTTACAGCAAGGTTGAGGCAAGTTAAAGACCTCTTCCTCGACTTTTTACAGCAAGGTTGAGGCAAGTGAAGTCTTCCTTGGCTTATCAGTCGAGGTCGACCAAGATGAGGTCTTCCTTGGCTTATTAGTCGAGGTCGACCAAGATGAGGTCTTCCTTGGCTTATCAGTCGAGGTCAACCAAGACGAGGTCTTCCTTGGCTTATCAGTCGAGGTCGACTGAGATGAGGTCTTCCTTGGCTTATCAGTTGAGGTCGACCGAGATGAGGTCTTTCTTGGCTTATCAGTCGAGGTCGACCAAGATGAGGTCTTCCTGGGCTTAACAGTCGAGGTCGACCAAGATGAGGACTCCCTTGGCTTATCAGTCGAGGACGACCAAGATAAGGTCTTCCTTAACTTATCAGCCAAGGTCAACAAAAATAAGTTTTTCTTTGGCTTACCAACCAAGGTCAACCAAGGACGATTGGGTTTGTTAAACAAACCGAGAGCCACGCTAGGAAATCCTCTAGGAAACGCCCAAGGTAAACACAGGTTCACACACCAACACAATTCTTTGCAAGCTTAGAGTTCTCACACACTCTCGACTTGAGATATCTTAGTTGTTTGATGTTTCTTGCCCTGTACTGACTTGAGCGTCGGAGTGCAATTACAGGTAGGGCCCCTCTGCTTCAACGGAGCCACCAATCCACTACAAGGTAGAAAGGAGTCACTACCTACTTCAGAGTCAACGGCAACCGAGTCAATCGGCGAGAACACTTCTCTCTTTTGCAATACGTCTTGTCCCATTCCCACACAATCGACGGCATCCAAAGGTGGCGCCGAAAAATTCGGTAAGGCTATTTTGTTGGAGCATGGAACTCTAAATCGGAGAGAAGGTGAAGCAGTAGTGGATCGAGGAAAGGAAAAAGGGGGGAATGTGAGGGTTCCAATGCCAAATTGGGAAGTGATGGAGTGGTGGTGGGCGATGGTGGTGGCGACGGCGACGGTGGGGGAGGGAGAGGAGCACCACCATGACGCCATTGTTGGTTCAACTGCCACATCAGCACCTAATCTTGACACGTCAGATTTCTCAATCACACATCTCTGCCAAATAATCAGCATTTGATGTTGTAAGGTGAGACTTAACGGAAAGGACTAATTTGTCTACATTTTAAAAAACATAGGGACCAAATTGATTTTTTTTTTAAAACCACTATACTAAATTGAATATTGACCCTAAATGTAGGGACGAATAAGGTAATTAAACTAATTATATAATATGTAAAAAGTAGTAATATACATGTATTTGTGTAAAATAAATGTATTAAAAAATAAATAAAATTATTGAATAGAATTCATTAAAAGAACATGATATTAAAATATTTGATGAGAACAACATTACAAAGGATGATTCTATTGGCTATGACATTCAAATGGACAATTTCGTCTGTTATGACATTCATTACGATAGTAAGAACATTTTTTTGGCTTGTTCTAAATTGGTTGATCCATTTCATTATGCAAACAAGTTGTAATTAGTTGTCCCGAGTTTTTACGTCGCCTATGGGGGTCAGGTATGAAGTTTGGCTCGGTATAAGTAGACCAATAATCCTCGTTTCGAACGGAATGGAATTCAACTTGATATGCCTTTCTAATCGTGTGGAGATTGTAAACCGGATCAATGAATGTCGTCATTTGTAAATGACAAGAGGAACAAACGGCAATAACGTGACAACAGGGAAGTCTAAGAGCTTGGAAGTGGCCACAATCACACCACCAATCATTTAATCTAAGTATATATGACTGTGGTCGCCGACCATGTTGGGGGTGGCTAATTCTTGGACATCAAATTCAGAATTTTCTACATTAAACCTTTCCACAAAACGCATAGCCAAATCTTGTTGATTTTTCTCAATAAGGTTGTGATATCTTCTGGATAATAATGAGTTTCACGTAACATGGTGTCTATTTTGAAGGCTCGCTCAATAAACCATGTTTTTGTTTTTTCGAAAGTTGTCTTAACCAAAGCAGAAATCGGTAAGGAATGAGCTCCCTTAAGTATGAAGTTAATGCATTCTGCTAGATTTGTGGTCATATGACCATACCTCTTTCCCCCATCGTATGCTTGAGTTCATTTCTCTAACCGTATGCGATCTATCCAGGAAAATGCTTGCTTGAACTTAGATCGCATAGCTGATAGCTTTGCCTGTACTGTGGGTTGTTTCATCTCATAAGCTATCATAAAGAAGTAAATGAAATTAGTTAAATGGTAAAAGGTCGTAATTATCTATGAGAGAAGGTAAGGAATGTTATTATCCATGTTAATCAACTGTCGTTTGAGCTCGGCATTTTTGAATTTTTTATTGAAATTCAATGCGATATGGCGTATACAATACATAGAAACAAGGTCGTCTCCTTCCCATCTAACTTTTTCAGATTGTAATGCTGAAATTATACCGGTTCCTCTATCTATAATCATGCACTAATTTGGTTGAGGTGTCACATATTGTCGCAATAATTGGAAGAACCAAATTAAAGCCTCGAGTCTCGCCTTCAATAATCTCAAAATCCAATGGAAATATGTTTCGATTCCCATCTTGAGGTATTGCGGTCAACAATGTTCCATGGTATCTTCCGGTTAGAAATGTCCCATCAATTTGTACAATGGGCTTGCAAAAATTGAAACCATCGATACAAGGCTTGAAAGACTAAAACACGCGATCCAATGTGTAACAAGAGTTGTCTTGAACACCATCAACCATACAAGGAGAAGTAATATACTGCACAATTGTCCCTGGATCGCTCTCTTTTACTGCTTCCAACCATCTAGGAAGATCATTGTAGGACTGTTCCCAATCGCCAAATACCAAAGCAAGAGCTTTTTATTTTCCCAACCAAGCTTTTCTATATGTGACAGTATAGCCATGCAGATTTTTTATTTATGCAATTAAGCTTTTAATTGGGACCAAAGGGTTTGCTTTTACTGAAGTAAGCACCATGGACCCAATATGGTTTGAGTCCAAATTAACATGGTCTGCCGAAAGGTTTGTTGACAAACAACTATGTTGTGCATCAATTTTCTTTGACTTCGGATTTTACTAAAAGATGCACGTAATCTCCATTGGCACCCTCCATCATGATGTATGCATAGAGCCACAATCTGTCTGGCTTGGATTCCACGACAACAAATTTGTAACCGTTGTCTATGTGGTATTGTTTTATGGCATTAAATGTCACCTCCTTTGACATGAAAGACATGTGTTCATTGAGGTCGCGGTCAATGTTATGTTCGGATTGACTGCCAAACAGAATATACTGTGAAGAAGATCTGTTGAATTCATCTTCATCATCCAAATCAAAGTCGTAGTTCTCTCCATCTTCACTTATGTCATCCACGATGTCTCTAATTATTGGTTCTTCATGTTGGCTTAGTGATGTTCCACCGACATTCCACGTGTCCATCTTCATTTTAAAAGAAATAAAATTACCTTATACAAATATATATATATATATATATATGTGTGTGTGTGTGTGTGTGTGTGTGAGTGTGTGTTGCCTAAATAGGAGGAAATAAGATGATAAACAAGAATGTATTACCTTGACGTTTTTGTTTGAACTTTACACTAGAAGAAGAAAATAATGTGTCCCACAAACTTTCTCCTCAAAGTTTTTTTTTTTGCTTGGGTACATGAATTAAGACAAGAAAAAGTGTAGAACTAAGGATGAGTGCATTTGTGTACAAGACTCTATTGTTGTTACATTATATAGCAAATGTTGTGTCTGAATTAAATATAATTTTAACATAATTATTAAAATTTGTATTGAGAAGTCAAATCCTCAGCTATGGATGTGACATTTGTGTATAGAAAACCATCACGCGTGTATAGAAAACCATCATGCCACGCTGCACTTTGTTTCATTTATTTTTTTCCAATTTCATAACAAAGAAGTTGCCTTCACCATTGGCAACTTGGGAAAAAGTTGCATTCGCCATTGACAACTTCTATTCAAAGATTCCATGTTCATGGTTGGCAACTTTGCATAGGCACAAAATGAAAAAGTTTCTCACACTATTATTTGCACTTTAATTTCAAGGCCGTGCAGTAGCAGCTTGATTTTCTCACAAGCAATGTTTTCTTTCTCAAAAGACATGCTAAGTGTACACTTTGCTTAGAACTTTATGTTCACATGGCTATAGTTTTCACTTTGGGTACAATAATCACAATGTCACAGAGATTCTTTTTGGCAATGAAGTTTGAATTCAAACTTATGTTGATTGGTTGGGTGAATTTAAACTTTCAGGAAGTCTATTTAATAAAGTCCTATCCCTTATGCAATTCACATTGAACCACCCACACTCATTTTCTATATTTCTTTAGCTTTGCATTGTGCTGGAACTCTTTAGGTGTGCCAAGTTATCTTCAAAGGTAATTTTTGTCTAATACTTTAATTAATTAATTAATTATAGTAGCAAGCACATGTAAATAAAGATTATGATATATCACATAATATATTTTAACTCTGATAAATCGTTTTATATTTTCCGTGGATGGATCTGTATATATTCTTATTGGACAGTGGTGTTTTAAGTAGGAATCAATATGGTTGAAATTTATTTATATTTAAGTAGTATGCAAAATCTTTATTTAAGTCTCATCAGTATGTGCATAAAAAAGAAATTGATTTACAAATTGTTGAATAGATAGAGTCACAGTTTTGAACAAGGAAAAGAACAAGAGATTATCACAGAATTTGAAGTGGACACTATTATGTACGTGTGTGCATCTTGAAAATATAACACATTAAAGTGATATGTAGTTATGTACGTGAGCGGTGTTAAGCATCCTTATATGCCAGTGAAAATCAACTAGCACCAATATTTAATATTTAACTTTTATGGAATCAATATGTTGAAATTTGTTTATATTTAATATAGTATATTTGCAGAAGTAAAGAACTTAAATAAATTTAAATATTTTTTTTATCTTTTTTTAATAAAAAATATCCATAAAAGTAAATTGAATAAAAATAAGATGAATGGGAATCCCAGTGTGAACTTTAGAAGAGTAGATAGATAAAGCACGTTCATAAATTCTTCCTCCATATAATTTTAAAAAGTTTAGAATATTCTTGATAGTATACTCGATTCACCAATCAGAACACCTCTTCTTTATTTAAATACCGACTTATATATGTTTATAAATATATATATATATATATATATATATATATATAAAAGAACACCTATTTTTTAATTTAAGAAAATATATGTTTATCAATAATGGTGTATAATATAGCGAAAAAGTGTAATTTCATTAAATAAAATAAAATAAATTAAAATATATTTATATTTGAGATTCACAAAGGAATATTTTTTTTTCAATAGGAACTATGTATAAAGGTACTATAAAATATGATTGTATTTTCAAGAACCATCTTATTAGAATTTTATGGCATCTCATCGTCTTCCCGCGAATATGTCCCAATTGCGACTCTAAGATAAACATGTTACTAAAGACGTATGGGAAGGTAATGAAAGACTATTGAGACCTAGAAGATGATGGCATTCCTATGAGCTCTTCTTTGAGTTTTGGAATCCTTGGTGATGATCTTTGCGGAAGCTTGTGGAGGAGACGAGCAAGGCCTTCCTAGGAAGCATGGGTTCCTTGAAGGTGCATGAAGAGTGGGGAAAAAGGGAGGTTCGGCCAGCCCCTTGGGTAGTGATGGAGTGAAGATTAAAACCTAAGAGTTAGGCAAAAAGTAGTGTATGGCACAATTTGGGCAGCATAACAATACTCTATTCAATCTTAAAAATACAATAGGTTGGCTCCCCCTTTTATAAGCTAAGGAGGACCATAAAGGTTAACCTAATGCTAAGCAAATGTACTCAAAATGAAATGCAAATGTCATCACATGGGACACACCACACATGGCCGGCCCTAGTAATAGGAAAGCTTCTAGAAACGTAACAAAAGCTAGGTTAAAACCCTCATGGAATCAAGTTTGTGCTATTTACTCCATAATTAAAACTAAGCTACTCTTGATGGGCCTTCATGTAACATGTACAAATATCTCTCTCTCCCATCCGTAGCTAGGTCAATGTCTTCATTTAGTCTCTTGGCCATTGACCTAGTAAATGGTCCTAGACGCTCCTCCCATGGCCCTAGACGCTACTCTTCTTGCCCTAGACATTCTTGGTGTGGCTTTGGATGCCCTTGTCTTGGCTCTTGTGAGGTTGTGCTTGGCCCTCTTCCATCATCCCCTCCCCCTTGGAAAGGATTTTTCCTCAAATCCAAGTTGTCCTTGTCTTCATTGGTACCTACAAATGGAGATAAGTCAATTACATTGAAAGTATCATGCACTCCATATTCAAGAGGTAGGTCCAATTTGTAAGCATTGTTGTTGACTCTCTTGAGAACATGAAAGGGTCCATCACCTCGGGGACTTAGTTTGGACTTCCTTTTAGTTGGAAATCTATCTTTTCGAAGGTAAAGCCAAACTAAGTCTCCTTCCTCAAAAATTATTTCTTTCTTCCCCTTATTGTTGTATCTTGCATACTTTTCATTTTGTTGTTGTATTTGGGTTTTAATCTTCTCATGAATTTTCTTAACAAAGTCAGCTTTGATTACTCCTTCCTTATGCACAAATTCTTGTGGGTTAGGAAGAGGCAACAAATCCACAGGTGTAAGAGGATTAAACCCATACACAACTTCAAAAGGAGAAGCATTAGTAGTCTTGTGGACTACTCTATTATAAGAAAACTCAATGTGGGGAAGATACTCATCCCAAGACTTGTGGTTCCCCTTCATGATAGCCCTAAGCATAGTTCCAAGAGATCTATTGACTACTTCAGTTTGGCCATCCGTTTGAAGATGACAAGAAGTTGACAATTGTAGTCTTGTTCCAAGTTTGCCCCAAAGAGTTTTCCAAAAGTGGCTTATAAACTTGGGATCTCTATCCGATACTATACTTCTAGGTATACCATGGAGTGTAAGGACCTGTAAAATTAAATTGGAATAAAAGGAATATATTTTAAATGAATTCTAAGTATGTTTTTATTTGAAATAAAAAGGAAGGAAAGTGTAGCTTAGGAGACTATGAGATCGCCTGGTCAGTACATAATCACCAAAGCGCGAGGCATGCGGGCATCGCCAGGGCGCGAGGCATGCGGGCATCGCTAGGGCGCGAGGCATGCGGGCATTGCCAGGGCGCGAGGCATGCGGGCATCGCCAGGGCGCGAGGCATGCGGGCATCGCCAGGGCGCGAGGCATGCGGGCATCGCCAGGGCGCGAGGCATGCGGGCATCGCTAGAGTGCGAGGCATGCGGGCATCTCCAGGGCGAGACATCGGTCATCTTCCAGAGAGAGAGACATCGGTCGTCCGCCAGGATGAGACATCGGTGGATAGTCATCGCGCGAGCGGTCATCGGTGGAAGGTTATCGCGCGATGTCGAGTTTCACACAGATAAGGTGGGACCCAGGCTCCCAGCATGAGACGTCCTGCACACGCGACACGTAGACAAAAAGGGTGGTTCAGAATAGTGACATCAGAGAGTTGGCATGCGCAGAGACACACGTGGCCGTACTGTTCAGGGAAGCGTGCACGCAAGCTTTCCTGCAGAGTGGGTGGTGGCAGCGGCATTTGTGGACAAGTTGGTTTAGATTCAAAAACTCATTTCTGAGAGGAGAGAACGTTGTTGTGGTTCAAGAGTGACAGAGTGAGTTACCTTCATCCTCCTCTTTTCTCTCCTTCGCGCTGCAATTCAGGTATCCTCAAGCACCAGTACGACGAGCGACGACTGCCCTTGGACACCTGGGGAGTTCTCTGCGAGTTTTCCGTCAGTACGCTAGAACAGAGTTAAGGCATCCTTAAGCTTCGGTGAGTTTTGGAGCTCTTGGTGTTTTGCGCTAGTCCAGGTAAGGGAAGCTAGCATTTTCGTTTATAAAAACGCTAGGCGAGTAGGTTCTGCAGTGAGGGTGACGTGGTCGCCGGTTTTCATATTCCTTTCCACGACGCTTTGTTGTTATGTGTGGGGCGACGTGATCGCCGGTTTTAAATGTTGATTTCGAACTCCCCTGTTTTAGTGTCGTTTGAAACTGTTTGAGATTGAAATGTGATATTCGAAAATCTGAACCTTGGAATGATTGTTGCTGTGATTGGAATCGTTCATTTAAGTGTTATATGATGTATGGAATGTGGTGAATGTGGGATCAAGGCATAGTATTTTCAGGGAAGAAAATACCGTGTAAGATCGTGTAGAGTGTGCATTGACCGGTGATTCATTTATTATGAGATATCCTGACTCTCCTGATATAATGGAATCATATAGAGGAAGTTATTCGGGCGTTGAGAGTTGAAGGAGGTTCATATGTATGGGTGAGTTGGTTGAAAGAGAACGAGCTTGACCCGTAGTGATGATATTGAGATTCATTTATAAGCTTGTGAATGTGTGTGATTTCACAGCGACCCTGTGAATGTGTGTGATTTCACAGTGGTGCAGTATGACAGGTGCAGATCTCTGAGTCTAGTCAATGCACGAGTCTTCCGGAAGTAGTGTCAAGTGTCTGTGTGTGATGAGTCAGTGGAAGTCTGACGTGAGAAATGAGAAACATTGAAATTGATAGACACTTGATGAATTATGTGAATTGAAAGACTCTTGAGGAAATTGTGAAATATGTGATTACTTGATGGTCATGTGAAGGGAATGAGAAAATTGATGGTTTTTACGTGGGTGTCTTAAATTTGTTTTATCTTGATTTTAAAGTTTCATATCTAAATTCTCTTTCAAATATCTAGCTTACCCTGTGTTTTTGGTGTTGTGTTTGGCTTTTTCTTAAACCTGTGATGATCGTGTATAATTTACACGTGAGCAGATGATGTTGCAGGAAGTAGAGCTCCTCTGTGAGTGGTCGCCGGGAGGAGATCGCCTGTTTCTGTTTCTGTTAGGCGATCGCCGGTTTTCTGTTAGGAGATCGCCTGTTTTTCTTTTTTGTTGTATTTTGTTTAAGTTTGGAAAACTGATTGGTTATGTATTAAACTCCCTGTGAGGAGAAATTTCATTATACATATATATATATACATATGTTCACTTCGATATTATTGTTTTACCTTTATTTCATTTTATAAATATGAAAAGCATTTTGGCAGGATGTTACATGGAGTCTCACCACTTCTCTAAAGAAGAGCCTAGAAATATTTTGAGCATCATCTACCTTGTGGCATGGAATAAAATGGGACATTTTGCTAAAATGGTCCACTACCACAAAGATAGAGTCATGGCCTCTTGCAGTCCTAGGGAGTCCTAAAATGAAGTCCATGCTAATGTCTTCCCAAGGAGCATTTGCAATTGGCAAGGGGGTGTAGAGTCCATGAGGCATTGCTCTAGACTTTTCTTTTAAACATGATATGCATCTAGAGCAATGTCTTTGGACATCCTTTCTCATGTGTGGCCAATAAAATTTTTCTTTTAAAAGATCTAGAGTCTTATCAACTCCAAAGTGGCCCATGAGACCCCCCTCATGTGATTCCTTTACAAGGAGCTTCCTATGTGTGCCTTCGGGAATACAAAGTTTTCCTTCCTTAAAAAGATATCCCTCGGCCACATAGTAACCTCCTTGTGCTCTATGTCTACACTTAGCATAGATGGATGAAAATTCTTGACCTTCTTGATAAAGCTCTTTTATGTGATCAAATCCAAGAATTTGGGCACCTAATTTTGAAAAGAGCAAATGCCTCCTTGAGAGAGCATCGGTCACTATGTATGTGCTTCCTTTCTTGTATTTGATTACATAAGGGAATTGCTCAAGAAACTCCATCCACTTAGCATGTCTTTTGTTGAGCTTGTATTGGCCTTTTAAGTACTTTAGGGACTCATGATCACTATGGATAACAAATTCTTTGAAAATAAGATAATGTTCCCAAGTCTTTAAGGCCCTCACAAGTCCATAGAGCTAAGTGGGGTAGTTAAGGGTGGCACCATGAAGCTTTTCACTAAAATATGCAATGGGGTGACCACCTTGTAACAATACCGCACCTATGCCCACGCCCGATGCATCACATTCTATCTCAAAAGTTTTAGAAAAATTTGGAAGAGCTAGAATGAGTGCATGGGTGAGTTGAGCTTTTAGCCTTTGAAAGGCTTGCCCATGCTTTTCACTCCAACAAAATGCAACATCTTTTTTAACAAGTTCATTGAGAGGGGAAGCTAAGCTTGAAAAATTGGGTACAAACCTTCTATAGAAGCTAGCTAGCCCATGAAAACTTCTTACTTGACTTACATTTTGAGGAGTGGGCCACTCTTTGATGGCTTGGATTTTCTCGGGGTCAACATGCACCCCCCTTTGGTTAACTATGAACCCTAAGAAAACTATGTTATCTACACTAAAGGTACACTTATCCCTATTGGCAAACAAAATATTTTTCCTAAGCACTAGAAGAACTTCCCTAAGGTGACTTAGATGGTCTTCTAGGGTTTTGCTATACACTAGGATATCATCAAAGTAAACTAATACGTATTTACCTATACAATCCCTCAAGGTATGATTCATGAGCCTCATGAATGTACTAGGGGCATTAGTGAGGCCAAATGGCGTCACCAACCACTCATATAATCCAAACTTGGTCTTAAAAGTGGTTTTCCACTCATCACCCTCTTTGATTCGAATTTGGTGATACCCACTTTTAAGGTCAATTTTGGAAAATATGGTTGACCCATGTGTTCTTGCCGGTTGACTCGCCTATCAGTTGATTCCACGACACTCACACGCCTCCTTCCTCACGTTGATATGTGCTTGATTCTTGCGAAACAATCTGCACCTGCAAAAGAGAAAGAGGCGCCCTAGAGGTCGTTTGCACTCCGACGCTCAAGTCAAGATGGGGCAAAAAACACCAAGTGTATTGAGTCTCTCTGTGTTAAGGTCTAGAAACTGCGTACCTTTGTGAAGTATTTTACTATCCCTTATATAGTCTAGGGTTTACTGCGCCGCTAGCCCTAATTAGGGTTCACTGCGCTGCTAGCCATATTCTGGGTTTACTGGAATACCCTCGTGCCGCTATCGCCCAGTCTTAGGGTAATCTAGCACATAAGGTTTCCTTTTCTAGAGTGCAAACACTACAGGATGACCACCTGGATGCCTCCTCGTGCACCTAGTCTCTGGGGCCACCTGTTCAGGGAGTACCCTTACTGTTCACGTGCCATGCATGTAGCCTTTACTGGGAAACCCTAGTTCTGATGAGTACTCGACCCCTCAGGACTCTGCACCTAACTGTGCTTTCCCTGCCACACGCATAAGCTCTTCGTGATTCAGGCCTCTCCCTACTTCTGGGTATTTAACTGGTCATTGGCCTACTCTGGGAACCAACCTTAGCAGTTCTGGTTGTGTTGTTCAAATCATCCAAGACCGATGTCACCTCGTCACACTCTGTTGCCGAGGACTGATCAGCCTGCGAAGCGACGAGGACACATCAGTCCCTTCTGGTAATCACCCTTCTCTGTTGGGACACGTTGATGAGTAATCACCCTTCTCTGTGGGGACACGCTGATGACTAATCACCCTTCTCTGTGGGGACACGCTAATGACTAATCACCCGCTAATCCAAACTGCATGCGGGGTCCATTCCACGTGGCTTTGGCCCATGCTGTGGGACCCAGCTGACGTGGTTCACCCTTTACTATCTGTTCTCGGTGTCCGAGGACTGGTCGGTACACCATGTAATTCATCAAGCATGTCATCAAGCCTTAGGATTGGATGCCTATACTTGATGGTGATGTTGTTGATTGCTCTACAATCACAACACATACGCCATTTTCCATCTTTTTTTGGCACCAACAAGACAGGTACAACACAAGGGCTTAGGCTCTTTTGAACCCAACCCTTCTCCAACAAGTCTTGAACTTGTGACTCTATCTCCTTAGTTTCCTCAGGGTTGGTTCTATAAGCAGGCCTATTTGGTAGGCTTGCCCCCGGAATTAGGTCAATTTGATGTTCTATACCTCTAATGGGAGGGAGTCCATTGGGTCCCTCATTAGAGAATACATCATCAAATTCACTCAAAAGATTTTCCAGTTGAGGAGGTAGACTCATGGGTTCACTACTTGTGGCGGTGCATGCAAGTGTTCCCTTACAAAAGATAAGGCTTGGTTGTTCAACAATAAGCAAATTTTCCAAAATGTTTTTCAAAGGCTTTTCTTGTTGACCAACCTTGTGGGAAGGAACACTCTTCTCCCACGCCTTTCTATCCCTAAGGATTCTCTCTTTTTCTATCTCTTTTTTTTTTTTCCTCATCCCTCTTTTCTTTCATTTGTATTTGGTCTTTCACCACTTGGGAATGTGGTAAAGGACTAAGTACAAACTTTGTATGCCTACGGGTGAAGGAAATCTCATTAGTTAGATCATCATGCAAGGTTTTCTTATCTAATTGCCATGGTCTTCCAAACAAGATATGACAAGCTTCCATAGGTACTACATCACATAAAACTTTATCTTTGTAGTTACCTATGGAGAACTTGATTTCCACTTGCTTATCTACACTTAGTTCCCCATTCTCTTTGATCCATTGCAACTTGTATGGCTTAGGATGAGGAACTACTTGTAGATTGAGCTTTTCAACCATCCTAGAGCTACAACAATTGCAGCTTGATCCACTATCCACAATGAGAGAGCATATATTTTCTAAAACATTACATCTTGTATGAAAGATGTTCTCTCTTTGTGTTTCCATGGATGCACTAGGATGATTGTTGAGGGTTCTCCTAATCATTAGCAATTCTCCCTCTAATGGGCTTACCCTCTCATCCTCTCCCCCTTCCTTTCCTTCTACACTAGGCTCATCCTCACCACTAGTGTACTCATCCTTACCTCTTAAAAACAAGGTCCTTTGGTTTGGACATTGTGCTTGCACATGCCCTCTTCCAAAGCACTTGATGTCCCTAGTTCGGATGGGTGGGGTGGAGGTATCTTTTGCTAAGGGCTTGGTAGTTTCCTTTGGTTTTTCTCTAGATGTACTACCCTCCCTCCTATATTCTCTCTTGGGATAGGAGTTAGAGTAGGATCCCACCTTTTGACTTGAAGTTTTGTGCAAATTTTGTTGTTCAACTTTAATGCAAAGTTGAACCAAGTCATTCAAGTCTAGGTAGGGAAGAAGTTCTACTCTATCCCTTATCTCAAGGTTGAGCCCACTTAGAAATCTAGATATGGTGGTGACCTCTTCCTCTCTAATAGAGGCTCTCATCATGTATAGCTCTATTTTTTGCCTATACTCTTCCACGCTCATGTTCTTTTGTTGGAGCCTTTGGAGCTTGTCCATTAGCTCCCTATGGTAGTAGGAAGGTATGTGGCGACGTCTTAGGGCTCCCTTAAGGTCATTCCAATACTCTATGGGAGGCTCCCTATGAAGACGTCTATCTCTCTCTAGAGAGGTCCACCAATACATTGCATTGCCTTGGAAACTAAGGGTTGCTAAGGGTACCTTCCTCTCTTCACGCACCCTATGGCAAGCAAAGAGTTGCTCTACTTTCATCTCCCAATCTAGGTACACCTCTACATTTTCCTTACCATAGAAATGGGGTAGGTCTACCCTTACTTCCCTTGGGGCTTCTTCCTCTCTTCTCCTATTTCTCCTAGGGGGTGGTTGGTAGTAATCATGGATTCTAAGGCTTCCCTCCCCTAGAGACTCTTGGATTTGTGATTGAGATGCATGGGTATGTGTTTTTTTTTTAATTTTGAGATTTTTCTTCCTTTGCTCTAGTCAATTCATTGATTTTAGACTCATTTTCCAATTGTCTATATGAAATGAGTTGTACGTCCTTGGAGAGTTGTTTCAAAAGAGATTTTATAGACTTTACATCACTTTCAATAGACTTGGAAGAGTGAGTAGACATGACTAGAACTTTGTGTATAGAAATGTTTTACTTTTAAGAAAGAAGAGGAAAGTTAATGAAGGTAGCTTTCTAGGTAAGAGAGGTGAGTCACAATGGACTACTTAAATACCAAGTCTTGCCTTAGCCAAAAACTATCCCTCCAAAACCTTTACACAAGTCCTTCTTTAGGTAAAACACTTAGAACACAATGAGGATGAAGAAATCAAATTTTTAATGCAAGAAAATAATGCAAGCTATCTAGCAAAAAAAGCAAATTATCAAAGCCTTAAACAAGATTAAAAAAGAAATTAACGAAGTGAAAAAAATCAAATTGGTTCAATTAAAGCAATTAACAAAAACAATTTAAGCTAGACGGCCCTAGGTGAGGCTTCTTGGACACTTGGAGCCCTTGAAGACACACTCACCGACTAATTGCATGATTAACAAGTAATTAACACAAGCAAGATTGCAAAGAAATTAAATGGCACTCCCTTTGTTGCTTTTCTAATTGCACTCCCTTTGTTGTTCTTCTAGTTGCACCCCTTTTGTTGTTTTTCTACTTGTTGGGCCTTCCAAAGTGTGTGGTGTATTTGTAGTATGGTGTTTGTTGCTGCCCCTTGCCTTTGTTCCTCTTGGAATTAGGTCAATAAAATCTTCAATCCAGCACCTATTAAGCAAGCTAGACTCCCCTCAAGTCAATTTCCCACTCAACAAGTACCAATTGATATTTAATCCACCAACAAGCTTAGAGGCCAAAGAAAGAAAGCAAGAAACAATTTAATTTGAAAAAAAAAATAGTACCACACAAATGGAATTAAATGTGACACAACTAGAAAGATTTCAAATGAAATTAGACAAGCAAATAAAAGGCACTCAAATAATGGATGACACACAAAAGGAACCTAGGAATAGCACTAGATTTGATTTAAAAACCAAAAACAACACCACTGAAAAAAAAAATTGTTGTGGTCCAGAATGTGTAACTTTTAAAGATTTATG
Organism: Phaseolus lunatus; assembly: GCA_013389735.1. Taxonomy (NCBI): domain Eukaryota; kingdom Viridiplantae; phylum Streptophyta; class Magnoliopsida; order Fabales; family Fabaceae; genus Phaseolus; species Phaseolus lunatus. The sequence continues at coordinate 16,427,469 of CM023861.1, read as the reverse complement.
CTGAGCTGACCCTTTTGTATTTGCTTCTGAAAATTGAGACACAATCAGAGCAAGATCTTAACAAAATTTTGGCGTTAGTTTCACTCCAAACGCACGTACCAATTAATCTTGGTAAATTTTTTAAAAACAGTGCTCAGAACTGCCAGCTGGAACGTCAGGATTGCACACTTTTTTTGTAATATTGATCTCTTTTTTTCTTTTTTTTTTTTTCAGATGGTTCTTTTTTTGTCCTTTTGCTAACACCTCAAATTAGTGAAATCCAGAGGCTCAGAATTTTTTGATGATGTATGTAATTTTCATAAAACAAAACAGTCAGCACAGAAATGTGAAAATAGGGGGTTCTAAAAACTGGAATAAAAAACAGAATGATATACCAACAAAAACACAATGGAGTTAATATGATGAAATTTGTGTGGATCTAACACACAAATAAGAACTCAAACTAAAATTAAAAATGCACCAAAGGATCAACACAAAAAAGATTTCAGATCAAACATTCAAACCAAAAACAAGAAACAAATAAATCAAGAAGAGTACTACTAGGATTTGATGACAAATATGGAAACACATGACTTAGACAATACTTATGCATTCATAAAATGAAAAGACTCAAGAACATCATATGACCCAAATGAAATTTCAAGCAAGACTCAAATACCTAAAAATAAAAATAGCAACACAATAATATCAAGAATCCTGCAAAAAAATTGAAAATAGATGTTCAAACACAATTTTGAACAAAACCCACCGATTGAAATGAATGAACAAGCATTCAAATCATATTAAAACACAAAAAATAGTAAGACAACTTGGAATAAAGATGAAAAATTGGAGAAAAGAAGAACTCAAAAAGAAAAATGCAAAGAGATACTCATCTTTGAAGAACCATAGCTCTAGATACCAAATGATGGCATTCCTATGAGCTCTTCTTTGAGTTTTGGAATCCTTGGTGATGATCTTTGCGGAAGCTTGTGGAGGAGACGAGCAAGGCCTTCCTAGGAAGCATGGGTGCCTTGAAAGTGCATGAAGAGTGGGGGAAAAGGGAGGTTCGACCAGCCCCTTGGGTAGTGATGGAGTGAAGATTAAAACCTAAGAGTTAGGCAAAAAGTAGTGTATGGCACAATTTGGGCAGCATAACAATACTCTATTCAATCTTAAAAATACAATAGGTTGGCTCCCCCTTTTATAAGCTAAAGAGGACCATAAAGGTTAACCTAATGCTAAGCAAATGTACTCAAAATGAAATGCAAATGTCATCACATGGGACACACCACACATGGCCGACCCTAGTGCTAGGAAAGCTTCTAAAAACGTAACAAAAGCTAGGTTAAAACCCTCATGGAATCAAGTTTGTGCTATTTACACCATAACTAAAACTAAGCTACTCTTGATAGGCCTTCATGTAACATGTACAAATATCTCTCTCTCCCATCCGTAGCTAGGTCAATGTCTTCATGTAGTCTCTTGGCCATGGACCTAGTAAATGGTCCTAGACGCTCCTCCCATGGCCCTAGACGCTCCTCTTCTTGCCCTAGACGTTCTTGGTGTGGCTTTGGATGCCCTTGTCTTGGCTCTTATGAGGTTGTGCTTGGCCCTCTTCCATCAGAAGACATGCAATCTGGGTACTAAAGCATGAGGACATACTTGACCAACGAGTCAAACAATTAAATGATCATTATGGTTTGGAACATTTGTTAAAATTTAAGAACAATGACTTCAACCACGTACTACTTACAACATTAGTGGAAAGGTGGAGATCAGACACTCATACCTTTCACTTTCCTCTCGGTGAAACAACTATTACTTTGGAAGATGTGGAATTCATATTGGGTTTACCTGTTGATGGAGAGGTTGTCACTGGGATTACTACTGGTGATTTAGTATCATTGTGTGAGTAGTTCCTCATATTTATACCACCCGCTATAGCGGTGAAAGGAAATGCAATTAATTTGTCTTGTCTTTGTTAGAATTAATGGCTAAAACAAGAAGGGGGGTGAATTGTTTGTTAAAAGATTTTCACAAATAATGCCTAAGAATGAAGTTCTTTAAGGAGTCACTGAAAGAAAGACCAGAGAAGCCAAGAGAATAAAGCTTTTAAAATTGTTAACAAAAAAATAATCGATTGTTATTTCGATATAATCGGTTGTTTATATCGTAGCAGTAAAGACAAGTTACAAAGCAATGTGCACAACAGGATTTTAATCGATTAAAAGCATGAAATAACCGATTGTTTATCACAGCACCAGAAACATCAAATAGTTTTATGAAGGAGAGAGAGATAGAGAGATTCACACAAGCAAGCTATACTAGTTTACTCACCTCTGAGCTACATCCAGTTACCAGAACCACACTGGGCAATCTACTATGTAATTCACAACAGATTATAATTCGCACAATTACAAAGAGAGGTTCTTTTCACCCAAGATCACACACACACTCTTTGTAATACAATTCACACTAGAACCGCCCTTTGCCAAGCAGATTTACTGTTTTCACAGACTATATCAATCAAAACAATTACAAGAAAAGGTTAGGAACAAAATACACCTTAATCACGAGTTCCTAGAATCACTTCTTGATCATGACAAAAGCCTTTGATCAATCTTGAAAACTTTTTCCAAAAACTCTCTCTCTAAACACATTTCTAAATCTCTTTCTCTAACTTCTGTAAACTGTAATATGTATATTTTGAAAAGAAGAGGGAATCCCATTTTATAGCCCTCAGAAAATGCTCGTTAATGATGAGCCAAAAACTGTTTAGAAGCCAGCTAAAAACAGTTTTAACTAAATTTTGAAAAGTTGTTACAGATTCAAATTTCAACCGATTGAAAGCTCGAAATAACCGATTGAATAGGTTAAAACAGTTATGCAAGCAGTCGGAAAACCCTTCAAACAGGCTATGTGGAAAACAACCGATTAAATCGTGAAAACAACCAATTATTTATCACTTAACTTTTGAAAACTCTTTTTTTATTTCAGAATGAGATTGCTAAGGCTAAGCTATGAATCAAGAGTGAAACATACAAATTCTAAACACTTAAAAAAGAACCCTAGCGGTAACAGAAACACAACATCCAAGATCATCCAAGATTCTTTACAGATTTGGTTTCATCAAAGCCTTGTTTCCAACATTCTCCCCCTATTTGATGAAGACAAATCCCTGGGTTGCTTTGAGGTGTTTTGTTTAGAATTTGATCATCACCTGTAATCACAGATAAAAGTAGAAACACAGGATAATCTTTTCCAGAAAAGAAAAGCACCATAAAACAGTTTTCACAACCAAACCAGAGTGAAAACCAAAGCATAGGTACAGTAGTAGAAGAATAGTCGATTAAAATACAGGATTAACCGGTTCAAAAAAATAAATAAATATATATATATATATATATATATATATATATATATATATATATATATATATATCAGAGTAGCAAAGTAACTTCTATCTAATGCAGTGATTAAAGTAGAATAAAGTGTGAAAATAGTAGATGTTACAACCCAAAGCTACCAACCAGTTCTCCCCCTATTTGTCTTCACAAATAAACAAAAGGAAGGATTAAAAAACAGCATAGATTTAAGATAAAGCAAGTAAATCAATTATCCCAAGTTCATTTCTTAGTGTATAAAACCTGTCTTTGGATAAAGGTTTTGTGAAGATGTCTGCAAGCTGATCTTCAAAAGTGACAAATTGAATCTCACAGTCTCCATTACTGACATGATCACAAATGAAGTGATGCATAATCTCAATATGTTTGGTTCTTGAATGTTGAACCTAATTTTTTGTGAGGTTTATTGCACTTGTATTGTCACACATCAAAGGAACCTTGCTGACTTTCAATCCAAAGTCCTCCAGCTATTGCTTGATCCATAAGATTTGTGCACAGCAGTTGCCTGCAACAATATATTTTGCTTCAGCTGTTGACAAAGCTACACATGCCTGCTTTTTGTTGTGCCATGATATAAGGCTTGATCCGAGTAAATGGCATATTCCACTAGTGCTCTTTCTATCCAATTTACATCCTGCAAAATCAGAGTTAGAATATCCTATTAAATGGATAGGAGAGTGTGCAGGATACCATAAACCCACGGATGTTGTTCCTTTAAGATATTTAAGGATCCTCTTGACAACTTTAAGATGAGATTCCTTTGGACAGGATTGGAACCTTGCATAAAGACACATAGCAAAAATTATATCAGGTCTACTTGCAGTAAGATATAGTAAAGAACCAATCAACCCCCTGTATTTAGTTTGGTCCACTACTATTCCAGCTTCATCTATACTTAAGTAACAATTTGTAGCCATAGGTTTTGTTGCAGCTTTATAGCTTTCCATTTCAAAATTTTTTAGAATATCATTACAGTATTTAGATTGACTCAAGAAGTTGACTTAAGAAGATGCCTTCCTTGAGATTGACTCAAGAAGTTGACTTAAGAAGATGCCTTCCTTGGTTTGTCTAATCAGCAGCCCAAGAAAGAATGAGAGTTCCCCCATCATAGACATCTCGAATTCTCCCTGCATAGCTTTTACAAAATCTTCACACAATTTATCATTAGAAGAGCCAAATATAATATCATCTACATATATTTGAACTAAAATCACAACAGAATCAAATTTTTTAATGAAAAGGGTTTTGTCAATTTTTCCTCTTTCATATTGATGAGATAGAAGAAAACTACTTAACCTTTCATACCACTGTCTTGGAGCTTGTTCAAGACCATACAGTGCTTTCTTCAACTTGTATACATGATTAGGATTTAGGTGATCTTCAAATCCAGGCGGTTGTGATACATAGATTTCTTCATTAACAATTCCATTTAGGAAGGCAGTCTTTACATCCATCTGAAAAAGCTTGAATCCTTTCATGCAGGAAAAGGCCAGTAAGGGTCTCAGAGCTTCTAACCTTGCTACAGGAGCAAAGTCTCATGATAGTCAATTCCTCCTTCTTGGTTGTACCCCTAGCAACAAGCCTTGTCTTGTTCCTAGTGATAACTCCTAAATCATTTTAATTTGTTTCTGAAGACCCATTTAGTTCCTATGACATTCATTTGATCTATTCTAGGAACCAAGATCCATACTTCATTCCTCATAAACTGGTAGAGCTCTTCATGCATTGCTGCTATCCAGTGCTCATCTTTGAGTGCATCATTGATAGTCTTTGGTTCAATCTTGGAGACAAATGTTGTATAATTGCAGAAATTGACCACATTCCTTCTTGTAGAAACACCTTTGTTGATCTGTCCAATGATGTTTTCAACTGAGAGATCTCTGGGGATTCTTCATTCCTTTGAAGGATCACACTATTCCAGTTTTTCAATTAGTTGTTTCATAGAATCAATCGGTTGATTTTCTATGTTGTTTTCCAGATTCTTCAAGAAGATATTCTGTTCATCTTCTTCTGCACTGGTCTTTGATGGCCCTTGCTCAGAATGGTTATTCTTCAAAAGTCATAAGCCTCTTATTGTAAACTCTATATGCATAACTAGTTAGAGAATAACCAAGGAAGATACCTTTGTCAGCTTTTGCATCAAACTTACCCATATTTTCTTTGTCATTGTTGAGAATGTAGCACTTGCATCCAAAGACTTTTAGGTGTCCAATGTGAGGCTTTTTTCCATTTAGCAACTCATAGGGAGTCTTCTTTAGGATTGGCCTGATAAGAGCCCAGTTCATCACATAACAAGTCGTACTTACCGCATCTGCCCAAAAACATTTAGGTAAGGATGATTCATTCATAATGGTTCTTGCAAGTTCTTCAAGAGATCTATTTGTCCTCTCCACCACTCCATTTTGCTGAAGTGTTCTTGGTGCAGAGAAGTTGTGGAAGATCCCGAGTTTGTTGCAAAAGTTGCTGAATTTCTCATTCTAAAATTCTTCACCATGGTTACTCCTAATTGCTCCAATGTTGCTGCACAAGGTGTTTTGTAGCCTTTTTGCAAGTTTCTTAAATTCAGAAAACGTCTCCCCTTTTGAATGCATGAAAATGATCCATGTAAACCTGGAAAAGTCATCTACAATAACAAGAGCATACAAATTTCCTCCAAGACTCCTAGTTCTTGAAGGACCAAAAAGGTCCATGTGTAGTAGTTCAAGAGGTTTTGAGGTGGAAACACAATTTTTTGAATTTAAAAGATTGTTTTGTTTGTTTTCCTCTTTGACACGCCTCACACACATGTTCCTTCTCAAACTTGATTTTGGGTAAGCTAATAAAAAGATCTTTTCAAATCAATTTATTCAAATGATTCATATGTAAGTGAGCAAACCTTCTGTGCCAGAGCCATGATTCTTCATGCTTTGTCAAGAGACAACCAATAAATGAAGAGTTAGAAATATCAAGTAAATACACATTGTTTAATGTCTTACCAATTAACAGTACCTCCTTGGAGTTTGGTAGACGAATTTCACATATATTGGTTCTAAATGTAACTTCATAACCTTTATCACAAAGCTGGCTTATGCTGAGGAGGTTATGTTTGAGTCCTTCAACATAAAGAACATCATGGATTAAAAAGCTATTTTCATTACCTATGATGTCCTTACCAAGGATTTTTCCTTTGTTATTGTCTCCACATATCGTAGTTCTCACCATAGAATAGTGGTGGTTTATTTAAAGAAGCACCTTCCCCAAAAACAAGCTTATTGGCCATTAAAACAGATTTTGAAAAAAAACATGAATATTTTTCAAGAACCTAGCTCTTGATGCCAATTGTTAGAATTAATGGCTAAAACAAGAAGGGAGGGTGAATTATTTTTTAAAAGATTTTCACAAATAATGCCTAAGAATGAAGTTCTTTAAGGAATCACAGAAAGAAAGATCAGAGAAGCCAAGAGAACAAAGCTTTTAAAACTATTAATAGAAAAACAATCGGTTGTTATTTCGATATAACCGGTTGTTTATATCGTAGCAGTAAAGACAAGTTACAAAGCAATGTGCACAACAGGATTTTAATTGATTCAAAGCACGAAATAACTGATTGTTTATCACAGCACTAGAAATATCAAACAATTTTATGAAGGAGACAGAGATAGAGAGATTCACACAAGCAAGCTATACAACTTCACTCACCTCTGAGCTACATCCAGTTCCAAGAACCACACTGAGCAATGCACTATGTAATTCACAACAGATACAATTCACACAATTGCAAAGAGAAGATCTTTTCACCCAAGATCACACACACACACTCTTCACAATACAATTCACACTAGAACATCCCTCTACCAAGCAAATTTACTGTTTTCATAGACTATATCAATCAAAACAATTACAAGAAAAGGTTAGGAACAAAATACACCTTAACCACGAGTTCCTAGAATCACTTCTTGATCATGACAAAAGCCTTGGATCAATCTTAAAAACTTTTTCCAAAAACTCTCTCTCTAAACAGATTTCTAAATCTCTTTCTCTAATTTCTGTAAAGTGTAATATGTATATTTTGAAAAAAGGAGGGAGTCCCATTTTATAGCCCTCAGAAAATGCCCGCTAATGATGAGCCAAAAACTGTTTAGAAGCTAGCTGAAAACAGTTTTAACTAAATTTTGAAAAGTTGTTACAGATTCAAATTTCAATCGGTTGAAAGCTCGAAATAACCAGTTGAATAGGTTAAAACAGTTATGCAAGCAGTTGGAAAACCCTTCAAATAGGCTATGTGGAAAATAACCGATTAAACTGTGAAAACAACTGGTTATTTATCACTTAGCTTTTGAAAAACTCTTTTTCCTTTTCAAAACCAGATTGCTCAAGATAAGCTATGAATCAAGAGTGAAACATACAAATTCTAAACACTTAAAAAAGAACCCTAGCAGTAGCAGCAACACAACATCCAAGATCATCCAAGATTCTTTACAAATTTGGTTTCATCAAAGCCTTGTTTCCAACAGGCTTAACAACACTTTTCAGGAACTGCCACATCATGCAACCGGTGATGGTATTGCTCAACATGCTCGAGCCCACTTATTAACACTTATTCAGAGCCTATTGATGCCTTATTCTTCAGGTAGTAAGGTACATTTAATGTATCTATTATTGTTGACTGACTTGAACAACGTTAGGAATTATAGTTGGGGGTCAGCTATATTGGCTTCTTTGTATTGTGCGCTCAATCACGGAATAGAATTTAATCAAGGTAATATTGGAGGTTGCACACTACTTTTACAGTTTTGGGCATGGGAACACCTAACATGCATTTCTCCACAACTTCCACCATTGACCGATGAAGAATTTCAACAAGGGATGAAGAATTTCAACAAGGGGTTGGTTTCCCACCCTGGAAAAGGTATGCTATTTTTTTTATTAATTTTCGAGACAAGAAAATAAAATTCTTAATATTCCTTTGCTTATGTTAGGTGGACTCGGAGGATGCATAGGACGCACACAGGAGGAACCAATGTTCCTCAAATACGAGCAATGTTTGATGGCATTGAAGCTAAAGAGGTTGTGACCAATATATAAACTAACACATCATTTTAACTAAACATTTTATATTATTGATGTTTCAAACATTTGTTTACAGTTTCTTTGGACTCCTTATCGAGTGGATTATGTTAGGCGCTTGATCACTATTGAGGTTTCCCCAATTGCACGAGCGGTAGTTCCTTTCATATGTTTCGCAACGATTGAATTTCATCAGGTTGATAGGATTATGCGTCAATTTGGATTTCGATAGAGTATTCCAAGTGACCCATTCAACCTTGATCAACTTCACAAAAAGAATATGAGAGAACGAACTGATCGATACTGGTCACAATATCATGTGGCATGGATAGCTATGTGGAATGACCGTCATAATCATCTAATTAAGGGAAATCAATTTAATGGAAATGGCCATTTGCATGACAAGTCAACATACATGCAATGGTACATCAACCATACTATCCGCTACATCTCGCCTATAGAGTCATCGTCTAATGACGATGTAAGTTCAATTACAAAATTATTTATTATTTTTCATTCACTCATCCAAAATTAACACATATTTTCAAAACAGTATGATATGCCACATGAGACTACACAACCTCACTATTAACATCGTGTCGGGTCTTCTTCTCAAGTTGAATCGTTTCAACAACAATCTTTTCGTCCGCCAGGTGTTCAACCGACCCAGTTGTTCGGATATAAGGATCAACCTCACATGTCATTCCAATCGTCATTCCATCAACCACCTTTCAACTACTCAACATCTCCATCTCAACAACAATTTTTTGTTGGTCCATCAAATCCCTTTGCAACCTCTACCATGACCCCCCCATCTGTCTACAATCCAATGTCATCCATGCAGTATTATCAACTAACAATGTCTTCACAGGTGTCCGGAAATCAGAATGATGATAATGAAGTCGAAGGCACTGACAATGACATTCCACCTCCACCCCCTCCTACCCTTCCATCCGAACAACAGCCACAACAACGACCACGAAGACAACGAAAAAGACCACCATGTGGCACAGGTTCGCATAGATGACAATTTTTCCTACATTTCTATTTTATAATCATTGTACATATTTATCATTTTATAAATATTGTTTAAATGCTACCCTATTTATTTATAATTGTATCAACTATAAACGCTACTTCACGAATATAATTTCAATTTTTAAAAGCAAAAGTATTTTTAATTTTAACATTATTTAAAAAGTACTAAATATTTGACATTTATTACACAACCTATTTTTAATCCAACTTAATTTTGGGTAACTTTATTTCTTGTGAAAACAAAATTTAGTTTTAATTTTTTAAATATTATTTATTTATAAAATACAAATTTTCACAATATTCTTATTCACTTCATGTAATTTTAAACAATTTAAAAATTATTATTATATACATTTTTTAATTTTAAAAAAAATATTAATTATTTTAAAAAAAAAATCAACTGAACTTGTCAACCGAATTGACAACTTTAATTGAGAGAAATTGTCAATCCTGTGTTCAATTTTATTTAAACTGAAATTGTCAATCAAATTGAAAACTTTAATTAAAAAATAAAAAGTGAGTAGATTAATAAATTTAATTGATATTGCCTACACCATTGAAAACTTTGAAACAAAATGTCCATTCCTATAATTTTTTCTGCATTTGCCCATTAACGTAAATGTGAAAAAAAAAAACTATACCATTTTGATCAAATTCCCAACAAATGCAGTGAAGAAAAATGATATTTTATTATACAGAGGAGGATTTTGACTGAAATAGAAGAAACTTGATAGTAGATTATTATCTAAAGAACAAGTTTTGTTAAAAGGAGACAAAACAACTTTTTGACCAATAAAATTATTTATTCTGAGAGAAGCAGCAAGTGGCACTTAGTTGACCATGAATCCATAGTAAAAATACGCGTTCAAGACTTTGAGGTCTTCAAATTATAAGCACTAACATGTTAATTGTAATTTTCTTCCATTTTTTATATTAGTCTGCATGCATTACTTTTGAGAGCAATAGTTAACAATTAAAAAATAAATAGACGAATCCTTTAAGGGGATCTTTTACGAAATGACTGAAATGCGCTGTTTTTTTGAAATTATGGAATAGGGATTAGTTCTACCAACTGACACGATTTCATAACAAACTGACATGATTGTTAATAAGAAGCCTCTTGATAGAAGGGTTTTTCTAAGGAACAGAGGCAATAAAGATGATTTCATAAGATTTTTCTAATTCCTTATTTATTGAATTCTTTCTTTTCTCTTTGCTAATGATATTTTTTTTTAACATCCCACCAAATCCTTTTCATAATTATAAAATGAAATAAAGGTAAAACAATAATATTGAAGTGAATATATATATATATATATATATATATATATATATATATATATATATATATATATATATATATATAATGAAATTGCTCCTCACAGGGAGTTTAATACATAACTGGTCAATTTTTCCAAAACTTAAACAAAATACAGCAAAATAGAAAAACAGGCGATCTCCTAACAGAAAAGGGCGATCTCCTATCAGAAAACAGAAAAGGGTGATCGCCTAACAGAAACAGAAACAGGCGATCTCCTTCCGGCGACCACTCACTGAGGAGCTCTACTTCCTGCAACATCATCTGCTCCCGTGTAAATCATACACGATCATCACAGTTTTGAGAAAAAGCCAAACACAACACCAAAAACACAGGGTAAGCTAGATATTTGAAAGAGAATTTAGATATAAAACTTTAAAATCAAGATAAAACAAATTTAAGACACCCACGTAAAAACCATCAACTTTCTCATTCCCTTCACATGACCATCAAGTAAATCACATATTTCACAATTCCTCAAGAGTCGTTCAATTCACATAATTCATCAAATGTCTATCAATTTCAATGTTTCTCATTTCTCACGTCAGACTTCCACTAACTCATCACACAAGACACTTGACACTACTTCCGGAAGACTCGTGCATTGACTAGACTCAGAGATCTGCACCTGTCATACTGCCCCACTGTGAAATCACACACATACACAGGGTTGCTGTGAAATCACACACATTCACAAGCGTATAAATGAATCTCAATATCATCACTATCCTAGCATGACAGGGTTAATCCATACAACGGGTCAAGCTCGTTCTCTTTCAAACAACTCACCCATACGTATGAACCTCCTTCGACTCTCAACGCCTGAATAACTTCATCTATATGATTCCATTATATCAGGAGAGTCAGGATATCTCATAATAAACGAATCACCGGTCAATGCACACTGTACACGATCTTACACAGTATTTTCTTTCCTGAAAATACTATGCCTTTATCCCACATTCACAACATTCAACACATCATACAACACTTAATGAACGATTCCAGTCACAGCAACATTCATTCCGCGGTTCAGATTCTCAAATATCACATGCATTTCACATTTAAATCTCAAACAGTTTCAAACAACACAAAAACAGGGGAGTTCGAAAAACAACGCCAAAACCGGCGATCTCGTCCAAAAACAGGGGATTATGTAATAACAGTTGAAAACCGGCGACCACGTCGCCCCATCATCTCAATCATCTAATATAAGGTTTTCGTTGGAAATAAGGCTAGCTTCCCTTACCTGGACTTGCGCAAAACACCAGAGCTCCAAAACTCGCCGAAGCTTAAGGATGCCTTAACTCTGTGCTAGCGTACTGACGGAAAACTCGCAGAGAACTCCCCAGGTGTCCAAGTGCAGTCGTCGCTCGTCGTACTGGTGCTTGAGGATGTCTGAATCGTAGCGCGAAGGAGAGAAAAGAGAAGGATGAAGGTGAACTCACTCTGTCACTCTTTAACCACAACAACGTTTTCCCTCTCAGAAGTGAGTTTTTGAATCTAAACCAACTTGTCCACAAAAGCCGCTGCCACCACCCACTCTGCAGGGAAGTTTGCGTGTACGCTTCCCTGAACAGTACGACTACGCGTGCCTCTGCGCAGGCCAACACTCTGATGTCACTATTCTGAACCACCCTTTTTGTCTACGTGTCGCGCGTGCAGGACGTTTCATGCTGGGAGCCTGGGTCCCACCTTATCTGTGTGAAACTCGACATCGCGCGATAACCTGCCACCGATGACCGCTCGCGCGATGACTATCCACCGATGTCTCATCCTGGCGGACGACCGATGTCTCTCCCTGGGAGACGACCGATGTGTCCCTCATCCTGGCGATGCCCGCATGCCTCGCGCCCTGGCGATGCCCGCATGCCTCGCGCCCGGCGATGCCCGACGACACATCGCCACGCCTTGCTGAAGGTTCTTCATTCACTACGTTACGTCCAAGGTATCATCTCCACATGACTTGGTGACGTCGGTAGCTTCACATTTCCAAGAGTAGATCAGCACTACTCCTCGTGCGCCCATGCATGCCACACTAAGGGCGATTTCTTATGCTCAAGCATAGAGCTTCGCATGCATAGCGTATCTAAGGCTTAACCCACACCTTGATACGCGTGGTTGTTGGAACCCACTCTGGTTGATCCAGTATCCTGACCACATACTGAGTGCACTTCCGGCGATCATGTGCACCATAGGCGATTGGCGATCATGTCTCCTCTAGGCGACAGGCGATTATGTGCCAGAGAAGTCGGAGATCGCCTCCGTCTTCAACAACGGCGATCTCGTAGACTTCTAAGCTACACTTTTCTTCCCTTACTCTTCTTGATCCACATGTCTTCCTTGAGCACACCCACGTGATTACCTCACGATAAAGTCATCGCACATGACTACTTGGTTAATACAATGGTCAGCCGACCGACCTCTACCAGCTGACCCCAGACCTTGGGCGACGTCCGAGGTCCGACTACTACGAAACTTCATTTACCAACTCTTTGTATTTTTAAATAATAACATCTTCTGAAATTATTTAAATATAACACTTTCATTCCAATTAAAGTTTCTAGGTCCTTACATTCTCCCCAACAAGAAAACATTTTCTTCCTCGAAAATTGAATTACAAGGAAAAGAGGTAGGGATAGGCTTCTCTCATGGTTTCTTCTAATTCCCAAGTTGAATCACCCGATCTCTCATCCCACACCACTTTCACCATGCTGATGGTCTTGCCTCTGAGCTGTTTACTTTGCCGATCGTCAATCCTGACTGGTTTCGCTTCAAAGGACAAGTCATCCCTGATCTGCACATCGTCCACTTCCAGCACATGACTAGGGTCTGCCATGTACTTCCTCAGCTGTGATACGTGAAAGACATTGTGCAGATTCGCTAAATGGGGAGGTAGGGCGATCTCATAAGCCACTGGACCAATCCTCCTTAAGATCTGATATGGTCCCACGAACTTAGGGGACAACTTCTTTGATCTGATCGCCTGTTCTACACCCTTGGTTGGTGTCACCCTCATGAACACATGGTCTCCAGCAGCAAACTCCAAAGGTTTTCTCCTCTGATCTGCATAGGATTTCTGCCTACTTTGAGATGCTTTCATCCTGCCTTGTATCTGTTTCACCTTCTCGGTCGTCTGCTGAATCAACTCTGGCCCAACCAAGACTGCTTCGCCCTCCTGGTACCAACATAAGGGAGTTCTGCATTTCCTCCCATACAGGGCTTCATATGGTGCCATCCCAATACTGGCGTGGTAACTATTATTATAAGTAAACTCCACCAGCGGCAACACCTCATCCCAACTTCCCAATTGATCCAAGACACACGTCCTCAGCAGATCTTCCAAGGACTGGATCGTTCTCTCTGACTGTCCATCTGTTTGAGGATGATATGCCGAGCTCATTCTCAACTTAGTTCCCAAGCAATCTTGTAGAGTCTGCCAAAACCGTGAAGTGAACCTGGGATCTCTATCCGAAACAATGCTGGATGGCACTCCATGCAACCTCACTATTTCTTTGATGTACAACTGTGCCAACTTGGCCATCGGCATCCTCATATTCACTGGGAGAAAGTGGGCACTCTTCGTCAGCCGATCAATGATGACCCAGATTGCATCATGACCCTTTACCGATCAGGGTAAATGGGTAACAAAATCCATGGCAATGCTGTCCCATTTCCACTCAGGGATATCCAGTTGCTGTAACAAACCACCACGTCTTTGATGCTCTACCTTTGCCTTCTGACACGTCAAGCAGGTAGTAACATACTGGGCGATGTCTCTCTTCATGCCCGACCACCAAAATGACTCCTTCAAGTCATGGTACATCTTGTTCATGCCTGGATGTAGGCTAAGGCGACTCTGGTGACCTTCTTCTAGGATCATCTTCTTCAACTCTTCATTTGCAGGTATGCAAATTCTGCCATTAAATCTCAAGATCCCATCATCGCCCATCACAAAGTCTTTAGTCTGGTCGGTCCCTAATGACTCCACAGTACGTTTCAGACTAGGGTCCTCCAACTGCTTATCCTTTATCACTCCAAGGAAGTCATTAGTTATAGCCAGCTTACTACAACTAATGTGATTCACATGAAATTCTACCCCAAGGTTTAAGTCTCTGAATTGCTCGATCAGTTTCTGCTCTTCCATCATCATGGTGGCTACTTGAATTGATTTTCTACTCAAAGCATCTGCCACTACATTGGCCTTCCTTGGATGATACATGAGTTGAAAATCGTAGTCCTTTAGAAACTCCATCCACCTTCTTTGTCTCATGTTTAGTTCCTTCTGATCGAACAGGTATTTCAGGCTCTTATGGTCACTGAACACCTGGAACCGAGCTCCATATAAATAGTGCCTCCAAATCTTCAAGGCAAACACCACAGCCGCCAACTCCAAATCATGAGTAGGATAGTTTCTCTCATGAACTTTGAGTTGCCTTGAAGCATATGCAATCACTCTTTTCTCTTGCATTAAAACACATCCCAAACCCTGATGTGAAGCATCACAGAAGACCTCAAAAGGTCTTCCTACCTCTGGGATCACCCGCACTGGAGCACTAGTCAACCTTTCCTTTAGTTCCATGAAGCTCTGCTCACATCGGTCGGTCCAAGCAAAAGGTTGATCCTTGCGGGTCAGCTGTGTTAAAGGAGCCACTACCTTGGAAAAGTCCTCAATGAACCTCCGATAGTAGCCTGCTAAGCCCACAAAACTCCTTATCTCAGTAACTGTCTTAGGACGTTCCCACTGAAGCACTGCCTCCACTTTGGCTGGATCCACCGAGATCCCCTGGGCAGATATCACGTGTCCTAAGAAGTTGACTTCCTTCAGCCAGAACTCACACTTAGAGAACTTGGCATAGAGTTGCTTCTCCCTCAGAATCTCCAACACTGTCCTCAGATGTTCTTCATGTTCTTCCTCGGTCCTTGAATAAATGAGTATGTCGTCTATGAAGACTACCACAAACTTATCCAAGAAAGGGCGAAAAATCCTATTCATGTAGTCCATGAACAGAGCTGGAGCATTTGTGACTCCAAACGGCATCACCACATACTCATAGTGCCCATAACGAGACCTAAATGTTGTCTTTTGAACATCTTAAACTTTTACCAAAATTTGGTGGTACCCCGATCTCAGATCAATCTTTGAGAACACCGAGGCCCCATGTATTTGATCCATCAAATCGTCAATTCTAGGTAGGGGGTACTTGTTCTTGATGGTCAACTTGTTCAACTGCCTGTAATCTATACACAGCCGAGACCCTCCATCCTTTTTCTTAACTAGGAGCACTGGAGCCCCCCATGGAGATACACTGGGTCTGATGAATTGTTTCTCCAACAACTCTTCCACTTGCTTCTTTAATTCTACCAACTCGGCTGGTGCCATCCTGTAAGGTGCCATTGACACTAGTCCAGCTACAGGTACCAAATCAATAGAGAATTCCACTTCTCTCTTAGGGGGTAATCCAGGTACTTCTTCTGGAAATACATCCATGAAATCTTTCACCACATGTATTCTGCTTACGTCCCCTTCATTCTTCACTTCCAACCGAGCTAGAATCACGAAACACCTCGCCCCTTTTTCCAACTCCGACCACCCATGCTGAGCTGATATCACATCTGACTCTTGGAGGTCTGGAAACGCTATTTTCTGACTACCGCAGTCTATGAGAACGTGATTGGCAGATAGCCAATCCATTCCCAGGATAATATCCAGGTCCTGAAGAGGTAGGCAGATCAAGTTTACTTTGAACCTGCGTCCCTCTACTATCACTGGACATTCGGGGCAAACTGTAGAGGTCAACACCTGTCCTGACGCAGGTGTAGAGACCAACAGTTCAAACGGTAACTCCTTCACTAGAAGGCCCAACTCGGCTACACACAGGCTTGACACAAAGGAGTGTGTCGCTCCAGAATCAAACAAGGCTTTTACGCCTCTACCAGCTACAAAACAAACACCTTGCACTAGGTTACCTGACTGAGACGCCTCTGCTCCTGTCATGGCAAACACTCTCCCTGCTGCCTGAGGTCTGTTGCCTTCATTCCTCATCTGTTGGGGACCACCGGATTGAGTCGTCCTATTCTGGGTAGGACAATCTCTAGCAACGTGTCCCGTCTTCTGGCAGGCAAAACATCTTCTCTCTGAATCTCTCTTGGGGCACACATTGGCTGTGTGGGGTCCACCACAATGGAAACATTTAAGTTTCCAGGGTTGTTGCTGCTGAAACTGGGATGACGCTGCTCCTGCCTGATGTGGTGGAGGTCTCGCATAGGGCTTGCTCTGTGGGTGCTGCACCTTGGCCTTCCCACTGGAAGAACCCCCTGGGTGTGACCTGATCACCCGAGAATCACCCTTTTCCAGGGTCTCCACTATCTTCGCCTTCTCTACTAAGGCGTGAAATTCCCTGATGCACATGGGGGCTATGGTCCTCTTCAGCCCATGCTTCAGTCCCTCTTCGAACTTCCTACACCTCGAAGCCTCAAAGGTCGCCTGGGTGTAGAATCGGGCGAGGTACTCAAATCGAGCAGCATAAGCATTCACTGACATCTCCCCCTGCTCCAATCTGAGGAATTCTGCTTCCTTCGCAAACTTTGCACTATCTGGGAAGTATTTTTCCAGAAATCTCACCCTGAAGCTCTCCCAATCTAACACTTCAGCTCTGGCTTCCATCATCTGCTGAGCTCCCATCCACCAGAACTCGGCTTCTCCAGATAGCAAATAGGTGGCAAACACCAATTTCTTCTCTTCAGGGCAGGAGGTCGCCCTAAAGATTTTCTCCAACTCCCTGACCCACTGATCTGCTTGATCAGGGGTAGCATTCCCACTGAACTTGGGTGGGTTGTGCCTCATGAACTCGGTCAGTCCCATCTGTTCTTGAGGCTGACCAACGTGGGAATTTGTTTCAGCCGACCGAGCAGTTTCCCAATGGTGCATTGCAGCTTGATGGTTTTGAGTCATTGCTGCATTCTGTTGTTGGATGGTAGTTGCCATCATCTCATTAGCCTTGGCAATCTGGCTCATTTCCGAAGAAGGTTGGGGAGGGGTAGGAGGTCTACGTGCCATCTTCTTCGTTTCAGATTTTGAAACTATGGGTTTCTATATTCCCTACAACTACAAGAATGAGATCGATAAGAAATCAATTCATTCAGGAGGTAACATCTAGACCTTACAAAGGTCAGCATCTCAAAGTCATTAAGAATTTGAGCTCATCAACAGAATCATAATACTTATAACCTCAAGCAAAACACCAGAACAGCTACTGGTATAAATCCATCAATCCAAACAACCACTTTCAATCAATTACAAAAACACTCAATAAAATGAAATAAATCACACCAGAATTCAATGTATGCTAAACATCAAACCTTTGGAATTAAGATTGAGAATCATCTCGATCCAGTTATGAGTGTGCACCCTCACTACTTTATCAAGATCCTCTCATTCTTAATACTAAGATTTTCAGTTAGGGCATATATTCACTAAAGCACACACAAAATTTCAATACAAAAACGTTTGAAAACCTTTCACTATAGTTGTTATTTAAAACTCAAATAGATTTCATGAGCAGAAGAAACAAAATGGATCCACAGCCCTCAGGTCATCCTAAGGACAAACTGCTCTGATACCATTAATGTAACATCCCGCCAAATCCTTTTCATAATTATAAAATGAAATAAAGGTAAAACAATAATATTGAAGTGAATATATGTATATATATATATAATGAAATTGCTCCTCACAGGGAGTTTAATACATAACTGGTCAATTTTTCCAAAACTTAAACAAAATACAGCAAAATAGAAAAACAGGCGATCTCCTAACAGAAAAGGGCGATCTCCTATCAGAAAACAGAAAAGGGTGATCGCCTAACAGAAACAGAAGCAGGCGATCTCCTTCCGGCGACCACTCACTGAGGAGCTCTACTTCCTGCAACATCATCTGCTCCCGTGTAAATCATACACGATCATCACAGTTTTGAGAAAAAGCCAAACACAACACCAAAAACACAGGGTAAGCTAGATATTTGAAAGAGAATTTAGATATAAAACTTTAAAATCAAGATAAAACAAATTTAAGACACCCACGTAAAAACCATCAACTTTCTCATTCCCTTCACATGACCATCAAGTAAATCACATATTTCACAATTCCTCAAGAGTCATTCAATTCACATAATTCATCAAGTGTCTATCAATTTCAATGTTTCTCATTTCTCACGTCAGACTTCCACTGACTCATCACACAAGACACTTGACACTACTTCCGGAAGACTCGTGCATTGACTAGACTCAGAGATCTGCACCTGTCATACTGCCCCACTGTGAAATCACACACATACACAGGGTTGCTGTGAAATCACACACATTCACAAGCGTATAAATGAATCTCAATATCATCACTATCCTAGCATGACAGGGTTAATCCATACAACGGGTCAAGCTCGTTCTCTTTCAAACAACTCACCCATACATATGAACCTCCTTCGACTCTCAACGCCTGAATAACTTCATCTATATGATTCCATTATATCAGGAGAGTCAGGATATCTCATAATAAACGAATCACCGGTCAATGCACACTCTACACGATCTTACACAGTATTTTCTTTCCTGAAAATACTATGCCTTTATCCCACATTCACAACATTCAACACATCATACAACACTTAATGAACGATTCCAGTCACAGCAACATTCATTCCGCGGTTCAGATTTTCAAATATCACATGCATTTCACATTTAAATCTCAAACAGTTTCAAACAATACAAAAACAGGGGAGTTCGAAAAACAACGCCAAAACCGGCGATCTTGTCCAAAAACAGGGGATTATGTAATAACAGTTGAAAACTGGCGACCACGTCGCCCCATCATCTCAATAATCTAATATAAGGTTTTCGTTGGAAATAAGGCTAGCTTCCCTTACCTGGACTTGCACAAAACACCAGAGCTCCAAAACCCGCCGAAGCTTAAGGATGCCTTAACTCTGTGCTAGCGTACTGGTGTTTGAGGATGTCTGAATCGTAGCGCGAAGGAGAGAAAAGAGAAGGATGAAGGTGAACTCACTCTGTCACTCTTTAACCACAACAACGTTCTCCCTCTCAGAAGTGAGTTTTTGAATCTAAACCAACTTGTCCACAAAAGCCGCTGCCACCACCCACTCTGGAGGGAAGTTTGCGTGTACGCTTCCCTGAACAGTACGACTACGCGTGCCTCTGCGCAGGCCAACACTCTGATGTCACTATTCTGAACCACCCTTTTTGTCTACGTGTTGCGCGTGCAGGACGTTTCATGCTGGGAGCCTGGGTCCCACCTTATCTGTGTGAAACTCGACATCGCGTGATAACCTGCCACCGATGACCGCTCGCGCGATGACTATCCACCGATGTCTCATCCTGGCGGACGACCGATGTCTCTCCCTGGGAGACGACCAATGTGTCCCTCATCCTGGCGATGACCGTCTCGCCCTGGCGATGCCCGCATGCCTCGTGCCCTAGTGATGCCCGCATGCCTCGCGCCCTGGCGATGCCCGCATGCCTCGCGCCCGGCGATGCCCGACGACACATCGCCACGCCTTGCTGAAGGTTCTTCATCCCACTACGTTACGTCCAAGGTATCTGTACCGACCAGTCCTCGGACCCCGAGAACAGGTAGTAAAGGGCGAACCACGTCAAATGGGTCCCACAGCATGGGCCAAAGCCACGTGAGGAATGGACCCCATTAGAGGGTGATTAGTCATCGGTGTGTTCCCTCAGAGTAGGGAGATCAGTCGTCGGTGTGTCTCCTGAGAGAGGGGTGATTAGTCATCAGCCTACAGAGAGGGGTGATTAGTCATCAGCCTACAGGAAAGGGTGATTAGTCATCAGCTTACAGGGAAGGGTGATTAGTCATCAGCCTACAGAGAGGGGTGACTAGTCATCAGACTACAGAGAGGGGTGACTAGTCATCAAACTACAGAGACGGGTGAGGGGTGACTAGTCATCAGACTACAGAGACGGGTGAGTAGTCGTCAGATCACCAGGATGGGCGGAGGTGTTATCGTCACTCAGCAGGTCGAGGAGTCCTCGGCGACAGAGTGTGGCGAGGTGACATCGGCCATGGGTGATTTGAACAGCGTAAACAGAACAGCTAAGATTGGTTCCCAGAGTGGGCCAGTGACTAGTTGAATACCCAGAGTTAGGGAGAGGCCTGGATCACGAAGTGCCTATGCGGGTAGCAGGGAGAGCACATTTGGGTGTAGAGTCCTGAGGGGACGAGTACTCACTAGAGCTAGGGTTTTCCCAGTGAAGCTACATGCATGGCACGTAAACAGTGAAGGCACTCCCAGAACAGGTGGCCCCAGAGACTAGGTGCACAAGGTGGTCACCCTGTGAGAGTTTGCACTCCAGAGAAGGAAACCTTATGTGCTAGATTACCCTAAGATTGGGTGATAGCGGCGCAAGGGTATTCCAGTAAACCCTAAATATGGCTAGTAGCGCAGTGAACCCTAATTAGGGCTAGCGGCGCAGTAAACCCTAGACTATATAAGGGACAGTAAGATACTTCACAAAGGTACGCAGTTTCTAGACCTAAACACAGAGAGAAACTCAATACACTGGGTGTTCCTTGCCTTACACTGACTTGAGTGTCGGAGTGCAAACGGCCTCTAGGGCGCCCCCTTTCTCTTTTGCAGGTGCAGATTGCTTCGAAAGAACCAAGCACATATCAACGTGAGGAAGGAGGCGTGTGAGTGTCGTGAGTCAACCGACAGGCGGGTCAATCGGCAAGAACATTTGGCGCCCACCGTGGGGCCCGAGTAAAATGAAGGTCCCATACACAAGAACGAGAGCAGAAATCGCAGAAGATGAGGAATACAAGACACAGGTCCGCTCCACCAAGTGGAGGCGACAGCGTTACCATGCAACAACTCATGGAGATGTTGCGCGCCCTCCAGGAGACGGTGACGGAGTCCAGAGCGCATCAGGCACGTATGCAGGAGGATCTGGCCGCTTCCCAGGCCAGGAATGAGGAGCTGCACAAGGCCAACGAAGAGCTACGCTTGAATCTGCATCACATGCAGCGAGCTGGGAATCGCGTGGGAGAGGATCAGGCTTCAGCTACGTCCCCAAGAGCCTTTCCCATTCCTTTTACCAAAGAAATCATGGATGCGGTGGTCCCAGCCACATTCGTGGGGCAAAGACTGTGTTCACAGGGAAAGAAGATCTAGAAGCGCATCTGATAGCCTTCCACACTCAGATGATGCTGTCCGGAGGCTCAGACGCAGTGTACTGCAAGATGTTTATGAGTACACTGAGTGGGATAGCTATGGAGTGGTTCGTGAGCCTGCCAGAGGGCCACATCACCTCTTTCCATCAGTTTTCGAGGTTGTTCACAGAGCAGTATATCGTCAACAGAGCGCCACCGGTGGTGTCCTACGATCTGTTCGACGTGCGCCAGTACCAGGGGGAGTCACAATAATTTTGTTCATTTAAGGAAGCACACGAACTTACCTCACTTGAACTGCTTGAATCATCATCATCTTCAGCAATCAAACATAGGTTTGCTTTCTCATCTTCACTTGATGAAGAACTTGATGATGATACCTCATTTTCATCCCAAGCTATGTAGGCTCTCTTTGTCTTGCCTTTCTTCTCCTTGTAGCTTGCCTTTTTCTCCTTGCTTGTGTTGGGACAGTCTGCCTTTATGTGACCTTGCTCACCACAACCAAAACAAGTATAGTTATTTGAATTTAAATCATTGGATTTCTTGTTTCCATACCTATCCTTGTTGTTGTCTTTGTTGCGGTTTCTCTTTAGGAATTTGCTGAATTTTCTTGACAGCAAACTCAGATTTTCCTCATCACTATCATCACTTGAATCTTGCTTTCCCTTGTGTTTGGATGCTTTCAAGGCTATGCTCCTTGTGTGCTTATCTTGATTCTCTTGAACATTGAGTCTATTCATCTCTAGCTCATGTTCCCTAAGCTTTCCAAACAAAGAAGCAACACTTAAGGATGTTAGATCTTTAGATTCAGAAATAGCAGTTACCTTTGGTTGCCATGCTCTATCAAGACATTTCAAGATCTTGATGTTTAGCTCTTCTTTGTCAAAAGTCTTGTCAAGGCTCATAAGGTGATTGATGATATGAGTAAACCTTTTCTGTACTTCAGCAATTGTTTCACCTTTAAGCATTCTGAACATTTCATACTCTTGGATTAGAGCATGCTTTCTAGCTCTTTTAACTTCATTTGTTCCTTCATGAGTGACCTCCAAAGTATCCCACATTTCCTTTGATGATTTACATTGTGATACCCTGAAAAACTCATCAGAATTTAAAGCAGAGGTTATAATATTTTTGGCAATGCAATCAAATTTGGCCTTTTTGCTTTCTGCATCAGTCCATTGAGACCATGGCTTCTCAATGACAGAACCATCTTTTTCAAACTTTGGTATAAAAGGACCATTTTCAATTGCATCCCAAATTCCTTTGTCAAGAGATTCCATGAATACTTTCATTCTAACTTTCCAAAACTGGTAATTCAAACCACAGAACAAGGGTGGTCTGTTTATTGAAGCACCTTCCCCAAAAGGTAGTCTATCAGCCATTTTAAAAGATTTTAGGATCAACTTGAATGACTTTCAAGAACCAAGCTCTTGATGCCAATTGTTAGGAAAGATGGCTTTAAACTAGAGGGGGGGTGAATTTTTTAAAGAGGTTTTCGCAAACTTTTCCAAGCTAGAATGAATATCTTTCAGAAATCAAATGATTAAGCAATTCAGTTTGCCAAAACAGCAAGCAATACAGCACTGCCAGGAAAACAATCGGTTGTTTCTTCGAAACAATCGGTTGTTTATACCAGCAAACAACAAATAAACTGAAATTAAAGAGTTAGGGATAGAGAGATTGTACACAGATGTTTATACTGGTTCACTCCAACCCAGAGCTACATCCAGTCTTCTCAGAAACCCTGAGGAAATCCACTAAGCAATCAAACCCAGATTACTTACACAACAACCAAGAGAATGACCTTGAACCCTTCAAGACACACACTCTCCTTGGTCAACACTGAGATCTCTGATCTTGAATACCTCAAGGTCACACAGACAATCTCAGCAACGTATACAGAAAAGATTCAACAGTTTACAGAATTACACTTGTTACAGATGAGATCTGAAATCAATACAAGTGAAAAACCTATCCCAATACTTCAATCAATCTCTCAAGCACTTCAGCAATCTCTTTTTCAGTTCTTAGTACTTTTTATATATCTTTTTCAAAAACAAAAAAGCTTATATAATACAGATCTTCTGATTATAAAAGGAAAGATTGTTTATCCATGATTGCTCTCAAAAAGATTGGTCAAAGCATTTAATGACTGGAGCGTATACAGTTTCAAATCAATTAAAGCTCAGTCAAAGAAAACAGTTTTTCTGTTATGGTTCCAAAACAAACAATCAATTGTTTCCTCGAATCAATCGGTTGTTTTGTTACTTAACAGTTTTCTCCAATCAAAAACAGTTTTCAAAACTTTCTCAAAACATCTAAGTATAAACAATCGGTTGTCTCGACAGAACAATCGGTTGTTTCAACTTAGTTTGAAAAACACTTTGTTTCATTAAAGATTGAGATGCCTTTTGCTTTGAGATTAAATCTAATATTGGTTTACACTTTGAACTACCCCAGAACAAAACTATAAAGCAGCACAGCAGCATCACACAAGCAGAGGCTTCATCATCCTTCAAAGGATTTGGATTCTTCAAAACCTTGAACTCCACTTGGTTCAACAATCTCCCCCTATTTGATGAAGACAAATCCCTGATGCTTGATCCCTGATGCTTGTGTTGATCTGATTAAATCTGAAGCAGTTCCTGCAAACGAACTTTTAGCAGACATAGAACTTCTGATATTTGGTTAGAAAAAAAAAATACACAGTTAAAGCTTAAACAATTAATATCAGAAAAAACAGCTAAAAGCAGTCTTAAACATGCATCTAAGCAAACAAGCATAAAATCTCCCCCTATTTGTCTTCACAAATAGACAAATATAAGAGATAAAGCCATGAAAAGTTCATATTACATCAGAATTATAAAAGCAACAGCAGAAGGAAAGGAAAGAAAATCAAACTTCAACAGCAGCAAAAACAATCGATTGTTTCGACAATCCAATCGGTTGTTTTTCTTCATTCTTCCTTATCTCCAAACTGAAGATCAAAGATTTGGTTCTGGACTGCTTCAATTTGTTCATCCAGGCTCATGAACCTTGCATCTATGTTGTCAAACCTGGTATCAAACCTCTGGAAATTGCTAACACACAAATCATGGAGGCTTCTTTGGTTTTCAGCAAAGCTATCCATCCTATTCATCATGAACCTTTCAAAAGGTGACATTGATTGAATCCTTTCTTCTGGATGTTCAGCAGCTGCACTGGGTTCAGCATCTTGAAATCCTCCTGTTGGATCTTCATGTTCAACATCCATATCTGTAGGTTCTTCTTGAGCAGCACCACTAGAGGAGGCACCATGATCACCATCCTTGCTTACCCATTTTCCACCTATTTTTGTAAATCCCATCTTGCTGAGTGATCCATTGTTCAACTCTTGAGTTGACTTGACCAGCTCAGAAGTCTCATCTTCCAGATTAACTTCAAAATAGTTTAGGAATTTAGATATCAAAATAGCATAGGGATAGTGATAGTCACCCAACCTCATTGCTTTTTGCATGTGCTCTTTGATGATGTGAATCCAATTTAGCTTGACCTTCTTGGTGATGCAGAAGATGTAAACCAGATCTTCTTCAGTCAAAACAGAATGGTTGCTCCCCCTTGGAGTTAGAATCCATGTCACAATGAGAGCAAGCAGCCTCTCATCCAGTTTCAACCCTCCAACTGAGCATGCACTCACTTGAGCTTGAGTGTTTTTCAAACAGCTTCTGTAAAACTGAATTTTGTTGAAATCTTCCACCACACCAAGATTGCCTTTGCTGATTCGCATACCAGAAAACTTGAGTCCAGCAACAGCAGCCCAAACCTCATGGGTTATCTCCATGTCCACACCTTTTACATGAGAAACTAGATTGTTTCCCTCAAATTTCAAATTGGAAGACCTTCACCAAGTCTGGATATATGTTGCCCTTCATCTCCAGAAACCTTCTGAGATACTGATCTTTGAGAAGTTTCCTCACATTGTCCAGCTTTTGACTTTTCAGCCAATCAAAACTTACAACCTTGGGGTTGTTGATTTTCTTGAGACTTGTCTCATATCTATATTTTTCTATGAGATCTTTATCTCCAGAAAACCATCCTTCCAGCCTTCCTCCAGACCTTACAGCTCTGGTTTTGATTCTTCCAGAAGTGGGAGGAGTTGATTCCATGGCAGCAGAGATGAGAAAACAGAGGGCAGCTCTTCTTTACAGTTTTTCTCAAGAGATGGTGCAAGAGATGTTGCAAGAGATGTTGCAATTGGTTGTTCATCTGCACCTGATTTTATAACCATCCAAAAACCAATTTATGATTAATTCCATTCAATGGGTACCTGATTTTCAGAGAGAGAAGACTGTTCTGCACAGAACATGTCAGAAAAAGCTGAAAAACACATGGTCTTCACATGTGGACTTTGACTAGTCATTAAGGCACTTGAATTTCCAAGATTTTGGAATATATTCCTTTATGATAGTTGTAACTTCTTTTCTGAACTTGTTCAGCATTCAATCACAGTATCATTGACCAAGATTCTCTATTTGAAATGATCTGCAACGAATAGAAATCCAAAAAAAAAAAAAATTAAATCAATTTTCTCACAGTGCTGTCAGACCCAAAACAATCGGTTGTTTTTCTGCAGCAGTTAAAACTTGATTTTAAGAAATTTTAACCAAAAACAGAAGCAGATAACAACAGATAACATTGACCAAAGAGGGATTAAACACAGGAAAGAACTTTAATACTAAAAATAGAGGACAGTAAAAGAAAAAAACTCATCCTTGTGTTGTTTCCTCAATGAGCCAATTGCTTGTTGATCAAGAAGGCTTCTTTTCATTGAATTGACCTTCTGCAAAGCATTGATTCAGCTTCAATGATTGCCCTTTGTCTTTAACCGTCTAACCAGTTGGCTCAGCTCCTCTTTTTCTATTAAATTTCCTGCACAAACATTAGTTCAAGCAACAAGATTTGGTCCTTTCACAAATGTGGGTCCAATTGGTTTCTTTTTCACACTTGGCACCTCACATCCTTTAGGGATCCATTTCATGTAGCCTCTTGGAACAGAAAACTTTCTTATTTTGCAGAATCTAACCGAATGGCCCTTTTTCATGCAATAAAAGCATGTAACAATCGATTGTTTCGTCTTAACAATCGGTTGTTTTTCTGGTTTTCTTAAAAAACTTTTTGAAAACCTATCTTGCTTGTTCTGTGGATTGAAGCCTAATCCAGCCTTTCCAAAAACACAACTTTGAGATGCCAAGACATTCTCAAAGTTTGATTTCCCTTTTGAAAGCTTGTCCACAGTTTCAACAAGATATTGAACCTTTTTCTCAAGATTTTCACAATTTTCACAAATGAGAGTATCACACTTACAAGAGGTGTTTTTGAAATGATTTTCCATCTTTTCAAAATCAATTTTTGCTTTTCTCAGATCCTCTTCAAGTGATTTAACTCTCTTTTCAAGCCCATTGTTAAGATCTCTCAATCGGTTGTTTGAAAGCACCAATCGATTAGCTTCATCATGTGTTTCTTGAAAAGCTTCAAGCAATTCACAATAATTTTGTTCATTTAAGGAAGCACACGAACTTACCTCACTTGAACTGCTTGAATCATCATCATCTTCAGCAATCAAACATAGGTTTGCTTTCTCATCTTCACTTGATGAAGAACTTGATGATGATACCTCATTTTCATCCCAAGCTATGTAGGCTCTCTTTGTCTTGCCTTTCTTCTCCTTGTAGCTTGCCTTTTTCTCCTTGCTTGTGTTGGGACAGTCTGCCTTTATGTGACCTTGCTCACCACAACCAAAACAAGTATAGTTATTTGAATTTAAATCATTGGATTTCTTGTTTCCATACCTATCCTTGTTGTTGTCTTTGTTGCGGTTTCTCTTTAGGAATTTGCTGAATTTTCTTGACAGCAAACTCAGATTTTCCTCATCACTATCATCACTTGAATCTTGCTTTCCCTTGTGTTTGGATGCTTTCAAGGCTATGCTCCTTGTGTGCTTATCTTGATTCTCTTGAACATTGAGTCTATTCATCTCTAGCTCATGTTCCCTAAGCTTTCCAAACAAAGAAGCAACACTTAAGGATGTTAGATCTTTAGATTCAGAAATAGCAGTTACCTTTGGTTGCCATGCTCTATCAAGACATTTCAAGATCTTGATGTTTAGCTCTTCTTTGTCAAAAGTCTTGTCAAGGCTCATAAGGTGATTGATGATATGAGTAAACCTTTTCTGTACTTCAGCAATTGTTTCACCTTTAAGCATTCTGAACATTTCATACTCTTGGATTAGAGCATGCTTTCTAGCTCTTTTAACTTCATTTGTTCCTTCATGAGTGACCTCCAAAGTATCCCACATTTCCTTTGATGATTTACATTGTGATACCCTGAAAAACTCATCAGAATTTAAAGCAGAGGTTATAATATTTTTGGCAATGCAATCAAATTTGGCCTTTTTGCTTTCTGCATCAGTCCATTGAGACCATGGCTTCTCAATGACAGAACCATCTTTTTCAAACTTTGGTATAAAAGGACCATTTTCAATTGCATCCCAAATTCCTTTGTCAAGAGATTCCATGAATACTTTCATTCTAACTTTCCAAAACTGGTAATTCAAACCACAGAACATGGGTGGTCTGTTTATTGAAGCACCTTCCCCAAAAGGTAGTCTATCAGCCATTTTAAAAGATTTTAGGATCAACTTGAATGACTTTCAAGAACCAAGCTCTTGATGCCAATTGTTAGGAAAGATGGCTTTAAACTAGAGGGGGGGTGAATTTTTTAAAGAGGTTTTCGCAAACTTTTCCAAGCTAGAATGAATATCTTTCAGAAATCAAATGATTAAGCAATTCAGTTTGCCAAAACAGCAAGCAATACAGCACTGCCAGGAAAACAATCGGTTGTTTCTTCGAAACAATCGGTTGTTTATACCAGCAAACAACAAATAAACTGAAATTAAAGAGTTAGGGATAGAGAGATTGTACACAGATGTTTATACTGGTTCACTCCAACCCAGAGCTACATCCAGTCTTCTCAGAAACCCTGAGGAAATCCACTAAGCAATCAAACCCAGATTACTTACACAACAACCAAGAGAATGACCTTGAACCCTTCAAGACACACACTCTCCTTGGTCAACACTGAGATCTCTGATCTTGAATACCTCAAGGTCACACAGACAATCTCAGCAACGTATACAGAAAAGATTCAACAGTTTACAGAATTACACTTGTTACAGATGAGATCTGAAATCAATACAAGTGAAAAACCTATCCCAATACTTCAATCAATCTCTCAAGCACTTCAGCAATCTCTTTTTCAGTTCTTAGTACTTTTTATATATCTTTTTCAAAAACAAAAAAGCTTATATAATACAGATCTTCTGATTATAAAAGGAAAGATTGTTTATCCATGATTGCTCTCAAAAAGATTGGTCAAAGCATTTAATGACTGGAGCGTATACAGTTTCAAATCATTTAAAGCTCAGTCAAAGAAAACAGTTTTTCTGTTATGGTTCCAAAACAAACAATCGATTGTTTCCTCGAATCAATCGGTTGTTTTGTTACTTAACAGTTTTCTCCAATCAAAAACAGTTTTCAAAACTTTCTCAAAACATCTAAGTATAAACAATCGGTTGTCTCGACAGAACAATCGGTTGTTTCAACTTAGTTTGAAAAACACTTTGTTTCATTAAAGATTGAGATGCTTTTTGCTTTGAGATTAAATCTAATATTGGTTTACACTTTGAACTACCCCAGAACAAAACTATAAAGCAGCACAGCAGCATCACACAAGCAGAGGCTTCATCATCCTTCAAAGGATTTGGATTCTTCAAAACCTTGAACTCCACTTGGTTCAACAGTTGAAGGACTACCTCAACCGTTTTGGTGCGCAGGTAGTGAGGTTGCCCAGCAAGGACGAGGACATGCTGGTGCATGCATTCAAGAAAGGTGTGCTGCCTGGTCTTTTCAGTGAATCGCTCATCAGAGACCACCCTGCCACCTTCGCTGAGATTCGGCGACGCGCGGTGGCGCATATTGTAGTAGAGACGCAGGTCTCTGAGAAGAAAAGCAGTGCTGCACCGCCAAAGTCGTGCGAAGGACAGGGGAAGCAGCAGCAACACGCATGGGTGCATGAGGCCAGAGAAGGGAAGAAAGCGCAGGGCAGGTCTCGCCCCTACACACCCAGGAAGGATCAGGCCAGGGGGCGTGCAAGGGAGAACAATGCACCCCCCAGGTATGATTTCATGATAGAGTTGGCGGAGCTGATTGCAATTCCCGCTATAGCTGCAAGACTCCGAGTACCAGAGAAAACTGACAAGGTGCTTGGAAGTAGGAAGGATGACTGGTGTGAATTCCATCAGGCTTATGGACACACACTCTACACCTGCCTGGCGCTGGGGCATCAACTTGCTGAGTTGGTGAAAACAGGTTTCCTAAACGATTACCTGAGGGAGCCGCAAGGTGATCGCGCTTCGGGGTCCCAGGCAGGTGACCAACAGCATGAGATCCCTGTGCACGGGGAAATCAGGTGATGGAGGGAGCTACACTAGGGGGGCTCCCAGGTAGCTCGGGGGGAAGCTGAAGCAGAGGGCATGATCGCTACTCGTGAGGTCGGTCATCGCCAATGAAAGGAGACCCAGCATATATACACCCAGTTAAGATGTAAAGTAGATGCGTTCTCGCTATACACTGTAAACAGTTGAATACACCAGGGGGCACTCTTTTCCCTAAGGAGAGTTTTTAACGAGGCCACCCAATAAAAAAGACTTTAGTACATAAAGTAAGTGTGTGTTTTCCAGTTTAAAGTTCCCCTTGCCCCAAGCGCAAGTGCAAGTGATAAGTGGCCAGTACCAAGTGACCACCACCTACAGATCAGCGCCTGGACAAGCGCCTGGGAGCAGAGTGCGAGAAGTCATCGGTGGTTATTCATAGCACGATCACTCATCGGCGCATGGTCATCGGGGTCTTGCCAACACGTGTTAAGCTGGGACCCAAGCTCCCAGCGAGAGCGTTACGCATGCACCTCGCATGATTCCAGAAGAAGAGCTCCTCGCCGGTGGGAACGTGCATGAAACAGTGTGATGAGGCCATGCAGGCAGGATGCGCCTGGCGAGTGCGCTCAGACCAGCCACGCCAGGTGCTCTCCTGGGCGCATGCACCCACTCAGAGAACATTGGAGAAAAGTCCTCTTCCTCTGCTTCTTACAGCAAGGTTGAGGCGAGAGGAAAAGTCCCCTTCCTCTGCTTCTTACAGCAAGGTTGAGGCGAGAGGAAAAGTCCCCTTCCTCTGCTTCTTACAGCAAGGTTGAGGCGAGAGGAAAAGTCCTCTTCCTCTGCTTCTTACAGCAAGGTTGAGGCGAGAGAAAAGTCCTCTTCCTCTGCTTCTTACAGCAAGGTTGAGGCAAGAGATAAGTCCTTTCCCTCTGCTTCTTACAACAAGGTTGAGGCAAGAGATAAGTCTTTTTCCTCTGCTTCTTACAGCAAGGTTGAGGCGAGAGAAAAGTCCTCTTCCCTCGACTCTTACAGTGAGGCTGAGGCGAGATAGAACCTGTCACTTGGGGTTAGAGGTCTCGTGAGTGGAGAGGTAGGTTCGTAGAAGAACACCTCCACTTCGAGTGAGAACTTCCATGTGAAAGAAGGGTTCGCCCAGAGAAATCCTCCTCGCCTGTGAGCGATGTGAGGTCAGTTAGAATCTGTCACTTGGGGTTATAGGTCTCGTGAGTGGAGAGGTAGGTTTGTAGAGAACACCTCCATTTCGAGTGAGAACTTCCAACGTGAACAGAAGGGTTCGCCAAGATAAATCCTCCTCGCCTATGAGCGATGTGAGGTCAGATAAATCCTCCTCGCCTATGAGCGATGTGAGGTCAGTTAAGTCCTCCCTCGCCTGTGAGCGATGCGAGGCAAGATTGAACCTGTCACTTGGGGTTAGAGGTCTCGTAAGCGGGAAGGTAGGTTCGTCGAGAACACCTCCCCTTCGAGTGAGAACACCCAACGTGAACAGCAAGATTCACCAGATAAGAAAGTCCTCACCTCGACTTTGTACAGCGAGGCTGAGGCGAGATAAGAAAGTCCTCACCTCGACTTTGTACAGCGAGGCTGGGGCGAGATAAGAAAGTCCTCACCTCGACTTTGTACAGCGAGGCTGAGGCGAGATAAGAAAGTCCTCACCTCGACTTTGTACAGCGAGGCTGGGGCGAGATAAGAAAGACCTCACCCTCGACTTTGTACAGCGAGGCTGAGGCGAGTGCAGAAAGACCTCACCTCGACTTTGTACAGCGAGGCTGAGGCGAGAGCAGAAAGACCTCACCTCGACTTTGTACAGCGAGGCTGAGGCGAGAGGAGAAAGACCTCACCTCGACTTCTTACAACGAGGCTAAGGCAAGAAAGGTCATCGAGAAGCACTTTTCTTCCCCAAAACACAAGCATCATCTTTGGCGTTCAGGCCCTCTATGTGCTTAGCGCTGGAGTAACAGAGAAGTAAAGCAGAGCCTGAAGCGCGATGACTGATCGGTGGTGCACCAACAAGCTAGTCGGTGGTCGGTGGTAGAAGCAAGTTCTGCTGCGAGAAGCCGAAGCATTTAGGCCCTTCAAGTCAGTCGTCCAGCATGAAGTTATGTTAAAAATGGAAAGGGACATGCAGCTGGAGCAAAGATTTCATTCATATTGAAGTCAATGCAGTGAGCCTTTACAGCTAAAAGGTTTATACAAGTTATGAAGCAGCAAAAGAAATTACACAGAAAAGAAGAAGCTGCAAAGGGAGAAGCTCAAGGAGGAGGAATGATCTTGTCGTCGACCACTTAGTCTCTTCGCTGAGAACGAGTTCACAGCTCGAGACTGGGGGGCTTGTGATCCGGTCGGTCAGCTAGTCGATGACGTCAGCAGCAGATGACCACGTGGACCATTCACAGGGTGACACGTGGTAGAAGATAGCAGGTGAATCAGAGGGGAGATCACTCAGAACGGTGATCGGTGTTCAGTTGCTAAAGTGACCACCACCAGCAGATCAGTGCCTAGATGAGCGCCTGACAGCAGAGCGCGAGAAGTAATGAAGCACCGATCAGTCATTGGTGCAAGGTCATCAGGAAGAAGGGTGATTAACACCTCTTTGTCGAGAATGAAGTCCTCAATTCGAGCAGAGAGCTCACCAATGAAGTCCTCAGAGGGTAAGAGATGTGGGCGATGACCAGGTGGTGAGATGTCCCGTCAGCGCGTTACTCATGTCCTTACGCGCAGAGCCACGTAGGTCGCCCGGGCCAATGACTTAGTCTCTTCGCTGAAACAAGTTAACAGCTTGAGACTGGGGGGCTTGTGTACCGACCAGTCCTCGGACCCCGAGAACAGGTAGTAAAGGGCGAACCACGTCAAATGGGTCCCACAGCATGGGCCAAAGCCACGTGAGGAATGGACCCCATTAGAGGGTGATCAGTCATCGGTGTGTTCCCTCAGAGTAGGGAGATCAGTCGTCGGTGTGTCTCCTGAGAGAGGGGTGATTAGTCATCAGCCTACAGAGAGGGGTGATTAGTCATCAGCCTACAGGAAAGGGTGATTAGTCATCAGCTTACAGGGAAGGGTGATTAGTCATCAGCCTACAGAGAGGGGTGACTAGTCATCAGACTACAGAGAGGGGTGACTAGTCATCAGACTACAGAGACGGGTGAGGGGTGACTAGTCATCGGACTACAGAGACGGGTGAGTAGTCGTCAGATCACCAGGATGGGCAGAGGTGTTATCGTCACTCAGCAGGTCGAGGAGTCCTCGGCGACAGAGTGTGGCGAGGTGACATCGGCCATGGGTGATTTGAACAGCGTAAACAGAACAGCTAAGATTGGTTCCCAGAGTGGGCCAGTGACCAGGTGAATACCCAGAGTTAGGGAGAGGCCTGGATCACGAAGTGCCTATGCGGGTAGCAGGGAGAGCACAGTTGGGTGTAGAGTCCTGAGGGGACAAGTACTCACCAGAGCTAGGGTTTTCCCAGTGAAGCTACATGCATGGCACGTAAACAGTGAAGGCACTCCCAGAACAGGTGGCCCCAGAGACTAGGTGCACAAGGTGGTCACCCTGTGAGAGTTTGCACTCCAGAGAAGGAAACCTTATGTGCTAGATTACCCTAAGATTGGGTGATAGCGGCGCAAGGGTATTCCAGTAAACCCTAAATATGGCTAGTAGCGCAGTGAACCCTAATTAGGGCTAGCGGCGCAGTAAACCCTAGACTATATAAGGGACAGTAAGATACTTCACAAAGGTACGCAGTTTCTAGACCTAAACACAGAGAGAAACTCAATACACTGGGTGTTCCTTGCCTTACACTGACTTGAGCGTCGGAGTGCAAACGGCCTCTAGGGCGCCCCCTTTCTCTTTTGCAGGTGCAGATTGCTTCGAAAGAACCAAGCACATATCAACGTGAGGAAGGAGGTGTGTGAGTGTCGTGAGTCAACCGACAGGCGGGTCAACCGGCAAGAACAGTATCATCTCCACATGACTTGGTGACGTCGGTAGCTTCACATTTCCAAGAGTAGATCAGCACTACTCCTCGTGCGCCCATGCATGCCACACTAAGGGCGATTTCTTATGCTCAAGCATAGAGCTTCGCATGCACAGCGTATCTAAGGCTTAACCCACACCTTGATACGCGTGGTTGTTGGAACCCACTCTGGTTGATCCAGTATCCTGACCACATACTGAGTGCACTTCCGGCGATCATGTGCACCATAGGCGATTGGCGATCATGTCTCCTCTAGGCAACAGGCGATTATGTGCCAGAGAAGTCAGAGATCGCCTCCGCCTTCAACAACGGCGATCTCATAGACTTCTAAGCTACACTTTTCTTCCCTTACTCTTCTTGATCCACATGTCTTCCTCGAGCACACCCACGTGATTACCTCACGATAAAGTCATCGCACATGACTACTTGGTTAATACAATGGTCAGCCGACTGACCTCTACCAGCTGACCCCAGACCTTGGGCGACGTCCGAGGTCCGATTACTACGAAACTTCATTTACCAGCTCTTTGTATTTTTAAATAATAACATCTTCTGAAATTATTTAAATATAACACTTTCATTCCAATTAAAGTTTCTAGGTCCTTACATTTTTAACCCTTTTGTTCTAATGGTGGTAATGATACTTGCACCAAAATGAGAAATGGTTGTTTAAATTCCAGTAAAATTGTTTAAACTTTTTTCCATTATTATATCAATTATAAGTTAATAAAGAAGAAAGTCAAGAGATGTGTATAACAATTGAGGTTAAGAGTCCTATTAATCATATTATATATATATATATATATATATATATATATATATATATATATATATATAGTTTCTGATCCATTATATGCATGGTATTTCTAGGCATTACCAACTCTTGTGTTTGCTCTGATACCAATTTTGCAGGGAGAAAAGAGAAGCATGAAGATATTGAATTTGTGTTTATCAACAACATCATAGGCTCTGAATGTGTATTAGAATAATAACACAAGCTCTTAATTTTCCATATTATAAAATATGAACTGACATATATGCACGGATATTTTTTCCAGTTTATTTCAGTTCATGGTCAAACCGATCATATCTAACAACACTTGTATGTTTTGCCTTTTGATATGAATTCAATAAACTTGATTTTTATTAAAAACTCAATGAATTTCATTTTGTAGGCTTGTGAAAATCTAAACAAGATAGAACTTTCAGATTGTGAAATGTATGATTCTTGTGAACCTTGCCCAATGTGCTTTGGAGCAACTTATTCTAACATATGCTATCCTAATATTATTTAATTTTGCAATAATTATTTTAAAAATTATATTTAAAATAATTTTAATTTTATTAGACATAAGTTTACTTTTTGGATCACTTTCTTACAATACCCTTGATCCCGCCGCGGACTCGAGCGTGGGGAAAATGCCTCGTCACTCCTTCGTCTAGCTTTCTAACTGCTGCGCGTTCTGCAAGGAGGCTCCAGGAACCTTCGCCGGAACTCCAAACGATGCCTGCAAAACACACAGACGGCGCCTCTAGCGGTCGTTGTAGCTCCGACGCTCAAGTCAGGCAACGGGAACACCAAAACTCTCTCTCAGATCTCTCTGTGTGAGACCGTGTGTGTGTGCCCTCAGTCCTCTTTGATTCGAAAACTGAGTGTTCTTGGTTTTGTCTTGTGTATTCTGAGGCAAAGACTGCATACCTAGTTTGGTGTTCTTCTTCCTCATATAAACCCGCGTAGCCCCTACTGGCTAGCTCTAAGGCCACTTATTTACTCTACACTGTCGTTTCCACTCCCCAGGACTACCTTGCGTGCCAGCCTTCTTCACTTGAGTGCCAAGTCTGACAAGGGAGGCTGCGTGGGTACCTCTGTACCCCTCAACTTCCGTGCCTATCTGCCCTGCCTATTCTCTGGGAACATCTTCACCGTCCACGTGGCAGACATGCAACCCCACTGGGAGACTCTAACCTTGATGGGTTCTTGTCCCAGCAGGATTCTGCGCCAAACTGCGCCTTCTCATCTTCATGCGTGGTCGTCTTGCGACTAAGGCCACTCCCTGCCTCTGGGCGCTTTACTGATCATCGATTGCGTTGTTCACATCGCGCGGCCGATGTCACCTCAACACACACCGATGACCGATGTGTCTCTCATCCTGGCCGATGTCCGATGGCGCTTCTTCACGTCCTCGTGCTCTGCTTATGGAATCAGGCGAGGTCCTTGAGTAACGCTCTCGCTGGGAGCCTGGGTCCCAGGTTAACACGTGTTGACAAGGAACCCCCGACGACCGATCATTCTGCATGCACCGATGACTGATCACTCTGCACGCACCGATGACTGATCGGTGCTTCATCACTTCTCGCGCTCTGCTTCCAGGCGCTCAAGTAGGAACCGATCTTCTGGTGGTGGTCACTCGGTAGCTGACCACTGATCGCCGTTCTTGAACGATCTCCACCCTGGTTCATCTGCTTTCTCGTGCCACGCGTCACTCTGTGACTGACCCACGTCGTCATCAACTACTAACGTCATAGACTACCGATGACCGACCGGATCATAAGCCCCCCAATCTCGAGCTGTGAACTTGTTCTCAGCGAAGAGACTAAGTGGTCTTCGTTGCCAAAGAGAAGAAGGAGCTCGAAGCTGATGTACCTGAGACCATGGCTGCTGGTGCCGAGGTTCTGATAGATGGGTTTCATGGGCTTGCAGCAGGTTCACTGCGTCCTGCCAGACTCGGACTCTGCCCAGCCTAGCCTCCACCATTCAGTGGTTGATGGCAAGCTCATTCCTCCTCCCTGAGCTTCTCCCCTTGCGACTCCTCCTTTTGTGTAATCTCTTTTTCTCAGCTGCCTTTCTCTCTCCCCACCTTTAGCTCACTCTGCATGTGGCCAACTGTTAACTGGCTTAGGCTTCGACGCGATCTCACTGTGACTCTTCAAATGGCCTCTAACTTGATCGCGACCAACTGTACCTTAGCATTCTCTTTAACAGCTTTTATGCATAAATCCACGTTGGATGACTGACCTGATGGTGTCTAAAGGCTTCGACTGATCGCCCAAGAGCTTGTTTGGGGAAGCTTTCAGTTTTACTACCGACCACCGACTAGCATGTTAGCGTACCACCGATCAGTCACCGCCCTTCCGGTTTTGTATTACTTCTGTGTCACTCCAGCGCTAGTTGCATAGAGGACTCGACCTCTGAAGATGCTTGTGTTTTGGGGAAGAGGACTGCTTCTTGATGACCCCTCTTGCCTCAGCCTCGCTGTATAAAGTTGAGGTGAGGACGTTTTATCTCGCCTCAGCCACGCTGTATAAAGTCGAGGTGAGGACCTTTTATCTTGCCTCAGCCTCGCTGTATAAAGTCGAGGTGAGGACTTTTTATCTCACTTCAGCCTCGCTGTATAAAGTCGAGGGTGAGGACTTCCTTTTGCCTGCACTTCTCTCGCCTCAACCTTGCTGTAGAAAGCAGAAGTAGAGGACTTTCTCTGCCTGCACCCCGCTGTATAAAGTCGAGGGTGAGGACTTCCTTTCGCCTGCACCCCGCTGTACAAAGTCGAGGGTGAGGACTTTCTCTCGCCTCAACCTTGCTGTAGAAAGCAGAGGTAGAGGACTTTCTCTGCCTGCACCCCGCTGTATAAAGTCGAGGGTGAGGACTTCCTTTCGCCTGCACCCCGCTGTACAAAGTCGAGGGTGAGGACTTTCTCTCGCCTCAACCTTGCTGTAGAAAGCAGAGGTAGAGGACTTTCTCTGCCTGCACCCCGCTGTATAAAGTCGAGGGTGAGGACTTTCTTTCGCCTGCACCCCGCTGTACAAAGTCGAGGGTGAGGACTTTCTCTCGCCTCAACCTTGCTGTAGAAAGCAGAGGTAGAGGACTTTTGTAAGGACCTGTAAAATTGAATTGGAATAAAAAGGGAGGAAAAGTTAAGTTTAGAAGGCTATGAGATCGCCGGTCGCCTGCTACACATGAGCACCAGGTGGACGTCGCCAGGGCGCGAGGCATGCAGGCATCGCGCGGGCGCGAGAGGCATGCAGGCATCGCGCGGGCGAGAGGGGCATGCAGGCATCGCGCGGGGCGCGAATGGCATGCGGGCATCGCGCGGGCGCGAGGCATGCGGGCATTGCCAGAGCGCGAGGCATGTGGACGTGGCCAAGGCGCGAGAGGCATGCGGGCTTTGCCAGGGCGCGATGCATGTGGACGTGGCCAAGGCGCGAGAGGCATGCGGGCTTTGCCAGGGCGCGATGCATGTGGACGTGGCCAGGGCGCGAGAGTTATGAGGGCGTCGCCAGGGAAGACATCGGTCGTCTCCCAGAGGAAGACATCGGTCGTCTTCCAAGGAGAAGGAGACATCGGTCGTTCGCCAGGATGAGTCAGCAGTGGAAAGTTATCGCGCGACGTCGAGTTTCACGCAAAGTAAAGTGGGACCCAGACTCCCAACATGAAACGTCCTGCACACACGCCACGTAGACAAAAAGGGTGGTTTAGAGTGGTGACATCAGAATGTTGGCATGCGCAGGAGACACTCGCGGTCGTACTGTTCAGAGCAGTGGTTGGCATGCACAAGCGACATCAGTGGTAGTACTGTTCAGAGCAGTGGTTGGCATGCACCAGAGACAACAGTGGTCGTACTGTTCAGGGCAGTGGTTCTCAGACTTTCCTGCAGAAGGGGTGGCAGCAGCAGCATGCGTGGACAGGTAAGTTGGGATTCAAAAGCCACTGCGGGAAGGCAAAGAACGTTACAGACTCAAGAGTGTTAGAGTGAGTGCAAACTTCCTCCCTCCCTTCTTCCCTTCCTTGCGTTGAGACTCAGGCAACCTCCAGCATCAGTGCGACAAGCGACGTTGCCCTTAGAGCACCTAAGAGGTTCTCTGCAAGTTCTACAGACCAGGTGCTGAAAACAGAGCTAAGGCATCCTTCAGGCTCGGTGGGTTTTGAGCTCGCGGTATTTTTTTACGCAAGTCCAGGTAAGGGAAGCTAGACTTCATTTTTTCAATACAAGCCATAGTTTAGCTATTTCTGAAATGAGGGCGACGTGGTCGCCGGTTTCGTTTTCATCTGCGTGAATGCTCTGTTCCATGTGTTTGGGTGACGTGGTCGCCGGTTTTTAAATACAGACTTCGAAATACCCCGTTTTGAACTAGATCGCCGGTTTTGGCGCTGTTTTACGAACTCCCCTGTTTTTGGTGTTGTTTTGAAACTGTTTGAGATGTAAATGTGATATTCGAAAACATGAACCTTGGAGTGAGTTTTGCTGTGATTGGAATCATTCATTTAAGTGTGGCATGATGTGTTGAATGTTGTGAATGTGGATCGAGGCATAGTATTTTCAGGAAAGAAAATACCGTGTAAGATCTTATAGGATGTGCATTGATCGGTGATTCCTAAGGGGATATCCTGACTCTGCTGAGAAAATGGAATCACATAGAGGAAGTTACTCAGTTGGTGAGAGTCGAAGGAGGTTCATATGAATGGGCGTCTCGTGTGAAAAAGAACGAGCTCCGCCTGTTCTATGGATTAACCCTGTCATACCGGGAGAACTATTGACATTGAGATTATATATGCGCATGCTGTGTGGATTCACAGCGACCCTGTGTGGATTTCACAGTGGTATGGTATGACAGGTGCAGATCTCTGAGTCTAATCAATGCATGAGTCTTCCAGAAGTAGTGTCAAGTGTCTTGTGTGCTGAGTCAGTGGTGGTCTGACATGTGAAATGAGGAACTTGAAATTTATAGACACTTGATACAGTTGTGAAATAGAATGACTCTGGAAAGTATTGCAACATGTGTGATTTCTGGGCAATCAGGTGAAGAGTATGAGAAACTTGATAACTTTACGTGAATATCTTGAAATTGTTTACCTTGATTTTTTTTAATTATCCTTATTTAAAACTCTCTTTAAAATATCTAGCTTACCCTGCGTGTTTTGGTTCTGTGGCTGTTCTCTTAAAACTACGATGATCGTGTATAACTTACACGGGAGCAGATGATCTTCCAGGAAGTAGAGCTCCTTAGTGAGTGGTCGCCGGGAGCAGATCGGCTGTTTTTGGGTCCCCCGATGGGCGATCAGCCTCGTCCGATGGGAGATCGGTCTCTTCCGATAGGAGATCGCCTGCTTCGTTTTTTTTACTGTATTTTGTTTATGTTTTCTGGAAAAATTTGACCGAATTTGTATTAAACTCCCTGTGAGGAGAAACTACATTTCATATATATAATATTTTGTTCACTTCAATCTATTTGTTATCTTTATTTTCGTTATATACATTTGTATAGCTTTTGGCGGGATGTTACAACTTTCTCTGCCTGCACCCCGCTGTATAAAGTCGAGGGTGAGGACTTCCTTTACTGAGTGGGTGCATGCTCCCAGGGGAGCACCAGGGGTGGCTGTCTAAGCGCACTCGCCAGGCGCATCCTTGTCTGCATGGTATCACCGCACGTTCCCCGAGTGGGTGCCTGCTCCCAGGGGAGCGCCAGGTGTGGCTGTCTAAGCGCACTCACCAGGCGCATCCCTGCCTGCATGGTCTCACC
Organism: Phaseolus lunatus; assembly: GCA_013389735.1. Taxonomy (NCBI): domain Eukaryota; kingdom Viridiplantae; phylum Streptophyta; class Magnoliopsida; order Fabales; family Fabaceae; genus Phaseolus; species Phaseolus lunatus. Next base: position 16,386,510 of record CM023861.1, on the reverse strand, counting down.
GCACGTTCTCTGGTAAGCAGTTCTTCTTCTGGAATCATGCGAGATGCATGCGTAACGCTCTCGTTGGGAACCTGGGTCCCAGCTTAACGCGTGTTAACAAGACCCCGATGACCAATCTTCTTCTGGAATCATGCGAGGTGCATGCGTAACGCTCTCGCTGGGAACCTGGGTCCCAGCTTAACACGTGTTAGCAAGACCCCGATGACCAATGCGCCGACCGAGTACTTATTCCCGACATGTACCGACGGCTGATCTTGCTTTGGGTGCACCGATGACTGATCGTCCTTTGGGTGCACCGATGAATGATCGCGTTCTGCTTCTTAGTGATTAAACGCGAAGATGATGTCTTACTTCGGGGAAGAAGAATTTTTCTCGTTGACCCCTCTTGCTTGCCCCGAGGTCATCGACCTTTAGGTCTGGTTCTTGTTGGAAGTTTCTCAACATCTTCCCTTTCCCTCACTTGGTTTTACTAGTACTCCCGAGTTCCCAAACTTTAGCCGCCTATACTCACTCCTGGGGTGAGGAGAATATAGGTCAGTGGTCCGTACTCGCGCCTGGGGCGAGCAAGCTCCAACCGATCACTTGCAGTTGCATCTGGGGCAAGCAGAACTTGAAACTGGGAAACATGTGCACACTTGACATACTGAAATCTTTTTTATTGGGTGGCCTCGTTAAAAACCCTCATCAGGGAAAAGAGTGCCCCCTGATTTGCTCAACTATTTACAGTATATACATTGAGTGTGTGTACAGTGCAAGAACGCATCTACTTTACAACTTAACTAAAGTGGAACTTTCAAATCTGTACCATTCCACGTTTCGGCGATAGCTGCTCCACCTAGGGTCTCCAGACGATAAGCTCCGTTCTCCAACGATTCATCTACTCTGGATGGGCGATGACTGACCTGGGATGCTTTACTCATGAGGGGCGATCAAGCCCTCTGCTTCAGCTCCCACCTGAACTACCTGGGAGCCCCCCCAGCGTAGCATCTTCCATCACCTCACTTCCCCGTGCACAGGGATTTCATGTTGCTGGTCACCTGCCTGGGACCCCGAAGCGCGATCACCTTGTGTCCCTCGCAGGTAATCGGTCAGGAATCCTGCCTTCACCAACTCAGCAAGTTGATGCCCCAATGCCAGGCAGGTGTGGAGCGCGTGTCCATAAGCTTGGTGGAATTCACACCACTCATCCTTCTTGCTTCCAAGTACCTTGTCGGTTCTCTCTGGTACTTGGAGTCTTGCAGCCATGGCAGGGATGGCGATCAGCTCTGCCAACTCTATCACGAAATCATACCTAGGGGGTGTGTTGTTCTCCCTTGCACGCCCCCCTGGGCTGGACCTTCCTGGGTGCATAGGGACGAAGCCTCCCCTGCGCCTTCCTCTCCTCCCTGGTCTCATACACCCGCACCTGCTGCTGCTGCTTCCCCTGACCTCCGCGCGGCTTCGTCGGTGCAGTGCTGCCTCTCTTCTCAGAGACCTCTGCCTTTGCTACAATGTGCGCCACCGCGCGTCGCCGTATCTCAGCAAAGGTGGCAGGGTGGCTCCTGATGAGGGATTCACTGAAAGGACCAGGCAGCACGCCTTTCTTGAATGCGTGCACTAACATGTTCTCGTCCTTGCTGGGCAACCTCACCACCTGCGCAGCGAAACGGTTGAGGAAGTCCTTCAGCGACTCCCCCTGGTACTGGCGCACGTCGAACAAATCGTAAGACACCACTGGTGGCGCTCTGTTGACGATGTACTGCTCCGTGAACAGCTTTGAGAACTGGTGGAAAGAGGTGATGTGGCCCTCCAGTAGGCTCACGAACCACTCCATAGCTACTCCGCTCAGCGTGCTCATAAACATTTTGCAGTACACGGCATCTGTACCTCCAGACAGCATCATCTGAGTGTGGAAGGCTGTCAAATGTGCCTCTGGGTCTTCCACTCCCGTGAACGACGCCTTCACTCCCACCAGGTTGGGGGGCACCACCGTGTTCATGATCTCGGGGGAGAAGGGCATAGGAAATGCTCTAGGGGGCGACGGCGCATCGACGTCCTATCTTCGGATACGCGCTCATTCTGCGCCTACAACTCCCTACGCAACTCCTCGTTGACGCGGTTCAACTCTTCATTCCTGCTATGCGATGCAGTCAGCTCTGCATGCATCTTCTCTTGCTCAACTCTCGACGCCGCGACGTTGTCCTGCAACGCGCGCATCATCTCTATGACCTGCGCCATGGTCACAATTCCTTCACCAGCAGGTGGTGGAGGTGTCGTTTGTCTGGTTCTTCTACTCATCTATGCGATTTCTACCCTCGTTCTTGTGTATGGGGGCTTCGTTTTACTTCGTGCCCCATGGTGGGCGCCAAATGATCCCGCCGCGGACTCGAGCGTGGGGAAAATGCCTCGTCACTCCTTCGTCTAGCTTTCTAACTGTTGCGCGTTCTGCAAGGAAGCTCCAGGAACCTTCGCTGGGACTCCGAACGATGCCTGCAAAACACACAGACGGCGCCTCTAGCGGCCGTTGTAGCTCCGACGCTCAAGTCAGGCAACGGGAACACCAAAACTCTCTCTCAGATCTCTCTGTGTGAGACCGTGTGTGTGTGCCCTCAGTCCTCTTTGATTCGAAAACTGAGTGTTCTTGGTTTTGTCTTGTGTATTCTGAGGCAAAGACTGCATACCTGGTTTGGTGTTCTTCTTCCTCATATAAACCCGCGTAGCCCCTACTGGCTACCTCTAGGGCCACTTAATTACTCTGCACTGTCGTTTCCACTCCCCAGGACTACCTTGCGTGCCAGCCTTCTTCACTTGAGTGCCAAGTCTGACAGGGGAGGCTGCGTGGGTACCTCTGTACCCCTCGACTTCCGTGCCTATCTGCCCTACCTATTCTCTGGGAACATCTTCACCGTCCACGTGGCAGACATGCAACCCCACTGGGAGACTCTAACCTTGATGGGTTCTTGTCCCAGCAGGATTCTACACCTAACTGCGCCTTCTCATCTTCATGCGTGGTCGTCTCGCGACTAAGGCCACTCCCTGCCTCTGGGCGCTTTACTGATCATCGATTGCGTTGTTCACATCGCGCGGCCGATGTCACCTCAACACACACCGATGACCGATGTGTCTCTCATCCTGGCCGATGTCTGATGGCGCTTCTTCACGTCCTCGTGCTCTGCTTATGGAATCAGGCGAGGTCCTTGAGTAACGCTCTCGCTGGGAGCCTGGGTCCCAGTTTAACACGTGTTGACAAGGAACCCCCGACGACTGATCATTCTGCATGCACCGATGACTGATCACTCTGCACGCACCGATGACTGATCGGTGCTTCATCAGTTCTCGCGCTCTGCTTCCAGGTGCTCAAGTAGGAACCGATCTTCTGGTGGTGGTCACTCGGTAGCTGACCACTGATCGCCATTCTTGAACGATCTCCACCCTGGTTCATCTGCTTTCTCGTGCCACGCATCACTTTGTGACTGACCCACGTCGTCATCAGCTGCTAACGTCATAGACTACCGATGACCGACCCGATCAACCCTCAATCTTTTTACATAGAGGTTGGTTTATGGAGCAAAAGCAGAGGCAACAATTGTTGTTGGATTTGATGACTTCATTTCAGATGCATTAAGAGGTACTGAATTCTATCAGAAGAAAGCACAATTGGAGATTGATAGGGTTGATGAAAAAGAAAGTAAGATTGATGAGGATGTTTTTGAAAAAAATAAAGGAAAAATTTCGAATGTTTTGAATCTTTATGTTTCTTAAGACATTAGGTATCCATGTCTTAATATAAAATTTGACTTCATATAAATAAGTTTGCTGCTCTCATGTGTGTCCTAAATTTTAATAAATATATTAACAAATAGTTGGTAGGAATAATATTGGATTTTTTTCTTCTAAATAATATTTTCAATCAAAGATTTCAAGATTGAAAAAAAGTAGTTGGAAGGAATATGTAAGGATCTAGAAATTTATTTGGAATAGAAGTAGTATGTTTTAAATGATTTCTGAATATGTTATTATTTAAAATGAAAAGAGCTTGTAATAGAAATTTCATAGTGGTCAGACCTCGGATGTCGTCCAAGGTCTGAGGGCGGCATGGTAGAGGTCGGTCAGTCGGGTCATAGTGGGTTCCAGGAAATCACATGTGCCAAGGTGTGATTTGAACCTTAGGTACGCTATGCATGCGAAACTCTATGCTGGGGCATAAGAGATTTTCCTTAGTGTTGCATGCATTGGCACGCGAGGAGTGAGTACCGACCTGTCCTCGGTCAGGAGAACTACCGACGTCACCGAGCCATGTAGGGGTGATGCCACAGGTGTGGAGTAGATAGTCGATGAACCCTCAGCAGGGTGTGACGATGTGACATCGGTGACCAGAGTGAGGCGATGTGTCCTCATCACACGCAAGGGCGATGAGAGATCGCCAGGGTGAGAGCTGCATCAGTCGTCTGCCAGGGTGAGGCATCGGTCGTCTGCCAGGATGAGGCATCGGTCGTCTGCCAGGATGAGGCATCGGTAGTCTTCCAGGGTAAGAGACACATCGTTCATCGGTGGATAGTCATCGCACGATCAGTCATCGGTGGATGGTCATCGCGCGAGGTCGTGTTTCACACAGATAACGTGGGGCCCAGGCTCCCAGCATGAGCGTTCTGCATGCGCGACACGTAGTAAGTAAGAGTGCTTCAGAACAGTTGGCACCAGAGAGTTGGTATGGAAAGTGACCCAGAGTTGGTGTGCGCAAAGACCCACGTGGCCATCCTGTTCGAGGAAACGTGCACGCAAGCTTTCCCGCAGAGTGGGTGATGGCAGTGAAGGCTACAGAGCCGTTCGACCATAATAGCTGAGGGAATAAGCTCATTTCGTTCCCTTTCTCCTTTCTCCTCCTTCTCTCAACGTCACGGACGCCTCCCTCACCAGTTTGACGACGGCTGTAACATCCCGCCAAATTACTATACAAATGTATATAATGAAAATAAAGGTAATAAATAGATTGAAGTGGACAAAATATTATATATATGAAATGTAGTTTCTCCTCACAGGGAGTTTAATACAAATTCGGTCAAATTTTCCAGAAACATAAACAAAATACAGTAAAAAAAAACAAAGCAGGCGATCTCCTATCGGAAGAGACCGATCTCCTATCGGACGAGGCCGATCTCCTATCAGAAGACCCAAAACAGCCGATCTGCTATCAGAACAGAAATCAGGCGATCTCCTTCCGGCGACCACTCACTAAGGAGCTCTACTTCCTGGAAGATCATCTGCTCCCGTGTAAGTTATACACGATCATCACAGTTTTAAGAAAACAACCACAGAACCAAAACACGCAGGGTAAGCTAGATATTTTAAAGAGAGTTTAAATAAGGATAATTAAAATAAAATCAAGGTAAACAAATTTCAAGATATTCACGTAAAGTTATCAAGTTTCTCATACTCTTCACCTGATCGCCCAGAAATCACACATTTCGCAATACTTTCCAGAGTCATTCTATTTCACAACTGTATCAAGTGTCTATCAATTTCAAGTTCCTCATTTCACATGTCAGACCACCACTGACTCAGCACACAAGACACTTGACACTACTTCCGGAAGACTCATGCATTGATTAGACTCAGAGATCTGCACCTGTCATACCATACCACTGTGAAATCCACACAGGGTCGCTGTGAATCCACACAGCATGCGCATATATAATCTCAATGTCAATAGTTCTCCCGGTATGACAGGGTTAATCCATAGAACAGGCCGAGCTCGTTCTGTTTCACACGACTCACCCATTCCTATGAACCTCCTTCGACTCTCCACAACTGAGTAACTTCCTCTATGGGATTCCATTATCTCAGCAGAGTCAGGATATCTCATTAGGAATCACCGATCAATGCACATCCTATACGATCTTACACGGTATTTTCTTTCCTGAAAATACTATGCCTCGATCCACATTCACATCATGCAACACATCTCATAACACTTAAAGGAAAGATTTCAATCACAGCAAAAGCTCACTCCAAGGTTCTTATTTCCGAATATCTCATTTAAATCTCATACCGTTTCAAAGCAACATCAAAAACAGAGAGTTCGCAAACAACGCCAAAACCGGCGATCTGGTTCAAAAACAAGGTATTTCGAAGTCTGTATATAAAACCGGCGACCACGTCGCCCAAAACACATAGAAACAGAGCATTCACGAAGATGAAAACGAAACCGGCGACCACGTCGCCCTCACTTCAGAAACAGCTAATCTATGGCTTGTATTGAAAATGAAGGCTAGCTTCCCTTACCTGGACTTGCGTAAAATACCGCGAGCTCAAAACCCACCGAGCCTGAAGGATGCCTTAGCTCTGTTTTCAGCGCCTGGTCTGTAGAACTTGCAGAGAACCTCTTAGGTGCTCTAAGGGTAATGTCGCTTGTCGCACTGATGCTGGAGGTTGCCTGAGTCTCAACACACGGAAGGGAAGAAGGGAGGGAGGAAGTTTGCACTCACTCTAACACTCTTGAGTCCGTAACGTTCTTTGCCTTCCCGCAGTGGCTTTTGAATCCCAACTTACCTGTCCACGCATGCTGCTACTGCCACCCCTTCTGCAGGAAAGCCTGAGAACCACTGCCCTGAACAGTACGACCACTGTTGTCTCTGGTGCATGCCAACCACTGCTCTGAACAGTACTACCGCTGTTGTCGCTTGTGCATGCCAACCACTGCTCTGAACAGTACGACCGCGAGTGTCTCCTACGCATGCCAACATTCTGATGTCACCACTCTAAACCACCCTTTTTGTCTACGTGGCGCGTGTGCAGGACGTTTCATGCTGGGAGTCTGGGTCCCACTTTACTCTGTGTGAAACTCGACGTCGCGCGATAACTTTCCACTGCTGACTCATCCTGGCGAACGACCGATGTCTCCTTCTCCCTGGAAGACGACCGATGTCTTCCTCTGGGAGACGACCGATGTCTTCCCTGGCGACGCCCTCATAACTCTCGCGCCTTGGCCACGTCCACATGCCTCGCGCCCGCGCGATGCCTGCATGCCTCGCGCCCTGGCAATGCCCGCATGCCTCTCGCGCCCGCATGCCTCTCGCGCCCGCGCGATGCCTGCATGCCTCGCGCCCTGGCAATGCCCGCATGCCTCTCGCGCCTTGGCCACGTCCACATGCCTCGCGCCCTGGCAATGCCCGCATGCCTCGCGCCCGCGCGATGCCCGCATGCCTCTCGCCCGCGCGATGCCTGCATGCCTCGCGCCCTGGCGACGTCCACCTGGCGCTCATGTGTAGCAGGCGACCGGCGATCTCATAGCCTTCTAAACTTAACTTTTTCCTCCCTTTTTATTTTAAATAAAACATACATAGAATTCTTTTAAAATATAACCCTTTTTATTCCAATTCAATTTTACAGGTCCTTACAACGGCGACTGCCCCTGGAGTGTGACGTTTTTCTCTGCAAGTTTTTCAATCAGGACGCTAAAATAGAGTAAGTCGTTTTACTCTGTTTTTCGAGTCGATTTTGAACTTGAGAGGGTTGCCTCTGCATAGGCGTTGCATGCGACTCTCTTAGCTTCAGAAATCGTCTCTGTTAACGTAGAAAATGAGTAGTATAGTCAGTTTTGTGATTAAGGCTCCATGGTGCAGGTTAGGACATCTTTAAGTTTCGGTGGGTTTGGAGCTCTTAGTGAGTTTTTACGCAAGTCCAGGTAAGGGAAGCTAGCTTTATTTTCAATAACAACCGTAGGCTAGAAGATTCTGAAGTTGGGGTGACGTGGTCGCCGGTTTCAAACTTTCTTGCACAATGCTCTGTTTTTATGTGTGGATCGGAATTTGTTTGAGCTTGAAATGTGAAATTTTAAATATAGTAGATGCTGTGAAATGCATATGATTTTCGAAATCTTGAACTTTGGTATGATTTGGATTGTTTAGAAACGGTTGAAAATATGATATGATTGAATCGTTCATGGATGTGTTGTATGAATATTGAATGATGTGAAAATGTGGTCAAGACATAGTATTTTCAGGAAAGGAAATACCATGTTGAGATTGTTATGAGGGTGTATTGATCTGTGAGTATCCTGTGAATGAGACGATCCTGACTCTACTGATATGATGGAATCACATAGATGAAGTTATTCAGTTGGTGAGAGTCGAAGGAGGTTCATATGTATGGGTAAGTTGTTTGAAAGATAATTAACTTGACCTGTTATATGAATTAACCCTGTCATACTGGGAGAGTGATGATATTGAGATTATTTATGCGCATGGCTGTGTGGATTCACAGCGACCCTATGTGGATTCACAGTGGTGTAGTATGACAGGTGCAGGTCTCTGGATGCTAAGTTCAACGCACGAGTCTTCCAGAAGTAGAGTCAAGTGTCTACGTGTTGTGAGTCAGTGGAAATTCTGACGTGAGAAAGATGAATATTGAAATTATTGGTAGACACTTGATGGTTATGTGAAATGATAGACACGTGATGAAGTTATGAAATTGTGAATATTGCTGATTACGTGGATGTGAAATTGTGAAGTGTGTGAAATGAAAAATGATGGTTTATGATGATATCAAGTTTCATATTTAGAGTTTTTAAAATAGTTAGCTTACCCCTGTGTTTTGTTTTGTGTTTGTTTTCTTTAAAACTGTGATGATCGTGTATAATTTACACGGGAGCAGATGATGTTGCAGGTAGTAGATGTAACATCCCGCAAAATAAAAACCATACATACATGTATAATGAAAATAAAGGTAAACAAATAATATTGAAGAGTACATGATATTATATATATAAGAAATGAAGTTGCTCCTCTTAGGGAGTTAAATACATGGCCAGGCCAAATGTTTTCAAAATTTAAAACGAAATTCAACCAAATACAACAAGACCGGCGATCTCCATTCATGAACCGGCGATCTGTAACAGAAGGCCCAAAACAGCCGATCTGTTATCAGGACAAAAAAAAACAGGCGATCACCCGATGGAGGCATAAACCGGCGATCACCCGATAGAGACGGAAATAGGCGATCTCCTTCCGGCGACCACTCACTGAGGAGCTCTACTCCCTGGAAGATCATCTGCTCCCGTGTAAAATACACGATCATCACAGTTTTTAAGAGAAAACAGCCACAGAGCAATACAAAATAAAGGGTAAGCTAGATATTGTTAAAGAGAATTTAGATATGAAATTTTAAAATCAAGATAAAACAAATTTCAGATACCCACGTAAAACTATCAATTTCTCATTCATATCACACAGCCATCAAGAAATCACATATTTCCCAATTTCTTCAAGAGTCGTTCAGTTCACATAATTCCATCAAGTGTCTATCAATTTTGAATGTTTCTCATTTCACACGTCAGACTTCCACTGACTCATCATACAAGACACTTGACTCCACTTCCGGAAGACTCATGCATTGAACTTAGCATCCAGAGACCTGCACCTGTCATACTTCATTGGCTGGAATGTTTCCACAGCCATGCGCATCAACACAATCTCGATCTCAATTCATCACTCTCACAGTATGACAGGGTTAACCCATATGACAGGCCGAGCTTGTTCTTTTTCACACGACTCACCCATTCATATGAACCTCCTTCGACTCTCACCAACTGAGTAACTTCCTCTATATGATTTCATTACCTCAGCAGAGTCAGGATCGCCTCATTCACAGGATACTCACAGATCAATACACTTCACAACCAAATCTCAACACGGTATTTCCTTTCCTGAAAATACTATGTCTTGATCCACAATCACGACATTCCACACATCACTCAAAGAATGATTTCAACCACAGCAACAGTCATTTCAAAGGTTCATATTCTCGAATATCACATGTATTTAACATTTAAATCTCAAACAGCTTCAAACGACATCAAAAACAGGGAAGTTCGAAATCCGTATTTAAAACCGGCGACCACGTCGCCCAACCACATAGAACAGAGCATTGTGAAAAGAAACAGGAAACTGGCGACCACGTCGCCCTCACTTCAGAAAACAGCTAATCTATGGCTTGTATTGAAAATGAAGGCTAGCTTCCCTTACCTGGACTTGCGCAACCACCAGGAGCTTCGAAACCCAACAAAGCTTGAAGAACGCCTTGGCTCTGTTTTTGCGTCTGGTTGAAGGACTTGCAGAGGACTGCCCAGGTGCTCTAATGGTGGCGGTCGCTCGTCGTACTCTCGTGTGAAGGTGCTAGAATCGCAGCGCGAAGGAGGCAATTGGAGGAGAAGGGAGATAAACGCACCCTTTAGCTCTGGAACCACCGCAACGTTTCTTTCCTTCTCCCTCAGAAATGGGTTTTTGCATCTTAAGCTGACTTCTCCACAAAAACCGCTGCCACCACCCACTCTGCAGGGAGTTTGCGTGTACGCTTCGCTGCACAGTACTACTAAGCGTGCCTCTGCGCAGGCTACGCTCTGAGGTCACTATTCTGAACCACTCTTCTGTCTACGTGGCGCGCGTGCAGAACATCTCTTGCTGGGAGTCTGGGGCCCACGTTCTCTGGGTGTAACTCAACGTCGCGCGATGACCTTTCGCCGATGACCACCAGCTCGAAGAGAAACCACTGATGACCTCTCGCGCGAAGACGATCCACCGATGACCTCGCGCGAAGACTACCACCGATGACCTCGCGCGAAGACTACCACCGATGACCTCTTCCTGGCGAACGACCGATGTCTTCCTCTGGGAGACAACCGATGTCTTCCCTGGCGATGCCCGCATGCCCCTCGCGCCCGCGCGATGCCTGCATGCCTCTCGCGCCCGCGCGATGCCTGCATGCCTCTCACGCCCGCGCGATGTCCACCTGGCGCTCATGTGTAGCAGGCGACCGGCGACCTCGTAGCCTTCTAAACTTAACTTTTTCCTCCCTTTCTATTCTAAATAAAAAAACATACTTAGAATTCATTTAAATTATAACTCTTTTATTCCAATTTAATTTTTCAGGTCCTTACAGTAGAGCTCCTCAGTGAGCATTTTGGAGGAAGGGATCGTCTGTCTTGAATGCTGTATTTTGTTTTATTTTAAAAACTCCTGTTGGAGATGTATTAAAATTCCCTAGAAAAGGGATGTTATTTTGAGATACAATGTATGGAATGAATGAATTATATTATATATATACCTATGTTAATTTTTGATATTATTGTTTTACCTTTATTTTATTATATAAAAATGAATAAGATATTGAGGGGCGTTACAGAATACTTTATCAAAAGAATTAGTTTAATTCTAAAATAAAAGTAATTATAAAAAAATTATAAATATTCCATATGGGTAATTTAATTAAACAAATTTAATAAATATTTATCAATAATTATATGGAGAGAACTGAAATTGAAAGTTAGTTATATATGGAGATAACATAATCTATATAAATATATTAATTTTAATATCGTTTTAGATTTTAGTGATATTTTTATAGTGTTATTTTTATTGAAAAAATATTACTAAAGACTTTTAATAATAATTTTAAAATATCACCTCTTTAGTAAAAAGAATTATTAAATAATTTTAAGTAACATTTTTATAATGTTAATGTTTCATTAAAAAAAATTACTAAAAAAATATAATAACATTTTTATAATGTCATATTTTTATTGAAAAAAATTACTAAAAATTTTAATAACATTTTTATAAAGTTACTGTTTCATTAAATAACATCATTAAAAAATTTAGTAACATTTTAAAAATGTTATATCTTAATAAAATAAATTACTAAAAGATTTTAATAATGTTACTTTTTAAAAAAAATAATATTACTAAAAAATTTAATAATAGTTTTAAAATGTTACTTTTTTATTAAATAAATATTACCAAAAATTATTAGTAAATTTTAAAATTTTATTCTTTCATTAAATAAATGTTACCAAAAATATTTAGTGATATTTTATAAATGTTACTATTTAAAAATTTTATTAAAAGTCTTTAAGAATATTGATTATAAGTAACACGTGATAAAATATTATTAAATCATATTAGTAATATTTTGTTTGATTTAATAACTTTTTTTTCTTATGTTATTAATTGTCATATATGTAATAGTGATATTAGTAGATCTTACATAGCATATTCATCTAAAATGGAAATTTGGATTAGAGCTTCAAAATAATTGAATGCGCTATAAATTGGTTATGTTATATAGTGATATTAGTAGATCTTACATAGCATATTCATCTAAAATGGAAATTTGAATTAGAGCTTCAAAACAATTGAATGCGCTATAAATTGGTTATGTTATATTGGTGTTGTTATAAACTTATTTGTATTAGTCAATTTTCAGGTTTTATATTCAATTTCAACTTGTAATTCAAATTGGTTTTCAATTGCAATTTGATTTGAAATTAATCCAATAGAAGTTGCAAGTGGCACTTAGTTGACCATTAATCCATATATAGTAAAAATACACGTTCAAGACTTTGTAGTCTTCAAACTACAAACATTCACATGTTAATTGAAAATGAAAAATAGAATGAAAAAACCTTTTTTTTAAATAAAAACAATAAATATAAATAATTTTTTTTTTATAACTTGTTCATTCAAAAAGACATTGATGTTGTTCTTGCCGGTTGACTCGCCTGTCAGTTGATTCCACGACACTCATACGCCTCCTTCCTCACGTTGATATGTGCTTGATTCTTGCGAAATAATCTGCACATGCAAAAGAGAAAGGGGTGCCCTAAACGCCGTTTGCACTCCGACGCTCAAGTCAAGATGGGGCAAAAAAAACCAAGTGTATTGAGTCTCTTTGTGTTTAGGTCTAGAAACTGCGTACCTTTGTGAAGTATTTTACTGTCCCTTATATAGTCTAGGGTTCACTGCGCCGCTAGCCCTAATTAGGGTTCACTGCGCTGCTAGCCATATTCAGGGTTTACTGGAATACCCTTGCGCCGCTATCACCCAACTTTAGGGTAATCTAGCACATAAGGTTTCCTTCTCTGGAGTGCAAACTCTAACAGGGTGACCACCTGGGTGCCTCCTTGTGCACCTAGTCTCTGGGGCCACCTGTTCTGGGAGTGCCTTCACTATTCACGTGCCATGCATGTAGCTTCACTGGGAAACCCTAGTTCTGATGAGTACTCGACCCCTCAGGACTCTGCACCTAACTGTGCTCTCCCTGCTACCCGCATAGGCTCTTCGTAATTCAAGCCTCTCCCTACCTCTGGGTATTTAACTGGTCATTGGCCCACTCTGGGAACCAATCTTAGCTGTTCTGGTTACGCTGTTCAAATCACCCAAGACCAATGTCACCTCGTCACACTCTGTTGCCGAGGACTGATCACCCTGTGGAATGACGAGGACACATCAGTCCTTTCTGGTGATCGTCACGCTGATGACTAATCACCCTTCTCTGTGGGAACATGCTGATGACTAATCACCCTTCTTTGTGTGAAGCGCTGCTGATGACTAATCACCCTTCTCTGTGGGAACATGTTGATGACTAATGACCCTTCTCTGTGTGAAGCGCTGCTGATGACTAATCACCCTTCTCTGTGGGAACATGCTGATGACTAATCACCCTCTAATCAATACCACCTGCGGGGTCCATTCCACGTGGCTTTGGCCCATGCTGTGGGACCCAGCTGACGTGGTTCACCCTTTACTACCTGTCCTCGGTGTCTGAGGACTGGTCGGTACACAAGCCCCCTAGTCTCAAGCTGTTAACTTGTTTCAGCGAAGAGACTAAGTCATCGGCTCGAGCGACCTACGTGGCTCTGCGCGTAAGGACTTGAACAGTGCGCTGAAGGGACACTTCGCCAACTCCTTTTTATCTGTTAACACGTGGCCACATCAACGGTCTAGGATTCATAACGTTTGCGCTCCCTAGGACTACGCTAAACCTCTTCAAAACCCCACGCCACTTCACTGTTCCATCACTTTGCATTCTCAACTTCTGCAAACTCTATCTTCCAGTGCACGCTTTCTTCCTCACACCAGCCTTTTCCACCTCTTTCGTCTTCGCTCAACCAAAGGTATGATTTTTATGTCTTCTCCCCTCTTTATAACATAATCTTGATCATCTATGTTGCATACTGTAACTGTTCTGGGCCTGTTTTTGATTTCTGCATTCTAAGGTTTTTGTTCTTCTTTTCTGGGTTCGTTCTACCTTTGAGTCTTCGTCCACCATTGTTTTCTTCTAAGCCTTTTTCTCTTCCTGCCTCTCACTTGTTTAGATTCGAGATGGCCAGAACCAAAACTACTTCCAACCCTCCTCCAACCATAGCGGTTGACTACAAGGCCCTCTACCCCTGGGCTTCTGAGGATCTCCTTGCTGAGACCTCAAAACTCACCTCCTATGAAGATCTACGAAAACATAGGGATGATGAGAACGAAATCAGAGGGCGCGTCTTTGGCAGGGAAACTGACGCGTACATCTCTGTGCGACCCTGTACAGAAGACGAACCCGTTTGCACCGATGATCGCTGCAACAACGGGGAACCCTTCTTTTTCTTCTATGCCACTATCTTCAAATGAGTCAAAGTCCGCCTCCCTTTCACTGGGTTCGAGAGGGCTTTACTTACAGAGTTGAACGTGGCACCTGCCCAGCTGCACCCTAACAGCTGGGCCTTCATCAGGGCATTCTCCATACTTTGCAACAACCTAGGGTTCACTCCCTCGGTAGATGTATTTTCACTCCCTCGGTAGATGTATTTCTATACTTCTTCGAGGCGAAGAGCCCTGGCAAGAGGCTTTGGGTGAGCCTGAATGGAGTGGCAGGGAGAGTCCTACTCACCCTCTTCTCACAGTCATACAAAAGCTTCAAGGGGAAGTTCTTCCGAGTCTGTTGCAGCTCCTACGACTCCACCATGCTCGACGGGTTCCCATTATATTGGGTGGAGAAGTTGAAGTTCAAGAAACCCCGCAGACTCGAAGAGCTGATGCCCTCCGACCAAGAACTGTGCCAAACTATCTCCAGCTGGGGCGTGGTGTTTGACACCACCCAGCTAATTAGGCATGAATACGACGCTGAGACCCTTAGCGTGTACATCGGTACATTAACTTTATCTTGCATCTAACTGTTTACATACTTCTTGCTCTGTCTTTCTCACCTTTTCCTATTTTCCACTGCAGGCATGGTGCTCAGTGCTGATAACAAGAAAAGACTGGCAAATGTGCTGAATCACCGCAGCGCTAGTGGCTCGGCCCCTGCTGGCCCTTCATCGCCCGCGGGTGCTGCCCTAGAACCAGTTGCTGAAAAATCAAAAAGGGCAGCCCCAGTGGAAATTTCTGAGGACGAGGACACCTGCTCTGGCCTTGTCTTCAAGAGAAAAAGGGTGGAGGTTGCTGTAGAAGTCTCCTCAGCAACAGAAGGGCAACCTCCATCCTTCAGGGAGCACCCCCCTAGCGCTTTGTCTCCCCCTTAGCCAATCTTGGCGCTCGAGGGCGGTAGGGAGAGTGCTCCTTCCACCAGCCAAATGCCTTTTGTCTCGGAGCTGCCTCCTCTACTCCAACAGTCTCTTGTGCAAATGTCTGGCCAAGCTGTTTTGGAGGCCATGGACAGGAACTCCCTTGGGAATCTCCTCAGCCATGGTCTTGGGGAGTTCCTGGCTGCCTCCAACTTCTTGTTGGTCAAAGGAGGCGCCGAGGCTGAACTACTGGAGAAGGCTGCCAGGTTGGAGAAAGAGCTGGAACAGAAGGATCTCCAACTCCACCAAGCAGCCAAGCGGGAGACTGCCCTTAATCAAGAATTGGGTAGTCTCCGCCAATCTGAGAAGGAGACCAAGAAGCTCCTCTTCTCCAAGGGACAGGAGGCCCTCCAGCTTGAAGCCAAGATTCTCCCCCTCCGCAACAAGATCATTGAACTGGAAGAGCAAGCGGAGGGGGCTCAAGTCAAAATGACCAAGCTGGAGGAAAGAGCTACAAACCAAGAGGTTCAGCTGGGCAAGGTTGAGGAGGAACTTGCCCAACAAATCGAATTGCTGAAGAAGACCGAGGCCGAGCTCACTGAGGACGCCGCTGACGCCTATGGGGAAGGTTTTGGTGATGCCCTTGCTCAGGTTGCCTGCGTGCATCCTGAGATGGACCTCTCACCATATTCTGCAACCATGCAGGTAGTCGACGGGCAAATAGTGCCTAGATAGGTCTTCTGAGTAATTGTAACTAATGGCTGAACATCTTGTAATTACCCTCCTCTATAATGTAATTACCTTACTTGTTTTCAATCTTGTTCGCTTTACATTGCACTTCGCTTGCCTTTGTATTCCTGCTGCTGTTTAATTGTTTGACATGCTTCATGCTTTGTGGAACTCACTACTTAGCGTAAGTTCAAACCACAAATAACGCACCACCTCGTCATCGCCCACATCACCTAGCCTTTTGAGGATTCTAGGGAAGCATTTGATAAGCTAACAAAAGTTGCACGATCACTTTTCGCCCTTAGGTGATGAGTCCCGACGAGAGAGGATTTCCTGCTGATTTCACTAGTGAACCCTTCCTTCAAGTTGGGAGTTCTCACTCGGAGGGGAGGTGTCCCTTACGAACCTTCCTTCCCACTCACGAGACCTCTAACCCCAACTGATAGGTTCTGACTGACCTCACATCGCTCATAGGCGAGGGAGGGTTTAACTGGGCGAACGCTTCTTTCACGTTGGAAGTTCTCACTCGAAGGGGAGGTGTTCTCTACGAACCTACCTCTCCGCTTACGAGACCTCTAACCCCAAGTGACAGGTTCTAACTGACCTCACATCGCTCATAGGCGAGGGAGGATTTCACTGGGCGAACCCTTCTTTCACATTGGAAGTTCTCACTCGAAGGGGAGGTGTTCTCTACGAACCTACCTCTCCGCTTACGAGACCTCTAACCCCAAGTGACAGGTTCTAACTGACCTCACATCGCTCATAGGCGAGGGAGGATTTCACTGGGCGAACCCTTCTTTCACATTGGAAGTTCTCACTCGAAGGGGAGGTGTCCTCTACGAACCTACCTCTCCGCTTACGAGACCTCTAACCCCAAGTGACAGGTTCTAACTGCATTGTACAAACACATTAAGATATACATCTTTAACTGAAAATTTAATTGGGTGACCTCATTAAAAACCCTTAAAAAAGGGAAAAAAGAGTGTCCCCTGCATTGTGTACAACATTACATGGCTTTAACTGAAATAAAACTTCAGGTGAGTCGCATTCCATGTTCGAGGAATCGGACCACCTTCTAAATTCTCAAGCCTATACGCTCCATTCCCTAGGGCCTCTGTCACTCTGAAAGGACCAGTCCACTTAGGGGATAGCTTGTTCTCTATCTGGTAGGGAGACGCCTTGCGCATAACGAGGTCAGCCACCTGGAACTGCCGATCTCTCAACTTAGAACTGTGTTTGAGCTCGACTCTCCTCTTCAGCGCCTCGGCCTTGATTCCTGCCTCTTCCCTAACTTCATCCAAGAGATCGAGATTCACCTTCCTTTCTTCATTGGACTCCTCAGCCATGAAGTTCTGGAAACGTGGCGAGTTCTCCTAGATCTCCACAGGGATCATGGCATCTGAACCATACACCAAACTAAAGGGAGTCTCCTTGGTAGTGGACTGGGGAGTAGTTTGGTAAGCCCATACTATTCTGGGAACCTCCTCAGCCCACCTTCCCTTTGCTTTTTCCAACCTTCTCTTCAGTCCTCTGAGCAGGACTCGGTTGGCCGACTCGACCTGCCCATTGGTCTGTGGGTGCTTGACCGACGCAAACACCTGCTTGATACCCAACTCTGTACATAGCTTCCCCAATTGTTGGCTTGCGAACTGCGTGCCATTGTCAGACACCAAACGTTTGGGCACCCCGAAGCGGCATACTATATTCTTCCACACGAAGTGTTGGATCTTCTGTGCTGTGATCTGTGCTACTGGCTCAGCCTCGATCCACTTTGTGAAATATTCTATGGCGACCACGAGGTACTTCATCTGCCGTACTGCCAAAGGGAAAGGCCCCAGGATGTCGATTCCCCAGGTGTGAAATGGCCAAGGGCTGTATATCGACCTGAGCTCCTCTGGTGGCGCCTTATGCCAATCAGCATGCAATTGGCACTGCTAGCACTGCTGCGCATACCTAGTGCAATCTTCCCTCATTGTCGGCCAGTAGTACCCTGCTCGAATGGCCTTAGAGGCCAAGGTTCGACCTCCGATGTGACTACCACATATGCCTTCATGGAGCTTTGCCATTATTCTCACACACTGCTCGCCATGCACACACACTAGGATGGGGTGGGTAAACCCATGTCTGTATAACTCGCCATCAATGAGAGTGTACTTGGCCGAGTTCTTCTTTATCCTCCTTGCTTCCGTCGGCTTTACTGGGAGCATCCCATCAGCTATGTACCGCTTATAGGGCGTCATCCATGTCTCTCCACTCTGCAACAGGCATACCTGCGATGACCCCTCTTCTAGTGGCGTGCACGCATTGACCCGTGGCTTCTTTAGAGTTTCTTGGGTCAACGACCGATGACTCCTCTTCTCACCGTCTGACTGGCTGATCTGATGGACTCCCACCAAGTTGTCAGTTGTATAAGTACGAGGCGCCCTCAGGGTCTCCTGGATGACTGTCCTCTGCCTGCCCCCCTTGCCTGAGCTGGCGAGTTTGGCCAACAAGTCAGCTCTGGCATTCTGCTCCCTGGGCACATGCACTAGTTCGAATGTTTCAAACGAACTCTTCAACCGTTGGACATACTCCAAGTAGGAGGCCATCTGAGGGTCTTTGGCCTGGTACTCTCCTGCCACTTGACCAGTGACCAACAGTAAGTCACTCTTCGCCATAAGGCTCTGCGCTCCCATCTCCTTAGCCAACAGCATCCCAGCAATCAAAGCTTCATACTCTGCCTGGTTATTGCTGGCTTTGAAGGTGAACCGCAGGGCCTGCTCTATCAATAACCCCTTGGATCCTTCAAGGATCATCCCCGCTCCACTACCTTGCTGATTCGAGGACCCATCTACCGACAATACCCACTTGAAGCTGGGTTCTTCCTACTGGGTCTCAGTCGAGGACATCTCGGCCACAAAATCAGCATAGACCTGTCCTTTGATCGGGCCCCTAGGTTCATACTGGATGTCGAATTCTGACAACTCGACCGCCCAACGCACCATTCTTCCCACCACGTCTGGCTTCTACAAGACCTTGCATATTGGTAGATCTGTCATCACCACCACTGTGAAGCTCTGAAAATAGTGACGAAGTCTCCTGGCTGAGAACACCACTGCTAAGGCTGCCTTTTCTATGGCTTGGTATCTCGCCTCCGGCCCCTGCAAAACTTTGCTGACAAAATAAATGGACTTCTGGCTTTGTTCCTGCTCTTGAACCAAGACAGAACTCACCGCCCTCTCTGTGACTGCAAAGTACAGCCGCAGGGGTGTGCCAAGCTGAGGCTTGCACAAGACTGGCGGGCTGGCTAGATACTCTTTGAGCTTGAGGAAAGCCTGCTCACATTCTGTAGTCCAGGCAAATCTGCTATTTCTCCTTAAGCATTGGAAATAAGGGTGGCCCTTGTCTCCCCCAGCTGACACGAACCTGGAGAGGGCAGCCATCCAACCTGTCAACTGTTGCACTTCTTTGACCGATGTCGGGCTCCTCATGGCTATGATCGCTGCACACTTGTCTGGGTTGGCCTCGATCCCTCTTTTCGTAAGTAGAAAACCAAGGAACTTGCCTGCTTCTACCCCAAAGACGCATTTCTCTGGATTCAACTTCAGCCTGTACTTAGCTATCGTATTAAATAGCTCCTCCAAGTCATCGACATGCTGATCTCGTGCCTGGGACGTCACCACCATGTCATCTACATAGGCTTGCACATTGTGTCCCAGCATGGGCGCAAGGACTTTGTCCATCAACCTCTGATAGGTGGCACCCGCGTTCTTCAGCCCAAATGGCATGACTGTGTAGCAGTAACAAGACAGCTCTGTCATGAACGCAGTCTTGCTCTCGTCCATCGGGTGCATCTTGATCTGATTATACCCAGAGAAAGTGTCCAAGAAGCTGAGTAACTTGCACCCCGAGGCACTGTCTACCAACTCATCTATGTTGGGCAGAGGGTAGGAGTCCTTCGGGCAGGCCTTGTTGAGATTTGTGAAGTCTACGCACATCCTCCACTTCCCATTGGCCTTCTTTACCAAAA
Organism: Phaseolus lunatus; assembly: GCA_013389735.1. NCBI lineage: Eukaryota > Viridiplantae > Streptophyta > Magnoliopsida > Fabales > Fabaceae > Phaseolus > Phaseolus lunatus. The sequence goes on along the minus strand of CM023861.1, from coordinate 16,366,471 downwards.
CGACATTCGCGAGCCACTCAGGATACTGGATTTCCCGTATGTGGCTTGCTTTGAGCAATTTTTGCGTCTCCTCCCTGACGACCTGTCTTCGTTCGTCATTGAACTTCCTTCTCCTCTGGCGGACTGGTCTGACTTGGGGATTCAGTGTCAGGCGATGACATAGGAAGTTAGGGTCAATACCTGGCATGTCTGAGGGGGACCAAGCGAAAGCGTCCAAGTGCTTTTCTATGACCCCTGTTACTTGGTATTGGGTCTCCTGAGGCAGGGACTTACCTAACTTGAACATCCTGCCTCCGATCTTCTTCTCCACCACCTCCTCTTCCGGTTCAGGTCGCCTCGCCCGGGCGACCTCTGCTCGTGTAACCCCGACGTCACCTCGGGGCATATCAGCTTCATTGCCACCCCCACCTGGCGATAAGGTGGTCACCATGCAAACTCACCTTTTCGTCTTGAGGCTATTCTCATAGCACCTTTTAGCCTCTTTTTAGTGTTATTTGATGGTTATCACCATCCCCTCCATCGAAGGCAACTTCATTTTCATATGCCTTGTGGACACCACTGCCCCTAATCTGTTTAAGGATGGTCTACCCAGCAGCATGTTGTAGGCAGACGGGGCGTTTACCACGAGGTACCTGATGTTTTCTGTGCGGGAGGCCACTCCATCAATGAAAGTGGTCCTCAACTCGATGTATCCCCGCACTTCCACTTGGTCTCCTGCGAACCCATACAAGCAGCCAACGTAGGGCCGCAGCTGATCAAGAGACAACTGCAACTTGTTGAATGTCTACCAGAACATCACATCGGCCGAACTTCCTTAATCTACTAGCACTCGGTGCACCATGCGTCCCGCAGTGACAACCGAAATTACCACCGGATCGTTATCGTGGGGGATAACATCTCGGCGATCAGCCTTCGTGAAGACGAGGTCGATGTCTGGGAAGTGATCTTCCTCTCATGTCTCCACTGCCATCACCGAACGTGCATACTTTTTGCGTTGCGATGAGGTGCACCCTCCTCCTAAGAACCCACCTGATATAGTGTGGATCTCACCATGTATGGGCACTTTGTGCCCCTGATCAGCCCTCGGTACCATTACCACCTCGCCCCCTTATGCCTCCTTCAGGTAGTCACTCAAGAACCCACTCTTTACCAACTCGTCCAATTGGTGGCCCAAGGCCAGACAGTTGCGAATGGGGTGACCAAAGGCCTGATGGAACTCGCACCAGGTGTTCTTGTTTGGCCCCAACCTCCTATCACTCTTTGGGGGCATCTTCAACCTTTCTGCCACATTAGGAATGGCGATAAGCTCCTTCAGCTCCACCAGGAATTCATGCCTAGGGGGCACGTCATCCTTGGTGCGTGCCCTAGTTTGGGGCTTTCGGGGCTCATAAGGCTTCTGTTTTCCTTGAGCCTTCTTCTCCGTGGTCGCCTCGTGCACCCGCAAGGGTTGAGGTCGACTAGGCACTCGGGGCCTTGATGAGACTGCGCTTTCTCGCTTCTCATTGAGCTCTCCCTCAGCGACAATGTGAGCCACAACACGTCGTTTTATGTCGCCGAAGGTCTTAGGGCGACTGCGGATCAAGGACTCGCTGAAAGGCCCTGGCAATACGCCTTTCCTGAAGGCGTGCACCACCATATCTTCATCCTTGGTGTGCAACCTCACCACCATCGCCCCAAACCTGTTGAGGTAATCTCTAAGGGACTCCCTCTGGTGCTGCCTTACATCGAAAAGGTTGTAAGACACTGGTGGAGGGGCCCTGTTGACGAGATACTGTTCCCTGAACAGCGTGGAGAATTGCGCGAAGGACGTGATATGTCCCTCGGGCAAACTCACGAACCATTCTAGCGTCGTTCCTGTCAATGTGGCCATAAAGAGCTTGTAGTGCACTGCGTCAGACCCTCCTGACAGCATCATCTGCGTATGGAAAGCAGTGAGATGTGTTTCAGGGTCTTCTTTCCCGGTGAACACGGTCTTAGGCCCTACAAAGGTGGCTGGGACCACCGTGTCCATAATCGCCTGGGAGAAAGGCATGGGAAAGGCCCTTGGGGGCGTTGGTGGAGCCCGATCATCTCCCCCACGGTCTCCAGCTTGTTGCATGTGTTGCAGATTCAAGCGTAGCTCCTTGTTAGCTCTGTGCAACTCCTCATTCCTGGCCTGTGAGGCGACTAGGTCCTCCTGCATACGCGCCTGATGCGCTCTGGACTCTGCCACCGTCTCCTGGAGGGCGCGCATCGTTTCCATGAGTTGTTGCATGGTAATGTTTTCGCCTCCATTTGGTGGAACGGACCCGTGTCTTGTATTCCTCATCTTCTGTGGTTTCTACTCTCACTCTCGTGTATGGGACCCTGTTTTACTCCGGCCCCACGGTGGGCGCCAAATGTTCTTGCCGGTTGACTCGCCTGTCAGTTGATTCCAGGACACTCACACGCCTCCTTCCTCACGTTGATATGTGCTTGATTCTTGCGAAACAATCTGCACCTGCAAAAGAGAAAGGGGCGCCCTAGAGGCCGTTTGCACTCCGACGCTCAAGTCAAGATGGGGCAAAAAACACCAAGTGTATTGAGTCTCTCTGTGTTTAGGTCTAGAAACTACGTACCTTTGTGAAGTATTTTACTGTCCCTTATATAGTCTAGGGTTTACTGCGCTGCTAGCCCTAATTAGGGTTCACTGCGCTGCTAGCCATATTCAGGGTTTACTGGAATACCCTTGCGCCGCTATCACCCAACCTTAGGGTAATCTAGCACATAAGGTTTCCTTCTCTGGAGTGCAAACTCTAATAGGGTGACCACCTGGGTGCCTCCTTGTGCACCTAGTCTCTGGGGCCACCTGTTCTGGGAGTGCCTTCACTGTTCACGTGCCATGCATGTAGCTTCACTGGGAAACCCTAATTATGATGAGTACTCGACCCCTCAGGACTCTGCACCTAATTGTGCTCTCCCTGCTACCCGCATAGGCTCTTCGTGATTCAGGCCTCTCCCTACCTCTAGGTATTTAACTGGTCATTGGCCCACTTTGGGAACCAATCTTAGCTGTTCTGGTTACGCTGTTCAAATCACCCAAGACCGATGTCACCTCGTCACACTCTGTTGCCGAGGACTGATCACCCTGTGGAATGACGAGGACACATCAGTCCTTTCTGGTGATCGTCACGCTGATGACTAATCACCCTTCTCTGTGGGAACATGCTGATGACTAATCACCCTTCTCTGTGTGAAGCGCTGCTGATGACTAATCACCCTTCTCTGTGGGAACATGCTGATGACTAATGATCCTTCTCTGTGTGAAGCGCTGCTGATGACTAATCACCCTTCTCTGTGGGAACATGCTGATGACTAATCACCCTCTAATCAATACCACCTGCGGGGTCCATTCCATGTGGCTTTGGCCCATGCTGTGGGACCCAGCTGACGTGGTTCACCCTTTACTACCTGTCCTCGGTGTTTGAGGATTGGTTGGTACAGATGTAACATTAGGTTTCTCACTCGGAGGATTCAGAATTAGTCAAGGTCAAGCAAGTGTTTATTTTATAGGTCTTTGTTTATTAATTATGTTATCCAAATTAAAAATGAATATTTTTTATTTCTTAAATACTGAGTTAACATAAGAATTGATTTCCAAATATTGTAAGTATACAATTCTCTGATTTGTATAAAAGGCTTGTTGCGTTTTTCTAAATGGTTAGTTATACCATTTCTTAACCAATCTACTAAGCTCTTAGTGAGTTAGTAATATTACCAGTATGTAAAATACCTCAAGATGCAGGTTTTTGGTTTTTAGAATGAATCTCCTATTTTAAAAAAGAATTTCTTAAAATAAAAAATTATAATAAAAAAAAGTTATTTATGTTTTTATAGAACCTCATCATTATACAATACCACAATTTTAGTACCTATTATTGTTGTCAAGTCTCATTAAGAAGGATTCCCTATTTTGGAAATGTACTTGTATAAATAAAGTGGACCTAGATATAAACAACATGGGGCGATCTTTTCATTAGGTGTCTTATTTCCTCGTCTTTGTGGGTCATTCGCCTCTTGACATTCGCAAGCTATCCTAAAAGGTGTGCCTTTTGAGGTGATTGCGGCTTTGAAGATTCACCTGAAGACAAAGTAGCCATAATTTTGCACAAGGAAACAAACAATTAGTGAAAAAAATTACAAGTTAAACTCTCACTCTCGTGTATCACTCAAGAAAGATATTCTCGCAAAAAGGTATACACTTGTAGCAACACCTCAAGTGAAAGATGACAAAGCTCTTACACTTGCTCACCAAAGAGCCCTCAAAACAAAACTTAAGAAACAAAGAAAGAAAAGCTTAAAGCAAAGAAAGTTAAACCAAAATGAAATTGAGATGAAAACAAGACTTTGAACAAGACAAACAAGAAAAGCACGAAAAAGACGCAAAGAAACTTGCTTAAACTTTAATTATGAAGATGTGAAAGGTTTTAGAAATTGAGAAAGCAAGTGGGATTAAACTCCACAATTATGAAAACAATTTGTCATAAAGTTAGAACCCCTTTTGTAAACAAAATTCGGAAAGTGAATGCATTTAAAAAATTTTGTGTTGTTTTTGCTTCTTCTTCATCTTCTTTTTTTTTTCTTTTTGTCTTGAATTGACAGATTGAAACTTTCAATTGTTTTTGTGCATGCAGATGGAATTCACTTTTCAATTTTTGAAAAAGATAAGATAGTGGGATTCAAGTTATATGAACACTTGTAATCTATGATTGGAATTAAATCAACCGTTACTCTAACAACTTCTAATTTGATTTTAGTTCTTCACAATTAAAACGAAAATAAGCCGAATAGATGAAAGGCTCCTAAAACACTACAAACATTAGATGCAAGCAAAAGCGGTAAGAAAAAAAAATTGATAGAAAACGGAATTCAAAAAGCAAAATTTAAAGTGCTTAATGAATAAAAAGATGAAAAGTGTAAATGACAGGAATTAAAGGCAGAATTTAAAGGTTCTGAATTGTAAAGCGAAAATTAAATTGAATGAAGATAAAAGCAAAAAAATTAAAATGTGCACAAATTTAAAAGCAGAATATCAACTCAACAATATAAGCACAATAGAACCTTACTCTGATTACCACATGATGTGAGTTGATTTTAGGTTGCACATTTTAATTAGTTGCTCTTTGTTTATGATTTTTTCGGAGTTTGGGTGGAATGGTTCTAGTTACATGTAATGTTTGTAGAGAAAAGGGAACTTGGTGCGAAAAACTTCTTATAAGGTGCAAACCTTTAGAAGGGTTTTGAAAAAGATTCCCTCATTTCTCTAACAAATATTGCATATACTTAGAGCTATGAAGAGATAAACAAGAGAAGGAAGGAAAATACTGAAGTGAGTCGATAGTTTTTATTTTGGGATGGATCAACATTACGGTTTTCACCACGTTTGGTTAGGTGATGAGCCCCATGTTGTTATCTTGAGTGAGTTAAGAGCTCTCAAGTGGCGACCATCTGCACTTATCTTAAAGGTAATGATACAAACCAAAGCAACCAGTTGATGACTAAGAACACATCAAACATTTCACAAAAAGGTAAGTCATCTCAGTATACAAAGTCGGACCCCACCAAATCTAGAGAGAGCATTAACAAAAGAAGAACCAGTTATAAACCAAAATATCAAAAGTTCTTCCTTCTTGTTTTTCCACAGAGAAAATTATGTAAATAAATTGGGTTCACTTTAGGGGTCCAAATAGCAAAGATAGGCTAGAATAGGTGCCTATAACATAGTAGGGGGTGTAGTTATCATTTTAGCTTGTTTCTAACCCTTTTAGAAGGTTTTTTGACCTAGTTTCTAGAAGGACAAACCTCAGTTGCGGGATAGACTTAGTCAAACCCTAAGGCTGCTCATTTTTTTTTTCTTTTCTCATCCTACCCCTCTTGCTTGTTTTCCAAGGCTCCTTCACCTATGAATAGGAGGCCTACCTAGTGCATTTGACAAGTTAAAATTTTAGTAGAGTTACTCTGCACAAATATTGTGTGAGCTTGGGTGAGTGTTATCTCCTTTTCCTTGGTCTTATCTTGATGAGAATGAAGCTCTTAAGTTGTGGTCTAGCACTTATCTTGGTGGTTTCCACACACCAAGTGGTGTGATCATCCACCACCACCACCATAAGTTTTCTCATTCCATTTCCTTTCGTTTTCCATTCCATTTATGTTCTTGTATCTTTTTCTCTTATTTGTTGCTCTTAGTTTTGTGCTCATTATTATGAGTTTGGTTCATCATTTGGTTGCCCTTGATCACTATTGATGTTTCCTAGTTTCTTTTCTTCAATTCTGCAATTGCATCTCATCCTCACTATATCTTGTTTTTCATCTTTGCCTCTATGAAGTGAACCTTCATACTTACTTAACCACTTGGTTAAGTTCCTGTCCAGTAGGAATCTTCTTTAGGTCTTCACCTTTAATTGCTAAAATCCCAATCTTAAGTAAAAGTGTCACCATAAGTGAAAACATCTAAAAATCAACTCACATCATGTGGTTATCAAACCTTTGGTTTTTGAGCTTATCTTGTTTATAGTTAATTTGGGACTTTACTTTCTTGCACTTTTAATTTCTTGTCTTTACATTCTTGCAATTTAATTTCAGCCCTTTATTCTTTCTTGCAATTTCATTCGGCCTTTTAATTTCCATAGCTTTGTTTCGTTTTTGAGATTGTTATTTTGTGTCTTTTGTTATTGTCTCAGTTTGCTTTGAGTCATATGTTCTTAATGTTCTAAGAGTCCTTATTTTGTTTTTACTTATTTTGCTTTTAATTGTGAAGATATAAAAGTAACTAGAAATTTGTTTTGAATATAAGTTAATTGAGTTCCAAACATAAATTTCAAGTGTTTATTTAAATTAAATTCCAAACTTTTTTTTTCACTACACTATTTTCTACTTTAGATCACACCTACATGACAATGGATAAAAAAATGTTACCTAAAATAGATATAGACAATGGGTTTTTTTTATAAACAATGGGTTTTTTTTATAAACAATGGGTTTTTTTTTATTGTTGTCCACATAATAAAGTTTATTTGCTTTTTACTCGAAAAATTTAAAAAACTTTACCTATTTGTTTTAGGCAACAGTTTGCAAAACGTAGAACAAGATAAACATCATGAAGACTAAGATTAAAACATGAGTCCAGGGTTTCTTCTTCGTCTTCATACATACTATGCTTACAAGAGTGACGCCATTTCTCCTTCTACCCTTGTAATGCCACCCAACGCAATCATCTATTTCCACCATGCACACACCTTCCCTTTTTGCCACTCCAATAAGCCAATCGCACCAACCCTCTCATTTTGTTTTGTATCCTCCCGCCCATCACTAACCCTATCCCAATCTGAATCTGAATCCGTTGTTTTTATATATTTTCATTCCCTTCCTCTAGTTAGGATTGAATTGCATCATCCTTTGACGCTAAGATTGGGTGTGGTGTCAAGACCCTGGGTTTGTTGGTGGCTCTTGTTCTTTGATTTTACCACAGGTTCCTCTAATTTTTTATCTGCTTTCTTTTCCTCATGTTCATGGATTTCCCTTCCACCTTCAACTTCCTCCCCAAACTCACTGAACTCGATTGGGGTTTTCTCCTACTAGGTTATGTTTCTCGCATCTTCAACAGCCTCGGACTCCGATTGATCTTCCTCTTATGTCTCCGCTCCTCTCAAATAACGAAAAACCGCCGACTACGTGTTCGATGTAATATCTGAAGAGGATGGTGAAGGCGGAGCGACAACGATTCAATGCGGCGTGCTTGGAGATTTAGAAGGAGAAAGGGGCAGCGGCCTCCGCAGACGAGGAGCCGATGGCAATGATCCTGCGGTTGCACTGAGAGAAGAGCACCATGGAGATTCAGGCGAAACAATTCCAGAGGGTGGTGGAGCATAAACAAGAGTACGATCTTGAAGTGATTAAGTCGCTACAGTGAACGGTGGAGCAGGTAGAGTCACAGAAGAACCTTCTCGAACAGTAGTTAAGGGTTTTGTGGGAGAGGCTCAGAGTCTTCGTTAATGATCACACGATTCAGCAACGGCTTCAAGAACAGGAACATGAATAAGAACTTGAACAAGGCACAACCAGTGATGTGGGCCACGTAGGTAATTTTGATGAGATGCCGATAATGGTAGCGGGTTCTTGAATTTCTCTGTTGAATATAATGATTTAGATGTGGCCTCTCCGCAAAACCACTCTCCCTCACATACACCACAGTACTTGTAAGTTCACACGATTCACATGGACATGGTTGTTCAATGAAAAAAAAAGTGCTTGTTTTCCTTTCCAATGACAAAGTTTGATTTGATTAATCTGATCAGAGTGATTGGGAAATGGGAATACAGAGAAATTACACCATCAATGTTATTATCAAATTTTAAATTATGGCTTTCGTTTAGTGTTCCACTTTAGCGAGCACATCATAATATAATGTTAGTCATGAATTAAACTTGCTTTGTGCTGGGAAGGACCTAGTTTGATATCTATTTCTTTCGTTTGTGTGCAGGTATTATCAGAATTGAAACCATTCGTTGATCTTGCTACGAAACTGGGTAGGTTGGTTGTCCTCTCATTAAATATAACAGAATGTTTACCTTCACTTTAAGTCTTTTGTATGTTACCTAAACCATATCCTACATTTTATTATTATTATTATTATTATTATTATTATTATTATTATTATTATTATTATTATTATTATTCCTTACAATTGATGATAAATATTAGTTTATAAACTATAATTATAAACTAAAGCACCTTCAAGAATTTTTTTATTTGGTGAATCTCATCTTGCAAGTGATGAATTTGATAGGTGATGTAAGGGGAAAGGTAGCGGTTATGGTAGATGACATGATTGAGTTTGCTGGTAAGTTAGTAAAACTCTTTATGTGCTAGTGCAAATAATGATAGTTTGTCTCTGATCCTTATATAATCACTTTGATTTATTCTCAATACTTGTGCAATTGCTTTTTCCTCCCTGCTTATCTGCCAATCATGTTTTTTCAAGTAAAATGGAGTATTTTTCTTATTTTTCTTGGTAAATGGTGTAAACTTCTGTTGTCTAGTACCGAAAGTAATTATAGAAACTGACAAAGCCTTCGTTTAGCTTCAACAAAGATAATTTTTAGTTTGAGAGTAGTAAAGTTGGAGGTTTTTGGCTATTGGTTTTCAATATGTTTTATGCAGATACAGTTTCTTTTTACTTCGTTCTTCTGCTTTTTTTACCTTCTTTTAAAGTTGTAGTACTCAAATTAAGAAATGTAGTGGATATTCTTGTTTATATTAATATTATTTTCAGATTCCTAATATGCTCTTTATATCTTTGTGCTAAAATCTAAGATTGCCTATACTATTTTTCTCTCTTATTAGGATCTTGATATAAGTATAATTTCTAAAATGTAGGACACGAGAACACAAATCTATATATTATATAATTATAAATTATATAAATTAATAATAAAGATTTATGTGCACAAGTATGTTTCAGTTTTTTTTGGAACAGAAAAATATTTTTTATGTCTGGTTTAAAAGGATTTATTCCTTATTTTTGTAAGTATAATAAAAATTTATATAATAAGTTTGAGTATTTAAAAAATTAATGTATTTCTCCTTTTTAAAATTGTGTTAGAATCGTACTAAAATTATCGGAAATCTAAAAAATATTTTTTAAATTAAACACTTTACTAATAAGTGCCCTATAAGTGTCTTACAAGTGTCGTGTTCAATACGTGTGTCCGACACAGACATGCTATTTAAGAGGACATGCTATTTAAGAGGAGTGTCTGAATCTCAAAGCGTATAATAGATGCGTCAGAATACAACTAATGATGTGACAATGAATATTAATATTTTAAGACTTCATGTGCTTTTTAACATTCTTTCTAATTCTTTGTCTGCAACTTCTATTTTATGGCTTTTTTTTTTTTTTAACTTTTCTCAATAGTTGTAAAATTTATTTTTTTCCAGGTTTATTTTTCTACGTTAAATTTGTGTATTGTTTTTTAGTTTCTTATTATTAATATTATTATTCTTAATAATTATTATTATTAATAGTAATAATATTAATAACAATAATCATAGTAGTAGTAATTATAATAATAATAATAATATTAATATTAATAATAATTTTAATAATAATATTATTATTAATATTAATTTAATATTAATACTAATACTAATTTTAATAATATTGTTATTAATAATAATGTTAAGATTAATAATATTAATAATAATTATAATATTATTCTTCCTACTTAGTAAGTGTTATCTATCTATCATCATATTTTTACAATTTCAATTTAGCCTAGTCAAATATGTTATTAAATAAAATAAATATTGATCAAAAGTATACTTTTGAATTAGACTTTATTGATAGTATTGTTAAAATTTTATTCAAAATGCTTTTTTGTATGCTTAAATGTAGATTGTGATTAGTTTTAGTATGAATGATTTCATTTATTGAAGTACTGGCCAACTAGACTCAAGTATAGTTGAGGTTAATGTGTTGGTCAATCACAAAAATGTTTTAGGATGTTGTGACCTGGTGTAAGTTTTTGCATAGTGCTCATGGAGGATGATGAATAAAGTGAATTGAGTTTATTTATCACGTGTGAAATTTATTTTTCACATAAAAAATGAAATTGATTACTTTAAACATTTTGAACAATGTAACATTGATAACAAAAACCCACTAACTAATAAAATTGTCTAACCTAAAACATAAATTATAAATATTGTACACAACTACAGGTTTGACTTGTCCACTATGATAATTGTACAATAACATTAGAGAAATTCACCTTGGTGTCCTCCACTAGGATCACTTCACACAGATCTTATGCACTACCCCACCGAACAACAACAACAAGCTCAAAATGTTGGGAATTTGTTCAGTGTGTAGAAAGTTAATAATAGGTCACCACTTATTCCTAACAAGTCACCATTTACTTTGTAATTACTTGATACTGAAATTAGAGAACTTTTCCTCAGTGTCCTCTACTGAGGTCACTTTAAACAGACCTCATACATCATCCCACCCAAGCACAACATAAAACTCAAAATTTTAAAAATTACTTCACTGTGGAGAAACTCGGTAGCAGGTCACCATTTATTCCTACTTGGGTCACCACTTAGTGTATCTATCACTAACTACATTAACACTGAGATTACAAAACTTGACCTTGGTGTCCTCTACTGAGGTCACTTTACACACTTCATGCACCACTCCACCCAAGAACAATAATAAGCTTAGATTTTCAAAAATTTGATCAATGTACAGAAACTTGGTAGTAGGTCACTACTTATTCCTATACAAGTCACCACTTACTGTGATTAACTACATTCACATTGAGATTAGAGAACTTGACCTTGGTGTCTTCCACTAAGGTCACTTTACATAAACCTCATGCACCGCCCCACCCAAGAACAAAACAAAGTTTGAAAATTCCAAAATTACATTACTGTGCAGAAAAATGGTAGCAAGTCACCATTTATTGCTACACAGGTCACCACTTATCGTGACTAACTACATTGACGTTGAGATTAAAGAACTTGATCTTGGTGTCCTCTACTGAGATCACTTTATACACGTCATGCACTCCCCAAGAATAGAACAAAGTTTAAATTTTTTAAAATTATTTAGCTGTACAGAAACTTAGTAGTAGGTCACTGTTTATGCCTACACAGGTTATCACTTAATGTGACTGTGACTAACTACATTAATAGTGACATTAGAGAACTTGACCATCGTGTTCTCCACTGGGGTGACTTTACACACATCTCATGCACTACACCGCCCCTCCCAAGAACAAAAGAAAGCTTAAAATTTCTAAAATTACTTTGTTGTGCAGAAAGTTGGTAGTTGGTACCACTTATTCATACATAGGTGACCATTTACTCTGACTAATTGACACTGGGATTAGATAATTGTACCTTGGTATCTTTCATTGAGATCACTTTATACACACCTCATGCACCACCTCACACAAGAACAACATAAAACTTAAAATTTTTAAAATTACTTAATTGTGTAGAAACTTGGTTGTAGGTCATCACTTATTTCTACACATGCACCACTTATTCATACACAGGTCACCACTTAATATGACTGTTTCTAACTACATTAATAGTGATATTAGAGAACTTGAAATTTATGTCCTCCACTAGGGTTACTGTACACATACCTCATACATTGCACTACCCTATACAAGAACAACACAAACCTCAAAATTTTTTAAATTAATTAATTGTATAGAAAGTTGGTAGCAGGGGTCACCACTTATTCCTACACAGGTCACCACTCACTCTGACTAACTACATTAAAATTGAGATTAGATCATTGTACCTGGTCTCTTCTATTGAGGTCATTTTACACACACCTCATGCACCATGTTGCCTAAGAACAACACAAAGCTCACATGTTTACATAAGTGGTAGCTATTGTAGGGTATTACCTTCCTGATGAGATCGTTGAACCAAGGAACACCCTAAAATATGGTTGGTTCTTTGAGTATAATTGACTATATTAACGTATATTTAGCTAAGAGGGATTTGTGGTGGTGCTCAAAATGTTCCTTTTTTAATACTTCTTTTATTTTTGTAAATTTTGTGATTCTTTTGATGATAGTATTTTGTTATATTGCATGTATTCAATGTATATTATTATGAGTATGTAATTTATTAATCAGGTTACAAGGTCAAATGTAACACCCCAGAAAATACCTGTAATTATTATAATACAAGTTTTATCGATTTCTATACAAACTTGAAGTTTTTCAAAATATTTATATTACAAGATTATGACTTGTAGAAATACTAATATTGACAAATAAGGTTCAAAACAACACTTTAATGCCTTCCAGGCTCTTCTGTACGTGTATGATCATCTGTTCGTGTACATAGTACAGTCATCGCAGTTCAAACACAACAAAAAAAGTAAGGGTAAACTAGTGAAAATAAAGTTTTATAATAGACACAATTAAATCAAAAGAGAAAACCAAATTACACGGATCAATTTCTCAATGATTCAATCTTCTTCAAAAGCCAACATAAAAAATCACGTAGATCTCACATGGATTTACACATCCAACATATTTAACAAACAACGTCTTCCAGAAAACCCGTATTAAGTAAGTCCTATCAGAGACTAACATTTGATCCAGAGCTTACCAACAAATCCAACAGAAAAGGTCAGGGTAAGTTCAATACAACTCAAACCGTGCATCTCATATGTCACGGTGTGCATGAACTCCTCCATCAGCTTCTCACCACCTGATATCTTAGTCTATGTGACTTAGATCATCATTGAAGCTCAGAGATCTCTGTTACCACATAGGCATCAATACTTAATACACATAAAAACATCAGTACATACATTATCCCAAATGTATGAATTCAATTCCATTCCATTTTCATCATACAGTATCATTCAAAACACGATCCACAACATTCAAAAGTCTATTTAACATAAAAAAAAACACTTAAATACTAAACCATCAAAATATAATATTTTTACAAATTTAAATAATATATAAACAAACAACACAAGATATAAACACACAACATATAAATTGAATATTGGAACTACGTCCTTTCCACATTCAGATCTTCTAGCCTAGGGTGCTATTAAAAATTAAATTTAGTTTTCCTTACCTGAAATTCCTTATTCCGAGGAAATTCTGGTTCAAGCAGGGGAATCACTCTAAAATCTAGGAACCTAAAGCAAGTTATCCAAAAATTACCAAATTTTAGTATGAGCTTAATCAAGTTGAGAGAAACACTTTTCTCAATTGGCACCACTAAGATTGATGACCAAAACATAGAGAAAAACAGATAATAAGAAAACTTTAGAATAAAAATAAACTTAATCTATTTGAAAATCTGATCGGGTAGAAATGTACCCTGACTCTTTAATTACAACATGGCGTGATCAAATTTTGAAAAAGATGAGGTATGAAAGAGAAAATGAAGAGAGAAGGTAGAGGGTTGGATGTAACATCCCGCCAAAATGCTTTTCATATTTATATAATGAAATAAAGGTAAAACAATAATATTGAAGTGAACATATGTATATATATATATATATATATATATATATATATATATAATGAAATTTCTCCTCACAGGGAGTTTAATACATATCCGGTCAATTTTCCAAAACTTAAACAAAATATAGCAAAATAGAAAAACAGGCGATCTCCTAACAGAAAAAAGCGATCTCCTATCAGAAGACAGAAAAAGGGTGATCGCCTAACAGAAACAGAAATAGGCGACCTCCTTCCGGCGACCACTCACAGAGGAGCTCTACTTCCTGCAACATCATCTGCTCCCGTGTAAATTTTACACGATCATCACAGGTTTAAGATAAAGCCAAGCACAACACCAAAAACACAGGGTAAGCTAGATATTTGAAAGAGAATTTAGATATGAACTTTAAAATCAAGATAAAAAAAATTTAAGACACCCACGTAAAACCATCAACTTTCTCATTCTCTTCACATGACCATCAAGTAATCACATATTTCACAATTCCTCAAGAGTCGTTTAATTCACATAATCCATCAAGTGTCTATCAATTCAATGTTTCTCATTTCTCACGTCAGATTTCCACTGACTCATCACACACAGACACTTGACACTACTTCCGGAAGACACGTGCATTGACTAGACTCAGAGATCTGCACCTGTCATACTACACTGTTGTAAAGTTTCCACAGCTATGCGCATCAACATAATCTCAATCTCAATCTCATCACTCTCACAGTATGACAGGGTGAATCCACACAACAGGTCAAGTAGTTATCTTTCAAACAACTTACCCATACGTATGAACCTCCATCGACTCTCAACGCCTGAATAACTTCATCTATATGATTTCATTATCTCAGGAGAGTCAGGATATCTCATTATAGAAATCACCGATCAATGCACATCCTACACGATCTTACACGGTATTTTCTTTCCTGAAAATACTATGCCTTGATCCCACATTCACCACATTCAACACATCATATAACACTTAAATGAACGATTCCAGTCACAGCAACAATCATTCCAAGGTTCAGATTTTCGAATATCACATGCATCTCACATTTCAATCTCAAACAGTTTTCAAACGAGACTAAAACAGGGGATTTCGAAAACGGCATTAAAACCGGCGATCACGTCGCCCCACACATAAAAACAGAGTATCGTGAAAAGCATATGAAAACCGGCGACCACGTCGCCCTCACTTCAGAACCTACTCGCCTAACGTTTTTATAAACGAAAATGCTAGCTTCCCTTACCTGGACTTGCGCAAAACACCAAGAGCTCCAAAACCCACCGAAGCTTAAGATGCCCTAACTCTGTGCTAGCGTACTGACGGAAAACTCGCAGAGAACTCTCCAGGTGTCCAAGTGCAGTCTTCGCTCGTCGTACTGGTGCTTGAGGATGTCTGAATCGCAGCGCGAAGGAGAGAAAAGAGAAGGATGAAGGTGAACTCACTCTGTCACTCTTGAACCACAACAACGTTCTCCCTCTCAGAAGTGAGTTTTTGAATCTAAACCAACTTGTCCACAAAAGCCGCTACCACCACCCACTCTGCAGGGAAGCTTGCGTGCACGCTTCCCTGAACAGTACGACCACGCGTGCCTGAGCGCATGCCAACACTCTGATGTCACTATTCTGAACCACCCTTTTTGTCTACGTGTCGCGCGTGCAGTACGTCTCATGCTGGGAGCCTGGGTCCCACCTTATCTGTGTGAAACTCGACATCGCGCGATAACCTTCCACCGATGACCGCTCGCGCGATGACTATCCACCGATGTCTCATCCTGGCGGACGACCGATGCCTCTCCCTGGAAGACGACCGATGTCTCGCCCTGGCGATGCCCGCAAGCCTCGCGCCCTGGCGATGCCCGCATGCCTCGCGCCCCGGCGATGCCCGACGACACATCGCCACGCCTTGCTGAAGGTTCTTCATCCCACTATGTTACGTCCAAGGTATCATCTCCACATGACTTGGTGACGTCGGTAGCTTCACATTTCCAAGAGTAGATCAACATCACTCCTCGCGCGCCCATGCATGCAACACTAAGGACGATTTCTTATGCTCAAGCATAGAGCTTCGCATGCACAGCGTATCTAAGGCTTAACCCACACCTTGATACGCGTGGTTTTTGGAACCCACTCTGGTTGATCCAGTATCCTGACCACGTACTGAGTGCACTTTCGGCGATCATGTGCACCATAGGTGATTGGCGATCATGTGTAATCTAGGCGACAGGCGATTATGTACTAACCAGGCGATCTCATAGTCTTCTAAGCTACACTTTCCTTCCTTTTTATTTTAAATAAAAACATACTTAGAATTCATTTAAAATATATACCTTTTTATTCCAAATTAAATTTTACAGGTCCTTACATTGGAGAGATGGAGAGAGAGGGAAGAAAGAAAAAGAACCGTGGAGGGGGCAGCTGTATTTTTTTTTTGTTAACGGCAGTTACATCAAACTTTATGGATTTCTCGTGCTTCTAAATAATGCATATTAACATTTTAACAAGAAAGAAATAAGGATGTAAATGATCAATAAAAAAGTACTATTAAGTTTTACTATATTAATAATATAACTATTTTGCAACTTTATAATTTTCATGTTTAAGGTTTTAAATTTTTTAATCATTTTAAAGAGACATTAAGTATGCAAATTTTTTTATGCTTGACAATTATGAATCTTATAAATTATAAATAAATAATTATTTTGGATTGATAAAATATATTATTGATACTAACATATAACTTTTATTATTTAAATTTTCATTTTATTTTGAGAAAAAAAAAAAGAGATTTTCATACGTTCATGTATAAATGATTTTTTTTTTAGAATTATAACAAATTTTTTTGAAAATGTTACACAAAATCTTTTTGAATTTCTTTATCAAACATTTGTCTGATCTAAATTGAATAAATAGACTTTAATATTTTAAAAAATTAATTACTTAACAATTAATAATATAAAAACTTTAATTATATTTTTAATTTTTTTAAAATTTAAATATAATATATTTTATTATATTGTTATATTATTAAAAGAAAATTATTGAAATAATTTTTTTAAAATGTGAAAGAATAAAATTTTAACTTTATAATTTTATCTTTGACCACGATAATTTTCTATCACATCATAGTTTTCAATTTCCTACCACATTAAACTCATATCTTCCCGCTTTCACCTTTTTACTTTTTTCCTGCAATGACAAAATCACCATTTCTAATTTCTAACATTTCAAATTTTAATTCTATTGTAATGACGAAAAGACCCTTGACCAGGTCTTTAATCCCTGCCACGTTAGGAGTGTACACTGGCTCAACTTATTCTTGGTTGTTAACGAAACATTTTTCTTAAAGAAATCGGTAAAGACAAGGAAGGATTTTCTATTCTTTTTAATATTTTGTAATTAATGCTATTTTGAACATTTTGAAGGATAGACATATGAATACGTGTTTGGCCTGCTCAATTGGAAACTATTTCGAATTCTTTTCTGTAAAAATTACTTCAAGTAGAGAGAACATAAAATTTTAGATTTTTTATTTGTTTATTTAAGTTAAATTAATCCTTAACTTCTGCTCATTACTTGGGATGCTTAACTATGAAAGAAATATGATTGAATTTAGAGTTTACAATTGTCTTGTTGGAGGACATTATTAAAAGTTTATGTATTAGTGACTTTTGATGTTGCATTCGGTTCCAACAGTAGTGCATGTGAGAAATTCATAGATTCGTGACTTAGGATTAATTAAAAACTTGAATTCAATTATAAGTCCTTAAAATGTTGTGACTCAAACATGACATGCATCAGGTATTAAGATAAAATTAATGTAGTAGTTAGTAATGCTCACAAAAAACCTTATAGTTGTTTCTGATGCATGTACAATTTACAATACAAACCAAATAAGAACAAAATAGACCTTTTTTCTCTCTCTCTCTCTTTTTCAACATACATGAATCATTTATTATTTTTATTGTTGTTTGTTCTTTCCCCCTCACTCATTTTACTTGCACTCATTTAGTTGATTAATTTATATAAGCCATTTTACTATCAAAAGACATAATTGGAATGCTAGTTTAATGTGATAATAGCAATGAAAAATAATGTCATACTTGTTAATTACTTTGTCTTATTGATTGCAGGTTCACTTAGTTATTAATTGTGTTTATGTATCTAATTATCATTAGGTCTATCATGACAGAAGAGAAATATTCTCTTGGTTCATTCATGGTTTGATTTTGGTTGTGGTGGCTCAAGATTAGGCCATCTACTCCGGTCTAAAGCAGCAGGTTAATTTATTTTACAATGTATATTTTGTTACCTACCTGTCAATTAGAACTTAGTAATAGTATAAAGAAATTAAACTAGTAAGAAGTTATAAGTGAATTGAAACATTTGGTAGTTATTCTGCGTCATAGTCACCCTTAAAATTATAGTTGGCTACCATCTTAGGCCATGTTATGCTAATGAATTGCGTTCAACTCTACAAGATTCTATACAATAGCTCTTCCATGTGAATTATTGAAAGGATTGTCTTTGTTTAGTTTCCAGACAATAAATTTCAAGTTTTAATTAAGATATAAGCTAAACCAACTAAGTCCAACATGAGAAAGAAAAAAAATGATGGAATTCAAAATATAATTTACAATCCTACACAAGTTGAATGGATAACAATGGATGAATAAGACGATCAATAATATGTATACATAAGGGAAAGAAAATAGTGTAATTGTTCCATGTTCATCTACGTCCACTCATGTTCCTATTTGCCACTCATCTTCCTATTTGGACTAGGTATAGATGCATCATTTGCGTTCAAATGTTATAGACCGGATACTTTGCATTTATTCTTATTTTATTTACAAACTTAATAATATTTTAATAAGTTTGTACATTTTGTTTAATTCTTTCAGGTTGGACCTTAAGATGATACTAGACAAGAAATTGATTCATGATTGATTGAAGAAATATACAAATTTGAGAGATCTTTTTTGTTATTTTCTCTTTGTTAATTTCTAACTCTAATTAGTTGTAATGATTACAACTTCTACTATTTTAGTATATATTGAAGTATTATTTTAGTATATATTGGAGTATGTAACTTCCACATTTGGAATATCAATATTTATATATATTGTTCTTAGTAAGAAAGGTCACATTTTAAAGTTTTGTTATGAAATATAAATGTATAACATAGTTTACAAATATGATTGGATTTGACTAAATGAATAACCAAAATGTAAAATTATAAATGTGGTCTAAATATGCAATTATGTTTTAAACTATTTTAAAAATGTTGTCTAATGTGTAATTTTATAAATTAAGATGTATGTCAATAATTTAAAATTATTAAATATTGTCTAATGTATTTCATAATTGCCACATTAAAAAATTGTTGTCTAAAAATATTGACAACATGTAAATAAGTGTTGTCTAAAAAGGCAGACAACATGTAAATAAATGTTGCCTAAAAGATAGACAACATGTAAATAAATGTTATTTAAAAAGACAGACAACATGTAAATAAATTTTGTCTTTACCAATGACAACATTTTATAAAATGTTGCCTAAAATAATAGGCAACATTGAAAAATCGTTACCTAAATACAATGAGAAAAAACGTTGTCTAAAATTTTTCCCAAAAAGCGTTGCCTGTTCTACCAATACAAGGCAATGGCTGCAAAAAAGCGTTGCCTAAACCTAAGGCCACGACTGCATATTCCACACCTAAAAAAGTGTTGCCAAATCGTTGTCTAAAGTTAAGGCAAGGCTTTTCCTACTTTAGGCAACACTTTTTAGTTGTTGTCTAAGGTCAAAAATGATGTAGTGTTGTGACAATTGGAAGTGAATGAAAATATGCATGATAAGAATTATGGATGTCTTTACTCCATAAACCAAAAACAAGGATAAAAAAAAAAGGTTTACACAAATATCACTTTCTTTTGTTGTCAAGCTTTGTATTCTAAAAAGAGGATTCATTTTATTTGGCAAATTGATTTCATCTTTGTGGAATTTGATTATTTTGCTTTTACAATTTCTAGCAAAAGTAAAACTTCATAGTTAAGGGTTAAGTAAGTATCTTAGAGTCTTTTTGTGTGCCTTTTTCTTGCTTCTCTTTCTTCAAAGTTTTGTCTTAATCTCTTTCTCAAATTTGGTTTAGCTTTTCTTGCCTAAGCTTTTCTTGATTGTCTTTTTATTTTCTTAAGTTTTGTTGCGGTTTCCATTAAGATAAAATGATTAAGGCTTTGACCTTTTTCATTTGAGAGTTTTCAACCTCAAGAAAGACCTTTGTGGAGTGGAAAAAAAAAATCTTTGAAGTGCTTTGAGTGTTCTCTTTTTGAATTTCACCAAAAGTGACGCAAACATGAGGAGCGTTTAAATTGTTTTCATTAATTGTTTGTTTCCTTTGTGAAAAAATTATGGGTCATTTGTCTTTAGGTGATCTTCAAAACCGCAACCATATCACAAAGCCCACCTTTTGGGAGAACTTGTGGAGGTCAAGAAGTGAATGGTCCACAAAGACGAGGAAATAAGCCAACTAGCGAAAAGATTGCAAAGACTAGAAGAAACTCAAGCAAGGCAAAATCAAGAAAGGAGATTGGAGCCGCCAAGAGCACCTAGACCATCCATGCACTATGGGAGTTAAGAACATAATTGGCGAGTGCACATTTTTGCAAAACGGCACCATCAACACCACCACCAACCACAACATTCTTTTGATTTTGTAAAGTTAGCTAGTTTTAGTGGGTCCAATGACCCTACTTGGTTATTAGAATGGGAAGCTAAAGTTGAACATCTCTTTAATGTGTATAAGGTCACCGATGACCAAAAGGTTAGGTTAGCTTCCCTAGTTTTTTTTAGACTATGCCAACCAATGGTGGCAACAAACTGTAATGGACATTGGGCTAAACAAGAGGCCAACAGTGGTCTCTTGGTATGATTTGAAAGCATGTATGCACGCGTGGTTTGTTCCTCCTCGTAGGAAGGAACTTTTGTTGAAGCTCCAATGGCTTCATCAAGGACCTATGACGGTAAAGGTATATTTTGAAGACTTAGAAATAACTTTGACTAAAATTAATATGCATGAAAGTGAAGAGTCAAAGATTGCTAGATTTGTGAGTGGATTACAGCAAGAAATACAAGATGTTGCAAAATTATATGAGTATACTTCTTTAGACAAATTGGTTCACCTAGCCATCAAGGTTGAATCACAAGTTTTGAAGAAAAAATCTTTTAAAAATACTTATAATATCTCCTCTTATGTCAAAATATCTTCCAAATTTTACAAACAGTTCGTTTCTTCACTCGATTGTCAATATTATTAATAATATTAATATTAATATTATAATAATATAAATATTAATATTATTAATAATGTTAATACAAATATTTATCTTAATAATAATATTGAATTTATCTATGGATATAGATTCGTATCAAGGTTGAATCACAAGTTTTGAAGAAAAAATCTTTTAAAAATACTTATAATATCTCCTCTTATGTCATAATATCTTCCAAATTTTACAAACAGTTAGTTTCTTCACTCGATTGTCAATATTATTAATAATATTAATATTAATATTATAATAATATAAATATTAATATTATTAATAATGTTAATACAAATATTTATCTTGATAATAATATTGAATTTATCTATGGATATAGATTCGTGGGTAAATTTTTTGGATAATGTAAAATTTACCTACAGCTAAAAATTTGTGGGTAATAATAATATGTAAGTAATGTTGAATTTATCTACGGATTAGGTTCTGCGGGTAATATTTCGTAGGTAATGTTAAATTTACGTACGGATTCAGATCCATGGGTAATAACCATAGGTAAGGCTGAATTTACTTACGGATTCAAATCTGTAGGTAATAATGCGTCAGTAAATTTGATTTTTTTTTTGTAGTGAGCTTGCACAAGAGATTACATGAACTAGCTAACTATTTCACAACATAGGCTATGTTGGAGTGAGTGCAAACCATCACATAGATCATATAACGAATAATGTTTGCATATGGAATATCATCCTTATGAGTTTGTTCCTCCACTATCATAGAAGATTGTTCATCACTTAGCTTATAGTGAGAAGTAAGTGAATATATATTTCAAGTTTGTCATTCCAAACTTGTCAAGGATTTTTTTAAGGTAGGTCTCCTAAGATACATATAGTTGTTTAAAATAACGTCATCTTATGATCTTAATCCCCATAATCTTCCTAATAACTCCAAGATCTTTCATATCAAATTTGTTATTCAACTTAACCTTATCCTTCTCAACATTAGGCTTACTGTTGCTTGTTATCAAAATATCAGCATACAACAACAATACTATGAAGTGGTCTTTTGCTAGAAACTTGAAGCAGACACAAGTTTCATACTGAGACATTAAAAGCCAACACTAATAATGAATTCATCAAACCACTTTTTTTATTGCCTTGTTGATGAAGACCAAGTAGAGGAGGCGCCTGAGGCCTAAGCCCAACCCATGAGCTCAACATCCTTCATGCCTCAAAGGATTACTAGGAGCAAGGCCAAGACTTTGGGAGATGAGCATCAATTGATGTAACTTTTTGTAATTTCTTTAGAGTAATTTTTTAGTAGAACATAAAAGGAATGTGTAGATATAGGAATAGGGGGTGCCAATGTACAAAGCTAAGTCACACCTTTCATGTGACATAAAAAGAAGGTCTAGGTGTAGATTAAGGGGGTGCCAATGTGAGAAACCAAGTCATACCTCTCTTGTGACATGTGTAGGCGCCGAATTCAAATGCTTCTCATTTGAATTTTCCTACTTTAATTTCAGCCTTCTCACACTATAAATAGAGTGTTTGGCTTATGTAAAAACACATTGAATTTGAAGTAAAGTTACTATACACAATTTGTGTGAGAGTAGTGAGAATTGTTTCTCCTAGCTTTGTCTCATCTTGTGAGTGTTTGGGAAGCTCTCAAGTGGCGGCATTCTTGCAATTATCTTGGATCAATCACCTTCCAAGTGGCATGTTCTTCCCTTCCATGGCTTCAACCACATAAGTTCTTCTTGCTTTCATCTTCCATTTCCATTTCCGCACCATAATCTCCATTCTATTCGGTTTGAGTGTTGTGTTCCTCATTTCAATCGGTTGAATTGTGTTGTTTGTCAATTTTAATCGGTTCATTTGCCTTATATTATGTTTCTATTTGGTTCAATGTATTGATCTTGTTCTTCTTTTAATTTTCGCATTGTTCTTGTTCATTTGCTTGTTCTTGTTTTCTTTCCAATCAAATGTTGTGTAAGGAGATGACACTCATGTTCATGAGTTTGGTTCATCAATTGGAAGGCCGTGAACTCCATTGATGTTTCCTTAAGCCTCCTTGTGTGTTTCGCATCTTGTTCTCATCATTCATCACCTATAATTGTGTTTTTTTACCTTTGGTCTTTGGAAATGAACCATCACATCTACTTAACACTTGTTAAGTTAATGTCCAGTGGGAATTTTCCTTAGACTTCTCACCTAAATTACTAAGAATCTTGATCCTAATTCTAAGTAAGTGTCACCAAATTAATGAATTTATAATCAACTCACACCACTTGTGGATTGTTTTAGACAATACAAGAACCTCTTTAGTTTACAAACATAATCCTTCTTCTCTCGTTCTTCAAATAATGTTGGTTGCTTCTAAGTCTCCTTATAAAAATACAGTCTTAACATTCATTTCTTGAAACTCAAGGTTAAGCTCAACAACCATAGCTAACAACATCCACATGGATTGTGTGGTTTACAAAAGGAGAGAAAAAATAATTATTATAATCAACTCTGTCTCTGACTAAAACCTCAAACCACCAATATCACCTTAAATTTTCATTGGTTGGTTCTTGGATTACCATATTTACGTTTGAAAATCCATTTACAACTTACCAACCTAGAATCCACAAGTATACGAAATAGAGTCCATGTATATTTCAAATGAAGCAAATTCATCTCATCATTCATGGCGTTTAATAATTGAGTCTTATCCTTAATTGATAATGTAGAGGATATACTAGAATGCTCATCTTCTAACACCTCACTAACAACTACTAAAGGTATACAACGAGCTCTACATATTCATACCTTGCTAATCTCTGATTGTTCTCCTTTTTCTATTTCTTACAATATTATAATTATCATCATGTCTGTCTTCATTAGAAGATTCTCGTCTATTGTCATCAAAGAATTTTTTTTTATTAAGTGCTTCTCGTTTGTAGTCATTTGAGTGTTTGTCTTCATTAAAAACTTCTTGTCTTTCAAATTCCACCTTAATGTTTACCTTCTCACCATCATTCCTACTCCCAAGCTGACACTCTGAAACTCTTGGTTTATGAGTCATTTCAATTTCATTAAAGATGACATCCTAACGGATGATACACTTCTATTATGAACAGTGGTAAAATCAATGAACATAAGTTTGCTTCACCACTCACATGTATAAATCGAGTGAAGATACTAACTATATTATTTGCAGGAGTTCTAAATTCGAGGATGAATTCTTTCCAACCTTGTTTATATCACATAACTTTGTTTATGTCATATCACATAAACAAGAAGAAAAAAAAGGGAGTTTAAAAAAAAAAAGAGACTTGATTTTTTTTTTTCTTTTTTTTATCTTATCTTTCTTTTATTTTTCATTATTCTATATTCTTCTAGAAAAGCAATCCTTCCTAAAGATGGATGAAGCATCTTCTCAGCAATGGCTTGTAGATGTTTGATGAAGAAAATAATTAGGTTGTCTTGGTGAATGTAGTGATGTAATTAGAGTCTTGGTATATAGACTTGTTTGTGTTTAAAATAGCCTTTTGCATTGTGACTCTCCTCATGATCCTAACCAAGATAGCCAACTCAAGCACTAAGAGGTTTTCAAAAGTTTTTTGTTAAAACTATCTTTGGTTTTTTCCTTTAAATCATGTTACTGGACATAAAATAAATATGTTGTCTGTAAATCAACAGATTCTTTCTGAACTAGTGCTCATGTTGTTGAAAGTCTACAAGCACAAATAGTTTGGTCTAGCTCTGTTAAGCTAGAAGGTTTTTGAAATATTGTTCCTTATCTTTTCTGAAAGAAACAATCCATTCATTTGTCTTTTTAACAGATTCTTTTTATAACAACTTTTTAAACTATTTTTTGAAAAATGTTGTTATGCTTTAGTTTCCTTTAAAAAGAGAGAGGCACTTCTCTTTTTGTTATTGAGATTACATAGTTTTGAAAGAGCAATAACGTTTTCCCAGTTGAGATCACAGAGTTGATTGCTTTTGTAAGAATTTTCATAAAGATTTTCAAGTGCTTGTTCTTTGGTTACCTTGGTCAAGATTGAGGTGTTGTCATTGTGGTGCTGCAATTTCGTGGCTTCTGTTTTCAAGAGTTTTTGTTCAATCTTCTAGTTGCTTTCATTCCTATTCTCTTCTTGTGTAATAGTGATAGGTTTGACATCTCTTGATAGGTTTTCTAGAGGTGTGTTAGTTGCTGAAATAGGGTTTTTCAGCACTAGTTTTATAAGTGTTATCGTAGTGTTCAAGAACAACAACTTTTTGTAATTGTGTTGATTTGTTCTAGTGGAAACCAACTTGGTGTGAGGCGAGACTGGATGTAGCTCTTATAGAGTGAACCAATATAATTCTTTTGTGCACTTATCTCATTCTAATCTGTGCTGAATATCTTTAAAATCTGAAATTTGCTACAATATAAATCTGTTATTTTGGAATTGAATCTGTTGTTTCTGGAACTGTACACACTATTCTTCAAAGATTTGTAAAAGGTTCTTTAAGTGCTTATCAAAATCTTAAAGCTGATTGTTGTCCTTAAAGAGAATATTAAGACAAGTAAAACTGAACCTATACAAAGTTCTAAAAAATTTCAATTCTTCATATTAAAATATCAAGATTGTATTTCTTGGTGAGATTTCTATTCTCTTTGGTGAAGCAAGAATTTTTAACTGCTTGAAAAATCCTTTTAATCACAATCTGATCAGCTTGTCCTTCAAGTTTTGATGTAAGAATCAGAAAAATAAATATGTTCTTTTAATAATCAATCTGTTCTTTTTCTGAATCTGTGAAAAACTGTTTTGATCTGTGAAAATTTAATAAGCTCAATTCACCCCCCCCCCCCCTTTTGAACTTAAGCATTGCTAAACCCAACACTTCCCACAAGGTCATTCAGATAGAATAAAATCATGAAAAAAATACTTCTATCTGAATAACCTTCTGAGCCTTCTTTTTTGTAAAGGAGCACTTACATGCACTGCTACACTTTCAGAATCTAGTGTTCTACCTCCTAACACTGGTGTAGAAAGGACAAACGAATGCGACTATTTTCCATTTATAAGTGCGGCTATATAGTCGCACTTGATGAACAAGTAGTCTTAAATCGAAGATTTACAAATGCGGCTAAATAGCCGCATTTGTAAATCCCATTTATCACTGTGACTATAATAAATAGTTGTATTCGTATGTGCTTCCGAGAGAGGGTGAAAAATAATAAAATAAGGGATTTATAAGTGTGACTATGGTAAATAGCCGCATTTGTAAATAAATATTTTTTTTAGTGCAATCTGTTTAGTGCTAATTCCCATATAAATTAACCTGTTCAGCTAGACAAATATAGAAATTCAGATAATCAATTCTTATATATTGATAAAAATGTATTACAATCACTAATAATATATCTTTATCTATCTATCTAATCCCTACACTATTCATTAGCTAACCTAGAGTTATAAAAATTTAGGAAATATGTGGACCAAGAATGTCTCACATATAATATGGCTTCCAAAGACATTGGATTCTCATCCGTGAAGAATTGCATTTCAAAATATGGTTGACATAAATTTCTTTTAAGATACTATGTTCAACAATTATAAAAATAATTTAACATCATGTTACCTCATGCCAATCACTTTTAAGGCCTAGTCTTACAATGGTAATCATCCATTGCATAATGTAATAACCACACTCATAGCTTCCTGGTTGTTTATTACACTATAATTCAATAAAAAGTAAAAGTTAGTATTGATAAACAATGAAAATAGAAAGGAAAAAAATTACAAACCTTTAGTCTTATCTGGGTCAAATTTTGAAAATTTGAATTTGATTGACCTTTTAGGATGTTATATCCACACCATGAACTAGTTAATACAAGAAACCTCATTAGTAAATGGTTAATTAGTAACATACGGAGTTAAGTTTATAGTGTACTTACCTATCAATGATATTCTTAAGACTTATGGATGGCTTCTTGTGTAGGGAACAGAACCACACACCAGTCTTATCAACCATTAATAAGACAAGTAACTGCCAATGACCCCTATATCATCTATGAAAAGAGTGAGTAAATTTTTAAAACATGAAATAGTAATAATTGAAGACATATAATTAAACTTACTCATTAATATAAGGGCATAAATAAATTTCTTTTCCCTCTTTTTCCAGGGTGTTAGTGATATACGATTGGGTCTCATTTGCCTTTGTTCTAGTGGGATTAGTATATGCGGGATCTAAGGATCCATACACATTTTCCTTCCCCTCAGTGACAAAGACACCATTCAAAAACCTAAAAGTAATTAGTTAAAGCATAATCAATGCTAATTTAACATAAAGTAAATTGAAATATAGGTAAACATACTTACATCGTAAAAAATTGAATTATATTTATATTGAGCTCATGATCCCCAGCCATAAATTCTAACAAGTTTGACATGTATATGTACAGTGGCAGCTCAGTGTTTATGATGAAAACCATCCAGCCTCAAAACATTTGGCTAAGAAGATTGGAAGCAGAAAAAGGATTTTAGAAGACTTTCATCTTAGGGAGAATTAATGTTTTTTGCTCTTCCATTTTTTTATCTAGTTTTATAAATATTATACAGAGTAGTATAGGCTTTATTTTGGGCTTGTATTTGGGCCATTTCTTGGGCCATGTTTTGGGCCATGTATTGGGCCAATTAGAGTAAGGTGTAAATAGAAAAAGAAAGAGTCTAGCTAGAGTTACAATTGGGCCTCCTTGGACCCAATGCAACTCTAGACCATCTAAGGTGTACAAATAAATTATTAGAGTGCAAATAGAAAGCATGGAGTGACAAGGAAGGCATGAAGGTCCACATGTCATCTCCTTAATGGAGAGGATTCCCACCAATGCCAAAAGGACACTTGTCTTCATGGGAATGGAGAGGATTCTCTCCAATTAGAGGAGGACACTTGTCAAACTCTAATTTGAGAGGATTTTCTCCAATTAAAGAGAGTCACTTGTCCCTCTATGAGTTGAGAGTTTTTAGGATTAAAGCTTTCACCTTGGCTGCCCATGGCACTATAAATACAAGTGCTAGCCCCCTAGTAAAGGAGATTTGAATTGATAATGAAATGCTGCCCAAGTTGCTAGCTAATTTGTCTTCAAATTCTCACTCTCAAGTTTGCACTTCTATTAGTGTTTTGCTTGAATCTTCTTAGAAGTTGGCCACACCTCTTCTAAGCCTCTACTTCCCCTCTTCATTTCATCTTCTCCACACTTCCATTCAGCCATTGATGTCATTTTTCAAGTCTATTCTTCCGCAACATACAAAACTACAACAAAAAGAAGAAGCCAAAACAAGCTAGTTTTGCATCAGTTTACTTAAAAAATGGTATCATCCCATGGAACTTCCAGAGGGTCTCGACCAATCTGTCTAGCAACTACAGCTAAAGAAGCTATAGGATCCTCAATCGGAACCTCATGCTTTCTTTTCGGACTTGGTTTCCGACAGGGTTTCTACAAAATAAAGAACATTTGTTTTATATTAGATAGAATATATAAATATAAATAAATATAATGAAATGAAATTATTACCAGAGGTTCTGGCATAATTTGAATGAGGTGTCTAGGCCAGGCTATGAATGCCTGAAATGCATCAGCGACAGTTGTTACCTCATCTGAAGGTAGTGGAACACGAATATCAGCTACCCGTACTCTTTCAACTATTACCTTCGCCACATCAGGGGAGAGAGGAATGTTATGTAAGGTGGTGGCCTCTTCATAGACTTTTCCAATGGCCACCACTTGAGGAATCATGCCGCCCTCTACCAGTAGCTCACATTGCCTAGGCTAACCAATGATATCCTCCCCTGATGTTGTAGGAGCCGAACAACTCCCTTTTATGCTCTTGGGAGTGGAACTAACAAGCACTTGAATCAGCGACTCACTACAAACTTGTTGCGATAGTAACTCCTGTTGCAACTCTAGCCGCATCCTTTTATTCTCCTTTCTCATCTCGTCCATTAATTCTTGACGTAGCTTACTCTTCATTTTTTCTTTGGTCTCTTGGGGGGAGGAGGATGAGTGTCGTGGTGCATCTCCAACATATAGTTTAATTCCATCCCCTTGTCCAGCTGCACGAACACGATCACAATGCTCAGGTCGTCCAATTACTTCAACTAGGATATCATGACGACCTTGAGGAACAAAATTACCTTGGGAGTCCAAGGTATCCTGCAAGAGACCAAAATCATATAAGTTTTTAATATAATTAATGCTTTAAAATAAATGCAAAAGAGGCTAAAAATAACTTACGATTTTTTCAATGATAACCCTTGATTGACTTCTTAATTCGGGCCATCTTCCATTTTACATGCCACAAAGGTGGTGATGTAGGAGAAGTGACCCTTGTATCCATATTCTCAGACCCAGTCCCCTATCTAGATTGCTCATTTTCCATCATCAGTGATTGCTCAAGCTTTCAATACCCCAAACAAGACAGTACGTGCGGGGTAAGATTCTTTAAAGCTATGTCTTGAGCTTTCTTCCGACGATCCTGTCATAAATGAAATGAACAAAGTGAATTAAATAATATTAACTTATTAATGTTATATAAATAAAAATAGTTAAGTAACTTCACTTACCATCCAAGCTTCATTTTCACAACTTTCTTTAAAAAGACACCATGTCTCTTCATCAATATGTTTGTACTTTAAACAAGGACTTTCACCTTTAAGCTTGCCAAAAACATAATTTGTCGTCATTCTTGACTTAAACAGACGAAATTTAAGTCTGATATTTGATAGAATCTTTGATCGAAGCGGTTCCACATTAGGGATTTTAAAATTTGCTTGCTAAATAATATCATCACATTAAAATTAATCAATGAATATTAAAAGGCAATATATGATAAAGATAATAATGTAAAGCTTACCTGAACATCCTCCCAGAGCATGTTTCGATGGACCTCTGATACATCATCCCATGAATTAATCAAAATGAATACCCTCTCATGAGAAACAACTCCAAGATAGCTGCTAAAAGTCTCAGCATTAGGACCAGAAGCCAATCCAGTGTTGACGTAAATATCAACATGTGTCTTCTCACCAGCAGGATGTCTCAATGAGAGACGCTTCAATCTAGTAGGTCCTTTGCTGCCTCGTCAGATCGGGGTCGGATTGGAGTCTTATCGTCATCCATATCTATGTTAAAAAATTAGGTAACATACATTAGTTAATCTGCATCGAAAGAAAATCATATAAAACAAATACATAAAATTCTAAATGCGTATTATCAAAAATATTTATAAATTTATTACCATATGTAAATTTCTTCATTATGGTCTTTACGGGTTGCATGTACATCATCATGTACATCGTCATCTTTATTAATTATCATTGTTGTTAATGAACCGGGGTCACCATTTTCAATATCATCTATGGCCTACCCTTATTTTTTCTCGTGTAAAACAACATACCAATGTTCTGATGTAGGATCTTGGACGTAGAAAACTTGAGATGCTTGTTGAACCATTATAAATTTCTCATCTCGATACCTCGTCTTTCGAAAGTCCACTAGTGTGAATCCTAATTCATCAATTTTAACCCCACTTTTATTGCCAACCTATTTACACTTGAAAACTGGAATAGAAAACTTAGTATAGTCAACCTCCTATATCTCTTCTATAAACCCATAGTATGCCATTGATCAAAGTATAGGATTTGTATCTTTCGAAGTGGAATTGACTCGGCTTCAAGAGTAACACCAGAATTTTGAACTGTACTATTTTCATCCATAGACTTCGTGTAAAATATACAATTATTCACTTTGTACGCTTTACAAGAAATGACATCAAACTTCAATCCAGCAGCCAACCATGTCAAGGTCTCCGATGATGTCGAATCCTTTAACACCTCGTCTTTAAACCAAGGCATGAAAGTTTTATTATGTTCCATCAAGACCCATTTCTCTGCTTGTCTTGAGTTATTTGACTTCATAATGGCTTTATGAGCTTCTATGTAAGGTATAATAACTTCATCTATGTTATTCAATATATACAAATGTGCTTGCAAGACTTCTGATCGAAATTTGCTTACAATATTCACAACACGTAAACATTTACTTGTAGAACGCCTGTCGTGCCATGAATTAGCTGGAAGACCTATTGGATTTTCTTTTGACATGTACTCTGAACAAAATTCAATACTTTCTTCAGCTATGCATCTTTCAATCATTGAAGCTTCTGGACGATGATTTTTCACATAACCTTTCAAAATTTTCATATACCGCTCAACAGGAGACATCCATCTTATGTACACTGGTCCACACAATCTAACTTCTCTAACCAGATGCACAACTAGATGAACCATAATGTCCAAAAAAGATGGAGGAAAAAACATCTCAAATTCACACAAGATAACAACAATTTCATCTAATTTTAATGGATCAATGACTTTACAACATATAGAAGAGAAGAATGAAAACAAACGGGTTATGGTATGTCTAACATTTTTTGGTAAGATCCCATAAATAGCTACCGGTAGCAACTGTTGCATCAAGATGTGGCAATCATGAGACTTCAACCCAATTAACTTTAAATCTTGCATTAACACTAGGCTCTTCACATTTGAGGAATGTCCTTGTGGCACTTTCACACCCTTTAGACATTGAAAAAAACTTACTTTTTCATCTTTTGACACGGTGTAACAGGCTGGGGGCAAATATGTACACTTACCCATTTGTATCGGTGCCAACTCACCTCGTATGTTCATCTCAATCAAATCTAAACGAGCATTTAGACCATCCTTCGTCTTCCTGTTAATGTAAAGAAATGTACCAATTAAGCTATCACACACATTCTTCTCAACATGCATTACATCTATACAATGTCTGACTTCTAACCTCGACCAGTACGGAAGATCAAAGAAGATTGATTTTTTCTTCCAAATGTTTGTCACAGATGACTTTTTTTTGACTTACCGAAGGTGTGGTCTATGTTATTTATCTTTTCGTAAACCTCAACACCAGTTAATGGAGTTGGTGGACCACTAGTCTCTTGGTGTCCATTAAAGGCTTTTTTCAACCTCGAGTAAGGATGATGACTTCTAAGAAACCTCCGATGCCGAAGATATATTGTCTTCCTTCCATGTTTCAATTGTTGAGAAGCGGTGTCTTCTTCGCATATTGGAAATGCTTTATGACCCTTAACACTATAACCTGATAAGTTACCATATGCTGGAAAGTCATTGATGGTGCAAAATAACATGGCATGCAGTTTGAAAGTTTCATTAGCCAATCCGTTAAATACTTGAACACCCTGATTCCACATTAACTTCAAATCTTCAATTAAGGTACTTAGATAAACTTCTATGTCATTCCCTGGCTGTTTCGGATCAGATATCATCATAGACAACATTATGTATTTTCGCTTCATGCACAATCCAGGAGGTAAGTTGTAAATAATTAGTAAAACAGGCCATGAACTGGGATTTGTACTCATTTTACCAAACGGATTCATTCCGTCTATAGCTAAACCAAGTCGGATATTTCTTGATTCTTTACCAAACTCTGGAAACTCATCATCAAATTTCTTCCATTGAATAGAATCAGCTGGATGTCGGTACATTCCATCACATTTCCTCTCATCTGCATGCCATCTAAGATTCTTAGCATCGTTTGGGCTTGCAAACAAACGCTTCATCCTTGGAATGATACGAAGATACCACATAACCTTCATTGGGGGTCCATGCTTTTCTATCTCTTCAATAGTATTGTCATCTTTGTGTTTCAACTTATAACGTGATAACCCACACCTCATACAACTTTTCAGCAATTCAAAATCTTTCCTGTATAATACACAATTGATCCTGCTGCTTGACTCGAACGTGGAGGATTGCCTCGTCACTCCTTCGTCTAGCCTTCTGTCCTGCAGGAACGCTCCAAGAACCACCGCCGGAACTCCAAACGCTGCCTGCAAAACACACAGACGGCGCCTCTGGCGGCCGTTGTAGCTCCGACGCTCAAGTCAAGCAACAGGAACACCAAAACTATCACTGAATCTCTCTGTGAGACTCGTGTGTAACTGTAAACTCTCAAATGTGTAAGCTGTAAGAATCTGTAAAAACTCCCCTTAATTTCGTTAAGAGTTTCGTATATATACCTGAGTCTTTCTCTCTCCTGACGGTTATTCCTCTTGACACGTGGATAACATCTGGTCATACACGTGTCACCATCTGGAGTATCTGCAGCTGAAACGTTACTTCCACTGTGCCCCTGCGACTAAGTTATCCACACAGGGAGTAGCTTAGTACACAGGCTACTCTGGGCGCAACCTTAACATGGCGAGCTGGTTAACACTGGGCATCGCAGCTCACACTACACATGGTGGCAGATATGCCACTTATCCTCTGTACTTAGACCATACAACAAGTGCTTGCCAAGTCTTCTCAAACACCCGGCGATGTGCTCTTTCGGCGACTTTCTGACCATCTGATCTCCTAACCTTAACACACAGCGATCATGTGCAATCTAGGCGATTACTGATCCATACCGGCGATAGGCGATTACTCATCCTCAAGGCGATAGGCGATTACTCATCACCACAGGCGATAGGCGATTACCATGCTGAGTGATCGCCTCCCTGACTCGCTTGCTATCCTCTACCACGTGTTACTCTGTGAATGGTCCACGTGGTCAACTGCTGCTGATGTCATCGACTACCGATGACCGACCGGATCAACAATCATTAGAACATGCATGTATCTTTTTATACTCCATACCCATTGGACAAAGAATCTTTTTGGCCTCATAATTACGATTTGGTAGAGTATTTCCCTCTGGAAGCATATCCTTCAACACTTGAAGCAATTCCGTGAAGCTTTTATCAGTCCATCCATTTATTGCCTTCAAATTCATCAATCTTAACACTACCAACAACCGTGTGAACTTAGTTGATCCAAGATACAATGGAGTCTCTGCATCGCTTGACATACTTCCATATCCACGCACTTCTGCAAAAGACTCGACTCCCACATCACGAATCATGTTCTCCAATCGATCATCATCTACATCATGATGTACTGCATCATCCATGGTGGACCCCACATATTCTTCAGTTACAAAAACACGTGGTAAATTTAATAATTCACCATGCCATGTCCAAGTTGTATAAGATCGAAGAAACCCATCACAAGGAAGGTGCTCCCTGATTATCTTAACATCAAGTATCCTTCCATTCAAATGGTTAACACATGGACACCTGATCTTTGCTCCATCCAGACTACTATTATTCGCGTTACGTTGCGCAAAATGTATAAATTCTTCTACTCCTCTTTTGTACTCATCACATATGCGCACATAATTAATCCAATTTTGATCCATTATATGCTATAATAGTCATTTAGGTTTTCTAATAATTTGTTTTATCTCACACGATTGCCGAGGGTCAAACACCATCGGACTCAATATTAGCACGTATCAATTGTCGAGGGTCGAATACCCTCGGACTCAATATCAAAACGATAATTCTACTCTAAACTAACAACTAACATAATATAAATTAATAATAAATACAAATTATAACAAATAATAAATAATATAAAATTTAAAAAATATAAATTAGAATAAACAAAAAATAAACAAATTCTTATCATTAACAAAAATTTAAAAAAAATTAAAACAGAACCAACCTTGTGCATGAAGGCAACGTTGGTGAAGAATGGAAGGAGAGCGACAACGACGACGAGACGACGGTGTAATGAAACAGTACTTAACCAATGCTAAAAAAGAAATAGAGTGAGAAGAAGAAACGAAGAAGAAACAACGAAGAAGAAGAAGAAACTCACAGTGGCAAGAGAATGATGCAGAACTGAATGGGAAGGGAGAGGAACAATGAGGAACAACAAATGCCAAAGAAGAGGAAGAAAGTATGAAAAGCGTAAGCGGCGCGCTCCAAGTTAGGATAAAATTTGATTTATGAGTGCGACTATTTGTAATAGCCGCATTCATAAATCAGACGCTTGATTTATAAATGCGGTTGTTACAAATAGCCGCATTCATAAATCAAAGCGCTTGATTTATGAATGCGGCTGTTACAAATAGTTGCACTCATAAATGAAAATAATTTCAAAAATACCACTACATTTTTTAAAACTATGTCTCAGGTAAAAACGCGTCGAGGGTCGAATACCCTCGGACTCAATATCAAAACGATAATTCTACTCTAAACTAACAACTAACATAATATAAATTAATAATAAATACAAATTATAACAAATAATAAATAATATAAAATTTAAAAAATATAAATTAGAATAAACAAAAAATAAAAAAATTCTTATCATTAACAAAAATTTAAAAAAAATTAAAACAGAACCAACCTTGTGCATGAAGGCAACGTTGGTGAAGAATGGAAGGAGAGCTACAGCGACGACGAGACGACGGTGTAATGAAACAGTACTTAACCAATGCTAAAAAAGAAATAGAGTAAGAAGAAGAAACGAAGAAGAAACAACGAAGAAGAAGAAGAAACTCACAGAGGCAAGAGAATGATGCAGAACTGAATGGGAAGGGAGAGGAACAATGAGGAACAACAAATGCCAAAGAAGAGGAAGAAAGTATGAAAAGCGTAAGCGGCGCGCTCCAAGTTAGGATAAAAATTGATTTATGAGTGCGACTATTTGTAATAGCCGCATTCATAAATCAGACGCTTGATTTATAAATGCGGTTGTTACAAATAGCCGCATTCATAAATCAAAGCGCTTGATTTATGAATGCGACTGTTACAAATAGTTGCACTCATAAATGAAAATAATTTCAAAAATACCACTACGTTTTATAAAACTACGTCTCAGGTAAAAACGCATTTAATAAATAGTAGTTGTTTTACGTTTTTGCACTAGTGTAAAGTCAAAAGTCATATAAAAGAATTTAATGATGTATTCCCTAAGGAAGGCTAGGAACTAAGTTGAACTTTTCAACCACTTGTCATCCTCAAACGGATGGACAAACAGAGGTTGTAAATAGATCTTTATCAACTATGCTTAGGTTGGTCATGAAAGGGAACCACAAATCTTGGGATGAGTATCTTCCTTATATTGAGTTTGCATATAATAGAGTGGTCCATAAGACTACTAATATTTCTCCATTTGAGGTTATATATGGATTTAATCCTCACACTCGCTTGGATTTTCTACCTAATCAACAGGAATTTGTGCATCAGGAAGGAGTAACAAAAGCTGAGTTTGTAAAGAAATTACATGAGAGGATTAAAGATCAAATATAGAAATAAACTAAGAAATATATTAAACATAAAAATAAGGGGAAGAGGGAGATTGGGTTTGGCTTCAACTTAGAAAAGATAGATTCCCTAATCAAAGGAAATTTAAGCTTAGTCCCCGAGTAGATGGTCCTTTCCAAGTTCTCAAGAGAATCAATAATAATGCATATAAACCAGACCTACTTGAGGAATATGGAGTGCATGCTACCTTTAATGTTATGGATCAAACACCTTTTGCAAGTAGCACAAATGATGTGGCAGAGACATGTGATTTGAGGATAAATCCTCTTCAAGAGGGACGAGATGATGACAGAGGCCCTAGCTTAGAATCACTAGAGCTAGCTATGACAAGGAGGATACAAGAAGATTGGGACTCTTTTACTAATGGCGGAGACACACTTTTATATATGTTCAAATATGCCATAACCTAGTGTAAATTTTCTATAGTAAAATTTATTTTGCATAAAATTAGAGTAGGAAATTTACTTGTAATTTTCTATTTAAGTGAATTAGGGTTAATGATAGGCTTTTAAAACCTACCTAGGGTATAATTAGGGCTTAATTATAGCCCACATGAACCCTAGGTCAGTCATTAGACCTAATTAGATCACATGGTGCACATTTGATCATGCTTACCTTGTGACCTCATTTAGGCCCCTATTTTCAAAATCTTTTGCATTTGAATTTCCCACTCTTTTTTCTTGTAATTTGATGGAAGAAGCCCAAGCTCAGGCCCAAGTTCAGGCACAAAAACTAGGTCCATGACAAAGAGGATTCAAGAAGATTGGGACTCTGCTACTGATGGTAGAGAAACTTTTCTTTACATGTTCAAAGATGCTAGGGCTAGGTCAGGATTCACCTCTAGTCGATGCTTCAGCACCTAACCTTCCCTAAAGGATCACAAGGAGTAGAGCACAGGCTTTGGGAGCTGAGCATCAACTAGTGTCTTTATTTGTAATTTCAGTAGAATAGGGTTCCTTTAGCATAATAGGTGGCGTGCTTATAATTTTAGCTTGAGTAAAGCCTTTAGGGTAGGATTTTGACCTATCTTCTAGAAGAATAGGCCTTCAGGTCGACATTGACTTGGTCAATACCAAAGTTGCCCCTCTCTTTTGGTTTTCCCATCCTACCCTTACTCCTTGCTCTCCAAGGCACCATCTCCTATAACTAGGGTGCTTGACTCATGTTTTGTAAGATCAATTTTATGAGTAAAATGCTGCCAAAATTTGCAAGCTTCTACTTGTAACATCCCGCCAAATCTTTTTCATAATTATAAAATGAAATAAAGGTAAAACAATAATATTGAAGTGAACATATGTATATATATATATATAATGAAATTTCTCCTCACAGGGAGTTTAATACATACCGGTCAGTTTTCAAAAACTTAAACAAAATACAACGAAATAGAAAAAAAATAGGCGATCTCCTAACAGAAAAAGGTGATCTCCTATCAGAAAACAGAAAAAGGGGTGATCGCCTAACAGAAACAGAAACAGGCGATCTCCTTGCGGCGACCACTCACTGAGGAGCTCTACTTCCTGCAACATCATCTGCTCCCGTGTAAATTATACACGATCATCACATGTTTAAGAAAAAGCCAAACACAACACCAAAAACACAGGGTAAGCTAGATATTTGAAAGAGAATTTAGATATGAACTTTAAAATCAAGATAAAACAAATTTAAGACACCCATGTAAAAACCATCAACTTTCTCATTCCCTTCACATGACCATCTAGTAATCACATATTTCACAATTTCCTCAAGAGTCTTTCAATTCACATACACCATCAAGTGTCTATCAATTCAATGTTTCTCATTTCTCACGTCAGACTTCCACTGACTCATCACACAAGACACTTGACACTACTTCCGGAAGACTCGTGCGTTGAACTTAGCATCCAGAGACCTGCACCTGTCATACTTCATTGCTGTAATGTTTCCACAGCCATGCGCATCAACATAATCACGATCTCAATCTCATCACTCTCACAGTATGACAGGGTTAATCCATATAATAGGTCAAGTCAGTTATCTTTCAAACGACTTACCCATACATATGGACCTCCTTCGACTCTCACCAACTGAATGACTTCATCTATGTGACTCCATCATATCAGCAGAGTCAAGATCGTCTCATTCACAGGATACTCACTGATCAATACACCTCATAACCAATCTCAACACGGTATTTCCTTTCCTGAAAATACTATGTCTTGATCCCACATTCACAACATTCAACACATCATATAACACTTAAATGAACGATTCCAATCACAGCAAAACTCATTCCAAGGTTCAGATTTTCGAATATCACATTTCAATCTCAAACAGTTTCAAACGACACTAAAACAGGGGATTTCGAAAACAACATTAAAACCGGCGGTCATGTCGCCCCACACATAAAAACAGAGTATCGTGAAAAGCATATGAAAACTGGCGACCACGTCGCCCTCACTTCAGAACCTACTCGCCTAACGTTTTTATAAACGAAATTGCTAGCTTCCCTTACCTGGACTTGCGCAAAACACCAAGAGCTCCAAAACCCACCGAAGCTTAAGATGCCTTAACTCTGTGCTAGCGTACTGACGGAAAACTCGCAGAGAACTCTCCAGGTGTCCAAGTGTAGTCTTCGCTCGTCGTACTGGTGCTTGAGGATGTCTGAATCGCAGCGCGAAGGAGAGAAAAGAGAAGGATGAAGGTGAACTCACTCTGTCACTCTTGAACCACGACAACGTTCTCCTTCTCAGAAGTGAGTTTTTGAATCTAAACCAGCTTGTCCACAAAAGCCGCTGCCACCACCCACTCTGCAGGGAAGCTTGCGTGCACGCTTCCCTGAACAGTACGACCACGCGTGCCTGAGCGCATGCCAA
This sequence comes from Phaseolus lunatus, assembly GCA_013389735.1. Classification (NCBI taxonomy): domain Eukaryota; kingdom Viridiplantae; phylum Streptophyta; class Magnoliopsida; order Fabales; family Fabaceae; genus Phaseolus; species Phaseolus lunatus. The sequence goes on along the minus strand of CM023861.1, from coordinate 16,327,058 downwards.
CACTCTGATGTCACTATTCTGAACCACCCTTTTTGTCTACGTGTCGCACGTGCAGTACGTCTCATGCTGGGAGCCTGGGTCCCACCTTATCTGTGTGAAACTCGACATCGCGCGATAACCTTCCATCGATGACCGCTCGTGCGATGACTATCCACCGATGTCTCATCCTGGCGGACGACCGATGTCTCTCCCTGGGAGACGACCGACGTCTCGCTCTGGCGATGACCGCATGCCTCGCGCCCTGGCGATGCCCGCATGCCTCGCGCCCTGGCGATGCCCGCATGCCTTGCGCCCTGGCGATGCCTGCATGCCTCGCGCCCGGCGATGACCGCATGCCTCGCGCCCTGGCGATGCCCGCATGCCTCGCGCCCTGGTGATGCCCGACGACACATCGCCACGCCTTGCTGAAGGTTCTTCATCCCACTATGTTACGTCCAAGGTATCATCTCCACATGACTTGGTGACGTCGGTAGCTTCACATTTCCAAGAGTAGATCAGCACTACTCCTCGTGCGTCCTTGCATGCCACACTAAGGACGATTTCTTATGCTCAAGCATAGAGCTTCGCATGCACAGCGTATCTAAGGCTTAACCCACACCTTGATACGCGTGGTTTTTGGAACCCACTATGGTTGATCCAGTATCCTGACCACATACTGAGTGCACTTTCGGCGATCATGTGCACCATAGGCGATTGGCGATCATGTCTCCTCTAGGCGACAGGCGATTATGTGCCAGAGAAGTCGGAGATCGCCTCCGTCTTCAACAACGGCGATCTCGTAGACTTCTAAGCTACACTTTTCTTCCTTTACTCTTCTTGGTCCACATGTCTTCCTCGAGCACACCCACGTGATTACCTCACGATAAAGTCATCGCACCTGACTACTTGGTTAATACAATGGTCAGCTGACCGACCTCTACCAGCTGACCCCAGACCTTGGGCGACGTCCGAGGTCCGACTACTACGAAACTTCATTTACCAGCTCTTTGTATTTTTAAATAATAACATCTTCTGAAATTATTTAAATATAATACTTTCATTCCAATTAAAGTTTCTAGGTCCTTACACTACTCCCTTGTCTAGTCTCTCTAGGTTAGACACCTTAATCTTCTCTTTCACCTTTCTCCAAGTGATATGGCCTAACCAATCACTCTCCCTACCTCTCATGCACCTCCAAGGAATCCATAGCTCTATATGAGCCATCCTTGATCCATCACATCCATTAGTTTTCGCCAATTTCACTTCAATTCTTCAAGAGCAATCACAAATGGAGTTCAAGCCATCATTTGGTTGACCCTTAAACCTATAAATTGGGGTTCTTGGTTCATGTTTTTTAAGATAAATTTTATGAGTGTATTGATGCCAAATTTCTAGCCTAAGTATTCCCTTGTTTAAACCTCTATAGGATAGACATCTTTGGTTTTCTTCTTCACCTCTCCAAGTGATATGGCTGAACCAATCACTATCCCTACTCTTCATGCACCTACAAGGAATCCATAGCTCCAATGGAGCCATCCTTGATCCATTGCATCCATTAAGCTTTCGCAAAGTCTATCCGAAAATCCAAGAAAAGATGAAACCGAATGAAGACACCTATCATCGAGTCACATGGCTCGTTCGGTACCGACTAGTACACTTGCTGCCCAAGCTCGAGGAATGTTTACTTCAGAGGAGCTGAGATGTGATTGTTGGGTATCCCGAGGTGAGAAGTCACATGGATGCCTTAAATGTTTATGTCAGAGATGTGATGTGCGTCTTTTCAACGTGTCGTTTGAGCTTTCACTTTTTGATTAAAGAGACCTAACAATTGTGAAGTCGTGTCGTTTCAAATGTCGAGCACTGTGCGTCCTTGGATGAATGTAGATCTAACGGTACCGAAGGGATGACTTTTCGTTCTCTCTTCTCTTCTAATCTATAAATAGATATGAGTGTTGAATGTAATTACATTTGCTTCTATTTTCATTGCTTCTGAGTCATTAAGAGTTGTTCAAGTGTCGAGTACTTTTCAACTTCCTTCCTTTTCTGCATTTACTGTTAAAGAGGTTAGTAATGGCTTCCTCTTTTGGGTCTTCTAGCATTCCTTTATGTTATTCTTTGTCTGAGCGCACACATTCGGTGTCTAACAAGGTGAGGGATGTGGTTGCTCAAATCAAGCGGTCGACCTTGCTAGCCAACCTTCTGATTGTCTAAATTATGAGCGAGTTGATCCACGTGTCTTAGATATCCCTACTTGGTTTATGGGTTTGTTCGCCTTAGATGGTTTTTTGTCTAAAGTTTCTATCTTAAAACATGACTCCCCATCGGACGTGGTTGCAGCCGATACTTGTAACCACACCGACTAGGTCTGTCACGGCCGGGAAAATGGTCCTCAGGACTTTTTCTTAGCATATACTTGTCTTTTCAATGACTTACATGTAACTGTTCCTTTTTATGAATTTACAATGGGGGTCCATAGGATCCTAATGTTCATCCCACACAATTACATCCAAACTCGTGGGTGGTCCTCCAGACCTTTAGGCTAATTTGTGACGCCTTTAGGTTGAGGTCGTCCCCCCAATCATTTCTTTTTTATTATAATTCCCAATCGACTCACCCTGTGGGTTGGTTATCCTAGACAAGCCATCCGAGCGGTATTCTTTTTACACCTTTCACCTTGTCTTATATAAATTTCAAGGAGAGGTATTTTAAAATGTTCTTTGAGCCGAACGGTAAACCGTATTTTTATGATTCGAAGGAAAAACCAAAATTTCCCTTCATTGGACCCAATCGCCTACCCATTACACATCCGGGCCGAGGTCCTTCATGACTGTCGAAGATAAAGACGTGTTCCATGTGTTTGATGAACTTCTGAATAGACTCCCTACTCAAAAAATTTTGACCGTATACGACTCATCCCAACGATGGGCTGATTTGAAAAATTTTGAAAAAATTTAAATTTTCAAATTTTTAAAATATATTAGTTAAAAAATTGGAAACAAAACTTTTATTTGAAATATTTTATGAAAAATGTATGTAAGAATAATTTTCAAATTGATTTTGAGAAGCAGTCTTTAATTCCTATTGGATCTAAATATCTTCACTGCGCATAAACCCATGTACCCACTATACTTCCCACTTTCTTTTATGTACCCTAACTTCCCATTTTCTTTTCTCTTTCCTTTCCTTTTCATGTAAAAGCATACTTTCATTCTCACTTCTCTTTCTCTTTCTGTGTTTTGATTAATCGTTGTGGAACCCTAATTTGACCTTTGTCTTATGAAATTGTAATTGAAGTTTGTGACTAGATGGAGGGGAAGGACTTAAACAAAAGAAGTTGCGGGCACCATCTCAACAATCGGTAATTCTCTTTATGTGCATTTCAATTTGTGAAACAATAATTTGACATTTTTCTTATGAAATTATGATTGAAACATGTGACTAGAGGAATAAAAATGACTCAACAAGAGGAGGCAGAGGGTAAGTGATGAAGTCCTTGATCATAAGACATTTTCTAGAAATAATTTTATGGATTTAAATAAAATCATACAGAACAGTGACTAAAATATATTCTCATTTCCTAATGTTTTACGGAAAAGTTACTTCCAATCTGATTTACTTATTCACAATCTTCAAACAGGGAGAAACTTCAGTTGCAAGAACGTAGAAAAAGGAAGATATTGAACCCCAAGGCACTATTTCCCGTGCGCGTTCCTATCATTGTCGTGCCTACTGAGGGTAGAGGCCCAAGCTCAAACCCAATTTTAGGACCAACGGCTAGGTCCATGACAAAGAGGATTCAAGAAGATTGGGACTCTGCTACTGATGGCAGAGAAAATTTTCTTCACATGTTCAAAGATGCTAGGACTAGATCAAGATTCAAATACCACATGATATAAACCAAGTACCAAGATGACCAAGGGCTCAAGAGACAATTCACACTGTGAGTAGTCATCTCAACAACCAAGTCAAGGCCCCACCAAATATCGGACTGACTTCACTAGAAGAAGAATTGAACATAGAGCAGAACACCAAATGTTCTTTCTTTTGGTCTTTTTAAAAAACAAAAACATGTTTGTAAATAAATTGGACTCACTTAGGGGGTCCAAATAGCAAGATAGGCTAGAATAAGATTCCTTTAGCATAATAGGGGGTGTAGTAATCATTTTAGCTTGTTTCTAGCCCTTTAGGAAGGAAATTTGACCTAGTTTCTAAAAAAACAAGCCTAGGTACGATTTTGACTTAGTCAAACCCTAAAGCCACCCTATTTTGTGTATTCCCTATCCTACCCTTGCTCCTTGCTTTCCAAGGCACCATCTCCTATAAATTAGGGTGCTTGGCTCATGTTTTGTAAGATCAATTTATATGAGTAAATGCTGCCAAAATCATTCTAGCTTTTACTCTCTTGTCTATACTCTCTAGGTTATACACTTTGATCTTCACCTTCACCTTTCTTCAAGTGATATGGCCCAACCAATCACTCTCCATACTTACCATGCTCCTCCAAGGAATCCATAGCTATGTATGAGCCTTCCTTGTTCCATCACCTCCATTTGCTTCCGCCATTTTCACCTCATTCTACAAGAAGAACAATCGGTCTTAAAGGCACACAATCCATCATTTGGTATCAGAGCCAAGGTTCTTCAAGAGATAAATGTTCTCTTCATCTTATTTTTGAGTCTTCTTCATTTCCGTGTTGTCATATGTTGTTTGGTTGTCTTGCTGTTTTAATCTTGTTTTTAGTTCATATTGTTGTACAGTTTTATTTTGGTTCAAATTGTTCTTGAGCTTCCAAATTGTTTTTAGGTTTCATTGAGTATTTTGTGTTGGCTGTTTTGTTTTTAATTTTATTTGAGTTTTAATTGGTGCAAAGTGTTTGTGTTTGAGTCTTTTTTATTTTTAAATCCATACAAGTTTTGTCAAAGTCATGTTCATCCTACAATGTCATAAATTCTAAGTGGTGCCTTTTATTGTTGATTTGGTTGCTTGATTTTGATTTTAAGTGCAATTTATATTTCTGTTTTTGAAGCTTTGGTGCCTTTTATATTTTCATATTTGAGTTCATACTTGTGTGTTAGTTCCATACAAGTTCTTTCCCAATCATTTCCATTGCGTTCTTGAAGTTTCCTCGACGTTTTCTAATTCCAAGTTAGGATTTCTCTATTTCACTGTTACTGTGCTAGCTGGAATCTTTCCTAAAAATTAATTATGTGGGTGAAAATTTCTGAAATTTTGGATTTGAGTAGTTTGATGTGTTGAGAAAAAGTAAACAAAAGAAGTACATCAAAATTTAAAATACAAAAAAATGATAAATGAAATATGAATAGAGTGCAAAAATTCTGACTCTGGAAAAATGGTGATGCGACAGTGATCTTGAAAACATTATTACAATTATTTGACTCACTGTTTTGGTGAAATTCCAATGCCTATTTTGAGCTAAAACATTTCAAGCTCAAATTTGAAGTATTCTGTTCAGCATAAATTTGGAAAGTTATGAAAAATTTACACAAAAAATTATGTAGTACTATTTTGATTTTACTCATCTATTCTAGTTCCATTCACTAGGATTCCACTTTGTGTGATACCTTTTCTTGTGTGCCTTAATTTTTTGCTTGTCAATTTTATTGAATACTCTTTCAAGTCTTGTCAAATATCAACTCCATTTGCAGTAGTCCTTGATTTTAAATTTGAGTTTTATTTCTTTAAAACTTGCTTGACCTCTCTTTGGTGGAATTTACCTAAAAAGTGCTTTGGTGAGTAGTGGAGCTAAAATTTTGTTTTGGTGAAAGCTATATCACTAAAAAGAAGTTGGATTAAAGATTCAAGGTTGAATAACCTAAAGAGACAAAGCAAGGGACAGTAGCAACCTCATTTAAAAAATACACAAATATACACAAAGGAGCTATAAGTGAAGGAGTGCATGAAATAAGACTTTAATTTTTGTGCATCAAAAAATTTGTTGACCTAATTTTATTGTATTTCTTTGAGTTTTAATTTGCAAGAACTTTGCTTTGCATAGTTTTCTTGCATAAATTTTTTTTTTCATCTTTGATTGTGCTCTAAGTAAATTTCTTAGAGAAAGGTTTGTAAGAGTGTTGTGGGATAGTATCTAAGGAAAGGCTTGGAACTTAAGAGATCCTAGTGATCCACCTCCCTTTCCTAGGAAATTACTTACTTCACTCAACCTATCTTTCTTTTGAAAATTTATCACTAACCCTAAACATGTCTTCTCATTCTTCAAGTCATAGTGAAAGTGATAGAAAATCCACAAAATCTCTTTTGAAACAATTGGCTAGAAATTTTCAATCACTATCACTAAGACAATTGCAACATGAGGCTCAAATTTTGGAAGATAAAAAAGAAAGAGATGGATGGTAGCTGACTAGCACTCACAAGAAGGCACTGATGGGATGAGTTCCTTGATTGGCTAGTCAATCAAGGGATTTTTCGAAGAGCTATTACTAAAGATTCCAGAAGGAATTTCCTAACCACGAAAAGTGGTACGGTCCCAATGAAAGTGTCTCTTAGCTGGTTTACAGGCTTCGAAAAAATGAAAGAAAATAACAACCCCATCTTGCGATTTTGGAAGAGGAGTTGAAGATTGTCAGGGAAAAGGATGAATACATTAGAAACTTAAAAAAATCACATGCATCTCATGCATCTAGTTCTAGGTCAAGTGACTCACATTCTGAGGGGAGTCTGAGACTTAATGATTATTATCAACCTCCACCTAGAAGAACTATAAGAGAGAGCCACAAAGAGACTAGGGTATAGCACTCACCAAATTTTTTTTTAGCTCCACTACTCACCAAAGCACTTTTTTAGATCACTTCCCCCAAAAAGAGGTCAAACAAGTTTAAAGCAACAAAACTCAATTTAAAAAAATAGGACTATAGCAAAAGGAATTGATATCTGACATGACTTGAAAAAGTATTCAATAAAATTGACAAGCAAAAAATTAAGGTAATCAATAATTTTTTCAAAATCCCTGTCACTTCACTTTTTTTTCAGAGAAAAATTTTGTACTCTGCTCATATTTTAATTATGATTTTTTTTTTGTATTTTGAATTTTGCTATACTTATTTTTTTCATTTTTTCTCAACACATCAAACTACTCAAATCCAGAATTTCAGAAATTTTCACCAACGGAATTACTTTTTATAAACGTTTTCAGCCAGCACAAAAACTTTGAAACAGAGAAAACCTATACTGGAATTAAAAAGCAACAATGAAACTTCAAAAACATAATAGAATTGGATGGAAAATAAACTTGTATGGAACTAACACACAATTATGAATTCAAATCTGAAAAATAAAAAGGAACCAAAGCTCAAATTCATAATATATTTTGTACTCAAATTAAAATCAAGCAACCAAAATTAACAATAAAAGTATTACATAGAATTTATGACAATTTTGGATGAACATGACTTTGACAAAACTTGAATTGATTCAAAAATTAAAATGACTCAAATACCAAACAAATTGCACCAATTAAAACATCAATAAGACTCAAATAAAAGCAAAAAACAGAACAACACATTCAAATACTCAATAGAAACCTATAAAATTGCATCCAAAATGTTCAAGAACAATTGAACACAAATTTTATAAACCGAACAAAATTTAAAAACAACAATACAAACTAAAATTAAAACTAAAACAGCAAGACAGTTCCGAATATGATGAACAACATGGAATTAAGAACAACAAAAAAAAAATAAAAGAAGAACAGGCACTTATCACTTGAAGAACCTTGGTTCTAGATACCAAATGATAGAATGTGCCTTAATGACCGAATTCTTTTCTTGAAATTTTGAGAGAATTGGCGGAAGCTTCAATGGAAGAGACGAACAAGGATGCCTCATATAGAGATATGGTTTCTTTGAAGGTTCATGATAGGTAGGGAAAGTGATTGGTTGGGCCATATCACTTGAGCTTGGTGAAGAAGAAGATTAAAGTGTCTATCCTAGAGAGGCAAGACAAGAGAGTGAGATGGCTAGCAATCTTGATAACAATTCACTCATTCATTAATCTTGAAAATTCATGAGCCAAGCACCCCTTTATATAGCTTAAAGGTTCAGCCATTCAACACAAAAAATAGGTGGGAAAATTCAAATGGAAAATGTTTGAAAATAGGTGCCTAAAATGAGCTCAAAAGGCAACCATAACAATGTGTGATCAATGTGACTCATTTTAGGTCTAATGATTGGCCTAGGTTAATTAGGAATCTTCTAGAAACCCTAATTTAACCTAGGTTGGTTTTTAGATGCCTAAATCCAACCCTAATCACATTTAAGAAAAATTACAAGTAAAATTCCTATTCTACTTTTGACAAGAAAATAAATTCTTCTCCAAATATTTACACTAGGTCTTTTTGGCATTTTTTGAGCATGTAAAGAAAAATTTCTCTACCATCAGTAGCAGAGTCCCAATCTTCTTGAATCTTCTTTGCCATAGACCTAGTTGTTGGGCTTGAGCTTGGCCTTCTTCCATCAATAGCTATTCCTTTTTTTCATAATATAATCAATCCAAATAAAATTTCTACACCACTGCTCAACTTGCTTAAGAAGTGAAACACTCCATTTATACATATTAAAGCTATAAGCTAGAAATCCAATAATCACCATATTAACCAACTGAATCAGACCCATCATGCTAAGAGATTTACCTTTCCAAGATGTTAGCTTCAATTTGACTTTATCAGCCAAAGGTTGAAGAAATTGACACTTTGGAACACCAACAAAGATAGACACCCCTAAATAATAAAAAGGTAAACAACCATGACTGCAAGAAATAAGACATTGAATTTTGGTAAAAAATCTTGTAGAATTATCCATTGTGAAAAAACTACTCTTAGAATTATTAACATATTGACCCGAAAAATCACCATATTTTTAAGAAAAATACTCAAATTTCTAAGAGACTTATTATCCGCCCTACAAAAAACAAATATGTCGTCAACATATAAAACATGAAAGGGAGTGATATAACCTTGTAGACTAGTCATATGTAGAATCTTCTTATTATTCACAAGCTTAGAGATACCTCTACTGGGAACTTCCTCTACAAGACAGAAAAGAAAAGGAGATAATGGATCACCTTGTTTGACACCTTTACTACAAGGAAAAAAAACCCACCAAACTACCATTTATCCTGATAGAAAGCATAGTTGAATGAAAGATTGTATTAATCCAACCGGCAAATAAAGGATGAAAACCAAAGCGTGTAAAAACTAATAATAAGAACTTCCAACTTAGAGTGTCAACTTCTTTATGAATATCAACTTTGTAAGCCACATTACCTCCTCTAACCATTTTAGAAAGCATGTTAATAGTTTCAGAAGCAATACCAATACAATCCTGAATCTGTCTATCCTGTACAAACCCATATTGATTAGGAGAAATGATTCTAGCAACCTCAATTGCAAGCCTATGCACCAGTATTTTGGAAATAATCTTAAATTTAAAAATCATGACAACAATTTGGCATGTAATCTTTAATGGAGTCAGCATCTGAATTCTTAGGAATAAGAGATACCACATTGCTGTTCATTCCAGGAAGAACCCATTTTTGCTTAAAAAACTGTTGAACAGCTTTGCAAACATTCATCCCAATAATGTCCTAACAAGAATGAAAGAATACACCACCAAAACTGTCCAGACCAGAAGCACTATTACCATTAAGATTAAAAACTGCATTTTTAATTTTTGAAGAATCCTGGCATTTAATCAACATATTATTCTCCTCATAAGAAACCAATTCAGGAATATAAGTACCAATAAACTCTTCCATAGTAAATGTATCCTGATCATTAGAAATAGACCCAGCATAAAGATTTTTATAAAAATTCAAAATATGATTCTCAATGAGTTTAGGATCCTCAATAACCTTATTATCAATCTGTAGGCGATGAATCTCACTAGAATTATTTCTCCTCTTTACCACAACATGAAAAAAGCAGTATTTCTATCCCTATCTTTAAACTGGAGCATCTTGGCCCTCTCTTTCCAAAACAAATATTGACAGTGAAGAGCATCATGGTCAAACTCCTCCTTAGCAATCTTTCCTTGACATGGAAGCCCACCAATATTAGACAAACTAGCAGTTTCTATGGTTTGTTGACTACTAAGGAGGAGACCCTGCTTGAGAAGCATTGCATTGTGAACATTACCAAAAGAATTTTTATTTCAGCCTCGGAGCTCAATTTTCAACCTTTTTAACTTATGTTGTAAAATAAACATAGGACAACCAACAACCGTATCGTCTAAAAATCGTGAATAAGCTTCATACATGAACTATTCTAAAGCCACATAGAAAAGAAATGAAAATTGCTAACCTTCCTTAAACAATTACTGGCAAGAGTAGCAAGAATAGGGGAATGGTCTGAACAATTTTTAACAAGAACCTTATAAGTACACGAATCCCATTCATCTAGACACATTCCATTGCATAAAGCCCTATCCAATTTTCTATCAATTATGTGTAACCCTCTCCTCCCATTACACCGAGTATAACGAGGTCCAGAGAAAGGTATACAAGTAAGATCATTATTATTAATCCAATCAAGAAAATCATTACAAGAAACTTGATTAGGGCAACCCCTCCTTTACAGTCGTCAGCCAAGAGAACAACATTAAAATCTGATGGAAGAAGGCCAAGCTTAGGCCCAACTACTAGATCCATGGCAAGGAAGATACAAGAAGACTGGGACTCTACTACTGATGGCAGAGAAATCCTCCTATACATGTTCAAGAATGCCATGAACCTAGTGTAAATATTTAGAGTAGAATTTATTTTTCTTGTCAAAAGTATAATAGGAATTTTACTTGTAATTTATCTTATTTGTAATTAGGGTTGAAATAGGTACCTAAAAACCAACCTAGGTTAAATTAGGGTTTCTAGAAAACTCCTAAATTAACCTAGGTTGGTTATAAACCTAGAAAGAGTCATATGAAGCACACCTTGGTCATGCTTGCCTTGTGACTCCAAAATAGGTGCCACTTTTCAAACCTTTTCTTTTTGAATTTCCCACCAATTCTCTTGTACAATGGCCGAACCTCATTCCTATATAAAGGGATGCTTGGCTCATGAATATTCAAGATTAATGAATGAGTGAATTGTTGTCAAGATTGCATGCTTTATCACTCTCTTGTATAACTTCCCTAGGATAGACACCTTAATCTTCTTCTTCACCTTCTCCAAGTGATATGGCCTAACCAATCACTCTCCCTACCTCTCATGCACCTTCAAAGAAACCATAGCTCCATTGGAGCAATCCTTGTTCCATTCCCTCCATCAAGCTTTCGCAAATCCTCTCAAAAATTCAAGCAATCAAACGAAATGAAGGCAATGCTATCAAAATCTCCCAAAATACATCAAGGCCCCATGATGAAACTAAGATCCCTCCACAAAAATCGTCTAACCAAGTATATGTTAGCACCATAAATACCTGCAAAGCTAAAACATTTATCAAGCGAAAGGAAATTTACAGAAATAAACTGATCATTGACCAAGAAATTTTGGACAAAATTTGGAACCAACAAACACCAAAGTTTAGCAACTTTATTAACGATAGGAGACGTAACAACCAAATGCATATTAACCGATTTGAAAAGAACATTTAAAGCATCAGTGTACAACATCATTGGTTCAGCAAGAAAAACAAGAAGAGGTTTATGCAGTTTAAGTAAATTAAACAACATCTCCACAGTTTCGTGGTTTGCCAGTCCTCTAACATTCCAAAAAAAAGAAAAAACCTTCATTGCGACCTTTTGGATGGAATTGCCTTAGCATTTTATTTGGAATTACCAGTCCTTTAGATGGTCTCCCTGGTTTTATAGTAGTGCGAACAATTTCCTCCCCTATATCATTAGCATTCTCCTCCATCGCACTAGGATCCGCCCAAATTTTGGAGATGACCTAATTTTCAACAGTTATAAGTTCAAAATTAAAGACAATAATGGAAATCAGAATAATTGACGTACTAGTATTTGTAGTTTCCAAACCATCAAGAGATGAAAAGTGATTTTGTAGGGCCAACATATCATTATGTGCGAGTAGTGCTTTGACATCACCAAGTGATTTAGCCATCCGAGGAGAGTTATGACATGACAGAGACGATTCATTCACGGTAGCAAAGACTTGCACATGATGACCATCAATAGGAGCCGTAACATCCTGTGAATCTACTACAAGTTATGAATCTAACTTCTTGGTTTGCATAACAACCTATGAATCCCTTACCAGCCCAAGTTCTGAAACCTTAACTATATCAGAAGTGGGGCTGGACAATTCCTGCCTGAGTGAGGACCTATCATGATCTGAAGCATCCTCAAGAGGAGGCATATTTGCAAAATCATCCTCACCTCCATCTCTTTTATCAGAATCAAGTTGACCTAAGTGTGACCCTGCATTAGTCCCACTAGGAACATCAGTTTTCATATTACCAATAGAGCCATCCACGAGCACTAGCTGCTGATCATTTTTTCGATACTCTTTATGTTGTTTAGGAACCACTGGGTCCCCCGCAGCCTTTCCCTGTTCCCGTTCATCAGGAACTTTCTGAGGAGACTTATGTTGAGGGTCAGGAATACATCCTTGAGCATGAATCACACGACACTGAGCAAGTTGATGCCCAATCATCTTACAGTGAGAGCAAAAGGGAGGGAGTCATTCATATTCCACATTTGCTATAAATGCAAATCCTGAACATTCAACCAAGAGCTGATTTGGAAGAGAGGATAAAAGATCAATATCCACCAGTACTCTCGCAAAAAAACTCCTATTTTTCACGGTATGATGATCTAAAGACAAAGGAGTACCAAGGCCTCTAGTGATGGAAAATATCGCCTTCGGTCTGCAATATTCCAAAGGAAAATTGTAGATTCTAACCCAGGCTTAGGTTTTAGTACTCTTCATAGTAGATGGAACAAAATCTTTTGTCCAAGCAAACAATCTCAAGAAGCCAGGAGATAACTACTATGAACCAACCCCAAGAACCCACCGCATGTCTTCTAAAGAAGAGAACTCAAACTCATAGAAACCCTTCCCAAGAGGGATTGGTTTCCACGATCCAATAGCCTTCCACACAAGCTGCAACTTTTTAGTTAAATCAAGGTGGGTGAGAGGTTTATCCCCCTTAGATAAAATGATCCGACCATGTAGATGGGTCTTGCAATCCTCAAAACCAACCAAGTAATCTTCTTCTTCAACCCGGACAACAACCATGTCTCCCTTAATACAAGGAGTAGGTAGTTCGGACAAAGGAATGTCACAAGTATTTCCCAAAGCTTGAGCAAATGTTTTCCTTGGACCTGTCATTGCTTTCTTATGAGGAGTCACATCTTTATCCTTCAAACAGCCCCAAGGGATGAGGAAACCCACAGAGCCCTTTGCCATTCTCAAAGGCTACCAAGCTACCTCCAAAGCGGACAACCCACACCTTCGCGCCACAGCAAACAACTATCACACCCTGCACCCAACACCGCACCATCACTGTCGCAGGTGCAGAACGAAGTGCCTACCGTCATGCCACCACCAACATCTCTGCATACTGTCGTGCCGTCACACAATTGAGCCATCGACCAGCACCCACGACCCCTGCACCACCACCGTCCACCACCAAACTAAAGAATGAGCAGCCACCCACACAAACCCTAACTGCACTAAAACCCTTCGGAAGAGAGAGAAAAACAAATCTTATCTCCTAAATACTTTTCTGTTTAATTCACCTTTTCAATAAGAGATTTTAATTTTATTGCATTGTATTGTGTTGTATCAATCAAATTCTAAATATTGATCTTCAATTTTAATAATAACATTATTATTAATGATACTGTTATTAATATTACTGTAGATAATTATACTAATAATAATAATAATAGTAATAGTAATAATAATATTGTTATTAATATTATTATAGATAATTATACTAATAATAGTAATAGTAATAATAATATAACAAGAATAATAATAATAATCATAACCTTATCAATAAATGTCTTTGGTCTAGTGGTTGTAAATTCTTGTACTCATTAGAAAATAGTGATTGATATTGTTTGATCACTAAATGGTTCATTGTTTTAATTAGTGACTGATTTTCTAGTCACTATTTACTATTTTTCTTAGAGAGAATAAAAAGGAACAAATAAAAAAAGTGTCTCTATTTTAAAAGTTAATTACTATAATTTGTAACGCATTTTGTATTGAAAAATCATATTAATGTGTTTAAATTCAGTCCTTATATCTACATTTTTTTTAAAAAAATTACAATTTACACCGTTTGAATGTTTAACTAAATTTCATTAGGTAGGCCAATAAAATTGCACATTGAATTATTTTCTTTATTCTTAATTTTCAATGGCGAATTCTCCATACACCTCAATACATTCTCTTGCTCCTTCATACTTTTTTTTTTTTAATTCCAACAATACCATTCAATTCATACATAAATTAAAATTAACAAAAATGTCTAATCTACATTAACTTCCTTGTAATATATATGTATATATATATATATATATATAAATAAAAAGAGACTAAAAAATTAAGATGTTTCATATAAATTTTCCTATAAAAAAATGAAGTTAGTTAAATATCACGTTCAAATTGATACCTTTTTATTTTAAAAAATTTGTTTGATGTTGTTTATTTTAAAATGCAAGAAAAGTTAAATAAGAGTATTAAGTTATTTGAACTAATTTGTGTTATGAATCAAATGAAACGGAAAGATATTTAAAATATATGTTTACTTTTATGATTAGTTTTTTTTTTTTAAAAAAAAAAACTTTCATGTTGGGCATCACTATGCAACTTGACATCTTAGTTAGACTGACACCTCAAGTAACAACAACTTCTATGATTAGTTTGAGAAAATATTTTATTTTTCTAAATTTTTAGTCATTATCTCAAAAGCAACTAAAGCAAGAAAAAAACCAGTCAGGTTTAAAAATGGAGTACAAAACTAAAACAAAAGTATCTTCTCACTGGGAAACATTGGACAACGAATCTTTTCGTCAACCCTCTCACAAACGCTCGAATGATGAAATTGCTCTCTAAAAAGTTGCGGTTGGAGAAGAATGGAAGTGTTGCAACTAGAAGGGAGGTATGCGACTGGAAGGAAAGTATAGGGTGGAAGATACAACTGAGGTTGTTTAAAAATGTGTGATTATGTTTCATTTAGAGTTATTTAAATTTTTTAAAATGGTTAAAACCGACCTTCCACAATTAATATGGAGGACCATGAGGAGAAAGGTATAAATCGAAATTTTTGAATAACAATGAGTGACAAATGATATTTTAAAAAGGTTAAAATCGACCTTCCACAATCAATAATATTTTTTAATCAAAATTTTATTAAGAAACATTTAATTTATTTAAATAATATTTTTGTTAATAAAACAGATTTTCATAATCTTATTATGTCTAAATTTTCTAAAACTTTAATAATTTTGAAATTAAAATTTTTTATAATATTGTTATAAATAGTATTATTTTCTTACTATTTTGGTTCAAAATTTTAATAACTTGAAAAGAGTGTAGTTTCTTAAAAATTTGTTATTACTTAAATATATATATATATATATATATATATATATATATATATATATATATATATATATATATATATATATATATATATATATTTATAAGCGTTTTAAGAGAATAAAGAAAATAAGGAATAATTTGGAAATAAATGGTGAATGTGAACTGCTTATGGTGAGTCATGGTACTTGATTGAATCTTCAATTCCTAGAATTAGAAATATTGAGAGACTGGTTCCATAGTTGGACAAGTTCCAACAGTCATACATATGTTATACTTTTCTTCCAGTAGTCTCTACTTTTGTCCTATAAATTCCCACTTTCCATCAACCAATATCATAAACTTATCTTCTCTTCTCTTCTCTCCTACTGCCACCATCTTCATCATCTGCATAATTTTACTTCAATTCACTCTCATTTCAATGCCTCTTCCTGCACCTTCCTCATCCAACTCTACCATGCAATTTTCTATAACCATCACCCAAAGGAGACCCACTCCTGTGCTACTCGCCACAACAAAACACAACGGAGGAAGACCACGTCATCCACAAACAAATCAAACGACAACAAACAAACACACAGACACTCCTCTGCTAACAAAAACAGGGCACAATCCACAGAAAGGAAAAAATCCAGTAACATATTAAATCCCACAACCCTTCCATAAACACAACCGATATACTTCGACTTAGGAGCTTTGTTTCTTTGCATTATTTCTATGTTCTCAACAAATTTTATTTCGTCGTTATCTCAGAAACTATAATCATGTAACTAATGATGAAAGCTTTTGTTGTATTATTAGTTTATTTGTGTATTTTGTATTAGAGCTAATCAATTGTTCAGAAAAGACACTCGTAATTATTAAACATGATCACTGTGTGAATATTATAATGAATTTGATTCTTTAAGAAGTAGATTATAGTTCAGAGAAGAAGATAGGTTTAAAACAACCATCGATAACAAGAAGTGACAAATGCAGTGAAGAAAAATGATATTTTATTATACAGAGGAGGATTTTGACTGAAATAGATGAAACTTGATAGTAGATTATTAACTAACTACAAAACAAATTTTGTTAGAAGAAGACAAAAGATCATCTTGATAAATAAAATTATTTATTCTGAGAGAAGCAGCAAATGGCACTTAGTTGACCATGAATCCATAGTAAAAACACGCGTTCAAGACTTTGAGGTCTTCAAATTATAAGCATTAACATGTTAATGGTAATTTTCTTCCATTTTTTATATTAGTCTGCATGCATTATGTACCGATCAGTCCTCGCCCATCACTTAGTCTCTTCGCTGAAACATGTTAACAGCTTGAGACTGGGGGGCTTGTGTACTGACCAGTCCTCGGACGTCAGCTGGTCCCACAGCATGGGCCAAAGCCACGTGGAATGGACCCCACAGGGGGTATTGAACAGAAAAGGGTGATGAGTCATCAGCATCAGCCTACAGAGAGAGGTGATTAGTCATCAGCCTACAGAAAGGGGTGATTAGTCATCAGCCTACAGAGAAGGGTGATGAGTCATCAGCGTGATGGTCACTAGAAAGGGCTGATGTGTCCTCGTCTCCTCCTCCAAAAAATGGTCACTGAGGAGCTCTACTACCTGCAACCTCATCTGCTCCCGTGCAAATATACACGATCATCACAGGTTTAAGAAAAACAACCACGATACAAAACAAAAGGGTAAGCTAGATATTTTTAAAAACTTTAAATATGAAACTTTATATCAATAGAAAGCATAAATCTTCACACCATTCATAATCTATATCAATTTCAACCATCAACATCCCCATATTCCACAAACTCGTCAAGTGTCTATTCAATACATTCAATACTCATGGTTCACATGTCAGACTTTCCACTGACTCATAACACATAGACACATGACTCTACTTTCGGAAGACTCGTGCGTTGAACTTATCATCTAGAGACCTGCACCTATCATACTACATTGTTGTAAAGTTCCCACAGCTATGCGCATAAACATCATCTCGATCTCAATCTCAATATCCTCACTCTCTCAGTATGACAGGGTTAATCCATATAACAGGTCAAGTCAGTTATCTTTCAAACGACTTACCCATACATATGGACCTCCTTCAACTCTCACTAACTGAATGACTTCATCTATGTGATTCCATCATATCAGCAGAGTCAGGATCGTCTCATTCACAGGATACTCACTGATCAATACACCTCATAACCAATCTTAACACGGTATTTCCTTTCCTGAAAATACTATGTCTTGATCACAATTTCACATTCATCCAGTACATTATATCACACGTAAAAGCACAACTGCATCATATAATATTTTGAATCTTTTCTTAGACAATCACAATCACAGAAACAATCACACCAAAGTTCAGATTTTCGAATATCACACGCATTTCACATTTCAATCTCAAACAGTTTCAAACGACACTAAAACAGGGGAGTTCGAAATCAACATTAAAACCGGCGATCACGTCGCCCCACACATAAAAACAGAGCATCGTGAAAAAGAATATGAAACCGGCGACCACGTCGCCCTCACTTCAGAACCTACTCGCCTAAAGTTTTTATAAACGAAAAAATGCTAGCTTCCCTTACCTGAACTTGCGCAAAAAATCACTAAGAGCTCCAAAACCCACCGAAGCTTAAAGATGTCCTAACCTGCACCATGGAGCCTTTATCACAAAACTGACTATACTACTCATTTTCTATGCTAACAGAGACGATTTCTGGAGCTAAGGGAGTCGCCGGCAACGCCTATGCAGAGGCAACCCTCTCAAGCTCAGATTCGACTCGAAAAATAGAGTAAAACGACTTACTCTGTTCTAGCGTCCTGACGGGAGAACTTGCAGAGACTTCCCAGAAGGACAATGGCAATCGCCGATCGTAGCACTGGTACGTGAGGATAGCTGCGTCTTCGAGTGGAGGAGAAAGGAGAAAGGGGAACTAAATGAGCTGATTCCCTCAGCTCTTAAGGTCGGACGGCTCTTTAGCCTTCACTGCCATTACCCACTCTCTGAGCAACCTTGCGTGCACACTTCCTTGAACAGTATGACCACGTGGGTTTCTGCGCATACCAACTCTCTGATGCTAACTATTCTGAAACACCCTTTTTGTCTACGTGTCGCGCATACAGGACGTCTCATGCTGGGAGCCTGGGTCCCACCTTATCTGTGTGAAACACGACATCGCGCGATAACCTTCCACCGATGACTGCTCGCGTGATGACTATCCACTGATGTCTCATCCTGGCGGACGAACGATGTCTCTCCCTGGAAGACGACCGATGTCTCTCCCTGGAAGACGACCGATGCGTCCCTCATCCTGGCGATGACCGTCTGTCTCTCGCCTTGGCGATGCCCGCGTGTCTCTCGCCCTGGCGATGCCCGCATGTCTCTCGCCCTGGCGATCCCCGCGTGTCTCTCGCCCTGGCGATGCCCGCGTGTCTCTCGCCCTGGCGATGCCCGCGTGTCTCTCGCCCTGGCGATGCCCGCGTGTCTCTCGCCCTGGCGATGCCCGCGTGTCTCTCGCCCTGGCGATGCCTGCGTGTCTCTCGCCCTGGCGATCTCTCATCGTCCTTGATGTGGCGAGGACACATCGCCTTGCTTCTGTCGACTGATGCCACATCGTCACACCCTGTTGAGGGCTCGTCCTACCACTACTCCACGCCTGTGTTATCACCCCCACATGGCTCGGTGACGTCGGTAGCTTCTCCTGCCCGAGGGCAGCTCTGTACTCAATCCTTACGTGCCTAAGCATGCAACACTAAGGTAAATCCCTTATGTCCAAGCGTAAAGTCCCGTAGTTATTCTGCATGCATGGCGCTCCTAAGGTTCAAATCACACCTCCCTACATGTGATTTCTGGAACCCACTATGGTCCACCGACCGACCTCTACCACGCCGCCCTCAGACCTTGGGCGACATCCGAGGTCTGACCACCATGAAATTTCCATTACAAGCTCTTCTCGTTTTAAGTAATAACATATTCAGAATTCATTAAAATTATACTTCTTCTATTCCAAATAATTATCTAGATCCTTACACTATTGACTTGAGTGTCGGAGTGCAAACGGCCTCTAGGGCGCCCCTTTCTCTTTTGCAGATGCAGATTGTTTCGCAAGAATCAAGCACGTATCAACGTGAGGAAGGAGGCGTGTGAGTGTCGTGGAGTCAACTGACAGGCGAGTCAACCGGCAAGAACACATTACTTTTGAGAGCAACAGTTAACAATTAAAAAATAAATTAACGGATCCTTTAAGGCGATCTTTTACGAAATGACTGAAAATGCGCCGTTTTTTTGAAATTATGGAATAGGGATTAGTTCTACCAAGTCACACGATTTTATCACAAATTCATCACAAACGGGCATGATTTTTATGTGATTAATTATTTTGCATCTTTTTAAATAATAAATATTAATAAATATTAATAATTATTTAATTACTTTCTTTTGAAATTGATTAATATTGTGCATTTAATAGTTATGTTGGATTTTGGTTAGTTTTTCAAGAAATCTTGAATATCCTTGTCTTGGGTTTTTGTTGGAGAGGTGTCATGATATAAGTCTCACTATAATAAATAAAATTAATTTTAAAGATAAAAAATAATTAATATATTAATTAAATTAAATATTATTTTAGAGATTAAAAAATTAAATATAGTTTCTGAATTGATATCTATTATTAATGGTCTCATAATATAAGTCTTATTATAATAAAATCATAATAAAATTATTAAATAGAAACTAATTTTAGAAATAAAATATAATTAATACATTAAATAAATTAAATACTATCTTAAAAAATTAAAAATTTATTTGTATATAAAATAGTTTCTAAATTAATATTTATTATTAATTAGATATTATTTAAAAACTATTTGTTAATAATAAAAATTATTTTAAAAATATCAATAATTTTTATAATTTCTAAAACAGTATTTAATTCAATAAATATAATAATTAATTATTTTTTATTTATAAAATTAATTTATATTTAATGATTTTGTTACCTTGTCTCCATAGCTATATAAGTTTTTTTTGGATGATTGACATGTCATTTCTTTGTAAAGTTTTGATGATTATAAAGAATATATAATCTTCCAACTTTTATAATAGAATTGGAACATATATCTAAAATACTCCACATTTATTTACTTTTTATTTATTGATAAAAAATTATAATTATATATCGGTGTAAATAATATATGAACACTTTGAAATACTAAGTTTCCACACTGCCAAAATGCATGCGCACAAAAAAAGTAGTAAATAATATCCAAATTAGTAGATGTGCAAAATAAGAAGTTTCTACACACAGACATGAATTAAAAAAATTTGAAATAACAATAATAAAAAAGCATAAAGATAAACAGTACGCATTAAGAAAAATCATTAATTTATAAACTAAAACACATACATTTAAAAGTAGTAGTTTGATAAATTATTATATTTTCATAAATAAATATATACCTGTATGTAAAAATATCAATATAAATTAATTGAAAATAATAATAAAAATTAGAGAACACAAATTTATAAACAACCATGTCTCTTATATTTTAAAATAAATATGATATTTTATCATACAGATGGAGATTTTGGCTCAAGAACCTTGATAGGTATAGTTTTATTACCTAAAAAACAAGTTGCGCGTTGTTAAAAGTGGACAAAACAAAAGAGCATCTTGACCAATCAAATTGTTTATTCTCATAGAAGTAGCAAGTGGCACTTAGTTGACCATTAATCCATATATAGTAAAAATACACGTTCAAGACTTTGTAGTCTTCAAACTACAAACACTCACATGTTAATTGTAATTTTCTTCTTAATTAAAAATAGATAAGTCAAACAAGTAATAACAAATGAAAAATAGAATAAAACCTTTTTTTAAATAAAACAATAAATATAATTAAAAAATGTTTATAACTTATGCATTCAAAAAGACATGGATGTAATATCAGGTTTCTCACTCAGAGGATTCACAGTTAGGTAAGGTCAAGTGTTTATTTTATAAGTCTTTGTTTATTAATTCTGTTATCCAAGTTAAAAATGAATATTATTGTTTTCTTAAATATTGAGTTAACATAATAATTGATTTCCGAATATTTTAAGTAGATAATTCACTGATTTGTATCAAAGGTATGTTGGTTTCTCTATATTGTTAGTTATACCATTTTTTAACCAATATTAGGTAGTGAGTCACGCAAAATACCTCTCCACCTAGGTTTTCAAATTTTAGAATGGTTGTCCTACTTCAGCTGAAATTTCTTAAAATAAAAAATTATAATAAAAATAATTAATTACCACTTTAGTAACTTAAAACTTATAACTAATTAAATATTAATTTAAAAATTATTCATTAATAATAAAAATTATTTTAGATATAATAATTTTTCTAATCTTTAAAATGATATATAACTAGTACGTGATCTGTAAGGATCTAGAAATTTATTTGGAATAGAAGTGATATATTTTAAATGATTTATGAATATGTTATTATTTAAAATGAAAAGAGCTTGTAATAGAAAATTCATAGTAGTCAGAGCTCGGACGTCGCCCAAGGTCTGAGGGCGTTAGGGTAGAGGTCGGTCGGTTGGGCCATAGTGGGTTCCAGGAAATCACATGTACCCAGGTGTGATTTGAACCTTAGGTACGCTATGCATGCGAAACTCTATGCTGCAGCATAAGAGATTGACCTTAGTGTTGCATGCATTGGCACGCGAGGAGTTGGTACCAACCTGTCATCGGTCGTCTTCTAGGATGAGGAATCGGTCGTCCGTCAGGATGAGGCATCAGTCGTCTGCCAGGATGAGGCATCGGTCGTCCGCCAGGATGAGGCATCGATCGTCTGCCAGGATGAGGCATCGGTCATCTGCCAGGATGAGGCATCGGTCATCAGTCATCAACTGGGAGGATAAACGTAACGGTCATCGCGCGATGTCGTGTTTCACACAGATAAGGTGGGGCCTAGGCTCCCAGCATGAGCGTTCTGCATGCGCGACACGTAGTCAGTAAGAGTGCTTCAGAACAGTTGGCACCAGAGAGTTGGTATGGAAAGTGACCCAGAGTTAGTGTGCGCAGAGACCCACGTGGCCATCCTGTTAGAGGAAACCCACACGCAAGGTTGCTCAGAGAGTGGGTGACGGCCGTGAAGGCTACAGAGCCGTTCGACCATAATAGCTGAGGGAATAAGCTCATTTTGTTCCCCTTCTCCTTTCTCCTCCTTCTCTCAACGTCACGGACGCCTCCCTCACCAGTTTGACGACGGCGACTGCCACTGGACTGTGGCGTTTTTCTCTGCAAGTTTTCCGATCAGGACGCTAAAACAGAGTTAGGACATCTTTAAGTTTCGGTGGGTTTGGAGCTCTTAGTGAGTTTTTACGCAAGTCCAGGTAAGGGAAGCTAGATTTATTTTCAATAAACCTTAAGCTAGAAGATTCTGATGTTGGGGTGACGTGGTCGCCGGTTTCAAACTTTCTTGCACGATGCTCTGTTTTATGTGTGGATCAGAATTTGTTTGAGCTTGAAAATGTGATACTTTAAATATGATAGATGTTGTGAAATGCATATGATCTTCTAAATCTTGAACTTTAGTATGATTTGGATTGTTTAGAAACGGTGTAAAAATATGTATGATTGACTGGTTCAAATTGTGTGTTGTATGATATATGGAGTAATGTGAAAAGTGGGATCAAGGCATAGTATTTTCAGGAAAGAAAATACCGTGTAAGATCGTGTAGAGTGTGCATTGACCGATGATTTATCTAGAAGGAGATATCCTGACTCTCCTGATATAATGGAATCATATAGATGAAGTTATTCAGGCGTTGAGAGTTGGAGGAGGTTCATATGTATGGGTAAGTTGTTTGAAAGATAACTAACTTGACCTGTTGTATGGATTAACCTTGTCATACTAGGAGAGTGATGATATTGAGATTGAGATTATTTTTATGCGCATAGCTGTGTGGATTTCACAGCGACCCTGTGTGGATTTCACAGTGGTGTAGTATGACAGGTGCAGATCTCTGAGTCTAGTCAATGTACGAGTCTTCCGGAAGTAGTGTCAAGTGTCTATGGGTGATGAGTCAGTGGAAGTCTGACGTGAGAAAGAGAAATATTGCAATTTGATGGACACTTGAAGGAATTGTGAAATGTGTGAATATTTGATGGTTTACATTGATGCAAAGTTTCATATTTAAAGTTTTAAAAATATCTAGCTTACCCCCTTTGGTTTGTTTTGTGGTTGTTTTCTTTAAAACTGTGATGATCGTGTATAATTTACACGGGAGCAGATGATGTTGCAGGTAGTAGAGCTCCTCAGTGAGCACCTTGGAGGAAGGGATCGTCTGTCCTGAATGTTGTATCTTGTTTTATTTTGAAAACTTTTGATATATATATATATATATATAAGACTCCCTACGAGGAGAGATGTTATTTTGAGATACAATGTATGGAATAGATGAATTTTATTATATATATATCTATGTAAATTTGGATATTATTGTTTTACTTTTATTTTATTATATAAAAAAATGAATAAGATTTTGAGGGGCGTTACATGATCCATGCAATACACGATACTTTTAAAAAAATTAATTTTAAATTACAATATTATTAAAAGATAAAAAAATTATAATTTTTTGGTATTATATTAAATCTGCCATAACAAAAATACATATAAGTTATGCAATTATTAAGAATTTAAAATAGTTAGAAGAAATAAAAATTAGATCTAAGAAGAATAATTGAAATTAATAAATATGAAATTGAATTTTTTTTTAAAAAATAGCATGTTACTTTTCAATTATAATATTAAATTTCATTCATGTGTTTCTACCAGTTGATTTCGTCGTCGGTTGACTGCGATGACAAGTTCTGGCTCTTTTGCCTATGTTGGAATCTGCCCTTCCCTTTGTCGTGTTTGAACGTGGCTCTGTTGAGACAGAGGGTGTCTTACCTGTTAATTGCACTTCAACGATCAAGTCAGTACAAGGCTTATAAGAAATAAAAAGTATCTAGTTTCAGTCTTAGAAACAACATACCTTTCACTTGGGATCTCAAGTCCCTTTTATAGACTATCTCTTGTAACAACTTTCTTTCACGAGAATCTTATCTCGAGTGAGAGCATATTCAATGGGAGAGATTCCGTTACAATGTGCACAATCTTAGCGCCACAACTGCACAGGATCTTATCTCCTTGGAGTGCATAAAATCTTAATTGAAGAACCACCAGTGTACCAACTTATGTACCTGCATCAGGGTACAATCTGTTTCACATAGGCATCCTCAGCATGCGACTACATATCATACATGCAACAAATAATAAACATGCACACATAACAAGTAACAAACACGCGCATATCATAACTACTTGCGCACACTTATCTATAAGCATATACAATGTGCCCCTCTCAAATGGTAGCCCCATTATATCATACAAGCTTATTAACTAAACTGGGTCAAACTCATAACCTTTACCTAGGGCCCAATAACCGAGCTAACCTCAACCCAAACCGAAAACTGAGCTACTACCAGCCCAAAACCGAGGGCCAAGCTCCTTCCCATTACTCAAGCCCCCCAGGCTCGAGCTGAGCTTGGCTAAGTGAAGAGGCTTTCGAGTGCTTTGGCGGCTAACACAATGGTTTCTCAGTGGGTAGGTGATAACTCAGTAAACCTCAACTAGCTTAAGCCAATGCATGTCTCGTTACTTAACTTAGTAAACCTCGACTAGCTTAAGCATAACAACTATTGTAAATACGGATAACTCGTCACTTTAGCTAACTCATCTCTACATCTTGAGTATAAAGCAAAACAAGAAATCAATGCTCAATCTAAGCATGAAAAGCCATGGGGTTCCCAAAGAACTAACCTTTTGACTAACCACAGACACACACCTAGCTAAGGCAAACCCATGCTCACTCTCTACTTGCATAGGTGTATCTTGCAAACTTGACCTGGGTAAAACCATGGTTGATGGCAAACTAAAGGATGAGTGATCAGAGTGCTTAATTATCTGTAAATATTAACTGCTCATACCATTTGAACTCTTTATCATTTACCAGTAACTTATCTTACTTGACTTCAATTACTTTGTCACATATAGATGCCTTGAAAACTTTGCAAATGCATGCCATAATAAATCTCGACTAGTTTAAGCAACTTATACCAATGCGCACGTGTTTAAGTATGTCAATCAAACAACTTATCATTTATGCTAACTTTTCCCATCATGGGATAATAAGGATAAGCAGAGTTTAACAAAACTAACCCTTTGTTGAAGCGTTTCCATAGCTACTACAGGCTAGTGTTCAAATGTGGCGCATCCAGAGGTATCCTACCTTGATCTCACCAAGTACTGCTTCACACAGTACATGCTCGGATGACTGTACCCTCTTGGGCGTGGTAGTCCTTCCAACATACTAGCCCAACTTTCTGCGTGGTCACATGACCTTGTCATCATCGTCCTTTGCAAGGCACTTACCAGCGTACCACTAGACAATTAAGTTATGCAACTTGAAATAATCTCACAAAACGCCTAACTCAGGTGAATGCTAACACCTTGAATCACTACAAAAAATCGTGTATGTGGTGGCGGTTATAATATAGCAATTACTAAAAACCACTACAATTTACTGTATAATACGACATTTTTGTAAGCGCCATAATGTTCCTTCGAAATGTAACATTTATAATTGCCACAATTAGCCTTCAAAATAAAATTTCTCCTACTTTTCGTTCTCTCCATAACCTTAATCTTTCCCAAAATTTTCATTTTCCCCTTTTCGAAAATATACCTTTGACTCTTGAAATTCTACCTCTTTCACTCAACCTCTAAACCTTCTCAACCCCATTTCGTAAACCCTCTCACCGTCACCGTAATCCTTCCCTTCTCGGTCTCATTTCGTAAACCCTTCCTCTCACCCTCACCGCAATTGTAAACCCTCGCCCTCACTTTCACCGCAAATGTTGCCTTCGCAGTTGTATTTCGTAAACCCTCGCTCACCGTCCCCTTTCGTTCTCTCAAATTTCAGACATAAACTGAGAGAGATAACATTACATCGTTGCAGTGGCGCGCCCAATGGCTCTGGGAATCTCCAACATTCTGCACTGCCCCAAATTGAGTTCCTCTCATAACAATCTCTGTCCCAAAATTTCAACCTCTCTCAGGTCATCCATTTTCTCTCTCTCTCTCTCTTTGTCCATTTGCAAGAATCGAAGAACGAATTTAGTTTTCGTTCGAATTCATTTTTTTTTTTTTGCATATCACCGTTTCTTATGTTATCTTCGTGGACCTCGTTTCTAGGGTTAATAAAATGTAATTCGGTGTCGATTTTCAGGTTTCCCCTGACAGCAGCATGGAGTGATAGAAAGATTATCTGTGCTGCTGCATCTGCGGCAGGGAGCTCTAATTCCGATGGTGACTTTAATCCTTATGAGGTAAAGAGTAAAATCTACTCTGTAATTAGTTCACACTGTGAAATTTGAAGTTGTTCGAATTGTATCTTAGTTTCTGTGATGTGATGTAGGTGCTAGGTGTAAGCCCTGTTGAGAAATTTGACATGGTCAAGGCAGCATATGCAAAAAGAAAGAAGGAGGCTGAGATGAATGGCGATGAAGCAACTGCTTCCAGAGTAGGTCGACTTTTTTTTTCTTCATTTTGTTTTTCGTGTAAAATGGTTTTCATAACTATCGGCACATATAATATCATAGAACAGTCTTATGTCTTAAAATGTAGTATTTAAGCAGAGTCGTTTATCATCTTTCTGCAGACAGCATGGATCCTTGTCAAATGTAGTGCTGAATATAAACCTTTGCAGTTTTTTAGCCTTTGCCTTTGTTTATAGGCTTTTTGAGAAGTTAAAAACCTTTGAATCTCCTGTAACCCACATATATAATGTGACTTTCATCTTCTTTGACAACATATTTGTTAAATTAAAACTTTTTCCTTTTTTGCACCATGTTGAATTATTAGTAAAATTGTATAGTTCATGTTATTGTTGGCTACAAGAAGAGGGTGAAGACACAGGAGAAGGATTACGCATGGGGAAACGACTGCTCCGATCACTGGCTTTGGGTTTTGGATGTGTAGCTATTACATCTTTGGTATGATGATTCCTTATATCTTTTGGTGTGCTCATGGATCAGTACATGTACGATTTTTTTTTCCTGTAACAAGAAAGAGAAAAGAAGGGACAGGGATCAATTCATCTTTTTATCCTCTTTTCTTATTTTACTTTATGTGAAACCAGATTGTTATTCATCATGGTATGATGCATTAGTTATGTTCTTTTTTAATCTTTGTTGAATCTCTGTTATGGAAGAAAAAAACCAGGGTAGCCAAACTACGGAATTTTAATTTTGTACTCTATTTGACTTCCATTAGTACCAAATTAAGCAAATGACGACCAAACTAATTTATACCACGTAGTTGTAGTTTTTTTATGAAAATTGGATATTTATTTATTCGTCGCTCAATATTTATCCTTGTTGAAGTGTCCTAAGTTTTTTTTTTCTTATCATCTTTACACATTAGCATGGGCATGTCTCATCTCATAATTATTTAATTTTCCAAATAAAAATTAATACTTTCTAGTTCATCTCTTGCAGGCATATACTTTTATTTTGAACATAATTGAGTTTGCAGGTGGTTTTATTCCTGCTCTTTTGTACAACAATCAGGTAAATACTATAAATAAATGAGAGCAGTCCGTCCTGGCTTAAAGTATGTTAAGATAGAGCTGTCCACTATCCTCGTGAATGATATGATGTGTGCCCGGCAGTTTTTTTGCTTTTAAAACATTGGAACATTCTTTATGTGAGTTGTCTTGCTAAATACATTTTATTCCCTATTTGCTTAATGCAGTTAAGAGATGAATGATCACATGGTTATTGATTTAAAACTTCTTCTCGGTTACACGAGTATTATCTTTTAATACATATGATGTGAAGGGATGGGTTACTATTGAAGTATGAAATAGTCGTGAACTAGGATAAGGATTGCTAGTTTAGTGGCCATGTTTCTTAAATAGCATATGAATTTAGATTGGGTTATAAAATAAAATTTACGAAGCACAGGTGCAATAAATAGCATATGAATTTAGATTGGGTTATAAAATAAAATTTACGAAGCACAGGTGCAATATTAGGAACTTTTCCCCTTGAACAGTTGAAGGTATCAACTAATATTTCGTGAATTCATTATGGTCGATTGCAATTCAAGTGTTAGTTTATCCTTTACAATATAAAAATTCCATAATGTTATGTTTTTCATTATCTATAAAATTAACATTCATTTTGGTCCTCTAAAGATATACGTGAGGTTAGATTGTGATCCTGCCGCTTGACTCGAACGTGGAGGATTGCTTCGTCACTCCTTCGTCTAGCCCTCTGTTCTACAGGAACGCTCCAAGAACCACCGCCGGAACTCCAAACGCTGTCTGCAAAACACACAGACGGCGCCTCTAGCGGCCGTTGTAGCTCTGACGCTCAAGTCAGGCAACAGGAACACCAAAACTATATCTGAATCTCTCTGTGAGACCCGTGCGAAACTGAAACTCTCAAATGTGTAAGCTGTAAGAATCTGTAAAAAAACCTCCCTCTCAATTTTGTTAAGAGTTTGTATATATACCTGAGTCTTTCTCTCTCCTGACGGTTATTCCTCTTGACACGTGGATAACATCTGGTCGTACACGTGTCACCATCTGGAGTATCTGCAGCTGAAACGTTACTTCCACTGTGCCCCTGCGACTAAGTTATCCACACAGGGAGTAGCTTAGTATGCAGGCTACTCTGGGCGCAACCTTAACGTGGCGAGCTGGTTAGCCCTGGGCATTGCAGCTCACACTACACATGGTGGCAGATATGCCACTTATCCTCTGTACTTAGACCATACAACAAGTGCTTGCCAAGTCTTCCCAAACACCCGGCGATGTGCTCTTTCGGCGACTTGCTGACCACCTGATCTCCTAACCTTAACACACGGCGATCATGTGCAATCTGGGCGATTACTGATCCATACCGGCGATGAGCGATTACTCATCCTCAAGCCGATAGGCGATTACTCACCTCAAGGCGATAGGCGATTACTCATCTTCAAGGCGATAGGCGATTACCCCACATCACAGGCGATAGGCGATTACCATTCTGAGTGATCGCCTCCCTGATTCGCCTGCTATCCTCTACCACGTGTTGCTCTGTGAATGGTCCACGTGGTCAACTGCTGCTGACGTCATCGGCTACCGATGACCAATCGGATCACAAGCCCCCCAGTCTCGAGCTGTGAACTTGTTCTCAGCGAAGAGACTAAGAAATCGTCTTCCGGCGGTCTTCAAGAGCGCACACTCTGGTACTAACACTGTTTCATTCCTTCTTCTTCGCCTTCAAACATTCAGAGCATCTCTCTAGATCATCTAGAGATTCACCTTCCCTGTTTTCTTCTTCTCAAACGCGCTAGGGTTCGCTGCGTTTCTTCTCTTTAACTCTCTGCATGTGACTAACTGTTAACTGGCTTAGGCTTTAGCGCGATCTAACTGCATCCCCTCCAACTTGGCCTCTGACTTGACCGCGGCTAACTGTTACCTTAGCATTGCCTTCAACATAACTTCGTGCTGGATGACTGACTTAACAGGCCTAAACGCTTCGGCTTCACGCAACAGAACTTGCTTCTACCACCGACCACCGACTAGCATGTTAGCGCACCACCGATCAGTCATCGCGCTTCTGGCTTCGCTGCACTTCTCTGCCACACCAGCGCTGAGTGCGTAGAGGGTCTGAACACCAACTATGACGCCTGTGTTTTGGGGAAGAAAAGTGCTTCTGGATGACCCCTCTTGTCCCAACCTTGCTGTAAGAAGTCGTGGGTGAGGTCTTGCTTCTCTCACCTCAGCGTCGCTGTAAAAAGCAGAGGGAAGGGACTTGGTTCTCTTGCCTCAACCTTGCTGTAAGAAGCAGAGGTGAGGACTTTCACTCGCCTGCACCTCGCTGTACAAAGTCGAGGGAAGACTTTCTCTCGCCTGCACCTCGCTGTACAAAGTCGAGGGAGGACTTTCTCTCTTTCTCGCCTGCGCTCGCTAAAAGGCAAGGAGGTCTTCCTCTGTTGCCTACACTTGCTCAAAGGCAAGGAGGACTTCCTCTGTTGCCTGCACTTACTCAAAGACAAGGA
Source organism: Phaseolus lunatus (assembly GCA_013389735.1). Classification (NCBI taxonomy): domain Eukaryota; kingdom Viridiplantae; phylum Streptophyta; class Magnoliopsida; order Fabales; family Fabaceae; genus Phaseolus; species Phaseolus lunatus. Next base: position 16,296,375 of record CM023861.1, on the reverse strand, counting down.
GGACTTCCTCTGTTGCCTGCACTTGCTCAAAGGCAAGGAGGACTTCCTCTGGTGCCTGCACTTGCTCAAAGGCAAGGAGGACTTCCTCTGGTGCCTGCACTTGCTCAAAGGCAAGGAGGACTTCCTCTGTTCTCGCCTGCACTTGCTCAAGGGCAAGGAGGACTTCCTCTGGTGCCTGCACTTGCTCAAGGGCAAGGAGGACTTCCTCTGGTGCCTGCACTTGCTCAAAGGCAAGGAGGACTTCCTCTGGTGCCTGCACTTGCTCAAAGGCAAGGAGGACTTCCTCTGTTCTCGCCTGCACTTGCTCAAGGGCAAGGAGGACTTCCTCTGGTGCCTGCACTTGCTCAAAGGCAAGGAGGTCTTCCTCTGGTGCCTGCACTTGCTCAAAGGCAAGGAGGACTTCCTCTTGCCTCAACCTTGCTGTATAAAGCAGAGGTGAGGACTTTCTCTGTTGCCTCAACCTTGCTGTAAAAAGCAAAGGAAGAGGACTTTCTCTTGCCTCAACCTTGCTGTATAAAGCAGAGGTGAGGTCTTTCTCTGTTGCCTCAACCTTGCTGTAAAAGCAAAGGAAGAGGACTTTCTCTTGCCTCAACCTTGCTGTATAAAGCAGAGGTGAGGTCTTTCTCTGTTGCCTCAACCTTGCTGTAAAAAGCAAAGGAAGAGGACTTTCTCTTGCCTCAACCTTGCTGTATAAAGCAGAGGTGAGGTCTTTCTCTGTTGCCTCAACCTTGCTGTAAAAAAAAAAGGAAGAGGACTTTCTCTCGCCTGCACCTCGCTGTACAAAGTCGAGGGAGGACTTTCTCATGGGTGCACGCTCCCAGGGGGGCGCCAGGCGTGGTTGTCTAAGCGCACACACTGGGCGCGCCCTGCCTGCATTGCCTCATCGTGCGTTCACCGACGTCCCGACCGGCGAGGACCTCTTCTTCTGGAATCATACGAAGTGCATGCTTAACGCTCTCGCTGGGAACTTGGGTCCCAGCTTAACACGTGTTAGCAAGACCCCGATGACCGCGCACCGACCGAGTACTCACTCTCTACATGCACCGACGGCTGATCGTGGTCTGCATGCACTGATGGCTGATCGCGCTCTACATTTCAGCGCTTACCCAGGGACTGATCTGCGGGTGGTGGCCACTTGGTAACTCACCACCAATCACCTAGTCTTGCACCTGGGGCAAGGAGAACTTTAAACTGGGAACACTCGCACACTTTATGTACTGAAAATCTTTTATTGGGTGGCATCGTTAAAAAGAGTGCCCCCTGATCTGCTCAACTGTTTAATACACTAAGTGTGTGTACAGCGCGATAGCGCATCTACTTTACAACTTAACGAAAGCAGGAAAGAAGCGTGTAGCGTCCTGGGTTCTGGGAATAGTCGTTACGTCCAGAGTCGCCAGCCGACAAGCTCCATTCTCCAACGTCTCAACCACTCTGGATGGGGTCTCCTTTAACCGGCGATGACCGCCCTGGCGATGCACACACGTGGGGCGATCATGCCTTCCGCTTCAGCTCTGGGAGCCCCCCAAGTGTAGCCTCTTCCATCACCTCACCTCCCCAAACACAGGGAGTTCATGCTGCTGGTCGCCTTCCTAGGACCCCGAAGCGCGATCACCTTGTGTCTTCTGCAGGTAATCGGTCAGGAACCCTGTCTCCACCAACTCAGCAAGCTGACGCCCCAACGCCAGGCAGTTACGGAGTGTATGTCCATAAGCTTGATGGAATTCACACCACTCATCCTTCCTCCCTCCAAGTACCCTGTCGGTTTTCTCTGGCACATGGAGTCTTGCTGCCACAGCAGGGATGACGATAAGCTCCGCCAAACTTATCATGAAATCATACCTGGGGGGTGCGTTGCTTGCACGCCCCCTGGTCTGGTCCTTCCTTGGTGCATAAGGGCGAGACCTTCTCTGCTCCTTCCTCCCTTCCTTGATCTCATGCACCCGCGCCTGTTGCTGCTGATTCCCCTGACCTCCACGTGGCTTCGACGGTGCAGCACTTCCTCTCTTCTCAGAGACCTCTGTCTCTGCTACTATGTGTGCCACCGCACGTCGCCGTATCTCGGTGAAGGTGGCAGGGTGGCTCCTGATGAACGATTCACTGAAAGGACCAGGGAGGACACCTCTCTTGAACGCATGCACCAGCATGTCTTCATCCTTGACGGGCAATCTCACCACCTGCGCCCCAAAGCGATTGAGGTAGTCCCTCAACGGCTCCCCCTGATACTGGCGCACGTCAAACAGGTCGTAGGACACCACTGGTGCAGGTCGGTTAATGATGTACTGCTCTCTGAACAGCTTCGCAAACTGATGGAAGGAAGTGAGGTGGCCCTCTGGCAGGCTCACGAACCACTCCATAGCCACTCCGCTCAGTGTACTCATGAACATCTTGCAGTACACAGCATCTGAACCTCCAGTCAGCATCATCTGAGTGTGGAAGGCTGTCAGGTGTGCTTCTGGATCTTCCACCCCCGTGAACGACGCTTTCAGTCCCACCAGATTGGGAGGCACCACCGTGTTCATGATTTCGGGGGAAAAAGGCATAGGGAATGCTCTCGGAGGCGACGGTGGCGTCGATGTCCTCTCTTCAGCTGCGCGCTCCTTCTGCGCCTGCAATTCCCTACGCAGCTCTTCATTCATACGGTTCAACTCTTCGTTTCTTCTCTGCGATGCAGTCAGCTCTGTACGCATCCTCTCTTGCTCAACTCTCGATTCCGCGACGCTATCTTGCAGCGCGCTCATCATCTCCACTACCTGCGCCATGGTAACGGCTCCTTCTTCAGCAGATGACGCAAGTGAGGTTTGCCTAGTTCTTCTACTCATCTCCTCTGCACTTCGACGTAACTTCACTTCGACGAAATGATCAAGGAGCTCCAAGAAACCTCAAGAAACCTCAAGAAACTGCGACGTGGATGGGAACCAGATTTACACGGGCCCCACGGTGGGCGCCTAATGATCCTGCCGCTTGACTCGAACGTGGAGGATTGCCTTGTCACTCCTTCGTCTAGCCCTTTGTTCTGCAGGAACGCTCCAAGAACCACCGCCGGAACTCCAAACGCTGCCTGCAAAACACACAGACGGCACCTCTAGCGGCCGTTGTAGCTCCGACGCTCAAGTCAGGCAACAGGAACACCAAAACTATATCTGAATCTCTCTGTGAGACCCGTGCGAAACTGAAACTCTCAAATGTGTAAGCTGTAAGAATCTGTAAAAAAACCTCCCTCTCAATTTCGTTAAGAGTTTGTATATATACCTGAGTCTTTCTCTCTCCTGACGGTTATTCCTCTTGACATGTGGATAACATCTGGTCGTACACGTGTCACCATCTAGAGTATCTGCAGCTAAAACGTTACTTCCACTGTGCCCCTGCGACTAAGTTATCCACACAGGGAGTAGCTTAGTATGCAGGCTACTCTGGGCGCAACCTTAACATGGCGAGCTGGTTAACCCTGGGCATTGCAGCTCACACTACACATGGTGGCAGATATGCCACTTATCCTCTGTACTTAGACCATACAACAAGTGCTTGCCAAGTCTTCCCAAACACCCGGCGATGTGCTCTTTCGGCGACTTGCTGACCACCTGATCTCCTAACCTTAACACACGGCGATCATGTGCAATCTGGGCGATTACTGATCCATACCGGCGATGAGCGATTACTCATCCTCAAGCCGATAGGCGATTACTCACCTCAAGGCGATAGGCGATTACTCATCTTCAAGGCGATAGGCGATTACCCCACATCACAGGCGATAGGCGATTACCATTCTGAGTGATCGCCTCCCTGATTCGCCTGCTATCCTCTACCACGTGTTGCTCTGTGAATGGTCCACGTGGTCAACTGCTGCTGACGTCATCGGCTACCGATGACCGACCGGATTAGATTGGTTCTCCAAAAGTTGTTGCTTTGATGATAATTAATGGCATTGGTTTTCCTTAAAAAAACAATTTGATGATAAAATGTGAAAACAATTAAGATTTTTTCTTTATTATCAGGAATGAGGCACTTCGAGTTGCTTTTATTCATGCTGATGAAAGTACTTCTGACGCAAACAGTTTGAAAGTGTTCTATTCAAAGCTTGTCAAAGTAGATATAAATGGAAAAGATCAGGTGTAGAAAAACTATCCACGCTAGTCTTGTATGGTTGCACTGTTGAATTACTGAATATTTAAATCACTTTTATTTTTAATTTTAAATTAGTATTTTTGTCACTTAATTCCATGTAAATATATGTTTCTCTTAAAGACTTTAAACATATTTTAACTTATTCCAGGCACCGGATGTTGGTAATGGTGCTCCATCACCAAACCAAAATATGTAACCAAATCAGAATATAAGATCAAGTGGAGGCACTAAGACAAATTAGGATTGGGAAGTTACTTGTAATATGTTTAGAAAGTGAAACAATTTATATTTTGACAATTTAATTTACTTGTTGTTTGGATTAATTTGATATTATCAACTTTGTTATCTCAATCAATGAATGAAGTCATCTTTTGATTATTATATTTATTAATTTTAATTATATTATGAAAGATAATTGTTTACTGAAATTTAGTTATAATATGAAATTAATTAATATTATAAAATCAAATTATAAAATAGAATTAAATAAATTATTATAAATATTAAAAATAAAATTAAAGTTTAATTGTAATATGAAATTAAATAATATTATGAAATCAAATTATAAAATAGAATTAAATAAAGTATTATAAATATTAAAAATTAAATTAAATATTTAATATTCGAATTATGACAGATATATAGGATATTATAAATGTCATACTATACTGTATTCAGTGACGGTTAAAACTGTCACTATTTACGTTAGAATTGGTTTACCCAGTTTTAAAATTACAACATTTATAACTGATGTAAATTATACGCTTAAAACCGCCACTTTATACAATGCATAATATGGCGTCTGCTATAATGGTTCTCAATTGACCGCCACATTAAACTTTGTGGCGGCAAGAAGTCTGGCGGTATGCGGTACCGCCACAGATGTATAATGTGGAGGTTAAAAACGCCAGTTTTTACGAAAATAACCGTCACCACATACACATTTTTTTGTAGTGAATTAGCTCAACATATCCTGTGCTGATTAGATGATTCACCTGCGCAACTTACTCATCCCACACAGCGCCTAAGCTCGGGTGAATTCTCTCACGCCGAGTTAGGTCATCTTACGTGTCAATGTATCAACAGTTTACTCACAGGGCGCCTACTCGAAATCTTACCGAGGAAGGTTGACTTACCTGTCAACACAGAATCAATTTACTCACAGGGCGCCTACTCAGAATCTTACCAAGGAAGGTTGACTTATTTATCAATAGATACTCAAGGCACCTACTCGGCTAATCTTACCGAGATAGGTCATCTTACCCAACTTCAGACCAAACAACTTCAGCGTGCCTGAACTCATAATCTTACCAAGCAAAGGTCGTCTTAGCTGACTTTACTGTTATACTTAGGGCGCCTACTCGACTAATCTTACTGAGATAGGTTGTCTTACCATGCCTTAGGCTTACCAATGCAGTGCGCTTACCTGACTAAGTTATGTCTTACCTGACTAAGTTATGTCTTACCTGCCCATAGGTAACCAATTTACTTATAGGGCACCTACTCGAATACTCTTACCGAGAAAGGTCATTTTATCTGCCACTAGATAATCAGTTTACACACCGAGTCGATTTCTAAACAATTGTCTTCGCTCGGAGCATCTAACTTGGGTGTTGGCTTATACACCAAGTCAACTATTAAACCTTTTTACTTTTGTTCAGAGCATCTGACTTGGGTGTTAGCTTACACACCAAGTCTACTCTTCAAGAACTTTCATTGCTTGGAGTATCTGACTTGGGTGTTGGCTTACACACCAAGTCTACTCTTCAGGAACTTTCATTGCTTGGAGTATCTAACTTGGGTGTTGGCTTACACACCAAGTCTACTTTTCAAGAACTTTCATCGCTTGGAGTATCCGACTTGGGTGTTGGCTTACACACCAAGTCTACTCTTCAATCCTTTGTGGTGCATTGCTACCCCACAGGGTTAATCCTAATTCTTTTCTACAGGATGTCCGAGCACAGGTGGTTTCACTAGTGTTGAGATGGGTTGCATTATATACCTTTAGCTACACACTCTTAGTTATAGATAATCGTGGTTTAGTACATCTGGACTTAGAATCTTACTGAGAAGAGAGCGTACTACCTCATGGTAGATGCTTAGGGTGCCTGAACTTAGAGTCTTACCAAGACAGGTCATCTTCCCCAGCTTAAGCCAAACAATCTTAGTTACGGCAAACAAAACTTTTGGACACCTGAACTCAGAATCTTACTAAGACAAGGTCATCTTGCCTTATAGCACATACTCAGGGCGCCTGACCTCAGAATCTTACCAAGGCAGGTCAACTTCCCCGGCTTCAGCCAAGCAATCTTTGTTATGGCTGGCTATGATTAAAACTTTATAACACCTGAGCTCAAAATCTTACTAAGGCAAAGGTTGTCTTTCCTTATAACACATACTCAGGGCGTCTGACCTCAGAATCTTACCAAGGTAGGTCAACTTCCCCAGCTTCAGCCAAACAATCTTTGTTATGGCTGGCTACAATTTGGGCACCCGAATTTAGAGTCTTACTAGGCAAAGGTCGTCCCATCGTCATATACTCCCAGTCTTGGAATCTTACCAAGGGGAGGTCGTTTTTCTTAGCTTAAGCCAAACGATGACAAGCTATGATTCTGGGTACCCGAGCTCAAAGTCTTACTGAGAAAAGATCATCTCGCCTGAATCGTTATGAATCTCCACACTCCTAATCTTGGAATCTTACTAAGGGGAGGTCATCTGTCTAAGCTTAAGCCAAATGATGGCAAGCTACGATTCTGGGTATCCAAGCTCAGAGTCTTACTGAGCAAAGGTCATCTTGCCTGAATTGCTATGAATCTCAGGGTGCCTAACCTTAGAATCTGACCAAGGCAGGTCAACTTCCTCGACTTCAGCCAAACAATCTTTGTTATGGCTAGCTACGATTCTGGGCACCCGAGCTCAGAGGCTTACTAAGCAAGGGTCGTTTTGCCTGAATCGCTATGAATCTCCACGCCCCCCAGTCTTGGAATCTTACTAAGAGGAGGTCATCTTTCTCAGCTTAAGCCAAACGATGACAAGTTACGATTCCAGGTACCCGAGCTCAGATTCTTACTGAGCAAAGGTCATCCTGCCTAAATCGCTATGAATTTGCACGCTCCCAATCTTGGAATCTTACCAAAGTGAGGTCGTCTTTCTCAACTTAAGCCAAACGATGGCAAGCTACAATTTAGGGTACCCGAGCTCACTGAGCAAAGGTCATCCCGCCTAAATCGCTATGAATTTGCACGTTCCTAATCTTGGAATCTTACCAAGGGGATGTTAATCTCAAATTCGTTCAGGGTTCCTAGACTCAGAATCTTACCGAGAATAGGATTTCCCATCTGAACCACATAATCGTAAAGTCACCTAAGCCTTAGAATCTTACTAGAGGAATAGGTGACCTTGTCTAATTGTCAGTAGTACACACAGTGCGCTTACTCGAATAACGTTCCGGTCAGGTCACCTTCCTGGGTGTCAACAGAGTATAATGGCAAAACACATCTTTCATGAATAATTTTCATTGGGCAGCCTCATTAAAAAATCATTTAAAGGGAAAGAAAGCGTCACCTTCACCATCACATTGTTCAACAAGAGAGCATTAGATCAGAATAACTTAACTGAAATAGAACTTAAGGCTTATGGGTTCCCAACTCAAGGAATGACTCCACTGTCTTGAATTTCCAGCTGATAGGCTTCATCACCAAACACTTCTATGAACCTGTATGGTATAAAAGTTTGGTGTTGTACTGCCTTTTACTATTGAGCTACAGTAGGACATCATCCTTTGTCATTCTCGACACATCAGTTATGACAAAATTTTCAAAGTGTTTAATCTTTGTTGCATATACATTATGAACAATAATGTTTACTAGAACAATGATTGTAGACCATGAACTAGTACACCAAGTAAGTTCCCAGGAAAGAGAGGTGAGTCACCAACGGACGCACTTAAATACCAAGTCTTTCCACACCAGAACTTTTCTCGACATGTACTCTTACACTATGATGCAAGCCAAGACCACATAAAGATGACCAAGGATGCTATATATAAAGGGTCATCTAAACAATTAAAAGAAGACTTCACATCAAGAAGAAAGGGCCATATTCCAAAGCACTTAAAATTCTTCATATTGGTCTTCTTAAAAAGTAGAACATTTTGGGTTCTCTTGAAAATCCAAAAATAAGTAGTATAAATAAATCTTTGTAAATACTCTTGTATAAATTTGTAAATAATATAGGATTAGATTTAGGAAGATTTCCAAAAGAGGAAAACCAAAAGACACCTCTCATGTAAGGCATCTTAGGTAGAAGTTTTAGGAAAAAGCTAGAAAAGTGACTCTTCCTACTCCTTTCTCACTTAGGCGCTACTTTAGGAGAAGGGACTAGAAGAGTGACTCTTCCAACTCCTTCTCCCTTGTAACATGACCGGTCCTCCTTATTATAAATAGGAGTACTTGGTTCCTTGCAATAGAAGTTGAAAATTGAAGTAAAGAAACTATCTTGAAATTGTGAGAGACTTGTGTGAGACTTGTCTCTTCTTCTTCCATGCCTTATCTTGTGAGCTTTGGGGACTCTCAAGTGGCAACACTCCTCATTTATCTTGGAAGAACCACCCTCTAAGTGGCGTGAAGCATCTCCCTCCATGGCTACAACCACATAAGTCCATTTCCTTTCATCTTCCATAATTACCCATTTGTGTTCTACTTGTTTTTTTTCATTTTCAATCAGTTCAATCTCTTCCTTTTGATGTCTTCTTTCATTTGCTGCACTTATAGCAATTTTAATCAGTTCAAACATGATATATGTGGCTGTTTTGGTTCGGCTTCCATTCATACCCATTTTCATGTTGAATTCTTGAGTTTCCATTAGTGCGTTTTGTTCCTCGTTGTGTTTCTATTGATAGTTTCAATTCTTATTGTGTTCTTGTTTTAATTCTTGTATTATTGTGTTGTTCTTGTGTTCTTATTGAGTATTTGTTGCTGTTCTTGTAATTACCCATTTCAGTTTTACCCACTGTTCACCATAAAAGTCACCTATTCATGTGTTTTTCTCTTGGACCATTAGAAATGAACCTTCACATCTACTTAGTAGTTGCTAAGTTAATGTCCAGTGGAGATTTTCTCTAGGTGACTCACCCTAATTGCTCTAAGAATCTTGATCCAATTCTTAACAAAATGTTACAAATTAAATGAATATAAAATCAACTCACATCACACTACTACACTTTATATCTAGTAACAATAATATTTTCTCTTGTGTGAAAGATCATGATAATGATGATGATAATAATATCACAACAGATTTAAATGATAATCATTTATGTTATCTTTAGAATAACATAATAACAAATTTACATATATCTGTTATTATGATAACAGATTTAAACAATAACATATATATCTTTCATCTTCGAAATAACATCACAATATATAAAATATATTTTATCTTCAGAATAATATCACAACAGATAAAATATCTCTTTATATTCTATCTTTAGAATAATATCACAACAGATAAAATATCTCTTTATCTTTTATCTTCAGAACAATATCACAACAGATAAAATATCTCTTCATATTTTATCTTCAGAATAATATCACAACAGATAAAATATCTCTTTATGTTCTATCAACAGATAAAATATAATATCACAACAGATAAAATGTAATATCACAAAGATAAAATATAATCTTTACATTTTATCTTCAGAATAATACAATACATAAAATATAATATCACAACAGGTAAAATATAATATCACAACAAATAAAATATCTCTTTATCTTTTATCTGCAGAATAATATGATAATAACAATTATATATTTTATCTTAATTATCTTTTCTGGGTTGACCAACATCTAGGCTAAACTCGGGATCCACCCTTTGGGCCCAATAGCCAAGGTCCCGAGCACTCGAGCACTCATGTCCAGTACACAAACCCCTGTCTTACTTGCCACTAGGTCACAGGGTGCCCATACTTGAGTGGTCGTACCGACACCAAGCTAGGTTGACTTACCATGTGCTAATTCAAGTAAATCAACAAAGCTAAATGCATCATCTTCCAAGAACAAATTTATCACACATTGTTCAAAAAGAAAGCATTAAGCAAGAATATCTTAGCTGAAATACAACTTGAGGTTTGCCACGCTCCATGCTCGAGGAATGGCTTCCCCCTCCAGGGTCTCTAGTATATACACTCCATTCTTGAGCACCAGTGGAGGCTATTGCTCCCAACCTGTTCAAAGAGGGTCTACCCAAAAGCAAAACAAATGGCCGCATTTTCATCAGCGAAAGTTGTCCTTAGCTTAACATACTGATGTGAGTTGATTTTATGGTTGATCATTTTATGGTGACACTTTACTTAGGATTGGATTTTAAAGACAATTAAGGTGATAACCTAAGGAAAATCCCCACTGGACATTAACTTAACCAAGTGGTTAAGTAGATGTGAAGGTTCATTTCCATAAGGCAAAGAGAAAAGACATGAATATGGTGAATATGATGCAAGCCGAAACTTAAAGGGGAGAAAAGGAATTCATCAATGGTGTACAAGCCATTCCAAATGATGATTCTTACTCATAAAGAGTCTCCAAAACCGAAACACAAATACAAGGCAATAAAGATAAAAACGTGAACAAAAGGAATGGATAAATGGAAGAGATGATGAAGGAAGAACTTATGGATGGTGGAGCAATGGTGAATCACGCCACTTGATGGGGTGGAACCATCAAGATGACTGGAAGGAGGCCGCCACTTGAGAGCATCAACACCCACAAGATAAGACCAATTTGGAGGTGACCCACTCACTCACTACTCACACAAAATTTGGGCAAAATTTCTTTACTTAAAAATTTCAACCTAGAAATACATGAGGTAGGCCTCCTTATTTATAGGTTTAGGAGCCTTGGAGAACAAGCTTAAGGGGTAGGTAGGGAATTACATAAAGTGGTGCGGCTAGGGTATTGACCAATGTCAATGTCGCACCTATCAACCTAAAGTTCTAGAAGATAGATAAAAAATGCAACATTTGATAGTACACCCCCTTCTTTTGCTAAAGGCACCTATTCTAACCTATCTTTGCTATTTAGACCCCTAAAGTGAGCCAAATTATTTACACATATTTTATTCTTAAGTATACCAGCAGGAAGAACAACAAATGCTATGTTCTTTGTCCTTTTCTCCCTCTGGTGACTTCTGCTTGATCCATGGAGGGGTCTTCTCTTAAATAAGGAGATGACTTCTCATAGCTTGCAACCTTGGTCAACTCTTTGTGAGCTTGGTTTGCATCACATACCCTCGTACGTCTACCTGATCTCCCGCGAAGCCAACCAAACACCCATCACACGGCCTCGACTGGTTAGCCTTGGCTTCTTTGTTTGCTGCTCGGAGGGCTCTCATGGTTTCCATCTTTTGCTGCAAAGTGGGGGCCTCGCTCCCTTCAAATCCCAGTGGACCTTGCCCCGTGTTCCTCATTACATTAGAAAACTCAACACAACTATGGATGGGATCAGGTTTTATCGGGTTCCTGCCAGTTGACTACGATCACAAGTTCTGGCCCTATTTGCCTCTGTTGGAATTTGTCCTTCCCTTTATCGTGTTTGAATGTGGCTCTATTGAGATAGAGGGTGCCCTACCTGATAATTGTACTCCAACGATCAAGTCAGTACAGGACTTATAAGAAACAAGAAGTATCTAGTTTCAGTCTTAGAAACAGCGTACCTTTCACCTAGGATCTCAAGTCCCTTTTATAGACTACCTCTTATAACAACTTTCTCTCATGAGAATCTTATCTTGAGTGAGAGCATATTCAATGAGAGAAGATTTCGTTACAATGTACACAATCTTACCGCCACAACTGCATAGGATCTTATCTCCTTGGAGTGCATAAAATCTTAACAGAATAACCACCAAGGTACCAACTCATGTACCAGCATCAACAGTCCAATCTGTTTCACGTAGGCATCCTCAGCATGCGATTATGTATCATACACGCAACAAATAACAAACATGCACACGTAACAAGTAACAAACACACACATATCATAACTACTTGCGCACACTTATCTATAAGCATATACAATGGGCCCCTTTCAAATGGCAGCCCCATTATATCATACGGGCTTATTAACTAAACTTGGTCAAACTCGTAACCTTTACCTAGGGTCCAATAACCGAGCTAACCTCAACCCAAACCGTGAACCGAGCTACTACCAGCCCTAAACTGAGGGCCAAACTCCTGCCCATTACAATGTGCCTCCGTGCCACACTGAGCAAGTAGTCCTACCTCTGCTGGTGGTGTTTGTTCACAAACTACCATATTTATTAATTTATATAAAAGATAATTAGTTTAATTGAACTTCAAATAATTTATAAGACATAAGAATGTGCTTCTAAATCTAATTAGGATGTATAGTATGAATCACAAAGAAGTAAAAATAAAATCCATATAAATATATAAATCCAAAAGCAGTATCAATCTTACAAAAATAAACATCAATCATATCTTAACAAATAAACTAAACATAATAAAAATCAAGTAAACAAAGTATAAACATGAAAGATACACATAAATTGTTCAAATTTCAATAAAGTGAGACAAAAATTTAAGCAGAGCTATAATCCATCTTTGAAAGCAACTAAGACATAAACAGAGATAGAATACGAAACATAGTTCAGGAAAAGCACATACAAAATGAGTTGAATCGACGTATAGTAAGGTGCATTGTTTAAATTGAAATCAATAAAAAATGATAATCAGCACCACCTAATAGAAATTTTTACGGAGGAAACATACGTGTTTTTCCGGTGAGATATGGTGGTGTGAGGTGGTGCGATGAATGGGAAGAGAAGTTTCGTTTTGCGTAGGAATAAAAGAGCGAGAGTGATGAGTTCGAAGGAGGAAGAGTGTTACGTTTGAAAAGGGGGAAGTCAAAATGGTAGGATCTCCCCACCATTGATAATGTGCCACGTGTACGCACCATATTTAGTATGGTGAGACGTCTTTCCAAAAGATGCTTCGAAAATCGCGCTCCAGCTACCCTTGTGAAAAACGTCATGTTAGCTGCTAGTGCAAGTAAGCCTCTTCGCCTCGTCGAGCTCAGCTCGAGCCTAGAGGCTATCTACTAGTCGGACGTGCTCGGGGCCCCAACCCGAGCACTTAAATGTGATAGCCCGGTTGGTCAGGCCCACTTGGGGAAAGTACCTAGCTCGACTTAAGATAGATGATAAGCCCAATTACGCGTCAAGAGGTCAGCTCAGACAACTAGAAGCCCATATTGAAAAGATAATTAAAGTAAAAATAATATAAGGAATAACTGAATTAGTTAAACACAAATATTATTATAAATTTCATTGTAAATAAAAACTATCAAAGATAATATTGCCTATACCCGTAAAGGGATATACTAACAGAATATCTTTGTGTTTGTTAAACTCCTGAAGGGAGGTCTATGAAAACTATAAAAGGGACTTGAGACCCTGAGCAAAGTTAAGTTGAATCTAGTGATACTACACTCATATAGATACTTTATATTCAGATATTCATAGTTGTTTGCTCTCACTGATTTGATCTTCGGAGTCTTGTTAAAAGGTGGAGCTCTTCTCATTGTGAATTATTAGCCTCCCAAAATAGCAACGACCACTTAAAGATAAGTCTGTCCGGAGTCCATTACCAAGATCCAATCCAGATCAGTCAGAGAGAGTTTGAAGCTGGCATAACAAAGTTATCTTGAAAAAAAAAATAAAAATGTCTCTATTATAAAAGTTGAATAATATATTTTATTAGGCATTTTGTACTGAAAATCATATTAATGTGTTTAAATTTAGTCCTTGAAAGCTTATATGCACACAATTTAAATGGAAGGAAAGTTGCATGCATTTTTTAACTCACTAGCATGTGTTTTCATGAAAACTTACCTGATGCATTTTTTTTATTTGAAATTTACTCCGTTTAAATGTTCGACAAATTTTCATTGGTTAGACCAATACAATTGCACATTTTATCGTTGAATTGTTTTCTTTATTCTTAACTTTCAATTAGTTTACTTTTAAAATAAATGATTTAATTCAGTTTTATGAGTTAATTTTATACTATGTATATCTTGAATTGGTAGAAAAATTATAATATTATTTTAAAATCGAAATTTTATTAAGAAACATTTAATTTATTTATTTAAATAAAAATTTTATTAATAAAACAGATTTTCATAATGTTATTCTGTCTAAATTTTCTTAAACTTTAATGGTTTTGAGATTTAAATTTTTTATAATATTGTTATAAATAAATGGTGAATGTGAATTGTTTATGCTGAGTCATGGCACTTGATTGGACCTTTTTGACTCCCTAGAATTAGAAATATAGAGAGACTGGTTCCATAGTTTGACAAGTTCCAACAGTCATACATATGTTATACTTTTTCTTCCATTAGTCTCTACTTTTTTCCTATAAATTCCCACTTTCCATCAACCAATACCATAAACTTATCTTCTCTTCTCTTCTCTCCTACTGCCACCATCTTCATCTTCTGCATAATTCCACTTCAATTCACTCTCATTTCAATGCATCTTCCTGCACCTTCCTCATCCAACTCTACCATGCTATTTTCTATAACCATCACCCAAAGGAGACCCACTCCTGTTCTACTCGCCACAACAAAACACAACGGAGGAAGACCACGTCATCCACAAACAAATCAAACCACAAGAACCAAACACACAGACACTCCTCTGCTAACAAAAACAGGGCACAATCCACAGAAAGGAAAAAATCCAGTAACATATTAAATCCCACAACCCTTCCATAAACACAACCGACATACTTCGACTTAGGAGCTTTGTTTCTTTGCATTATTTCTATGTTCTCAACAAATTTTATTTCGTCGTTATCTCAGAAACTGTAATCATGTAACTAATGATGAAAGCTTTTGTTGCATTATTAGTTTATTTGTGTATTTTGTATTAGAGCTAATCAATTGTTCAGAATAGACACTCGTAATTATTAAACATGATAACTGTGTGAATGTTATAATAAATTTGATTCTTTAACTAGTAGATTATAGTTCAGAGAAGATAGGTTTAACACAACCATCGATAACAATAACTGACAAATGCAAGAAAAATGATATTTTATTATACAGAGGAGGATTTTGACTGAAATAGAAGAAACTTGATAGTAGATTATTATCTACAAAACAAGTTTTGTTAAATGGAGACAAAAGAGCATCTTGATCAATAAAATTATTTATTCTGAGAGAAGCAGCAAGAGGCACTTAGTTGACCATGAATCCATAGTAAAAATACGCGTTCAAGACTTTGAGGTCTTCAAATTATAAGCACTAACATGTTAATTGTAATTTTCTTCCATTTTTTATATTAGTCTGCATGCATTACTTTTGAGAGCAACAATTAAAAAATAAATTAACGGATCCTTTAAGGGGATCTTTTACGAAATGACTGAAATGCGCCGTTTTTTTGAAATTATGGAATAGGGCTTTGTTCTACCAACTCACACGATTTCATCACAAATTCATCACAAACGGGGCATGATTTTTATGTGATTAATTATTTTGCATCTTTTGAAATAATAAATATTAATATTTATTAATAATTATTTAATTACTTTCTTTTGAAATTGATTAATATTGTGCATTTAATAGTTATGTTGGATTTTGGTTAGTTTTTCAAGAAATCTTGAATATCCTTGTCTTGGGTTTTTGTTGGAGAGGTTTCATGATATAAGTCTCACTATAATACAATTATTAGATAAAATTAATTTTAGAAATAAAAAATAATTAGTATATTAATTAAATTAAATCTTATTTTAGAAATTAAGAAATTTATTTGTATCTAAATTAATTTTTATTATTAATAAATAGTTTTTGAATTGATCTCTATTATTAATTAGATATCATTTAGAAAATATTTATAATAATAGAAATTATTTTAGAGATATCAATAATTTTTTAGTCTTTAAAATAGTATCTAATTTAGTCAATATAGTAATTAATTATTTTTTATCTATAAAATTAACTTATAATTAATTATTTTCATGTATTGTCTACATAGCTATATGAGTTTTTTTTGATGATTGACATGTCATTTCTTTGTGAAGTTTCGGTGTTTTTTGGGATCATAAAGAATATATAATGTTCTTACAAGGTTGGGTTCCTCCTAGAGTGACTTCTCCTATCTTCGTCTTCCGGTCTTCTCGACTTCTTGGCATGGTGGTCTCCGATTGGTTCTTCCTTTCACTGAGATGAGTGGGGGAGAACCTGCAAAGGCACTCCGACGATCAAGTTAGTCCGAGTACAAGGTGCAGGTGAGTTGAGAGTGAAAAATTACCTTTAACTCTGAGTGTCTTTTGATATTTATACCTTTTGGATAAGCCACAACTATTACGGGCCTACTTTTTTGGGTCCAAATGAGGACCCAATTATACTTTAATCATGATTTACAACTTAACTAGTTTAATTACATCTAATCGCGATTTTACTGTCTGTTCTCAGTTTTGAGATAGTCATTCGGCCTTGTCAGCCATTCGATCTTCTCGGCCTTCTCGGCTATTCGGTAGTACATTTGCCCCAGGCTCGAGTGGAGTGATCTGAACGTAAGATAGAGTCTAAAAAAGAAAATTTGCTTTATTTTGGGTAGATGTCTATCTCTGGTCATATTCCCCCCAGATTAAATAAAGGGACTCTATGTAGGGTCTAATGTAGCCGAAAAGTCGAGTAGTTGCTAGCACGTGTGGTTGGGGGTTTTGCATGACTATTATGCAGTGGGGTTGCTTGTGTATCCTAGAGGTCGGATAGGGGAGCTTGTTAGTGCATTTGAGGCGCGTGGATGTGACGTGGTGTCAAAAGACACAAATTCTCGTGATCTGGATCGTTGATACCGAGTTGATCCAACGGTGGAGATCGAGTGTGATGGTTCGTATTCGCCCTTTTCTCCACCTATATAAATAGGGGTGGTGGTGGGTTCCATTTTCACGCATTATCCGTGAATTAGCTCTGAGAATCCGAGAGTCGAGTGATCTTTCCCTATAATCTGTGTGTACCGATTAAAGAGTCTTCAGAGGTAACCATGTCTTTCCTTTCCGTCACCACTTTATTTTTATCAGTGTTCGAGGGTCCGAGTAGGCGAAGGCCAATGACTGTAGATGTTGTGTTTAGTAATACTGAGAGCACTGAGAAGTCTTCTTGGGTTGTCGGTTCTCTAAGTCGAGATAACTTAGAGCATACAGTATCGTCTTCTTCTTCTTCGAGTCCATACGAGAGAGAGGAAACCCGAGAGGCCGATTATGTGTAGGTAGATAATAAGGTTTGTGAGATTTTTTCCAAATATACACAAGTATCCATGCTTCAAGCTTTTTCCGAGAGTGTAGATATTGTTGTAGAGGGTGTGCCGAATGGTGCATTAGCACTTCGCAGGTGTAGGGAGTACGAGACCGTTTGTTTGGGTAGAGGGAGAGAGCCTAAAGATTTTTTGTATTTTTATTCTTGTTTGATCTCAGACATTCATGTTTGCTTTCCCTTTTATGAGTTTACCATGGAGGTGTTGTGTATCTTAAATTTAGCTCCTACACAGTTGCATCCGAATAGTTGGGTTGCACTCTAAGCTTTTCGGTTACTCTATGAGGTGCTTAGTCTTAAGACCACTCCTAGGTCTTTTTTACATATTTTTAGTATGAGACCGAGAGACCGAATAAGTTGGGTATCTTTAGTTGGCCAATCAAAAAATAGCCTCCTTACTCCTTTCACCACGTTTTATAAAAATTTCAAAGGGAGTTTCTTCTAGGTTGTGATTAAGGAGGAAGGTCGGTCATTTTTCTTCAATGGCGAGACTCCTATGTTTCCTTTCTGTTGGACAAAGGATCTAGCATGTTGCCATATGTGGCCGAAAGCCCTAATGACTGAGGACGACCTGTAGGTACTGTCAGTCTTGGATGGGCTTCCCCGTAAGATCCCAACTCAGACTCCCGTCCATGCCTACTTGTCTATTGATGGTATGTGAATTTACTTGTCTCGGCATATTTTTATTCTGACGTTGACATAATCCTTGTCATTTGTAGCCATTATGGCAAGTTTAACACCGAAACGTGGAAATAATGATTATTTCAAAGAGTTGCGCTTGAGGAGAGAACAACAAAGGGTTTAGATGGGCGAGATAGGTGCTGGAAGCTCCACACCTATTGTAGAAGTGGCTATTCCCATAACCGTGATGCCGGCATCAAACAACACCCGTCCTCTCGTCAATCCAAAGAAGAGATCGAAGGACGACCATGGGAAGGATCGGGGTCGTTCTTCTCGACATAATGGGGAACGCTCATCTTCAGGCAAGTCTCTGAAATGAGGTCGCGGAGCAAGACACCTACATGTCGGCTCGGCCTTATCAAGTCTAGGATGCATTCATGGAGCTTTGTTCATGCACTCTCGTCCTCGACAAGTGCATGGCTTCTGACTTAATGAAGAGAGATAAGAATGCGGTCGAGTTGGATAGTTTGCGTTCTCAACTGGATGAGTCGATTGTCAACCTCCGATCGACCTTAGAAGGGAACAATGATCTCTTGGCCAGAAACAGAGACCTCGAGGCTGAGATGAATCATTGGAAGAGCTTATGCACTGAGGCCGAGAGGACGGGAAGGGAGGTGGCTGCGAAGGTGGATGAGGAGATCCGAGGGCTTAAGGAAAGCCTTTCAGATATGACCCTCTCGAACTACCGGTCTGAGGAGAAGGTGGAAAAGCTGCTAAAGGACTTGAAGGTTGTCGAAAACAACATTATGGACCAACACAAGCTCAACTTCCCAAGGGCTCTTCAAGAATCAGCCTTTTCTACAACATTCCCTTGGACGAGGGAAAGTTCGATGTCGACAAGGACTTCTTGATACAAACCACAACAACCAACAGATGACTAAGGACACATCAAGCACTTCACAAAAAGGTCAGTCATCTCAGTATACAAAGTCAGGCCCTACCAAACCTCGAGATAGCATCACTAGAAGAAGAACTAGATACAAACCAGAATATCATAAGTTCTTCCTTCTTGTCTTTCCACAAGAGAAAGTTGTGTAAATAAATTAAGCTCACTTTGGGGGGTCCAAATAGAAGAATAAACTAAAGTAGGGTATACTTAGTAATTTGAGTAGGGTGTGCTTAGTAATTTGAGGAGGGTGTGCTTAGTAATTTGGGTAGGGTGTGCTTATTAATTTAGGCTTGTGCCAAACCCACCTTTCATGACAAGTGCTTCTAGGTTTAGGATTTCTTTGACCTACATTTTCAAGTGAGGATCTTTTTTGGTGTACATATTAGCTAAAATACATTTTCAAGTGGGGATCTTTTTTAGGTTCTTCACCCTAAATTGTTAATCTCAAAAATCATAAAAAAAAAGAGTAACCTCTAAAATGTGCCAATATAAAATCAACTGACATTAATTGTTGTTGGCAAAAGATATAGGAGCCTGGAAGGTTGAGTGTAAAATTGGTTCCCGACTAACAGTCAGTCACGTAAATAGGGAGTACCAAGTGAAAGATCTTTTCCTCTTAAAATACTAACACTGGATAGTTGACATTTGATGACTACTTTACGAAAAGTGTACCGTGTCAGAAGTAATAATTTGTCCCTAAGGACGGATATTGAACCCACAAGGAACAGTTGAATTATCAAGTATAAGATTCACTAAATAGAAAACAAAATAATAAATTTTGTTGGAAGTTTGTTACGTATGATTGCAAGAATTGTAAAGAAAGAAAAGTAAAGAGTTTGTTCATTCAATTAGGAAAATTGGGATTGGGGTTTATCCTTCTTACTCTTTTGTATTTTGAAATGCATAATAATATTCTATCCTTTTATTGATGTTGATGTCCATATAAAATTCCTTTATATCAATTTCTCTTATTGCGATCGTTTTCCTCTTTCTCTTCTTACTCCCTTCAGCTGAAGGGAGCCCAGGGTCGACTACCCGAGTGGTGGAGGGGTTGTCGGTTCCAAGCTACCTTTGCCCTTGCTAAAGGCCTTTGCAGGGAAGCGCCCAACATGTCAGTCAGTTTGGGAGGGGCCTGAGTCATGATGGATGCATCAAAGAAAAGACATAAGTTATCAATATCAATCAACCAAGATGAAGAACAGTGCAAAAATACCGAGAAAATTGGTCCACCGCTGGAACGATTTATATACAGTTAATAACTTTCAGGTAGGGAGCCTTCTTGGAAGGTTATCAAACACTGCATAAACCTCCAACTCCTTGGCGCTCGAGGCCGAACGAGGCCATTGCTTGAACCAGGTGGGGGTCTTGGTCCAATACAAAGGGAATTTGGACCGACCAATTTCTTCAATAAAGAACTCCATACCCTCGAGCTCTATGAAAATCTTAAAGAATTTGTCTTTAAAATTTTTGTACGAGGTGGTATAGGGGGCAAAAAGAATGTTACCCGGTCGACTAATGAGTGATAACCAACTCATAGGGTCAGTCTGGTGGGAAGTATAGTAATGAAGAAAAGTGGAGGGAGTTGGAGAGGAGAAACATATCACACACAAGTCGAAAGGCTTGGAGGGAGGCCCAGGTGTTGGGATGGGCTCGGAAAGAGAAACATTGATTGCTTGAAGAACACCAATGATGAAATCATCAAAGGGAAGTGTTACATTTAGGACTTAAAAGAAACAAGAGTAAACAAAGAAGAAGGGAGTCTCAGAAGAAGACCGACCGATACAAATGGTATCGGCCAGATGACAACTGTCGATTGGTAAGATGTCATCATCAGCATTCGACTTCAAAAGATTAAACTTATCTACAAAAATAAGAGATAGAAGATGAGTCCCTGAACAAAGAGGTGAATCTGGTCACCTTGGGATCTACCTAGTCAAATCTCGAGCGATGATGGGATGACTCTTCAGCAAGGTCCAACTGGTCAATAGCAACGTCCGAATTGTTAACCCTTACTGAAGTATCCACGGGGGGCAATGTGTGGATTGCCCAAACTGACAAACATTCTGTTGTCGATGAGCCAAGAGAAGAGGAAGATGAAGAGGGAGGTGAAGTAGAAGACAAAGAGTTAGGGGAAGACATGACTATCCTCTCGGTATGTATGGAAAACGCGTTGCCAGGATGATAAGGATTCGGGAGCCGGAGCAAGCAAGTAATGGACGAGTGGAGGGGGGACCACTAGTTATAGTCTTCGAGGAGAGAAGAATAGTAAACATCTCTTTCATCTCAACCATTGGATCTTCCTCGATCCAACAGTCCACGTCAAATAGCACCAAAAAAACTCCAAGTAATCATCACACACATCATGTCAAGCATTCGACGTCGTCAATATCACATCTCACCTCAGAAAGTGCAAATGTCACAAATAGACTCTTCGGGTTAAAACCTCTCGATCTTTGGGGCAAGTGTAACAGTCGGGTCCATATGACAGGTGGAGGTATCAGCACTAGATCAGAGCCGACCGACGAATCAGATTCATTAAGCCTTACAGAAGATTAACCAAACTAAACAGTAATTAAGCATTAGGTAATACACTCTTAAATCATTATCTAAAACCTTAATCCAGCCCGATAACAAAGGGCCTATGGTAATCATATAAATTGTCACAAATTTCGAGAATAAGGTAATGTCATCATCACGTATTAATTGCACCAAGCACCGAATACCGAGATCTCACTTGAATGTCGGAATGTCTTTCACAAATACCATCCAAGCTTGGAGTTTCCGAGGTCGAGAAGGAGAAATGCGAAGGGAGAATTTCAAAACTGTTCCGAGAAGAGAAGGAAGAGAAGTAGACCGACCAAACGAGAAGGAGGACAATCATTCTCTTTATTACAATCCTGTTCGAGAAAAAAAAATATATAAAGGATTTTTCCGAATTGGCAATCCTAAGTAAATGTTATATACAAAATCACATATGTTGTTTTCAAAAGGACTACTACTCTACTACTCTAGTAAATGATTCATTTAATTCTCCAGTTAGAAACATTTTAAATGGCTAAATAGAAATCAATAATACAAACCAACTGCCAAAATAAAATAAAATAAAAATCAATAAATTTTACAACAATCTATAACAAAATATTTTTCTTATTTTACTAACTAATTTTTTTCCTCTTCAAAGATTCAATACGATTAGAGTCTCATTATGAAGGCGTCCACTCCTTTTCTTCACTGCATTTGTCACTCATTGTTATCGATGGTTGTGTTAAACCTATCTTCTCTGAACTATAATCTACTAGTTAAAGAATCAAATTAATTATAACATTCACACAATTATGTTTAATAATTACGAGTGTCTATTCTGAACAATTGATTAGCTCTAATACAAAATACACAAATAAACTAATAATGCAACAAAAGCTTTCATCATTAGTTACATGATTACAGTTTCGAAGATAATGACGAAATAAAGGTTGTTGGGAACATAGAAATCATGGAAAGAAAGGAAGCTCGTAAGTAGAAGTATATTGGTTGTTTTTATGGAAGGGTTGTGGGATTTAATATGTTACTGGATCTTTTCCTTTCTGTGGGTTGTGCCCTGTTTTTGTTAGCATAGGAATGTCTGTGTGTTTGGTTGTTGTGGTTTGATTTGTTTGTGGATGACGTGATCTTCCTCCGTTGAGTTTTGTTGTGGCGAGTAGAACAGGAGTGGGTCTCCTTTGGGTGATTGTTATAGAAAATTGCATGGTAGAGTTGGGTGAGGAATGTGCAGGAAGAGGCATTGAAATGAGAGTGAATTGAAGTGGAATTATGCAGAAGATGAAGATGGTGGCAGTAGGAGAGAAGAGAAAAGAAGATAAGTTTATGATATTGGTTGATGGAAAGTGGGAATTTATAGGAAAAAAGTAGAGACTAATGGAAGAAAAAGTATAACATATGTATGACTGTTGGAACTTGTCAAACTATGGAACCAGTCTCTCTATATTTCTAATTCTAGGGAGTCAAAAAAGGTCCAATCAAGTGCCATGACTCAGCATAAGCAATTCACATTCACCATTTATTTATAACAATATTATAAAAAAATTTAAATCTCAAAACCATTAAAGTTTAAGAAAATTTAGACAGAATAACATTACGAAAATCTGTTTTATTAATAAAAAATTATTTAAATAAATAAATTAAATGTTCTTAATAAAATTTCGATTTTTAAAATATTATTATATTTCTACCAATTCAAGATGTACATAGTATAAACTTAACTCATAAAACTTATAAATCATTTTTCTTTTAAAAGTAAACTAATCGAAAATTAAGAATAAAGAAAATAATTCAACGAGAAAATGTGCAATTGTATAGGTCTAACCATTGAAAATTTGTGAACAGTTAAACTGTAAATTTTCAAATAAAAAAATGTAGCAAATAAAACACATGCTAGTGAGTTAAAAAATGCATGCAACTATTTTTCCCATTTAAATTGTATGCATATAAGCTTTTAAGGACTAAATTTAAACACATTAATATGATTTTCAGTAGAAAATGCATAATAAAATATAGTATTCAACTTTCAAAATAGAGACATTTTTTTATTTGTGCTTTTTTTGGTTCTAAGATAACTTTATTATGCCTGATTCAAATTTATATACATACATATATATATATATATAATTATAATTCTTGATTTATGATCTGAGCATGAGTATGAGTGATAGTTACCTCAATACTCACCTATCACACACAATTCTATTTAATGTTTTTATTTAGAAGTTAAACATATAGATTAAAAATAATACAACTTTGTTTATTTATATTTAATTTGACAAATTGAAATACTATCTCATATAAAATAAAATCTACAAGCACAAACTAACTAGTTTTATAAAGAAATTCTAACCTCGTCACGCAAAGTGAAATCTTAATTGGAAGATTTAAAACCTCAAAATGCTTTTGCTAGACCTCAGTTGTATTTTTATTGATTGAAAACCATCCCATCACAATAACTACAAAGTAAAATATTGAAGAACTAAAGTCTTGTTTAGAAGCTTACCAGCACAATGTGTCTAATTGGGTATTTATTTGTCTTTTGTGGGTCCAATAAAGATGACGACTTTACGATGAGGAAAGGAACAGAGAATACGGTAGAAGACCTCCAAGCCATGGAACCACAATTGAATTTTGGCCAGAAGAATAGAAGAAGACTAGGACTCAGTTGACCTCAGTAGGACGAAGTTCTTATCATCATGGGTTAGGCTTTATTTTTTAGGATAAACGGGTCATGTATTTGACCAAGTAGTGTAGAATAATTAGATCTTGTATTGGTTAGAATAATTAATTGAAAATAAACTCACATCAATCTTTAACCCTCTTGTCACACAAGTGAAGTCCTAATTGGAAGATTGAAAGTCTCATAATACTTTTGCTAGACCTCACCATACCTTTAGTAATCGAAAACCATTTAGTTACATCATCCAAATAATAAGTAGGTTGAAGACCTAAAGCTTTGTTTATAAGCTTACCAATGGGCCTAATTGGGCCCTTATCTATCCTTTGTGGATCCAATAAAGACAACAAATTTATGATGTAGAAATGAACAAAGTATCTAATAGAAGACCTCCAAGCCATGGAATCACAATTAGAGTTTTTGTCAGAAGAATACAAGAAGACTGAGACTCATCTGACCTCAACAGGACCAAGTTCTTAAAGAATAAAGAAACGATAACGTGGTTGAAAAAAATTAACTTAAAAAAGATTGATAATTGATCACATTAATTATGAAGAGTTTCACTGTAGGATTTGTAAACAATCATGTTGCTAATGAATACTTTCATTACAAGATCAGTAAATGATTGTGTTGTTCTTGAGATCATAGATTCGGTAAATGTAAGGACCTGTAAAATTAAATTGGAATAAAAGGAATATATTTTAAATGAATTCTAAGTATGTTTTTATTTGAAATAAAAAGGAAGGAAAGTGTAGCTTAGGAGACTATGAGATCGCCTGGTCAGTACATAATTGCCTGTCGCCTAGACTACACATGAATGCCAATCGCCTGTAGTGTACATGAACGTCAATCGCCAATGGTGCACATGATCGCCGAAAGTGCACTCAGTATGTGGTCAAGATACTGGATCAACCATAGTGGGTTCCAAAAACCACGCGTATCAAGGTGTGGATTAAGCCTTAGATACGCTGTGCATGCGAAGCTCTATGCTTGAGCATAAGAAATCGTCCTTAGTGTTGCATGCATGGGCGCACGAGGAGTAGTGCTGATCTACTCTTGGAAATGTGAAGCTACCGACGTCACCAAGTCATGTGGAGATGATACCTTGGACATAAAATAGTGGGATGAAGAACCTTCAGCAAGGCGTGGCGATGTGTCGTCGGGCATCGCCAGGGCGCGAGGCATGCAGGCATCGCCAGGGCGAGACATCGGTCGTCTTCCAGAGAGAGAGACATCGGTCATCCGCCAGGATGAGACATCGGTGGATAGTCATCGTGCGAGCGGTCATCGGTGGAAGGTTATCGCATGATGTCGAGTTTCACACAGATAAGGTGGGACCCAGGCTCCCAGCATGAGACGTCCTGCACACGCGACACTTAGACAAAAAGGGTGGTTCAGAATAGTGACATCAGAGAGTTGGCATGCGCAGAGACACACGTGGCCGTACTGTTCAGGGAAGCGTGCACGCAAGCTTTCCTGCAGAGTGGGTGGTGGCAGCGGCATTTGTGGACAAGTTGGTTTAGATTCAAAAACTCATTTCTGAGAGGAGAGAACGTTGCTGTGGTTCAAGAGTGACAGAGTGAGTTACCTTCATCCTCCTCTTTTCTCTCCTTTGCGCTGCGATTCAGGTATCCTCAAGCACCAGTACGACGAGCGACGACTGCCCTTGGACACCTGGGGAGTTCTCTGCGAGTTTTCCGTCAGTACGCTAGAACAGAGTTAAGGCATCCTTAAGCTTCGGTGGGTTTTGGAGCTCTTGGTGTTTTGCGCTAGTCCAGGTAAGGGAAGCTAGCATTTTCGTTTATAAAAACGTTAGGCGAGTAGGTTCTGCAGTGAGGGCGACGTGGTCGCCGGTTTTCATATTCCTTTCCACGACGCTTTGTTGTTATGTGTGGGGCGACGTGATCGCCGGTTTTAAATGTTGATTTCGAACTCCCCTGTTTTAGTGTCGTTTGAAACTGTTTGAGATTGAAATGTGATTCGAAAATCTGAACCTTGGAATGATTGTTGTTGTGATTGGAATCGTTCATTTAAGTGTTATATGATGTATGGAATGTGGTGAATGTGGGATCAAGGCATAGTATTTTCAGGGAAGAAAATACCGTGTAAGATCGTGTAGAGTGTGCATTGACCGGTGATTCGTTTATTATGAGATATCCTGACTCTCCTGATATAATGGAATCATATAGAGGAAGTTATTCGGGCGTTGAGAGTCGAAGGAGGTTCATATGTATGAGTGAGTTCGTTGAAAGAGAACGAGCTTGACCCGTTGTATGGATTAACCCTGTCATGCTAGGATAGTGATGATATTGAGATTCATTTATACGCTTGTGAATGTGTGTGATTTCACAGCGACCCTGTGAATGTGTGTGATTTCACAGTGGTGCAGTATGACAGGTTGATGTGAGTCTCTCATGAACCTTTCTTGGTTTGGGTTGAGTTGATATAGGTTTCATTGTATTCATGACACTTTCAAGAATTAGGAACAAAATTCTAAAGAGCAATTAATAGAGTTTCTACTCAAGAAAACAAAGGTTCATACTAAAAACACATGAATAGGTAACTTGTAGTGTAAGATAACAATGGAATATGAATGGGTAATTCAAGAACAGTACCAAACTTCAAAGGAAACACAAGAACATCATAAGAACACCAAGAAGAAGTGAAAATACTGATTGAAATTCAATAGGAATTAGAAAATCACAAGAAACTCATCAAAGAACAAAAAACCCATGGATGGAAAACAAGAACAACACATGTATATGGAAACCCATGGTTTGGACGAAATTAAAACAGCAAGAAAACAAGGAAATAAACCAAACAAAGTGCAGAACAATGGCAGCAAATGAAAGGAAACAACTCATGGAAAAGATTGAACCGATTAAAAATGGAAAAACTACAAGAAAACATAAATGGGTAATTTTAGAAGATGAATAGAAATGACTTATGTGGTTGTAGCCTTTTGGAGATGTGATTCACGCCACTTGGAAGGTGGTTCTTCCAAGATGAGTGGGTGGTGCCGCCACTTGAGAGTCTCCAAAGCTCACAAGATAAGACATGGAGGAGAAGAAGAGACAAGTCTCACAAACTCACTCTCTCTCTCAATTTCAAGATAGTTTCTTTTCTTCTAACTTTCAACTTGTTTTTATTCAAAGTACCAAGCACCCCTATTTATAATGGAGAGGGCTGGTCATGTTACAAAGGGGAAGGAGTGGGAAGAGTCACTCTTCTAGCTCCTTCTAGTGTCTAAGAGAGAAAGGAGTAGAATAGTCACTTTTTCCACTTTTTCCTAAAGAAAGTGCCTAAAATGCCTTACATTAGAGGTTTCTTTGGTTTCCCTCTTTGGCATATTCCTAAAGCTAATTTTATATTTATTTACAAATATTTACAAATGTTTATACATGGGTAATTACAAAAAGAGAAAACAATTGATGTTCTTTACCCAAATCTCTAGCCTTGCTCCTTGTGATCCTTTGAGGTATGAAGGATTTTGAGCTAACTTGTCCTTGAGGTTCTTGGCTTTTATCCTCACTTTCCTCTTCTATTTGATCTCCATCATGCTCCCTGGGTTGGAGAGAATTCGTCCACGAATTTTGAAGACCTGTAGAAAAGGGAGTCAGATCACTGATATTAAAAGTATGACTACCAAGAAAAGTATCAGGTACATCTAACTCATAGGCATTATCATTAATCCTCTTGATGACCTGAAAAGGACCATCTCCACAAGGCATAAGCTTGGACTTTCTTTGAGTTGGGAATCTATCCTTTCTCAAATGAAGCCAAACCCAATCACCCGGGTCAAAGATTAATGCCTTTCTCCTTTTGTTGGCGTTTTCAGCATACTTGCCAACTTTCTTCTCAATTTGTAGCTTGATGTGATTATGCAAGTCTTTTATAAAAGAAGCTTTTTCAAATCCATCCTTGCATAAAAAATCATCAAGTACAGGAATTGGAAGAAGATCTAGAGGTGTCAAAGGATTAAAACCATAAACTACCTCAAAAGGAGAATGGGATGTGGTAGAATTGACTACTCTATTATAAGAAAATTCAATGTGAGGTAGTAAATTCTCCCATACCCTAGGATTTCCAGAAATAAAGCATCGAAGCATTTGACCCAAAGTTCTATTAACCACCTCAGTTTGACCATCAGTTTGGGGGTGGCAGGTAGTAGAAAACAAGAGTTTAGTGCCAAGTTTGCCCCATAAGGTCCTCCAAAAGTGGCTTAAGAACTTAGAATCTCTATCAGAAACAATACTTCTAGGAATCCCATGCAATCTAACAATTTCCTTAAAGAATAGATTGGCAATATAACAAGCATCATCAACTTTGTGGCATGGTATAAAATGAGCCATTTTTGAAAATCTATCCACAACCACAAAGATGGAATCCATACCTTTTGATGTCTTGGGAAGACCTAAGATAAAATCCATAGAAATATCTACCCAAGGCATTGTAGGAATTGGAAGAGGGGTATACAAGCCATGGGGTTGCACTTTAGACTTAGCCTTTCTACATGCTAGACACTTATCACAAAAGCTATGTACGGATTTTCGCATGTGTGGCCAAAAGAAATGCTCATGCAATGTATCTAAAGTTTTGGCTACCCCAAAATGTCCCATTAAACCTCCCTCATGTGCTTCTCTAACAAGAGATTGTCGAATAGACCCATGTGGAACACAAAGTCGTTTGCCTTTAAAAAGGAATCCATCTTGTATGAAAAAATCTTTGTGACCACCTTTAGAACACTCTTGATAGATGCTAGAAAAATCAGGGTCATCATGATAAAGATCCTTTATGTGATCAAACCCAAGAAATTGAACATCTAAAAGATTTAACAAGGTATATCTTCTTGAAAGTGCATCGGCTACCACATTTATTTTACCTTGTTTGTGTTTGATCACATAAGGAAATTGCTCAATGAATTCCACCCATTTAGCATGCCTCTTGTTGAGCTTGCTTTGGCCTTTCAAATATTTAAGAGATTCATGATCACTATGTATCACAAACTCTTTAGGAAAAAGATAGTGTTGCCAATTGTGCAAAGCTCTAACAAGTGCATATAACTCTTTATCATAAGTGGAATAGTTGAGATGACTTCCTTTCAATTTCTCACTAAAATAAGCTATGGGGTGGCCCTCTTGAAGGAGAACAGCCCCAATGCCTATATTTGAAGCATCACATTCAATCTCAAATGTTTTAGCAAAGTTAGGAAGGGCTAAGATGGGAGCTTTAGTCAATTTTTCTTTCAAAGTATCAAAAGCTTTTTGTTGCTCTTCTCCCCACTTAAAAACCACATCCTTTTTTACTATAGCATTGAGTGGTGCGGTAATTGTACTAAAGTCTTTCACAAACCTTCTATAGAAAGAAGCAAGTCCATGAAAGCTTCGTACCTCATTCACATTGGTGGGTGTAGGCCAATGTTGAATTGCTACAACCTTAGATTGATCAACATGCACCCCTTTATAACTTACAACAAACCCTAGGAATTCTATATGATCAAGCCCAAACATACATTTAGCAAGGTTAGCATACAAATGTTCCTTCCTAAGGGTTTCAAGAACTTCCCTAACATGCAACTCATGTTGTTCCAAAGACAAGCTATATATGAGAATGTCATCAAAATAAACTACAACAAACTTGCCAATGAATGCTCTTAAGACATGATGCATAAGTTGCATGAAGGTACTAGGAGCATTAGTCAAACCAAATTTGGTCTTAAAAGCGGTTTTCCATTCATCACCTTTTTTAATTCTAATTTGATTATAGCCGCTTTTGAGATCAATCTTGGTAAATATTTTAGACCCATACAATTCATCCAACAAGTCATCTAGCCTAGGAATGGGATGCCTATATTTGATGGTAATGTTGTTTATGGCCCTACAATCCGTACACATCCTCCATGATCCATCCTTTTTAGGGACAAGTATCACAGGCATAGCACAAGGGCTCATACTATCTTGCACCCACCCCTTAGCAAGTAATTCCTCTACTTGTTGTTGGATTTCTTTTGTTTCGGTTGGGTTGGTCCTATAAGCTGGACGATTTGGTAAGGAAGCCCCGGGTATAAAATCAATTTGGTGTTCAATGCCTCTTAGAGGTGGTAAGCCTTTAGGAGGGTCTTGAAACACATCTTGGAATTCCTTAACCAAATTATCCAAATATGTTGGACTAACCTTAGCCGAATCACAATCAAGAGATCTAGGCATAGCTAAAAAAATAGGCTTTTGAGAAACAATTACCTTGTGGACCTCTTGGCTTGAAATAAGAAGGCTCTTTTTAGAAACTTTTTTTTCATTTTCATTCTCTCTATTTTTCTTCATTGTAACTTGGTCCTCATGGACTTCTTTTGGAGAGAGTGACTTTAATATGACCTTGTGCCCATGGAAGTCAAAAGAAAGTTTGTTGGTAAAGCCATCATGAAAAACTTTTCTATCATATTGCCATGGCCTACCCAAAAGTACATGTGTTGCTTCCATAGGTACAACATCACACAAGACCTCATCTTTATATTTACCAATTGAGAATGCTATGAGGACTTGTTTGTTAACAATGATTTCTCCTACTTCACTTAACCATTGCAATTTATAGGGCTTTGCATGAGAGATAGTAGATAATCCAAGTTTATCTACCACTCTTGTGCTAGCCACATTAGCACAACTACCACCATCCACAATCAATGAACATAACTTGTTATTAATGAGACACCTTGTATGGAAAATGTTTTCTCTTTGGCTTTCATCAAAAGATTTTAAAACTTGGCCAAGCATGCGTCTCACTACTAACAAGTCACCTTCAAGTGGACTTTCACTATCACATTCATTAGATGAACTAGGCGGTGTAGAATGTCTAGAAGAAGATGAATCATGCTCACTAACTACTATGCCATCATGCATCATCATATTTCTTTTAGAAGGGCTATTAGAAGCTATGTGACCATATCCTAAACATTTAAAGCATTTCTTACTAGACGATTTGGTTGGAGATTTATTAGTTGAAGTGGAAGGCTTTGAATCCTTGGATTTGAAAGATGAATCTTTAGAAGGAAATTTGGACAAAGACTTGTTTTTATTTTTCCAAGAGTTGTTGTAATAGCCATCATTATGAGTATTTTTGAAAGCATGTTTCTTTGCAATTTGGGTTTCAACCTTGATGGCAAGGTGAACCAAGTTTTCTAAAGAAGAGTACTCATAAAGTTCAACAACATCTTGAATGTCCCTTCTAAGACCACTTAAAAATCTAGCCATCTTAGCTTCATCACTTTCATGTATATCAACTTTAAGCATAAGCGTTTCTAGCTCTTTAAAATAAGCATCCACACTTAGCGTGCCTTGGTGAAGCCTTTGGAGCTTCAACAATAGGTCTTTCCTAAAGTGTGGTGGAACAAATCTAGCACGCATACACTCTTTCAAATTGTTCCAAGAAACCACGGGAGGTCTCTTGTTTAGCCCAATGTCCATAAGAGTTTTATGCCACCATTGCATGGCATAGTCTAGAAATTCTAAAGTAGCTAGTTTTACCCTTTGGTCTTCTTGGACCTCATGTACATGAAAGATTTGTTCAACCTTTGCTTCCCACCCCAAATATACATTTGGATCACCTTCACCACTAAAGCTAGGTAATTTTACAAAAGGCATATAAGGCTTTGCCACATGTTGGCGCCTTTCTTCATAATGATGATGCCTCTTCCATTCGGTTTCATCTTCATGTCCATGATAGTTGGAAGAAGTTCTTGATGAATGCCTTGAAGAATGGCGTCTTCTATGGTGTGTATGGCTGGACCTTTCATTAGTCACTTCAAGCCTTTGCAATCTTTCTTCCAATTGTCTTATAGCTTCATCTTTTTGTGCAAGTGACCTTTTGGCTTCTTTTAATTCACCAAGAATGAAAGCTTTTTGTGGAGAGTGTGGTTTGGAAGATTCTCCACTTGAATATTGAGCCATTTTCAAAACAGTACAGCAAACACAAATAGCAAACAATTAAAGAAAACAAGGTTAGAAAACAAAGAAATAAGTGGTGCGGTTTTGGTAAAAAAATTAAGGCACTCAAAATCACTCCAAGAAATTATACTTCCCTCAATCAAGCTTCTCTTGTGGAATGGAGTAACCTCAAATGAAAGATGCCAAAGCACTCAACCACTCATCCAAAAATAACCACCACAAAACTTAAAGAACAATAAAAGACAAGCAAGAAAAGGTACAAAACAAGAAAGGGTAGTGCAAAAAGAATACAAGATATATGACAAAACTTAAGGAATGAAAGACAAGCAATAAAAGGTACACAATAAGACTCAAAGAATACTCACTAAACTTTATAATCAAGAAAGAAAGTACAGCTCATAAACTTGTCAAAATACAAGGATCAAAAGTTCCACAAAGTAGACAACAATTTGCCAATCACTATGAATCCAACTTTGGTATGAAAATTAATGTGCAAAAGAATGAATAGATGCAAATACCAAACTGTTTTGAAGGATTTAAAAACAGAATTGGTTCTGTTTTGTTCTGTTTCAGTTCTGTTTTTTTTTCTTTTTTTTTTATACCAAATGGAACTTATGTAGTGAAAGAACCATAATATGCATCATATGGAAGTTGAAACATCAATCAAATTGCACAAAAATTTTATGAAGGATTCAAGACAACTGAACACTTGAAATCAAATGTTTGGAACCTCCAATCACAAGTACTAAAACAAATTCAAGAGAAACACAAACTTTCAAAATCAAAAGCAAGCAAGTAGAGACAAGATTTGGACACCTAGAACACTATGAACATAAAACTCAAAGCAAAAAGTATGATCAATGAAAAGGCACAACTAAAACATATTCAAACCAAACAAAAGTATGAATATAAGGTGCTGGAAAAACAAGAAACACGAAATTATAGGTGCTGGAAAAAAAATTGCCCAAAAAGAAAGTGTCTATTCAACTCACAATCAACAAATCAACACCATGGCTCTAGATACCACATGATGTGAGTCTCTCATGAACCTTTCTTGGTTTGGGTTGAGTTGATATAGGTTTCATTGTATTCATGACACTTTCAAGAATTAGGATCAAAATTCTAAAGAGCAATTAATAGAGTTTCTACTCAAGAAAACAAAGGTTCATACTAAAAACACATGAATAGGTAACTTGTAGTGTAAGATAACAATGGAATATGAATGGGTAATTCAAGAACAGTACCAAACTTCAAAGGAAACACAAGAACATCATAAGAACACCAAGAAGAAGTGAAAATACTGATTGAAATTCAATAGGAATTAGAAAATCACAAGAAACTCATCAAAGAACAAAAAACCCATGGATGGAAAACAAGAACAACACATGTATATGGAAACCCATGGTTTGGACGAAATTAAAACAGCAAGAAAACAAGGAAATAAACCAAACAAAGTGCAGAACAATGGCAGCAAATGAAAGGAAACAACTCATGGAAAAGATTGAACCGATTAAAAATGGAAAAACTACAAGAAAACATAAATGGGTATTTTTAGAAGATGAATAGAAATGACTTATGTGGTTGTAGCCTTTTGGAGATGTGATTCACGCCACTTGGAGGGTGGTTCTTCCAAGATGAGTGGGTGGTGCCACCACTTGAGAGTCTCCAAAGCTCACAAGATAAGACATGGAGGAGAAGAAGAGACAAGTCTCACAAACTCACTCTCTCTCTCAATTTCAAGATAGTTTCTTTTCTTCTAACTTTCAACTTGTTTTTATTCAAAGTACCAAGCACCCCTATTTATAATGGAGAGGGCTGGTCATGTTACAAAGGGGAAGGAGTGGGAAGAGTCACTTTTCTAGCTCCTTCTAGTGTCTAAGAGAGAAAGGAGTAGAATAGTCACTTTTTCCACTTTTTCCTAAAGAAAGTGCCTAAAATGCCTTACATTAGAGGTTTCTTTGGTTTCCCTCTTTGGCATATTCCTAAAGCTAATTTTATATTTATTTACAAATATTTACAAATGTTTATACATGGGTAATTACAAAAAGAGAAAACAATTGATGTTCTTTACCCAAATCTCTAGCCTTGCTCCTTGTGATCCTTTGAGGTATGAAGGATTTTGAGCTAACTTGTCCTTGAGGTTCTTGGCTTTTATCCTCACTTTCCTCTTCTATTTGATCTCCATCACATGTGCAGATCTCTGAGTCTAGTCAATGCACGAGTCTTCCGGAAGTAGTGTCAAGTGTCTGTGTGTGATGAGTAGTGGAAGTCTGACGTGAGAAATGAGAAACATTGAAATTGATAGACACTTGATGAATTATGTGAATTGAAAGACTCTTGAGGAAATTGTGAAATATGTGATTACTTGATGGTCATGTGAAGGGAATGAGAAAATTGATGGTTTTTACGTGGGTGTCTTAAATTTGTTTTATCTTGATTTTAAAGTTTCATATCTAAATTCTCTTTCAAATATCTAGCTTACCCTGTGTTTTTGGTGTTGTGTTTGGCTTTTTCTTAAACCTGTGATGATCGTGTATAATTTACACGTGAGCAGATGATGTTGCAGGAAGTAGAGCTCCTCTGTGAGTGGTCGTCGGGAGGAGATCGCCTGTTTCTATTTCTGTTAGGCGATCGCCGGTTTTCTGTTAGGACATCGCCTGTTTTTCTTTTTTGCTGTATTTTGTTTAAGTTTGGAAAACTGATTGGTTATGTATTAAACTCCCTGTGAGGAGAAATTTCATTATACATATATATATATACATATGTTCACTTCGATATTATTGTTTTACCTTTATTTCATTTTATAAATATGAAAAGCATTTTGGCGGAATGTTACTGTAAACAATCACATTGTTGATGAATACTTTCGATCGTAAACATTCACATTATTTATTGTTAATACTTTCATATATACTACAAGGATAACACATATTAACTATCAGAAATGAACATTGACAAAAAATGACATTACTAGCCTCGACCTAGCCTATGCAAGGTCAACATGAAAATATATGTAAAATCTAGCATTGACCATAAAAATGTTAATAAAATAATAATAATAATAATAATAATTTTTCATCCATAAATAGGAATATGAGATGAGACTATGAATATATTTAATGAATTTAAAAATAAGAAATAAGCGTCAATTGAGTCGACGTTAACATTTTAATAAAATTTATAAATAAAATTAAATAAGGTGTTTGTGTGTGTGGGCTTTGTCGAGGAAAATAAATTATATTTTATTTCATTTAGCATCAGTGTGGCCAACACAATGTTAAATATGAACATTGTGTTGGCTTAACCAACACTATGTTATTTAGTGTGGAAAAAAATTAAGCATAAAAATGTGCACATGTAAGTATTCGAAAGTAGGATTTTGTATCATACTTTGTCTCAAAATCCCTAACTTTGGTGCATCTTTTTCTTCCAAAATCCCTTCCCAAAAGCTTTAATTATCCTTAAATTTTGGAAGTGGCTGGTGTGAGTCAGAAATCCTAGGTTGTAATATCTCTCATACCCTCCATGCCGGTCAACTATTTGACAAACCCCAAAATGCAGGTGAGCATTGGAATCTGGTGTGGGTTGTAAGGCAAAATTAATCATCGGTGGAGGAAAACAAAGGTCTTCATGGTAAGGAGACAGAGACTTTATTGTTGGAGGTTAAACCCTAAAGGTTAAAGGTTAGTGATTTTATTTTACTCTCCCTTTGTAGTTCAAGTTGGTTTGAATTGGTTAAGTGTTGTAAAGCATGTTTGATTTATTTACTCTCGGCCATAATTTTATAAGTCATGTACTTATTATGAAAATAGATAATACTGCCTGAAGTCTTATTAAATGAAATTTTATATTTGGTTATTAATTTTGTTAAATTTGTTTGATATTCCGAGAACCTGTTATGACCAAATTTAGTATAGTATTGACAAAAATAAGTATACAAGGAAGTGTCGCGATCACAAGTAATGATTTATCTAATTTTATCTTTTTATCAGTGTATGGTTATGTCTTTATTTAGCACAACAAATTTTTAATTTTTAGTGTTTTATATATATATATATATATATATATATATATATATATATATATATATATATATCAATTTATAATGGTTTTAAGGGTAAATATTGATAGTAATTGATAGTCCCATTCTATATTGGGTAGGCCATTTAGAAGTATTAGTGTCATTTAAAGTATGGTTTTTTCCTTTTTATTTTTGACTTATGGTCTTTGTTTAATGTATTCTGAACTTATTTTTATATTTTGTATTCTTCCTATTGTTAGTATGTAAACTAAGTGCATGGATAGATATGAGAGAAATAAATTAACATGATGATATTTATGTTTCAAGGAGATCATCATTACTATGTTTCATCCATGTATTACTTTAATAACGTATAAGAGGAAAATAAAATAAGAGAAATAAATATATGAATGTATGGAAAATATCTCTTTGACGCCTTATATTTGACCTACATATATAAATTAAATATTATAATAAAATAATAATTTATAGAGTTGTAATTTAGATGTGAGATAAAAATAATGGTGTCATCTAGAATGTATATCTCTTGTATAATTGGAAATAGGTAATGATATGGTAGGTAAGATGAAATATTATAGCACGATATAAGAATGGAACAATGGAAGCCTTTTTTAGTTTGTGTCTTTTGGTGATAGTATAAGAAAATTACACTTATTGATTAAAACTTTGTCTAAAAAAAGGTTTACAACTTATATAAAGATGGGTCAAAAAGGAAAAAAAGAAATCACTAGTGCAAAAAATTTCCATTTATGACCAAATACACATCGCTTTTATTGTCAAACGTTGTTCATCAAAATACAGTGACATTTGTGAAATTAAGATGAGTGTAAAACAGCGGGTGTGCGTGAAACTGTCGTTTTAGAACAAAGTGCCTTGGTCTAAAACGGCAGTTTTACCTAAGAACTATTGTTTTAGAGTCGTTTTATTACCCTAATTCGAAGCACGCCACTTACGTTTTCCTTTTTCGTTTGTCTTTTCACTTGTTCTTACTCTCGTACTCTCTGCTTCTTCGTCTCTATTGCGACATTCTCCATACTGTAAATTCTTTCTTCTTCACATTCACTCATTACATTCTCCTATATTGCTTATTATTGTTTGTGTCTCTTATTCGTTTCTCACCTCCATTGGTGGAGGTTTTCTTGGCGGCGATCATTGTTTCATTGGCTGCCACCACTGTTTTCATTGGTTTCTCTAATGCCACCACTAGTTTCATTGTCGCTGCAGCCGCTGCCCTTCACCACCATCACTAGTGCAAAATGATGAAAGGAATACTCCTTTCCAAGTGCGGCTTCGCGCTAAAACGCATTTGTTAAAAACGCGGTGACATTTTTGAAATTAGTAACCGCATTTGTAAAATGAAAGTTTTTCATTTACAGATGCGGTCATACACATGACCGCATCTGTAAATGAAAAAGCTTTTCATTTACATATGCGGTTATACACATGACCGCATCTATAAATGAAAAAGCTTTTCATTTACAGATGCGGTCATGTGTATAATCGCATTTGTAAATGAAAGTTTTTCATTTACAGATGCGGTCATGTGTATGACCGCATCTGTAAATGAAAAACTTTCATTTACAAATGCGGTTTTAACTAATAACGGCATTTGTAAAATGTTTTTAACCTAAAATTTGAAGCGCTCCACTGCACTTTCACTCTTTCTTCTCTGCTCTTGCTTGTCGCTGTTGCTGCGTTGCGCTCTGTGTTCCTTGCTTCTGTTCATCTTCAGTGCTATTGCTTCCATTGTGAGTTTCGTATCCCATTTCATTCTCTTCACTTCGCTTTAAGAATGCTGTTCTTATATATGGTTTTTTCCTTGCAGTGCTTGAAGTTACTATTGCATTGCTCCGCCACTGTCGCGCCACTCTTCCGCTTCCACCTCTGGTTTTCTACCACATGAATCAACATTTTCGCACACAAGGTTGGTTCATTTTTAGATTTTTTGAATTTTACTTTGTTTATTTTGAATTTTTGACTTTATGTATTATAATTTGTATATTATTTAATATAAATTTTTATTATATAATTTTTAATTTTTAAAATTTATATTATTTAGTTGGTAGTTTTTATGTTAGTTTTGTTTTAGATTTTGTGAATTTTTTTTGCTGTACTTTGAATACTTTTTTTTATGTATTATAATTTGTATATTATTTAATATAAATTTGTATTAATTTATATAATTTGTATTATATAATTTCTATTTTCTAAAATTTAAATTATTTAGTAATTATTTGTTAGTTTATAGTAGAATTTATGTTATGTTCGTTGTTACATTAGAATAGAATATCGTGTTTGTATTTGGACCTCCGACAATAATACGTGCTGGTATTGAGTCCGGGGGTGTTCGACCCTCGGCAAATGCATGAGATAGAACACTTATTAG
This sequence comes from Phaseolus lunatus, assembly GCA_013389735.1. Lineage (NCBI taxonomy): Eukaryota > Viridiplantae > Streptophyta > Magnoliopsida > Fabales > Fabaceae > Phaseolus > Phaseolus lunatus. The sequence goes on along the minus strand of CM023861.1, from coordinate 16,257,757 downwards.
AAAATCCTAGGTAACTATATTGCAGAATATATAATGGATCGAAGTTGGATTCATTGTGCTCGTATAAGTGATGAGTACGAAAGAGGAGTAGAAGAATTTATACAATTTGCGCAGCGTAACGCGATTAATAGTGGTCGTGATGGAGGAAAGATTAGGTGTCCGTGCGTTAACTGTTTGAATGGAAGGATACTGGATGTGAATATCATGAGGGAACACCTGCTATATGATGGGTTTCTTCGATCTTATACAACTTGGACATGGCATGGTGAATTATTAAATTTACCACGTGTTTCCGTAACTGAAGAATATGTGGGATCCACCACGGATGAAGCAGAACACGATGATGTAGTTGATGATCGATTGGAGGACATGATTCGTGATGTGGGAGCTAAGTCTTTTGCAAAAGCGCATGGATATGGAAGTATGTCAAGCGATGCAAAGACTCCATTGTATCCTGGATCAACTAACTTCACACGATTGTCGGCGGTGTTAAGATTGATGAATTTGAAGGCACTAAATGGATGGACTGATAAAAGTTTCACGGAATTGCTCCAACTATTGAAGGATATGCTTCCAGAGGGAAATACTCTTCCTAATCGTAATTACGAGGCCAAAAAGATTCTTTGTCCAATGGGTATGGAGTATAAAAAGATATATGCATGTCCTAATGATTGTATATTATACCGGAAAGATTTTGAATTGTTGAAAAGTTGTCCGAGGTGTGGGTTATCACGTTATAAATTGAAACAAACAGATGATGATACTATTGAAGAGATGGAAAAGCATGGACCCCCAATGAAGGTTATGTGGTATCTTCCCATCATTCCAACGATGAAGCGTTTGTTTGCAAACCCAGATGATGCTAAGAATCTTAGATGGCATGCAGATGAGAGGAAATGTGATGGCATGTACCGACATCCAGCTGATTCTGTTCAGTGGAAGAAATTTGATGATGAGTTTCCAGAGTTTGGTAAAGAATCAAGAAATAACCGACTTGGTCTAGCTACAGATGGAATGAATCCGTTTGGTAATATGAGTACAAATCACAGTTCATGGCCTGTTTTACTAGTTATTTACAACTTACCTCCTGGATTGTGCATGAAGCGAAAGTACATGATATTGTCTATGATGATTTCTGGTCCGAAACAGCCAGGGAATGACATAGATGTTTATCTAAGTCCCCTAATCGAAGATTTGAAGTTAATGTGGGATGAGGGAGTTCAAGTATTTGACAGATTTGCTAATGAAACTTTCAAGCTTCATGCCATGTTATTTTGCACCATCAATGACTTTCCAGCATATGGTAACTTATCAGGTTATAGTGTTAAGGGTCATAAAGCATGTCCAATATGCGAAGAAGACACTGCTTCTCAACAATTGAAACATGGAAGGAAGACAGTATATCTTCGCCATCGGAGGTTTCTTAGAAGTCATCATCCTTACCGGAGGTTGAAAAAAGCCTTTAATGGACACCAAGAGACTAGTGGTCCACCAACTCCACTAACTGCTGCTGAGGTTTACGAAAAGGTAAATAACATAGACCACACCTTCGGTAAGTCAAAAAAAAAGTCAGTTGTGACTAACATTTGGAAGAAAAAATCAATCTTCTTTGATCTTCTGTACTGGTCGAGGTTAGAAGTCAGACACTGTATAGATGTAATGCATGTTGAGAAGAATGTGTGTGATAGCTTAATTGGTACACTTCTTAACATTAACGGGAAGACGAAGAATGGTCTAAATGCTCGTTTAGATTTGGTTGAGATGAACATACGAGGGGAGTTGGCACCGATAGAAATGGGTAAGCGTACATATTTGCCCCCAGCCTGTTATACCATGTCAAAAAATGAAAAAGTAAGTTTCTGTCAATGTCTAAAGGGTGTAAAAGTGCCACAAGGACATTCCTCAAATGTGAAGAGCCTAGTGTCAATGCAAGATTTGAAGTTAATTGGGTTGAAGTCTCATGATTGCCACATCTTGATGCAACAGCTTCTGCCTGTAGCTATTCGTGGGATCTTACCAAAAAATGTTAGACATACCATAACCCGTTTGTGCTCATTCTTCTCTTCCATCTGTTGTAAAGTCATTGATCCATTAAAACTAAATGAACTTCAAGATGAAATTATTGTTATCTTATGTGAATTGGAGATGTTTTTTCCTCCATCTTTTTTTGACATCATGGTTCATCTACTTGTGCATTTGGTTAGAGAGGTTAGATTGTGTGGACCAGTGTACTTAAGATGGATGTATCATGTTGAGCGGTATATGAAAATTTTGAAAGGTTATGTGAAAAATCATTATCGTCCAGAAGCTTCAATGATTGAAAGGTACATACCTGAAGAAAGTATTGAATTTTGTTCAGATTACATGTCAAAAGCAAATCCAATAGGTCTTCCAGCTAATTCATGGCACCATAGGCGTTCTACAAGTAAATGTTTATGCGGTGTGAATATATTAAGCAAATCTCGGTCAGAAGTCTTGCAAGCACATTTGTATATATTGAATAATACAGATGAAGTTATACCTTACATAGAAGCTCATAAAGCCATTGTGAACGCAAACAATCCAAGACAAGCAGACAAATGAGTCTTGATGGAACATAATAGAACATTCATGCCTTGGTTTAAAGAGGAGGTGTTAAAGGATTCAGCGGCATCGGAGACCTTGACCTGGTTGGCTGCTGGATTGAAGTTTGATGTCATTTCTTGTAAAGCGTACGAAGTGAATAATTGTATATTTTACACTAAGTCTATGGATGAAAAGAGTACAGTTCAAAATTCTGGTGTTACTCTTGAAGCCGAGTCAATGCAGTTTTCCACCTCGAAAGATACAAATCCTGTAATTGGATCAATGGCATATTATGGATTTATAGAAGAGATATGGGAGCTTGACTATACTAAGTTTTCAGTTCCAGTTTTCAAGTGTATATGGGTTGACAATAAAAGTGGGGTTAAAATTGATGAATTAGGATTCACACTAGTGGACTTTCGAAAGATAGGGTATCGAGATGAGCCATTTATAATGGTTCAACAAGCATCTCAAGTTTTCTACGTGAAATATCCTACGTCAGAACATTGGTATGTTGTTTTACACGGGAAAAAACAAGGGGAGGCCATAGATGATATTGAAAATGGTGAACCCCATTCATTCACACCAATGATAACTAATAAAGATGACGATGTACTTGATCATGTACATGCAACCCGTAAAGACCACAGTGAAGGAATTTACATATGAACTTGTAACCCATTACGGTAATAAATTTAGAAATATTTTTTATAATATGCATTTACTATATTATGTTTTTGTTTTATATGATTTTCTTTCCATGCAGATGAACTAATGTTTGTTAAATAATTTTTTTAACAGAGATATGAGTGACGATGATGTTAGGAAAGATGGCTTTAAACTAGAGGGGGGGTGAATTGTTTAAAGAGGTTTTCGCAAACTTTTCCAAGCTAGAATGAATATCTTTCAGAAATCAAATGATTAAGCAATTCAGTTTGCCAAAACAGCAAGCAATACAGCACTGCCAGAAAAACAATCGGTTGTTTCTTCGAAACAATCGGTTGTTTATACCAGCAAACAACAAATAAACTGAAATTAAAGAGTTAGGGATAGAGAGATTGTACACAGATGTTTATACTGGTTCACTCCAACCCAGAGCTACATCCAGTCTTCTCAGAAACCCTGAGGAAATCCACTAAGCAATCAAACCCAGATTACTTACACAACAACCAAGAGAATGACCTTGAACCCTTCAAGACACACACTCTCCTTGGTCAACACTGAGATCTCTGATCTTGAATACCTCAAGGTCACACAGACAATCTCAGCAACGTATACAGAAAAGATTCAACAGTTTACAGAATTACACTTGTTACAGATGAGATCTGAAATCAATACAAGTGAAAAACCTATCCCAATACTTCAATCAATCTCTCAAGCACTTCAGCAATCTCTTTTTCAGTTCTTAGTACTTTTGATATCCTCTTCTTTTTCAAAAACAAAAAAGCTTATATAATACAGATCTTCTGATTATAAAAGGAAAGATTGTTTATCCATGATTGCTCTCAAAAAGATTTGTCAAAGCATTTAATGACTGGAGCGTATACAGTTTCAAATCATTTAAAGCTCAGTCAAAGAAAAAAGTTTTTCTGTTATGGTTCCAAAACAAACAATCGATTGTTTCCTCGAATCAATCGGTTGTTTTGTTACTTAACAGTTTTCTCCAATCAAAAATAGTTTTCAAAACTTTCTCAAAACATCTAAGTATAAACAATCGGTTGTCTCGACAGAACAATCGATTGTTTCAACTTAGTTTGAAAAACACTTTGTTTCATTAAAGATTGAGATGCTTTTTGCTTTGAGATTAAATCTAATATTGGTTTACACTTTGAACTACCCCAGAACAAAACAATAAAGCAGCACAGCAGCATCACACAAGCAGAGGCTTCATCATCCTTCAAAGGATTTGGATTCTTCAAAACCTTGAACTCCACTTGGTTCAACAGATGAAACTCCAATTAGACCCCAATCTGGACGAGGCAACAGAGGACCTACTAGGATGAAGCGTCTGGCAAAGAAACGTGCCGCTTGTGAGAAGACAGCTGTTGACATTGACGTCAACACTGGAATGGCATCTGGTCCTAATGCAGATGAGTTTAATAGCTATCTTGGAGTTCTTTCTCGTGAGAGACTCTCCATTTTGATTAATTCATGGGACGAGGTGTCAAAGGTCAACCGAAACATGCTGTGGGAGGATGTTCTGGTAAGCTTTACATAATTATTGTTATCATATAAAGCTATTTAATATTCATTGACTAACTTTACTTTGGTGATGTTATTTTGCAGGCAAATTTTGAAATTCCTAATGTGGAACCGCTTCGATCAAGGATTCTATCCAATATCGGACTAAAGTTTCACGCCTTTAAGTCAAGACTTACGACGAGATATATTTTTGGTGAGCTTAAGGATGAAAGTCCTTGTGAAAGATACAATTTTATTGATGAAGAGACACGACTTGCTTTTAAAGAAAGCCGTCTAACTGAAGAATGGACTGTAAGTGAAGCTACTTAACTATTTTGACTTATATAACATTAATGAGTTAATATTATTGAATTCACTTTGTTTATTTCAATTATGACAGCATCGGCGGAAGAAAGCTCAAGAAATAGCTTTAAAGAATCTTACCCCGCACGTAATGTCTCGTGCGGGGTATCGAAAGCTTGAGCAAGCACTGATGGTTGAAAAGGAGCAATCCAGACAGGGGAGTGCATCTCAGGATGTGGAAACAGGGGTCACTTCTCCTCCATCACCACCTACGCGCCATGACAAATGTAAGAGGGCCCGAATTAAGAAGTCGGGTGCACCAAGTTCTGAGCAATCATGGCTTATCATTGAAAAAATTGTAAGTTATTTAAGCCTTTTTTCATCTATTATGATGCATTACTTATAATAAAACATCATATGATTTTTGTCTCTTGCAGGATGCCTTGAACTCCCAAGGTAATTTTTTTGCTAAAGGTCGTCGTGATATCCTTGTTGAAGCAATTGGACAACCTGAGCACTCTGGTCGTGTTCGTGCAGCTGGACAAGGAGTTGGGATTAGACTTTATTTTGGAGCTGCACCACGACACTCATCCTCCTTCTCCAAAGAGAGCAAAAAAGAAATGGAGCAAAGGCTACGTCAAGAACTAATGGATGAGATGAGAAGGGAGACGGAAAAGATGAGCCTAGAGTTGCGACAAGAGATATCGCAACAACTTTGTGCTGAGCAGCCGATTCAGACGCTTCTTAGTCCCGCTCCCAAGAGCACAAAGGGGAGTTGTGCAGCTTCTACAACATCAGGGGATGATATCATTGGCCAGACGAGGCAATGTGAGCTACTGGTAGAGGGTGGCATGATTCCTCAGGTGGTGGCCATTGGAAAAGTCTATGAAGACGCCACCACCTTACATAACGTTCCTCTCTCCCCTGATGCAGCAAAGGTCACGGTTGAAAGAGTACGAGTACCTGATGCTCATCTTCCACTACCTTCAGAAGAGGTAACAACTGTGGCCGAAGCATTTCAGTCCTTTGTAGCCTGGCCCAGACACCTGATTCGATATATGCCACAACCACTGGTAATAATTTCATTTCATATGCTAATTTATATTTATATATTACATGTAATTTATAACAAATCTTTTTTCTTTTTGTAGAAACCTCGTCGGAAACCAAGTCCGAAAAAGAAACAAGAGGTTTCGCTTGACGATCCTATAGCTTCCTTAGCTATAGTTGCTAGACAACTTGGACGAGATCCTCTGGAAGTTCCATGGGATGATACCTTTTTTGAAACAAACCCTGAGCTATCATTGTACATATACATGTCAGATCTGCTAGAATTTGTAGCTGGGGATCAGGAGCTGAATATAAATATCATTCAATTTTATGATGTAAGTATCGTTACCTACATTTCATTTTCATTTATGTTAAATTAGCATTCATTATGATTTAACTAATTACTTGTAGGTTTTTGAATGGTGTCTCTGTCACTGAGGGGAAGGAAAATGTGTATGGATTCTTAGATCCTGCATATACTAATCCCACTGGAGCAAAGACAAATGAGACCCAATCATACATCACTAACACCCTGGAAAGAGAGGGAAAAGAGGTTTATTTGTGCCCTTATATTAACGAGTAAGTTTAAATATATATATATATATATATATATATATGTTAAAAGTTTATTATATTCATGTTTTATAAATTTACTCAACTATTTTCATGGATGATATAGGGGTCATTGGCAATTACTTGTCTTATCAGTGAAGGATAGGACGGCTTCGTGGTTCTGTTCCCTACACAAGAAGATATCCACAAGTATTAAGAATATCATTGATAAGTAAGTACACTATAAACTTAACTATGGTTGAAACTATAAGTAATCCACTAACAAGGTTTTTTGTCTCAACCAGTTCATGGCGTGGATATAACATTCTAAAAGGGAGATCGAATTCAAATTTTCAAAATTTGAACTGGATAAGATTAAAGGTATGTAAGATTTTTCTTTCTTTTTTCATTGTTTAATTATACTAACTTTTACAATTTATTGAATTATAGTGTAATAAACAACCAGGAAGCTATGAGTGTGGCTATTACGTCATGCAATGGATGAGTACCATTGTAAGACTAGGTCTTACAAGTAATTGGCAAGAGGTAAGAATTCTTAAATTATTTTTATAACTTCAAACTAATTTATCTATCTTAAAACTAATTTATGTGTCAACCATTTTGAAATGCAGTTCTTCACGGATGAGGAACCCATGAGTTCGGAAGCCATGACATATGTGAGACAATCTTGGTCCACATATTTCCTAAACTTTTATAACTCTACGATTTGATCAATAGTGTAAGAAGATAGATAGAGATATATTATTACTATTTTTGTATACATTTTGATCAATTACTATAAATTGACTTTTAGTTTCTCTGAATCTGTTTATCTGTCTGGCTGGCTGGGATGGGTATAATGAAACTGCACAAGATAATTCGTATGGGAAAACAACTAACCAAATCATTCTAAAAAAAAAAAACCTGATTTACAGATGCGGTTGTTTACCTTAACTGCATCTGTAAATCAAGGGAATGATTTACAGATGCGGTTGCTTACTACAGCCGCATCTGTAAATGTGATTTACAGATGCGGTTGTTTACTACAACCGCATCTGTAAATCATTCCCTTGATTTACAGATGCGGTTAAGGTAAACAACCGCATCTGTAAATCATTGCCATTCAAAACCTGGGCACACCTCTGGATCATTTACAGATGCGGTTACGGTAAACAACCGCATCTGTAAATCATTCCAATTCCAAACCTGGGCACACCTCTGGAGCATTTACAGATGCGGCTCCAACAAAAAACCGCATCTGTAAATAGTATTTACAGATGCGGTTGTTTAACCGCATTTGTAAATCTCTGATTTACAAATGCGTGTTGATCAAATGCGGTTGTATAGCCGCATTTGTAAAATGAAAATAGCCGTATTTGTTTTACGTTTCTGCACCAGTGCATTCTGCCCTTCACGCACAAGATTGGTGATGATTTTAATTTTTTTAAATATTTTTTTTAGTATTATTAATTTGTATATTTAGTATTTATTAGAATTTGTATTTATTATTATTTTATATTATGTTAGTTGTTAGGTTAGAATAATTATTAATTCGTTACATTGTAATTAGAGTAATATTATTTAGTATTTATTAATTTATATTATGTTAGTTGTTAGGTTAGAATAGAATTATTAATTTGTTACATTGTAATTAGAGTAATATTATTTGGTATTTATTAATTAATTAACATTATAATTAAAGTGATATTTGTAATTAGATTTTTTTATTTGATTTTAAATAATTTTTTTTAATTGATATTCTTTATTATGTATAATTGTATGCATGGTTAAATTTATTAATTTTATATTGTATGTATATCTATAATTCTTGGATACATGTTAGTATTGAGTCTAGGGTGTTTGAACCTCGGTAATTGTTTCCGTTATGAGTGACCTTTAGTTTCCCATTTGAGATTTAATACATGTATTTGTCTACTACTCCTCCAATTGTATTTTTTTAAAAACATTTTATAAAAAATAGAGGAGGTTGTAGTGACAGTAATTGTATTGAGTCTTAAATTGTCCAAGTGGACAGTTTGAGAAGAACAATCATTTTTCATTACTTTAGTAGTACGTAACTTGTAATCGACATGTCATATATTTTAATTAATTTTGGTTCATAGCATTTCGTGTTGTTCTTCGGGTGCATATTTGATTGTGGAGATTTCGTGTCACCACTTTCATTTCGTATCACCTGAAGACCAATGTGAAATGTTGCCAAAATTTTGTTAAATACAAGAAATGTTAATTAAAGTTATGTACTATTAAATTATAATAAAAGTGAATCTTCTCAAATGGGATTAGTTTATACCTATAATAAAAACGTGAGATTTCACACGCATACTGAACACCTCAATGACCATTATAGAACATAATGGACTGAGATTAGATTAACTCCATTCTTATAACTGATGAGTACGAAAGAGGAACAAAAGAATTTATACAATTTGCGCAATGTAACACCAACAGTAGTGGTCATGATGGAGTAAAGTTTAGGTGTTTGTGCGTTAATTGTTTGAACGAGAGGAGATTGGATGTTAACAAAATCAGGGAGCACCTTTTATGTGATGGGTTTCTACGATCTTATACAACCTATGATGGAAACCATCCAGCCACACACAACAACATAATAAGGAGGATGAAGACCTAGAGGTTGTTTATGGATTTATTTGCAAATATGGGTCTAATTGGGCTTTTGTTTCTTTTTGTAGGCCCAATCAAGAGGAGAACTCTAGTGTGAAGGAATGTACAATCATATCCAAGAAGATCTCCAAGTCATCAAAACATAAACTAAAGCTTTGGTCAGAAGAACACAAGAAGACTGAGTTCCTGCTAACTAGTCAACATTGTTTTTGGGCCAAGTTTTAGCTTAAATAAATTGTATAAAGTTGCTTAGGATTTCATGGGCCATGTATTGGGCCTAGTAGCATAAAATAATTGGACCAAATATTTAGGCCAAGTAGCATAGGTTTTTGGGCTTGTATTTGGGCCAATAGTAAAATATGACTAGTTAGGGTTAAAAGTGACTAGTTAGGGTAACAGTTGGGCTTCTTTAAGCCCAATGTAACCCTAAAACGTCTAGGGTGTTTTGGAGGACGAAAATCACCTTGGCATGGAGCACATGGATGTCCACATGGTAGCCTAGGAGTGGAGAGGATTTAGCATGGAAGGTGTGAGCTAAAACATGGAAAGCATGACTCCACATGACACCTTCTCATTGGAGAGTTTTATTTTGAATTTTCAAATTTTGGCTCCAAAATATCTAGCCCTCTCTCCTGTATAAGGAGGTGCTTGGTTCATGAATTTAGAAGATTAATGAGTGAGTGAAATTGCTGCCAAATTTTTGAGTCAATTCTCACTCTTGTCTCCTACCTCTCTAGGATAGACACTTAGTCTTCAAATTTCCACTAGCTCAAGTGATTAGACCCCACCTACCACTCTCCATACTTAACCTTCACCTTCAAGGAATCCACAAGCTCTACGTGAGCTCCTTGTCCATTCCAATCCATGAAGCATCTGCACTTTCCACCAAGAAAACTCAATTCGGATGAAGGCAAGTTTCCATCAAGTGGTATCTAGAGCCAAGGTTCTTCAAGGGCTAAGTGTGCCTTCTCATTTTCATTTTAATTTTTGTGTTTGATTCTTGATTCCGTGTTGTTCATAATCTCCATATTGTCTTGCTATTTTTGAATTTTAAATTTGATTTGGTGTGCTGTTTGGAAATTCCAATCGCTGCATTGTGCTTAATTGTTCTTGAGCAATCCTTGTGCAGTTTTGTGTAGGATTCCTTTGAGTTTTTGGGTTGTTGTTTTAATTTTTCTTTATTTGTGTCTTTCTTGCAATTTCAATCAGTTCATATTGTGTGATTTGAGTCATTTTGATTTTTGAATCCATATAAATTTTGTCATGTCATGTTTCTCCTAAATTGTCATCAATTCTATGTAGTACATTTCTTGATAATTTTGTTTGTTTGATTTTAAATTTGAGTGCAGTTTCATATTCTGTTTTTGGAGCCTTTGGTGCATTTTAATTTTTAGATTTGAGTTGATGCTTGTGTGCTAGATCCATTTAAGTTCCTACACATCAATTCTATTGTGTCTTTGAAGTTTCATAGTGCTGTTTTTTAATTCAAGATTAGGCTTCCTCTGTTTTTGGTGAATTTGTGCTGACTGTTTTTGTTTACAGAATTTAATTCCATTTATGAAAAATTGTGAAATTATGGATCTGAACAGATTGAAGTATTAGAAAAAAGTGAAGAAAAAAAAAAGTGAAGCAAAATTCAAAATAGAAAAAAAAATGATAAATCAAATACAATGAGTATGCAATTCTGGCACGAAAAAAAAATGATGAAGTGGCATCAGATTTGAAAAATTTATCACAATTAATTGGTGCATTATTTTGGTCTGATTCCAGCGCCAAATTTGAGCTAAGATCTTTAAATTTCTGTGGTTTAAATTTAAAATTCCAATTTGAATTATCCAGCTCAGCATAAATTGTTTAAGTCACGCATTTTGCACCTCAAATTTTCAGTAGTGCTGTTTTGGTTTTCTTAATCCAAATCTAGTGCCATTTTTTAGGTTCAATTTGTGTGCCACCTTTTCTTGAGTACCTTATTTTGTTTTCTTGTTATTTTCATTCAATACTCTTTCAAGTTTGTCATATATCAACTGTAACATCCCGCCAAATTCTTTTCATATTTATAAAATGAAATAAAGGTAAAACAATAGTATCGAAGTGAACATATGTATATATATATATGTATAATGAAATTTCTCCTCATAGGGAGTTTAATACATAACCAGTCCGTTTTCCAAACTTAAACAAAATACAGCAAAATAAAAAAAAACAGGCGATCTCCTAATAAAAAACAGGCAATCTCCTATCAGAAACAGAAAACAGGCGATCGCCTAACAGAAACAGAAACAGGCGATCTCTTTCCGGCGACCACTCACTGAGGAGCTCTACTTCCTGCAACATCATATGCTCCTGTATAAAATTATACACGATCATCACAGGTTTAAGAAAACATCCACAAAACAAAAACGCAGGGTAAGCTAGATATTTGAAAGAGAATTTAGATATGAAACTTTAAAATCAAGATAAAACAAATTTAAGACACCCACGTAAAAACCATCAATTTTCTCATTCCCTTCACATGACCATCAAGTAATCACATATTTCACAATTTCCTCAAGAGTCGTTCAATTCGCATAATCCATCAAGTGTCTATCAATTTCAATGTTTCTCATTTCTCACGTCAGACTTCCACTGACTCATCACACACAGACACTTGACACTACTTCCAGAAGACACGTGCATTGACTAGACTCAGAGATCTGCACCTGTCATACTACACTGCTGTCAAGTTCCCACAACTATGCGCATCAACATAATCTCAATCTCAATCTCATCACTCTCCTAGTATGACAGGGTGAATCCACAATACAGGTCAAGTAGTTATCTTTCAAACAACTTACCCATAGGTACGAACCTCCATCGACTCTCAACGCCTGAATAACTTCATCTATATGACTCCATTATATCAGGAGAGTCAGGATATCTCATTATAGAAATCACTGATCAATGCACATCCTACACGATCTTACACGGTATTTTCTTTCCTAAAAATACTATGCCTTGATCCCACATTCACAACATTCAACACATCATATAACACTTAAATGAACGATTCCAATCACAGCAACAATCATTCCAAGGTTCAGATTTTCGAATATCACATTTCAATCTCAAACAGTTTCAAACGACACTAAAACAGGGGAGTTCGAAATCAACATTTAAAACCGGCGATCACATCGCCCCACACATAAAAATAGAGCATCGTGAAAAGGAATATGAAAACCGGCGACCACGTCGCCCTCACTTCAGAACCTACTCGCCTAACGTTTTTATAAACGAAAATGCTAGCTTCCCTTACCTGGACTTGCGCAAAACACCAAGAGCTCCAAAACCCACCGAAGCTTAAAGATGCCTTAACTCTGTTCTAGCGTCCTGACGGAAAACTCGCAGAGAACTCCCCAGGTGTCCAAGGGCAGTCGTCGCTCGTCGTACTGGTGCTTGAGGATACCTAAATCGCAGCGCGAAGGAGAGAAAAGAGGGGGACGAAGGTAAACTCACTCTGTCACTCTTGAACCACAGCAACGTTCTCTCCTCTCAGAAGTGAGTTTTTGAATCTAAACCAACTTGTCCACAATTGCCGCTGCCACCACCCACTCTGCAGGAAAGCTTGCGTGCACGCTTCCCTGAACAGTACGGCCACGTGTGTCTCTGCGCATGCCAACTCTCTGATGTCACTATTCTGAACCACCCTTTTTGTCTACGTGTCGCGCGTGCAGGACGTCTCATGCTGGGAGCCTGGGTCCCACCTTATTTGCGTGAAACTCGACATCGCGCGATAACCTTCCACCAATGACTGCTCGCGCGATGACTACCCACCGATGTCTCATCCTGGCGGACGACCGATGTCTCTCCCTGGAAGACGACCGATGTCTTTCTCTGGAAGACGACCGATGTCACGCCCTGGCGATGCCCGCATGCCTCGCGCCCTGGCGATGCCCGACGACACATCGCCACGCCTTGCTGAAGGTTCTTCATTCCACTATGTTACGTCCAAGGTATCATCTCCACATGACTTGGTGACGTCGGTAGCTTCACATTTCCAAGAGTAGGTCAGCACTACTCCTCGTGCGCCCATGCATGCAACACCAAGGACAAATTGTTATGCTCAAGCATAGAGTTTTGCATGCACAGCGTATCTAAGGCTTAACCCACACCTTGATACGCGTGGTTGTTGGAACCCACTCTGGTTGATCGAGTATCCTGACCACATACTGAGTGCACTTTCGGCGATCATGTGCACCATAGGCGACTGGCGATCACGTGCAACCTAGGCGACAGGCGATCATGTACTAACCAGGCGATCTCATAGTCTTCTAAGCTACACTTTCCTTCCTTTTTATTTTAAATAAAAACATACTTAGAATTCATTTAAAATATATTCCTTTTATTCCAATTTAATTTTATAGGTCCTTACATCTCTCTTTGCTGTAGTCCAATTTTAAATTGAACTTTTGTTGCTTAAAACTTTTGTTGGCCTCTTTCTTGGTGGAAGTATTTCAAAGGTGCCTTGTTAAGTTTGGAGCTAACATTTTTGGTGAGAACCTTATCACTCAATTAAGGTGCATACTCCAAGTTGAATATCCTTAAGAGATATAGCAAGAGGACAACAACAATCTTGTGCAAAGTCTACACAAAGAGGGAGTGCAAATAGAAGGAGTGCAAAAAGAAAGGAGTGCAAAACAAGAAAGGAGTGCCAAAAAGAAAGGATTACATAGAATAGGATTTACTAAAATTTGTTAATCCAATTTTCATTGTATTTTCTTTGAGTTGTATTTTGTTAAACCTTGAACAATTAGTGGATTAATAGCACAATTAGACGGTGAGTGTCTTTAAGGTTCTAAGCGCCAAGAAGCCTCACCATTAGGAATTCGACTAGTTTAAAGCTTTCTAGTTAGATTAATTTCAATTGTGTTTAAATTGTTTTAACATTCTTGTTTTCTTGCATAAAATTGTGTTTTCATTCTTGATTGTGCTCTAAGTGAATTACTTAGAGAAATGTTTGTGAAAGTCTTGAAGGATAGAATCTGTCTAAGGAAAGGTTTGGTACTTAAGTGATCCACCTCCCTTTCCTCGGAATCTACCTACATTACTCCACCTATCTTTCTCGTGGTAAATTGCTTTTAACACATAACTTTAATCATGTCTTCTCATTCTTCTCATTCTAGTGAAAATGATAAAAAGTCTATTAAATCCCTTTTGAAACAACTAGCTCAAGACTTTCAATCACTTTCAAAGATAATTGCAACATGAGGCCCAACTCAAAGAAAGGGATACTCATCTTGCTTTGTTAGAAGAAGAGTTGAAAACGGTTAAAGAAAAGAATGAATACATCAAAAAGATAAAAAGAACTTCTCATGCATCTAGCTCTAGGTTAAGTGATTCTTATGAAGAAGGGAGTCTTAAAATCAATGAATACTATCAACCTCAACCTAGGAGAGTTAGAAGAGAAAGAAGAGAAAGCCCAAAGGAGGTTAGGTAGAGTTGTCTCATTTCTATGGAAAAGAAAATGTTGAAATATATTTAGATTGGGAAATGAAGGTAGAACAGCTATTTGCTTGCCACCATGTGAGTGAAGATAGAAAACTACCCCTAGCCACACTAAGTTTTCAAGGTAATGCTATGAATTGGCGGGCTGCCCTAAAAAGAGAGAGACATCTCCACAAGGACCCTCCCATTACATATTGGAATGATCTTAGGGGAGCCTTGAGATGTCCCCATACTCCCTTGTACTACAATAGGAAGTTTATGGACAAGCTCCAAAGACTTCATCAAAAAAATCTGAGTGTAGAAGAATATTGGCAAAAGATGGTGTTATATATCATAAGGGCAGGGATTAAGGAAACAAATAATACCACAATTTCAAGGTTTTTAAGTGGTCTCAAACTTGAGATAACAAACAAAGTTGAAATTTTACCTTATAAAGATTTAAATGACTTGATTCAACTTTGCATTAAAGTTGAAAAACAAATTTTGAAAAAAAAAATCAAGTCAAAAACAAAGTTCATACTTTGTACCTTATGACAAGGATGAATTCCAAGGGGGGGAAGAGCATATAAAAGAAACATCTCTAGAACCTTCCCAAAACCTATCTAAAAATGAGCACATCTCACACACTCAAACTAGAGAAATTCAATGTTTTAAATGTCTTGATAAGGGTTATTTAGCATCTCAATGTCCCAATGAAAGAACTATGATCTTAAGGGACAAAGATGAAAATAGTAGCCAAGAAGAAGAAACTAATGAGAGTGATGAAAATATAAAAATAGAAATAAAAAATCAAGAGAAAGTCCTTAGGGACCAATTTGAGGTGTGGGAGAAGAGTGTTCCTTCCCACTAGGTCATTTAGAAAGAAGAGAAATTTGAAAACAAAATAAAAACAATACTTCTTTCTGAACAACCTACAGGCCTCCTCCTGTGTAAAGGAACACTTACATGCACTGCCACATTTACTGAGACTTGTGAACTACCTCCTCAAGTAAAAATCTTTTAAGAGAATTTGATGATGTATTCCTTAAGGAAGGCCCCATTGGACTTCCACCTTTTAGAGGAATAGAACATCAAATAGATTTAGTTCCAGGAGCCAGTCTACCCAATAGACCAGCTTATAGAACTAATCTTGAAGAAACTAAGGAGATAGAATCACAAGTACAGGATTTGTTGAAGAAGGGTTGGGTTCAAAAGAGCCTAAGTCCTTATGTTGTACTTGTTTTGTTGGTGCCAAAAAAAGATGGCAAGTGGAGAATGTGTTGTGGCTGTAGAGCCATCAATAACATCACCATCAAATATAAGCATCCAATCCCAAGACTAAATGACATGCTTGATGAATTGCATGGGTCCACTATATTTTCCAAGATTGATCTTAAAGGCGGATATCACCAAATCAGAATTAAAGAAGGTGATGAGTGGAAAATCCAAACCAAATTTGGATTGTATGAGTGGTTAGCGATGTCCTTTGGACTCACTAATGCGCCCAACACTTTTATGAGGCTCAAGAATCATGTCTTAAGGGATTGAATAGGTAAATATGTAGTACTTTATTTTGGCTATATGCTAAAATATCATCAACAAGTGAAGGTCAAGTTATCTGTAGGCATCTACAAAGATAAAATTTTATGTGATGTAGTGCCTATGGAAACTTGTCATGTCTTATTGAGACGATCGTGGCAATTTGTTAAAAACTCCATGCATAATGGTCGTACCAATGAGATTACCTTCACACATGAAAAAAATAAATATCTTTTTTATCCTTTAACACCTTGTCAGGTGTTAGATGGTCAAATAAGATTAAAACAGAAAATAAAAACTGAAAAATCACTAGCTCTTCTAGAACAAAAGGCAGTGTCTAAAGAGTCTAGTAATAAAAATCTAGAACAAGGGAGGAAATACTTAGAAAAGAAAATTATGTACTCCTCTCTAAAGAAATTTTGTGAAAAGTTGCCAAAAACAATAGAAAAACAAGAGGAATGGCAACTTAATAAGACTAATTTTTATACAACTGCTGAAACAAATTCATTTGATTTGTTTGATGACTCTAACAAAAGGACATTTGATCTTGGAGGATGAACATAGTTTTCAAAGCAGGAATAAGGTTGCTGTTCGAGATCAACCCTGTAGATCTGAGGACAAATCCTTGCAAGAAGGAGGGGATGATGGAAACCATCCAGCCACACACAACGACATAATAAGGAGGATGAAAACCTAAAGGTTGTTTATGGATTTATTTGCAAATATGGGTCTAATTGGGCTTTTGTTTCTTTTTGTAGGCCCAATAACGAGGAGAACTCTAGGGTGAAGGAATGTACAATCATATCCAAGAAGACCTCTAAGTCATCAAAACATAAACTAAAGCTTTGGTCAGAAGAACACAAGAAGACTGAGTTCCTGCTAACTAGTCAACATTGTTTTTGGGCAAAGTTTTAGCTTAAATAAATTGTATAAAGTTGCTTAGGATTTCATGGGCCATGTATTGGGCCTAGTAGCATAAAATAATTGGACCAAATACTTGGGCCAAGAAGCATAGGTTTTTGGGCTTGTATTTGGACCAATAGTAAAATATGACTAGTTAGGGTTAAAAATGACTAGTTAGGGTAACAATTGGGCTTCTTTGAGCCCAATGTAACCCTAAAACGTCTAGGGTGTGTTGGAGGACGAAAATCACCTTAGCATGGAGCACATGGACGTCCACATGGCATCCTAGGAGTGGAGAGGATTTAACATGGAAATTGTGAGCTAAAACATGGAAAGCATGACTCCACATGGCACCTTCTCATTGGAGAGTTTTATTTTTGAATTTTCAAATTCTGGATCCAAAATGTCTAGCCCTCTCTCGTATATAAGGTGGTGATTGGTTCATGAATTTAGAAGATTAATGAATGAGTGAAATTGCTGCCAAATTGTTGAGCCAATACTCACTCTTGCCTCCTACCTCTCTAGGATAGACACTTAGTCTTCAAATTTCCACTAGCTCAAGTGATTAGGCCTCACCTATGACTCTCCGTACTTAACCTTCACCTCCAAAGAATCCACAAGCTCTACGTGAGCTCCTTGTCCATTTCAATCTATGAAGCTTTCGCACTCTCCACGAAGAAAACTCAATTTGGATGAAAGCACAATTCCATCAACCTGGACATGGCATGGTGAATTACTAAATTTACAAAGTGTTTCCGTATCCCAAGAATATATTCAATCCATCATGGATGATGCAGTACATGATGATCGATTGGAGGACATGATTTGTGATTTGTAGCTAGGTCTTTTGCAGAAGTGCATGGATATGGAAGTATGTCAAGCGATGCTGAGACTCCATTGTATCCTGGATCAACTAACTTCACACAGTTGTCGGCGGTGTTAAGATTGATGAATTTGAAGGCAATAAATGGATAGAGTGATAAAAGCTTCGCAAAATTGTTTCAGTTTTTGAAGGAGATACTTCCAAAGGGAAATACTCTACCTAACCATAACTATGAGGCCAAACGTTTCTTTGTCCAATGGGTATGGAGTATGAAAAGATACATGCATGTCCTAATGATTGTAATTATACAGGAAGGATTTTGAATTTTTGAAAAATTGTTTGAGGTGTGGGTTATCATGTTATAAGTTGAAACAAAAAGACAATGATACTATTGAAGAGATGGAAAAACATGGACCCCCAATGAAGGTTGTGAGGTATCTTCCCATCATTCCAAGGATGAAGCGTTTGTTTTCAAATGCAAATGATGATAAGAATCTTAGATGGCATGCAGATGAGAGGAAATGTGGTGTCACGTACCACCATCCAGCTCATTCTATTTAGTGGAAGAAATTTGATGACGAGTTTCCAGAGTTTGGTAAAGAGTCAAGAAATATTCAACTTGATTTAGCTACAGATGAAATGAATTCTTTTGGTAATATGAGTACGAATCTCAATTTATGGCATGTTTTACTAGTTATTTACAACTTACCTCCTAGATTGTGCATGAAGCGAAAATACATGATGTTGTTTATGATGATATCCGGTCCAAGATAGCCAAGAAATGACATAGATGTTTATCTAAGTCCCCTAATTGAAAATTTAAAGTTGGTGTGGGATTAGGTTGTTGAAGTATTTGACGAATTTGGTAATGAAACTTTCAAGTGCATGCCATGTTATTTTGCACCATCAATGCTTTCCAGCATATGGTAACTTATCAGGGTATAGTGTTAAGGGTCATAAAGCATGTCTAATATGCGAAGAGGAAACCGGTTCTCAACAATTGAAACATGGAAAAAAGAAAATATATCTTCGACATTGGAGGTTTCTTAGAAGTCATCATCCTTACCAGAGGTTTAAAAAAAACCTTTAATGGACATCAAAAGACTGGCAGTCCACCAACTCTATTAACTGGTGTTGAGGTTTATGAAAAAGTTAAATAACATAGACTACACCTTTGGTAAGTCGAAAAAGAACTCATCTGTGACAAACATATGGAAGAAAAAATCAATTTTCTTTGATCTTTCGTATTGGTCAAAGTTAGAAATCAAACATTGTATAAATGTAATGCATGTGGAGAAGAATGTGTGTGATAGTTTAATTGGTACACTTCTTAACATTAATGAAGAATGATGGTCTAGATGCTCGTTTAGATTTGATTGAGATGAACATATGAGGCGAGTTGACACCAATACAAATGGGTAAGCTTTGCCCCCAACCTGTTACACTATGTCTCAAGATGAAAAAAAAAGTTTTTGTCAATGTCTAAAGGGTGTGAAAGTACCACAAGGACATTTATCAAATGTGAAGAGCCTAGTATCAACGCAAGATATGAAGCTAATTGGGTTGAAGTCTCGTAATTGTAACATCTTTATGCAACAATTGCTACCGGTAGCTATTTGCGGGATTTTACCAAAAAATGTTAGACATACCATAACCCATTCGTGCTCATTCTTCTCTTCCATTTATTGTAAAGTAATTGATCTAATAAAGTTAGATGAACTTGAAGATGAAATTGTTGTTATCTTATGTGAATTGGAGATGTTTTTTCCTCTGTCATTTTTTAAAATCATGATTCATCTAGTTGTGCATCTGGTAAGAGAGGTTAGATTGTATGGACCAGTGTACTTAAGATGAATATATCTTGTTGAACGGTATATGAAAATTTTGTCAAGAAGCTTCAATGTTTGAAAAGGTACATAGCTGAAGAAATTATTGAAGTTTGTTCAGAGTACATGTCAAAAGCAAATCCAATTGGTCTTCTAGCCAACTTATGGCACCACATGCATTCTATAAGTAAATGTTTACATGGTGTACATGTGGTAAGCAAATCTCGATCAAAAGTCTTGCAAGCACATTTGTATATATTGAGTAACATTGATGAGGTTACACCTTACATATATGCTCATAAAGCCATTGTGAAGGCAAATAACCCAAGTCAACTAGAGAAATGGGTCTTGATGGAACATAATAGAACTTTTATGCCTTGGTTTAAAGACAAGGTGTTAAAGGATTCAACAACATTAGAGATCTTGACTTGGTTGACTACTGGATTCAAGTTTGATGTCATTTCTTGTACAGGTTATGAAGTGAACAATTGTATATTTTACATGAAGTCTATGGATGAAAAGAGTATAGTTCAAAATTGTGGTGCTACTCTTGAAGCTGAGTCTTTGCAGTTTTCCCTTTCAAAAGATACAAATCTTGTAGTTGGATAAATGACATACTATGGTATTATAGAAGAGATATGGGAGGTTGACTATACTAAGTTTTTTGTTCCATTTTTCAAGTGTAAATGGGTTGACAATAAGAGTGGGTTAAATATTGATGAATCAGGATTCACATTAGTGGACTTTCTAAATATAGGTTATCGAGATGAACCATTTATAATGGTTGAACAAGCATCTTAGGTTTTCTACGTCAAAGATCCTACGTCAAAACATTGGTATGTTGTTTTACATAGGAAAAAACAAGGAGAGACTATTGATGATGACTTGTCTAATATTGAAAATGGTGACCCCCGTTCATTCACACCAATGATAATGAATAAAGATGACGATGTAGTTGATGATGTACATGCAACTCTTAAAGACCATAGTGAGAATTTTTTTTTACATATAATATTACTTGAAATTTGAATTGATATAATCTTTTAGATTATAAGAATTTCACAATAAATTAAAAAATTACAATTTATATTACTAAAATATATAATTAGTTAATATTATGATTTCATTCAATAATTGATAAATACTATAACTACTACGGCTAGGGCTAGTAACTATATATTTAAATAAGGGTTAAATATGTTTTCTGTTTCTGAACTTTTACACAAAATTGATTTTTGTTTTTAATTCAAACTTTAGACCTCTTGAACCCTTGTAGTAAGGAAACTATTGGAATGAGTTCTTGCTAGATTTTCTTTTACATAGCAAATGAATTTCCAATGTGGATTAGGATGTTAAAATATTTCATAACTTATCGCTGATGTTGATGTTATAATATTATAATATAGTTCATGTTGAAAATTTGTGTGTTACGTCAAAAACAAATCTCTGATAAGGACGCAATCCAATAGTTTTCTTAATACAAGTATACAAAAAGTCTAAAGTTTGGATGACTACTGACAAGACATAAAGAAATGAAAGGTAGTCCTCCATTCCTTGTGACTAGTGGATATACTGATAGAGGAAATCCAACCTTGTAAGAACAAAGACTAAAATCAGTTTCGTATATTACAGGAAAAAAAAATATATTTAATCCTTAAATTAATAAATACTTTAATAATTTATTTTAATTTATTTTCACTAACCAAGAATCTATTTAAATTAACCAATACTATTTAAATTTATTTTAATTAACTAATAAACAATCTATTTAAATTAATCAATATTATAAACTCATTTTCAAAATCATTTAACATTTCCACTTAAATATAAAAACACTGTTTTAATTTTAAACAAATTTTACCTGTTCCACTTAACCAACTACATCCATGCTTGGATTTATTAATCACCAAACCAGTCCAAATAAACCTACGCTGTGAATAAAACCAATGACACATACCTGGAAAAAACCAATGACAGATACTGGGTGACAAGTTGTGGATGAACAAACTGGGTGACAAGTTCCTCGAGAAATTGGCACCAACACCACCACCTACTTAGGAGCACATAACCATTCATGAAGGTATATCATCCACCAAAGATGTGTTTAAATAATGTATACAACATAGTAACTACATTATATACTAACATGAATTAATTGATAGTTAAAATTCTGATAATTAACTAAATATTAATATAAAAATTAATTTATCATTTTTTTAATAATAAAATCTAGTATAAATACTAATAAATTTTTTAATATTTACAATAATATTTAATTTAATCAATATAATATTAATTTTTTTTCTCTAAAACTAGTTTATATTTAATAATTTTATTGTAGTGAGTCACTTAAAAATTTAATTAATTTAATATTAAATCTCTACAATTTATTTCCATGTTAAATCAACCACAATATTTTAGGATTCTTTGGTTGGAAGACTTTTTAAGTATATATATATATATATATATATATATAATTATTAAATAAAAATTATTTTTAGAGAAAAAAATAATTAGTTGTTACATTGACTAAATTATATACTATTTTAAAGATTAAAATATTATTTTTATTTAAATTAGTTTATATTATTGATAAATAGTTTTTAAATTAGTAATTAGCTACCAAAGTTTTAGTGATTAATTATTTAAAATTGGTAAGCTAAAATTTTAGTAGCTAACTAGATATTAATTTAGAAATTATTTATCAATAATATAAATTATTTTAAATATCAATAATTTTTTTAATTTTTATAATAATAATAATTTTTTTCTTTAAATTTAATTCCTATTTGATGATATTATCGTACTCTATGAAACATAAATCTAGGCCTCTTAAATTGAAAAGACAAAATTTGTTTTGAAAATCAAATAGTCTATTTGTTAGGGTAAATAAGTTGAATTGAGTTTTTCCTAATTGGTCAACAGTTATCTTTTTGAGTTATAAGATAATTATTTTTACATAGAATTAAAAACTTAATTTCTGTCACATTGGTACACCCGCAACAAAATTTATTACTAAAAATTATAAAAATTTAGTCCTTACAAGTTTTGATGTATAGAATTTAACAGTCAAATTTGTTAATGGTAAAAGAGTTATACGCGAACTATTTTTGAATAAAATTGTATATCCAAATATACATTTTAAATAAATATTTTAATTATATAAATTAGATAAACCTTCACAATTACATAATTTTATGAACCATAAAACAAGTCGATATGTTTTTAAAAGGATTTATAGACAAAATGGCTATGGTCAATGTTCTTCTTTATGATGATTCGTGCCACTTAATTAGACCATCATCCCTAGAAATATAGAAACGCCTCCCATAGTTTTGACAGCTTCAACCAATTGCATGTTACAACTTTCTTCTTTTATTGCGTACTTTTTCCCTATAAATCCCACCTTCGTCGTACCACTACTAAACATCAACGTTTTGGCTCTGATCAAGTTCTGCATTAATAATTTCTGACAATAATCTTTAATTTGGTCTGTTGTTCATGGCTCTTTCTGTTAGTGGTTTCATGCACATGCCACTGCTGCCAAAGTCCAACTCTAGCGCACAAAAACCTACGACGCTGACCATGTAAGTGTTTCATATCAGAGAGTTCTCGTAAATCTTATACATCAATTAATTCAAGAGTATGCACTTATATATTATCCATGACTATGCATATTCGTTGCTTCTTTGATGTCAGAGCAAACGCTTGCAACAATAATAATTCAAAGGAAGCAGAAAGGAGACGGAGTGTTCTAGAAACCAAAAGAAGACATGATGGAGGTAAAGAAAGTGATCTTCAAGCAAATAGTGTAAGGTTATTCAAAAGCACAACAACCGAAAGAAGAGGAATTCTTCCACAGAGAAGCGAAAATCAAGACGGAGGGAGATGCTGCTGCGATCCGCAAACAAACAGTGTAAGGTTATTCAAAAGCACAACAACTGAAAGGAGGGGAAATGTTCTACTTCTAGAAAAAACGAAAAGAAAACACGACGAGGGAGAGGATGTAATCCACGAACAAATTAACATAGGGCAACTCAAAACTCAAAATCATAACCAATAATATTCAAACTGATAACATTTTAGTTAGCACTCTGCCATGAAGACGTGAAGAAAAGAATGGAAAAAATTGGTGAAAAAATGTTTAACTGAAATAATTAAGAATTGGGTCTTCTTTACAGATAACAAATTATGACTTACAGATGTGTTTACTTTTACTTTTTACTTTGTTTCTTTGATCAAATTTGATTTCCTTGATCAAATTTGATTTCCTTGTTGATAGGTTGTTCTTCATAACCATTTGTTCTTCTTGAAATATGAGGTAAAAATATGGTGGAAGCTATGGATGATATGGGTCAAAGATGGCTCATATAGAGCTATGGGTTCCTTGTAGGTGCATGAAATGCATGAAAGGTATGGAGAGTGATAGGTTAGGCCAAATCACTTGGAGGAAGGTGAAGATGAAGATCAAAGTGTCTACCTAGAGAAACTATACAAAGAGTAGAAGCTAACAAAAATTTGACAGCATTTACCCATTAAAATTGATCTTCAAAAAACATGAGCCAAAGCACCTTATTTATATGAGATGGTGCCTTGGAGAGGAAGGAGCAAGGGTAGGATGGGGAATACATAAAAGAGGGGGCTGCTAGGGTGTTGACTAAAGGTCAATGCAGCCCCTTAGCATGCTTCTAGAAGGTAGGGTTACATTCCTACCCTAAAAGGCCTAGGTACAAGCTAAATTGTTAAATACACCCCCTATTGTGCTAAATGAACCCTACTCTACTTAAATTACAAATAAATTGAAATTAATTTATGCTCAGCTCCCATGGCTTGGGCATTACTCCTTGTGGTCCTCTGAGGGGTCTTTGAATATGTAGAGAAAAGTTTCTCTGCCATCAGTAGCAGAGTCCCACTCTTCTTGAATCCTCTTTGCCATGGACCTAGTTGTTGGGCCTTAGCTTAGGCCTCTTCCATCATTCCCTCCCTCTTGAAGAGGATTTGTCCTCAAATCACATGCTTCTGCCTCTTCATTTTCTCTACCTGCAAAGGGTGTTAGATCCATAACATTGAAGGTAGTATGTACTCCATATTCCTCGGGTAGGTTAATTTGATATGCATTATTATTGATTCTTTTGAGACTTGGAAAGGACCATCACCCCGAGGACTGAGGTTTAGACTTCCTCTGATTAGGGAATCTATATTTTCTAAGGTGAAGCCAAACCCAGTCTCCCTCCTCAAAAATCATCTCTCTCTTCCCCTTATTGCTATGTTTCATGTATTTCTCTGTTTGTTGCTGTATTTGGTTCTTAATCCTCTCATGCATTTTATTTACAAAGTCAGCCTTCGTTACTCCTTCCTTATGCACAAAATTTTGTGGATTAGGTAGAGGTAACAAATCCAAAGGAGTAAGAGGATTGAACCCATACACAGCCTCAAATGGAGAAATATTAGTAGTTTTATGAACTACCCTATTATATGCAAACTCAATATGAGGAAGGTACTCATCCCAAGATTTGTGGTTTCCTTTCATGATTGACCTAAGCATAGTGGAAAGAGATCTATTTACAACTTCAGTTTGTCCATCCGTTTGAGGATGACAAGAAGTAGAGAAGTTCAACTTAGTTCCTAGCCTTTCCCAGAGAGTTCTCCAGAAATGGCCAACAAATTTAGGATCTCTATCTGACACTATGGTCTTAGGTAAACCATGTAGTCTTACCACTTCTCTAAAGAAGAGCTTATAGATGTTGCTAGCATCATCCACTTTATGGCAAGGTATAAAATGGGCCATCTTGCTAAATCTTTCCACTACCACAAAAATGGAATCAAAACCTCTTTGTGTCCTAGGAAGTCCTAATATGAAATCCATGCTTATATCTTCCCAAGGAGCACTTGCAAAAGGTAAAGGAGTGTAGAGCCCATGAGGCATTGTCTTAGACTTAGCTTTTAAACATGAAATGCATTTATGACAATATCTTTGGACATCTTTCCTCATGTGTGGCCAAAAGAATTTTCCTTTCAAAAGCTCAAGAGTTTTATCAACTCCAAAATGGCCAATGAGTCCTCCTTCATGTGATTCGTTTACAAGGAGTTTTCTATGTGTTCCTTGGGGTATGCAATGTTTTCCTTCTTTAAATAAGTACCCCTCAGAAACATAAAAACCTCCTTGTGCTCTATGTTGGCACTCAGCAAAAGTGGGTGCAAAATCCTGATCTTCTTTATAAAGTTCAGGTATGTTTTCAAATCCAAGAATTTGGGCTCCAAGTTTAGAAAAGAGGGTATGTCTCCTTGAGAGAGCATCAGCCACAATGTTTGTACTGCCTTTCTTGTATTTGCTCAAGAAATTTCATCCACTTTGCATGTCTTTTGTTCAACTTGTGTTGACCCCTTAGATATTTCAAAGACTCATGATCACTATGTATGACAAATTCTTTTGAAACTAGATAGTGTTCCCAAGTCTGTAGGGCCATCACAAGTGTATAGAGCTCTTTTTCATAGGTG
The DNA here is from genome assembly GCA_013389735.1 of Phaseolus lunatus. Taxonomy (NCBI): domain Eukaryota; kingdom Viridiplantae; phylum Streptophyta; class Magnoliopsida; order Fabales; family Fabaceae; genus Phaseolus; species Phaseolus lunatus. The sequence continues at coordinate 16,231,414 of CM023861.1, read as the reverse complement.
GGGTAGTTGAGGGTGACACCGTGAAGTTTTTCACTAAAATATGCAATTGGGTTCCCACCTTGCAACAACACAACACCTATTCCTATTCCTGATGCATCACACTCTAGCTCAAAAGTTTTTGAAAAGTTTGGCAAAGCTAGAATTGGTGCATTAGTGAGTTGAGCTTTCAAACTTTGAAAGGCTTGCTCATGCTTCTCTGTCCAACAAAATGGAGTGTCTTTCTTTACTAACTCATTGAGTAGTGAAGCTAGACTTGAGAAGTTAGGAACAAATCTTTTATAAAAACTTGTTAGACCATGAAAGCTCCTAACATCTCCTACATTTTGCAGGGTTGGCCACTCTTGTATGGCTTTGATTTTCTCGGGGTCAACATGTACCCCATTTTTGTTTACTATAAAACCTAAAAACACTACACTATCTACACAAAAAGTGCATTTATCTATATTGGAAAACAAACTATTTTTCCTAAGCACTAAAAGAACCTCCCTAAGGTGACTTAGGTGGGACTCTAGGCTTTGACTATATACTAAGATATCATCAAAATAGACTACTACATACATACCTATGCAATCCCTAAAGACATGATTCATAAGCCTCATGAAAGTGCTAGGTGCATTTGTGAGTCCAAAAGGCATCACTAACCACTCATATAGTCCAAATTTGGTCTTAAAAGCAGTTTTCCACTCATCACCTTCTTTAAAAAGGTGGTGAGAAGTTAGGAAAAAATCTTTTATAAAAACTTGCTAGACCATGAAAGCTCCTAACATCTCCTACATTTTGCGGGGTTGGCCACTCTTGGATGACTTTGATTTTCTCGGGGTCAACATGTACCCCATTTTTGTTTACTATAAAACCTAAAAACACTACACTATCTACACAAAAAGTGCATTTATCTATATTGGCAAAAAAACTATTTTTCCTAAGCACTGAAAGAACCTCCCTAAGGTGACTTAGGTGGGACTCTAGGCTTTGACTATATACTAAGATATCATCAAAATAGACTACTACATACTTACCTATGCAATCCCTAAAGACATTATTCATAAGCCTCATGAAAGTGCTAGGTGCATTTGTGAGTCCAAAAGGCATCACTAACCACTCATATAGTCCAAATTTGGTCTTAAAAGCAGTTTTCCACTCATCACCTTCTTTAATTCTAATTTGGTGATATGCACTTTTAAGGTCAATCTTGGAAAATATGGTAGAGCCATGCAATTCATCAAGCATATCATCAAGTCTAGGAATTGGATGCCTGTATTTGATGGTGATATTGTTGATTGCCCTACAATCACAACATATTCTCCACTTGCCATCTTTCTTTGGCACCAACAAAATAGGTACAGCACAAGGACTTAGGCTTTTTTGAACCCAGTCCTTCTCCAACAATTCCTAAACCTGTGACTCTATCTCCTTAGTCTCTTCTAGATTAGTTCTATAAGCTGGTCTATTTGGTAGACTAGCTCCCGGAACTAAATCTATTTGGTGTTCTATACCCCTAACAGATGGAAGTCCAATAGGTCCTTCCTCAGGGAATACATCACCAAATTCTTTTAAAAGTTTTTGGACTTGAAGAGGTAGTTCACAAACTTCAGAAAGTGTGGCAGTGCATGCAAGTGTTCCTTTACACAGAAGGAGGCCTGAAGGTTGTTCAGATAGAAGTATCTTTTCAATTTTATTTTCAAATTTTTCTTCTTTCTGAATGACCTTATGGGAAGGAACACTCTTCTCCCACGCCTCAACATCGTTCCTAAAGATTTTCTCTTGTTTTCCTAATTTTTTTTTCTTTTTCTCATTTTCTCTTTTTATTTTCATTTGTACTTGGTCCTTTACCACTTGTAAAGGTGTTAAAGGATAGAGTACGAACTTTTTTTTCCTATGGGTAAAAGTTATCTCGTTGGTAAGACCATTATGGATGGTTTTCTTGTCAAATTGCCATGGTCTTCCCAATAAGATGTGGCAGGCTTCCATGGGTACTACATCAGATAAAATCTCATCTTTATAGTTCCCCACAGAAAGACTGATTTTTACTCGCTTATCTACAGTTAATTCCCCATCTTCATTTATCCAATGAAGTTTGTAAGGTTTTGGATGAGGTATTAATTGTAGATTAAGCTTTTCAACCATCCTAGTGCTACAACAATTGCAGCAAGAGCCACTATCCACAATGTGAGAACAAATGTTTTTTGAAACTTTACATCTTGTATGAAAGATGTTCTCTCTCTGTGTTTCATGGTTCACACTAGGTTGATTGTTGAGGGTTCTTCTAATCATCATTAATTCTCCCTCACAAGTATATGCCTCCTCAGTACTTTCCTTCTCTTCTTCCCCACTAGACTCTTCATCTTGGCTGCTATACTCATCCCTCCCTCTTAAGATCATGGTTCTCCTATTTGGGCACTGGGATGCTATATGGCCTCTACCAAGACACTTGAAGCACTAGATGTCCCTACTGCGGGGTTATGAGGTAGACACATCTTTTCCTACACTCTTGGGAGTTTCTTTGGATTTATCCTTTGAAAAACTATCCTCCCTTTCTCTTTTATACTCTCTCTTGGGATAAGAGTTAGAGTAAGAACTCTCCTTGCGACTTGATCCCTTTCTCAAATTTTGTTGTTCAACTTTTATACAAAGTTGGATCAAGTCATTCAAGTCCCTGTAGGGCAAAAGTTCTACTTTATCCCTTATCTCAAGATTGAGACCACTTAGGAACCTAGCTATGGTAGTGGTGGCTTCTTCCCTAATAGAGGCTCTCATCATGTAAAGCTCCATCTTTTGCCTATACTCCTCTACACTCATGTTTTTCTGTTGGAGTCTTTGGAGCTTGTCCATTAACTCCCTATCGTAGTATGAAGGAATATGGTGGCGTCTCAGGGCTCCCCTAAGGTCATTCCAATATTCTATGGGAGGGACCCTGTGGAGGCGCCTATCTCTCTCTAGGGCTGTCCACCAATACATAGCGTTTCCTTGAAAGCTTAAAGTGGCTAAAGGTACTTTCCTTTCATCACTAACATGATGGCAAGGAAAAAGTTGTTCTACTTTTATTTCCCAATCTAGGTACGTTTCAACATTTTCCTTTCCATAAAAATGAGGTAAGTCTACCCTAGTCTCTTTTGGGTGGCTTTCTCTCCTAGTTCTTCTAGGTGGAGGTTGATAATAATCATTTACTCTCAGACTCCCCTCAGCATGTGAGTCATTTGACCTAGAACTAGATGCATGTGATTTTTTTAATTTTCGAATGTATTCATCTTTTTCTCTAACAATCCTCAACTCCTCTTCCAAAACTGCAAGATGCGCATCTCTTTCTTTTTTATCTTCCAAAAGTTGAGCCTCATGTTGCAATTGTCTTAGTGATAGTGATTGAAAATCTCTAGTCAATTGTTTCAAAAGAGATTTTGTGGATTTTCTATCACTTTCACTATGACTTGAAGAATGAGTAGACATGTTTAGGGTTTATGATAAAAGTAATTTTCAAAAAGAAAGATAAGTGGAGTTACGTAGGTAATTTCCTAGGAAAGGGAGGTGGATCACTAGGATCTCTTAAGTACCAAGCCTTTCCTTAGTCAGATACTATCCCACAACACTTTCACAAACCTTTCTCTAAGCAATTTACTTAGAGCACAATCAAAGATAAAAGGAAGGTGTAGATATAGGAATAGGGGGTGCCAATGTACAAAGCTAAGTCACATCTTCCATGTGACATAAAAAGAAGGTGTAGGTGTAGATTTAGGGGGTGCCAAAGTGAGAAATCAAGTCACACCTTCCTTGTGACATGTGTTTTGGCGTCAAATTTAAATGCTTCTCATTTGAATTTTCCCACCTTAATTTCAGCCCTCTCATGCTATAAATAGAGGTGCTTGGCTCATGTAAAATCACATTGAATTTGAAGTAAAGAAACTCTACACAAATTGTGAGAATTGTTTCTCCTAGCTTTGTCTCATCTTGTGAGTGTTTGGGAAGCTCTCAAGTGGCGGCATTCTTGCACTTATCTTGGATCAATCACCTTCCAAGTGGCGTGTTCTTCCCTTCCATGTCTTCAACCACATAAGTTCTTCCTATCTTCCATCTTACAATTCCAATTCCACTCCATTTCTATTCCAAAATGTGTATTGTTTTGTATCTTGTTTTCATTTCGGTTTTCATGTTGTTTAGTTATTTGTTCTACCTTGTTCTTATGCATTTCTGTTTTGATTGGTTCTTGATCCGGTCGGTCATCGGTAGTCGATGACGTCAGCAGCAGATGACCACGTGGACCATTCATAGGGTGACACGTGGAATAAGATAGCAGGTGAATCAGGGAGGAGATCACTCAGAACGGTGATCGGTGGTTAGTTACTAAGTGACCACCACCCGCAGATCGGTTTCTAGATGAGCGCTTGGAAGCAAAGCGCGAGAAGTAATGAAGCACCGATTAGTCATCGGTGCATGGTCATCGGGGTTTCTTGCTACACACAGTTAAACTGGGACCTAGGCTCCCAGTGAGAGCGTTACGCATGCACCTCGCATGATTCCAAACTAGAAGAAGAAGAGCTGCTCGCTAGTAGGGTCGTGCATGAGGATGGTATAAGAGAGCTAGTAAACTGGTCAGTGATCAGTGACTCTCTTAACCCATTACGTGCATGGCACTGTGCGGTGAGATCATGCATGCAGGATGCAGCGCCTGGTGAGTGTGTTTAGACCAGCTACCCCTGGTGCTCTCCTGGGAGCATACGACTCACTCAGAGGGAAGAAACGCCCTAAGTTACTCGGCAAGGGAATAATTTAGGTGCACAGAGAAAAGCGTAAAGGCCCTTCAGGTGTGACACGCGTACGGTTAGATGTAAGTTGCATGCCTCCACGTGTCACCATCTGAGAGAGAGGCGCGACCCAGGTATAAAAGCACTCCACGTCATGTAAGGTAAGGAGATTTTTTTACGAGAAATATTCATTACACACATTTCTGAGTCATTGTGAGCACGTTTTACACACGTTGCACAGTGATAACAGAATTCAGTTATAGAAAGAGAAAGTGGATCTGAGAGGACACACGAGTCTCACAGAGAGATTCAGAGAGAGTTTTTGGTGGTTCTGTTACCTGACTTGAGCGTCGGAGTGCAAACAGCCGCTAGAGACGGCGTCTGTGTTGTTTTGCAGGCATTGTTTGGAGTTCCAGAGAAGGTTCTTGGAGCGTTCTTGTAGAACACGCGGTTGCAGAAGGCTAGACGAAGGAGTGACGAGACATATCCTCCACATTCGAGTCAGCGGCAGGATCAGTTCTGTATTGGTTCTATTTTAATTCCGCACCAATTCATCCATTCATTCATCACCTTTAATTGTGTTTTTCCTTTGATCTTTGGAAATGAACCTTCACATCTACTTAACACTTGTTAAGTTAATGTCCAGTGGGAATTTTTCTTAGATTTCTCACCTAAATTGCTTAAGAATCTTGATCTTAATTCTAATAAATTGTCACCTAATGAATCAATCTAAAATCAACTCACATCAGTCTTTGAGTTATTTTAAACCTATTCTAGAAATAGCTAAGAAATACAAAGCCAAAAGAAAACTACTCTACATTTTACAATTTGTACAAGGCTAAGAGATAGAATATCTTTTTTAAAGCTTTATAATCTTTTTTGCTCTTAGCGTGAATTGTGGTGCCTAAATATGTTGTGATGATTCTCCATCATAAAGGTATAGTGAAAATGTTTGGATCTTCACACTTTTAGGACATTCTAGATTAAGATAAGGATGAGACCGTCTGAAAACTGATCTCATTCAAGTCCCTTTTGTATGTACATAATTCTTTTAGAAATTTTGCATACTTAGGAATTCATTTTATGGCTTCCAGCAGAGGTATACTAATTTCTACCTTTCAAAAATCTCAAAAAACTCTTTATCAACTTATTGTTTCTACTATGCAACTACAGTTCTTGAAGGAAATGATAATGGAACTTTCTAAATTGGATATTCCTTTTGGATCACCTAACCAGTTAGAATTATCTCATCAAATAAAGCCTTCTTATTGTTTTTGTTTAGTTCACTACAAAATAACATATATATCATAGCAATTTTAATACGACAATTATTCGTATAATACGAGAATGTAATAATTATTATAATTCACCTTCAAAAGTATCATTTAGAACTGCACAATTCTCATTCGAAATATTCACTCACCCATTTTCTTTCCCTCCATACCATTTCTTTTGAAACCTAACCCTTTCACCCCTCAGAGAGAAGTCTTTCGAAGCCTCTCATAACTCCTAAATCTTCTCACTCTCATTACCGAAAATCCTCCCACCCCTCACATAGAGCACTCTTTCCAGCTCTTTTCAACCCTCTCACGAAACTTTTTCATTCCCTCTGTGGTATTGATCTTTTCGCCCAACAAAATTTTATTTCCCACAATTTTTTCTGAAAGTTTTGAACTAGTTGAGAAACCCTCCGAAGAAGAGAAGAGAAGCCGCAGAGGAAGAAGAAGAAGAAGAAGCACGGGGCACGTGAGGACGAAGACAGTGAAGAAATCTTCACGGCAAGTGATCGAGCGTTACTACTCGAGGATGACGTTGGATTTTCACACGAAGAAGAAGCTTCTAGAAGAAGTGGCGATCGTCCTCTCGAAGAAGCTGCGGAACAAGATCGCAGGTTTCTCCACACATCTCATGAAACGGATCCAGAAGGGTTCTGTTTGCGGCATCTCGCTCAAGCTGTAGGAGGAGGAGTGGGAGCAACTCATGGACTTTGTCCCAGACATCTCCGCCATCAACACCGACCACATCGAGGTGGACAAAGAAACCATGGATATGCTCCACTCCCTCGGACTCAACGAAATCAGCAGCATCACCCAGGTTGACCCTGTCCCTGTCCAACAAAACTTCCCCTTCACCACGAGGTACTGATCCATCTGTCATCACAAAACCTCTGAATTTCACTTTCACTTTTTCTTTTCATTAATGCTTTTTAGCTTTATCGTGTTGCTGCTATCCCTGCTTTAAATCGGACCCATTTCTAGATTTCGATTATATCAAATTATATACCTTCTGCTCTTCCAAAAAAAAAATCGTCTGAAACCCTCTCTTTAAAGCTTTGAACCTCAGTCCCAAAAATTGATCTGTTTGAATCTCGGTCCGAAAAATTGCTCATTGTTGTGGTTTTCGTATTTTTTATAATTTGGTGTTCATACTGTATTCAGGCATTCAAGGGGTATGAAAACAGTTAAGAGAACTGGGTACTAAGCATCACCTCCTTATCTGGAGCATTTAATGGGACTACAAGAACCTACACAGATGGCATGCAGTGGGTTCTTGTCAGCTTTTCCTTATAATTAAACTTATAACTGTTTTATAATTGTTGATATTTATTAGCTATCTTAATTTAATTTTATTGCCTTCAAATGGGGGGTGGTTGAAAGCATGTAATATTAATTCCTATGAGAAATGATTGAAAAACAGATAAATAACTAAGACAATACATGTAAAAGGCTATCTGGCTATGCAGCTCTTTTCAGAACATTATCTACGTTCTTGCTTTAACTAAATTTTATGAGCTCTCTCCTGCAAACATGAAATTAGAATCAATATCTCGCTAATTATTAGTGTTGGCTACATTTAGCAAACTAAAATGCTAAGCTTGTCTGTAATTTGAGATTGTTTCAGGCCAGAAGATGGGAAAACATTGAAACCTATTTTTGCCTGCTACAGCTCTGCCGCATTTGAGTGATTATATAGGATTGGTTTGACATTTCCTGGCTGAAGAACTACTATAATTTTTGGTTTGATCACTTTAACATGTCATGGAGAAAGATGAGCATATGGGGTCTTGTTGACTGTCTATTGGGGAATGCGGGTCCATTTGCTTCAGGAGATTAGATCTGTAAGGACCTAGAAACTTTAATTGGAATGAAAGTGTTACATTTAAATAATTTCAGAAGATGTTATTATTTAAAATACAAAGAACTGATAAATGAAGTTTCTCAGTGGTCGGACCTCGGACGTCGCACAAGGTCTGGGGTCAGCTGGTAGAGGTCGGTCGGCTTACCATTGCAGTAACATAGTAGTCAGGTGCGATGACTTTATCGTGAGGTAATCACGTGGATGTGCTCGAGGAAGACATGTGGATCAAGAAGAGTAAAGGAAGAAAAAGTGTAGCTAAGAAGTCTCCTATGTGATCGCCTGGTTAGTGCATGATCGCCTGTCGAGTAGGTTGCACATGATCGCCTGCCGCCTATGGTGCACATGATCGCCGAAAGTGCACTCAGTATGTGGTCAAGATACTGGATCAACTAGAGTGGGTTCCAACAACCACGCGTATCAAGGTGTGGGTTAAGTCTTAGATACGCTGTGCATGCGAAGCTCTATGCTTGAGCATAAGAAATCGTCCTTAGTGTTGCATGCATGGGAGCACGAGGAGTGGTGCTGATCTACTCTTGGAAATGTGAAGCTACCGACGTCACCGAGTCATGTGGAGATGATACCTTGGACGTAACATAGTGGAATGAAGAACCTCCAGGAAGGCGTAGCGATGTGTCATCGGGCATCGCCAGGTGAGAGGCATGCGGTCATCGCCAGGGCGCGAGGGGCATGCAGGCATCGCCAGGGCGCGAGGGGCATGCGAGCATCACCAGGGCGCGAGGCATGCGGAGTTAGTCTTTGCGCGAGATGTCATCACTGGATAGCCTTCGCGCGAGAGGTCATCGGTGGATAGCCTTCGCGCGAGAGGTCATCGGTGGATAGTCTTCGCGCGAGAGGTCATCGGTGGATAGCCTTCGCGCCTATGGTCATCGGTGGATAGACTTCGTGCCTGTGGTCATCGGTGAAAGGTCATCGCGCGACGTCGAGTTACACACAGAGAAGGTGGGACCCAGGCTCTCAACATCAGACGTACTGCACGCGCGACACGTAGACAAAAAGAGTGGTTCAGAATAGTGACCTCAGAGTGTTAGCCTGCGCAGAGGCACGCTCAGTAGTACTGTTCAGGGAGTGGTTGGCCTGCGCAAGAGACAACTGTTGTCGTACTGTTCAGGGAAACGTACACTCAGACTTCTCTGCAGAGTGGGTGTGGCAGCTGCTTTTGGTGGATAAGTTGGTTTAAGATGCAGAGACCCACTGCTGAGAGAAAGAAAGGTTGCAGCATTCAAAGAGAGGAAGAGTGGGTTACCTCCCTTCTCCTCCAGATATCTCCTTCGCGCTGCGATTCCAGCATCTTCACACAAGAGTACGACAAGAGGCAGCACCATTAGAGCACCTGGGAGGTTCTCTGCAAGTCCTTCAACCAGACGCAAAAATAGAGTCAAGGCGTTGTTCAAGCTTCGTTGGGTTTCGGAGCTCCTGGTGTTTTGCGCAAGTCCAGGTAAGGGAAGCTAGACTTCATTTTCAATACAAGCCATAGATTAGCTGTTTCTGAAGTGAGGGCGACGTGGTCGCCGGTTTTCGTTTTCATCTTCGTGAATGCTCTGTTTCTATGTGTTTGGGCGACGTAGTCGCCGGTTTTAAATGCAGACTTCGAAATACCCCGTTTTGAACTAGATCGCCGGTTTTGGCGTTGTTTTACGAACTCCCCTGTTTTAGTGTCGCTTTGAGCTTGTTTGTGACTGATATGTGAAATGCACGCATTTTTGGAAAAGTCTGAACCTGGATACGTTTGTTGCTGTGGTTGAGATCGTTCATTTGAGTATTGTATGGTGCGTTGGGTGAATTGATGATCTTTAGCTGTCCTGTGTGGACTTTGGTTGCTGTCCTGTGTGGACTTTGCTTGCTGTCCTGTGTGGACTTTCCTTGCTGTCCTGTGTGGACTTTGCTTGCTGTCCTGTGTGGACTTTGGTTGCTGTCCTGTGTGGACTTTGCTTGCTGTCCTGTGTGGACTTTCCTTGCTATCCTGTGTGGACTTTGCTTGCTGTCCTGTGTGGACCTTGGTTGCTGTCCTGTGTGGACTTTGCTTGCTGTCCTGTGTGGACCTTGGTGGCTGTCCTGTGTGGACTTTACAGTGGTATGGTAAGTGTCTATGTGTGTTAAATCAGTGGAAGTCCGACGTAAGAAATGAGAAACTTTATAATTTTATGTGGGTATATGGAATTTGTTTTATCCTGATTTTTTATGTTTCATATTTAAACCCTTTTTAAACCATCTAGCTTACCCCTTTTTCTTTTATATTGCTCTGTGGCTGTTTTCTCTTAAAACTGTGATGATCGTGTGTTATACACGGGAGCAGATGATCTTCCAGGGAGTAGAGCTCCTCAGTGAGTGGTCGCCGGAAGGAGATCGCCTGTTTCTGTCTCTATCGGGTGATCGCCTGTTTCAGCCTCTATCGGGTGATCGCCTGTTTTTCTGTACTGATAGCAGATCGGCTGTTTTGGGTCTTCTGATAGTAGATCGCCGGTTTATGTAGGGAGATCGCCGTTTTCAATTTATTGACTGTATTTTGTTTAAGTTTTGGAAAAATATACTGGTTATGTATTAAACTCCCTGTGAGGAGCAACTTCATTTTATATAAATACATATGTTCATTTAAACATTTTTGTTTTACCTTTATTTCATTTTATAATTATGAAAAGGAATTTGGCGGGATGTTACAAGATCCACCCTGATCTTACAATTCAAGGCTGATGGAGGAGGGCCAAGCACATCTAGCCAAGGAAGCCAAGGCCCAAACCAAGAAGACCGTCTAGACCAAGAGGAGCGTCTAGCTCCAGGAAGTGAGCTCTAGAACGTGAAGGAGGGAGGCTATCCATGGAGCTAGACCGTCTAGGACCTCTCACAAGATCCATGGCTAAACATATCCAAGCACACATAGAAAAAGCCACGGATGGAAGAGAGAGATCCTTGTACATGTTTCTTAAAGGCCCAAAGGGGGAGGGGGTGCTTAGTAGATTAGTGTAGTGTAGAAAGCAAAACTTGCTCACTTAGGGGTGTGCTATCAAAAAGGTGCCCTTAGCAATAGAAGGAGGGGTGTGCTAGCAAATAGGTGCCTTTAGCAAAAGAAGGAGGGGTGTACTATCAAATGTTGCATTTTTGACCTATCTTCTAGAATATTAGGATGATGGTATGGTTTGACTAAAGTCAATACCCTAGGCAGCCCCACTTTTTGTATTTCCATCCCTACCCTTTAAGCTTGCTCACCAAGGCTCCTAAATCTATAAATAAGGAGGCCTACCTCATGTATTTTCAAGTTTATTTGAGTAATGTTATGCTGCCATTTTTTGTGCACAAGCTTTACTCCTCCTAGAAATCTAGGCTATAAACTTCAATCCTTTCACCTTCTCCCTTGAGCTGGCCGAACCACTCAACCCATACTCACCATGCACCTTCAAGACCAACACAACTCCTAGGAGGGTCTTGTTTCACTCATCCATTGCTTCCGCTCCATCTATTTCTACTTTGATTCAAGAAGAACACATGAAAATGCCATCATTTGGTATCATGAGCTTTTGGTTCTTCAAGATGAGTAGCTTGTCTTTTTAAATTTTCAGTTCTTCTTTATTTTCATCTTGTCATTTCAATTCCATAATTGTCTTGCTGTTTTTTACATTTTAAATTGTTCTTGGTGTGCTTATGGAAGATCCAACCGAAGCACATGTGTTCAATTGATCTTGAACATTTTCTTGTGCAATTGTGATAGGATTCCTTACACATTGAGTGGCTGTTTTCTTTTAGGAATTTGAGTCTTTATTGCTTTCTTATAATTGCTTCATTTTATGCTTTGAGTCTTTATTTTCTGAATCTATAAATGTTGTGTCAAGTCATGTGAATCCATAATTGTCATCAATTCTTAGTAGTCCTATTTTTTTGGCTTGATTGTTTCTTGTTTTTGGGTCTCTTTAAGTTGCCTTAATCTGCTGTTATTTTTTATCCTTTGCTGCCTTTTTAATTTTAGTTTGAGTTCATAATTGTGTCTTAGTTCTTACACAATTTTCTTCTTACATTTCCTTTGTGTTAAATTTTGGTATCTTGCTGTTTTTTTTTCCAGTTTTCCAGATTTCCCCTGTTTCTCTCTCTGTCTGGCTGTTTTTTTGTTTCAAAAATTATTTCCACTCATAGGAAATTTGTGATTCTCTGGAAAATGCAAGTTTGAAGTGTTACAAAAAGGACAAAAAAAGAATCAGATCAAAAAAGGCAACAGAAAAGATATGATAAATCTTACAAAATCAGAGTGCAAACCTTGAGCGCTCCAGCTGGCCTAACTGCACACCAAATTTGCAAAAATTATTAAAAAAAAATGGTGCATGCGTTTTAGGTGATTCCAAAGCCATTGTTTAGATAAGATCCTGAATTTTTCTTGCATATAAATTTCAGAGACAAATTTTAAAAATACAGCTCAGCATAAATCGGGGAACAAACACGTTTTCTGGCCCACAACAATTTTCAGTGGTGCTGTTTTTTTTATTTGGTCATCTAATCTAGTGCTTTTCTTTAGGTATTCCTTTTGTGTGCCAACTTTTATTGAGTACCTTTAATTGTTTGCTTTAATTTCTTGACTCTCTTTCTAAGTTGTCATATTATAAATCCTTTTGGTGGTACTGTTTTTATTCAATTAAATTTGTTTCTTGCTTTTGTTTCTTGACCTCTCTTTTGGGTGCTGGAATTTAATTCTCCTTGGTGCATATGTGCATGGAACTTGACTTGGTTTAGGTTTAGCTCTTGTGAATAGGTGTTGGAAATTGGAGAATTAAAGCCATCATTTTAAGGAGGAGACAAAGCTAAAGCCGAAACAAGGTTGCTTGAAACAAACAATACAAACACCTAGAAGATCAAAAATTCAAGACAACAAGGAAGTGCACTAACCCAAAAGAGGATCAACAAAGGGAGTCTTCTTTTCCTTTGCAACTTGGTTTATTGTTAATTACCTCTTTAATTACGTTTAGACGGTGAGTATGTCTTCAAGGGCTCAAAGTGTCCAAGAAGCCTCACCTAGGGCCGAATAGCATAGTAAATTTTTACTTAGTAATTTGTTGCTTGTTTGAACTTGTTTTCTATTGTTTTGGTAGAAACGTTTTGCATGATTAGTTTAGTTTAATTTTGTGCTAAAACCGACTAGTTTGTTGCATATTTTTTTTTAGCTTACATAGTTTTATTGCTTTTTGATTTCTCAACTTCTTGAGTTTTAAGTGTTTCACTAAGAGAAATTTTTGTGTGAAGGCATTGGAGACTAGTTTTTGGCAAGGAAAAGGCTTGGTACTTAAGTAGTCCTTTGAGACTCACCTCCCTTACCTGGAAAACTACCTTCTTTATCTTCCCTAATCTTTCTCAAAGTAAAAACGCCTAAATACACAAAGGTATAGCCATGTCTTCTTCTTCTAATTCTCCAAAGTCTATAGAATGTGAAGTAAAATCTTTGAAAACCCTTTTGAAAGAGGTATCCCAAGCGGTACAATTAATCTCTTTTAGGCAAGTGGAGAATGAAAACAAGATTAATGAGTTGGCTAGAGCTCAAGAAGAGAAATCCCAAAAATCTCAAAAATCAAAAAAACAAATACTCATGCATCGCAAAGCATTGCAACTCTAGGGGAGGGAAGCCTTAGAATTAATGACTACTACCAACCACCCCCTAGAAGAACTAGGCAAAGGGAACAAGAGGTGCCAAGGGAAACTAGAGTAGACCTACCTCATTTTCATGGAAAGGAAAATGTAGAAATATATCTAGATTGGGAGATGAAGGTAGAGCAACTCTTTGCTTGCCATAGGGTAAGTGAGGAACGAAAAGTACCCTTAGCCACCCTTAGTTTCCAAGGAAATGCCATGTATTGGTGGACCTCTTTAGAAAGAGACCGACGTCTTCATAGGGACCCTCCCATAGAATATTGGAATGACCTTAGGGGAGCCCTAAGACGTCGACATATACCTTCTTACTACCATAGGGAGTTGATGGACAAGCTCCAAAGACTCCAACAGAAGAATATGAGTGTAGAAGAGTATAGGCAAAAGATGGAGCTCTATATGATGAGAGCCTCTATTAGAGAGGAAGATGAAACCACCATATCTAGGTTCCTTAGTGGCCTATCACTTGAGATAAGAGATAGAGTAGAGCTCTTACCTTATCAAGACTTGAATGATTTGGTTCACCTTTGCATTAAAGTTGAGCAACAAAATTTGCGCAAAACATCAAGTCAAAAGGTGAGCCCCTATTCTAACTTTTATCCCAAGAGAGAGTTTAAAAGGGAGGGTAGTACATCTAAGGAAAAACCAAAAGAACCTACCAAACCCTTCACCAAAGAAACCTCAACCCCACCCATCCGAGCTAGAGATGTTAAATGTTTTAAGTGCTATGGTAGGGGGCATGTGCAAGCACAATGTCCAAACCAAAGGACTTTGTTTCTTAAAGGTGTAGACGAATACACTAGTGGCGAGGATGAGCTTAGTGAGAAAGAGGAAGGGGGAGAGGATGAGAGGGTAGCTCCATTAGAGGGAGAATTGCTTATGATTAGGAGAACCCTCAACAATCACCCTAGCACATCCATTGAAACACAAAGGGAGAACATATTTCATACAAGATGCAATGTTTTAGAAAATATATGTTCCCTCATTGTGGATAGTGGATCTAGTTGTAATTGTTGTAGTGCTAGGATGGTTGAAAAGCTTAAGCTACAAGTGGTTCCTCACCCAAAACCTTACAAACTTCAATGGCTTAATGAAAATGGGGAACTACATGTAGATAAGCAAGTGGAAATCAAGTTTTCCATAGGGAACTACAAAGATAAAGTTTTATGTGATGTAGTGCCTATGGAAGCTTGCCATATCTTATTAGGGAGGCCATGGCAATTTGACAAGAAAACCTTGCATGATGGTCTCACTAACGAGATTTCCTTCACCCATAAATATAAGAAGTTTGTACTTAGTCCTTTACCACATTCTCAAGTGGTGAAATACCAAATACAAATGAAACAAAAGAGGGATGAGGAAAACAAAAAAAAAAAGAGTGCTAGAAAAAGAGAAAATCCTTAGGGATAGGAAGGCGTGGGAGAAGAGTGTTCCTTCCCACAAGGTTGGTCTACAAGAAAAGCCTTTTGAAAATGTTTTAGAAAACTTGCTTCTTGTTGAACAACCAAGCCTTATCTTTTGTAAAGGAGCACTTACATGCACTGCCACAAGTAATGAACTCATGGTTTTACCTCCTCAAATAGAAAACCTTTTGAGTGAATTTGACGATCTATTCTCACAAGAAGGACCCAATGGGCTTCCTCCTCTTAGGGGGATAGAACATCAAATTGACTTCATTCCGAGGGCAAGCCTACCAAATAGGCCTGCTTATAGAACCAACCCCGAGGAAACAAAGGAGATAGAATCACAAGTTCAAGACTTGTTGGAGAAGGGTTGGGTTCAAAAGAGTCTAAGCCCTTGTGATGTACCTGTCTTGTTGGTGCCCAAAAAAGATGGAAAATGGCGCATGTGTTGTGATTGTAGAGCAATCAACAACATCACCATCAAGTATAGGCATCCAATCCTAAGGCTTGATGATATGCTTGATGAATTGCATGGGTCAACTCTATTATCCAAAATTGACCTTAAAAGTGGATATCACCAAATTCGAATCAAGGAGGGTGATGAGTGGAAAACCGCTTTTAAGACCAAATTTGGATTATATGAGTGGTTGGTGATGCCCTTTGGACTCACTAACGCTCCAAGCACATTCATGAGGCTTATGAATCACACCTTGAGGGATTGTATAGGTAAATATGTAGTAGTTTACTTTGATGATATCTTAGTATATAGTAAAACCCTAGAAGACCATCTAAGTCACCTTAGGGAAGTCTTTCTAGTTCTTAGGAAAAATAGTCTTTTTGCAAATAGGAATAAGTGTACCTTTGGTGTAGATAGTGTAGTCTTTTTAGGCTTTATAGTAAACAAAAAGGGGGTGCATGTAGATCCCGAGAAAATCAAAGCCATCCAAGAGTGGCCAACTCCACAAAATGTAAGTGATGTAAGAAGTTTTCATGGGTTAGCTAGCTTCTATAGAAGGTTTGTGCCTAATTTTTCTAGCCTAGCTTCGCCTTTGAATGAACTTGTTAAAAAAGATGTTGCCTTTTGTTGGAATGAAAAGCATGAGCAAGCCTTTCAAAGGCTAAAAGCTCAACTCACCAATGCACCCATCCTATCTCTCCCAAATTTTTCCAAAACTTTTGAGATAGAGTGTGATATCGGGAGTAGGCATAGGCGCGGTATTGTTGCAAGGTGGACACCCCATTGCTTATTTTAGTGAAAAACTCCATGGTGCCACCCTCAACTACCCCACTTATGACAAAGAGCTCTATGCTCTTGTGAGAGCCCTAAAGACTTGGGAACACTATCTTGTGTCCAAAGAATTTGTTATCCATAGTGATCACGAGTCTTTAAAATATTTAAAGGGCCAACACAAGCTCAATAAGAGACATGCAAAATGGATGGAATTTCTTGAACAATTTCCTTATGTAATCAAATACAAGAAAGGAAGCACCAATATAGTGGCCGATGCTCTTTCAAGACGCCACACACTCTTTTCAAAATTGGGTGCCCAAATTCTTGGATTTGACCACATAAGAGAGCTTTACCAAGAAGATCAAGAACTTTCATCCATCTATGCCCAATGTCTACATAGAGCGCAAGGAGGTTACTATGTGTCCGAGGGATATCTTTTTAAAGAAGGAAAACTTTGCATTCCTCAAGGAACACATAGAAAACTCCTTGTCAAAGAATCACATGAAGGGGGACTCATGGGCCATTTTGGAGTTGATAAGACTCTAGATCTTTTGAAAGCAAAATTTTGTTGGCCACACATGAGGAAAGATGTCCAACGCCATTGCTCTAGATGTATCTCATGTTTAAAAGCAAAGTCTAGAACAATGCCGCATGGACTCTACACCCCTTTGCCGATTGCAAATGCTCCTTGGGAAGACATTAGCATGGATTTCATTTTAGGACTTCCTAGGACTGCAAGAGGCCATGACTCTATCTTTGTGGTAGTGGACCGTTTTAGCAAAATGTCTCACTTTATTCCATGCCACAAAGTAGATGATGCTCAAAATATTTCTAAACTCTTCTTTAGAGAAGTGGTGAGACTCCATGGTCTCCCTAGAAGTATAGTGTCCGATAGAGATCCCAAGTTTATAAGTCACTTTTGGAAAACTCTTTGGGGTAAACTTGGAACAAGACTACAATTTTCAACTTCTTGTCATCCTCAAACGGATGGGCAAACCGAAGTAGTCAATAGATCTCTTGGAACTATGCTTAGGGCTATCATGAAGGGCAGCCACAAATCTTGGGATGAGTACCTTCCCCACATTGAATTTGCTTACAATAGAGTAGTTCACAAGACTACTAATGCTTCTCCTTTTGAGGTAGTATATGGTTTTAATCCTCTCACGCCCATGGATTTAATTCCCCTTCCTAATCCACAAGATTTTGTGCATAAGGAAGGAGTAATCAAGGCTGATTTTGTCAAGAAAATGCATGAGAAGATTAAAATTCAAATACAACAACAAAATGAGAAGTACACAAAACACAACAACAAAGGGAAAAGAGAAATAATTTTTGAGGAAGGAGACTTAGTTTGGCTTCATCTTCGAAAAGATAGATTTCCAAATCAAAGGAAGTCCAAACTAAGTCCCCGAGGTGATGGACCCTTTCAAGTCCTTAAGCGAGTCAACAACAATGCGTATAAATTGGACCTACCTCTTGAATATGGAGTACATGACACATTTAATGTAATTGATCTTTCTCCATTTGTAGGTACCAATGACGATGACGAACTGGATTTGAGGACAAATCCTTTCCAAGGGGGAGGGGGTGCTTAGTAGATTAGTGTAGTGTAGAAAGCAAAACTTGCTCACTTAGGGGTGTGCTATCAAAAAGGTGCCCTTAGCAATAGAAGGAGGGGTGTGCTAGCAAATAGGTGCCTTTAGCAAAAGAAGGAGGGGTGTACTATCAAATGTTGCATTTTTGACCTATCTTCTAGAATATTAGGATGATGGTGTGGTTTGACTAAAGTCAATACCCTAGGCAGCCTCACTTTTTGTATTTCCATCCCTACCCTTTAAGCTTGCTCACCAAGGCTCCTAAATCTATAAATAAGGAGGCCTACCTCATGTATTTTCAAGTTTATTTGAGTAATGTTATGCTGCCATTTTTTGTGCACAAGCTTTACTCCTCCTAGAAATCTAGGCTATAAACTTCAATCCTTTCACCTTCTCCCTTGAGCTGGCCGAACCACTCAACCCATACTCACCATGCACCTTCAAGACCAACACAACTCCTAGGAGGGTCTTGTTTCACTCATCCATTGCTTCCGCTCCATCTATTTCTACTTTGATTCAAGAAGAACACATGAAAATGCCATCAAAGGCTCTACAAGATTTAATTACCCCATGCTTTTCATAAAACTTTTGCAGATGAGCCAGTGGTGTATCCTCCAGATGTTCCTCCCCCTTATAAGGCATATAGGTTGGTTTTTAAATGCAATAGATAAACTATTTTTTGTTTCCTTTGACAAGTACAGTTTCAAACACGTTAGTGGGGTTATTAACTATTTATTTTATCATTATTTTCTGTCAATAATTTAACTCTTGAATGGGATGTTTTCTTGTGTTTATTTGAAAATAAATGTTTAATAGTATCCAACCGTGCATTATACGCATTAGTAGCCAGTCCAAGTGTTTGAAACTGCTTAATCACACAAATTAATAATTAATTATACAAAAAGTCAAGATGGATTTCAAGTGGGAAAAAGTGATTTCTGCCTCAAAGTGATATGCTTTATAGTTTATGAATGCCTTCTTCTTCTTTCCCCTTCTGGAAAGAGATTTTCTTTTATCAAGATTCATATATAGCTTATTAACATTTTTTTTGGTAATAATACAACAATGATAGTAACATCTAAAAACATCAATAATATTATAAAGAGTAATTAAGTTGTTGTTTAACTAATATTGATGATCAATAAAAAACTTATAATAAGATTCTTTGAAAAATATTTTAGAAAAATTAGTTTACTAATACGTTACTTTTTCTTGTGCAGGGATGAGGACTGGCAAGACAATGATGGAGCACTAAACACAATATCCATGACTCATCCTCTCCTGCCAATTGAACACCCCAACTGCTTGGTTGAAAAGGAATCAAATTGCAAACCTTTACAACCTGGCATCTGGTCCGTAAAACTAGCACCCTGTATACTTTTTTCCCATAATAATTCATAACATAGTCAACCCTGTAGCCTTTGGCTTAGCTTTGCATTATTTCCTTATATCCAAAGCTATATGGTCTACAAAATTGGTTCACAGGATATCATTGTAGTGAAGTGACTTCTTTTTATAAGCTGCATCAAGAAAATCTTTAATAGGATTTTTTTATGAATAAAAATATTATTTTATTGTGGGTCTCAAGTATATGAGTTCTTTAAAATTAAAGAGAATGCATGCATGTGAGACTCGCATTAAAATAACAACTTTTGTAAGTAACTTCCATTGAAGATGCTACTAAACCATCTAATTTCTAATATGATATGTGGAAATTCTTAATAGCTGGGTCGCATGAAATTTGTCCATGAAATTAGCACTTTTTGTTATGAGAAGATGTTCTGTATTGATCAATTTATGGTATTTTGATGAAACAAGTACTACAAATATGTGGAGGGTGATCACGTACTATTCATTATTAATAGGGAGAGAGCAGAAGTGCAGTTTAAGTTTGACTTAATTTATGACAAATTAGGATTGAGAGTTTAGTTGGAATATGTTCAGAAAGTGAAATAATTTATTTATTTGATAATTTAATTTACTTGTTGTTTGGATTAGTTTGATTTTATCAATTTTGTTCTTAATGAATGACATTATCAATTTTGTTATTAATGAATGAATGAAGTCATCTTTTGATTATTATATTTATCAATTATAATTATATTATGAAAGTAGTTTATGTTGAAATTTAATTATATTATGAAATTTAATTGTGTATTGAAATTTCATTATAATATAAAATTAAATAATATTATGAAATCAAATTATAAAATAGAATTGAATAAATTATTACAAATATTAAAAATAAAATAAAATATTTAATACTTGTATTATGAGAGTTGTAATGGTTATTATAAGTGTTATATTATATTGTATTAAGTGGTGTTTAAAACTGTTGTTATTTATATTGAAATTGGTTTATCCAGTTTCAAAATTTTGACATTTATAACTGATATATATTACGCGCTTAAAACCGCCATTTTATACAATGTATTATATGGCTCCTACTACTACGGTTTTCAATTGATTATCACATTAAACTTTGTGATGACAATAATTCTGACGGTACGTGGTATCGCCACATGCGTATAATATGGCGGTTATAAATAATCGTCACCACATACACGTTTTTTTGTAGTGGTTCCCTTTCTCTTCTTAGGGTTTTACTTCTCAAATTCATCGTTCTAGAAGTTTTTTGTTTCAACTCCTTCAGTATAGTAGTCATCTGCCCCATTTGAGGCTTTAAATCTTGAACTATGGCAGATGTGTGTTGTTGAAATTGTTCTGTCTCTAGTCGAAATTGTTGGAATTGATAATTGGTTTGTTGTATTTGCATATTGGTTGCATTCAGTGGTTTTAATACTTCTTCATGCTACTATTGTGTATCCTGCTGTGACAGGTGGCACATATTTTTCCTAAAAAATTTGTTGTGTTGGAGGTGCTTGGTAGTTCATCTGTTGTTGCGCGTATGTGTTTTTCAAAGTCTAGAATGAAGATGGACCAATTTCATATTATGCTAGTCTCTCCACCTTGGGTTGTATGTATTGGAATAGGGATTGTATTGTTGTTGTGATTGTCCTTGCAAAATTCCAGCTACAAACTCCAAGGAAGGATTAACTGTCTCTTGCATTTGAGGACAAGAGTCTATAAAATGTTCTCCTGGAGCACATCCCACAACTTCTCTATACCACATTCAATACTGACCCAACACTATTTTTTCACTTTTTGAGCTAATTTAGTTATCATCTAGTCTTTGTCTTAGTTCCTACGATATGGTCAGAAGTTAACTCATGTCCTGATATGCTAGCATTTCTTGTATTGAATTGTTGTGAGTTCTCAACCATGTTAGAGATCGAATATCTAGCTACAACTAGAGTTTTATCCATTAGTGCTCCTCCAACATCAATCATACTTCGTTCCATTGGCATAAGACCTTAAAAGAAATTCAATCAATAACTGTTAATTGATATAATG
Organism: Phaseolus lunatus; assembly: GCA_013389735.1. Lineage (NCBI taxonomy): Eukaryota > Viridiplantae > Streptophyta > Magnoliopsida > Fabales > Fabaceae > Phaseolus > Phaseolus lunatus. The sequence continues at coordinate 16,210,263 of CM023861.1, read as the reverse complement.
ATTAGGACATGTGGCACTCAATTTATTGAGCCTTTCTTAGTAGTCATACAAGTTTTTTCCATTTAATTGCCTTACTCCACTTGTAACATCCCGCCAAAACCTTTTCATATTTATATAATAAAATAAAGGTAAAACAATAATATCGAAGTGAACATAAATATATATATATATATATATATATATATATATATATATATATATATATATATATATATATATATAATGAAATTTCTCCTCACAGGGAGTTTAATACATATCCAGTCAGTTTCCAAAACTTAAACAAAATACAGCAAAATAGAAAACAGGCGATCTCCTGTCAGAAACAGAAAACAGGCGATCTCTTGACAGAAACAAAAAAACAGGCGATCTCCTAACAGAAACAGAAAACAGGCGATCTCCTTCCGGCGACCACTCACTGAGGAGCTCTACTTCCTGCAACATCATCTGCTCCCGTGTAAATTATACACGATCATCACAGGTTTACGAAAACATCCACAAAACAAAAATGCAGGGTAAGCTAGATATTTTAAAGAGAATTTAGATATGAAACTTTAAAATCAAGATAAAACAAATTTAAGACACCCACGTAAAAACCATCAACTTTCTCATTCCCTTCACATGACCATCAAGTAATCACATATTTCACAATTTCCTCAAGAGTCGTTCAATTCACATACTCCATCAAGTGTCTATCAATTTCAATGTTTCTCATTTCTCACGTCAGACTTCCACTGACTCATCACACACAGACACTTGACACTACTTCCGGAAGACTCGTGTGTTGAACTTAGCATCCAGAGACCTGCACCTGTCATACTTCATTGCTGTAATGTTCCCACAGCCATGCGCATCAACATAATCTCGATCTCAATCTCATCACTCTCACAGTATGACAGGGTTAATCCATATAACAGGTCAAGTCAGTTATCTTTCAAACGACTTACCCATACATATGGACCTCCTTCGACTCTCACCAACTGAATGACTTCATCTATGTGGCTCCATCATATCAGCAGAGTCAGGATCGTCTCATTCACAGGATACTCACTGATCAATACACCTCATAACCAATCTCAACACGGTATTTCCTTTCCTGAAAATACTATGTCTTGATCCCACATTCACAACATTCAACACATCATATAACACTTAAATGAACGATTCCAATCACAGCAACAATCATTCCGAGGTTCAGAATTTCGAATATCGCATGCATTTCACATTTCAATCTCAAACAGTTTCAAACGACACTAAAACAGGGGAGTTCGAAATTAACATTTAAAACCGGCAATCACATCGCCCCACACATAAAAACAGAGCATCGTGAAAAAGAATATGAAACCGGCGACCACGTCGCCCTCACTTCAGAACCTACTCGCCTAAAGTTTGTATAAACGAAAATGCTAGCTTCCCTTACCTGGACTTGCGTAAACTTCACTAAGAGCTCCAACCCAACGAGATTCAAGGATGCCTTAACTCTGTTTTAGCATCCGGTTTGGAGAGCTTGCAGAGAACCTCCCAGGTGTCCAAGGGCAGTCGTCGCTCATCGTACTGGTGCTTGAGGATGCCTGAATCGCAGCGCGAAGGAGAGAAAAGAGAAGGATGAAGGTAAACTCACTCTGTCACTCTTGAACCATTGCAACGTTCTTTTCCTCTCAGAAGTGAGTTTTTGAATCTAAACCAACTTGTCCACAATTGCCGCTGCCACCACCCACTCTGCAGGAAAGCTTGCGTGCACGCTTCCCTGAACAGTACGACCACGTGTGTCTCTGCGCATACCAACTCTCTGATGCCAACTATTCTGAAACACCCTTTTTGTCTACGTGTCGCGCGTGCAGGACGTCTCATGCTGGGAGCCGGGGTCCCACCTTATCTGTGTGAAACACGACATCGCGCGATAACCTTCCACCGATGACTCATCCTGGCGGACGACCGATGTCTCTCTTTGGAAGACCATCGATGTCTCTCTCTGGAAGACGACCGATGTCTATCCCTGGCGACGACCGCATGTCTCTCGCCCTGGCGATGCCCGCATGCCTCACGCCCTGGCGATGCCCGCATGTCTCGCGCCTTGGCGATGCCCGCATGTCTCGCGCCCTGGCGATGCCCGCATGTCTCGCGCCCTGGCGATGCCCGCATGTCTTGCGCCCTGGCGATGCCCGCATGTCTCTCGCCCTGGCGGTGCCCGCATGTCTCTCGCCCTGGCGAGGCCCGCATGTCTCTTGCCCAGGCGATGCCCGACGACACATCGCCACGCTTTGCTGAAGGTTCTTCATCCCACTATGTTACGTCCAAGGTATCATCTCCACATGACTTGGTGACGTCGGTAGCTTCACATTTCCAAGAGTAGATCAGCACTACTCCTCGTGCGCCCATGCATGCAACACTAAGGACGATTTCTTATGCTCAAGCATAGAGCTTCGCATGCACAGCGTATCTAAGACTTAACCCACACCTTGATACGCGTGGTTTTTGGAACCCACTATGGTTGATCCAGTATCTTGACCACATACTGAGTGCACTTTCGGCGATCATGTGCACCATAGGCGATTGGCGATCATGTGTCCTCTAGGCGACAGGCGATTATGTGCCAGAGAAGTGAGATCGCCTCTGTCTTCAACAACGGCGATCTCGTAGACTTCTAAGCTACACTTTTCTTCCTTTACTCTTCTTGATCCACATGTCTTCCTCGAGCACACCCACGTGATTACCTCATGATAAAGTCATCGCACCTGACTACTTGGTTAATACAATGGTCAGCCGACCGACCTCTACCAGCTGACCCCAGACCTTGGGCGACTTCCGAGGTCCGACTACTACGAAACTTCTATTACCAGCTCTTTGTATTTTAAATAATAACATCTTCTGAAATTATTTAAATATAACACTTTCATTCCAATTAAAGTTTTTAGGTCCTTACACCACTTATTTCCTTCTTGATAGACGTTCTTCTTAAAGCTAGAAAGAATCTTTCTAAGAACTTTCTTTTCATTTCATTCTAAGTGGTGATTGGGGATGACTATAAATAAAGTCAATCTTTCATTGTATCACTCAATGAGAATGGGAATACCTTCATTTTAACCAACTCTTTAGGAACATCAGTTGGTCTCATGGTTGAGCAGACAACGTGAAACTCCATCAACAATTGTTCATTGGTATGATGATTATGACACCAATTTGATGTGACCTTTAGTTGTGTCAGGTTCTCAAAATAAAACTTAACTTCCCTTAATGTCGTATAGGGTCAACCTAGGCCATCCTAAGGAGTAAACATGTTATGTAGGAATCATTGTATGTTATTCTTTCGTTCACAAATTAATAGGGTAAAATTGGAATTGAAATTGGAATGTAAAATGAAACAAAAGGTAAAATAGAGTGAAGACTGTCTATAAAAGATCTCTAACAAACTGTCTAGCAACACTTAATTTACTCCCTTTTTTCTTCCTTTTTCTTTTTTGTTTAATAATAATTTTTCATATAATGACAGATATTCCTATCATGAAGTTCTATGAAAAAAATAGAGTAAAGACTAGACTGTCAAATTGCAATATAAATTAAAAGATAAAAGAGACTAAACAAAATAAACTAAGTACAACTGTTAGAGCACCTAGTCAATAATCGCTTCCTAGACCGTTTAATTGTTTTTATGTAGAAAAGTAAAATGACTTATAAATGCAAAAGATATTAAGTACAACTGTTAAATTGTCTAGTCAACAATTGCTTTCGAAATCGTCTAATAGTTTCCTGCAATGCAAAAATTGTAAAGGATAGAAAATTAAAAAGTAGAAACTTAAAGTGTAGAAAACATAAAAGATAGCATTGCAGGAAATGTAAATTGCTATTGAATTAAATCAAAAGAAAGATGAATTGAACACATAAACTAAAAAGGAAAATTGCAATAACATAAACGAACAAGAATTGAAATGAATTATAAACGAGAAAAGTGAAATTCAATATTGGAACAAAAATAGAAAACAAAAATTATGGTTTAGTAATCTTCAACTTTAAATGCAAGAGATCCAAAGTTGAATTCCTTGTTACTAAAGAAAACACAAGCAATTAATTTATATGTTCTTTCAAAAACTACTTTAGATCAAAAATAGAATTCTGAAAAAGAATTTGAAGAAGAAAACACTAAAACAAGCATAGTCATACATGATTTTTAATTCATTTTGACCTCATTCCAGAACTAAATTCACTTTGTTGAAAGATAAAGTGCAAGATTTTTAATTCATTTTGATCCAATTCTAGAACTAAATTCACTTTGAAAAATAAAGTGTAGATTGTAAAAGGTAGAGCAGAAGAATCACAAAAAAAAATGAAAACGAAAAATGAAAAACTTTTGTAGAACTTGAAAAAAAAAACGGTTAATAGAATACTAACAACTAAAATCGAGTTTAAGTGTTTCTGATATGTGCGTCTCAAGTATGTTCAGCTTATGTTTATAGAATTTCAAAGTACTACAAATGGGTGGTTGTTGAAGCGAGGCCAAAAAACTAAGTAAACTAACTAACTTCTAATTTAGTGCCTACTTTACAAAATTTAACTCTTTTAACTCGTGTTCTTCTAATCTTTATAGTATAAGTATCACTATTCAAACTCCTTAAATTTGAGTCAAGTACTTGTTTGACACAAAATAGTAATTAGCGACATGTTTTTTATTAAACTATAATAAATATTTTATTGAAGTATAAATTTTAACACAATTTTTTTCCCTTCCTATAATGTTATATTTGAGATGGACACGCATTACGGAGATGTATCTAGTACAGGAATATTTAATGGTTTTTCGGAAATCTCAAGTTCATAACGTAAAAAATGTTTGGTATGAAAATTTTAAAAAGAATTCCTAGGATGTAATGAAGTGCTCCCTTACAATATATCTTGAGAAATTAATTAACGGCCACTGAATGTTTTTTAATTTATTATTACATGGTAACAAATGCTGAGTATGTGGGAAAGCAACAGCAAGTGCACATCTTTGTACTTCATCTCATCGTACAATTTGACTATTACAATTTGAAGTTAAATCAACTCGTTTGCTTTACGCGGAGTGTCATTGTGGGAGATTCTCAAGTGCTAGTATGAACATGGACTTGAATATATGTCAAAATATGGTAAAACCAAATTTAAATATAAGATAATACGTATATATATAGATAAGAATCAAAACCATTTGACCAAATTGCTAAACAAGAATAATCAGTTTAGTCAAGATTATGCTTTAATTGAAAAGTCAGAATTAAATTAAATAATTGCCAACAACCAAGATTCTCTATTTCAACTTGGTATTATTCTTACTCGTTAGTAATTATTTTGCACTCATAATGGTTTGTGATCTGTTCGATTATAAATATTCAGACAATTACATACTTATAAATGTAATTAAAAATAATTAAAACTATGATTCTGAAACCAAAAAAGATCTTCTTCTTGTAGTAGAGACCAAAGCGAAAAATTAAAATATTTTTTAAATTTTTCCAAGAGTTTGTAAAGTTTTGATTTTCACCAATAATTATTTCTAAATTATTCAAAAATTTACTCTTAAAACTCTAAAGAAATTTGAGATTTCTGACACCATTATTTTCAAATTATCAAATATTCTCTGAATATAATTCTTAGCCTGATAATTCTTTTTATTATAAGTTTTCTCTACATATATAATCAATTAATGTTGTAAAATCAATATGTTGGATGATCAGCATACAAGTAAATTGAAGAACTTTTATTGAATTTATCTTAAAGAAGATAATTTACTTTCTTTAAATCTTCAAAATACATTAATTTCTACAACAATAATGATATAATTAAATTTTATTTTACTACATTTATAGTGTGTTTATATATATATATAAAAGATGTTAGAAGTGTTTGGTAGTCAAAGCATGCAACGCGTCTCAATTTGCTAGGGATGATGGAAGGTCCAATTATGTGGCGTAACTAGTATGAATAGTTAACAACTTGTGCTGTATGTCCTCAACTTGACTATATATATATAACACCCTTTGTCTATATAAATCGCACCACCTTCAACTTACCACTATCAATAACAAAAACCAAACACTAACGTTTTGGGTTGTCACAAACTTCTTCATTATCTCCGAGAACAAGAGAAAATTAACTTCAATTTTTTTCATGGCTCCTTCTGATGTTAGCTCCGTGCACAAGCAACTGCTGCAAACGTCCGACTCTAGCACACAAGAACCTACCACGGTGATCATGTAAGTGTTAGATGTATATATATACAAAGAGAGTCGCAATATACATTTCACATTGTTACATTCGATTATTCATGTGAAAGATTTTTTTTTTCTTCTACATCAATTTTAATAGAACAGAAGTGGTATATATCGTTTTTCCCATTATATATACTACTTCGATTCTAATAGTAACTCGACAGATATAATATGTCAACAAAAATTTAGAATGAGTTTATTTATAAAATTATTACCGTATTTATTTTTATATCAATTTCACATTATTCAATGTCAAAATAACATTACATTCGTAATAAGATTACATTAGTAGTAGTAATCCTCTTAAAATTAACGACACTGCAAATTAGCATCCAATTTTCATTCACTTTTCCAATAATATTGTCACACGAATTATTATTCATTAAGTTTAAGTTGTATCACTTTTCATATTTGGCTGCATTGGTTAATTATATGATTAACGTGAATTAACCATATTTATTGCATGTCTTTTTTATAAATATCAGAGAAGGCAGTTGTGAGAATAGTGAAACAGAACAAAATGGGATAGAAGAGAGTGATTTTGAAGGACAGAGAAAAATTTCACACAAGCCGAATACAGGGACTGATCCAAAAACTTTTGTAGTGGGGAAAAAAAATGACACAATTGATGATAATACTCAAATTGAAAACACTGTTTGTACCTGTGACGGTGTCATTGAAGAGGTTGCACAAGAGAGTGATTCAGAAGAACGAGAAAAAACAACACACAGTTCAGGAAAGGGGGATGATCCAAAAACATTCTCACAAGGGAAAGAAAATGACACAGTTGAGGATAATACTCAAATTGTAAACACTTCTTGTACCAGTGAAGGTGTCATTGACGAGGTTACAAAAGAGAGTGATTCAGAAGGGCAAGAAAAAACAACACACAATTCAGGAAAAGGGAATGATCCACAAACATTTGCACAAGGGAAAGAAAACGACACACTTGAAGATGATACACAAATTGAAAACACTCCTTCTACCTGCGACAATGTCATTAAAGAAGAGACCGAAGAGACTAGTTCAAAAAGAGAAGAAAAAACAACACACCCTACTTCTACCTGCGAAAATATCAATGAAGAGGTGACCGGAAAGGAAAAATAAAAAAAACAACACCAAAGACAAAACTGAAACTAAGGAAAACCGACAACCATTATGCAACAATTCTTCCACTGCAACATCATGGAAATAGAAGATGTTCAACAACTAGACTCCAATAATTTTCTTAGTTTATATGCTTCTGGTTTCTTGTATTGTTTCATTTGCCATGGATATTTTTGTGTATTGTTGGTACTTTAGAGAAGTTAGATTTCCCTTTCTCTCCAATAAATGAAACTTTCAATCATGGGTACTTCAATAACAGTTAGATGGTGATTATAATAAACTAGTGTACAACCATAACTAAACATATTTTTAATAATGGCTCACGTATAAGTTTGCTAAGCTTTCTATGATGTGAATCTTTTTAATTTTCACAATCTTTTAACATTTTATCCTTTATTTTATATTTTTTTACATATTTCTTCCTGTAGATTATCATATTCGAATTTCGATGATTTAAAAGTACATTGTTTAGTGTAAATTAAAGTACATAATTTAAACGAATGAAATCACTTATACAACTGTAATTATTTGTTATCCTTTGCTAACAACCAATAATCATTCCCAGTCAAACAACAAGTGGAACTAAAGTTTACTATTATTAAAAAAAGTGCTGATAAATAAAATCAATCTATAAAAATAACAAGTTCAAGACTTGTCTCAGTCAAGCAACACAAGTGGAACTTAATTTACAATTAATCCATAGAAATCACATGTTCAAACTTACAGGGTGTAGTTTCTTTTATATATATATATATATATATATATATATATATATATATATATATTACTACATGTACTTTTCTTCCGTATAATGAATATTTAATTTATTTTTAAAATTAATATTAATATTTTATGAATGATTGGTAAAATAATATTTTATTAAAATCGTTGCAGCCATTCCCTTTCCAATATGGCATGTTGTTGGTCATGACCAGCATCACAAACAGAAAAGCAGCAGGGAAGGCTGGTTAACAAGAGAAACAAGAGAGGAACAAAACGAGGAGGAACAAAACAAGAAAGAGCAAAAGGAGAAAGAAAAGATGAATTATTCTTCTGAATGAAAACTTAAATATTACAAAGAGAAAACAAAGACGACGAGAATATAAAGACAGAAAACAGAATGACAGAAAATAAAAAACTGAAAACGCACTAAGCTATTGGAAGGTGCTTAGCGAATTATGCAATGCAAAATCTGAACGAAAGATTAGTTTTGTGATGTTTATAAGAGCCCTCCTCAAGCTAAGAATAGATATCCAACATTCCTATCTTGAAGTACAACGAGTGAAATATTGAAGGAGGTAGAACTTTAATTAGAATATCATGATGGTGCAAATTGGAACGAATGGAAAGAATTTGAACACCGATGAACTTTTTTACTAACAATGTTGCAATCAATTTATATGTTTCATGCGTTTATGAAAAACTTGATTGGATGCAATTTATATGTAGTATTTTACATACAAATTATTACATATAATTACTAATCTATATATAAATTCAACATTACATACGAATATTCACTAGTGCAAAATGATGAAAGGAATACTCCTTTCTAAGTGCGGCTTCGCGCTAAAACGCATTTGTTAAAAACGCGATGGCATTTTTGAAATTAGTTTGTTTTACAAATGTGGTTATTAGTTAAAACCGCATTTGTAAATGAAAATTTTTCATTTACAGATGCGGTCATACACATGACTGCATCTGTAAATGAAAAACTTTCATTTACAAATGCGGTTTTAACTAATAACCGCATTTGTAAAATGTTTTTAACCTAAAATTTGAAGCGCGCCACTGCACTTTCATTCTTTCTTTTCTGCTCTTGCTTGTCGCTGCTGCTACGCTGCGCTCTGTGTTCCTTGCTTCTGTGCATCTTTAGTGCTATTGCTTCCATTGTGAGTTTCGTATCCCATTTCATTCTCTTCAATTCGCTTTAGGAATGTTGTTCTTATATATGGTTTTTTCTTGCAGTGCTTGAAGTTACTGTTGCATTGCTCCGCCGTTGTCGCGCCACTCTTCTGCATCCACCTCTGGTTTTCTACCACTTGAATCAGCATTTTCGCACACAAGGTTGGTTCATTTTAAGATTTTTTGAATTTTACTTTGTTTATTTTGAATTTTTGACTTTATGTATTATAATTTGTATATTATTTAATATAAATTTGTATTATATAATTTTTAATTTTTAAAATTTATATTATTTAGTTGGTAGTTTTTATTTTAGTTTTGTTTTAGATTTTGTGAATTTTTTTTTTGCTGTACTTTGAATATTTTTTTTATGTATTATAATTTGTATATTATTTAATATAAATTTGTATTAATTTATATAATTTGTATTATATAATTTCTATTTTCTAAAATTTAAATTATTTAGTAATTATTTGTTAGTTTATAGTAGAATTTATGTTATGTTAGTTGTTACATCAGAATAGAATATCGTGTTTGTATTTGGACCTCCGACAATAATACGTGCTGGTATTGAGTCCGGGGGTGTTCAACCCTCGGCAAATGCATGAGATAGAACACTTATTAGAAAATCCTAGGTAACTATATTGCAGAATATATAATGGATCGAAGTTGGATTCATTGTGCTTGTATAAGTGATGAGTACGAAAGAGGAGTAGAAGAATTTATACAATTTGCGCAGCGTAACGCGATTAATAGTGGTCGTGATGGAGGAAAGATTAGGTGTCCGTGCGTTAACTGTTTGAATGGAAGGATACTGGATGTGAATATCATGAGGGAACACCTGCTATGTGATGGGTTTCTTCGATCTTATACAACTTGGACATGGCATGGTGAATTATTAAATTTACCACGTGTTTCCGTAATTGAAGAATATGTGGGATCCACCACGGATGAAGCAGAACACGATGATGTAGTTGATGATCGATTGGAGGACATGATTCGTGATGTGGGATCTGAGTCTTTTGCAAAAGGGCATGGATATGGAAGTATGTCAAGCGATGCAGAGACTCCATTGTATCCTGGATCAACTAACTTCACACGGTTGTCGGCGGTGTTAAGATTGATGAATTTGAAGGCACTAAATGGATGGACTGATAAAAGTTTCACGGAATTGCTCCAGCTGTTGAAGGATATGCTTCCAGAGGGAAATACTCTACCTAATCGTAATTACGAGGCCAAAAAGATTCTTTGTCCAATGGGTATGGAGTATAAAAAGATACATGCATGTCCTAATGAGTGTATATTATACCGGAAAGATTTTGAATTGTTGAAAAGTTGTTCGAAGTGTGGGTTATCACGTTATAAATTGAAACAAACAGATGATGATACTATTGAAGAGATGGAAAAGCATGGACCCCCAATGAAGGTTATGTGGTATCTTCCCATCATTCCAAGGATGAAGCGTTTGTTTGCAAACCCAGACGATGCTAAGAATCTTAGATGGCATGCAGATGAGGGGAAATGTGATGGCATGTACCGACATCCAGCTGATTCTGTTCAGTGGAAGAAATTTGATGATGAGTTTCCAGAGTTTGGTAAAGAATCAAGAAATATCCGACTTGGTCTAGCTACAGATGGAATGAATCCGTTTGGTAATATGAGTACAAATCACAGTTCATGGCCTGTTTTACTAGTTATTTACAACTTACCTCCTGGATTGTGCATGAAGCGAAAGTACATGATGTTGTCTATGATGATATCTGGTCCGAAACAGCCAGGGAATGACATAGATGTTTATCTAAGTCCCCTAATCGAAAATTTGAAGTTAATGTGGGATGAGGGTGTTCAAGTATTTGACGGATTTGCTAATGAAACTTTCAAGCTTCATGCCATGTTATTTTGCACCATCAATGACTTTCCGGCATATGGTAACTTATCAGGTTATAGTGTTAAGGGTCATAAAGCATGTCCAATATGCGAAGAAGACACTGCTTCTCAATAATTGAAACATGGAAGGAAGACAGTATATCTTCGCCATCGAAGGTTTCTTAGAAGTCATCATCCTTACCGGAGGTTGAAAAAAGCCTTTAATGGACACCAAGAGACTAGTGGTCCACCAACTCCACTAACTGCTGCTAAGGTTTACGAAAAGGTAAATAACATAGACCACACCTTCGGTAAGTCAAAAAAAAAAGTCAGTTGTGACTAACATTTGGAAGAAAAAATCAATCTTCTTTGATCTTCCGTACTGGTCGAGGTTAGAAGTCAGACACTGTATAGATGTAATGCATGTTGAGAAGAATGTGTGTGATAGCTTAATTGGTACACTTCTTAATATTAACGGGAAGACGAAGGATGGTCTAAATGCTCGTTTAGATTTGGTTGAGATGAACATACGAGGGGAGTTGGCACCGATAGAAATGGGTAAGCGTACATATTTGCCCCCAGCCTGTTATACCATGTCAAAAAATGAAAAAGTAAGTTTCTGTCAATGTCTAAAGGGTGTAAAAGTGCCACAAGGACATTCCTCAAATGTGAAGAGCCTAGTGTCAATGCAAGATTTGAAGTTAATTGGGTTGAAGTCTCATGATTGCCACATCTTGATGCAACAGCTTCTGCCTGTAGCTATTCGTGGGATCTTACCAAAAAATGTTAGACATACCATAACCCGTTTGTGCTAATTCTTCTCTTCCATTTGTTGTAAAGTCATTGATCCATTAAAACTAGATGAACTTCAAGATGAAATTATTGTTATCTTATGTGAATTGGAGATGTTTTTTCCTCCATCTTTTTTTGACATCATGGTTCATCTACTTGTGCATCTGGTTAGAGAGGTTAGATTGTGTGGACCAGTGTACTTTAGATGGATGTATCCTATTGAGCGGTATATGAAAATTTTGAAAGGTTATGTGAAAAATCATTGTCGTCTAGAAGCTTCAAGGATTGAAAGGTACATAGCTGAAGAAAGTATTGAATTTTGTTCAGATTACATGTCAAAAGCAAATCCAATAGGTCTTCCAGCTAATTCATGGCACCATAGGCATTCTACAAGTAAATTTTTACGCGGTGTGAATATTGTAAGCAAATCTCGGTCAGAAGTCTTGCAAGCACATTTGTATATATTGAATAATACAGATGAAGTTATACCTTACATAGAAGCTCATAAAGCCATTGTGAAGGCTGTAAGGACCTATAAATTTATTTGGAATAAAAGTGATATATTTTAAATGATTTATGAGTATGTTATTATTTAAAATAAAAAGGACATAAAAATAGAAAATCTCATAGTGGTCAGACCTCGGACGTCGCCCAAGCTCTGGGATCAGCTGGTAGAGGGCGATCGGTTGACCATTGTACTAACCAAGTAGTCAGGTGCAATGACTTTATCGTGAGGTAATCACGTGGGCGTGCTTGAGGTGTGGGGGGGGCACGTGAATCAAGAAGGGTAAGAGAAAGGAAGGTGTAGCTTAGAAGTCGATGAGATCGCCGTTTGTTGAAGAAGGCGGCGGCCTCCGACTTCCCCCGTATGAAATCAGCAATCGCCTATGGTGTACATGATCGCCAATCGCCTATGGTGTACATGATCGCCAATCGCTTATGGTGTACATGATCGCCAATCGCCTATGGTGTACATGATCGCCAATCGCCTATGGTGTACATGATCACCGGAAAGAGCACGTCGCCGAGTATTCGAGAAGACTTGGTAAGCACTTAGTATGTGGTCTAAATACAGAAGATGAGTGATATAGAAGATAGGTGGCATATCTGCCATCATGAGTAGTGTGAGCCGTGATACCCCAGACTTAGAGGAATGGGAGGATGAACCTTCAGCAAGGTGTGACGATGTGACATCGGTGACCAGAGTGAGGCGATGTGTCCTCGTCACACACAAGGGCGATAAGAGATCGCCAACAGGATGAGAGGAACATCGGTCATCAACCAGGATGGGAGACACATCGGTTGTCTGCCAGGGTGAGGAATCAGTCATCGCCGGGATGAGAGGCACATAGTCATCGCCGGGATGAGAGGCACATCAGTCATCGCCGGGATGAGGGGCACATAGTCATCGCCGGGATGAGAGGCACATCAGTCATCGCCGGGATGAGGGGCACATAGTCATCGCCGGAATGAGAGACACATCGTTCATCGGCGGATAATCATCACGCGGTTAGTCATCAGTGGATGGTCATCGCGCGAGCTAGTGTTTCACACAGATAAGGTGGGACCCAGGCTCCCAGCATGAACGTTCTGCATGCGCGACACGTAGACATTAGGAGTGCTTCAGAACAGTTGACGCCAGAGAGTTGGTAAGGCAGGTAACCCAAAGTTGGTACGCGCAGAGACATCACGTGACAGTTCTGTCAGAGGAAACATGCACGCAAGGTTCCCACAGAGTGGGTAATGGCAGCTGCATGGCGGGTCTACGTTTCTTAGTCTCAGAACACACCTCCTCTTAGTTCGAGTTCGAACGCTGTTGGAGTAGCGAGAGATAGAGTGAGTTTAGTCTTCATCCTTTCTCCTTCCTCTCCTTCACTCTGCGATTCAGGCCTTCTCACATCCCAGCTTGGCTACCGGCGACTGCCATAGAACACCTGGGAAGGTTCTCTGCAAGTTTCCAATCAAGCCTTAAAACAGAGTTCGGGTATCCTTAAGTTCGGTGGGTTAGAGCTCGTAGTGAGATTTTACGCAAGTCCAGGTAAGGGAAGCTAGTTTTATTTTCAATAAAACCTTAAGCTAGAAAATTCTGATGTTTGGGTGACGTGATCGCCGGTTTTAATGCAAATTTCGAAATCCCCTGTTTTAGTGTCGTTTTGAAATTGTTTGAGATTGAAAGGTGAAATGCATATGATATTCGAAAATCTGAACTTTGGTATGATTGTTTCTGTGATTGGGATTGTTTAAGAAAAGATTCAAAATATTATATGATGGAATTGTGCTTTTACGTGTGGTATGATGTACTGGATGAATGTGAAATTGTGATCAAGACATAGTATTTTTAGGAAAGGAAATACCGTGTTGAGATTGGTTATGAGGTGTATTGATCTGTGAGTATCCTGTGAATGAGACGATCCCGACTCTGCTAATATAATGGAATCACATAGATGAAGTTATTCAGTTGTTGAGAGTCGAAGGAGGTTCATATGTATGGGTAAGTTGTTTGAAAGATAACTAACTTGACCTGTTATATGAATTAACCCTGTCATACCGGGAGAGTGATGATATTGAGATTATGTTTATGCGCATGGCTGTGTGGATTTCACAGCGACCCTGTGTGGATTTCACAGTGGTGTGGTATGACAGGTGCAGGTCTCTGGATGCTAAGTTCAACGCACGAGTCTTCCGGAAGTAGTGTCAAGTGTCTATGTGTGATGAGTCGTGGAAGTCTGACGTGAGAAAGAGAAATATTGAAATTTGATAGACACTTGATGGATTATGTGAAATGAATGACACTTGAGGGAATTGTGAAATGTGTGAATATTGGATGGTTTACGTTAATATCAAGTTTCATGTTTTAAAGTTTTAAAAATATCTAGCTTACCCCTGTGTTTTGTTTTGTGTTTGTTTTCTTTAAAACTATGATGATCGTGTATAATTACACGGGAGCAGATGATGTTGCAGGCAGTAGAGCTCCTCAGTGAGTAGATGGAGAAAAAGAATAGTTTTAATTTGACTCAAATGTTGTATTTCCGTTTTGAAAACTTTTGATGTATAAATTAAACTCCCTGCGAGGAGAGATGTTTCTTTTGAGATACAATGTATGGAATGGGTGAATTATATATATATACCTATGTTAATTTTGATATTATTGTTTTATCTTTATTTTATTATATAAAAATGAATAAGATATTTTAGGGGCGTTACAAAGGCAAACAATCCAAGACAAGCAGACAAATGAGTCTTGATGGAACATAATAGAACATTCATGCCTTGGTTTAAAGAGGAGGTGTTAAAGGATTCAACGGCATCGGAGACCTTGACCTGGTTGGCTGCTGGATTGAAGTTTGATGTCATTTCTTGTAAAGCGTACGAAGTGAATAATTGTATATTTTACACTAAGTCTATGGATGAAAAGAGTACAGTTCAAAATTCTGGTGTTACTCTTGAAGCCGAGTCAATGCAGTTTTCCACCTCGAAAGATACAAATCCTGTAATTGGATCAATGGCATATTATGGATTTATAGAAAAGATATGGGAGCTTGACTATACTAAGTTTTCAGTTCCAGTTTTCAAGTGTATATGGGTTGACAATAAAAGTGGGGTTAAAATTGATGAATCAGGATTCACACTAGTGGACTTTCGAAAGATAGGGTATCGAGATGAGCCATTTATAATGGTTCAACAAGCATCTCAAGTTTTCTACGTGAAAGATCCTACGTCAGAACATTGGTATGTTGTTTTACACGGGAAAAAACAAGGGGAGGCCATAGATGATATTGAAAATGGTGAACCCCATTCATTCACACCAATGATAACTAATAAAGATGACGATGTACTTGATCATGTACATGCAACCCGTAAAGACCACAGTGAAGGAATTTACATATGAACTTGTAACCCATTATGGTAATAAATTTAGAAATATTTTTTATAATATGCATTTACTATATTATGTTTTTGTTTTATATGATTTTCTTTCCATGCAGATGAACTAATGTTTGTTAAATAATTTTTTTAACAGAGATATGGGTGACAATCAAACTCCAATTAGACCCCGATCCGGACGAGGCAACAGAGGACCTACTAGGATGAAGCGTCTGGCAAAGAAACGTGCCGCTGGTGAGAAGACAGTTGTTGACATTGACGTCAACACTGGAATGGCATCTGGTCCTAATGCAGATGAGTTTAATAGCTATCTTGGAGTTCTTTCTCATGAGAGACTCTCCATTTTGATTAATTCATGGGACGAGGTGTCAGAGGTCGACCGAAACATGCTGTGGGAGGATGTTCTGGTAAGCTTTACATAATTATTGTTATCATATAAAGCTATTTAATATTCATTGACTAACTTTACTTTGGTGATGTTATTTTGCAGGCAAATTTTGAAATTCCTAATGTGGAACCGCTTCGATCAAGGATTCTATCCAATATCGGACTGAAGTTTCGCGCCTTTAAGTCAAGAATCACGACGAGATACATTTTTGGTGAGCTTAAGGATGAAAGTCCTTGTGAAAGATACAATTTTATTGATGAAGAGACATGGCTTGCTTTTTAAGAAAGCCGTCTAACTGAAGAATGGACTGTAAGTGAAGCTACTTAACTATTTTGACTTATATAACATTAATGAGTTAATATTATTGAATTCACTTTGTTTATTTCAATTATGACAGCATCGGTGGAAGAAAGCTCAAGAAATAGCTTTAAAGAATCTTACCCCGCACGTAATGTCTCGTGCGGGGTATCGAAAGCTTGAGCAAGCACTGATGGTTGAAAAGGAGCAATCCAGACAGGGGAGTGCATCTCAGGATGTGGAAACAGGGGTCACTTCTCCTCCATCACCACCTACGCGCCATGACAAATGGAAGAGGGCTCGAATTAAGAAGTCGGGTGCACCAAGTTCTGAGCAATCAGGGCTTATCATTGAAAAAATTGTAAGTTATTTAAGCCTTTTTTCATCTATTATGATGCATTACTTATAATAGAACCTCATATGATTTTTGTCTCTTGCAGGATGCCTTGGACTCCCAAGGTAATTTTGTTGCTGAAGGTCGTCGCGATATCCTTGTTGAAGCAATTGGACAACCTGAGCACTCTGGTCGTGTTCGTGCAGCTGGACAAGGAGTTGGGATTAGACTTTATTTTGGAGCTGCACCACGACACTCATCCTCCTCCTCCAAAGAGAGCAAAAAAGAAATGGAGCAAAGGCTACGTCAAGAACTAATGGATGAGATGAGAAGGGAGACGGAAAAGATGAGGCTAAAGTTGCGACAAGAGATATCGCAACAACTTTGTGCTGAGCAGCCGATTCAGACGCTTCTTAGTCCCGCTCCTAAGAGCACAAAGGGGAGTTGTGCAGCTCCTACAGCATCAGGGGATGATATCATTGGCCAGACGAGGCAATGTGAGCTATTGGTAGAGGGTGGCATGATTCCTCAGGTGGTGGCCATTGGAAAAGTCTATGAAGACGCCACCACCTTACATAACGTTCCTCTCTCCCCTGATGCAGCAAAGGTCACGGTTGAAAGAGTACGAGTACCTGATGCTCGTCTTCCACTACCTTCAGAAGAGGTAACAACTGTGGCCGAAGCATTTCAGTCCTTTGTAGCCTTGCCCAGACACCTGGTTCGATATATGCCACAACCACTGGTAATAATTTCATTTCATATGCTAATTTATATTTATATATTACATGTAATTTATAACAAATCTTTTTTCTTTTTGTAGAAACCTCGTCGGAAACCAAGTCCGAAAAAGAAACAAGAGGTTCCGCTTGACGATCCTATAGCTTCCTTAGCTATAGTTGCTAGACAACTTGGACGAGATCCTCTGGAAGTTCCATAGGATGATACCTTTTTTGAAACAAACCCTGAGCTACCATTGTACATATACATGTCAGATCTGTTATAATTTGTAGCTGGGGATCAGGAGCTGAATATAAATATCATTCAATTTTTTATGATGTAAGTATCGTTACCTACATTTCATTTTCATTTATGTTAAATTAGCATTCATTATGATTTAACTAATTACTTGTAGGTTTTTGAATGGTGTCTCTGTCACTGAGGGGAAGAAAAATGTGTATGGATTCTTAGATCCTGCATATACTAATCCCACTGGAGCAAAGACAAATGAGACCTAATCATACATCACTAACACCCTGGAAAGAGAGGGAAAAGAGGTTTATTTGTGCCCTTATATTAACAAGTAAGTTTAAATATATATATGTTAAAAGTTTATTCTATTCATGTTTTATAAATTTACTCAACTATTTTCATGGATGATATAGGGGTCATTGGCAATTACTTGTCTTATCAGTGAAGGATAGGACGGCTTTGTGGTTCTGTTCCTTACACAAGAAGATATCCACAAGTTTTAAGAATATCATTGATAAGTAAGTACACTATAAACTTAACTATGGTTGAAACTATAAGTAATCCACTAACAAGGTTTTTTGTCTCAACCAGTTCATGGCATGGATATAACATTCTAAAAGGGAGATCGAATTCAAATTTTCAAAATTTGAACTGGATAAGATTAAAGGTATGTAAGATTTTTCTTTCTTTTTTCATTGTTTAATTATACTAACTTTTACAATTTATTGAATTATAGTGTAATAAACAACCAGGAAGCTATGAGTGTGGCTATTACGTCATGCAATGGATGAGTACCATTGTAAGACTAGGTCTTACAAGTAATTGGCAAGAGGTAAGAATTCTTAAATTATTTTTATAACTTCAAACTAATTTATCTATCTTAAAACTAATTTATGTGTCAACCATTTTGAAATGCAGTTCTTCACGGATGAGGAACCCATGAGTTCGAAAGCCATGACATATGTGAGACAATCTTGGTCCACATATTTCCTAAACTTTTATAACTCTACGATTTGATCAATAGTGTAAGAAGATAGATAGAGATATATTATTACTATTTTTGTATACATTTTGATCAATTACTATAAATTGACTTTTAGTTTCTCTGAATCTGTTTATCTGTCTGGCTGGCTGGGATGGGTATAATGAAACTGCACAAGATAATTCGTATGGGAAAACAACTAACCAAATCATTCTAAAAAAAAAAAAAACCTGATTTACAGATGCGGTTGTTTACCTTAACCGCATCTGTAAATCATTGCCATTCAAAACCTGGGCACACCTCTGGAGCATTTACAGATGCGGTTACGGTAAACAACCGCATCTGTAAATCATTCCAATTCCAAACCTCGGCACACCTCTGGAGCATTTACAGATGCGGCTCCAACAAAAAACCGCATCTGTAAATAGTATTTACAGATGCGGTTGTTTAACTGCATTTGTAAATCTCTGATTTACAAATGCGTGTTGATCAAATGCGGTTGTATAGCCGCATTTGTAAAATGAAAATAGCCGCATTTGTTTTACGTTTCTACACCAGTGATTATAATTTATGAATTTTTATTCATCAATAAATTTAGTATTACATACAAATTATAATGCAGGTAATGCACCTAATCTACATATGAATTATTTCATAGATAATATTACATACGAAAAAATTTGCATATGTATTTTCTTGTATATTATTATTACCATTATACTATTATTAATATCATTAATATTATTATTACTAATTTTATTATTAATATTATTATTATTACTACTATTAATATTATTATCATCAATGTTAATATTCTTATTTATTAATAATATTAATATTAATTATAATATCTAAAGACAACACAATATCTTAAGAGAAATTTGATGATGCGCAATAGTGGGAGGAGTAATAAATTGATTGATATGATATGAACAACATGACTAGTCAAGATGAGTATTTGTAAGATAAATAAGTCTTCCAAGAAACCTTTTGAAGAAGCCTTTTGTAGAAGGATGGATATGTGAGAGGCTCGCCACGGTTGGAAGATATGGATTGGAAAATTTCAAAGGTGTGGAGACAAGAGTAAAGGCAAGAATTCTTGCTTCATTGAGGAGATCCAAAATTCTTTGTGATTTCTTCTTTACATGAAAAAGGAAAAGGAAGAGAAGTTGAGGAGGGAAAGCATTCTTAGAAACTCAAGAGGAGTTTTGATGGATTTGAAGTGAAGTTAGGAATTTCTGAGAATGAGAAGTATGACAAATGCATATTAGGAAAAATTCTATGGACAAGGTGACAAGTGGTGTCACATGTTCCATGCTCATGATCCTCTCCAACTTAGAATCTTGCTTGTCCTCAAGCAAAGTAAATGAATATATTTGAATTTAAATATCAAATAGCTTAATTCACTAAACAACAGATCAAATTAGAAACTTATGATGCTTCCAAATTCAAATAAAGAAAAATATAGACACAATCAATTTCTAGGATCAAATCAAAACAAATAAATGACAATTCATCAAGGAATTTCTTTGCATATGTTCACGATAAGTGTTTCTCTCTATTTTCACTAAATCATAACAAATCACAGTTGCTTTTAATTTCATCTTCAAATCATAAACATATTAGAATCATGAATCTTGAGGTTTTTTCTAGGGTTGTAATGAGGCTGGGCTTCCAAAAAATATTGGTTTTTCAGATAACAAAATGCACATCTTAAAGAAAAAGAACATACCTACAATCCAATTATAGAGAACATATATTTTATCTAATCACCATTTTCTTTTGAGTTCACACTTTTCCTCATTTTTTTTAACTCTTCATGATTTTCATGATGAATTTTTTCTTTTCTATTTCTTTTCCTTTTTCTGTTTCTCTCTTTTTTTCTTTTTTTTTTCATTAATAGGAAAAGATTCTTCCTATTTTCAACTTTTTTGAGCTTTCACAATCAGAACCAACCATTCCCTTTTCTATATGTATTGCATCTATGTTCTCCTTCCTTAAATATGCTAAAGGGTAGGAAAATATATCATCAAAAGTTAAGGTGTAATAATAACAAAAAATTTTGGCCCAAAGGGGATATATAAAAAAAAAAGGAATTATAATACAATAAAGGTTGACTATTTAGCCCTGGTTTCCTAGTTAACACAAACAAATGCCTCAATCATCTTCATGCTTTTTTATGATGTAACAAAAATAAAAATTAAGCAACCACAACTGTCAATTCATCAATAAAACTCTCAAAATTGTTTAAGGTCCACACACTCACTTGGTTTAATTGGCCTCATTCTTCTTTTTTTTTTTTGTCATTCTCTGTTCTAATCAATCACACTGTTAAATTTTCATGTATCATAATTTCAATTACATTTGAATAGGGATTCAATCAAAGTTTATTTTCTAATTTGTGTCTAATTCATCTCACTATTTAATATTTAAACACAAATTCCTTTTTTTCCACAATTCAAATTTAATATTCTAGTTCTTTTTTTTTATTTGAGAAAAATAAAACTAGAAAACAAATTAAATTAAAACTAAAATTTATTCAAGAAAGATAATTCAATACCTAAAACTAACAAACTAACAAAACAACAAATTTATTCAAAAATAAAAAATAAGCAATTAAAACAAACTAAAAAATATAAGCAAATAAACAGAAAACAAAATAACCAAAAAATAAAATAAATAAAATAAAAACTAAATAGAAAATAAAATTCAAATATTTGAAAAGAAAAGAGAATTAGAAAGATAAAATCATATTTTTGCTGAATCATCTCTTCTTAAGAAGTCATCCAACTTTTTTGTTAAAATCTTTATTTATAATCTTGTTTTATTTGCTGGATCTGCCCCCTGAATAATAAAACTTGTCCTGAGGTCAAAATACATAACTTGCAAAATGATTAGGAGGTATATAGGAGTTTTGTTTTTGAAAAATAAAATCAACAAAGGTAAAAAAACAACATAAAACTAAAATGTGGACTGGGTTGCCTCCCAATAAGCGCTTTATTTAACGTCATATAGCTTGATGAAAGTTTGTTATCAAGGAGGATAATTATCTTGTTCCACCCCGTGCTTTTGTTATCACTTTTGTCTGTCTTGAATATGGCTCTTCAACTTCAATTTTTCCGTCCATCTTCAATTCATTGATGACCCATAATTTTTTCATTTTCTTCCTTCCTCTACCCATACCTGCATTGAGCATCATAGGTTGTCCTGGGCGATACTCATCTCCTTCCATTGGCTTTCCTTGATTGTTCCGGTCTCCTTTTGCCTCTAACTTTTCATGATGTGTAACTTTCTCCTTTGGCTTTGAACCCTCCATCTACTTACCATCTTTTGAAATTTCCTCTTGTCTCTTATCTACAATACAGTTAGTTACATCATCAAAAAGATTCAATCTTACCTCGTCAACATGAGACCTTACTCTAAGTTCTCCTTTAGTGACATCCACTACGACTTTAGTAGTCTTCATAAAAGGTCTACCAAGAATCAAAGGGACCTCCTCATCTTCTTTCATGTTCAAGATAAAAAAATCTACCGGGAACATGAATTTGTCTACTTTCATGATGACATCTTTCGCCACACCATAAGGATGTTTCATCGTTTTGTCTGCCAATTGTAACTGTATCTTGGTGGGTTTTGTTAGAATTGATGGCTTAAAACAAGAGGGGGGTGAATTTTTTTCAAAAGCTTTTCGCAATTAACACTTAAGAATGATCCTTTATTAAACAATCACAGATAAACAAAAGAGGAAAGCATTCAACCAATGTTGCGAAAACTGTTTCCAGAAATATAATCGGTTAAAGTTAAGATTTAACCGGTTGTTTTTGTTAACCACATAAGCAGAATCAAAAACCAGAATAACAACCGATTGAAATTTCGTTTTAATCGTTTGTTTATACCAGTAGAAGCAATATCAAACAGTTATAAAGAGAGAGAGAAAGAGAGAGATTTACACCATGAGTTTTATACTGGTTCGCTCAATCCTAGAGCTACATCCAGTCTCAGAACAACCTCTAAGTTTCACTAGTAATCAACAACTGATTACACAAACAGACCACAAAGAGGTGATCTTGAAAACCATAAGACCCACTCACCCTCTTTGCAACACCACACACCTCAAGTTAGAATACCCTTCTAACTTTACTGGATTTTCACATATACTCACAAGTTTATGAAATTACAGCAACAAGAACATGAATAGGAAAAGAAAACACCTGATGTTACACAACCCAGGGATTCCTATGATCAGATCTTGAACCAGTGCAAAGCTTAGAAAGCAATCTTGCAAATCTTGAAAACTTCTTTCAAACACAAATCAATCTCTCTTTTGATCTCAAAATACTTTCCTAAATGTTTTGTAAAAAATTGTATTATTCTCTTATTTGTTTTTGAAAGAAGGGCTATATTTATAGCACTTGAAATCTAGTCGTTTGAGGCACATGAACTAGCCAAAACAGATTTGAAACAGTTAAAACAGTCTTCAAAAAGCTGTTATGCAGACTCACATTTAACCTGTTAAAACCATGAGATAATCGGTGAAATGGGTCAAGCTGTTACTTAACACATTCAAAAAGCATTTTCAAACCTTTGTGCCAGCTAGGTAAAGAACAACCGGTTATCCCGATAATTCAACCGGTTGTTTTTCTTGGGTTTAGAAAAACACTTTACTTTTAAAAGCTTTGTGCAGGATTTAAGAATTGATCTTTTACATAAATTCTAAACACTCTAAACTACACCCAAACCCAAAAGCAGCAAGGCTTCAAGCTTCATCAGGGATTTGAAGCATCAAAGCTCTGATGCTCTACAATCGCCCCCTATTTGATGGAGACAAATCCTTGGTTGCTTTGAAGAGAAGTGTTTAGAATTTAATCATCACCTGCAGTCACAGATATAAGTAGAAAACACAGAATATTCTTCGCCAAAAGGTTAGAGCACCATAAAATAATTTTCACAGCCAAACCAAAGTGAAAAACAAACCATAGGTGCAAACAGCTGAAGAACAACCAATTAAATCGCAGGATTAACCGGTTAAAATTATCAAAGTAATAAAAACTTCTATCTTATGCAGCGATTAAAAGCAGTGCAGATACAAAAGATTACAAACCATAACACCAACAAATTCTCCCCCTATTTGTCTTATCAAATAGACAAAAGGAAGGATAAAAGCATAATTAAGAAACAACATTGAAAATCATTATGCATCAGAGCATATATCAGCACCATTGTAGTAACAAACTGTGATACCATATCAGGATTGCAGCAGAAATTTATGATGTATCAAAGCTGTGACAGCAACAGAATTAGAGTACCATAGACCTCAGAAATTTCAACACGGAGACCACAATTTCTCCCCCTATCTCTTCTTCATCCAGCAGTCCTCCTCCAAGGAAGACATCAAAGTATTGCTTCATCAAAGTATTAGTTCAAACAATGCCAACACAACCATGAATACTTCTTTTTGACATTTGTAGGATAGCAATTGAAACCATCTTTCTTGGATATTTTCAATTCCATATTGCAAGCATATTAGTCCAAATCTCCCTTATGAGCATGACCCAAACATAGTACTGGTACATGAATGACCCAAGAATAACAGGTTGACCTTCATTGACACTTCTTTATAAAACCTTGTATCTTGGTCCCCAAAAACAACAGCTATCATCTTAGGCAGATCATCCTGTTGCAGAATTTCAGTCAGTTGTTTCGCAGATTCAACCTATTGTTTTTCTGGACAGGATTCTAGCTTGTGCAGAAAGGTGTTTTCATCATCTTCTTCAGTACTGCTAGGAACTACAATAAGACAATCAAAAAATATTTCCATATGTGTGTTTGACAATGTAGAGCTCTCAGCCTTTTCATCTCAAGAAGGTATCCATCAACAGAATATTGTTTTAACTGGAAGCTGATATAATGTATGCTTCTGTAGAAACTAAATTTTGTAGAGCCACATATATTTGATTGCAGTTACTGTAACAAAACCACTTATCTTGGCAACATTAAATGCATATTTGGCACACAAAGAGTTTTGAAAGAAACAGTTGTAACCATGCATAAGAATTCACAACAACATTATTCAAATGTGCCAGAAGTAAAACAATCGGTTGTTTCATGAAAACAATCGGTTGTTTTTCTGAGACAGCAAGAAAAAGTAAATCACCTTTCAAATTGATGGGAAATGCTTAGAGCATTCATACCTTTGCCTTACCTCAACATGTTTAGAAGCTCATGAGACCAAATGAATCCAAAGACATAGGATGATCATGTACAACTCACTTTTCATAGGACATGAGCTTAAGTAAGATGGATGCTCTATCACTTTGATTAGTTTTCAACATAGCATCTGTATTGAAAAGATCCTGCAAAAAAAAATTTATGCGCATACAAGGCAAGTATAGTAGCAGGATAACAAAGCTCACATAAACCAGTAAGAGCAGTGTTGTAAACCAGTGCAGATTTGAAGCAACAGTGTGTGCACATGCTTATGACAGCAACAGATTAAATCAGAGAAAAGCATTAGTTTTAACGCTATTAAGACATCCAAAACACACATAGACTTCTCCCTCTATATAGCCAAAAGCATGATTTAAAAGATAATTAGTTTAACCATGCATAAGCAAACTTGACAGCATTACACAGAGATATCAAAGAAAGAACAATCGGTTGTTTCGAGAAAACAATCAGTTGTTTTACTGTGACAGCAAAGGAAACATTTTCACAACCTGAAATTACCTTTTAAAGAGATGAAAGATGCAGTACAATGTTTGTTCATACCTTTGCACAGAGAACCCCAATAGATTCATCCAAAAGAGAAGACCTTGAGATGTTCATATGGTCACAAGGCACACTTACTTAAATTGAGAGATGCACATACTCTCTTTATTCTTGAAGATTCTCTTTTAGCCAATCATTTCAGTCTTTGTCAAGGATATCTCTTGTCATTCAAGGAACCTTGCTAGATGTATACATTTGACAAGTGCAGGCACAAGAACTGAACTGTCTTTAATCTTTCTTTCCTTGAGACTTTATTCCTTACACCCAATGTAGTTCTTGGCTTTCAAGAATACCTACAAGACAAGATTAAGAAGCAAGATTTGGTCCCCTTTTAAATTTGGGTCCATGAGTGTTAGTAGGAATGTTAGGAGGCTTAGGATTCTTCGGAACCCATTTTAAAATCCCTCTTGGAATAAGAAATTTGTGAACTTTGCAGAACCTCACAAAATGACCCTTTCTCATATAGTAGAAACGACAAACAACCGGTTGTTTCAAAATTTTAGTCAGTTGTTTTTCTGCAAGAGTTGAAAAAGGTTTCGTAATCTCATTTTTCTTGCTCTGTGGATAAAAACCAAGTTCGGATTTTCCAAAAACACAGTTTTGTGAAGCAACCACAATTTCAAAATTGGACTTTCCTTTAGAAAGCTTATCCACAGTTTTTATAAGATAGTAAATCTTCTTTTGAAGAGACTCACAATTTTCACAAAACTTAGAATCACACTTACAAGAAGAATTTTGATAAATTAATTCAAGGTTTTTGAAGTCAGTTTTGGAATTATCCAATTTTTCTTCCAAGACTTTGACTCTGTCTTTTAACTTGTTTTCAAGTTTCAACTAGTTTTTTAAAAGGTTTAATCTATGAGCTTCTTCAAAAGCTTCAAGTAATTCATGACTGTTACCTTTAATTGAAGAAGATGAACTTACTTGACTTGATCCAGATTCTTCTTGTGCCATGAGACAGACTTCCATCTTAAATTCAGAGGATGAAGATTCAGCAGAGGACTCATCCTTGTCCAGCCATGCACTTCTTGGATTCTTGTGACATTTCTTAAGAGTGTCCCACATTTCTTTAGCTGATATACATTCTAAAACCTTAAGGAGTTCATCAGAATCAAGGGCAGAAACAATTATGTTCATAGCTATACAATCAAGATGATTTCTTTCAGCTTTAGATGATGCACAGATATTTTCAGGCTTATGAATGAAAACATTGTTTGAAATAACATTTCAAATTTCTTTATTTATTGAATTAATAAAGAATTTCATTCTTATACACCACAACTTATAATTTTCACCAAAGAATAGAGGTGGCTTGTTTAAAGAGGCGCCTTCCCAAAAAAAAAACTTATTAGCCATCAAAACAGATTTGAAATAGGAAAACTTGAATATTTTTTCAAGAACCTTGCTCTTGATACCAATTGTTAGAATTGATGGCTTAAAACAAGAGAGGGGGGGGGGGGGCGTGAATTGTTTTCAAAAGCTTTTCGCAATTAACACTTAAGAATGATCCTTTATTAAACAATCATAGATAAAAAAAAGAGGAAAGCATTCAACCAATGTTGTAGAAACTGTTTCCAGAAATAGAATCGGTTAATGTTGCGATTTAACCGGTTGTTTTTGTTAACCACATAAGCATAATCAAACAGTTCATAAACCAAAATAACAACTGATTGAAATTTCATTTTAATCAATTGTTTATACCAGCCGAAGCAACATCAAACAGTTATAAAGAGAGAGAGAAAGAGACAGATTTACACCATGAATTTTATATTGGTTTGCTCAATCCCTGAGCTACATCCAGTCTCAGAACAACCTCTGAGTTTCACTAGTAATCAACAACAGATTACACAAACACACCACAAAGAGGTGATCTTGAAAACCATAAGACCCACTCACCCTCTTTGCAACACCACACACCTCAAGTCAGAATACCCTTCTGACTTTACAGGATTTTCACATATACTCACAAGTTTATGAAATTACAACAACAAGAACATGAATAGGAAAAGAAAACACCTAATATTACACAACCCAGGGATTCCTATGATCAGATCTTGAACCAGTGTAAAGCTTAGAAAGCAATCTTGCAAATATTGAAAACTTCTTTCAAACACAAATCAATCTCTCTTTTGATCTCAAAATACTTTCTTAAATGTTCTGTAAAAAAGGGTATTATTCTCTTGTTTGTTTCTGAAAGAAGGGCTATATTTATAGTACTTGAAATCTAGTCGTTTGAGGCACATGAACCAGCCAAAACAGATTTGAAACAGTTAAAACAGTTTTTCAAAAAGCTGTTATGCAGACTCACATTTAACCTGTTAAAACCACAAGATAATCGGTTAAATGGGTTAAGCTGTTACTTAACACATTCAAAAAGCATTTTCAAACCTTTGTGCCAGCTAGGTAAAGAACAACCAGTTATCCCGATAATTCAACCGATTGTTTTTCTTGGCTTTAGAAAAACACTTTACTTTTAAAAGCTTTGTGCAGGATTTAAGAATTGATCTTTTACATAAATTCTAAACACTCTAAACTACACCCAAACCCAAAAGCAGCAAGGCTTCAAGCTTCATCAGGGATTTGAAACATCAAAGCTCCCATGCTCTATAGGTTTAACCTCCAAGACACCTATTTGTCTTAACATGGTTAGTGACATCAAATTTATACTTGACCCCAAACCCAATAAGGCATTACCCACAAATAAATTACCAATTGACACAAAAATAGTAAAACTCCCTGGATCCCTGAATTTCTTTGGCAAGTCTTTTAGCTTAAAAAAACTGCTTCCAACTTCCGGCTCTATATTTCTGTCTTCAAAACAACATTTCTTCCTTCTAATTCTATCAAAGAATGTCTTTTTCTCCGGCCATCTTGCAAAATAATTTTCTGGAAGCTATTTATCATAAAATAATCCTTTCTTTTCTTTTTTTACATGCATAGGAGAATGAGATAACTCTTTTGAAACTCTACTCTCTACAACCTCACATTTTTCTCCCTCTTTTCTATTTTCTCCTTTTTCTTTCTCAACTTTCACCATCTCACCATCTCCCTTTCTTGCTTTTTTTATCACCCTCAGTAGTGATTTTATTACAATGCTTCTTAGGGTTGGTTGTAGTGTTGGCTGAGAATTGGCCAATTTGTCCATCTAGAATTTGTGCAATTTGTGCATTTGTTTGGTTATCTATCCTATCTGGGTCTCCGTACTCCTAATCGTGGCTATGCTATTGTCCTACGCGCTCACAATCTTTGCTAGGGTGTCTTCAACTTTATTCATCCTGTCAGGTATGAATGGATAATCAGACTAATGTTGTTGTTGGAAAGGCCCTTGCTTGTTGGATGAATTATAATCTTGCTTCCATCCAAAATTATGAGTTTTGTTATTTTTCCAACCCTGAGAATAGTTATTGGAAAAACCATTTTCCCTTCCTTGATTGCCCATATAATTGACCTCAGCTTCAGGTGAGTTGATCGGATAAGAACAGTGACCATTAGGATGATCACCTCCACAAAAATCACACCTGCTAGGTATAGTCTGACCTTGAGATGAGTGAACTGCATGCAACTTTTGGGGTAGTTTAGCCATCTATGCGATTAACTGTTCAATCTGTTGTGTTAGAATTTTATTTTGAGCTAAAAATGCATCTACAACATTCAATTCCAACATTCATCTTTTTTGATGACCTTGTCTGTAATGTTGAGCTTGATAATCAGTTGTGGCCAAAGCATCAATAACTTTTATGGCTTGTTCTACATCAAGAGCAATCATTGTGCCACCAGCTGCAACATCTAGGAGCATCTTTGTATCTGATTTGCGACCATTAATGAATATGCTCAGTTGAGCAATTTCTTCAAACCCATGATTTGGGCATTTCCTCAGCATCATTTTAAATATTTTTCATGTCTCACAGAAAGATTCCTCTGCTCCTTGTCTGAACATAGAAATTTCAGACTTGACTTTAATGTAACGAGAAATTGGGAAAAATCTTTGTAGAAAATTTTCCTCTACATCCTTCCATTTGGTTAAAATCTAATTAGGATGTGATTTAAGCCACTCCTTTGCTCTCCCTGCCAAAGAAAATGGAAACAAACGCATATACACACTCTCAAGATCACTTGTCTGGAAACCCATAGTTCCCACCAATTCATAGAACATAGCCAAGGGTGTACGGGGATCCTCATGATCCATCGCTGTGAATTGATTAGTACTAATGAGGGTGAGAAATGCAGAATTCATCTCTAAGGCTTTGTTAGTTGTAGGTATTGCAATGTTGGAAAAGTGTCTAGGCCCTTGGTGCATGGCATAGTCTCCAGAGTTCTCCTAAGAGGTGGTGTTTCCTCCTCCGCCGTGTTGTTATCCTACTAAAAAATATCAATGAAAAAGAAGATGTTGAAGAGTCCTTTCTATTATCTTCTTGATTCTCTTTCGCCTTTAATTTTCAGTTTCTTCTAGCTACCTTCTCAATTTCTGCTTCAAATAGCAATTGGTCTTTTGGAATCCGACCTCTCAATATCATATAAAAGCAGCTAATGCAAGGGTTAGCAAGAAAAATTCATAAGCAGTAACCGAAAATTTGTATTTATATTTTGTTTTTTCTTTTTCGTAAATTCAAAAATAAACAAAAATTTAAATAACTAAATAAAATAAAATCAATAACTGCCTAAACTATAAATTAAAACTTAAAGATAAAACAAAACAAAAACAAAAACAAAATAGAATAAAAAACTAAAATGATGCTAAGAGAAAATATAATAAAAATATTTAGAAAAGAAAAAAAAATATAAATAAAATAAAAACTTACGTATAATAAAAACTAAAGACAAAATAAAAGAAAACAATAAAAAAATAACATACTTAGAAATAACAAATAAATAATAGGAATAAAATAAAAACAAAATAAAATAAAACTAAAACAAAATAAAACTGAAAACTATAATTATAACATGTAACTAAAATTTTAAAGATGGTAAACTTACGTAAAAATCAGAACTAAAATAAAATATAACAAAAAAAAATTAAAAAAAATCTGAAAATAATTAAAACAAATAAAAGAAATAAGAATTAAAAGAATAAAAACAGAATAACAAATTACTCAAAATGAACACAATAAAAACAAATAAAAACAATTAAAATATTAACAATATTTAGGAAACTATACTCAACAAATCAAACCTGTTCCCCGACAACGGCGCCAAAAACTTGATGACTTTCCGACAAGTGCACTGCATTTTCAGAAGTAATAATTGTTTCTAAGGACGGATATCGATCCCACAAGGAATAGTTGAATTAATTCACTAAATATAAAGATAGAATAATGAAAAGTGTGTTGAAATTGAATGAGTTGGCTATGATTAATAAGAAAACAGACAAAGAATTTGCTTCAAGTTGGAATAATAGGGATTAGGTTTCATCTTTCTCACTCTCATGTATTTTGATTAGCATGTTAATATTAAGTTTTTTTATTTAAATTGATGCTTGTAAAAAATTCATTTATATCAATTTCTCGCATATAAAATTCTTAAGAATGTTTCCTAAATATCAATTTCTCGCATATTTATAAAAACAACTTAGAATCACACTCAGACGTTAATGGCAATTAACATTCCAAGTCTATTTCTAGCACTCAAATATGTTAAGTATTGTTGTTTAGGTCAGAACCCTAAAAATACCTCTCGATCATATTTAAGATTCTCAAACTGTCACAACGGTTTATAAGTAAAACAACAATACCAATAATCAATCAAGAACAGAATATTAAAAATTTAAATATCACCTCAATACATAAGAGTTCGAACAGGTTACTCCCAATCCAAAAGGGTAGAATTAGTCACGCATACTTCTAGCACCTTCCATTCTCCCAATTGGTTACAAATCACTTAGTGTTGTTTTCCTCTCAATCTCGCAAACTAGGGTTGTGCCTCTAGCCCCCTATTTAACCTAATTTGCTAGGGTTAGGTGACTTCCTGCGTCGCGCTCATGGGCTATAAAAACATAAAAATAGCCCAATTAATCTGACACATTTTTGCTACTGAGTTGGACTTTTTTTTCTCTTTTGTGCATTCTAGGCCTTCTAGCTTTTTCCTTTTAGCATATATCATTCTTCTTTAGTCCAGATCTCCATTATTCCCTAGAAACCTGCAATCAACACCAAATTTGGAAATAAAATGCTCTTATTCAATTAAAGATCATAAAAAATGTAAAAAGGTATAAATTCATAAATTAAGGATTATTTTATATGTAAATTAGCAATTAATACTCATAAGTGCCTATATTTTAATATGAAATATTACTAAAATTAGACACTTATCACATGTTCCATGCTCATGATCCTCTCAGTTGACAAATGTCTTCGTCTCATTTGAGATTCCTGGCTTAGGCGAGTTAGGGCAAGTGTTTGAGCGTTCCAACTTTCCTTTTTATCTTGTATATTCTCTTTTTTACCCTTTCATCTCCATTTTTTCCTAGAATCTTGAAATTAGCACAAATTTGAGAATAAATTGTTCTTATTCATATTATAATCACAAAGTATGTAAAACGATTTAAATTCATAAATTAAGAGTTATATTATAGTTATTTTATCAAAAAGTATCCATAAGTTCTTGTATTTTAATATGAAATATTACTGAAATATGCATCTTATCACTCAACATGGGAAGTATTTGAACTAGGCTTTTCTTCCTTGTTATTAGTTCTAGAATGTTCATTCAGCCTAAGACTACATTCTTTTGTCTGGGTATCCCTTAATGTATTTTTTTTTCTCTCTTTTTCTTTTCTCTCTCTTCTTTTCTCAATTCATTACAAGAAATAGTGATAATAGCGTCATCCAAAAACAGATGTGAGAAAAGAAAAGATAATGCAATCCTAGCTTGCATTGCTATGAGTCTTTTGTTTTGTATTTTGGGGTGTGGAATTTGGTGAGATTGGGTGGCTAAAATGAGTGAAAGAAACTGTTAAGTATTGGTGTATGGGGAATGATAATGAAGCTTAAGAGAGGTTAGGCCAACTCCTAAGAGGTTCCTTGCTTAAACACTTAGAAATAAGGCTAGCAAAGAGTGAGCTAAGAGACTAGTTGAGGCTGAAATTTTGGCAGCAATTCAATAGTCTATTCAAAGCTAATTTACAAGGGGGCTAGCACTTGTATTTATAGTGCTATGGGCAGCCAAAATGCAAGCTTTAACCCAAAAAAATCTCCACTCATAGAAAGACAAGTGACTCTCTCTAATTGGAGCAAATCCTCTCAAATTAGAGCTTCACAAATGTCCTCCTCTAATTGGAGAGAATCCTTTCCATTCCCATGAAGAAAAATGTCCTTTTGACATTGGTGAGAATCCTTTCCATTAAGGAGATGACATGTAAACCTTCATGCCTTCCTTGCCACTACATGCTTTCTATTTGCACTCTAGTAATTTATTTGTGCATCCTAGATGGTCTAGAGTTGCGTTGGGTCCAAGGAGGCCCAATTGTAACTCTAGCTAGACTTTTTCTTTTTTTCTATTTACACCCTACTCTAATTGGCCCAATACATTGCCCATGAAAATTGGCCCAAAACATGGCCTAAGACAATGGCCGAAATACAAGCCAAAAATAAAGCCTATACTACTTTGTACAATTTTATAAGACTAGGAAATTTGGAAGAAAAGTTAAAAATTAATTCTCCATAAAATTAAATGTTTTCTGAACTTCTTCTTCTTCTTCTTCTTGCATTCTTCTAGCCATGATCCTAGTCAAAGGCCCAATATGTGTCCTTCCGGATGGTCCTTCATCAAAAGCGGACGCTAAAGGGTTCCAAGCATCAACTTGACGTCCCAACACAAATGGAAACTAACTTGATGGACGCTAATAGATTAGGTTCGGTCTACAAAACAAACACAACTATCGTGGGCCAATGTGATGCAAGCCCTATGCAAAGTGGAAAACTAGCATCGGCCAAGTCGACATAAAGAAAGAAACTTTTTTATTATTTAAAATTCGACAAAGGTTTAACCAACACTAGCTAGACAACAAAATAAAAATAAATAAAACTAGCATCGGTTTGTTGAGACACTATAGTTTGTATAAAAATAATTTATTAATTTCAGTGTCACTATTGAGGCATTACGTGGAGGCAAAAAGTAAAGAAATATTGGAATGATTTAAAAGTTTGTATGCGCGAAAGGTTTGTTCCTTCTCATTATAGGAAGGAACTCTTGTTGAAGCCCCAAATGCTTCATCAAGGACCTAGGACTGTAGATGAATATTTTAAGGATTTAGAAATCACTTTGACTAAAATTAATATGCATGAAAGTGAAGAGTCAAAGATTGCTAGGTTTGTGAGTGGGTTAAGGCGACAAATACAAGACATTGTAGAATTATATGAATATACTTCTTTGGAAAAATTGGTTCACCTAGCCATCAAGGTTGAATCACAAGTTTTAAAGAAAACTTCATTAAAAAATACTCATAATAATGACTTCTATAAATCTTTGTGGAAGGACAAAAACAAAATATCAAACTAAAGTTTTCTCTTCCAATTTCTCAAAAAGTCCACCTCACAAAATAGAGTTTCTAAAGACAATCCTTCTACTTCTACTCCTAAGTCACCCACCAAAACCTCAAGTAGAAATTTTTTTAAATATCTAGGTTTTGGACACATAACTACAAATTGTCTTACAATTAGAACCATGATGGTAAAAGGGGGGTAGTAATGAATGACCATAGTTCCCAATCATCTAGCTCCCCTTCATCTTCAAAATACCCAAGTGAGGAAGAGTGTGAAATACCATGTGAAGGTGATTTGCTAGTGGTAAGGCGCATGTTGGGGCAACTTCAAAAACCTTTTGATGAAAGTTAAAGGGAAAATATTTTTCATACCCGATGCCTTATCAATAACAATTTATGTTCCATTATAGTCGATGGGGGTAGTTGTTCTTGTACCGATCAGTCCTCGCCTATTCACTTAGTCTCTTCGCTGAAACAAGTTAACAGCTTGAGACTGGGGGGCTTGTGTACTGACCAGTCCTCGAACGTCAGCTGGGTCCCACAGCATGGGCCAAAGCCACGTGGAATGGACCCCACAGGGGGTATTGAATAGAGAGGGGTGACGAGTCATCAGCCTACAGAGAGGGGTGACGAGTCATCAGCCTACAGAGAGGGGTGACGAGTCATCAGCCTACAGAGAGGGGTGACGAGTCATCAGCCTACAGAGAGGGGTGACGAGTCATCAGCCTACAGAGAGGGGTGACGAGTCATCAGCCTACAGAGAGGGGTGACGAGTCATCAGCCTACAGAGAGGGGTGACGAGTCATCAGCCTGCAGAGAGGGGTGGCGAGTAATTAGATCACCAGGATGGGCGGAGGTGTCATCGTCACTCAGCAGGTCGAGGAGTCCTCGGCGACAGTGGGTGGCGAGGTGACATCGGCCTTGGGTGATTTGAACAGCATAAACAGGACAATTAAGATTGGTTCCCAGAGGGGGCCAATGACCAGTTGAATACCCAGTATTAGGAAGAGGCCTGGATCACGAAGTGCCTATGCGGGTAGCAGGGAGAGCACAGTTGGGTGTAGAGTCCTGAGGGGACGAGTATTCACCAGAGCTAGGGTTTTCCCAGTGAAGCTACATGCATGGCACGTAAACAGTGAAGGCACTCCCAGAACAGGTGGCCCCAGAGACTAGGTGCACAAGGAGGCACCCAGGTGGTCACCCTGTGAGAGTTTGCACTCCAGAGAAGGAAACCTTATGTGCTAGATTACCCTAAGATTGGGTGATAGCGGCGCAGGGGTATTCCAGTAAACCCTAAATATGGCTAGTAGCGCAGCGAACCCTAATTAGGGCTAGCGGCGCAGTAAACCCTAGACTATATAAGGGACAGTAAGATACTTCACAAAGGTACGCAGTTTCTAGACCTAAACACACAGAGAGAAACCTAATACACTTGGTGTTACTTACCCTACACTGACTTGAGCGTCGGAGTGCAAACGGCCTCTAGGGCACCCCCTTTCTCTTTTGCAGGTGCAGATTGCTTCGAAAGAACCAAGCACATATCAACGTGAGGAAGGAGGCGTGTGAGTGTCATGAGTCAATTGACAGGCGGGTCAACCGGCAAGAACAGTTCTAATGTGACAAGTACAAAAGTAATGGAGAAACTTGGATTACCCACTATCTCTCATACAAAGCCTTATAATTTGCAATGGCTTAGTGAAGAGGGAGAATTGATTGTTAATAAACAAGTCCTCATAGATTTCTCCACTAGAAAATATAAAGATGAGGTATTATGTGATGTTGTGTGCATGGAAGCAACACATATTCTCTTAGGAAGGCCTTGGCAATATGATAGGAGAATTTTACACGATGGCCTTACTAATAAAATCTCTTTTCACTTCCAAGGGCATAAGTGCTAGAATATATGGCCTTAAACAACAGGTGGGGGGAGGGGGTGAGTTGTTTATGAAAGATTTTCGCAAACTTTGAAGGTTTAATGAAACTTAATGCAGAATTACAGACAGAGAAATCAAGTTAGCCAAGAATATAATTTGTTTTAAGTGAAACACAGAAAAAAAAAACTAGTTGTTTATTCGAATCAATCGGTTGTTTATACCAGCACAATATAAAACAACTTAAAAACAAAATTTAAA
This sequence comes from Phaseolus lunatus, assembly GCA_013389735.1. Classification (NCBI taxonomy): domain Eukaryota; kingdom Viridiplantae; phylum Streptophyta; class Magnoliopsida; order Fabales; family Fabaceae; genus Phaseolus; species Phaseolus lunatus. The sequence goes on along the minus strand of CM023861.1, from coordinate 16,174,126 downwards.
AGAGATCAGGGTAAGAGAAATTCACACAAGCATGCTTATACTGGTTCACTCTTATACCAAGAGCTACATCTAGTTATCAGAAACTTATGAATTTCTACTATGCAATCAAAATCAGATTACAATACAACCACCAAAAGATTGACCTTGAACCGTTCAAGAAACACACTCTTTTTCGCAAACAAATCCACAGAAATTAGAACCCTTTGATTTTGTACTTACAGCCAATTATAGAAATACAGTAATCTAGGAAGAAGAGAATAGAATACACCTGGGAATTACAAGGCTTAAAGATCATATCACCCCAATCCTATTCCACACACTTGAAAAGCCAAAGCTTGAGTGAATCTTGAAAAACTCTTTGCCAAATTTGCACTGTGATTTCTCAAAACTATTTCTTACATTCCAGGAGCGTGTAACCAACTTTAAATACTCCAAGGAATGATTAAAAGCATTTAAAACAGGAGCGCAATTAGTTAGAATTCATTTAAGAAAGATTCATAATTCAAAACTGAATTCTGTTACGATTTTCAAAGAAACAATCGATTGATTTATCGAAACAATCGATTGATTTGGCTTGACAGCAAGTCAACCAAGTCAAACCTTTTTCAAAACCTTCTAAGAACAAAAACAACTGGTTGATTCAATAAAACAACCTGTTGTTTTTTACTTAGTTGAAAAAAATTTCATTTTAAAAAGGTTTTCAAATCCAATCAAATCTGGATTCAAACAAGGAGTGGATTACAACACATTTTACCCCAGAATCCACCCAGACACAGCAGCAACACAACTCTCCATCAAACATCTTGGATTTGGATTCTTCAAAGCACATGATCACTCTTGATCAACAATAAGGTCATACTAAAATCTCTCTCTCCAAAAAAGGTAAATGAAGACCAAATAAAAATGAAAAGAAAAGAGAGAACATGAAAAGAAAGGAGAGAAACATAATGTTATCAAAACGAGCCTTCTCATCTCTCCCAAGGAAGTCAAAAAGGTAATGATGGTTCGTAAGGAAATATTTATAGCTTATCCAAAAAAAATGTTTAAATTTAGATTCTTCTCTACATAGTTCTAAATGTTTAGAGTCTTTGCTAAAGGAATTCCAAGATGTGTTCCAAGATCCTTCTAAAGGTTTACCCCTTTTAAGAGTATTGAACATCAAATTGATTTTATTCCTATAGCTTCTTTACCAAATAGACATGCATATAGGACTAATCCGGATGAGACTAAGGAGATTTGAAAACAAGTTGAGGGGTTATTAGAAAAGGGTTGGGTCCAAGACAACATGAGTCTTTGTGCTATGCCAATCATTCTTGTTTCTAAAAAGCATGGGAGTTGGAAAATGTCTATAGACTATCGCGCCATTAATAACATAACCATTAAGTATAGGCATCCGATCCCTAGATTAGATGCCTTGTTAGATGAGTTACATGGGTCTCAAATTTTCACCAAAACTGATCTTAAAAGCGGTTATAATCAAATTATTAAATCGGGAGATGAATGGAAAACCGCTCCCAAGACCAAATTTGGATTGTATGAGTGGTTAGTCATGCTCTATGGCTTAAGATGCTCCGAGTACCTTCATGCGACTTATGCATCATGTCTTAAAACCTTTTATAGACAACTTTGTAGTAGTCTATTTTGATGATATCCTTATATATATCTTGAACATTAAAAAGCATAAAGTGCATGTTAGGAAGGTTCTAGAAACCCTTAGAAAAGATTTGTTGTATGCTAATCCTGAAAAATGTGTCTTTGTCATAGACCATGTTGAGTTCTTAGGGTTTGTAGTTAGCTCTAAGGGAGTACATATTGATGAACAAAAGGTAGTAGCAATTAAGAATTGGCCTACACCCACAAATGTTAGTTGATACAAACCAAGACAACAAGAAGATGACCAAGGATGCACATTATGAAAGGTCATCTCAACATTCAAGTGAAGACCTCACCAGAGGGAGAAATGGACAAAGACCAGAGCATCTCAAGTTCTTCTTGCTAGTCTTCTTAAGAATAAAAAAAGTTGTAAATAATTTGGGCTCACTTTAGGGGTCCAAATAGCAAATATAGGCTAGAATAAGGTGCCTTTAGCATAATAGGGGGTGTAGTTATCATTTTAGCTTGTTCCTAGCCTTTTAGGAGGGCATTTTGACCTACTTTCTAGAAGCACAAGCCTAGGATGCGAGATTGACTTAGTCAAACCCTAAGGTTGCCCATTTTTTCCCTTTTCCCTTCCTACCCATCTTGCTTGTTTTCCAAGGCTCCTTCACCTATAAATAGGAGGCCTACCCATTGTATTTTTCAAGTTGATATTGAAGTAGAGTTACTCTGCACAAATAATGTGTAAGCTTGAGTGAGTGTTATCTCCTCTTCCTTGGTCTTATCTTGATGAGAATGAAGCTCTCAAGTGGCAGCCTAGCACTTATCTTGGTGGTTTCTACACACCAAGTGGCGTGATCATCTCCGTCACCTCCATAAGTTTTCTCATTCCATTTGCTTCCATTTTCCATTCCATTTATGTTCTTGTCTCTTTTACTCTTACTTGTTGCTCTCGGTTTTGGGCTCATTATTATGAGTTTGGTTCATCATTTGGTTGACCTTGATCACCATTTATGTTTCCTAGTTTCCTTTTTTCAATTCTGCAATTGCATTTCATCCTCACTATATCTTGTTTTTCATCTTTGCCTTTGTGAAGTGAACCTTCACACTTACTTAATCACTTGGTTAAGTTGGTGTCTAGTGGGAATCTTCCTTAGGTCCTCACCTTTAATTGCTAAAATCTTAGTCCTAAAGTAAAATGTCACCTTAAATGAAAACATCTAAAATCAACTCACATCTAAGAGCATAAAGTTCATGTTAGGAAGGTTTTAGAAACCTTTAGAAAAGATTTGTTGTATGCTAATCCTGAAAAATGTGTCTTTGTCATAGACCATGTTGAGTTCTTAGGGTTTTTAGTTAGCTCTAAGAGAGTACATGTTGATGAACAAAAGGTAGTAGCAATTAGGAATTGGTCTACACCCACAAATGTTAGTGAAGTGAAAAGTTTTCATGAGTTAGCTAGTTTCTATAGAAGATTTGTGAAAGATTTCAGTATTATTGTTGCACCTCTCAATAAGATAGTAAATAAAGATGTAGTGTTTAGATGGGGAGAAACAAGCTAAAGCATTTGAAACTTTGAAAGATAAATCGACTAAAGCTTCCATCTTAACACTACCAAACTCTACTAAGTTATTTGAGATTGAGTGTGATGCCTCTAATATAGGCAATTGGGTTGTCCTCCTTCAAGAGGGTCACTCCATAACTTATTTGAGATTGAGTGTGATGCCTCTAACACCTTTTGAAAGTAGCACCGATGATAGGGTAGAGACTTTTGATTCAAGGACAAATTCTCTTAAAGAGGGAAGGGATGGCAAAGGCCTCAACTAAAGACCAACCACTAGAGCTATAGCAAGGAGGATACAAGAAGATTGGGACTCTGTTAGTGATGGCAGAGACACTCTTTTATACATGTTCCAAAGTGTCATAACCTAGTGTAAATTCTAAAGTAGGATTTAAGTTTTCTTGCTTAAAAGTATAGTAGGATTTTTGATTGTATTTTTGCTTTAAGTAAATTAGGGTTAGGATTAGGTTTTAAAAACCTACCTAGGGTATAATTGGGCTTAATTGCTGCCCACATTAAACCCTAAGCTGGTTATTAGACCTAATTAGGTCACATGGTGCACACTTCACTCATGCTTGCCATGTGACTCAAGGAAGGCGCCAATTTTGAATGCTTTTGTATTTGAATTTCCCACCAAATGCTTGTAACCATTGGCCGACCCTTTCACCTATAAATGTAGGTGCTTGGCTCATGAAAAGATAAATAAAATATATGAGTATTATGCTGCCAAATTGCTAGCCTAAGCACTCCCTTGTCTAAACCTCTCTAGGATAGACATCTTTGGTCTTATCTTCCACCTCTTCCAAGTGATATAGCCGAACCAATCACTCTCCACTCTTCGTGGTAAATCCAAGGAATCCACAACTCCAATGGAGCCATGCTTGACACATTTCTTCCAATAGCTTCCACCAACTCTCACTCAAATTCCAAAGAAAAACCCATTCGGATGAAGGAGATGCTATCATCCTCTCTCACAAGTGTTTCTCTCCAAGTCTCTACCTGTTTGTCCTCCAAAATTGAGTACTCCTTGCAATGTTCTTTGTTTTCTCTTAGGATGCTACCTAAGAGTTAACTCAATTCTCACAAACAGATTGCCAAGTTGTATTCCATTTCTAAAGGTCAAAAATGAAACCAATAAAAAGCTCAATTTGAAATGCAAAACTCAAAAAGAGATTAGAGATGAGACAAGACTCAAAGATGATCAAGAAACTAAGACAATCAAGAAAGTAGGCACAAAAAAAGGAAACACCTAAAGGTTAGCACTAGATTGGATTACAAAGTTACAACAAAAACTAAGAATGAAATTAATCAATTTGGCTATGAGCTTCACTATATAAAATTTCATTGCACCAAAAAAGACCATGCCCACCATATGTTTGAAGAATATTTCCAATCAATTTTATCAATTCAACAAATCACCGATTGGGCGTAACACTTAAATGTATATTCAAGTAAAATCACATATTCATCAAATTTGCAATTATTGTTACTTCAAACAATTTGGAAGTACCAATATTTAACAAATGTATTTAACTTCAAACCATGGGCCCACAATGTGATTGCAAATTTCTAGCAACATACCTATACTTTGCTCATGCTATTAAGTGGACTTTAAGCCTAACTCAACCTTACAAATCTGACTCATAAGGTGATGTTTACATCCACTTATATCCTATGAAATGTCTTTATCTCTAGTCGATGTGGGATCTCCAACACAACCCCCTCATGCTGAGACCCTCCAACTCGTGCGCGGGACTATATATCTATGGGTGGTCCGATAATGACCCGATAGCAAGTGGCCTGATAAGCCCAACAAATTTCGCTAGGATAGGCTCTGATACCATATTGAAAAATGAATTTTAACTCTAATAACTTAACCTTATAAAACAGGATTATAAGGTGAGGTTTGCATCCACTTATTTTACTATAAAATTTTTTTATCTCTATAAAATGGGTTGCAAACCTCACCTTATGAACTGGTTTTGTAAGATTGGGTTAGGCTTAAAGTTCACTTCTTAAAGTATCATAGTTATTTAGAGTCTATCCTAACGAGAGTTTGTTGGCTTATCAGCCACCCACTATTAGGCCGCTATCGGACCACCATAAATGTGTGGTGTCATGCACAAGTTGGCATGAAGGGAATGTGTTGGAGATCCCACATCAATTAGAGATAAAAACATTTCATAATATACAAGTGTATGCAAACTTCACCTTATGAGTCAGTTTTGTAAGGTAGTTAGACTTAAATAGTTAAATTAAAGTCTACTTTTTAATGCACGCTAAATTAAAGTCTACTTTTTAATGCACGCGACAATTCAATTGTGCACTATACCAAAAAAAGACAATTTCAGATTTATGTTGCTGGAAAATAAAAATTATGCACAAAAACTGCACCAAGACAGCTATTACACTGCACCAAACTTTCAGAACTACAGAAAACCCAGCAGAATTCAAAATTAAGTATCAATTTCTAGTTGCATCAAACTGCACCACTGTTAAATCAATTGTCAATTCTAGCTAGCAATTACCCAATCAATTTCACAATTCTCCAAGAACTATATTAGGCTCCACTTCAATTTGAATGCACCAATTAACAACAAATCAATTGCGGACAATTTAGTTCAATTCACCAATATAGGCACAGGCCAGAAATTTTAACACACCAGCAGCTTACAAAGCAACTTCAAAATAACGTTCAATGTTGCAAGGAAACACAACACAATGTTTTAAATCCAAATACATATTCCAGAAACAGCAAAAGTAAAACCAATTATTTGTACCAGGAACAACAAAATTGAACTCATACAATGAACACTGTTATTCGGCTATTTAGTTCTTCTAATTTCAATCAAATGTTGCTAGACTATGTAGCCAAGTCAATTTCTGCAGCACGTTTCTCACTAGTCACAACAAACACCATGAATTCAACAATAATAGTGCAACTACTTCAAATTATCAAATCAATGATGTTAAATCCAATTTTATCTAAAAAATACAAAATCAGATTATAAATTTAATATGCTGGTCACCACTCAATTCAAATTCAAATCACCAACCAACAGTTCAAAAATGCACAGAACCTGTTCAATGAATTGTCTAAACCACATTAACTAATTTTTCTTCTTCCAGTTTTAATTTTCTCATGCGAGTTCCTTTGCAGGTTCAAACAACACCGATTATATATGTGAGTTTGTTCTCGCCGGTTGACTCGCCTGTCAGTTGACTCCACGACACTCACGCACCACCTTCCTCACGTTGATATGTGCTTGGTTCTTTCGAAACAATCTGCACCTGCAAAAGAGAAAGGGGCGTCCTAGAGGCCGTTTGCACTCCGACGCTCAAGTCAGTGTAGGGCAAGAAACACCAAGTGTATTGAGTTTCTCTGTGTTTAGGTCTAGAAACTGCGTACCTTTGTGAAGTATTTTACTGTCCCTTATATAGTCTAGGGTTTACTGCGCCGCTAGCCCTAATTAGGGTTCGCTGCGCTGCTAGCCATATTCAGGGTTTACTGGAATACCCTTGCGCCGCTATCATCCAATCTTAGGGTAATCTAGTGTAACATCCCGCCAAAAACTATTCATATTTAAATAATGAAAATAAAGGTAAACAAATAATGTTGAAGAGAACATAATTATATATATAAGTAATGAAGTTGCTCCTCACAGGGAGTTTAATACATAGCCAGTCAAATTTTTCAAAAACTTAACAAAATACAGTCATAAACATCTAAATCGGCGGTCTCCATACATAAACCGGCGATCTCCTAACAGAAGACCCCAAAACAGGCGATCTGCTATCAGGACAGAAATCCGGCGATCACCATAAAGAGATAGAAACAGGCGATCTCTCCCCCCGGCGACCACTCACTAAGGAGCTCTACTTCCTGGAAGATCATCTGCTCCCGTGTAAATCATACACGATCATCACAGTTTTGAGAAAACAGCCACAGAACCAAAACACGCAGGGTAAGCTAGATATTTTAAAGAGAGTTTAAATAAGAACATTAAAATCAAGATAAAACAATTTCAAGATATCCACATAAAACTATAGAGTTGCTCATTCCCTTCACCTGATCGCCAAGGAATCACACATTTCACAAGATTTTCAAGAGTCGTTCTATTTCACATCATGCATCAAGTGTCTATCAAATTTCAAAGTTCCTCATTTCACACATCAGACTACACTGACTCAGCATACAAGACACTTGACACTACTTCCGGAAGACTCGTGCATTGATTAGACTCAGAGATCTGCACCTGTCATACTAAACAGCTGTAATGTTTCCCCAGCTATGCGCATCAACACAATCTCGATCTCAAGTTCATCATTCTCACAGTATGACAGGGTTAATCCATGGAACAGGCCGAGCTCGTTCTTTTTCACACGACTCACCCATTCATATGAACCTCCTTCGACTCTCACCAACTGAGTAACTTCCTCTATGGGATTCCATTATCTCAGCAGAGTCAGGATATCTCATTAGGAATCACCGATCAATGCACATCCTACACGATCTTACACGGTATTTTCTTTCCTGAAAATACTATGCCTCGATCCCACATTCACCACATTCAACACATCACATAACACTTAAAGGAATGATTTCAATCACAGCAAAACTCACTCCAAGGTTCTTATTTTCGAATATCTCATGTAAATCTCAAACAGTTTCAAACAACACCAAAAACAGGGAGTTCGCAAACAACGCCAAAACCGGCGATCTGGTTCAAAAACAAGGTATTTCGAAGTCTGTATATAAAACCGGCGACCACGTCGCCCAAACACATAGAACAGAGCATTCACGAAGATGAAAACGAAACCGGCGACCACGTCGCCCTCACTTCAGAAACAGCTAATCTATGGCTTGTATTGAAAATGAAGGCTAGCTTCCCTTACCTAGACTTGCGCACAACACCAGGAGCTCCGAAACCCAACGAAGCTTAAAGAATGCCTTGGCTCTGTTTTCAGCGCCTGGTTCGTAGAACTTGTAGAGAACCTCTTAGGTACTCTAAGGGCAAACGTCGCTTATCGCACTGATGCTTGAGGTTGCCTGAGTCACAACGCAAAGGAGAGAAGAAGGGAGGGAGGAAGTTTGCACTCACTCTAACACTCTTGATTCTGTAATGCTCTTTGCCTTCCCGCAGTGGCTTTTGAATCCCAGCTTACCTGCCCACGTATGCTGCTGCTGCCACCCCTTCTGCAGGAAAGCCTGGGAACCACTGCCCTGAACAGTACGACCACTGTTGTCGCTTGTGCATGCCAACCACTGCTCTGAACAGTACGACCACTGTTGTCGCTTGTGCATGCCAACCACTGCTCTGAACAGTACGACCGCTGGTGTCCCCTGCGCATGCCAACATTCTGATGTCACCACTCTGAACCACCCTTTTTGTCTACGTGGCGTGTGTGCAGGACGTTTCATGCTGGGAGTCTGGGTCCCACTTTATCTGTGTGAAGCTCGTCATCGCGCGACAACTTTCCACCGCTGACTCATTCTGGAGGACGATCGATGTCTCCCTCGCCCTGGAAGACGACCGATGTCTCCCTCTGGGAGACGACCGATGTCTATCCCTGGCAACGCTCTCATGCCTCGCGCCCTGGCAATGCCCGCATGCCTCTCGCGCCCTGGCAATGCCCGCATGCCTCGCGCCCTGGCGATGCTCGCATGCCTCTCGCGCCCTGGCAATGCCCGCATGCCTTGCGCCCTGGCGATGCCCGCATGCCTCTCGCCCGCGCGATGCCTGCATGCCTCGCGCTCTGGCGACGTCCACATGCCTCGCGCCCGCGCGATGCCTCCATGCCTCGCGCCCGCACGATGCCTGCATGCCTCGCGCCCTGGCGACGTCCACATGCCTCGCGCCCGCGCGATGCCTGCATGCCTCGCGCCCTGGCGCTCATGTGTAGCAGGCGACCGGCGATCATGTACTAACAAGGAAATCTTATAATCTTCTAAACTACACTTTCTTTCCTTTTTATTTTAAATAAAAACATACTTAGAATTCATTTAAAATATATCCTTTTATTCCAATTTAATTTTTCAGGTCCTTACATCTAGCACATAAGGTTTTCTTCTCTGGAGTGCAAACTCTAACAAGGTGACCACCTGGATGCCTCCTTGTGCACCTAGTCTCTGGGGCCACCTGTTCTGGGAGTGCCCTTGCTGTTCACGTGCCATGCATATAGCCTTTACTGGGAAACCCTAGTTCTGATGAGTACTCGACCCTCAGGACTCTGCACCTAACTGTGCTCTCCCTGCTACCCGCATGGGCTCTTCGTGATTCAGGCCTCTCCCTACCTCTGGGTATTTAACTGGTCATTGGCCCACACTGGGAACCAATCTTAACTGTTCTGGTTACGTTGTTCAAATCACCCAAGACCGATGTCACCTCGCCACACTCTGTTGCCGAGGACTAATCACCCTGCGAAGTGACGAGGACACATCAGCCCTTTCTAGTGACCATCACGCTGATGACTCATCACCCTTCTCTGTAGGCTGATGACTAATCACCCCTTTCTGCAGGCTGATGACTAATCACCTCTCTCTGTAGGCTGATGCTGATGACTCATCACCCTTTTCTGTTGAATACCCCCTGTGGGGTCCATTCCACGTGGCTTTGGCCCATGCTGTGGGACCCAGCTGACGTGGTTCGCCCTTTACTACCTGTTCTCGGTGTCCGAGGACTGGTCGGTACACAAGCCCCCCAGTCTCAAGCTGTTAACTTGTTTCAGCGAAGAGACTAAGTCATCGGCCCGGGCGACCTACGTGGCTCTGTGCGTAAGGACATGAGTAGCGCGCCTGAAAGGACATCTCACCACCTTGTCATCGCCCACATCTCTTACCCTCTGAGGACTTCATTGGTGAGCTTTCTGTTCGAATTGAGGACTTCTTTCTCGACAAAGAGGTGTTAATCACCCTTTTCCCCGATGACCTTGCACTGATGACTGATCGGTACTTCATTACTTCTCGCGCTCTGCTGTCAGGCGCTCATCTAGGCACTGATCTGCTGGTGGTGGTCACTTTAGCAATTGACCACCGATCACCGTTCTAAGTGATCTCCCCTCTGATTCACCTGCTATCTTCTACCACGTGTCACCCTGTGAATGGTCCACGTGGTCATCTGCTGCTGACGTCATCGACTACCGGTGACCGACCGGATCACAAGCCCCCCAGTCTCGAGCTGTGAACTCGTTCTCAGCAAAGAGACTAAGTGGTCGATGGCAAGATCATTCCTCCTCCTTGAGCTCCTCCCTTTGCAACTTCTTCTTTTCTGTGTAATTTCTTTTTCTGCTTCATAACTTGTATAAACCTTTTAGCTGTAAAGGCTCACTGCATTGACTTCAATATGAATGAAATCTTTGCTCCAGCTGCATGTCCCTTTCCATTTTTAACTCTCTGCATGTGACTCAGCATTGTTTTTAACTTCATGCTGGACGACTGACTTGACGGGCCTAAATGCTTCGGCTTCTCGCAGCAGAACTTGCTTCTACCACCGACCAGCGACTAGCATGTTGGTGCACCACCGATCAGTCATCGCGCTTCAGGCTCTGCTTTACTTCTCTGTTACTCCAGCGCTAAGCACATAGAGGGCCTGAACGCCAAAGATGATGCTTGTGTTTTGGGGAAGAAAAGTGCTTCTCGATGACCCTTCTTGCCTCAGCCTCGCTGTAAGAAGTCGAGGTGAGGTCTTTCTTCTCTTGCCTCAGCCTCGCTGTACAAAGTCGAGGTGAGGTCTTTCTGCTCTCGCCTCAGCCTCGCTGTACAAAGTCGAGGGTGAGGTCTTTCTTCTCGCCTCAGCCTCGCTGTAAAAAGTCGAGGATGAGGACTTCTCTCGCCTCAGCCTCGCTGTAAGAAGTCGAGGTGAGGTCTTCTTTTTCTCTTGCCTCAGCCTCGCTGTACAAAGTCGAGGGTGAGGACTTCTCTCGCCTCAGCCTCGCTGTAAGAAGTCGAGGTGAGATCTTCTTTTTCTCTTGCCTCAGCCTCGCTGTAAGAAGTCGAGGGTGAGGACTTCTTCCCTCGCCTCAGCCTCGCTGTAAGAAGTCGAGGGTGAGGACTTTGTTATCTCGCCTTAGCCTCGCTGTACAAAGTCGAGGTGAGGACTTTCTCTCTCGCCTCAGCCTCGCTGTACAAAGTCGAGGTGAGCACTTTGTTATCTCGCCTCAGCCTCCCTGTACAAAGTCGAGGTGAGGACTTTGTCTCTCGCCTCAGCCTCGCTGTTAGAAGTCGAGGGTGAGGACTTCACTGGTGAACCTTTCTTTCAAGTTGGGAGTTGTCACTCGAAGAGGAGGTGTTCCTTACGAATCTTCCTTCCTACTTACGAGACCTCTAACCCCCACTAACAGGTTCTATCTGACCTCACATCGCTCATAGGCGAGGGAGGATTTCACTGGGCGAACCCTTCTTTCACGTTGGAAGTTCTCACTCGAAGGGGAGGTGTTCTCTACGAACCTACCTCTCCGCTTACGAGACCTCTAACTCCAAGTGACAGGCTGTAACTGACCTCACATCGCTCATAGGCGAGGGAGGATTTCACTGGGCGAACCCTTCTTTCACATTGGAAGTTCTCACTCGAAGGGGAGGTGTTCTCTACGAACCTACCCCTCCGCTTACGAGACCTCTAACTCCAAGTGACAGGTTCTCACTGACCTCACTTCGCTCATAGGCGAGGGAGGATTTCACTGGTGAACCTTTCTTTCAAGTTGGGAGTTCTCACTCGAAGAGGAGGTGTCCTTATGAATCTTCCTTCCTACTTACGAGACCTCTAACCCCCACTGACAGGTTCTATGTGACCTCACATCGCTCATAGGCGAGGGAGGATTTCACTGGGCGAACCCTTCTTTCACGTTGGAAGTTCTCACTCGAAGGGGAGGTGTTCTCTACGAACCTACCTCTCCGCTTACGAGACCTCTAACTCCAAGTGACAGGTTCTCTCTGACCTCACTTTGCTCATAGGCGAGGGAGGATTTAATTGTACGCATGTCATACCTGAAGGGCCTTTACGCTTTTCTCTGTGCGCCTAAGTTATTCCCTCTGAGCGAGTCGCATGCTCCCACGAGAGCACCAGAGGTGGTTGGTGTAAACACACTCGTCAGGCGCTGCATCCTGCATGCACGATCTCCCCGCACAGTGCCATGCACGTAATGGATTAAGAGAGTCACCGATCACTGACCAGCTTACTAGCTTTCTTACACCATCCTCATGCACAACCCTACTGGCGAGCAACTCTTCTTCTTCTGGTTTGGAATCATGCGAGGTGAATGCGTAACGCTCTCGCTAGGAGCCTGGGTCCCAGTTTAACTGCGTGTAGCAAGAAACCCCGATGACCATGCATGATCGGTCATAGTCCTTTAGGTCCGAACGCCGATCACCGTCGATGACACCTGGTACCGAGGGGCGAAGAGTGTTTCTCGATGACCCCTCTTGCCTCCTCCAATGTCATCAACCTCACGCGAATTGGGTTATTCTGTCCCTTTCCCACTCCTGGGGTGAGAAGAACTTTAAAACTGGGAAATACTTTCACAGTTGATATACTTAAATCCTTTATTGGGCGGCCTCGTTAAAGAGAGTGCCCCCTGATCTGCTCAACTGTTTATAATATGTATGTTCTGAGTGTGTGTACAACGCAAGAACACATCTATTTTACAATTTAACTGAAGTAGAAATTCAAGTGTGTAGCGTTCAATGCCCTGGGGATAGCTGTTCCATCCAGAGTCTCCAGCCGATGACCTCCCTGGCGATGCCTGACTCACGAGGATCGATCATGCCCTCTGCTCCAGCTTCCACCTGAGCTACCTGGGAGCCCCCCAGCGTAGCGTCTTCCTTCACCTGATTTCCCCGAGCATAGGGATGTCATGTTGCTGGTCGCCTGCCTAGGGCTCCGAAGCGTGATCACCCTGCGCCTCCCGCAGGTAATCGGTCAGGAATCCTGTCTTCACTAACTCAGCAAGTTGATGCCCCAATGACAGGCAGGTGTGGAGTGTGTGTCCATAAGCTTGATGGAATTCGCACCACTCATCCTTCCTCCCTCCAAACACCTTGTCGATTTTCTCTGGTACTCGGAGTCTTGCAGCCACGGCAGGGATGGCGATCAGCTCCGCCAACTCCACCATGAAGTCATACCTAGGGGGTGCGTTGTTCTCCCTTGCACGCCCTCTAGTCTGGTCCTTCCTGGGTGCATAGGGACGACGCCTTCCCTGCGCCTTCTTCCCTTCCTTGGCTTCATACACCCACGCCTGCTGCTGCAGCTTCCCCTGACCTCCACGCGGCATCAATAGTGCAGCGCTGCCTCTCTTCTCAGAGACCTCTGTCTCTGCTACTATGTGCGCTCCCGCGCGTCGCCGAATCTCAGCAAAGGTGGCAGGGTGGCTCCTGATGAGCGATTCACCGAAAGGACCAGGTAGTACGCCTTTCTTGAATGCGTGCACCAGCATGTTCTCGTCCTTGCTGGGCAATCTCACCACCTGCGCACTAAAACGATTGAGGTAGTCCTTCAGCGACTCCCCCTGATATTGGCGCATGTCAAATAGATCGTAGGACACCACCGGTGGCGCTCTGTTGACGATATACTGCTCTGTGAACAACCTCAAAAATTGATGGAAAGAGGTGATGTAACATCCCGCCAAAATACTATTCATGTTTATATAATGAAAATAAAGGTAACAAATAGATTGAAGTGAACAAAATTATATATATGAAATGTAGTTTCTCCTCACAGGGAGTTTAATACAAATTCAGTCACTTTTCCAGAAAACGTAAACAAAATACAGTAAAAAAAACAAGGCAGGCGATCTCCTATCAGAAGAGGGCGATCTCCTATCAGAAGACAGCAAAAGGGGGATCGCCTAACAGAAGTAGAAACAGGCGATCTCCTTCCGGCGACCACTCACTGAGGAGCTCTGCTTCCTGCAACATCATCTGCTCCCGTGTAAATTATACACGATCATCACAGGTTTAAGAAAGAGCCAAACACAACACCAAAGAAATACCACAGGGTAAGCTAGACATTTGAAAAAGAGTTTAGATATTATACTTTAAAATCAAGATGAAACAAATTAAAGACACCCACGTAAACCATCAACTAAAACACATATTGCACAATATTCTCAAGAGTCATTCTATTTCACATAATGCATCAAGTGTCTAACAATTTCAATGTTCCTCATTTCTCACGTCAGACTTCCACTGACTCATCACACAAGACACTTGACACTACTTCCGGAAGACTCGTGCGTTGACTCAGACCCAGAGATCTGCACCTGTCATACTACATCACCCACACAGGGTCGCTGTGAAACTCACACAGCCATGCGCATAAATGAATCTCAATATCTTCACTCTCCTAGTATGACAGGGTTAATTCATATAACAGGCCGAGCTCGTTCTTTTTCACACGACTCACCCATTCATATGAACCTCCTTCGACTCTCACCAACTGAATAACTTCCTCTATGTGGTTCCATTATCTCAGCAAAGTCAGGATATCTCCTTCTAGACAGGTCCCTAGTCAATACACATTACACACGATCTTACACGGTATTTTCTTTCCTAAAAATACTATGCCTCGATCCCATATCCACAACATTCAAAACATCATACCACTCAAATGAATGATTCAAATCACAGCAACAGTCATTTCAAAGGTTCAGATTTTCGAATATCACATGTATTTCACATTTAACTCTCAAACAGCTTCAAACAACACCAAAAACAGGGGAGTTCGAAAAACAACACCAAAACCGGCGATGTCGTTCAAAAACAGAGGATTATACAATAACAGTTGAAAAACCGGCGACCACGTCGCCCCCATCATCTCAATCATGAATATAAGGATTTTCGTTGGAAATAAGGTTAGCTTCCCTTACCTGGACTTGCGCAAAACACCAAGAGCTCCAAAACCCACCGAGCTTAAAGGATGCCTTAGCTCTGTTTTAGCGTCTGGTTTGTAGAACTTGTAGAGAACCTCCCAGGTGCTCTAAGGGCAGTCGTCGCTCGTCGCACTGGTGCTGGAGGCTGCCTGAGTCGCAGCGCGAAGGAGAGAAAAGAGAGGGATGAAGATGCAGACACTCTTTCACTCTTGAGCCCCTGTAACCTTCTTTTCCTTCCCGCAGTGGGCTTTTGAATCCAAGCCTACCTGTCCACGTATGCTGCTGCTGCCACCCCTTCTGCAGGAAAGCCTGAGTGTACTATTTCACTGAACAGTACGGCCACGGTTGACTCTTGCGCCTGCCAACCACTGCCCTGAACAGTACGACCACTGTTGTCTCTTGTGCATGCCAACCACTGCCCTGAACAGTACGACCGCGAGTGTCTCTGGCGCATGCCAACATTCTGATGTCACTATTCTGAACCACCCTTTTGTCTACGTGGCGCGCGTGCAGGACGTTTCATGCTGGGAGTCTGGGTCCCACTTTATCTGTGTGAAGCTCGACATCGCGCGATAACCTTCCACCGATGACCGCTCGCGCGATGACTATCCACTGAGGTCTCATACTGGCAAACGACCGATGTCTCTCCCTGGAAGACGACCGATGTCTCTCCCTGGGAGACGACCGATGTCTATCCCTGGCGACGCCCGCATGCCTCTCGCGACCCGGCGATGCCTCATGCCTCGCGCCCCGACGACGCCCGCATGCCTCTCGCGCCCCAGCGTTGCCCGCATGCCTCGCGCCCCGGCGTTGCCCGCATGCCTCGCGCGCCCTGGTGACGTCCACATGCCTCGCGCCCTGGCGATGCCCGCATGCCTCTCGCGCCCTGGCAACGTCCACATGCCTCGCGCCCTGGCGATGCCCGCATGCCTCTCGCGCCCTGGCGACGTTCACATGCCTCGCGCCCTGGCGATGCCCGCATGCCTCTCGCGCCTTGGCGATCATGTGTAGTAGACGACCGGCGATTAAGTACTAACTAGGCGATCTCATAGTCTTCTAAGCTACACTTTCCTTCCTTTTTATTTTAAATAAAAACATACTTAGAATTCATTTAAAATATATCCCTTTTTATTCCAATTGAATTTTACAGGTCCTTACATTCTCCCCAACAAGAAAATTTTTCGTCCTCGAAAATTGAATTACAAGAAAAAGAGGTATGGATAGGCTTCTCTCATGGGTTCTTCTAACTCCCAAGTTGAATCACCCGATCTCTCATCCCACACCACTTTCACCATGCTGATGGTCTTGCCCCTGAGCTGTTTACTTTGCCTATCGTCAATCCTGACTGGTTTCGCTTCAAAGGACAAGTCATCTTTGATCTGCACATCGTCCACTTCCAGCACATGACTAGGGTCTGCCATGTACTTCCTCAGCTGTGATACGTGAAAGACGTTGTGCAGATTCGCTAAATGGGGAGGTAGGGCGATCTCATAGGCCACTGAACCAATCCTCCTTAAGATCTGATATGGTCCCACGAACTTAGGGGACAACTTCTTTGATCTGATCGCCCGTCCTACACCCTTGGTTGGTGTCACTTTCATAAATGCATGATCTCCAACTACAACTCCAAAGGTCTTCTCCTCATTGTCAACATCATCACTGCCTCTACAAGAGTTATTATCCTTGTCCTCATGAGCGACATAGAGTGGCTCCCTCAAAGTTATTCCCTTCATATTTTCCAGATCCACAAGGGTTTCCCAACCAAACGATTCTTGCTCGCCTTCTTAGCAACTTCAACTTTGGGGATGGATGATGATTCACTTTCTAAGGTAGAGCAATCCGACGAAGATCCATCTACTACTGACATTAGCTGCAGTCACAACACGTTCCCGCCACCCATCATACCACCAGGCATACACTGCTGATTCAACTCAAGAGGACGACCTGAATGGCGTTCAGGAGAGCATGGCTTGACTGTTAAGCGGTCTGAACATCGCATACCCAAATTAATCAGTAGCTGCCACTCTAGACGAAGGGACCCATTCCTCTAGTTTCTGTGGTCCCTCTTTATCAAGCAACTCATCGTTCTGGACCTCCAGCAGCCTTGGAGACACACTCCAGATTTTTCATCTAAATCAGCATTCTGTAACGCCACCATCACGCCAGAGTACCCCTATACTAGCACCGACCTGGAAGAACAGATACAGCTGACAATGCAACATTGTTTCTAAAATCAGAAACGAAACGCTGACCACCACAACTGCCCCTCTAAAGGATTAGCTGCAAAACCCATCCCATTAGAAACACAAGGCACGGAAAGTTTCTGCTTCCACCTCCAACTTTCTGCAATTTACTAACGTTGCTAGAAGAACTCAACATCATCATAACACGGCTTACCCTTATTCTATCCATAGCCATTACCTCCTTCCCTTCTACGTTCACAGGCAGAACTGCATCCTCATTTGCCAAGTTCAGGAGACTCAAATCTCAACCCACCATTTCCATACTCGTCTTCCAAATCACTGTAAGGACCTGTAAAATTAAATTGGAATAAAAGGGTATATTTTAAATGAATTCTAAGTATGTTTTTATTTAAAATAAAAAGGAAAGAAAGTGTAGCTTAGAAGACTATAAGATTTCCTTGTTAGTACAAAATCGCCGGTCGCCTAGACTACACGTGATCGCCAGGGCGCGAGGCATGCGGGCATCGCCAGGGCGAGAGGTCATCGGTGGATAGTCTTCGCGCGAGAGGTCATCGGTGGATAGCCTTCGCGCGAGAGGTCATCGGTGGATAGTCTTCGCGCGAGAGGTCATCGGTGGATAGTCTTCGCGCAAGAGGTCATCGGTGGATAGTCTTCGCGCGAGTGGTCATCGGTGGATAACCTTCGCGTAAGTGGTCATCGGTGAAAGGTTATCGCGCGATGTCGAGTTGCACACAGAGAAGGTGGGACCCAGACTCCCAGCATGAAACGTCCTGCACGCGCGCCACGTAGACAAAAAGGGTGGTTCAGAATAGTGACCTCAGAGTGTTAGCCTGCGCAGAGGCACGCTTAGTCGTACTGTTCAGTGCAGCGTACACGCAAACTTCCCTGCAGAGTGGGTGGTGGCAGCGGCTTTTGTGGACAAGTTAGTTTAAGATGCAAAAACCCACTTCTGAGAGAAAGGAACGTTGCAGTGGTTCAAGAGCGAAAGAGTGTGTTTGCCTCCCTTCTTCTCCTTTTCTCTCCTTCGCACTGCGATTCAGGCACCTTCACCCAAAAGTACGACGAGCGACGGCTACCATTAGAACACCTGGGAAGTTCTCTGCAAGTCCTACAAACCAGACGCAAAAACAGAGTGAAAGCATCTTTTAAGCTTCGTTGGGTTTTGGAGTTCTTGGTGTTTTGCGCAAGTCCAGGTAAGGGAAGCTAGCCTTCATTTTCAATACAAGCCATAGATTAGCTGTTTCTGAAGTGAGGGCGACGTGGTCGCCGGTTTCGTTTTCATCTTCGTGAATGCTCTGTTCTATGTGTTTGGGCGACGTGGTCGCCGGTTTTAAATACAGACTTCGAAATATCTTGTTTTTGAACCAGATCGCCGGTTTTGGCGTTGTTTGCGAACTCCCTGTTTTTGGTGTTGCTTTGAAACTGTTTGAGATTTAAAGGTGGAATGCATGTAATACTCGAAAGTTTGAACCTTTGAAATGATTGTTGCTGTGATTTGAATCATTCCTTTGAGTGGTATGATGTTTTGAATGTTGTGAATGTGGGATCAAGGCATAGTATTTTCAGGAAAGGAAATACCGTGTAAGATCGTGTGTAGGTGTATTGACTAGGGGCTTGTCTAGAAGGAGATATCCTGACTCTGCTGATATAATGGAATCACGTAGATGAAGTTATTCAGTTGTGGAGAGTCGGAGGAGGTTCATATGAATGGGCGAGTAGTGTGAAAAAGAACGAGCTCGGCCTGTTATATGAATTAACCCTGTCATACTGGGAGAATTATTGACATTGAGATTATATATGCGCATGGCTGTGTGGATTTCACAGCGACCCTGTGTGGATTTCACAGTGGTATGGTATGACAAGTGCAGATCTCTGAGCCTGAGTCAACGCACGAGTCAATCCGGAAGTAGTGTCATGTGTCTATGCATTGTGAGTCAGTGGAAAGTCTGACGTGTGAATCTTGAATACTGAAAGTAGCAAATGGACACTTGACGAGTATGTGGAATATGGAAATATTAATGGTTGTAATTGATATGGATCATGAATGGTGCGAAGTTTTATGTTTACTATGGATTTAAAAGCTTTTAAAACATCTAGCTTACCCCTTTCTTTTGTATTGCTCTGTGGTTGTTTTCTCTTAAACTGTGATGATCGTGTATTTTGCACGGGAGCAGACGAGGTTGCAGGTGGTAGAGCTCCTCAGTGAGTGGTCGCCGGGAGGAGATCGCCCATATATATTTCTGTTAGGCGATCACCCTTTTTATGTTGTCTGATAGGAGATCGCCCTTTTCTGATAGGGGATCGCCCTTTCCTGATGGGAGATCGCCTATCCTGTTGGGAAATCGCCTGTTTTTATGTATTTTGTTGTATTTAGTTTACGTTTTTGGAAACCGGCAGATTATGTATTAAACTCCCTACGAGGAGAAAACTTCATTACATATATATATAATTATGTTCACTTCAACATTATTATTTTATCTCTATTTCATTTTATAATTATGCAATGAAATTGGCGGGATGTTACAATCACAATCAACAAAACAGCATCCATTCTGCGTGAAGCTTTCTCTCTTATCCCAGTAACTTCTCTACCTAGTATTTTTCCGCAAATTTCTCTGTCTAATTGCACTTTAGACATAAATACAATATCTCCTCTTTCCTTTTAAGCTTGTGGTTAAGCTAGAGTCATCTCATGCTGTTTCATCGACATAAGCATCTCCCAAGCTTCAAATAAAAGAAAATTCATTCTTTCATTCTTGGAACTTAACCCCGGTACTTCCCATGGGTACACATGCTTAAGTCTTTAAACCCTCAACATTCTGCTTATATACTCTCCATAACTTATATGCAGCTGAAACTAAACCTTGGTACAACTAAATCTAACTTACACTTCCTTCTTAAATTCCATCAACTCAGCTGGAGCCATTGACACTGGTCCAGCTCCAGGTACCAAATCAATAGAGAGTTCCACCTCTCTCTTAGGAGGTAATCCAGGTATTTCTTCTGGAAATACATCCATAAAATCTTTCACCAAGGTCTCTTGCTTACGTCCTCTTCATTCTTCACTCCCAACCGAGCTAGGATCATGAAGCACCTTCTACCAAGTTACCTGACTGAGGCACCTCTACTCCTGTCATGGTAAACACTCTCCCTGCTGCCTGAGGTCTGCTGTCTTCATTCCTCATCTGTTGGGAACCACTGGATTGAGTCATCCTATTTCTGCTAGGATAATCTCTAGATATGTGCCCCATCTTTTGGCACGTGAAACATCTAGGTTTCCATGTTTGTTGCTGCTGGAACTGGGGCGAAACTGCTCCTGCCCGATGTGGTGGAGGTCCCGCATAAGGCTTGCTTTGTGGGCGCTGCACCTTGGTCTTCCCACTGAAAGAACTCCCTGGGTGTGACCTGATCACCCGAGAGTCACTCTTTTCCAGTGCCTCCACCATCATCGCCTTCTCCACTAAGGTGTGAAATTCTCTTATGCACATCGGGGATATGGTCCTCTTCAGCTCATGCTTCAGCCCCTCTTCAAACTTCCTACACCTCCAGGCCTCGGAGGTCGCCTGGGTATAGAATCGGGCGAGGTACTCAAACCGAGCAGCATAGGCGTTCATAGACATATCCCCCTGCTCCAACTTTAGGAACTCAGCTTCCTTCGCAAACCTTGTGTTGTCTGGGAAGTGTTTCTCCAGGAACCTCACCCTGAAGCTCTCCCAATCCAACACTTCCTCTCGGGCCTCCATCATCTGCTGAGTTCCCATCCACCAGAGCTCAGCTTCTCCAGACAGAAGATATGTGGCGAATACCAGCTTCTTATCTTCAGGGCAGGAGGTCGCCCTGAAGGTTTTCTCCAACTCCCTGACCAACTGATCTGCTTTATCAGGGGTAGCATTCCCACTGAACTTGGGTGGGTTGTGCCTCATGAACTTGGTCAGTCCCATCTGCTCCTGAGGCTGATCGACGTTGGGGGCTGTTGCAGCCGGTCTGGCGGTCTCCTAATGCTGCAGCGTAGCTTGGTGATTCTGAGACATCGCCGTATTCTGCTGCTGGATGGCACTCACCATCATCCCAATGGCCCTGGCGATCTGGCCCATTTCAGCAGAAGGTTTGGGAGGGGTAGGCTGTCTAGGAGCCATTCTTCTCTGTAGAAGATTAGGAAACTATTGGTTTCTATATTCCCCCCCCCCCCCCCCATAACTATAAGAATGAGATCGATAAGAAATCGATTCATTCAGGAGGTAACATCTAGACCTTATAAAGGTCAACATCTCAAAGTCATTTAGAATTTGAGTTCATCAACAGAATCATGATACTTATAATATCAAGCAAAACACCAGAACAGCTACTGGTATACAATCCATCAATCCAAACAACCACTTTCAGTCAATTACAAGAACACTCAATAAAATGAAATAAATCACACCAGAATTCAATGTATGCTAAACATCAAACCATTGGAATTAAGATTGAGAATCATCTCGATCCAGTTATGAGTGTGCACCCTCACTACTTTATCAAGATCCTCTCATTCTTAATACTAAGATTTTTAGTGAGGGCATACATTCACTAAAGCACACACAAAATTTCAATACAAAAACGTTTGAAAACCTTTCACTATAGTTGTTATTTAAAACTCAAATAAATTTTATGAGCAGAAGAAACACAATGGATCCACAGCCCTCAGGTCATCCTAAGGACGAACTGCTCTGATACCATTAATGTAACATCCCGCCAAAATACTATTCATGTTTATATAATGAAAATAAAGGTAACAAATAGATTGAAGTGAACAAAATTATATATATGAAATGTAGTTTCTCCTCACAGGGAGTTTAATACAAATTCGGTCACTTTTCCAGAAAACGTAAACAAAATACAGTAAAAAAAACAAGGCAGGCGATCTCCTATCAGAAGAGGGCGATCTCCTATCAGAAGAGGGCGATCTCCTATCAGAAGACAGCAAAAGGGTGATCGCCTAACAGAAGTAGAAACAGGCGATCTCCTTCCGGCGACCACTCACTGAGGAGCTCTACTTCCTGCAACATCATCTGCTCCCGTGTAAATTATACACGATCATCACAGGTTTAAGAAAGAGCCAAACACAACACCAAAGAAATACCACAGGGTAAGCTAGACATTTGAAAAAGAGTTTAGATATTATACTTTAAAATCAAGATGAAACAAATTAAAGACACCCACGTAAACCATCAACTAAAACACATATTGCACAATATTCTCAAGAGTCATTCTATTTCACATAATGCATCAAGTGTCTAACAATTTCAATGTTCCTCATTTCTCACGTCAGACTTCCACTGACTCATCACACAAGACACTTGACACTACTTCCGGAAGACTCGTGCGTTGACTCAGACCCAGAGATCTGCACCTGTCATACTACATCACCCACACAGGGTCGCTGTGAAACTCACACAGCCATGCGCATAAATGAATCTCAATATCTTCACTCTCCTAGTATGACAGGGTTAATTCATATAACAGGCCGAGCTCGTTCTTTTTCACACGACTCACCCATTCATATGAACCTCCTTCGACTCTCACCAACTGAATAACTTCCTCTATGTGGTTCCATTATCTCAGCAGAGTCAGGATATCTCCTTCTAGATAGGTCCCTAGTCAATACACATTACACACGATCTTACACGGTATTTTCTTTCCTGAAAATACTATGCCTCGATCCCATATCCACAACATTCAAAACATCATACCACTCAAATGAATGATTCAAATCACAGCAATAGTCATTTCAAAGGTTCAGATTTTCGAATATCACATGTATTTCACATTTAACTCTCAAACAGCTTCAAACAACACCAAAAACAGGGGAGTTCGAAAAACAACGCCAAAACCGGCGATCTCGTTCAAAAACAGAGGATTATACAATAACAGTTGAGAAACCGGCAACCACGTCGCCCCCATCATCTCAATCATGAATATAAGGATTTTCGTTGGAAATAAGGCTAGCTTCCCTTACCTGGACTTACGCAAAACACCAAGAGCTCCAAAACCCACCGAGCTTAAAGGATGCCTTAGCTCTGTTTTAGCGTCTGGTTTGTAGAACTTGCAGAGAACCTCCCAGGTGCTCTAAGGCCAGTCGTCGCTCGTCGCACTGGTGCTGGAGGCTGCCTGAGTCGCAGCGCGAAGGAGAGAAAAGAGAGGGATGAAGATGCAGACACTCTTTCACTCTTGAGACCCTGTAACCTTCTTTTCCTTCTCGCAGTGGGCTTTTGAATCCAAGCCTACCTGTCCACGTATGCTGCTGCTGCCACCCCTTCTGCAGGAAAGCCTGAGTGTACTATTTCACTGAACAGTACGGCCACGGTTGTCTCTTGCGCCTGCCAACCACTGCCCTGAACAGTACGACCACTGTTGTCTCTTGTGCATGCCAACCACTGCCCTGAACAGTACGACCGCGAGTGTCTCTTGCGCATGCCAACATTCTGATGTCACTATTCTGAACCACCCTTTTGTCTACGTGGCGCGCGTGCAGGACGTTTCATGCTGGGATTCTGGGTCCCACTTTATCTGTGTGAAGCTCGACATCGCATGATAACCTTCCACCGATGACCGCTCGCGCGATGACTATCCACTGTGGTCTCATACTGGCAAACAACCGATGTCTCTCCCTGGAAGACAACCGATGTCTCTCCCTGGGAGACGACCGATGTCTATCCCTGGCGACGCCCGCATGCCTCTCGCGACCCGGCGATGCCTCATGCCTCGCGCCCCGACGACGCCCGCATGCCTCTCGCGCCCCAGCGTTGCCCGCATGCCTCGCGCCCCGGCGTTGCCCGCATGCCTCGCGCGCCCTGGTGACATCCACATGCCTCGCGCCCTGGCGATGCCCGCATGCCTCTCGCGCCCTGGCGACGTCCACATGCCTCGCGCCCTGGCGATGCCCGCATGCCTCTCGCGCCCTGGCGATCATGTGTAGTAGACGACCGGCGATTAAGTACTAACTAGGCGATCTCATAGTCTTCTAAGCTACACTTTCCTTCCTTTTTATTTTAAATAAAAACATACTTAGAATTCATTTAAAATATATCCCTTTTTATTCCAATTGAATTTTACAGGTCCTTACAGGTGATGTGGCCCTCTGACAGGCTCACGAACCACTCCATAGCTATCCCGCTCAGTGTACTCATAAACATCTTGCAGTACACCGCGTCTGAGCCTCCGGACAGCATCATCTGAGTGTGGAAAGCTATCAGATGCGCTTCTGGATCTTCTTTCCCTGTGAACACAGTCTTTGGCCCCACGAATGTTGCTGGGACCACCGCGTCCATGATTTCTTTGGTAAAAGGCATGGGAAAGGCTCTTGGGGGCGTAGGTGAAGCCTGATCCTCTCCCACGCGATCCCCAGCTTGCTGCATGTGATGCAGATTCAAGCGTAGCTCTTCGTTGGCCTTGTGCAGCTCCTCATTCCTGGCCTGGGAAGCGGTCAGATCCTCCTGCATACGCGCCTGATGCGCTCTGGACTCCGCCACCGTCTCCTAGAGGGCGCGCATCGTCTCCATGAGTTGTTGCATGGTAACACTGTCGCCTCCATTTGGTGGAACGGACCCGTGTCTTGTATTCCTCATCTTCTGTGGTTTTTTCTCTCACTCTCGTGTATGGGACCTTGTTTTACTCCGGCCCCACGGTGGGTGCCAAATGTTCTTGCCAGTTGACTCGCCTGTCGGTTGATTCACGACACTCACACGCCTCCTTCCTCACGTTGATACGTGCTTGGTTCTTTCGAAACAATCTGCACCTGTAAAAGAGAAAGGGGGCGCCCTAGAGGCCGTTTGCACTCCGACGCTCAAGTAAGTGTAGGGCAAGAAACACCAAGTCTATTGAGTTTCTCTGTGTTTAGGTCTAGAAACTGCGTACCTTTGTGAAGTATTTTACTGTCCCTTATATAGTCTAGGGTTTACTGCGCCGCTAGCCCTAATTAGGGTTCGCTGCGCTGCTAGCCATATTCAGGGTTTACTGGAATACCCTTGCGCCGCTATCACCCAATCTTAGGGTAATCTAGCACATAAGGTTTTCTTCTCTGGAGTGCAAACTCTAACAGGGTGACCACCTGGATGCCTCCTTGTGCACCTAGTCTCTGGGGCCACCTGTTCTGGGAGTGCCCTTGCTGTTCACGTGCCATGCATATAACCTTTACTGGGAAACCCTAGTTCTGATGAGTACTCGACCCTCAGGACTCTGCA
This sequence comes from Phaseolus lunatus, assembly GCA_013389735.1. NCBI lineage: Eukaryota > Viridiplantae > Streptophyta > Magnoliopsida > Fabales > Fabaceae > Phaseolus > Phaseolus lunatus. The sequence goes on along the minus strand of CM023861.1, from coordinate 16,148,684 downwards.
CCTAACTGTGCTCTCCCTGCTACCTGCATGGGCTCTTCGTGATTCAGGCCTCTCCCTACCTCTGGGTATTTAACTGGTCATTGGCCCACACTGGGAACCAATCTTAACTGTTCTGGTTACGTTGTTCAAATCACCCAAGACCGATGTCACCTCGCCACACTCTGTTGTCGAGGACTAATCACCCTGCGAAGTGACGAGGACACATCAGCCTTTCTAGTGACCATCACGCTGATGACTCATCACCCTTCTCTGTAGGCTGATGACTAATCACCCCTTTCTGTAGGCTGATGACTAATCACCTCTCTCTGTAGGCTGATGCTGATGACTCATCACCCTTTTCTGTTCAATACCCCCTGTGGGGTCCATTCCACGTGGCTTTGGCCCATGCTGTGGGACCCAGCTGACGTGGTTCGCCCTTTACTACCTATTCTCGGTGTCTGAGGACTGGTCGGTACAGATTTCACTGTGTGATTTTAGTTTTAGAGAAGCGCCAAATCAATTCTTTATGAACGCACATTCCACTTGTAGGAAAAAGAAAACGCAACACCTTATAGTCTCTCATATCACCAAAAATCACTGCAGTGAGTAAATTCAGCCTCCACAGAATGCCCTGGTGTGAGTTTCATGAACAAAGGCAGTTCCAGTAATTCTACCGAAAGGATTTGTGCTGCTTCAATCCAAAATCACCACACGGATATGGCCATGACTTTGGCTCCTCCAGCGTTTTCAATATCATACCAATCGAAAACTTGTCCAGAGGAGGAGATTGCGATGGAAACCTCTTTAGTGCTTGGTTGAACACTCGCTTTAACACTTCCACTATATCACCAACAATTCACACAACAAATTTCCAGAATCGCCAAAAATTGACTCACAATGGCTTCAACGAAGAAGAACCGAAGATGAACAGTAATGTTTCTCTCAATCTCAATTTCACCACTTATACTTTGATTTGCACCGATTCAAGAAACTCAAAATCACACAAACAACACTCGTGTATTTTCATTTTCTGTTCCGGTACTGACAATATAGTCTCAAGCTTTAGGAATCGAGGTCAAGGGCAGTTTAAATACACCTTCCTCCCTTTACCCTCTGAGGCAACTTTTAAAGACAAAACCGTGACGGAGCACCGTCTTCCAAAGCGGATAATACCTCAGAATCAGTGATTGACCCTAGCGATGCTGCCCAATGAACTTGAGATCGGAACATTGTCTCATGCAATCAGAATAACAGGAGTTCCTCGACTAGCTTAAGTCTCTTCCTTTTGTTAGTGGTGCTCTGTCAATGATTGATGCCCGGTCGAGGTGACCTTCTCCTTGCTCCTTCCTTCAAGTTTCCTCCTTTTGTTATTTGTGCTCTTCAAATCTCCTCCTTTTGTTATTGGTGCTAGGTGGATGATTGATGCCCAGTCGAGGTAAAGGTACTTCGATGCTTAAGTCAGTACTCTGTGTAAAGAGTGTATATTGGAAAGCTAATTAAAGCGTACCTTACACTTCCGCAGAGGGTTTTATTTATAGTGTTGGTTATGGGCCCTTTTGGTAATGGGCCGGATATCAGTTATTAACTGACATGTATCGAGGTCCCTAATAACAGGGATGTGCAACTTTCAGTTACTGATTTTTGTTATTTAAATCTATTTTGACTATCATCATCAGAATTATTATCGTCCCGTTCGATTAGAATCATTCTTATTTAAATCTGTTGATATTTTATCCCGAAAATAAGAAATATAACTTTTGTTATTTAAATCTGTTATGACTATCGTCATCAGAATTATTATCGCCCCGCGTGATCAGAATTATTGTTATTTAAATCTGTTATGATTTAAATATGTTGATATTTTATCCTGAAAATAAAAAATATAATTTTTGTTATTTAAATATGTAATGGCTGTCATCATCAGAATTATTATCATCCGCGCGATCAAAATTATTGTTATTTAAATTTGTTGATATTTTTTTCCTGAAAATAGCAAATATAATTTTTGTTATTTAAATCTATTATGATTATCATCATCAAAATGATTATCGCCCCATGATCTAAATCTGTTGAGATTATTATTGTTATTTAATTCTGTTATAATTATCATTATTTAAATCTGTTGAGATTTATGAAAATAACAAATATAATTGTTGTTATTATTTATCATCATTTAAATCTATTGAGATTTTTGAAAATAACAAATATAATTGTTGTTATTTCTTCTATTCTTTCACTTTTTTTGAACCATAATTTTAATGGTACTCAGTACTGAGATGTCGCTTCATCATTTGGATATAGAGCGTAGTAGAGTAAAAGTACATGTCTAAGAAAGTTCTGGCAAGGAAAGACTTGGTATTTAAGCGCGTCCTTTGGTGACCCACCTCTCTTTCTTGGGAACTTACCTGGTGTACTAGTTCACGGTCTACCTCATTGTTCCTAAGATCGCACGAATGTTATCATCCCTTGCGACCAGAATCAAATACGAGTTTTTACTCCAACCATATTTATCAAGGACAAAGCCTCGACTAGAATAAATTATTATCGCTCCGCGCGATCAGTAAAATATTATCGCCCCGCGCGATTTGCATAATTTATTATCGCCCAACACAACTAGAATAACAATATTATCGCCCCATGCAATCCGCATAATTTATTATCGCCCCACAACTAGAATAAAAATATTATCGCCCTGAGCGACCAGAATAACAATATTATCTCCCTGAGCAACCAGAATAAAATAAAAGTATCACTCCAACTGAATTCATCAAGAATAACTCTTCGACTAGCTCAAGTTATTATCATCTTAGGCGATCAGAATAATAGGAGTTTTCACTCCAACCGAATTCATCGAGGTCAACTCCTTGACCAATTGAAATTACAATATGTTACCATCTATCGTCTCACGCGATCAGATTAAAATAGAAGTTTTCACTTCAACCGAATTCATCAATTCTACTCTAAAACACTCGGCTTAGCGTTAGCCATATCTACCATTTTTTACGATAACTACAAGTTATTTGAGAAAACTTACAAGCTCAATCAGTCATTACCAATTAAATCGATTTTCGATTACGGCTTCGACCAAATTATTCTATTATACTTTGTCAAGACCACACCATCCATTTTGGTGATTGAAAGGCATCGCTAGAGCTTTAACTACAACTTATCAAAGACACATTCCAAAAGCATCGGTCCACCAAGTTCAAGACATTATCGAAAATTTATTGTTTGGTTGCAAATGTTCTAAGTGTTCAATCATCCAAGGGTTCATGCTACTTAGCATCTGAAACGTCACTAATCTCTGACTGACAAATATTAAATACGCCCAACATTCACATCTCTCGTTGGGAAGCCCAACGACCATTTTATGACTCTTTAGAATTCATCTCTTCGAGTCTGGGGGGCAAGTGTACCGGTTGATACTGAACGAGCCAGTCTCGGCCTAGGTGACCGACCGCCCGAGCCGAAGAACACCTCAAGTCAAGCAATAAATAACAATAACGACAATTACAATAGCACTCAATCAGTCATATTCATATCCCGAAATATACAGAAAATATCTTTGACAAATCAGTCAACAACTGATTAACTGAAAGCTGCACGTCCCTATTAATTAGGGACCTCTATACATGTCGGTTAATAATTGATATCTAGCCTATTCTTACCGGTTGATTGGTTGCCGGTTAACTCTGTGACTGGTTCAGGCTCCACCTGTCTCCCCTGGAATTTGCACCTTCCTTGGTTGCTGGATGCTTTACCTGTAAGACAAAGGACGCCCTCACGGCCGGTCACGCTCTGACCCTCAAGTCAGTAAGGGCTTTGTGAACAAATAAGAAACAAGTAGTTTCAGTATCTAAAAGTGTATTCATAATTTTCTACCTTCACTTGGGACCTTAAAACCCTTTTTATAGCATACCATGTTCCTGTTGCACTTGAGATAAACAAATATTAACTGAAAATAAACACATTATCTTATATCTCTAACAGAAAAAAAACCCTGCCACAGGCACCAATAATCTTTTTGTCCCAGACTGTAGATATTCCTTCTGTTATATGTACGCGTCCATCCCTATCTTTTTAGGGTTAGCACTATCAAAGGGTATTTCACGTGCAACAGACATATACGCATAACAGGAAAATCTTACGTGATATTAACAAACATATCTATATGTAGCTGTAACAAACACATGAATAACCATATATATTTATATATTTATATATATATATATATATTTATATTTATATATATATATATATCTTTATCTCAAAGCATCTTTATCTTTAAGCGCATGCCACTGATTATCAACACATTGCAGCTTGGTTACGCTCTTCAAACCCATTAAGTAGATTGGGTCAACCTTGTAACCTCGGCACAAGGTCCCGCCCATAACCATTCGCTTGTATGTCCACACCAATACCACACCCATTCATACGTTATTTTGTGCCATGCATATAGCCTTACCTGGGTTGCCTTAACGTTAAAGGGCTCGGACCTTACAGTTAACACTTTACTTATCATAGACTTGGACACTCTAAGAATGCCCTTAAGCCCATTACGTTTCTTTACCTTGGTACTTAATCTCATTCATGTAGGATCATACTATATACATGCATGAGAGTTTAATATATACGTGTACCTGGAGCCCAGTCACATGGTAAGTGAGGTCTATGTGCCAAGCTAACCTGCTTGAGGAAAATGTCGAGGTCCGACTGGCTAGTTCTGAGCGCTATGAGTTCTAGTCTAGTACACAAGCCCCCCAGGCTCGAGATGAACTTGTTTCAGTGAAGAGGCTTTTTGGTTCACCCGAGTCGACCTATGTGGCAAATGAGTAGCGCTATGTGCATAGTACCCTGAGTTGATGTTTCACCTTACTCCATCGTGTGCGTCCACGTGGCCTTTATCAATGGTCACAAGACCTTGCTGCTTACGCTCCCCTACTACAATAGGATTTCAGAAACTCAAACGTCTCCACTGTTTCATTATGCTCTCTTAAGCATTTTCGCGCTTCTTCTCAAACTCGCTACACCCTCGTCGTCGTCCATAGAATCTGGTGCTTAATACCTCTTCGATCACATCAAACGTACTAACTTTACCTTACCTTATTAATATAATATGCCTTTATTGCTTTTACTGCTTTTGCTTACTCTGCTGGGATCGTTCATACCCTGTGTTCATGATATTACTGTTCACTCCTGTTTACTGTTCTTTTATGAATGCATGCCCTGTTTTGATTCTGAATGTATCTATGTTCTTGTTTGCTTGTTCTGGTTTTAGATGGATTATCGATCAAACTACCCTTGGGCCCCTGAGAAGCTTTTAGCTGAGATCTCAGAGTTTACCTCTAGAAAGAAGATAGTAGATTATAGGAAAGTCGAGTATAAGAAACACCCCAAAAGAAACATGTTTGGTAGGGAAAATGACAAACTTGTCCATATAGTACCCTGTGGGGAGGGTGAACCTATGTGCAGTGATGAATCCACAGACCTCGAGGGCCTTTTCTGTTTCTTTTATTCCACCCTCTTCCAGAAAGTCCTCCTTCGACTCCCCCTATTCCCCTTCGAGAGAGCCCTGCTTACCGAAGTCAACGTTGCCCTTGCCCAGCTACACCCAAATAGTTGGGCATTCATGCAGGCCTTTACCATCCTCTGTTCCCACTTTGACCTTCTACCATCAGTGGATGTCTTTCTCTTTTTCTTCGAGGCCAAATGTTTAGGACACCAACTTTGGGTGTCCTTTAACGAGGTTGCTGGGAGGTCCTTGTTATCCCTTTTCCAGCAATCTTATAAGGGTTTTAAAGAGAAGTTCTTCAAAGTTTGAAACATCAAGGGAGATCCAACCCTCCTGGATGGGTTTCCCTTGTATTGGACCCGAAACCCTATCTTCTAGAGCCCTAGACACATGGAGGACCTGCTCCCACCCGAACGTGATGTGTGCATCCATCTTTCCAACCTCAAGGTGGTTTTTGATACTGCCACCCTGATCCAAGAGGAGTTTTCCGCAGTAAAACTCAAGGCTTACATTGGTATACTCTTATTCCCTACTATACTTAGGTATTAATGTTTCTGTATTGCTGATGTAAGTGTTGAACTTATCTTATCTTGTTATGCAGATAGCATGTTGGATACAGAGAAGAGGAAGAATATGGCTGCCCTGGCCAGGCAGAAAAGAGCTGCTGCAGAGGCTCCTTCTGCAGTTGCTACAGAGGTACCCCCTACTGAATACCACAACAGGAAGGCCATGATCAAAATGGTGGCTCCGGAGGAGGATGAGACGTACTCTGGGCTTGTCTTCAAGAGAAGACGAAACACTGAAGCAACCTCCTCCTACTCAATCTCAGGTGGGCGAGCCCTCTCTCCTTCGCATTCTCCACCCTCACGCCCCTCAACCACCAGGGGGGTCACTGTCCAAGAGAGCAGGTAGGAACACATTGAGGAGGAGGGACTATGGGATTCTTCTGTAGATTTCCTCCTTACCATATAAAATGCCCTACACCCTCCAAAGATCAAAGAGAAGTTGGACCCCCTAGAGGAGGACCAGATGCTGGAGTAGATCACAAGGTAAGTGGGGCAAGCGCTGGCCACAAGCTACCTGTTTCTTTCCAAGCTAAAAAGCGTTGCCTAGGGTGAAGCCTCCAAGGCCAAAGGGTTTGCCCAGTAGGTGAAGGGCCTCGATCTAGAGGTCGAGGAGTTGAGAAGAAGCTACCAAAAGACCAGGACTCTCCTTTTCAGCAAATCACAAGATGTTGATCAAGGATGATCAAGAGCTTTGAAGAATCCAAATCCAAAGTGTTTGATGATGGCTGGAGTTGTTTCTGTGTATGGGTGGGAACAGGGGTAGATTTTATGTAATCCACACCTTGTTTGAATCCAAAACAAGTTTGAATTGAAAGCCTTTTTAAAATGGAATGTTTTTCATCTAAGTGAAAAACAACCTGTTGTTTTTTCGAAATAACCGATTGTTTTATACTTAGAAGGTTTTTGAAAAGGTTGAAAAGTGTTTGGCTTGGTTGACTAAGTTGTCAAAGCCAAAACAATCGATTGTCTCGATAAAACAATCCATTGTCTGTTGTGAAAATCCTAACAACTTTAAGTTTTTGAATTGAATCTTTATTAAATGATTTCTAAATGAATGTGCTCCAGTTTTAAATGTTTTTTTATCACTCTATTGGTCTATATAAAAATGGTTAGAAGTTCCTAAAAAGTAAGAAACATTTTTGAGAAATCAAAGTGAGATTTGTCTAAGTGTTTTCAAGATTCATTCAAGCTTTGGATTTTTAAGTGTGTGGAATAGGACTGGGTAGTATTTTCTGATCTTGAAGCTTTGTAATTCCCAAGTGTATCCTGTTCTCTCTTCCTTGATTATTGTATTTCTGTAAAAGATTGTAAGTGCAGATTCATATGGGTTCCAAATTCTGTGGTGTGGTTTGCCAAAGGTAATGTGTTTCTTGAAGGGTTCAAGGTCACTACTTTGGTGTGTGTAATCTGTAATTAATTGTATAGTGGAACCCAGTGGTTTTCTGGGAACTGGATGTAGCCCTTGTAAGTAGGGTGAACCAGTATAAATCTGTTGGTGTGCTTTTCTCTCATCCCTAACTCTTTTAATTGCTATTTTAAGTTGTCTTATATCTGCTATAAACAACCGATTATTTTGAAGAAACAATCGATTGTTTTTCTGTATTTCACTTAAAACAGAATATATTCTTGGCTAACTTGATTTCTTTATTTGTAATTCTGCACTAAGTTTCATTGTACCTTTAAAGTTTGCGAAAATCTTTCTTAAACAATTCACCCCCCTTTTGTTTAAGGCCATATATTCTAACATAAGAGACCTTGGGTCTGTATGTAAGGAACAACGACCTCCGTATTGAGATGAAGTCGCTGAAAGAAGAGTGAGAGTTGCTGAAGGAAGAGATGGCCAAGCTGGTGGCCACACAAAAGGCAGAGCTGGCACAAAAAGATGAGCTAATGGCTAAGCTCAAGGAGGAGCTCACAGATGATGCTGCCAACTCATACACTGCTGGCTTCGAGGACGCAGTCGCCCAAGCCACAAGTGTTTACCCTGATACTAACTTCTCCCAACTTGGCCCAAGGAAAGTCATGATTGACGGGCACTTTGTGTATGAGGATGAGCAACAATCATAAATTCCTTGTATCTTTTACCTTATGTAACTGGCTGAACAATGTATTATTTTATGCATATATGTATAGCTGTTTATTATGCCCTTTCTAGTTTAGAGTTAATGCATATAACTTAACTAATTAATGAGTGTTCTTTCCTTAGAAACGTCACTAATTTCACAAACAAGGCAATTTATGATGCATGTCAAATAACCAATGTGTCTAACCCTAAACTGAAATAAAACTTGAGGTTGGCCCCATTCCAGGTTCGGGGCATCGCTCCCCCTTCTAGAGTCTCAAGTTTGTAAGCTCCATTCCCGAGCATTTCTATCACTCAGAATGGTCCGGTCCATTTGGGAGATAACTTGTTCTCTAGCTGATACGGGTGGGCTTTCCTCATGACCAAATCACTGACCTGGAATTGTTGAGGTCTAAGCTTAGACCTTTGCTTTTGCTCCACTTTCCTTTTAAAGGCTTCAGCTTTAATGCGCGCTTGCTCCCACACCTCATCAAGTAGGTCGAGATTTATCCTTCTCCCTTCATTAGATTCTTCTGCCATAAAATTTTGGGTGGCGAGCTCTCCTGTATCTCTACTGGGATCATGGCATCCGACCCGTATACTAGGTTGAAAGGCATCTCCTTAGTGGTGGATTGAGGGGTGGTGTGGTAGGCCCATAAAATTCGTGGGACCTCCTCAGCCCAACTCCCCTTTGCCTTTTCCAGCCTCCTTTTTAGCCCTCTGAGTAACACCCTGTTGGCAGACTCAACCTATCCATTGGTTTAGGGGTGTTTTACAGATGCAAATACCTACTTAATGTCGAGCTCCGTGCACAACTTTTCAAGCTGCTGGCTCGCGAACCGGGTGCCATTATTGGATACCAAACGCTTTGGAATCCCGAAACGACAAACAATATTCTTCCACACAAAGTGTTGGACTTTGTGAGCGGTGATCTGTGCCAAGGGCTCAGCTTCTATCCATTTGGTGAAATACTCCATGGCCACTACCAAGTACTTCATCTGTCGCATGGCCAATGGGAAAGGTCCTAAGATATCAATGCCCCACGTATGAAAAGGCCACAGGCTGCTGATCGATCGCAATTTTTCTGGGGGTGTGTGATGCCAATCAGCATGTTTCTGGCATTGCATGCACCGTTGTGCGTACTTCATACAATCCTCCTGCATAGTCGGTCAGTAATACCCTACTCGAACAACTTTCAAAGAGAGAGCTCGCCCTCCAATGTGGCTTCCACAGATACCCTCGCGGAGCTCCGCCATCACCCATGTGCATTGATCGCCACTTATATAGGTTAGAGTAGGATGGGTGTAACCATGCCTGAACAATTTCCCATCTATCAAGGTATACCTTCCCGCGTTCTTCTTAACAATCTTGGCTTCTGTGGGCTCCAACGGAAGTATACCGTCAGTGAGGTAACGCCTATAGGGTGTTATCTAGGTCTCGCCTATATCAATGAGGCAGACATCCAACGACCCCTCATCAGACAGGTTGTAAATACTTATTTTAGGTACCTTTAGGGTCTCCTGAGTCAGGGATTGATGTCTTCTTTTCCCAATATCAAGTAGATTTACATGTTGTTCGCCACCCATATCATCTGTAGCAATTCTAGGTACCCTCAAGGTCTCCTGGATTACTGACCTTTGACGACCTCCTTTACCTGAGCTGGCGAGCTTTGCCAGCAGGTCTGCTCATACGTTTTGCTCCCTTAGAACATGTATCAATTCGAACGCGGGCAAGGTTTCTTTCAACATCATGACATATTTTAGGTACGAGGCCATCTGAGGATCCCTGGCCTAATATTTCCCTATGACTTGTCTGGTCACTAGCAACGAATCGCTCTTTACCAATAGGCTTTGAGCGCCTATCTCCTTGGTGAGTAAGATTTCGGCTACCAATGTTTCATATTCAGCCTAGTTATTGCTGGCCTTGAAGGCAAATCTCAGGACCTGCTCAATCAACAATCCATTTGGTCCTTCCAAGATAATGCCAGCCTCATTGCCCTGTTGGTTAGAGGACCCATCTACTGAAAGAATCCACTGAAAATCTCCTCTTCCTGAGGGGGTAGTTCCCGTAGAGAGTTCTGCCACAAAGTCAGCATAAACCTGTCCCTTGATAGGACCTCTAGGCTCATACTATATATCAAACTCAGAAAGGTCAACCGTCCATCACACCATTCTACCAGCCATGTCTGGTTTCTGTAGTATCTTGCGAATCGGCAGGTCAGTCATCACTATTATTGTGAAACTTTGGAAATAGTGACGAAGTCTCTGAGCTGCAAATACCACTACTAAGGCTACTTTCTCAATGGCCTGATAACGCTCCTCTAGTCCTTGCAATACCTTACTTACAAAATATATGGGCTTCTGGTGGTGTTCTTCCAAATCTGCCACATGTTGTTCCTGCTCTATCGAGGTGACGACCATGTCTTCCACATATGCATGCACATTCCGCCCTATCATGGGGGCGAGAATCCTATCCATCAACCTCTGGTACGTTGCTCCAGCATTCTTCAGTCCAAATGGCATCACCTTATAACAATAGCTGGCAAGCTCCGTCATGAAGGCAATTTTGCTTTCATCCCGAGGGTGCATGCGAATATGATTGTACCCTGAGAACGCATCTAGAAAGCTGAACAACCAGCACCTAGATGCACTATCTACCAAAGTATCGATGTTGGGTAGTGGATATGAATCTTTAGGGCAAGCTTTGTTGAGATCCATAAAGTCCACACACATTCTCCACTTTCCACTAGCTTTCTTAACCAGCACCACGTTCGCTAACCATTCAGGGTATTGAATTTCCCTTATATGGCCAGCGTCCAACAATTTCTGCGTTTCTTGCTTAATGATTGGTCTGATCTTCGAGTCTATCGTGAGATGGTGGCACAGAAAGTCTGGGTTAATGCCTGGCATATCTGATGTAGACCATGTGAAGGCATCCAAATGTAGTGTTATAACCTCGACAATCCTGTCCTGCAATTCTGGGCTCAGCGACTTGCCGAGCCTAAACTTCTTACCCTCGATCTCTCTTTCCTAAACCTCACCCGCTGGCTCGGGTTGCTTATCACTGGGGATCTTCCTAAGCTGTTGGGTGGTGTGGGCGTCTCCCTCTTCAGATCCTGCGGGATCGCTTTGCCTGGTATTTTTCATATCTTTTAATTGCTCGTCTATCAATGCGGATGGGACCCAGTTTTACCTGGCCCCACAGTAGGCACCAAATGTTCTTCTCGGTTGACTGGTCGCCGATTAACTCTGTGACTGGTTCAAGCTCCACCTGTCTTCCCTAGAATCTACACCTTCCTTGGTTTCTAGATGCTTTGCCTATAAGACAAAGGGCGCCCTCATGGCCGGTCACGCTCCGACGCTCAAGTCAGTAAGGGCTTTGTGAACAAATAAGAAACTGTTAGAATTAATGGCTTAAAACAAGAGGGGGGGTGAATTGTTTTCGAAAGATTTTTGCAAATATTTGATTAAGAATGAATCTTTATCAATCAAACACAAATAATCAATCAAAGAAGCAATTAAACAATGATACACAGAAATAGTTGCATAATTATAACTGGTTAAAGTTTCGTTTTAATCGGTTGTTCTTATTATAGTAGAAGCAATATTCAAACAGTTTTAAAGAGAGAGAAAGAGAGAGATTTGCACCATGAATTTTATACTGGTTCGCTCAATCCCAGGGTACATCCAGTCTTAGAACAACCTCTGAGTTTCACTAGTAATCAACAACAGATTACACAAACACACTACAAAGAGGTGATCTTGAAAATCACAAGACCCACTCACCCTCTTTGTAACACCACACATACCTCAAGCAGAACACCCTCTGACTTTACAGGATTTTCACATATACTCACAAGTTTATGAAATTACAACAACAAGAACATGAATAGGAAAAGAAAACACCTGATATTACACAATCCAGGGATTCCTATGATGAGATCTTGCACCAGTGCAAAGCTTAAAAAGCAATCTTGCAAATCTTGAAAAACTTCTTTCAAAAACACATATCAGTCTCTCTTTTGATCTCAAAACACTTTTGTAAATGTTCAGTAAAATGTTATATTATTCTCTTGTTTGTTTCTGAAAGAAGGGCTATCTTTATAGCACTTGAAATCTAGCCGTTTGAGGCACATGAACCAGCCAAAACAGATTTGAAACAATTAAAATATTTTTTCAAAAAGCTGTTATGCAGACTTACATTTAACCGGTTAAAACCATGAGATAATCGGTTAAATGGGTCAAGCTGCTACTTAACACATTCAAAAAGGATTTTCAAACCTTTGTGCCAGCTAGGTAAAGAACAACCGGTTATCCCGATAATTCAACCGGTTGTTTTTCTTGGCTTTAGAAAAACACTTTACTTTTAAAACAGACTTGCCAAGCTTTGTGTAGGAATTAAGAACTGATCTTTTACATAAATTCTAAACACTCTAAGCTACACCTAAACCCAAAAGCAGCAAGGCTTCAAGCTTCATCAGGGATTTGAAACATCAAAGCTCCCATACTCTACAGAAAGAAGTAGTTTCAGTATCTAAAAGTGTATTCAGAATTGCCTACCTTCACCTGGGACCTTAAGCCCCTTTTTATAGCATACCATGTTCCTGTTGCACTTGAGATAAACAAATACTAACTGAAAATAAACACATTATCTTATATCTCTAACAGAAAAACCCCCTGCCACAGGTACCAATAATCTTTTTGTCCCAGACTGTAGGTGTTCCTTCTGTTATATGTACGCGCCCATCCCTATCTTTTTAGGGTTAGCACTATCAAATGGCGTTTCACGTGCAACAGACTCAAATGGCGTTTCACGTGCAACAGACATATAGCATAACAGGGAAATCTTACGTGATATTAATAAACATATCTATATGTAACTGTAACTGATGGCAGAGCCTCCAGCCATACACAACCACATAATAAGGAGGATAAAGACCTAGAGGTTATTTTGGGATTTACTTGTAAATATGGGTCTAATTGGGTTTTTGTTTCTTTTTGTAGGCCCAATCAAGAGGAGAACTCCAGGGTGAAGGAATGTACAAACATATCCAAAAAGACCTCCAAGTCATCAAAACATAAACTAAAGCTTTGGTCAGAAGAACACAAGAAGAGTGAGTTCCTGCTGACTAGTCAACATTATTTTGGGCCAAGCTTTAGCTTAAATAAATTGTATAAAGTTGTTTAGGATTTCATGGGCCATGTATTGGGCCTAGTAGCATAAAATAATTGGACCAAATATTTGGGCCAAGTAGCATAGGTTTTTGTGCTTGTATTTGGGCCAATAGTAAAATATGACTAGTTAGGGTTAAAAGTGACTAGTTAGGGTAACAATTGGGCTTCTTTGAGCCCAATGTAACCTTAAAACGTCTAGGGTGTTTTGGAGGACGAAAATCACCTTGGCATGGAGCACATGGACGTCAACATGGCAGCCTAGGAGTGGAGAGGATTTAGCATGGAAGGTGTGAGCTAAAACATGGAAAGCATGACTCCACATGGCACCTTCTCATTGGAGAGTTTTATTTTGAATTTTCAAATTTTGGCTCCAAAATGTCCAGCCCTCTCTCCTATATAATGCGGTGATTGGCTCATGTAAATTAAAGATTAATTGGAGTGAAATTGCTGCCAACTTTGTGCCAATTATCATTCTTGTCTCCTACCTCTAGGATAGACACCTTAGTCTTCATTCTTCAACTTTTCCAAGTGAGATGGCCTCACCACTCACTCTCCACACCTAACACTTCACCTTCAAGGTTTCCACAGCTCCTAGGAGTGCCTTGCACACTTCCAACCATTGCTTCCGCCACCTTCAATTGCGTTTTCCAGCTCATGGAAGAAGGCACACAAGCTAGGCTACATCAAGTGGTATCTAGAGCCACGGTTCTTCAAGAGCTAAGTGTCTTCTTCTAATTTTTTTTGATTTTGTGTTGTTCTTCATATTTTTGTGTTGTTCTTCATTAGATCCTTGAATGTCTAGCTATTTTTTGCAATTTAATTTTGATTTGAATGCTGTTTGGATGAATCCAATCGGTAGAATGTGTTCAACTTGTTCTTGAATTTCTAATTTCAATTTTGTGTAGGATTCTTGTGTGTTTTGGTGTGCTGCTTGATTTTATTAGGATTTTGAGTCTTTCTTGCACATTTTAATTGGTTCAATCTGTTTTAATTTGAGTCATTTTGATTTTGAAATCAATACATGTTTTGTCAAGTCATGTTTCTCCAAGAAATGTCATCAAATCCTAGTAGTACTCTTCTTGATTGATTTTGTTTCTTGATTTGCTCTTGAGTCCAGTTTTTAATCTGAATTGTTTGATCCTTTGGTGCATTTTTTCTTTTAGATTTGAGTTCATATTTGTGTGATAGATCCACACAAATTCTTATACAATCATTCTATTGTGTCTTTGCAAGTTTTCAACTCTATTTTTAATTCCAGATTAGGATTTCTAAACTGTGCTGGCTGTTTTTCACTGTGAAAATTAATTCCGCTGGAGAAAAATTCTGGAAATCTGTATCTGAGAATTTTTATGTCTTAGAAAAAAAGGAAAAAAAAAAAAGTGAATCAAAATTCGAAGTTAAAAAAAAATGATAAATCAAACAAAATCAGTGTTCAAAACTGGCGGGAAAAAAAAGGTAATCTGGCACCAGATTTGAAAAATTTATTGTAATTGATTGGTGAATGTGTTTTGAGTGATTCCAGCTCCAAAATTTGGTTAACATCTTGAAGTATCTGTGTTTAAAAATTCAAATTCAAATTTGAAAAATACAGCTCAGCATAAATCGTGTAAGTCACGCTTTTTGAAACTTAAATTCTAGTAGTTCAGTTTTGGTTTTTGTAATCCAATTCTAGTACCTTTCCCTAGGTTCATTTTGTGTGCTAGCTTTGTTGATTACCTTATTTTGCTTGATTGTCAATTTTTCTTCAATATTCCTTCTAGTTTTGTCACATTTAAATCCCTTTTCTGTTATCCAAATTTAAATTGAGCTTTTGTTGCTTTAATTTTTGTTGACCTCTTATGTGGTGGAAGTTTTCAAAAAGTGCTTGTTAAGTTTGGAGCTAACCTTTGTGGTGAGTGCTATTATCACTTAGTAGGTGCTGAATTGATTACTTCAAGTGACTATCCTAAAAGAGGTATAGCAAGAGTGCAGCAACAAGGTTATACACAAATATACACAAAGAGGGGGAATGCAAATAGAAAAGGTGCAAAACAAAAGGAGTGCCAAAAGGAAAAAGTGCATAGATTAGAATTTACAATTTTTGTTAACCCAATTTCCATTGTATTTTCTTGAGTTGTAATTTGTTAAACCTTGAACAATTAGTGGATTAATCACGTAATTAGTCGATGAGTGTGTCTTGAAGGTTCACAAGTGCCAACAAGCCTCATCATTAGGAATCCGACTAGTTTAAAGCTTTGTAGTTAGAATTAATTCATTTGTGTTTAATCGTTTTAGCATATTTGTTTCTTGTATTAAAATTGTGTTTTCATTCTTCATTGTGCTCTAAGTAAATTACTTAGAGAAAGGTTTGTGAAAGTCTTGGAGGATAGAATCTGGCTAGGAAAGGCTTGGCACTTAAGTGATCCAAGTGATCCACCTCCCTTTCCTGGGAATCTACCTACATTGCTCCAGTAATCTTTCTTGTGGTAAATTTCTTTTTAACACATAACTTTAATCATGTCTTCTCATTCTCCTCATTCTAATGAAAATGATAGAAAGTCTATTAAATCTCTTTTGAAACAATTAGCTCAAGACTTTCAATCATTTTCACATAGACAATTGCAATATGAGGCCCAACTCAAAGAAAGGGATGCTCATCTTGCTTTGTTAGAAGAAGAGTTGAAAATGGTTAAAGAAAGGGATGAATACATCAACAAAACAAAAAAAAATTCTCATGCATCTAGCTCTAGGGTGAGTGATTCTTTTAAAGAAGAGAGTCTTAGAATTAATGAATACTATCAACCTCAACCTAGGAGAGTTAGAAAAGAAAGAAAAGAAAGCCCAAGGGAGGTTAGGGTAGATCTACCTTATTTCTATGGGAAAGAAAACATAGAAACCTACCTAGATTGGGAAATGAAGGTAGAACAATTGTTTGCTTGTCATCAAGTAGGTGAGGAAAGAAAAGTACCCTTAGCCATCCTAAGCTTTCAAGGTAATGCTATGAATTGGTGGATTGCCCTAAAAAGAGAGAGAGATCTCCACAAGGACCCTCCCATTACGTGTTGGAATGATCTTAGGGGAGCCTTGAGATGTCGCCATATTCCCTCAAACTATAATAGGAAGTTGATGGACAAGCTCCAAAGACTTCATCAAAAAAAATTGAGTGTAGAAGAATATTGGCAAAAGATGGTGTTATATATTATAAGGGCAGGGATTAAGGAAGAAATTAATACCACCATTTCAAGGTTTTTAAATGGTCTCAAACTTGAGATAAGAAACAAAGTTGAACTTTTACCTTATAAAGATTTAAATGACTTGATTCAACTTTGCATTAAAGTTGAAAAAGAAATTTTGAGAAAAGAATCAAGTCAAAAACAAAGTTCATACTTTGTACCTTATGACAAGGATGAGTTCCAAAGAGGGGAAGAGCATATAAAAGAAACATCTCTAGAACCTTCCCAAAATCTATCTAAAAATGAGCACAACTCACACACTCAAACTAGAGAAATTCAGTGTTTTAAATGTCTTGGTAAGGGTCATTTAGCATCTCAGTGTCCCAATGAAAGAACTATTATCTTAAGGGACAAAGATGAATATAATAGCCAAGAAAAAGAAACTAGTAAGAGTGAAGAAAATGAGAAAAAAAAAAGAAAGAAATAAAAAATCAAGTGAAAGTCCTTAGGGACAATGCTGAGGCGTGGGAGAAGAGTGTTCCTTCCCATACGGTCATTCAGAAAGAAAAGAAACTTGAAAACAAAATTGAAAAAATAGTTCTTTCTGAACAACCTTCAGGCCTCCTAATTTGTAAAGGAACACTTACATGCACTGCCACATTTACTAAGACTTGTGAACTACCTCCTTCAGTAAAAGAACTTTTAAAAGAATTTGATGATGTATTCCCTAAGGAAGGCCTCATTGGACTTCCACCTTTTAGAGGAATAGAACATCAAATAGATTTAGTTCCAAGAGCCAGTCTACCCAATAGACCAGCTTATAGAACTAATCCAGAAGAAACTAAGGAGATAGAGACACAAGTACAGGATTTGTTGGAGAAGGGTTGGGTTCAAAAGAGCATAAGTCCTTGTGTTGTATCTATCTTGTTGGTGCCAAAAAAGAGATGGCAAGTGGAGAATATGTTGTGACTGTAGAGCCATCAATAACATCACCATCAAGTACAGACATCCAATCCCAAGACTAGATGATATGGTTGATGAACTACATAGGTCCCTCATATTTTCCAATATTGATCTTAAAAGCGGATATCACCAAATCAGAATTAAAGAAGGTGATGAATGGAAAACGCTTTTAAAACCAAATTTGGATTATATGAATGGTTAGTGATGCCTTTTGAACTCACTAATGCACCCAGTACGTTCATAAGGCTCATGAATCATGTCTTAAGACATTGTATAGGTAAATATATAGTAGTTTATTTTGAATATATGCTAAGATATCACCAACAAGAGAAGGTCAAGTTATCTGTAAGCATCTATAAAGATAAAATTTTATGTGATGTAGTGCCTATAGAAACTTGTCATATCTTATTGAGACGACCATCGCAATTTGTTAAAAACTCCATGCATAATGGTCGTACCAACGAGATTACCTTCACACATGAAAAAATAAATATCTTTTATATCCTTTAACACCTTCTCAGGTGTTAGATGGTCAAAAAATATTCAAAAAGAAAATAAAAACTGAAAAATCGCTAGCTCTTCTAGAACAAAAAGTAGGGTCTAAAGAGTCTAGTAATAAAAATCTAGAACAAGGGAGGAAAAACATAGAAAAGAAAATTATGTACTCCTCTCTAGAGAAATCTTGTGAAAAGTTGCCAAAAACAATAGAAAAACAAGAGGAATGGCAACTTAATCACATTGATTTTTATACAACTGCTGAAACTAACTCATTTGACTTGTTTGATGACTCCAACAGATGGATATTTGATCCTAGAGGACGAACCTAGTTCAAAGCAGGAATAAGGCTGCTGTTCGAGATCAATCCTATAGATCTGAGGACAGATCCTCTCAAGAGGGAGGGGATGATGGCAGAGCCTCCAGCCATACACAACCACATAATAAGGAGGATAAAGACCTAGAGGTTATTTTGGGATTTACTTGTAAATATGGGTCTAATTGGGTTTTTGTTTCTTTTTGTAGGCCCAATCAAGAGGAGAACTCTAGGGTGAAGGAATGTACAAACATATCCAAAAAGACCTCCAAGTCATCAAAACATAAACTAAAGCTTTGGTCAGAAGAACACAAGAAGAGTGAGTTCCTGCTAACTAGTCAACATTATTTTGGGCCAAGCTTTAGCTTAAATAAATTGTATAAAGTTGTTTAGGATTTCATGGGCCATGTATTGGGCCTAGTAGCATAAAATAATTGGACCAAATATTTGGGCCAAGTAGCATAGGTTTTTGTGCTTGTATTTGGGCCAATAGTAAAATATGACTAGTTAGGGTTAAAAGTGACTAGTTAGGGTAACAATTGGGCTTCTTTGAGCCCAATGTAACCCTAAAACGTCTAGGGTGTTTTGGAGGACGAAAATCACCTTGGCATGGAGCACATGGACGTCCACATGGCAGCCTAGGAGTGGAGAGGATTTAGCATGGAAGGTGTGAGCTAAAACATGGAAAGCATGACTCCACATGGCACCTTCTCATTGGAGAGTTTTATTTTGAATTTTCAAATTTTGGCTCCAAAATGTCCAGCCCTCTCTCCTATATAATGCGGTGATTGGCTCATGTAAATTAAAGATTAATTGGAGTGAAATTGCTGCCAACTTTGCGCCAATTATCATTTTTGTCTCCTACCTCTAGGATAGACACCTTAGTCTTCATTCTTCAACTTTTCCAAGTGAGATGGCCTCACCACTCACTCTCCACACCTAACACTTCACCTTCAAGGTTTCCACAGCTCCTAGGAGTGCCTTGCACGCTTCCAACCATTGCTTCCGCCACTTTCAATTGTGTTTTCCAGCTCATGGAAGAAGGCACACAAGCTAGGCTACATCAGTAACAAACACATGAATAACCATATATATATATAGACAAACATATATATATATATATATATATATATATATATATATATATATATATATATATATATATATATATATATATATATATATATATCTTTATCTCTAAGCATTTTTATCTTTAAGCGCATGCCACTGATTATCAACACATGGCAGCTTGGTTACGCTCTTCAAAGCCATTACGTAGATTGGGTCAACCTTGTAACCTTGGCACAAGGTCCCGCCCATAACCATTCACTTGTATGTCCACGCCAATACACGCCCATTCATATGCTATTTCGTGCCATGCGTATAGACTTACCTGGGTTGCCTTAACACTAATGGGCTCGGACCTTACAGTTAACACTTTACTTATCATAGACTTGGACACTCTAAGAATGCCCCTAAGCCCATTACGTTTCTTTACCTTAGTACTTAATCTCATTCGTGTAGGATCATACTATATACATGCATGAGAGTTTAATATATATGTGTACCTGAAGCCCAGTCACATGGTAAGTGAGGCCTATGTGCCGAACTGACCTGCCTGAGGAAAATGTCGAGGTCCGACCAACGAGGTCTAAGCGCTACGAGTTCTGGTCCAGTACACAGCCCATTACCATAAGGGCCCATAACCAACACTATAAATAAAACCCTCTGCGGAGAGGTAAGGTACGCTTTAATCAGCTTTCCAATATACATTCTTTGCACAGAGTACTAACTTAAGCATCAAAGTACCTTTTCAGGTCACCTCGATCGGGCATCAATCATTGACTGAGTATCAATAATAAAAGGAGGAGACTTGAAGAGCACCAATAACAAAAGGAGAAAACTTGAAGGAAGGAGCAAGGAGACTATTGACACATCAACAATTGTACAACTAGGGTTAGGTACTATCTAGGCCCCTCTTTGTCCATACAGGTACATTTTCAAAATCACACTAAGAAATTCAAGCACAAAAGAGGAATGCAAATAAAAGCGCTTGAGAAAGCTTATTGAATTTGAAAAGAAAACCAATTTGCTATTCACACCTCTGGAATTACTCTTTGCACCACATGTGTTTTTCAGAAAATTTCCAAAAATTTTTGAAATTGAAGGAATCTAGTTGTTTATAGTAGCCAAGGATAAGAGAAAACGATTTGTAGTTAACTTGGCAATTGGAGGAAAGGTGTCAAGAAAGTACAATCCTTCCAATTGAGTGTATTTTGTTAAAAGTTGTGCCTTGTAACTATCTGGAGATCCATCAACATTGTACTTGACTTTCTACATCCATTTACAGCCAATAACATTCTTATTATTAGGTAGGGTTGTTATAGTCCAGGTGTTGTTTTACTCAGGAGTTGTAAGTTCTTCGTGTATAACTTTTCTCCAGCTATCATGTTTGGCAACCTCCTCAAAGTATTTGGTTAAGTGTTGAAATCAATGGAGGGAATAACTTGTCTATAGGAAGGATAATGATGGGGTTGTTCTTCATGACCAATGTTCTTCTTGAATAAATGAGGTAAAAAAGGTGGTGGAAGCTATGGATGATATGGGTCAAGGATGGTTCATATAGAGTTATGGGTTCCTTGTAGGTGCATGAAAGGTATAAAGAGTGATAGGTTGGGCCAAATCACTTGAAGGAAGGTGAAGGTGAAGATCAAAGTTTCTAAACTAGAGAGACTAGACAAGAGTAGAAGCTTGCAAAAATTTGACAGCATTTACTCATTAAAATTCATCTTACAAAACATGAGCCAAGGACCCTTATTTATAGGTGCAAGTGCCTTGGAGGACAAAAGAGAAAGGATGGTAGGAAACCCTAAAGAGAGGGGTGGCTAGGGCATTGACTAAGTTCAATGCAGCCCCCTAGCATGCTTCTAGAAGGTAGGGCTACATTCCTACCCTAAAAGGCCTAGGTACAAGCTAAATTGTTAAATACACCCCCTATTGTGCAAAATGAACCCTACTCTACTGAATTTTTAAATACACCCCCTATAGTGCTAAATGAACCCTACTCTACTGAAATTACAAATAAATTGAAATTAATTGATGCTCGGCTCCCATGGCTTGGGCTCTACTCCTTGTGGTCCCATGAGGGGTCTTTGAACAGGTAGAGAAAAGTCTCTCTGCCATCAATAGCAGAGTCTCACTCTTCTTGAATCCTCTTTGCCATGGACCTAGTTGTTGGGCCTAAGCTTGGACCTCTTCCATCAGATAAAGTCTACCAAAAGATTTAAAGGATCCAATAGGATACTTAATGTTGCCATGTAGGACAAAAGAGCTTAAGGGTATCTGAAAGTCTTTCAAACAAGTGGGGGTATATCTAATTCTAGTGGATCACCAAGGAGAAATTTGGTTTGTATCAAATTGAAATTCATTATCAAAAATCAACTCATTCCCTAAAATTTTATTAGTGTTTGCTTTTTCATAAAAAAATATTAGTTATATCATCATGATGAATATGAGAAACATGTAAAGGTATCTATGAAAAATCTGCATTATTATCAAAGATTTAAACTTGATGAAAACAAGTTTCATAAAAAAAATATTTTGTGAAAAAATAATATTATGAGTCTTGAGATCATTAAACAATATAACCCTCTTTGTATTTGTTTTAAAACCCAAAAATTCTAGCATTGGCATGAGTGTCAAATTTTCTTGTATTAGAAGTTATAGTCCTAATATAGCACAAACATCCAAAAACTCTAATGTTACTAATTTTTGCAAAAGGAAAGGAGTTTTCAAGAAAGGGTGTAGGCATGTAATTTATCATGTGAACCAACACAGTTAATAACACAACTCCAAAATTGAGTAGGAATATTATAATGAACATGAAGGCACTAGTGTTTTTATACAACTATACCGACCAGTCCTCGGACACCGAGAACAACTAGTAATGGTAAGCCGCGTCAACTAGGTCCCACGGTATGGGCCAGAGCCACGTGGGTTGTGTCCCATGGGTAGCATGGACCAGTAGGCTGATTAGTCATTAGCATGTCAATCACCAGAAAACTAAATCTATATTTTTGTTTTATAGATTTTTATTATTTAATCTATATACATAAAGCTAAATCAAATAAATTATAATACTTCGCAAATGATAATAGTTTTATAATGTTAAAAACTAAATTTATATTCTTATTTTATAGATTCATATTATTTAATCTATATACATAAAGCTAAATCAAATAAATTATAATATTTAGTAAGGATGATAAGTTTATTTTATTTTTTTTAATTTTTACAAAAAATACATAAATAAAAAATAATAAATAAAAATTTATAGTTTTTAAAACTTTAAAAATTATGAATAACGTGCTTTGTACATAATTTTAAAAGCTTATTCAAAGATAATATATGTTTTTTACGTAGTTAATATAAATTTAATTTATTATTATAATTTAATTAATAAAAATATTTTTAATCACAATTTTTTTTATGAGAGAAAAGAAGTGAGATATTCTAAAAATTAATCACCTAAAGAAAAACTTTATTATGATAAACTGTTCTCGCCGGTTGACTCTCCCGCCAGTTGACTAGGTTGAACGCCTCCTCTTGAATTTGTCTCAATTGGGGATTGACTCGTGTCTCTCCGTTGGATTGGAATGTGGCTCCGTTATGACAGTGGGCGCCCTACCTGTTGATTACACACCGACACTCAAGTCAGTAAGGGCTCATAAAAATAATAATTCTCAGTTTAGTGCGCAAAAACAGTGTACTTTCACCTGGGGTCTCAGACCCCTTTTATAACTGTACATGCAACATGCAACAGCTCTCACTTGAGAGAAGCAAATCTTAACTGAAAATAAGCACATTTATCTTTTATCTTTAACAGAAAAACTGACCTACCACGTGCACCAATGATCTTCAGGTGCTAAACTACAGGCTAATATTCTGTTACAAATACATGTCCCCCTCTTCTTAGGGTTAGCAAAACCTAGCAACAGGTATTTACGTGTAACAGAAATGCAACAGAAAATATAATAATGAATATGCACAATAATGACAAATATTAAGCAACTGCTCTCATATATCTATGCGTGCGTAAATAAGGGGATATCTCGTACCACAGCCTTACCATGCGCTTCAGGCCCATTATCGAAATTGGGCCAGTCACACAAATCTAGGGGTGGCAAAGTGGGACGGGCCGACTCGCGGTCCGTTGAAAAAAAACGTGGGGCAAGTTGCTTATTTCAACCCGCTTAGACTCGCCCCGCATAAACCGCAACCCGCACAGGCCAAGTTCGGGGCGGAGCGGGTTCGCCCGCATAACCTGCATAACTTTAAAATGTATAAATTTATTTCTACACCCTCATATTTTCTTCATGAAACCTCATATTTCACATTCTAAAATTTTTAATAACATATTATTA
This sequence comes from Phaseolus lunatus, assembly GCA_013389735.1. Taxonomy (NCBI): domain Eukaryota; kingdom Viridiplantae; phylum Streptophyta; class Magnoliopsida; order Fabales; family Fabaceae; genus Phaseolus; species Phaseolus lunatus. The sequence continues at coordinate 16,125,042 of CM023861.1, read as the reverse complement.
CACATGCCTCATGAAAATAATATTATGAGATCATTTACCTAATGCATCTAAATTAAAAAAATTCAAAATTTTTATTTAAAAAATTATTTTTTCAAAAACAAATTTCTTATGCGGGCTGTCCCGCAAGCCCACAGGCCAACCCTTATGCGGGGCAAGCTAGAAAAATCAGCCCGCAAATTCTATGCGAGGCGGGCCAACCTGGCCCACTTTTTGCAGGCCAAGTGCAAGGCGGGTCTATGCAGGACAGGCCAACCCGCATTGTCACCCCTACACAAATCTTACCTCGGCCCAACAACCGAGCTAACCTCAACCTTACCCGAGAACCGAGCTACTATTCATCTATGCCCAAGGGCCAAGGTTTGGTCAGCACACAAGCTCCTTAGGCTCGAGCTAAGCTTGGCTAGGTGAAGAGTCTACCAAGTATCCTCTACCAACTGATGTTACCGTTTCACAGGGGTAGGTGAGGCGCGACGCACGAAGCATTTTTGAAGTGACATTTTACTACATGTGATCCCACGCATACACGTGTCACGGTATCAATTGTGGCGAAAACCCTACTGTTTCAAATTCCCTCTTCCCTTAAACCTAAGCGAATCACTTTGAAATTTCGAACCTTCTTCTCCAAACTCTTATTGCCGCTCAAGCTCGTCGCGCACTCCATCAAAGTTTCTTCCTTTACAAACATACAAGGTACTCCTCTTCCATTCATCTTAACTATTTATTGCTACAATGTCTGTTATGCCTGGGATCACTGTCTATCTTGCTTATATATTTTGATATCGATCATCTGTATATTATCGCATGCACCCCTAAATGCCTGTTTATCTCGCTTTCCTACCATGCTCTATTAGGCTATCATATGAACTGTTTGATGCTTGCTTGTTTCTCTGTTGTTCTGGGTCTGAGTTATTTTTTTGCCTTTGCATGTGATATTGTTTTTGATGCAACCTGCATCGGACTATAAATCCCTGTACCCTTGGACACCACAAAATCTCCTATTTGAAACCTCTTCCTTCACCTCAAATGAGAAAATCGTAAGCCTTAGGAAAAGCGGTTGTCATTTTGGTAGGGAAGATGACAGGATTTATCTGGAACCCTGTAGAATAGATGAATCTGTCTGTTGTGACGAGTCTATCTCCCTGAACAAACCCTTTTGTTATTTTTATGCCATGGTATTTAAAAAGGTGCTCATTCGCCTTCTCCTATCTATCTTTGAGAAAGGACTACTAACTGAGCTCAACGTGGCTCCAGCCCAACTACATCCCAATAGCTGGGGGTTTGTCCGAGCTTTCTCCATTCTCCATGACCAACTTGGCATCTTACCTTCTGTGGGTGTCTTTCTTTGTTTCTTCGAGGCCAAGAAATTAGGTCGTCAGCTCTGGGTGTCTTTGAACGACGTCCCTGGAAGAGGAATTCTTACCCTCTTCCAGTCTTCATATAAAAATTTCAAAGGTCATTTCCTAAAGGTCCATGCCAATAAGAAGTATCCCAACCTCCTTGACGGATTCCCTCTGTATTGGACCCAAGAACCTACATGATGTGAGTTGATTTTTAGATGTTTTCATTTATGGTGACACTTTTACTTAAGATTGGGATTTTAACAATTAATGGTGAGGACCTAAGGAAGATTCCCACTGGACACAAACTTAACCAAGTGGTTAAGTAAGTGTGAAGGTTCACTTCACAGAAGCAAAGAGAAAAACACAATATATGGTATGGATGATGCAAAAAGGGTCAGAATTAAGATAGCAAATCAAAGAGAACCAACAAATGAAAGACAAACATGGGAAGAACAATAAAGAACATGAAGGGAATGGAAGCGCAAAAGGAAATTAAAAAGGGGGAAGAGATGAAAAGACTTATGGAAAAGAAGGGGATTCACTCCACTTGGAGCAGATGAACTCCAAGATGAGTGGTGCAAGAGCCGTCACTTGAGATGTCACTCACTCAAGATAAGACCCGGATTCGCCACTTAGGATACTACCCACCCAAGATAAAACCCACATAACACAGAGTACTCAGACTCACAATTTCACTCAAGCAAAGTTACTTAACCACTTGGTTAAGTTCATATCCAGTGAGAATCTTCCTTAGGTTTCACCTTCTAATTTGCTAAAAATCTCAATCTAAGTAAAGTGTCACACCATAAAATGAAAAACCCTAAAATCAACTCACATCACTACCTCCAATGTCACTTGGCGCTTGGAGGACATAGCTTCCGCCGACCAGGAGGTCGGCAAATTTTTATCGAGCCTCAAAGTTGTCTTTGATATCGCTTACCTCCTGGCCACCGAGTTCGTCCCAAACTCTTTAAAGAGATACACCGGTACATCCTTTTTCCTTTAGCCTTGGAGAGTAAGTTTCTTTTTTGTGGAGTGTAATGGATTCATCTCTTCTTTCTTTGAAAAAAAAATGTTGGCACGTTTCAGCATGGAAGATCTTTTGAATATGGCCAAAAAGGCCAAAGTGGCTAGCCAAATGCCGCTGAAGGCAATGGCCCTCCCTTCCTCCTCCAAAGACGACGAGGACACTGCCTCGAGCTTTGTCTTTGCCAGGAAGAGAGGAAGAGATCGAGTTGCTAGCCCAACACCTTCTCCCTCTCGAGGTTAGGTGGCTTTTAATGCTGCCCCTCCTCCGCAACCTTCCAACGCCCTTCCAGCACTGTCCAATCTCGAAAGGGGTGCGGAGAGCTCGAGGAGGAAAGGCCTATGGGACCTCGACCTTGACATCACATCCTACTTGGAGGACTCCTTGGTGCATCCTAAGGAAGAGGAGAGAATGAGGGCCTACGAGGGTCACCATCTCATCGAATATCCTATGAAGCAGTTTGGCCAAGCCTTGGTCACAAGCTGCCTGGCCGTGAAGAAGCTGCGGAGCCATGAAGCTGCTGCTGAAGCGCCAATTCTTGAGAACCACGACCTTCATCAAAAGGTGGTGAACCTTCAGCAAGAAATTCAAACTCTCCATGCTCTCTACCAACAAACTAAGCAGTTCCTGGTGGATAAGACCAAAGAGGCTGTCGGACAAGTTGCTCGCCTGGGAAAGCAACAGGATCACCTTTCCACCCTGCAACAAGAACTAGCCCAGAAGGAGAAGTTATTCGCTGACGAAACTGAAGTCTACAAAGGAGAAGTTGCTCAAGCCCTCTTGGTTGGGTTCGAGGTTGCCATCGAGCAAGCCTCTACCCTTTATCCAGATGTGGACTTCTCTCAACTTGGACGGGGCAAGCAAGTGATGGACGGCCAAGTAATAGAAAAGTAGGGTGTTTCAACAATTTGTAATTATTAACTGGTTGCACCTTTCGTACTCTTGCTATTTACAAGTAATTTAACTTGTTTTTACTTTTTGTCATGCATGGGTACTTGTTATCACTTTGCATACACATGCCATAATACAACTTGACTAACTTAAGTGCAATAATTCTCGTTAATCCATACATGCTTAAATACGACAACTACACATACAGGTACTCACTACTTAAGCTAACTTGTTTTATCATGGAATAATAAGAATTTAACTTTAACAAGGAACTAACCCTTCGTTGGACTATACTCCGTAGCCACGGTGAGCTACTACTCAAACTTGGCGTATACAGGTGTATTTCACAAACTTGGACAAAAGTCACATACCTTGATGTTGCCAAGCATTGCTTCACATAATGCGTACTCGGATAATTGCGTTGTCCTGGGCATGACCTCGTCACCGTAGTCCTACATCGAGCACTTGTTAGCATGCAACTCTACAATTAAACTATGTAACTGAAAATCATCTCATGGAACGCCTAACCTAGGCGAACACTAACACCTTGAGTTAGCCCGCCTTAACGTATGGAAATCGGATGATTCACATGCACAACTTGCTCGTCCCACACAGTGCCTAAGCTTGGGTGAACACCCTCACGCCCAGTTAGTCCGTCTTATCGTGCGTTAAGTGGCGGGTTTATCCATGCAACTTCACTAACCCCACTGAGTGTCTAGACTCAAGTGTTTACTTACATGCCATGTTAGCTCGACTTATTCTGTATTGGATCAAGTGATCATCCTGTGCAACTGTTACTCATCCCACAGAGTGCCTAATCTCAAGTGAACACTCTCACACCGAGTTATCCCGACTTACTCCATGCTGGTCCGGATGAGGCATCTATGCAACTTTACCCGCAGGGCGATTTCGGTCGACTTATCTGCCAGTGGTAATTATTCTCACCCATGGCCTTTACTTAGAAAACTCTCCAAGAAAGGTCGTTGCATCATATGTAACAATAAATAAAAAAGAAAAGCACTAGTGCATCATAAACAAATTTTTATTAGGTGGCCTCGTTAAAAAACCCTCTTCAGGGAAAAAGAGCACCACCTTTTAGCATTGTATTATTCAACAACAAATATTAGATAAATTAACTGAAATAAAACTTGAGATTGGCAACGTTCCATGTTCGAGGGGTTGGTCCTCCCTCCAAGGTCTCTAACCTGTACGCGCTATTTTCGAGCACCTCAACTACGTGGAACGGTCCTGTCCACTTTGGAGACAACTTGTTCTCCAACTGGTAAGGATGAGCTTTCTGCATCACCAAGTCGGCAACCTGGAACCGTCTAGGTTTGACCTTGGTCTTCTATTTCAACTCGACCCTTCTTTTTAGTGCCTCTGACTTAACACGGGCCTGTTCTTGGACTTCATCTAATAACTCCAAGTTCACCTTTCTCCCTTCATTAGACTCTTCCGCAGTGAAATTCTGAAACCGGGGAGAGTTCTCTTGGATTTCTACTGGAATCATGGCGTTTGCCCCATACACCAAACTAAAAGGGGTTTCCTTGATGGTCGACTGGGGTGTGGTATGGTAAGCCCACAGAATCCAAGGAACTTCCTCTGCCCATGTTCCCTTCGCTATCTCTAACCTTCCTTTTAGGCCTTTAAGTAAAACTCTATTGGCCGATTTTACTTGGCCATTCGTTTGGAGGTGTTCCACAGAAGGAAATATCTGCTTTATCCCGAGCTTCGAACACAACTTGCCTAACTACTGATTAGTGAATTGTGATCCATTATCGGACACCAGGTGCCTAGGGATTCCAAAGCGGCACACTATGTTCCTCTATACAAAGTGTTGCACTTTTTGAGCGGTGATTTGTGCAACGGATTCAGCTTCAATCCACTTCGTGAAGTATTCAATGGCTACCACGAGATACTTCATCTGGCGTATCGCCAAGGGGAAAGGACCTAGGATGTCTATTCCCCAGGTGTGAAATGGCCAGGGACTGTAGATCGAGTAAAGCTCTTCTGCGGGTGTGTGGTGCCAGTCGACGTGCTTCTGACACTACTCACATCGTTGGACATATCCCTTGCAGTCTTCTTTAATTATCGACCAATAGTACCTAGCTCGGATTACCTTCAACGCAAGTGCTCGGCCCTCTACGTGACTTCCGCCCATGCCTTCATCCAACTCGGCCATTACACGAATACATTGGTCTCCACTGATACAGGCAAGGGCAGGATGAGCATAGCCATGATGGAACAACATACCGTCGATCAGAGTATACTTTCCTGCATTCTTCTTAATCGCTTTGGCCTCCGTAGACTCGGCCGGAAGCAACCCATCGGCTAAGTACCGCTGGTACAGGGTGATCTAGGTCTCCGCTGCACCACCCTGTGAAACAGTAATCACCTCCTCCCCTTGCATCTGGCATGCCACTACCCTGGGAACCTTCAGTATTTCCTGGGTCAATGACCAATGACTCCTCCCTACCTTAGAGTTTATCTCCAAGATCTCTGCTTGGCCGCTCTTTAGTAGGCTGTCCTCCACCGTTCTCGGCAACTTCAACGTCTCCTAAATCACTGACCTTTGCCGGTTGCCCTTTCCCAAGCTGGCTAGCTTGGCTAAGAGGTCAGCCGGGGAGTTCTGCTCTCTTGGCACGTGTACAAGTTTGAACTGGGTGAAAACCCTCATCAACAACACAACATACTAAAGGTATGCCGTCAATTGTGGATCTTTGGCTTGATATCTTCCTATCACCAGTTCAGTAACAAGTAACGAGTTGCTCTTCACCAACAGGTTCCTGGCTCCTAACTCCTAGGCTAGTAACATTCCTACTATCAGTGCTTCATACTCGGCTTGATTGTTGCTAGCCTTAAATGCAAACTTCAAGGATTGCTCGATCAACAAGCCCCTGGGTCCCTCCAGAATAGCCCCTGTTCCACTGCCCTGTTGGTTGGAGGACCCATCTACTGATAGAATCCATCGAAAGTCTCTGAAGTCTAATTAAGGATCCTCATACACCAATTCAACCATGAAATCGGCATATACCTACCCCTTGATCGGTCCTCTCGGCTCATAGTGGATATCGAACTCGGAAAGCTCTATCAACCATCGCACCATTTGACCCGCAATGATTGATTTCTCCAAAACCTTGCGAATAGGCAGATCAGTCATCACTACCACGGTGAAGCTCTGGAAGTAGTGTCGTAGCCTCCTAGTTGTGAACACTACTGCCAATGCAACTTTTTCAATCGCTTGGTAACGCTCCTCTGGCCCCTGTAGCACCTTGCTGACAAAATAAATTGACCTCTGGACTTGTTCCTGGTCTTGCACTATCACCGAGCTAATTGCTTGATCCATGATGGCGAAGTACAGGCGGAGAGGAATACCCGTTATCGACTTTTCGAGGATAGGGGGCTGGCTAAATATTCTTTCAACTTGAAAAAAGCTTCTTCGCACTCGGAAGTCCACATAAATCGATTATTCTTCTTCAGGCACTGGAGGTATGGGTAACCCTTATCTCTACTAGCTGACAGGAAATGAGAGAGAGTTGTCATACATCCAGTCAATTGTTGGACTTCCTTGATGGTGGCAGAGCTCCTCACCTCTATGATGGCAGCACATTTGTCAGGGTTGGCTTATATGCCCCTTTTGGTCAATAAAAACTCGAGAAACTTCCCTGTCTCTATACCGAACACACATTTTTCGGGGTTTAACTTTAGATTGTACTTGGCAATGGTCGCGAACAACTCCTCGAGATCATTCACATGCTGCTCTTTCTCCTTGGAGGTGTCGACCATGTTGTCCACGTACGCCTACACATTTCGCCCGAGCAAGGGTGCGAGAATCCTCTCCATCAACCATTGGTAAGTAACACTAGCATTTTTAAGGCCAAAGGGCTTGACCTTGTGACAATAGCTAGCAAATTCTGCCATAAAGGCAGTCTTACTGTCATTGTTGGGGTGCATCTGAATCTGGTTGTACCTCGAGAATGCATCAAGAAAGCTCAGTAAGCGGCAACCTAAGGCATTGTCTACCAAGGAATCAATGCTTGGCAACAGGTAGGAATCTTTCGGACAGGCTTTATTTAGGTCTGTAAAGTCGACGCACATCCTCCACTTTCCATTGGACTTCTGGACTAGCACCACATTTGCCAAGCACTCAAGATACTGAATCTCCCTGATATGGTCGACATTCAGTAGCTTCTGAGTTTCCACCCTGATGATCAAGCATTTCTCCTCATTGAACTTCCTCCTCCCCTGTACTACTAGTCGGACCCTGTGGCATAGGAAATCAGGGTCTATCCCAAGCATGTCAGCGGTGGACCAAGCGAATATGTCCATGTGCCTGGCTATTACCTCAGCTATCTAGTCCTGTAGCTTCTGACCTAGTGAGGCACCAAGCTTAAACGTCTTCCTCTCAATCTTCCTTTTATAAACATCACCAATAGGTCCCCGCCGTTGTCTATTGCCGACTTTGGTTTCTAGGACCTCGGCCACTTCCCTTCGTGAGCGATGGTTGTAAGGACCTATAAATTAATTGGAATAGAAGTGATCGATTTTAAATAATTTCTGAGTATGTTATTATTTAAAATAAAAAGGACATAAAAATAGAAAATATCGTCGTGGTCAGACCTCGGACGTCGCCCAAGGTCTGGGATCAGCTGGTAGAGGGCGATCGGTTGACCATTGTACCAACCAAGTAGTCAGGTGCGATGGCTTTAACGTGAGGTAATCAAGTGGGCGTGCTTCAAGGGAGGGAGGCACGTGAATCAAGAAGGGTAAGAGAAAGGAAGGTGTAGCTTAGAAGTCGATGAGATCGCCGTTTGATGAAGAAGGCGGCGTCCTCTGACTTCCCCCGTATGAAATCAGAGATCGCCTATTTTGCGCATGATCGCCGTGTGCGAAGATTCCACATAATCGCCAATCGCTTAAAGTACACATGATCGCCAATCGCCTATGGTGTACATGATCGCCGAAAGTGCACTTAGCATGTGGTCAAGATGCTGGATCAACCATAGTGGGTTCCAAAAACCACGCGTATCAAGGTGTGGGTTGAGCCTTAGATACGCTGGGCATGCGAAGCTCTATGCTTGAGCATAGAGATCGTCCTTAGTGTTGCATGCATGGGCGCACGAGGAGTAGTGCTGATCTATTCTTGGAAATGTGAAGCTACCGACGTCACCAAGCCATGTGAAGATGATACCTTAGACGTAACATAATGGGAGGATGAACCTTCAGCAAGGTGTGATGATGTGACATCGGTGACCAGAGTAAGGCGATGTGTTCTCGTCACACACAAGGGCGATAAGAGATCGCCAACAGGATGAGAGGAACATCAGCCATCAACCAGGATGGGGGACACATCGGTGGTCTGCCAGGGTGAGACATCGGTGGTCTGCCAGGGTGAGACATCAGTCGTCCGTCAGGAAGAGGAACCAGTCATCGCCGGGATGAGAGGCACATCAGTCATCGCCGGGATGAGAGGCACATCAGTCATCGCCGGAATGAGAGGCACATCAGTCGTCGGTGGATGGCTATCGCGCGATATCGTGTTTCACACAGATAAGGTGGGACCTAGGCTCCCAGGATAAGAACATCCTGCATGCGCGACACGTAGACAAAAAGGGTGTTTCAGAATAGTTAGCATCAGAGAGTTGGTATGCGCAGAAACCCACGTGGTCATACTGTTCAAGGAAGTGTGCACGCAAGCTTTCCTGCAGAGTGGGTGGTGGCAGCGGCATTTCTGGGCAAGTTGGTTTAGATTCAAAACTCACTCCTGAGAGGCAGTGGACGTTGCTGTGGTTCGAGAGTGATTGAGAGAGTTAGCGTTGGTTCCCTGTTTCTTTCCTCTCCTTCTCCCTGCGTTCAGACATCCTAGCGAACCAGTTGAAGATCGGTGACTACCCTGGATTCCTGACGTTGTGCTCTGCAAGTTTTCTGCTCAAAGCCCTAAAACAGAGTTAAGGCATCTTTAAGCTTCGGTGGGTTTTGGAGCTCTTAGTGAGATTTTATGCAAGTCCAGGTAAGGGAAGCTAGCATTTTCGTTTATAAAAACTTTAGGCGAGTAGGTTCTGAAGTGAGGGCGACGTGGTCGTCGGTTTCATATTCTTTTCACGATGCTCTGTTTTTATGTGTGGGGCGACGTGATCGCCGGTTTTAATGTTGATTTCGAACTCCCCTGTTTTAGTGTTGTTTGAAACTGTTTGATATTGAAATGTGAAATGCGTGTGATATTCGAAAATCTGAACTTGGGCGTGATTGTTTCTGTGATTGTGATTGTTTAAGAAAAGATTCAAAATATTATATGATGCAGTTGTGCTTTTACGTGTGATATGATGTACTGGATGAATGTGAAATTGTGATCAAGACATAGTATTTTCAAGAAAGGAAATACCGTGTTGAGATTGGTTATGAGGTGTATTGATCAGTGAGTATCCTGTGAATGAGGCGATCCTGACTCTGCTGATATGATGGAATCACATAGATGAAGTCATTCAGTTGGTGAGAGTCGAAGGAGGTCCATATGTATGGGTAAGTCGTTTGAAAGATAACTGAGTTGACCTGTTATATGGATTAACCCTGTCATACTGAGAGAGTGAGGATATTGAGATTGAGATTGAGCTCGGGATTATGTTTATGCGCATGGCTGTGGAAACTTTACAGCAATTTCGTATGACAGGTGCAGGCCTCTGGATGCGAAGTTCAACACACGAGTCTTCCGGAAGTAGAGTCATGTGTCTATATGTTATGAGTCAATGGAAAGTCTGACATGTGAACCATGAGTATTGAATGTATTGAATAGACACTTGACGAGTATTGTGGAATATGGGGATATTGATGGCTGAAATTGTTATAGATTATGAATGGTGTGAAGATTTATGCTTTCTTTTGATATAAAGTTTCATATTTAAAGTTTTAAAAATATCTAGCTTACCCTTTTGTTTTGTATCGTGGTTGTTTTTCTTAAACCTGTGATGATCGTGTATATTTGCACGGGAGCAGATGAGGTTGCAGGTAGTAGAGCTCCTCAGTGAGCATTTCTGGAGGAGGAGATCGCCGGTTTTTGAATGTTGATTGTTTTGTTTTATTTTGAAAACTCCTGTATGGATATGTATTAAAACTTCCTCGAAAAGGGATTTTATTCTGAGGCACATTTGTATTAATGGATGAATTATATTATGTATATACCTATGTTAAATTTTTGATATTACTGTTTCACCTTTATTTTATTATATGAAAATGAACAATATTTTGAGGGGCGTTACAATGGTGGCAGAGTTTAAGCTCCTTCTGTTCTTCAGGCTACTCTCATAGCACTTCCGAGCAGCTTTTTGGTCAGACTTTATTGTGATAACCTTCCCCTCAAGGGATGGTAGCTTCATCTTCATGTGTTTTGTTGGAGCCACCACACCTAACCTGTTCAAAGAGGGTCTCCCCAAAAGCAAGTTATAAGTAGAGAAAGTATTTACCACAATGTACCTGACGACAACAGTTCTAGCCGTTTCTTCATCTGAAAAAGTTGTCCTCAAGTCAACATACCCCCGCACCTCCACACGATCACCTACAAAGCCAACTACACACCCGTCATGCGACCTCAGTTGGTCAGGAGATAGCTGCAAATTGACGAACATGGACTAAAACATTACATCTGTCCAGCTCCCCTGGTCAATGAGAACCCGGTGTACCTTCCTGCCCACCATAACAACAGACATCACCACTAGGTCGTTATCGTGCGGGACCACATCCACCAAATCAGCCTTCTTGAAGCAAAGATCTAGTTCAGGCGTATCATCATGTTCCCTCGCTTCTAACGACATCACAACCCTTGCATACTACTTGCGCTTGGTGGCAGTACTGCCTCCCCCGCAGAACCCACTCGAGATAGTGTTCAACTCGGTATGTACGGGCACTTCATGCGCTTGATCCCTTGGGGCAACCTCCCCTTGGGGTTCTCTTTGGTCGGGCTCGAGGTATTCCTTCAAGAAATCGTCCTTCAACAGCTCGACTAACTGATAGCCTAAAGCCATGCACCGTTCGATGTTGTGCCCAAACCCCTTGTGGAATTCACACCAGACATCCTTTCTTCCCCCCAAATTTGTGTCAGCCTTCTGGGGGAACCTCAACTTCTCGGCCACCGCAGGTATGCTAATCAGCTCCTTGTATGATACTCGGAACTTAGGGCAGAACTCCTCTTCCTCGCCCTTGCCTTGGACTCGCTTTTCCTGTACGTGGCATGCCTTGTTTCTGCCTTCTTTTCAGTAGAGGTCTCATACACCCTCAAGGCCCGGGAAGTTTTACTGACCTCCTTCGGCTTAGCTATCCAAGAATGCGAACCATTGTTTCTAGCCACCACTGCTTCTTCGGCGTTGATGTGGGTGACTGCTCTTTTTCTGATCTCAAAAAAAGTCTCTACCAAATTTCTGATAAGGGAATCACAGAACGGTCCTGTGGCAATCCCCTGCTTGAAGGCGGAGACCATAATGTTCTCATCATGAGTTCGGAGTCTCATAGTGAAAGCCCAAAATCTGTTTAAATAATCCTTCAGCGTCTCCCCTTCTCTCTGTTGCACACTGAAGAGGTCATATAGCACTGGGGGTTTGACTTGATTGGTGTAAAATTGCTCTCGAAATAGTTTGGCGAACTGCGTGAAAGAAGTAATGTGGTCGTCTTGGAGTCCGTTGAACCACTGTATTGTTGTACCCATGAATATCTTGCACCGCACTGCATCTGACCCTCTTGAGATGATCATCTGGGCATTAAACGTCGTAAGATGACTTTCGGGATCCTCCATCCCCGTAAAGGTAATCTTGGGCGTGACATAGTACGAAGGCACCTGCTCGTCCATGATGGCTCATGAGAAAGACTCAATGTTGTCTTTCTCAGGTAGGTTTGCATCCCCCTCTCTTAAGAGACGTTGATCACGTTGTTTTAAATCTCTACGCAATTCCTCATTGGCTTTGCGTAATACCTACCGCAGCCTTTCTTGCTCCTGCCTGGACCGCTTATTGGTTCCTCGTAACCTTTCGTGCTCTTGTCTGGACTGTTCATTAGCTTCTTGAAGAGTCCTTAGAGTCTCCATAAGTTGCTGCAGTGTGGGAGCCTCACCTCCTTCTTGTCCCGATGGCACTTGTCTTGTGTTTCTCATCTTCGTCTAAAAACTCAAACTCGAGTGTGGATGGGATCAAGTTTTAGTGAGCCTCACGGTGAGCGCCAAATGTTCTCGCCGGTTGACTCTCCTGTTGGTTGACTGGGTTGATCGCCTCCTCTTGGATCTACCTCAACTGGGGATTGACTCATGTCTCTCCGTTGGACTGGAACATGGCTCCAATGTGACAGAGGGCGCCCTACTTGTTGATTACACTCCGACGTTCAAGTCCGTAAGTGTAACATCCCGCCAAATTCTTTTCATATTTATATAGTGAAATAAAGGTAAAACAATAATATCGAAGTGAACATATATATATATATATATATATATATGTAATGAAATTTCTCCTCACAGGGAGTTTAATACATATCCAGTCAGTTTCCAAACTTAAACAAAATACAGCAAAATAGAAAAACAGGCGATCTCCTAAAAGAAACAGAAAACAGGTGATCTCCTAACAGAAACAGAAAACAGGCGATCTCCTAACAGAAACAAAAAACAGGCGATCTCCTAACAGAAACAAAAAACAGGCGATCTCCTTCCGGCGACCACTCACTGAGGAGCTCTACTTCTTGCAACATCATCTGCTCCCGTGTAAATTATACACGATCATCACAGGTTTAAGAAAACATCCACAAAACAAAAACGCAGGGTAAGCTAGATATTTTAAAGAGAATTTAGATATGAAACTTTAAAATCAAGATAAAACAAATTTAAGACACCCACGTAAAAACCATCAACTTTCTCATTCCCTTCACATGACCATCAAGTAATCACATATTTCACAATTTCCTCAAGAGTCGTTCAATTCACATAATCCATCAAGTGTCTATCAATTTCAATGTTTCTCATTTCTCACGTCAGACTTCCACTGAGTCATCACACATAGACACTTGACACTACTTCCGGAAGACTCGTGCATTGACTAGACTCAGAGATCTGCACCTGTCATACTACATTGTTGTAAAGTTCCCACAGCTATGCGCATCAACATAATCTCAATCTCAATCTCATCACTCTCCTAGTATGACAGGATGAATCCATACAACAGGTCAAGTAGTTATCTTTCAAACAACTTACCCATACGTATGAACCTCCATCGACTCTCAACGCCTGAATAACTTCATCTATATGATTCCATTATATCAGGAGAGTCAGGATATCTCATTATAGAAATCACCGATCAATGCACATCCTACACGATCTTACACGGTATTTTCTTTCCTGAAAATACTATGCCTTGATCCCACATTCACAACATTCAGCACATCATATAACACTTAAATGAACGATTTCAATCACAGCAACAATCATTCCAAGGTTCAGATTTTCGAATATCACACGCATTTCACATTTCAATCTCAAACAGTTTCAAACGACACTAAAACAGAGGAGTTCGAAATCAACATTAAAACCGGCGATCACGTCGCCCCACACATAAAAACAGAGCATCGTGAAAAAGAATATGAAACCGGCGACCACGTCGCCCTCACTTCAGAACCTACTCGCCTAAAGTTTTTATAAACGAAAATGCTAGCTTCCCTTACTTGGACTTGCGTAAAATCTCACTACGAGCTCTAACCCACCGAACTTAAGGATACCAGAACTCTGTTTTAGCGTCCTGATCGGAAAACTCACAGAGAACTTCCCAGGAGTCCAAGGGCAGTCGTCGCTTGTCGTACTGGCGCTTGAGGATGCCTGAATCGCAGCGCGAAGGAGAGAAAAGAGAAGGATGAAGGTAAACTCACTCTGTCACTCTTGAACCACTGCAACGTTCTTTGCCTCTCAGAAGTGAGTTTTTGAATCTAACCCAACTTGTCCACAAATGTCGCTGCCACCACCCACTCTGCAGGAAAGCTTGCGTGCACACTTCCTTGAACAGTATGACCACGTGGGTTTCTGCGCATACCAACTCTCTGACGCTAACTATTCTGAAACACCCTTTCTGTCTACGTGTCGCGCATGCAGAACGTTCATGCTGGGAGCCTGGGTTCCACCTTATCTGTGTGAAACACGACATCGCGCGATAACCTTCCACCGATGACTGATGTCCTTCTCATCCCGGCGATGACTGATGTCCTTCACATCCCGGCGATGACTGATGTGCCTCTCATCCCGGCGATGACTGATTCCTCTTCCTGACGGACGACTGATTCCTCATTCTGGCAGACAACCGATGTCTCACCCTGGCAGACCACCGATGTTCCACCCTGGCAGACAACCGATGTCTCACCCTGGCAGACCACCGATGTCTCACCCTGGCAGACCACCGATGTGTCTCCCATCCTGGTTGATGATCGATGCTCCTCTCATCCTGTTGGCGATCTCTTGTCGCCCTTGTTTGTGACGAGAACACATCGCCTTACTCTGGTCACCGATGTCACATCGTCACACCTTGCTGAAGGTTCATCCTTCCATTATGTTACGTCCAAAGTATCACCTCCAGATGGCTTGGTGACGTCGGTAGCTTCACATTTCCAAGAATAGATCAGCACTACTCCTCCTGCGCCCATGCATGCAACACTAAGGACAATTTCTTATGCTCAAGCATAGAGCTTCGCATGCCCAGCGTATCTAAGGCTTAACCCACACCTTGATACGCATGGTTTTTGGAACCCACTATGTTTAATCCAGCATCTTGACCACATACTAAGTGCACTCCCGTGATCACGTACACCATAGGCGATTGGCGATCATTTGTCCTCTAGGCGACAGGCGATTATGTGCCAGAGAAGTCGGAGATCGCCTCCGTCTTCAACAACGACGATCTTGTAGACTTCTAAGCTACACTTTTCTTCCTTTACTCTTCTTGATCCACATGTCTTCCTCGAGCACACCCACGTGATTACCTCACGATAAAGTCATCGCACCTGACTACTTGGTTAATACAATGGTCAGCCGACTGACCTCTACCAGCTGACCCCAGACCTTGGGCGACGTCCGAGGTCCGACTACTACGAAACTTCTATTACCAGCTCTTTGTATTTTAAATAATAACATCTTCTGAAATTATTTAAATATAACACTTTCATTCCAATTAAAGTTTCTAGGTCCTTACAGTAAGGGCTCACAAAAGTAACAATTCTCAGTTTAGTGTGCAAAAATAGTGTACCTTCACCTGGGGTCTCAAGCCCCTTTTATAACTGCACATGCAACATGCAACAGCTTTCACTTGAGAGAAGCAAATCTGAACTGAAAATAAGCACATTTATCTTTCATCTTTAACAGAAAAAACGGCCTACCACATGCACCAATGATCTTCAGGTGCTAAACCACAGGCTAACATTCTGTTACAAATGCATGTCCCCCTCTTCTTAGGGTTAACAACAACTATTAACAAGTATTTACGTGTAACAAACATGCAACAGAAAATATAATAACGAATATGCACAATAATGACAAATATTAAGCAATTACTCTCATATATATATATATATATATATATATATATACGCGCGTAAATAAGGGATATCCCGTACCACAGCCTTACGTTGCGCTTTGGGTCCATTATCAAAATTGGGAGTCACACAAATCTTACTTCGACTCAACAGTTGAGCTAATCTCAACCTTACCTGAATACTGAGCTACTATTCATCTATACCCGAGACCAAGCCCTAGTCCGCACACAAACACACACACGTGTATATATATATATATATATATATATATATATATATATATATATATATATATATATATATATATATATATATATTTTTATTTTATTTTTTATTTTTTTTGATGTTTAAAAAATATAAATATACATGTAAAATATTTTTAAGCCTTAAAGAGTAATGTTTTTTTACACGGACATGAGTCCTTCCTTTCCCATTTCGGCTTTCCTACTCGACTCGCACCATGCCTATCTCCACTGCCCTCTTCTCTCGCCGGAACCCTTTCCTCTTCCTAAAAACCCCTCACAGACTCATTACATCCCCAGCCCAGGCCCAAGCTCGGCCCAACGTAAAGCCCCTCCACGTCCTCTTCACCGAAGCCGTGGGCCTTTCCCAGAAAACCACCAACTCTGACACCGACGAAGAGCAAACCGAACCAGAAACCGCTACCGAACTGAAGAACAATCTGAAGCAGTTGGAGCAAGATTTTAAGACCCTCAAAGAGAAAACAGAAGGGATTCCAAAAAGGATGAGCTTGTTCGCTGCGTTTACCAATAAACAACCTTCCACGGAACCAAAGGAACCAGTGGTTGTCAAGGAGCTTTCCCCCGACATGAAGATGTTTACGCAGTACTTGTTCGAGAAAGGGTATTTTAAAGATGCCAATTTCTCACAGTTGAAGAAATCTTTTGATCATGATTGGTTTACCAATTTCTTCGCCCTGGGGTATATCAAGTTTGCCGCCCAGAAATTCGCCAGAGATAACCAGGAAATTTCCAAGTAAGATCAAACGAAACCCTTACAACTTTTGTTTTTAATCATAATTATTACTGTCGTATAATGTTCCACTCTCTGATGATAAATGAACATATAGGGTTATTTGAAGCTCGGGTTTTGTCCTTTAATTGCTTTTCTTATTGTTATGATTGGGTTTGGTTCTAATTCGTAGAGGGAGGATTATCTTTGCGTTCTTTTGATCATATAATGTGTCAACGCCATCATTTGTGATTTGATGTGCTAGTTTGGTGCTAGTCGTTTTATTTCCTGAATTTTTTTTGGTGTTGTGGCTTTATTAGTTCTTAAATTGAAAAATAAAAATAGAGTCTCTGAAAGTGTAAATCACTCTCAAATTAGTCCAAAAAAATGGGACTGCAGCCATAATTAAGTTATAGACTTATTTTGCATTTTCTTTATTGGAAAGAGTATAATGCTTTGAAGGTCCAGCACGCGTCTTCAAGGGTGGTGTTCTTGTGTCCAACATGTATAGGACACCAAGACTAGTACAACACATATCAGCAAAGTGATAAATTTAAAAAACATTTTTTAGGTCTATGACAGTTCTAACATGTATCCGACATAACCTTAATAAGAGTTGGTAATTTTTTAAAAACTCAAACTTATTGTGTAAGTTTTTGTAATATGATAGAAATAAGGAGTAGATCCTTTGTAATCAAGAATATTTAAATTATATATTTTGTTATCATATCTTCATTTCACTTTTTAGACCTAGATTAGATTCATTTTTCATTAGTGGACAATATGTTTAGATTGTTATATTTGACTAAACTTTTTTAGAGATGATTTTGAATATATAAATCATGATTATTAATTTGAATAATTCGTAATGATGTTCAATATATATATATATATATAGAGAGAGAGATTTTTGGAGATTTCACATTGACTAGAAATAAGGTCAGATTATAATAATGTATAACTGTGGTGCAATCCTTATCTTAAAGTCGGTTTTGTGATATTGAATTAGGCTTAAATTTCACTATATTAATATGCTATCAAAGTCATTCAAAGTCTATCCTAAGTCAAGTTCTTTTGGGCTATTATGCCACCATTACAAGGCTCCTGTTAGATCATTCACAAATATCTAATCCCACACTCGAAATGTTCTTTGCTTAGTGTGAGGGGATGTGTTGAAGTTCTCACATCGACTATGACTAAGGTCAAATTATAATATATAAGCAGGGTACAATCCTTACCTTAAAAGTCGGTTTTGTGAGATTAAGTTAGGCTTAAATTTCACTACTTTTATATATGATGCAGTGTCATGTCATGTGAGGTGTCTGTGTCAATATCCGCGCCACAAAGATATAATGTATTAGCGAACTGACTAACAATTTTAAGAACTGAAGTAACCGTAAACTACAAGAAAATGCTTTAACTATCAAATGTGTACCTAATATTACATTGTAATGGAAAGATTATTGATATATCTTATTTGAGGATTGAGTTTGTTTTTCGTATTTATAGGATGAATCGATGGATTATGGAAAAAAAGTCGTCAGTGTCCATTTAGCTGACTTCCATTTTTGAGGAAATTGTCAAATTTCGAATTTCACAGGTTTTGCATTGTTTTTGCAATGTTGCAAGCGACTCGATTTAGATTTCCTTTTGTATAGTGAGATACCTACAATTGTTTTCAAATTGGATTGGCAGAATGGCTAATTTTGATTTTATTATTTTTCCTTGGTGTTTCTCTTTCATAGTTTTCCTCAAGTTACTTATATTTAACATGGAATTGGATTGGCAGATGGTTATCAGGAAGTGCCTTGAAGCAAGTGGCTGCATTTGGTTGCCCTGACACCAATAAGAGTGCTGTCTTTCCTGCTAAAAGGCTGCGAAAGTTTTTTGAGGTCCCAGAAAACACGGTAAGGCATAGCTTGCATGAAAGGTTTTCCTTTTTTATCTGTGGACAAGACTTATATGTAGGTGTTCTTGGCTTTGTTCTTGAATCAAAATTGAAGTTTCACTTTGACAATCATAATAAAGGTCTGCTTTATCAGTTAGTATAAGTCGCCAAAGGGAACTTCAATTTTGATGAAAGAAAAACATTAATAATAGTTAAGAAACTTCGTGTTTGTTTCAGTAAGTTGCTTGATTGAACTCTTATTGAAAAAAAGTATGTTAGTGTATATGTATAAGTTGTTTTATAAGTGAAAACAAAATAAGATTAAGGTTAAATTGTTTTCATATTAGTTACAAGTTTTGCTCACAAGTATGTTAGAGAACTTGTTGAAACAAGCTGAAAACACCTTATAACTCGGAAGGATTATTAGCTAGTTTTGTAAGGTCTAACAAATGTTTATACAAGTACTTATTTATATAAGATGAGTACAAATGTTTGTTTGTACACCTGATGTTTTACCCTGTATTTATATGTATCTGTTTAGATATGTTATATACGTTTTATTTTGCCGTCAGGTTTGCTGTAGATGCCCCCTGCAACAAACATGCAAGTTTAAGAATCAAAGTGTATGGAATGTTAACACTAATAATTTGGAATTAGAGACAGTTATGAAGGTTATCACTTCTTATGGTTTAGAGTCAGTGCACCCCCAGCTGCTAGTGCCAGATGTAGTAAAGAAGTCAGTAAGTCAATTGCTGGAGGAGATTGTGAAACTGAGTCCAACCACCTGAGATTGCTTCTGGTTGACCACTTTATCTCTCATGTGGGAAATTCAGACACTCCCTACAGGAGGTGAAACTTGTGAACATAATCAGGCCTCGCAGACCATTTTTGAAGATTACACTTCTTGCTAACCAACCAAGCTCAAAGCTTCCAAATGATACTTTGGTTAAAAGAATGAGAATCTATATGGACAGCCTACCTCTCCTTGATGCCAAATTTCTGGTGAGTGGCAACGTTTTCATTGGATAAAGTGCTTGCTTGAAATAGACACAAATGTATGGTCTGGTATATGGTTTGACTTTCAACAGTTATGGGTTTTGGTTTGGGATAGGGTGAAGTTTTATTAGAAAAAAATATTTAAAAAAGAATTATTGAATTCTTTGGTTCATCTTAATTTAAAAGAATAGTGATATATTTTTATCAATATCTTGAATTGGTTTTTAAAAATTTAAGTGATTATTAAAAAAAATGGTTATCAAATTGCACACTCATTGACCTGGTATGAACTTTGGGTAATTCATATTGAAAGGGTATCTAGTAGGGGCTTTGGTTCCTGCACCCGCATGCTTTCTCCATAAACAGTGAGAAATGTCAAAAATATATTTTCATGTAATTTTGTGGTGAAGATTCTGAATTCAGCAATGTGAAAAGATTTTGGATTAAATAAATTAGAAATTAAAGATTTTGGAATTCTAAAACGGTATGAGACTTTGACAACAACAAAAAAACAAAAAACATACATTATTCTAGATTGGAAAATGTAGATTGTTGACCAACACTGTTAAAGACCAATTCTAAACAATAAAATCTAAAATACAATATCTTACATTTTAACTTTGGAATGGTCTGAATGTAAAGTTTCAGAACACATTTGACATTTCTCATGATTTATGGAAGAGCAGGAAGCAAAAGGCATTCTTGTTTTGTTTGCTTTCTCAAGCAGAGGCTGGGTTTTCTATTATCCCAGTTCATTGATTTTAGCCCAACTTACCAATGATGAGATTTTGGGCTCCTCTGTCAAGATACTAGCATCAAATTTAGAATTATCCTCTCAATACGCCTCTCCACACCGTTTTATTTTATCTCTGTAATTTTTATTTTTCTCTCTGATCCTCTAAAACTCCACAATACAAAAAAGGATTAAGTCATTCATATTCTGCCATAGTTTCGTTTGAAGAACGAACGAACAGCCGTAGCATATCATGTCCATTTTTGGTTTAACATGCAACTTTGGACTCTGATCATCAAGCAGCTCAACTCACGTTCAAATTCATCCAATCACCTTCATATGAGGACAAAGATAAGGAATTGCATAATCGAGAACCTATTTTGAAATTGTGTATATTCGAATGTACATTTTAAAATATATTTCCATATCTAAAAATGTATTCTCTAATCTGCATGGAAATACATTATAGAATGTGTTAGATATTATAAGATATGATAGATATTTTTATTTATTAAATGGATTTAATTCATATGTTTTTTTTTCTATATAAACATAATTTTATATGTTCAATATATATTAAAGATTTATCCTATTTTTCTTTTATTTTATTTTAATATGGTACAATACATTCTAGAATGTACAATTCAAAATATATTTTTGGATTCAAAAATACATTCTGATAAGGATGGACAAAAAATCCAAATTGTCAAATCGTATCCATAGTTATCCAAATCCATATTACTTTAAGTCTATTTAAATGGATTTATCTTAAACCCAAATTTTTAATTTTTGAATTATAAATCAAATTCATTTAACTAGATTTGAATTGGATATAGATTGGATAATTCTTTGGATTTAACCTTGATCGTTCAAGTTATGAAATGGTAGGTTGAGTTAGACTTAAGTAAGGTAGCATTGGGTCGGGCTTAGATCGAGTTGAGTAGGCTCAGATTGAGTCGATTTTGCCTGAACCCAGGTCAAGTAGAGTTAACCCAAGCCTAGGTCGAGTCCAGTCGACCCATGCCTTAGTAAAGTTGATTTGACTTGGACACACATCGAGTTAAGTCGGTCCAGACCTAGTTCGAGTCAAGTCGGTCTCGATCGAGTCTAGTCAAAGTCAACTTGAGTTCAAGTCCATCTTGAACCCAAGTTGATTTACTCGGATCCAGGTTAAGTTAGTCGACCCAAGTTCTAGATAAGTTGAGTCACCCAAGCCTAGGTTGATTCAAGTTGGTCAGGCCCAAGTCGAGCAGAGTCAACCCGAACCTAGATAAAGCTGATTAGGCCTTGGCCTAATTCAAGTCGAGTTGACTTAGGCCTAAGTCAAACTAAGTTGGCCCATCTTAGGTTAAGCAGAGTCACCTAGTTCAGGTCTAGTTGAGTCAACTAGGTTGAGCTGAATTGGCCTAAGCCCAAGTCAAGCTAAGTGGACATGGACACAAGTCAAGCTAAGTCATCCTAGGCCCAGATCAAGCTCTGTAAATCTGGGTCCACATTGAGCCAAATCGGTTTGAGTCCAAGTTGAGTCAAATCAGCCCAAATCGCTTAGATCGAGCTTGTCCACTAAAGGCCAAGGTCGAGACAAGGTCGAGTCGAGATCAATTCTATTTGGTTGAGGTCAAGGTTGAATCAATTCGACCTCTACCTGGTCGAGTTGAGTTAGCACAGAAGTGGGTTGAATCAATTCTACCTAAATTTAGGTCGAGTCGATTTGGCCGGATCCAAGTCAAGTCAAGTCAGCCTGGACCTACGATGAGTTAATTAAGAGTCGGCCTAGACTAAAGTCGAGCCGAGTTGGCTCAGGACCAAGTTAAGTCAAGTCAGAGTCGATTCGGGCTCAAATGTAGTTCACACCTAAGTTTAATTGATTAAGCTTGAGCCCAAGAGTTCAGTTAGAGTCAGCTTGTGTTAAAGTCCAACTCATCCCTAGATTGAGTTGAGTCCGCCCAGGCCCAAGCCAAGTTGAGTTTAGTAAATGTCAGCTTGAGCTCAAGTCTAGCCCAAACCTTCGTTGAGTAAAGTTAGTCCAGTCCCAGGTATATACAAACGAGGTTAGGTATAGCCAATTTAAGTTGGGCCCTTATTAGCCTGCAACATTAAGCCTGCAACATTAAGCCTGCATTGGGTCAGTTCATATTTAATCGAGTTTGGCTATTCGGATAGAGTCTATTCGAATTGAGTGTAGGTCGAGCTGAGTCGGGTCAAATCTAGATTTAGGCGGGTCTTGGTGAGACCAGAAGGATTGGGTCAGGTTAAGTTTGTTAGAATATATGACTTTAAACAAGAGGGGGGGTGAATTGTTTACAAAAGATTTTCGCAAATATTGAAGGTATAATGAATATTAGTGCAGAATGACAGATCAAGGAACCAAGTTAGCCAAGAACAAAAACTGTTTTAAGGCACAAACAAAAAAACAATCGGTTGTTTCTGCGAAACAATCGGTTGTTTATACCAGCAGTTATTAAAATCAACTTTAAAACAATAATTAAAAGAGCTAAGGATGAAAGAGATGCACACAACAGTTTTATACTGGTTCACCCTAATCACAAGGGCTACATCTAGTTCCCAGAAAACCACTAGGTTCCACTATGCAATCAATCACAGATTACATACACCACACACCAAAGTAGTGACCTTGAACACCTCAAGAAACACACTACTTTTGGCAAAACACACCACAGATTTTCGAACCCCTCTGAATCTGCACTTACAACCTTCAAACAGAAATACAGTAATCAAGAAAGAGGGAACAGGATACACCTGGGAGTTACAAAGCTTCTAGATCAAATTTACAACCCAATTCTATTTCACACACATGAAAATCCAAAAGCTTGATTGAATCTTGAAAGCACTTAGTCAAATCTCACTTTGATTTCTCAAAACTGTTTTTTTCTCTCTTTAGGAGCGTCTAACTAACATTATATAGACCAACTGACTAATCAAGGAGCATTTACAACAGGAGCGCAATTAGTTAAAAACATTTAATAAAAGATTCAATTCAAAACCAAGAAGCTGTTAAGATTTTCAAAACAAACAACCGGTTGTTTTATCGGGACAACCGATTGTTTTGGCTTTGACAGCTTAGTCAACAAAGCCAAAGCTTTTCAGCCTTTTCCAAAACCTTTTTCACCAAAGAACAACCGGTTGTTTCGACAAAACAACAGGTTGTTTTTCACTTAGTTGAAAAACAAACTCTTTTAAAAAGGCTTTCAAATCAAACTTGTTTTGGATTCAAACAAGGTGTGGATTACACATATTCTACCCCTGTTCCCACCCATACGCAACAGCAACACCAGCCATCATCAAACACATAGGATTTGGATTCTTCAAAGCTCATGATCAACCTTGATCAACAAGGTCAAGTAGAGTTGGGCTTATTTTTGGTTGAGAAATTGGGTCCATGTCGGGCTGGGACCATGTCAAGCTAAGTTAAGTCAATCTATGTTAGGTCAAGCTGAGTTGATCTGGCCCCACATTCAATTGAGTTGTGTTGGGCGCATCAGGTTGAATTTGATCAAGATTAGGTTATGTCAGGCCATGATCAAGCTGAGTCCAACTAGGTCTAGGTCGAGTAGGGCTCAAGTGGGATCAAGACGGACTGAGTCTGGTCAGGCTTTGGGCCTGTGATTGATTAATACACACATCAAATCGATTAGGTCAATCGTACATCAAATTTAATCTAATTGACAAAGTGGATTTAATCTAAATTCAATCCAATTTAAATTGAATTGAAAAAATCAAAATAAATTTGATCCAGTTAAAATGAATCTGAATTTTAGATCCAATGTATTTTATTAGATTTTGATTGAATCTAGACTGTATTTTAAAAAGTCCAATCTACAAACACTCCTACATTCTAAAATGTATTAATACATTTTGGATTGCACAGTCTAAAATATATTTTCAATCCAAAAATATACTTTAGAATACACAATCCATAATATATGTTTTTAAAAGAAAAAATTAAAAATTTATCTTTTATGAGACAATGGTCCAAAGACATATATACTTAATATTAAGGGTGGTCATGGATGGATTGAAAAAATCTAATCCAAATCCAAATATTTGGATCAAATTTTAAATCTAAATCTATATTTTTTATAAAAGTAATTTGAAATTTTATAACTCCAAATCCAAATATTTGAATTAGATTAATCCATATTTTTATAAAAAAATTGGATTGGATTATTTTCATATTTTCTAAATAAAATTAACATAATGTTACCATAATAATATGTAAAAACAGTTTAATATTATATAAATATTAAAAAATTTAATAAAATTATAATTTAATAATACAAAAAATTAACATTAAACAATAATCATTATTTGGGCAATAAAACCTTCTTTCAAGATTGAAATAAATTTCTATCTTAATCTCTATTTAAGTTTTGCAAAGGGTTTAACAAGAATCAATCTTAGAATCAGGTTTTTCTGATTCATGAAAATCTTTCAAAGGATAAGAAAGCGTGACTTTTTGAATTAATAGGAAGGGAAGTTTAAAGATTTTCATGGTTTTCCCTCAGCATATATGACTAAACCTGTGGATCATTCAAATTTCAACTGAAAGTTAGTGCTTATACAAAGAAGTTTATTTAACCGTTAGTACATGAAATGAAGGTGCAAGTTCTATTTGTAACAAGGAGAAATTAGACATTTGTTCATACAACAGTTACAATATTCCAAAGGTTACACCTTTTCTGCATTCTTCAAAATAACATATACTTTAGCATGATCTCCATAATTAAAAGCTATCAATTCAAATTCTTCCTGTGAAACTTTTGTGGACAAAAATAGCAAGTTTATAGTTGTTCTAGTTTTGTATCCAGGAATAAGAATATCATAAGCAACAACCAATACATTTCTCCTTCAACCCACTCTTTACTTCCATTCGGCCCTGGAATAACTTCTCCATAGAATTTAACAGGATAAGAGACATCACTTCTCAGAATTTCCCAGGGATTTCCCATCTGCATAGAAACAAATCAATCAATAAATCATAAGAACTTCTAACTTGCTAAAATAGCCACCGAATCACCCAAAAGAGTAATAGAACAATTAAAGAACAATGCATGCCTGAAAAGTAGCTTCAAGTCATTAACTATGTATCCATGCTTATAAAATGTACCTCAAGCCAGTTTTCAGCAACTTTGACCTGTCCATCCCTTGTTATATGTTGTTTGAATAAACCATACTTGTACCTAAGTCCATATTCTAATGAAGGGTAATTCAAAGGGGCCAAGGAATCAAGAAGCAGACCCCATTCCCAAGGGCAGCATCTGGCTCCTATGAATTTCACATGAATTTGCATTCAAACTTAAAAGTAAGACTGAATTCTAGTAAAACTAGATGTCCATAACTCTCAGGTTTAGGTATAGTGGTAAAAGGTTACTGCAATTATGAACACTGAATAATCCATTCATCTAAACTAAACTCAGTAACTACACTTAATTTCATATACCATCCATTTGCCAGTCAAAAAGTTTCGATATTCATTGTACAAATTACATTTTAGAAATTAAATAAAGTGCAATTTTTTACATCTGTTTAGCATTTTATATTTGTAGTATAATGACTGATTTATGACAAATGCACCATGTTGTCAGAAGTAATAATTTGTCTCTAAGGACAGACATCGAACCCACAAGGAACAGTTGAATAATCAAGTAAAAGATTTACTAAATAGAAAACAAAATAATAAAATTTGTCGGGAGTTTGTTATGATTGCCACGATTAAAAAGAAAACAAGTCAAAGAGTTTGTTGGTTCAATTGGAAAAATGGGGATTGGGGTTCATCCTTCTTACTATTTAGTATTTTGATTAGTATGGTAATATTCTATCCTTTGATTGATATTGATGCTCGTATAAAAGTCATTTATATGAATTCTTCGCATATAAAATTATTAAGAAAGTCTCCTAAATATCGATTCCTTGCTTATTTATAAAAACTTCTTATCATTACAATTAGACGTTGATAGAAATTAACATTTCAAATATATTCCTAGCATTCAAATATGTTAAGCATTATCATTTGGGTCAGAAACATATAAGTACTTTCTAGTCAAATCTAAGGATCTAGATCATAGAAACAAGCATTACAAGTAAATGACAATACCGGTCATCAATCAAGAACAAAATGTTATATTTAAATATCACCTTAATACATGAGTTTGAACAGATTACACCCAGTCCCAAAGGGTAGAATTAGCCACTCTTGTTGGCTATTACAAGTGTACCGATCAGTCCTCGCCCATGACTTAGTCTCTTCGCTGAAACAAGTTAACAGCTTGAGACTGGGGGGCTTGTGTACTGACCAGTCCTCGGACGTCAGCTGGGTCCCACAGCATGGGCCAAAGCCACGTGGAATGGACCCCACAGGGGGTATTGAACAGAGAGGGGTGATTAGTCATCAGCCTACAGAGAGGGGTGATTAGTCATCAGCCTACAGAGAGGGGTGATTAGTCATCAGCCTACAGAGAGGGGTGATTAGTCATCAGCTTACAGAGAGGGATGATTAGTCATCAGCCTACAGGAAAGGGTGATTAGTCATCAGCCTACAGGAAAGGGTGATTAGTCATCAGCCTACAGGAAAGGGTGATTAGTCATCAGCCTACAGAGAGGGGTGACTAGTCATCAGACTATAGAAACGGGTGAGTAGTCGTCAGATCACAGGATGGGCGGAGGTGTCATCGTCACTCAGCAGGTCGAGGAGTCCTCGGCGACAGAGTGTGGCGAGGTGACATCGGCCTTGGGTGATTTGAACAGCGTAAACAGAACAGCTAAGATTGGTTCCCAGAGTGGGCCAATGACCAGTTAAATACCCAGAGTTAGGGAGAGGCCTGGATCACGAAGTGCCCATGCGGGTAGCAGGGAGAGCACAGTTGGGTGTAGAGTCCTGAGGGGACGAGTACACACTAGAACTAGGGTTTTCCCAGTAAAGCTACATGCATGGCACGTGAACAGTGAAGGCACTCCCATAACAGGTGGCCCCAGAGACTAGGTGCACAAGGAGGCACCCAGGTGGTCACCCTGTTAAAGTTTGCACTCCAGAGAAGGAAGCCTTATGTGCTAGATTACCCTAAGATTGGGTGATAGCGGCGCAAGGGTATTCCAGTAAACCTTAAATATGGCTAGTAGCGCAGTGAACCCTAATTAGGGCTAGTGGCGTAGTAAACCCTAGGCTATATAAGGGACAGTAAAATACTTCACAAAGGTACGCAGTTTCTAGACCTAAACACAAAGAGAAACTCAATACACTTGGTGTTCCTTGCCTTACACTGACTTGAGCGTCGGAGTGCAAACGGCCTCTAGGGCGCCCCCTTTCTCTTTTGCAGGTGCAGATTGCTTCGAAAGAACCAAGCACATATCAACGTGAGGAAGGAGGCGTGTGAGTGTCATGAGTCAACCGACAGGCGGGTCAACCGGCAAGAACAACAAGCACGAAGAGCTAGAAAAGAAGATCCAAGATGTTTCTCCTTCACGACTGCCTTCTCTAGGGTTTCTAGCACCTTTTATTCCCCCAATTGATTCCCAATCCACTCAATGATGTCTAGGGTTGTTCCTCAAGCCTTATATTTAAACTAGTTGGGCTTGGGATAAGTGATTTCTCGACTACGCGTTATAGGACTCGCTTGGGTGAGTTGCACGAAAAGAGGTCCAACGTCACTAGATTGATCTCGCCTGGTTGAGATAGGGCTTGCTTGGGCGAGATCCTCCGAGGGATTCTAGTTGCCTGGGCATTATAGGACTCGCTTGGGTGAGTTGCACGAAAAAAGGTCCAATATCACTAGAGTGATCTCGCCTGGGAGAGATAGGGCTTGCTTGGACGAGATCCTCCGAGGGATTCTAGTTTCCTGGGCGTTATAGGACTTGCTTGGGTGAGTTGCATGAAAAAAGGCCCAACATCACTAGAGTAATCTCGCCTGGGAGAGTTAGGGCTCGCTTGGGCGAGATCCTCCAAGGGATTCTAGTCGCCTGCGCGTTATAGGACTCGTTTGGGTGAGTTGCACGAAAAAAGCCCAACGTCACTAGAGTGATCTCGCCTGGGAGAGATAGGGCTCGCTTGGGCGAGATCCTCAGAGGGATTCTAGCATGGGTGAGTTTGGGCGAGCTTGGGTGAGTGCTGGTGCGTTTTAGCTTTCCCTTTTTAGCTTTGTATATTCTCCTTTTGCCTTTTCATCTCCATTCTTTCCTAGAATCCTAAAATTAACAAAAAATTGGAAATAAATCATTTTAATTTAAATTATAATCACAAAATATGTAAAAAGGTTTAAATTCATAAATTAGGGGTTATATTATAGTTATTTTATAAATTAATATTCATAAGTGTCTGTATTTTAATATGAAATATTACTGAAATATGACACTTATCATAGTACACTACCAAATAATTATATTTCTTAAACACTCTCAAGTCCTAACTAATTATAGTAAAATAGTGCAATAACTAATTATAGATAAAAGAAGGAGAACTATAAATCCACAGGTGATGTTGGTTTCCTCACTGCCTGTTTCACATGAAAAAAATAGGGGGAAATCCAGCTACTTTGTACTTATTTTTCATAACTGTTACAGTAAAACAGGAACAAAAGCCCTTCAGATATGATGGTAGAGCCCCTAGCCACACGTAAGGACATAATAAGAAGGATGAAGACCTAGAGTCTATTTATGGACTTATTTGCAAATATGGGTCTAAATTGGGCTTTCTTTTATCTTTGTATCTCCAATCTAGAGGACACCTCTAGGATGAAGGAATGTGAAAAACATATCCAAGAAGACCTCCAACTCATCAAAACATAAACTAAAGCTTTGGTTAGAAGAACACAAAAAGATTGAGTTTTAACTAACTAGTCAACATTATTTTTGGACCAAGCTTTAGCTTAAATAAATTATATAAAGTTGTTTAGGATTTCATGGGCCATGTATTGGGCCTAGTGCCATAAAATAATTGGACCAAGTAGCATAGGTTTTTGGGCTTGTATTTGGTCAATAGAAAATAGGTCTAGTTAGGGTTAACAGACAAATGGGCTTCTTTGAGCCCAATGTAACCTTAGAATGTGTAAGGACCTAGAAAATTTTATTGGAATGAAAGTGATATATTTTAAATGAATTCTAAGTATGTTTTTATTTAAAATAAAAAGGAAGGAAAGTGCAACTTAGAAGTCTACGAGATCGCCGTTGTTGAAGGCGGAGGCGATCTCCGACTTCTCTGGTACATAATCGCCTGTCGCCTAGACTACACATGAACGCCAATCGCCTGTAGTGTACATGATCGCCAATCGCCTATGGTGTACCTGATCGCCGAAAGTGCACTTAGTATGTGGTCAAGATACTGGATCAACCATAGTGGGTTCCAAAAACCACGCGTATCAAGGTGTGGGTTAAGCCTTAGATACGCTGTGCATGCGAAGCTCTATGCTTGAGCATAAGAAATCGTCCTTAGTGTTGCATGCATGGGCGCACGAGGAGTAGTGCTGATCTATTCTTGGAAATGTGAAGCTACCGACGTCACCAAGTCATGTGGAGGTAATACCTTGGACGTAACATAGTGGGATGAAGAACCTTTAGCAAGGCGTGGCGATGTGTCATCAGTCATCGCCAGGGCGAGAGACATGCGGGCATCGCCAGGGCGAGAGACATGCGGGCATCGCCAGGGCGAGAGACACGCGGGCATCGTCAGGGCGAGAGACATGCGGTCATCGCCAGGGATAGACATCGGTCGTCCTCCAGGGAGAGACATCGGTCGTCCTCCAGGGAGAGACATCGGTCGTCCGCCAGGATGAGACATCGGTGGATAGTCATCGTGCGAGAAGTCATCGGTGGAAGGTTATCGCGCGATGTCGTGTTTCACACAGATAAGGTGGGACCCAGGCTCCCAGCATGAGACGTCCTGCATGCACGACACGTAGACAGAAAGGGTGTTTCAGAATAATTAGCATCAGAGAGTTGGTGTGTGCAGAAACCCACGTGGTCATACTGTTCAAGGAAGTGTGCACGCAAGCTTTCCTGCAGAGTGGGTAGTGGCAGCGGCAATTGTGGACAAGTTGGTTTAGATTCAAAAACTCACTTCTGATAGGCAAAGAACGTTGCTGTGGTTCAAGAGTGACAGAGTGAGTTACCTTCATCCTTCTCTTTTCTCTCCTTCGCGCTGCGATTCAGGCATCCTCAAGCACCAGTACGACGAGCGACGACTGCCCTTGGACTCCCGAGAAGTTCTCTGCGAGTTTTCCGATCAGGACGCAAAAACAGAGTTCGGGTATCCTTAAGTTCGGTGGGTTAGAGCTCGTAGTGAGATTTTACGCAAGTCCAGGTAAGGGAAGCTAGCCTTATTTCCAACGAAAACCTTAAGTTAGATGATTTTGATGATGTGGCGACGTGGTCGCCAATTTTCAACTGTTATTGCATAATCCCCTGTTTTTGGATGTGATCGCCAGTTTTAATGTTGTTTTCAAACTCCCCTGTTTTAGTGTCGCTTTGAACTTGTTGAGATTGAAATGAAAAATGTATATGCTATTCGAAAACCTGAACGGTGGTATGCTTGTTTTTGTGAGTGGGGTTGTTTAAGAAAAGATTCAAAGTATTCTATGATGAAATTGTTCTTTATGTGTGGTATGATGTATGGAATGTGGTGAATGTGGGATCAAGGCATAGTATTTTCAGGAAAGAAAATACCGTGTAAGATCGTGTAGAGTGTGCATTGACCGGTGATTCGTTTATTATGAGATATCCTGACTCTCCTGATATAATGGAATCATATAGATGAAGTTATTCAGGCGTTGAGAGTCGAAGGAGGTTCATATGTATGGGTGAGTTGTTTGAAAGAGAACGAGCTTGACCCGTTGTATGGATTAACCCTGTCATGCTAGGATAGTGATGATATTGAGATTCATTTATACGCTTGTGAATGTGTGTGATTTCATAGCGACCCTGTGAATGTGTGTGATTTCACAGTGGTGCAGTATGACAGGTGCAGATCTCTGAGTCTAGTCAATGCACGAGTCTTCCGGAAGTAGTGTCAAGTGTCTATGTGTGATGAGTCAGTGGAAGTCTGACGTGAGAAATGAGAAACATTGAAATTGATAGACACTTGATGGATTATGTGAATTGAACGACTCTTGAGGAAATTGTGAAATATGTGATTACTTGATGGTCATGTGAAGGGAATGAGAAAGTTGATGGTTTTTACGTGGGTGTCTTAAATTTGTTTTATCTTGATTTTAAAGTTTCATATCTAAATTCTCTTTAAAATATCTAGCTTACCCTGCGTTTTTGTTTTGTGGATGTTTTCTTAAACCTGTGATGATCGTGTATAATTTACACGGGAGCAGATGATGTTGCAGGAAGTAGAGCTCCTCAGTGAGTGGTCGCCGGAAGGAGATCGCCTGTTTTCTGTTTCTGTTAGGAGATCGCCTGTTTTCTATTTTGCTGTATTTTGTTTAAGTTTTGGAAACTGACTGGATATGTATTAAACTCCCTGTGAGGAGAAATTTCATTACATATATATATATATATATATATATATATATGTTCACTTCGATATTACGGTTTTACCTTTATTTCATTATATAAATATGAAAAGGATTTGGCGGGATGTTACAGAATGTCTAAGGTATATTCGAGGACGAAAATTACCTTGGCATAGAGCACATGGAGGTCCACATGGCTGTTGAACATTAGCTTTGATGTCTCCAAATCTATGTGGATTGCTTGAAGGCTTTGATGATGGATTTCTAGGTGTGTTTTGGGTAGTTTGAATTTGTAATCCACTCATAGAATTGATCCAAGGTTATTTGAATCTTTAACCTTTTGAAAATATGAGTTTTCTAAAAAGCTGTTGAAATTTCAATAGGTTGAAATTTTAAAACAATAGGTTATTTGACGCTTAGTGGATTTTAAAATGTTTTGGAAAGCTTTGCCTTTGCCTTTGCTATCAAACCATTTTAACCGGTTATTTCGAAAAATCAACCGATTATTTTTTGAAAATCCTTAACAGAATTTGTTAAGTTTGGTAAAACTGTTTTTCCTCTTTTCAAACAATTTTGACCTTTGATTAAAAGTCTTAAACGACTATTTTTGAGGCTATATATATTGTGTTTACATCCTTGAAGAAAAAGAGATGAGATTACCAAAAGATTGAAAAAGATTTTCAAGTTTCCAAGATTGCTTAAGGCTTTGGACTCTTTCTAAGAGTGGAATAGGGCTGATTTGTATTCTTTCAATTCAATATGTGATTGTACCAGGTGTATTCTATTCCTTTCTCTCTTTGATTTGTATTTCTAAAAGGAATTGGTGTTGCACAGAGTCAGAGGGTGTTCTGATCTGTGTTGTGTTTTTGCCAAAGGAAGTGTGTGTTCTTGAAGGGTTCAAGATCACTCCTTTGATGGGTGTGTGGTTGTAATCTGTGGTTGATTACATAGTGAAATACCCAGTGGTTTCTGGGGACTGGATGTAGCTCTTGGTGTAAGAGTGAACCAGTATAAACATCATGTGTGAATCTCTCTATCCTACACTCTTTAAACTACTTTATCTTTGTTTTTTATAAACTGCTAATATAAACAACCGGTTATTTCGTATTTTCAACCGATTGATATTTGTGCTTTACAAACTGCTTGATACTTGTTCTTATCTGTGTGCTATAAACAACCGGTTATATCGAATAACAACCGGTTGATTTTTTTTAACAGTTTTGAAAGTTCTTTTCTCTTGGCTTCTTTGATTTTTCTTTTTATAATTGATTAAAGAACTTCATTCTTAGCCAATATTTGTGACAATATTTCAAAAACAATTCAGCCCCCCTTTTGTTTTAAGCCATCTATTCTAACAATGGCAGCCCAAAAGTGGAGAGGATTTAGCATGGAAGGTGTGAGCTAAACATGAAAAGCATGAGTTCACATGGCACCTTCTCATTAAAGAGTTTTATTTTGAATTTTCAAATTTTGGCTACAAAATGTTCAGTCCTCTCAATTATAAATTTAGGTGCTTGGCTCATGAAAAGTAAGATCAATTTTAGGAGTGTTATGCTGCCAAATCGCAAGCCTAAGCACTCCTTTATCTAAACCTCTCTAGGATAGACACCTTGGTCTTCTTCTTCACCTTTTCCAAGTGATATGGCCAAACCAATCACTTTCCCTACTCTTCATGCAACTCCAAGGAATCCATAGTTCCAATGTGTTGGGTCTATTAGTGTCTAAGTTCAAGAGCGGGGGTGAATTGAGCTTATAAAATTTTTGCAAACCGAAATTGTTTTTCAGTTATTCACAAAAAAAGAACAAATTGATTTTGAAAAGAACAGATTTATTTTCTGATTACTTTTAACAAAGTCAGAAATAAGATCAGATTAGATTTGAGATTAAATAGAGTTTTCCATAACAGATTAGGTACTTTGATAGCAGCAAGATCAAGAAAGATATTCAACCAAGAAAATCAACTCTTGAAACTTTAAGAACAACTTGAAACAAAGAATTGAATCTTAAACAGGGTTATCAAAATGAATTTTATGATATTTGTTATTTAGCAATCACACATACTCATATGTTTATAAGCACCAAAGAACATTCACTGAAACTTGAAGAACAATATGAACAAGCCCAGAAATAACAGATTCAATTTTAGTTCAACAGATTTATTTTCTGGCAAATTATTCAATTATGCAGAATATTAGTGTAGAGATTAAGAAGAGAAATGCACACAGTTTATACTGGTTCACTCATCAAAAGCTACATCCAGTTTTACCTTACACCAAGGTAAAATCCACTAAAACAGATCAAAACAATTACAACACCTTGCAATTCTTGAACCCTACAAGAACAAGGCACTCAAAGCTGAAAAGCCCTATTTCAGCACTACTTGCA
This sequence comes from Phaseolus lunatus, assembly GCA_013389735.1. Classification (NCBI taxonomy): domain Eukaryota; kingdom Viridiplantae; phylum Streptophyta; class Magnoliopsida; order Fabales; family Fabaceae; genus Phaseolus; species Phaseolus lunatus. The sequence continues at coordinate 16,090,811 of CM023861.1, read as the reverse complement.
CTTCAAGAAACCCTATCAAGAAGTGTCTAACACAAACACCGTTACAAAAATGAGTTAAGGAACGAAAACACCTTTAATGAGGATGCAAGAACCCAAAACAGTGGTCCAGATTGTAGTCCAGCAGTGATAGCGCCTCCACCAAGATCAAGACTTCATAAAGAACAATCACTCTTGAAGTTCTTTTAGAAACCTTTCAAAAACTCATTCAAATCCTTTTTCCTCTCACTGAAAACTTTTGATCTCTGTTTAAAATGTGATTGCAAGATTTATTTCAGAAAAGACAAAGAGAGATTTTCAAACTGTCTCCAGCTCAGCATAACGGTTAGAAAAAGGCTGGGACAGGTTCACTTGTGCCAAAACAAAACTTTGAGAAAGACTTTAACCGCAAAGGCACAGTTTAGAAAAAACCTATTGTTTTACAGAACAACAGATTTATTTTTTTGCAGAAAACTAATTTTTAGAAAAACATAAGGTAGTTTTTAGGAAAACTTTGAATAACTTCTTGTGCTTGATCTTACCACCTTGATTAGGCATATGAGGTAGGTCACGAAGCAAAAGACTACCTTAAACTCATCCTAAGCTATATAAAAGATTACTCCATAACCATTACACCCTTCAAAGCAAACTAACTATTTTCTTCATCAAACACAATCTACAAGGCAGAGAAGAAGCTTTATTCATTTTCAACATAATGGAGCCAACCTTGATCCATTGCCTCCATTAGCTTTTGCAAATTTCATCCAAAAACTTAAGAAAATATGCAACCAGAAGGAAGGCATCTATCATTTGGTATCTAGAGTTTTGGTTCTTCAAGAGCTAAGTGCCTTCTTTTCTATGTTTTGTTCTGAATTTCGTGTTGTCTCATTTGATGTTCTTGATTGTCTTGATGTTTTAATTTCATTTTACTAATCATTTTATGATGCTTGTGCTAATTTCTATTCGGTTCAATTTGTTTAATTGTACTTGAACTATCTGTTTGAATTTTTAGGTGTTCTATTGAGTATACCGTTTGCTTTTACATTTTATTTGAGTATTATTGTAATTTCAATTGTTGTATTTCAATTTGGTTGTGTCATTAAATCCGTGTGGTGCCTATTATTTATTATTTTAGTTGTTTAGGGTCTAAATACTATTCTGAATTTGAGCTTTGGTGCATTTTAATTTTCTAGATTTGAGTTCTATACTTGGTGTTAGTTCCATACAAGTTCCAATTTCATTAAATTTTATTGTGTCTTTGAGTTTTCAATTTTGTTTTTAATTTCAATTAGGTTTCCTCAGTTTTCTAGATTTATGTATTGACTGAATGAAAAGGTTTATCATAATTTTATTTGTTGATAAAAAAAAATATGAAACTTGAAACTCTGGATTTGATTACCTTGAGGTGTTGAGAAAAAGTGAAAAAAAGAATTACATCAATATTCAAAATAGAAAAAAAAATGGCAAATTAAAAACGGACAGAGTGTAAAAGAATTTTGCTCTGAAAATTTGAATTGAGCAGCGAAATTGAAAATATTATTGCAATTAATTGGCACACTGTTTCTGTGAATTTTTAGCGCCAATATTCAGCTTAAGCGTTGAAATTTCAGTGGTAAAAAATTCAATGTCTAATTTCAAATATTCTGTTCAGCATAAATTCGACAAGTTAAGAAAATTTTCATACAAAATTTTGTAGTGCATTTTTGGTTTTCTTCATCTAATTCTAGAACATTTCTTTAAGATTCCATTTGTGTGCTACCTTTCTATGTGAACCTTAATTTTTTGTTTGTCAATTTCTTGTCTACTGTTTGAATTCATGTCTATTATAAACTCTCTTTGAAGTTGTCCTTATTTTAAATTGAGCTTTTGTTGCTTTATAATTGTTTGACCTCTATTTTGTGAAAGTGACCGAATTACCTTTGGTAAGTTGTAGAGCTGAAAATTTTGGTGCAAGCTATTTCACTAAAGAGGTAAAGATCAGAATCCTAGGTTGAATATCCTAAGGAGGTAAAGCAAAGGAGAAGCAACCTAAAAGTCACATAAAAGCAAGGAAATAGGAGCAATTTTGTGGAGTGCATAAAATAGGCAATTTATTTTTAGTGCACAAAAATTTGTTGACCAAAATTTTCATTGTATTTTTCTTTGAGTTGTAATTTGTTAAACTTATATAATTAGTGGATTAACATCACGCTTAGTTCGATGAGTTTGTCTTCAAGGTCCAAGATGCTAAGAAGCGTCATCTAGAAACCGCCTAAGTTTAAAGCTTTCTAGTTTAGCAATTTCAATTGTTTATTACTTTTCTTTAGTTATGTTTCTAAGAATTTGATTTCAATTGTTGATGAATATAGACAAAAGATGGAGTTATATATGATGAGGGCAGGGATTAGGAAAGAAAATAATGCCACCACATCTAGGTTCTTAAGTGGTCTCAATCTTGAGATAAAAGACAAAGTTGAACTTTTACCTTATAGAGATTTAAATGACTTGATTCAACTTTAAAGTTGAACAAAAAATTTTAAGAAAAGAATTAAGTCAAAAACAAGGTTCATACTTTGCACCTTATGAAAAAGATGAATTTCAAAGGGGGGTAGAACATATAAAAAAAAACATCTCCAGAACTTTCCCAGAACCTATCTAAATATGAGCACATCTCACACACTCAAATTGGAGAAATTCCATGTTTTAAATGTCTAGGTATGAATTGCTCATGATTCAGCGTAACCCTGACAATCAGTCTAGTCCTCTATCTGATTCACAAAGAGAGAATTCATACACGTAAAATTTTAGAAAATATATGTTCTCTCATTGTGGATAGCGGATTGTGCTGTAATTGTTGCAGTACTAGACTAGTTGAAAAGTTAAATCTTCGGGTCATTCCTCATACCAAACCTTATAAGCTTCAGTGGTTGACTGATGAAGGGGAATTGACAATTAATTAAGGAGTGAAGTTCGAGTTATTTATAGGCACCTATAAAGATAAAATTTTATGTGATGTAGTACCTATGGAAACTTGTCATGTCTTATTGGGACGACCATCACAATTTGCTAAAAACTCCATACATAAAGGTCGTACCAACGAGATTATCTTCACACATCAAAAAAATAAATATGTTTTTTATCCTTACCTTCTCAGGATCAAATAAGATTAAAACAAAAAATAAAAACTAAAAAATCACTAGCTCTTCTAGAACAAAAGGTAGTGTATAAAGATTCTAGTAATAAAAATCTGGAACAAGGGATAAAAACCTTAGAAAATAAAATTATGTACTCCTCTCTAATGAAATCTTGTGAAAAGTTTCCAAAAACAATAGAAAAATAAGAGGAATGACAACTTAATAAGACTTATTTTTATACAACTGCTGAAACTAGCTCATTTGATTTGTTTGATGACTCCAACAAATGGTCATTTGATCCTGAAGGTGCGAACTAAACATGGAAAGCATGAGTCCACATGACACCTTCTCATTGGAGAGTTTTATTTTGAATTTTCAAATTTTAGCTCCAAAATATTCAGCCCTCTCTCCTATAAATTAAGGTGTTTGGCTCATGAAAAGTAAGATCAATTTTAGGAGTGTTATGCTGCCAAATTGCAAGCCTAAGCACTCCTTTGTCTAAACCTCTCTAGGATATACACATTGGTCTTCTTCTTCACCTTTTCCAAGTGATATAGCCGAACCAATCCTCTCCCTACTTTTCATGCAACATTTCCTCCATAAAACTTCCGCCAATCTCCTTCAAAATTCAAGCAAAACCAAACCGGATGAAAGGATGCTATCAAGATATATCTTAAAAATCAGACATGTCTATAAAAATTAAGTATATCGTACCTTTGCCACGTTAAGGGATTCACCAACAGTGGGTTACAAGAGGCTTTATAGGCTTGATGAGGGGGAGGTGCAAGCTCATGTTGTGAGGATCACAATCAAACAAACAAGAGCAATGTCTCTTATTTCTTCTATTAGTTTGTATTTTGATCCTTTTTGGCATTCTAAATTTACTGTAACTTGAACAATATCAAACACACAAAAAGAGTGCTAAAACTTACATTCAAAAACCTCATTTCAACACATTCTAATTGGTTGAAATTCATGTGACCCCAAGAAGAGAAAGTATTGGAAAGGAGTGTTAAAAAATGTGTTCTTATCATCTCTATACATAAGTTATGAACATGAATCATGAACCCATTGCAAGCAGAAAAACGATCCACACATTCAGAAAATTAAAACAAAATTGACTAAAATATCTGATGATAAGAATGAATTGTATTCATAAGTAAGAGCAACAACATTAACATATACTCAGTTCGGAGTTGGGACAGACACAAAGAAAGTCTCATTCAAGGACTACTCAAATGAAGATAATGAAGCATACTCTGGAAAAGGTGGTTCAAGTTTTTGGAGGATGATGGATGTGGTTCTTGTTCAAGATAAAACATCCACACGTCGTTGAAGCAACAATTCTTCCCTGTCATTTCATCAAAGTGTCTTGAGTAGAAGTATTTATCGAAAAGAGAAAGGAAAAAACACAGCAAAACTATTGAAACTTGTAGAATGACCCAAAAGAGCAACTTCGCATTAAATTGGTCAAAATGAGTTATTAAAATATTTATATGTTAGCAGACTACATCTATTAGCTCTAATAGAGAGAATATGCTTTCACAAGACCATCAATGTAACCAGATTTGAACAGTTTAATCACCATTTTGAATTTAAGGTAAATTCAGTGAAATAACCACAATGGCAATAGTTATTTTGAAGTGAATATAGTTTTCAAGTCGATAAAACAATAGAATAAAGACACTTAATTGGGTCATTTCACTCTATTATCTTATCCTTGGAAACTTTTCCTATCCTGATTATATGAATTGGTGCATCTCAACTCAATAACAGATAATGGCATAACGCACATAACAATTCCCACACAAAAATACAAATGCAATCCACTGAAATACAAACTCAAGTTCATGAAAAGTGCATGCATGACAATAATTTAACAATTCTAAGTTTTACTTAGCATATTGATAATTTTGTGATGAGTAAAAATAAAAAATTAGATAGAGTTGTAAACTTTCACATTCTGACTCACGGCAAAAACAAGTCTTTGCTACACAATCTTGACAAAACTAAATAAAAAATAATAATTTAGAACACTATGAAAGAGGAAAGCAGATGAAAAATTGAGAGAAACAACAGTTTAGAATTTGAAAAATATGAAAGGACTTGGTTTCTTTCGGTTCTGGTAAAGTCTCATCAATAACTAGATGTACTATGTATGAGGCAAAGCACCGTTTTCAAAATTAATTTCTCTGTTACAGAAAGATGGTCAATTATTTTCGAGCCTTCCATTAAAAGCATAATGCATGTTTCTGATATAGATAGGAATGGTGTTGGAGGACGCACCTAGCTGAGGAGGATGCGAAATGTGTAGGAGAAGAACACACTAGTAACGACACGGAGGCTTCACTGAGATAAGGTTGGGAATGTCAAAGCACAAATGTCAAACGAGCATCAATGTCAGGCAAGGGAGGACACTGATGTCAGAGGAGATGATTCGATGACACAATGATGGTGATTCGACGAACGAAAGACACGCTGACAGTGAGTTAACAATAGGGAGGAAGCTTCACCAGGGTTCTTAGAGAGGGAGAAAAAAATTAAAATTGAAAATTTGGATTTTCTAATTTCTAAAATCATTTTAAGCAAAATGAATATCTGATCTGAAAAAATAATAAAATGTGTATCAAAATAAAAATCAAATTTAAATAAATGGATGTTTAATGAATTAGATCAATGCAAAAATGAGCAGTTTGGCTCAATTGGATTTTTTTTCCAACCCTACTCAAAATAATAGGACGTACGAAGTTTCTCTTCCTAGCTTTTTTAGTGCATAATAATGACACTTAGGTTGAATTAAATTCCTAACTTTATCCTTTTTCTTTGTTGAACATAAGTTTCTTCTAATTCGCCATGTTAAAGACTAATTTTAGTTGTGGTACTATATCTATTGCTTGGTCAATGAGTTTTCATATATGATGGCGATCATATATAAATTCTTTGTACCAATCCGTTTGGCTATTATAAACACAGGATGTACACAGGATAAGTTTTTTTACATGTAAACACAGGATGTTGAGTTATATAATTGATTATAATTGAATGGAATTTTAAAAATGATTTAATATGGTATTAAAATTTAAAAGTGAACCCAAATATTTGGTGGGTGAAAAGGAACCAATATGACATGAAGACACAGGACTAGAATAGGAACATGATCCACATGAAACCTGATTTTGCATGAAAGAAAAAATGGACACCTTGAAGGTAAAGGAAAATGAAAAAGATACTGTGATGAGGCGAGGAATTGGTAGAAGTTTGTGTTTCTCTGTTTGTTGATGTGGGGATGGCAAAACTAAAATATTAAAGAATAGGCTGGCTCGTCTTTTTCTTCTCCCTATTCTTTTCGACGTGCTTTCGTTCTCCCCAGCTTTTCCATGGAACCCACAAACATAACACTACTATTGCTCCCATTTCATAACGTGTTCATTACAAAACAAATATATAAGTGAGTTTGAAAGAATAATAAGCTTAATAATGTGTTTGGTTTTTGGTCTTGGATGTCACTTTCCACGTTTAATGTAATTTCCAAACATTCTCTATCTCAAATGTGATTTTTTTATTTCCAAACATCAAAGATGAGGCTGAAACTCTTAACAACCATGAAGCTCATATCCATAATAAGATGAAAGCCCAAGACACATTACAAGGATTAGGGCATGACAAAGAGTTACAATGGTCTAGAAAACTTTACAAAGAAAATGTTGCCTTAAGTCCAAAAATGTGGTTATGTTGTTTGTCTTGGAGAGTGGTTATGTTGTTTGTCTTGGAGAGTGAGTCATACATTGTAAATCTTTCACCATGAGAAGATAACTCTATGCGCTTTCGTTGTTGCTCTCTGTTTGAGAGAGTTTCTCACTTTATTAAGAGGTCTTGGCACTAGTGCAAAATGATGAAAGGAAGACTCCTTTCCAAGTGCGGTTTCGCGTTAAAACGCATTTGTTAAAAACGCGGTGGCATTTTTGAAATTAGTTTGTTTTACAAATGCGGTTATTGGTTAAAACCGCATTTGTAAATGAAAGCTTTTCATTTACAAATGCGGTTGTGTGTATAACCGCATTTGTAAATGAAAAGTTTTTCATTTACAAATGCGGTTGTGTGTATAACCGCATTTGTAAATGAAAAGTTTTTCATTTACAAATGCGGTCATACACATAACCGCATCTGTAAATGAAAAGCTTTTCATTTACAAATGCGGTTTTACACACAACCGCATCTGTAAATGAAAAACGCTAAGACCCTTGTCGTGTTCCATTTCTTCTTCTTGTCCTCTCCTTCTCCACCCTTTGCCCATCAGTGCTCTCTCCACACTTACCCTTTCCCTTCACCACCGCGTCTTACTTGAGCCATGTCTTCCGCGCTTCTCGCTCCATCTCCACCACCGTAAACCTCCGCCAAGTCTTCTGGCCGGCAACACCATGCGGCAACACCTTGGGGACTTGGTTGCACCCACAACTATAGAAGGTTAGTTTTTTTAGGGTTTACGGTTTAAATTTTTTAATTAACTTTATAATAAATATTGATATTTGGATTTGGATGTATGTTTAAAACTTGATTGTAGTGTGTTTATGTGTTTAGTGTGTGTATGTTTAGGATTTAATGTGAAAAATTTGTAGGAAAACTTCAAACGACCATAACTTTTGATGGAGAAGTCGGATGGAGACGCATAAAAAATGAAAGTTGCTCGAAATGAGGTAACGAACGCCATGGCCAATACCCCAAGGGGGATTGGCCTCACCAAAATTTCAAAATTCCACCATTTACTATCACTTTTTTATTTTTTAGTATTATTTAGGTCTTTTTTAGGATATTTTGAGGTTTTAGTTCTTATATTTACACTTGTTAGAAATTTCTAAAATTTTGCATAACATTTTCTAGCATAAATTAGAGATTTATCAACCTATTTTGAAATGTAGTTCTTCATGGGTGAGGAACCATGAGTTCGGAAGCCATGACATATGTGAGACAATCTTCGTCCGCATATTTCCTAAACTTTTATAACTATTTGAATCGGTTTATCTGTCTGGTTGGCTGGGTATAATGAAACTGCACAAATGCTCTTAAAAAAAAACCCTGATTTACAAATGCGGTTGTTTACCTTAACCGCATCTGTAAATCAAGGAATTGATTTACAGATGCGGTTGTTTACTACAACCGCATTTGTAAATGTGATTTACAGATGCGGTTGTTTACTACAACCGCATTTGTAAATGTGATTTACAGATGCGGTTGTTTACTACAACCGCATTTGTAAATAGTATTTATAGATGCGGTTCTTTATAACCGCATTTGTAAATCTCTGATTTACAAATGCGTGTTGATCAAATGCGGTTGTATAACCGCATTTATAAAATGAAAATAACCGCATTTGTTCTACGTTTCTGCACCAGTGTGGTCTCAGGGGGAGATTGAGACTGGTTACCTAGAGAGGTGTAAAACACTTGCTACTTGAAAAGGTGTAGAATACTTGTTACCTGGAAAGCTGTAGAATACTTGTTACATGGAGAGGTGTATAATATTTGCTACCTAGAGAGTGTAGAATACTTGCTACATAAAGAGGTGGAGAATATGTGTTTCTTAGAGAGGTGTAGAATACATGTGTACCTAAAGAGGTATAAGAATACTTATGTTAGTGAAGGATCTTAAGCGGGTTGCTTAAGGAGACTGGATGTAGTTTTGGTTGTGGGGTGAACCAATATAAATATATGTCTACTTCTCTATACTCTTACTCTATTAGACATTAACATTGTTTTGGTTATAATTCGCAATTTGAGTTCAGACTCCATTCAAACCCCCTTTTAGAGCTAACTGCACCATCAACTTGGTGTTGTTGTACAATAGTAGCACCTTGTTATTGTAAGGTTGTTACCATCATATTTATTGTCAATGCTAAGTGGGGCATATGTACCAATGGATGAGGAGTAGGGGGTCTACACGCCATCTTCTAAACACATAAAGAATCAAGTTAGAAATCAACTAAAACTTCTAACTATGTCTTTAGACTAAAAACTTAAACCTACATATAGAAGAAATACAACACACCCATCATCCTCAGGTCATCCTAAGGACGAATAACTCTAATATCATAAATGTAAGGCACAACAAAACTATTCACTATACTATAAGCCCAACAAGAGGGTCTGTACAAAGCATAATGTATTTCAAAATGCAACTTAAATATATAAAAAATATATATGAATACAAATATTTATAAAATAAAAGATAAAATAATTTTTTATTGTCTTCAAGACGTTGCTCCTACACCTACATTTATATTTTCTCATGTACATAGTGTAGTCATACAGGTCACCACACAGACAACACATACATGGGTAAGGTATTGAAATAAATTTCTCATATAAGAAAATGTGTATAAAAGGAAATAATTTTATTTTCAATTCATAAAAATTCTAATTTCAATCACACACCAACATACAAAAAATATATAAACCACACATAAATATACGCATCAAAGGATATTTAACAAATAGAATATCAAATGACACCTGCTGGAATATTCGAATTAAGTATCTCCTATAATAGACTAATATATGATCCAAACCAATACTTAGATTTACAAACACACCTAACAATAATGGACCAGGGTAAGAAACCAAAAATTTAGTGACCAAATCACCTTCACATCCACAAAGATTCTATAAAAAACATAAATAACTTATCTTACCTTCACTGCCTATATTCAAAGCAAATTTCCAAATTCAAAGTAGTAAAACTATTCAAAATCTAAGAACCTGGGCCAAGTATCTAAATATAACAAAATTTTAGTATGTGTTCAACCAAGTTGAGAAGATAACTTTTCTCAACTGACCCCACTAAAATTGATGACAAAAACCTAAGGGAAAAGAAGAGAACAAAGAATCTTTAGAGTAAATAGAAACATACACTCTATTTGAAAATATGATTGAACAAAAATATTCTATGATTTTTTCAACTACTACAAAGTGTGATCAGAATCTGAAAAAGATGAGATATGGAGGCAAGAACTTAGAGAGAAGTGTTGGAGGAGAGAAAAAGAAAAGTAAAGAAGGAAGAGGAAAGAAAGAAAAAGGTATGGAGAGAAAGCATTATAGGTGCTGTATACTTTTATGGAAAGAGACATTAAATAATTGAATATAAATACTAAAATATACTTATATAATTTTAAAGTATAAGATCGGTATTATATAATGTTACTTACATAATTTTGCATCAATGTAATTTTTTTTCTTTTTATTTGTCTCCCTTTCAATATTAATCATTTTGGATACGGAAAATACTTATTATATGTAGATTTTGTTAACTTAAGTTGTGTTTTATAAAAGTTAAAAATTAAAAAGTTAGTTAGAAAATAAATAAAAAAATAGTTGATAGTTAAAAGTTAAAAACCAATAATTGAAACGTAGTTTATTAAATTATTAGTGTTTAGTGAAACTTTGAGTAGCTTATAAATATAAATGGAAATAGGTATACTTATACAATATTTTTATAAAATTTTATTTTTTTATTAATAAAATATATTTTTATAAAATATGTTCTTGCCGGTTGACTGGTCGCGTTCAGGCTCCACCTGTCTCTCTTGGAATCTGCACCTTCCTTAGTTGCTGGATGCTTTACCTGTAAGACAAAGGGCGCTTTTACGGCCAATCACGCTCTGACGCTCAAGTCAGTAAGGGCTTTGTGAACAAATAAGAAACAAGTAGTTTCAGTATCTAAAAGTGTATTCAGAATTGCATACCATGTTCCTATTGCACTTGAGATAAACAAATATTAACTGAAAATAAACTCAATTATCTTATATCTCTAACAGAAAACCCCCTACCACAGGCACCAATAATCTTCAGGTCCCAGACTGCAGGTGTTCCTTCTGTTATATGTACGCGCGCATCCCTATCTTTTTAGGATTAGCACTATCAAAGGGTGTTTCATGTGCAACAAACATATACGCATACAGGAAAATCTTACGTTATATTAACAAAGATATCTATATATAGTTGTAACAAACATATGAATAACCATATATATATATATATATATATATTTATCTCTAAGCATCTTTATCTTTAAGCGCATGGCACTGATTATCAGCACATGGCAGCTTTGTTATGCACTTCTAGCCCAATAAGCAGATTGGGTCAGCCTCGTAACCTTGGCGCAAGGTCCCACCCATAACCATTCGCTTGTATGTCCATGCTAATACACACCCATTCATACACTATTTCATGCCATGCATATAGCTTTACCTGGATTGCCTTAGCGCTACAGGGCTCGGGCCTTACAATAAATACTTTACTTATCATAGAGTTGGACACTCTAAGAATGCCCCTAAGCACATTATGTTTCTTTACCTTAGTAGTTAATCTCATTCGTGAAGGATCATACTATATACATGTGTGAGAGTTAATATATACGTGTACCTGGAGCCCAGTCACATGGTAAGTGAGGCCCATGTGCCGAGATGACCTGCCTGAGGAAAATGTCGAGGTTCGACCGGCAAGTTCTAAGCGCTTGGTCCAGTACACAAGCCCCCCAGGCTCGAGCTCAACTTGCTTCAGCGAAGAGGCTTTTTGGTTCACCCGAGTCAACCTACGTGGCAAATGAGTAGCACTACGTGCATTGTACCTTGAGTTAACGCTTCACCACACTCCATCGTGTGCATCCACGTGGCCTTTATCAACAGTCACAAGACCTTGTTGCTTACGCTTCCCTACTACAATAGGGTTTGAAAAGCTTAAACGTCTCCACTATTTCATTACGCTCTCTTAAGCATTTTCGCGCTTCTTCTCAAACTTGCTACACCTTCCTCGTCGTCCATTGAATCTGGTGCTCAATACATCTTTGATCACATCAAAGGTACTAACTTTACCTTACCTTATTCACATAATACGCCTTTATTGCTTTTACTGCTCTTGCTTACTTTGCTGGGATTGTTCATACCCTGTGCTCATGATATTACTGTTCACGCCTGTTCACTATTCTTTTATGAATGCATGCCCTATTTGGATTCTGAATATATCTGTGTTCTTGTTTGCTTGTTCTGGTTTTAGATGGATTATCGATCAAACTACCCCTGGGCCCTTGAGAACCTTTTAGCTGAGACCTCAAAGTTTACCTCTAGAAAGAAGATAGTAGATTATAGGAAAGCCGAGTATAAGAAACACCCCAAAAGAAACATGTTTGGTAGGGAAAATGACAAACTTGTCCATATAGTACCCTGTGGGGAGGGTGAACTTGTGTGCAGTGATGAATCCACAGACCCCGAGGGCCCTTTCTGTTTCTTTTATTCCACCCTCTTCCAGAAAGTCCTCCTTCGACTCCCCCTATTCCCCTTCAAGAGAGCCCTGCTTACCGAAGTCTATGTTGCCCCTGCCCAGCTACACCCAAATAGCTAGGCATTCATGCGGGCCTTTACCATCCTCTGTTCCCACTTTGGCCTTCAGCCATCAGTGGATGTCTTTCTCTTTTTATTCGAGGCCAAACGTTTAGGACGCCAACTTTGGGTGTCCTTTAACGGGGTTGCTGGGAGGTCCTTGTTATCCCTCTTCCAGCAATCTTATAAGGGTTTTAAAAAGAAGTTCTTCAAAGTTTGAAACAGCAAGGGAGATCCAACCCTCCTGGATGGGTTTCCCTTGTATTGGACCCGAAACCCTATCTTTCAGAGCCCTAGACACCTGGAGGACCTGCCCCCACTCGAACGTGAGGTGTGCATCCATCTCTCCAACCTCAAGGTCGTTTTTTGATACCGCAACCTTGATTCGAGAGGATTTTTTGATGTGAGTTGATTTTATGATTTAGCATTTTATGGTGGCACTTTAATTAGGATTGAGATTTTAGGATGATTAAGGTGAGAACCTAAGAAAAATCCCCACTGGACATTAACTTAACCAAGTGGTTAAGTAGATGTGAAGGTTCATTTCACAAAGGTAAAAGGAAAACACAATTATAAGGTGATGATGATGACAAGCTATGGTGTGGAATTACATAAGGAAAACAAGAGCAACATATAAAGACCGAATAGACATAATAAAGCAAAATAAGAACATGTTTATGAATAGATGGAATGATAATGGAAGGAAAAGATGAAGGAAAAGGAAGCTTGTGAGAAATGGAATTGAGAATGGTTGCACGCCACTTGGATGGTGAAATGACTCCAAGATAAGTGAAGGATGCCGCCACTTGAGAGCTCTCAAAACCCACAAGATAAGACCAATTTTGGAGGAGCTCACTCACTCACAATTCACACAAAAATTTGTGTATAGTAACTTTACTCTAATTTTCAACTTGTAAATACATGAGGTAGGCCTCCCTATTTATAGATTTAGGAGCCTTGGAAAACAAGCTTAAAGGGTAGAATGGGAAAAGGGAAAAAAGTGGGCAGCCATAGGGTTTGACTAAGTCAATCCCGTATTCTTGGCTTATCCTTCTAGAAATTAGGTCAAAATGCCTTCAAATGGGCTAGGAACAAGCAAGAATGCTACCCACACCCCCTACTATGCTAAAGGCACTTTATTCTACCTTATTTCTACTATTTGGACCCCTCATTAGAGCCCAATTTATTTCCAATATTTTTCTAAATATTAAAGAAGACTAATAGGAAGAACTTCAAATGTTTTGGCCCTTCTCCATTCCTCCTGTGAATGAAGTCTTTATTTGCTTGTTGAGATGACCCTTCAAGTTTAGCATCCTTGGTCATCTTTATGTGGTTGTGGCTTTGATCATACCCCCGAAGTTGGAGAGAATTCGACCACGAATTCAGAACCCCTGTATGTAACAAAGTTAGTTTGTTCATAGACAAAATAATGCAATGGGTTGAATTGGGAACAAACTTTTGCTCTTTAAGCTTGGTGAGTTCATATGAATGAATTCTCGATACAGGCCATGTTTGTATAGAATGTTTAGGGACGAGATGATGTGTTTGTAAAAATCCTCTTAAAAGGTTAGAACCTTTGAGAGGTTTTGGAAGAGCATCCCTAAACTTCTTTATCAAACATGTCAAGTATTTAGAATTTTTAAAAATTGAAAAAGAGAAGGAAGGAAAACACCATGGAAGTGAAGGAATGAGACTCATTGTATCTTGTCCTTCTTTTTCTCTTTTGTTTCTTAGGTTAAGTTGGTCTTCTTTAGTCGTGTTTAACATTATGGTTTGTTTAGTTGGACATGAGGCAGCTATGTGCCCAAAACTTAAACATTTAAAACATTTGAGTTTTGAAGTTTTGGTGGGTAACATAGGGGTAGAGGGTGAAAGGTTGGTTTTAGAAACTTCGTGGTTAGAAGTGGTTTTATGTGAAAAATTGGAAGGAGAGTTATTTGTAGAAATTTTGTTTTCATCCTTCCTTGAAGATTTGTAGAAACCATCACTATGAGTATTTTTGAAAGGATTTTTCTTCAAAAGGTGTGATTTTACCTTGATGGCTAGGTGAACCACTTTCTTTAAAGAGGAGTACTCACTTAATTTTACAAAATCTTTAATTTATCTTCTTAAACCACTTACAAACCATTTTATCTTTGATTCTTCGTTAACATGCATATTCATTTTAATCAAAGATGTTTCAAATTCTTGAAAATATTCATCTACCATCCTATGTCCTTGATGAAGCCTTTGGAACTTCAACAAGTGTTCCTTCCTATAAGGAGGAGGAACAAACCTCGTGCGCATACATGCCTTTAAGTCATACCAAGAGACCACGGTTGGGCACTTGTTTAGCCCAATGTCCATTACAAGTTTGTGCCACCATTGGTTGGCATAGTCTAAGAAAACTAAGGAAGCTAACCTAACCTTTTGGTCCTCGGGGACCTTATACACATGAAAGACATGTTCAACCTTAGCTTCCCAATCTAAATACAAAGAAGGGTCATTGGACCCACTAAAACTAGGTAACTTTACAAAATTAAAAGAATGTTGTGGTTGTGGTTGGTGTTGATGGTGCCTTTTGGCAAAATTGAGCAAACTCCATTTGTCCTCATCATGTTGATTTTGCCTTGCTTGAGCTTCTTCTAGTCTTTGTAATATTTTGGCAAATTGGCTAAGTTTTTCCTCTTTGTGGACAAGTTGTTTCTTGACCTCCACAAGTTCTCCTAAAAGGTGAGCTTTGTGATAGGCATGCGGTTTGGAAGATGCAGCACTTGAAATAGGAGCCATCACAACAATCAAACACAAAAACACAAAGAACAAACAATTAGGAAAGCAAAGTTAGTGGAAAAACAAGCTCAAGCTTGCGGTTTGGAGGAGAAACACTCAAAGCACTCAAGAAATTTTTCCCACTCCTCAAAGGTCTTTCTTGATTGATGAAAACTCTTAAATGAAAAAGGACAAAGCCTCAATCACTCAAGCAAGATGAAATCGAAACAAAACTTGAAGGAAACAAGAAGACAAGCAAGAAAAACTTAAACAAGAAAAGCTAAACCAAAGATGGAAAGAGATATATGACAAAACTTGAGAATAGAAGACAATCAAGAAAAGCACAAAAGAAAACTCACTAAACTTTTAATCAAGAAAGAAGATGTTGCTCTAGAATTTGTAAAAGCAAATGGATCAAAAATTCCACAAAGTAGATAACAATTTGTCAATCAAGTTGAATCCAAATTTGAAGGTGAATTTAATGTGCAAATGAGAGGTATAGGTGCAGTACCAATCTGTTTTATACTATTTTTGGTACTGTTTTGCTTTATATATATATATATATATATATATATATATATATATATATATATATATATATATATATATATATATATACTTAAATTGAATTATGGAAAGAAAGATCCATAGATTGCATCATGACAATTTTGAAGAACATTCAATTTGCACAATAAGTTTTGTGGTGGATTCAATATAATTGAACACTTGAAATCATATGTTGGAACTCTAAATCAACCTCTAGTAAAACAAATATCTAAAGACTTTGCAAACTTTCAAAATTAAAAGCAAGTAAGTAGAAGCAAAAACAAGGACACCTAGAACACTAATGAACATAAGACTCAAAGTAAAAAGCAAGATCAAAGAAAGGTATAAGAAGGAACATATTCAAAACGAAAAATGCTATGAATATAAGGTGTTGGAAAAAAAAATATGCACTAAATAAAGGGCTGGAAAATAAAAGCAAGAAAATAAATGACAAGAAATTAAAGGTACTTGAATTTAAAGGTGCTAGAATTAAAATTGCTTGAATGTAAAGTGCCAAATCAACTCACAAAATTAAGCATAAGAACCTAAGCTCTGATAACCACATGATGTGAGTTGATTTTATGATTTAGCATTTTATTTATGGTGGCACTTTAATTAGGATTGAGATTTTAGGATGATTAAGGTGAGAACCTAAGGAAAATCCCCACTGGACATTAACTTAACCAAGTGGTTAAGTAGATGTGAAGGTTCATTTCACAAAGGTAAAAGGAAAACACAATTATAAGGTGATGATGATGACAAGCTATGGTGTGGAATTACATAAGGAAAACAAGAGCAACATATAAAGACCGAATAGACATAATGAAGCAAAATAAGAACATGTTTATGAATAAATGGAATGATAATGGAAGGAAAAGATGAAGGAAAAGGAAGCTTGTGAGAAATGGAATTGAGAATGGTTGCACGCCACTTGGACGGTGAAATGACTCCAAGATAAGTGAAGGATGCCGCCACTTGAGAGCTCTCAAAACTCACAAGATAAGACCAATTTTGGAGGAGCTCACTCACTCACAATTCACACAAAAATTTGTGTATAGTAACTTTACTCTAATTTTCAACTTGTAAGTACATGAGGTAGGCCTCCCTATTTATAGATTTAGGAGCCTTGGAAAACAAGCTTAAAGGGTAGAATGGGAAAAGGGAAAAAAGTGGGTAGCCATAGGGTTTGACTAAGTCAATCCCGTATTCTTGGCTTATCCTTCTAGAAATTAGGTCAAAATGCCTTCAAATGGGCTAGGAACAAGCAAGAATGCTACCCACACCCCCTACTATGCTAAAGGCACTTTATTCTACCTTATTTCTACTATTTGGACCCCTCATTAGAGCCCAATTTATTTACAACATTTTTCTAAATATTAAAGAAGACTAATAGAAAGAACTTCAAATGTTTTGGCCCTTCTCCATTCCTCCTATGAATGAAGTCTTTATTTGCTTGTTGAGATGACCCTTCAAGTTTAGCATCCTTGGTCATCTTTATCTGATTGTGGCTTGCATCAGTTTTCCCTAGTAAAACTCAAGGCTTACATTGGTATACTCTTATTTCCTGCTATACTCAGGTATTAATGTTTCTATATTGCTGATGTAAGTGTTGAACTTATCTTATCTTGTTATGCAAATAACATGTTGGATGCGGAGAAGAGGAAGAATCGAGCTACCCTGGCCAGGCAGAAAAGAGTTGCTGCGAAGGCTCCTTCTGCAGCTACTACAAAGGTACCTCCTGCTGAAGACCGCAGCAAGAAGGCTATAATCGAAGTGGTGGCTTCGGAGGAGGACGAAACGTACTTTGGGCTTGTCTTCAAGAGAAGACGAAACATTGAAGCGTCCTCCTCCCACTCAATCTCAGGTGGGCGAGCCCCTTCTCCTTCGCATTCTCCACTCTCATGCCCCTCAACCTCCAGGGGGGTCATGATCCAACAGAGCAGGGAGGAACATACTGAGGAGGAGGGACTATGGGATCCTTCTGCAGATTCCCTCCTCACCATACAAAATGCCCTGCTCCCTCAAAAAGATCAAAGAGAAGTTGGACCCCCTAGAGGAGGACCAGATGCTAGAGCAAACCACAAGGCAACTGGGGCAAGCGCTGGCCACAAGCTGCCTATTTCTTTCCAAACTAAAGAGCACTGCCCAGGGTGAAGCCTCCAAGGCCAAAGGGTTTGCCCAGTAGGTGAAGGGCCTCAATCTAGAGGTCGAGGAGCTGAGAAGGAGCTACCAAGAGACCAGGACTCTCCTCTTCAACAAATCACAAGAGACCTTAGGTCTGTATGCAAGGAACAACGACCTCCGTACTGAGATGGAATCGTTGAAAGAAGAGTGAGAGTTGCTAAAGGAAGAGATGGCCAAGCTAGTGGCCACACGAAAGACAGAGCTGGCACAAAAGGACGAGCTAATGGCTAAGCTCAAGGAGGAGCTCATAGATGATGCTGCCAACTCATACGCTGCTAGCTTCGAGGATGCAGTCGCCTAAGCCACAAGTGTTTACCCTGATACTGACTTCTCCCAACTTGGCCTAGGGAAAGTCATGATTGATGAACACTTGGTGTATGAGGATGAGCAACAATCATAAATTCCTTGTATCTATTTACCTTCTGTAGCTGGCTGGACAATGTATTACTTTGTGCATATATGTATAGTTGTTTATTGTGCCCTTTCTTGTTCAGAGTTAATGCATATAACTTAACGAATTAATGAGTGTTCTTTCCTTAGAAATGTCACTAATTTTGCAAACAACTCCCAACAAACAAGGCAATTTATGATGTATGTCAAATAACCAATGTGTCTAACTATGCCAAACATAACATGGATGGCACTCTTACCAGGGCCAATCATAAGACAATTTAATGTCTAACTTGATGACTCGTGTTGTTGTCTCAACTGGTCCTCGCCGAGATCCTGAGTTCACCTTGTGTTGTCCATACTTAGAGTCCTTCTTCATGTAGGGTTCTCAAGCTCGAGTTGTTATGAACCTGTAACTTCCTTCCTTTGGAAGTTTTCCAGAACTAGGTTTCCTTTTGGGGCTCGAACCAAATTTTAGCGGGTCGTGGTTTGGTTGGTGCCTTTGATCAATATGAGGCCCCAACTACTGAACAAATGGGTATCCTTGAGTTGGTTTTGTTTGGGCTATACCCAATTTTTGGCGAGCTAACTTCATTTTTGTGCTACGCCCAATAATTGGCGAGCTAGTTTCGCTTACACCACATTTGGTGAACTGGTTTCGTTTACCCCACATTTGGTGAACTGGTTTCGTGTCACCACATCGGGGGGACTGGTTTCGTTTACACCACATTTGGTGAATTGGTTTCGTATCACCACATATGGTGAACTGGTTTTGTCTCAACACATCGGGTGGACTGGTTTCGTTTACACCATATATGGTGAACTGGTTTCGTTTACACCACATTTGGTGAACTAGTTTCGTGTCACCATATCGGGTGGACTAGTTTCATTTACAATATAATGGCACATCATTTCTCAAATGCTTTTTCATTGGGCGACCTAATTAAAAAACCCCGTAAGGGAAAAAGAGTGTCCCCTTGACTATGATTAACATTATATATTAACCGAAATAAAATTATAGGCTGGCCCCATTCCAGGTTCAGGGTATCGCTCCCCCTTCTAGAGTCTCAAGTTTGTAAGCTCCATTCCTGAGCATTTCTATCACTCGGAATGGTTCGATCCATTTGGGAGATAACTTGTTCTCTAGCTGATACAGGTGGACTTTCCTTGTGACCAAATCACCGACCTGGAATTGTCGAGGTCTGAGGTTAGACCTTTGCTTTTGCTCCACTTTCCTTTTCAAGGCTTCAACTTTAATGCGTGCTTGCTCCTACACCTCATCAAGTAGGTCGAGATTTATCCTTTTTCCTTCATTAGATTCTTCTGCCACAAAATTTTGGAATCGTGGCGAGCTCTCCTGTATCTCTACTGGGATCATGGCATCCGACTCGTATACTAGGCTTAAAGGCGTCTCCTTAATGGTGGATTGAGGGGTGGTGTGGTAGGCCCACAAAATTCGCATGACCTCCTCAGCCCAACTCCCCTTTGCCTTTTCCAGCCTCCTTTTTAGCCCTCTGAGTAACACCCTGTTGGTAGACTCAACCTGTCCATTGGTTTAGGGGTGTTCTACAGATGCAAATACCTGCTTAATGCCGAGCTCCGTGCACAACTTTCTGAGCTGCTAGCTCGCAAACTGGGTGCCATTATCAGATTCCAAGTGCTTTGGAATTTCGAAACGACGAACAACATTCTTCCACATGAAGTGTTGAACTTTGTGAGCGTTGATCTGTGCCACGGGCTCAACTTCTATCCATTTGGTGAAATATTCCACGGCCACTACCAGGTACTTCATTTGTCGTATGGCCAATGGAAAAGGTCCCAGGATATCAATGCCCCACGTGTGAAGAGGCCACAGGCTGCTGATCGATCGCAATTCTTCTGGGGGTGCGTGATACCAATTAGCATGTTTCTTGCATTGCATGCATCGCCGTGCATACTTCGTACAATCTTCCCGCATAGTGGGCTAGTAATACCCTGCTCGAACAGCTTTCAAAGAGAGGGCTCGCCCTCCAATGTGGCTTCCACAAATACCCTTGTGGAGCTCCGCCATCACTCGTGTACATTGATTACCACTTATACAAGTCAGAGTGGGATGGGTGTAACCATGTCTGAACAGTTTCCCATCTATCAAGGTATACCTTCCTGCGTTCCTCTTCACAATTTTGGCCTCTACGGGCTCCACCGGAAGTATACCGTCCGTGTGGTAACGCCTATAGGGTGTCACCCAGATCTCGCCTATATCAATGAGGCAAACGTCTAATGCCCCCTCTTCAGACAAGTTATAAATACTTATTTTGGGTACCCTCAGGATCTCCTGAGTCAAGGATTGATGTTTTCTTTTCCCAATATCAACCAGATTTACCTATTATTCACCACCCGTATCATCTGTAGAAGTTCTAGGTGCCCTCAAGGTCTCTTGGATTACTAACCTTTGACGACCTCCTTTACCTAGGTTGGCGAGCTTTGCCAGTAGGTCTGCTCATACGTTTTGCTCCCTTGGAACATGTATCAATTCGAATGCGGGGAAGGTTTCCTTCAACAGCATGACATATTTTAGGTACGAGGCCATCTAAGGATCCTTGGCCTGATATTCCCCTGTGACTTGTCCGGTCACTAGCAACGAATCACTCTTTACCAATAGGCTTCGAGCGCCCATCTCCTTGGCGAGTAAGATTCTGGCTACGAATGCTTCATATTCAGCCTGGTTATTGCTCGCCTTGAAGGTAAATCTCAAAGCCTACTCAATTAGCAATCCGTTTGGTCCTTCCAGAAGAATGCCAACCTCGATGCCCTGTTGGTTAGAGGACTCATCTACTGAAAGAATCCACTGAAAATCTCCCCTTCTTGAAGGGGTAGTCCCCGTGGAGAGTTCTACCACGAAGTCAACATAAACATGTCCTTTGATAGGACCTCTAGGCTCATACTGTATATCAAACTTGGAAAGCTCAACCGCCCATCGCACCATTCTACCAGCCATGTCTGGTTTCTGTAGTATCTTGCGAATCGGCAGGTCAGTCATCACTATTATTGTGAAACTTTGGAAATAGTAACGGAGTCTCCGAGCTGTAAATACCACTGCTAAGGTTGCTTTCTCAATGGCTTGATAACGCTCCTCTAGTCCTTGCAATACCTTACTTACAAAATATATGAGCCTTTGGTGGTGCTCTTGCTCCTGCACCAGGACCAAGCTGATAGCCCGATCTGTAATGGCAAAGTAGAGACGGAGGGGCACGTCGGGTAATGGCTTGTAAAGAACTGGCAGGCTAGCCAAGTACTCCTTTTGTTTTACAAACGCTTCTTTGCATTCTGTTGTCCAAGCGAAACGACTATTCCTCTTCAAACACTGGAAGTAAGGGTACCCCCGATCTCCCCCGGCTGATAAGAAGCTGGAAAGGAGAGTCATCCTTCCTGTTAACTGCTGTACATCTTTTGTGGTGGCAGGACTTCTCATGGCAATGATTGTTGCACACTTGTCAGGATTTGCTTCTATTCCTCGTTCTGTGAGGAGAAATCCTAAGAATTTTCCTACTTTTACCCCAAACACGCATTTCTCTGAATTCAATTTCAGGTCGTACTTGGCTATCGTAACAAATAATTCTTCCAAATCCGCCACATGTTGTTCCTGCTCTATCGAGGTGACGACCATGTCGTCTACAAATGTCTGCACATTCCGCCCTATCATGGGGGTGAGAATCCTGTCCATTAACTTCTGGTACATTGCTCCAGCATTCTTTAGTTCAAATGGCATCACCTTATAACAATAGCTGGCGAGCTCCGTCATGAAGGCAATTTTTCTTTCATCCCGATGGTGCATGCGAATCTGATTGTACCCCGAGAACGCATCCAAAAAGTTGAGAAGTCGACACCCAGATGCACTATCTACCAAAGTATAGATGTTGGATAGTGGATATGAATCTTTAGACAGGCTTTGTTGAGATCTGTAAAGTCCACACACATTCTCCACTTTCCACTAGATTTCTTAACCAGCACCACGTTTGCCAACCATTCAGGGTATTGAATTTCCCTTATATGGCCAGAATCCAACAATTTCTGTGTTTCTTGCTTAATGACGAGTCGCCTTTCTTCGTTGAATTTTCTTCTTTTTTGAATGATTGGTCTGATCTTCGGGTCTATCATGAGATGGTGGCATAGAAAGTGATGGATAACTCTTGTATTCTTTTTGCATTGCCTTTCCTTCTTTACACCTTTTCTTGTTTGTCTTTATTGTTCCTTGGTTTTGTGGTGATTAGCTTTGAGATTGTGTGCTCTTGCTTTGACATCTTTCATTTGAGGTTACTCAAAGCCTCAAGAGCAGCTTGGTAAAGGGAGTATTCTTTCCTTGGAGTGATTTAAGTGACACTTCACTTGGCCATTTTTTTCTACAATTTATTTGCTAACCTTGATTTCTTAACTTTGTTTGCTGTTTTCTTTGGTCAAATGGCTCCATATTCTAGTGATGAATCTTGCAAGCAAAATTCACCTTCTAAAGTTTCTCTTCGTGGTGAATTACAAGAAGCTCAACGCCATATTAGACGGTTGGAGGAAAGATTGCAAAGGATGGACATGCAACAAGCTAGACCATCTCATTCTCACCATGGAGAGCGCCATTCCCATAGACCTTCATCTAGGGGCTCTTCCAATGAGCATGGTCGTGAAGCGAATCATAGAAGAAGGAGGTCTAATCCTACATTTCATGGATATCAACCTCAAGAGCATAGAGGGAGAGATCACCGTGACAATGGTTACTACCGTGAGGCAAAAGCTAGGCTTCCTTTGGTCAAGATTCCAAGCTTCAATGGGGATAGTGATCCTAACGTCTATCTAGATTGGGAGGCTAAGTGTGAGCAGATTTTTGAGCTCCATGAGATCAAAGATGAACATAAGTATAAGCTAGCTACATTAGAGTTTTGTGATTACGCCATGAAATGGTGGCATAGTATTGTAATGGACACTATGTATCGCAAGAGACCTCTCGTGGACTCTTGGAACACTTTGAAAAAGTATATGCGCGCAAGGTTTGTTCCTCCTTCTAGGAAGGAACACTTATTGAAGTTCCAAAGGCTTCATCAAGGACATAGGACGATAGATGAATACTTTAAAGATTTTGAAACAACTTTGACTAAAATGAATATGCATGCTAAAGAAGAGTCAAAGATAAAATGGTTTGTAAGTGGTTTAAGAAGACATATTAGAGATTTGGTAGACCTAGATGAGTACTCTTCTTTAAAGAAAGTGGTTCACCGAGCCATCAAAATAGATTCATATTTGAAACCAACTTTCAAACATGCTAATGATGATGGTTTCAACAAATCTTCAAGGAAGGATGCAAACAAAATTTCTCCTCAAATTTCTCCTTCCAATTTTTCCAAACAAACCACTTTGCCAAAAAAAGTTTCTACTTCAAATCATTCTATCCCTAAGTCACCTACCAAAACTTCACGCACCAAATGTTTTCAATGTTTAGGTTTTGGGCACATAGCTCTTCATTGTCCACAAAAACGAACTTTCATGATAAACAAGGTAAATCAAGACCTAACTCAACCACCTACCAAAGGTGCAAAAGATAAAAACAAAGAAGGCCAAAGTGACAAGCGACTTATCCTTTCCCCTCCAAGGTGTTTTCCTTCCTTATCTTTTTCATTACCAAAGGTTCTTACTTCACCACCATCTTGGTTAAAAAATGTTAGGGATGATTTTTTCATACCTCCTAATGGTTTTCACCATTTAAGCGGATTTTTTCCAAAAAATATCATCATTCCCAAACAAATTTTTCCAACTTGGTCTGTCTATAGGACTTCTTTTTCTGAACTCCCACTACTTTCAAAATCTAAGTCATGTTTGCCTTTTTCTTTTTCATCTATCAATTTTGATAGTAAACTGACTTTTTCATATGCAGGGATTCAGAATTCGTGGGCGAATTCTCTCCAACTCGGGGAGTACGATGGATATCAAGGAAGATAGGATTTCACTAATGGAGGAAGAGCCCATCCACCAAAACATTTAAAGTTTTTCTTATTAGTCTTTTTAAAAGAGGAGGCCCAAGCCCAAAGCCCAAGCCCAAAAAGGCCAAGCCCAAGAAGCCCAAGTCCAACCCATGAGAAGCAAGGCCAAGCATTAAATAAAAGAGCATCATTTGTATTTCTTTTGTATAAGTTGTAGGAGGTGTGGATATTAAATATAGGAGTGTGAATATGTAAAATAAAGTCACATTGTACATGTGACTTAGGAGATTAGGTGTAAGTGTAGTTTTTAGGAGGTGTCATAGTAGAAAAAGGTCACACCTCCCATGTGACTTGTTTTGGTGGGAATTTCAAAAAAAAGTTTCTTTTGAATTTTCCCACCTATTTTTCAGCACCCTCACACTATAAATAAAGGTGTGGGCTCTTGTAAAATTAGATTGGAATTTTGATATAGAGAAACTCTACTCAATTTGAGAGAGAATTGTGAGAACTTGTTTCTCCTTCAACCTTGCTTCATCTTGAGTGCTTTTGGTTCCCTCAAGTGGCGGCATAGCTCACTTATCTTGAAGCTTTCACACTTCAAGTGGCGTGGATCATCCAACCAAAGCTCATCTTCCACATAAGTCATTTCTTCTCCATCTTTTCATTCCATTTCATGTCTTAGTTACTTGCTTAACTATTTTGTTCGGTCCATTTAGTTTTAATTGCAATTATGTTTGGTACATTTTAATTCCTTTGCTGTATTCATTTGTTCTTCCTTCAATTCTTGTGTTTTGTTCGGTCAAAACTGTTTTCCAGCACATTCTATTCGGTTCATTAGTTTTCAAACTCATTTTAATCGGTTCAATTGATAGTAAATGGAGCTTCCATGTGAGTTTGGTTTTTGGTGCAAGATTTGGTGAGTTCTTGAAATATAGAACATTGATCCTCTTCTATAAAAGTGCCTAATCTTTGCCAACTCAAGTTGATTCCATAGAATATCAAAGAATCATGTTATTGTGGCTAGTGGAGTCACATCAGAAAGTCTGGGTTAATGCCTGGGATATCTGATGCAAACCATGCGAAGGCATCCAAATGTCGTGCTATCACCTGGACAATCCTGTCCTACAATTCTGGACTCAACGACTTGTCGAGCTTAAACTTCTTACCCCCGATCTCTCTTTCCTGAACCTCATCCGCTAGCCCGGGTCATCTATCACTAGGGGCCTCCCTAAGCTGCTGGGTGGTGGGGGCGTCTCCCTCTTCAGATGTTGCGGGATCGCCTTGCCTGGTATTTTTCATATCTTCTAATTACTCGTCTATCAATGCCAGATGGGACCTAGTTTTACCTGGCCCCATGGTGGGCACCAAATGTTCTTGCTGGTTAACTCTGTGACTGGTTCAGGCTCCACATGTCTCTCCTTGAATCTGCATCTTCCTTCGTTGTTAGATGCTTTACTTGTAAGACAAAGGGTGCCCTCACGGCCGGTCACGCTCCGACACTCAAGTTAGTAAGGGCTTTGTGAACAAATAAAAAACAAGTAGTTACAGTATCTAAAAGTGTATTCAGAATTGCATACCTTCACCTGGGACCTTAAGCCCCTTTTTATAGCATACCATGTTCCTGTTGCACTTGAGATAAACAAATATTAACTGAAAATAAACACATTATCTTATATCTCTAACAGAAAACCCCCTGTCATAGGCACCAATAATCTTTAGGTTCCAGACTATAGGTGTTCCTTATATTATATGTACGCGCGCATCCCTATCTTTTTAAGGTTAGCAATATCAAAGGGTGTTTCATGTGCAACAGACAAATACGCATAACAGGAAAATCTTACGTGATATTAACAAACATATTTATATATAGTTGTAACAAACATATGTGTCTTTGCCGGTTGACTCGCCTATCGGTTGACTCCACGACACTCACACGCCTTCTTCCTCACGTTGTGTTGTGCTTGGTTCTTCCAAAGCAATTTGCACCTACAAAAGAGAAAGGGGGCGCCTTAGAGGCCATTTGCACTCCGACACTCAAGTCAAGATTGGGCAAGGAACACCAAGTGTTTGAGTAACTGTGTTTAGGGTTTGTAATTACGTACCTTTATGAAGTATTTTACTGCCCTTTATATAGTCTAGGGTTTACTGCGCCGCTAGCCCTAAGTAGGGTTCACTACGCTGCTAGCCATATTCAGGGTTTACTGGAATCCCCTTGCGCCACTATCACCCAGTCTTAGGGTAATCTAGCACATAAGGTTTCCTTATCTGGAGTGCAAACTCTAACAGGGTGACCACCTGGGTGCCTCCTCGTGCACCT
Organism: Phaseolus lunatus; assembly: GCA_013389735.1. Lineage (NCBI taxonomy): Eukaryota > Viridiplantae > Streptophyta > Magnoliopsida > Fabales > Fabaceae > Phaseolus > Phaseolus lunatus. The sequence goes on along the minus strand of CM023861.1, from coordinate 16,064,228 downwards.
AGTCTCTGGGGCCACCTGTTCTGGGAGTGCCTTCACTGTTTATGTGCCATGCATGTAGCTTTACTGGGAAACCCTAGTTCTGATGAGTACTCGACCCCTCAGGACTTTGCACCTAACTGTGCTTTCCCTGCCACACGCATAAGCTCTTCGTGATTTGGGCCTCACCTTATCTCTAGGTTTTCCCTTCGCATTGGCCCACTCTGGGAACCAATCTTAACTGTTCTGGTCATGTTGTTCAAATCACCCACGACCGATGTCACCTCGTCATACTCTGTTACCGAGGACTCCTCAACCTGCGGAGTGACGAAGACACATCATCCTATTCTGGTGATCATCATGCTGACGACTAATCACCCTTTCCTGAGGGGGCACGCTGATGACTAATCGCCCTACTAGACCTTACCACTTGTGGGGTCCATCCCACGTGGCTTTGGTCCACACTGTGGGACCCAGCCGACGTGGCTAACCCCATACTAGTTGTTCTCGGTGTCCGAGGACTGGTCGGTACAATATGAATAACCATATATATATCTTTATCTCTAAGCATCTTTATCTTTAAGTGTATGCCACTAATTATCAGCACATGGCAGCTTTGTTACGCACTTCAAGCCCATTAAGCAAATTGGGTCAACCTCGTAACCTTGGTGCAAGGTCCCGCCCATAACCATTCGCTCGTATATCCATGCTAATACGAACCCATTGATACGCTATTTCGTGTCATGCATAGAGCTTTACCTAGGTTGCCTTAGCACTACTGGGCTCAGGCCTTACAATTAATACTTTACTTATCATAGACTTGGACACTCTAAGAATGCCCTTAAGCCCACTACGTTTCTTTACCTTAGTACTTATTCTCATTCGTGAAGGATCATACTATATACATGTGTGAGAGTTAATATGTATGTGTACTTGGAGCCCAGTCACATGGTAAGTGAGGCCATGTGCTGAGTAGACCTACCTGAGGAAAATGCCGAGGTCGGACTAGTAAATTCTAAACGCTACGAGTTCTGGTCTAGTACAAAATACAATGTGAAGAAAAATTATATAAACAATGTGAGTGTCTCTATCAAACTTGCATAAAGTAGTAAGATGGAAAGAATCTTAAGTTGCCTCTTATCAAATACTGAACTTGCAATTCTTTTTTCTTTTTGTCTCATGTACTAGTTATCTCAGTTTTTAAATTATAGGTTTAATTACCTTTTTCATCCCTACATTTTGGGTCAATAGTCAATTTAGTATAGTGTTTTTAAAAAAATAAATTTGGTCCCTATATTTTTTAAAATGTATTCAAATTGATCCTTTCCGTTAAATTTCACCTGATGGCGTCAGCGGTTGCTAATGTGACAGAGAAAGAATGCTTATGTGGCAGAAAGAGTGTTTACGTAAGAGAGAGTGTTTATGAAGAAGAGAGAGCTAAGATTAAGAGTTATTATTATTATTATTATTATTATTTATTATTATTACTATCGTTACTATTATTATTATTAATATTATTGTTATTATTATTATTACTATTATTATTATTATAATTATTATTAATATTATTATTACTACATTTACTGTTATAATATTATTAATAATAGTAAAAAAAAATAATAATCATAACAAAAATAATAATAATAATAATAACAACAATAATAATAATAATAAAAATAATAATAATAATAACAATAATAATAATAGTAATAATGTGTTCCGGTCGGTCATCGGTAGTTGATGACGACAGCAGAAGGTGACCACGTGGACCATACACAGAGTGGCACGTGGTAGAAAGAGCAAGTGAACCAGGGAGGATATTGCTTACAACGGTGATCGGTAGTCAGTTACCTAGTGGCCGCCACCCCCAGAGCGTTGCCTAGATAAGCGCCAGGAGGCACCGCACGGACGTTGGTGCATGGTCATCAGGCACCACACGGACATCGGTGGATAGTTATGAGGCACCGCACGGACGTCGGTGGATAGTTATGAGGCACCGCACGAACATCGGTGGATAGTTATGAGGCACCGCACGGACATCGGTGGATAGTTATGAGGCACTGCACGGACATCGGTGGATAGTTATGAGGCACCGATTGGTCGTAAGCGCATGCAGAGGGTGATCGGTCGGTCGTAAGCGCATGCATAGGGCGATCGGTCATCGGTGTTCTTGCCAACGCGTGTTGAGTTGAGACCAAGGTTCCTGGCGAGAGCTGATACGGTCGGTCATCAGTATTTGATGACTTCAGCAGTAGATTGCCACGAGGAACGACATGGCGGGAGAATGCACAGATCAAGAAGGGCAAGAGAAAAGAAAATGTAGTTTGGAAGTTGAGGGAATCGCTGTTTGTTAAAGAAGGCGGCGGTCTCCTACTTCTCTTGTATGAAATCAGTAAACGCCTGGATTGCACGTGATCGCCGTATGTGAGGACAACGCTGGGTATTGGACAAGACTTGGTGAACGTTGATTACATGGTCTAAATACAGGAGATAGGTGGTATATTGGCCCGTGTGCTCTAAGAACCGTAATAACCAGTATTAGCCAGCTTTAAGGCTGTGCCCAGAGCGGCCTGCATGCTAAGTTACTCCCTGTGTGGATAACTTAGTCGCAGGAGTAAAAGGGAAAGTAACGTTTCAGTTGCAGGTACTCCAAATGGTGACACGTGTACGATCAGATGCGGTCCACGTGGCGAGAGGAATAACCGTCAGGAGAGAGAAAAACACAGGTATATATACAGAATTCCTAACAGTATTAGGGGGGGATTCATTTTGAGTAACATTTCACTTGCACGGTTCCTAGTTTCTCTGAGAGAATTTGTTGATTTGTCCACTGACTTGAGCGTCGGAGCTACACCGGCCGCAGAGGTGCCTTTCTGTTCTTTCAGGTTTCTTGGAAGGTTTGGAGCTAAAAGGAGGAGTGTTGACGTTCGAGTCAAGCGGCAGGATCATCAGGCGCCTACCGTGGGGCCGTGTAAACTGTGATTCCCATCCGCTGTTGAGTTTGTGAAGTTTTCAGTGGTTTCTGTTCGATTGCTTGCTGTCGCAATCGGTTTTTGGAGTTTTTAACCGTTTGAGTTGCGTTTAATCGGCGAAGAATTGTTTCTGGAGGTTTCTACCAATTGATTACTGGATCGATCGTTGTGCGGAGGAAGTTGAAGCGTTTCTTGAGCGCTGTTGCGAAATAACTTTTGCGTGTTGAAAGGTAGCTGTGTGAAGGTAGTAGAAGTTTCATGAGGAAGATGAGGACAACCAGATCAAGTTCAGTCGCGGCGCAGTCTGGAGAGAACACCGTGACGATGGCGCAAATGCTGGAGATGATGCGTACTTTGCAAGAAAATGTGGCAGCGTCGCGTGTCGAACAGACGAAGATGCACGATGCCTTGGTCGCTTCTCAGGCCAGGAACGAAGAGCTGAGCAAGGTTAATGAAGAGTTACGCAAGGCTCTTCGTGAGCAAAGGGAGAGTGCTGCGACTAGTGGAGGCGCGCCACCGTCTCCACCGCGAGTTTTTCCAATGCCGTTTTCGCAGGCGATCATGGACGCTGCGATTCCTGCAAATGTCACGTCGGTGAAGGCCTCTTTTACTGGAGTGGAAGATCCAGAGGCTCACCTTACTGCGTTCCATACGCAGATGATGCTGTCGGGAGGATCGGATGCAGCCTATTGTAAGATGTTCATGAGCACCCTCCACGGCACCGCGTTGGATTGGTTTGTGAGCCTACCTACTGGATACATTTCCAGTTTCCAGCAGTTTTCCAAGCTGTTCGTCGATCAGTACATTGTGAATAAGGCGCCGCCTATGGTGTCGTATGACCTGTTGGATGTGAGGCAGCTTCAGGGGGAATCTTTGAAGGACTACTTGAATAGATTTGGAGCTCAGATAGTCCGACTACCAGGTAAAGATAAGGAGATGTTTGTGCACGCCTTTAAGAAGGGCGTGCTGCCTGGACCCTTCAGCGAGTCATTGATTAGGAGCCACCCTGCAACGTTTACAGAGATCCGGTGACGTGTTGTGGCTCACATCGCCGCTGAGAATGAAGTAATAGAGAAGAGAGGGAATACGGCTCCTACGAAATCACGCGCCCAAACCAAACCTCAGCCTCAGAGGGTATTGGAGACGGCGGCAGTGAAGAAGGATGAAAGGACATATCGTCCTTATGACCTAAAGAAAAACAAAGACGATGGCAATAGTAGAGGAAGAGCGCCAGTTCGCCAGAGGGATTTCAAGCGCCCTCCAAGGCATGAGTTCGTGATGGGATTGGCGGACCTGATCGCCATTCCCAATATAGCTGCCAAGCTGAAGGTGCCTGAGAAGGTGTCGGATAAGGTGTTGGGGCCAAAGCCAGATGCGTGGTGTGAATTCCACAAAAGTTTTGGTCACGCCCTTGATTCCTGCCTGTTATTGGGATACCAACTGGACGAGCTGGTGAAAAGTGGATTTCTGAAAGACTATCTGCTGGAGAAGAAGGCAGCCAGTACGTCGATCTCCCATCTGGCGAGCAGTGAAAGCCAACAGCACGAAGTGCCCATTCACGGGGAAATTCACACTATAGCTGGGGGTTTCTCAGGAGGTGGGTGCACCGCATCATAGCGCAAGAAGTACGCTCGGTCCGTGATGGCAGTGGAAGCATTTGAGGATCACTCGCCCGATGTGGACATCACGTTTACCAAAGAGGACCGAAGGGATGTTGTACCGCATGACAACGATCCTATAGTGGTTTCTCTTGTCACGACAGGAAGGAAGATCCATCGGGTGCTTGTGGATCAGGGAAGTTCGGCCGATGTAATGTTCTGGCCAACTTTCAACAAGTTGCAGTTACCCCTTGATCACTTGAGACCTTATGGAGGTTGCTTGTATGGTTTCACCGGCGATCAGGTGGAGGTCAGGGGGTATATTGAGTTGAGAACCACCTTCACGGATGGGGCGGCTTCAAGAACAGAGAAAATCAAATACCTTGTCGTGAATGCCCCCTCAGCATACAACATCCTGTTAGGGAGGCCAACTCTCAACCGGATAGGGGCGGTGCCTTCAACAAGGCACATGAAGGTTAAGCTCCCTTCAATGGAAGGTGTTGTAATAACCCTGCGGTCTGATCAAAAGGAGGCAAAGAAGTGTTACGAAAACAGCCTCAGGAATAAACGATCAATAAGCTACATCTCAACCACACCGCCTCCCGGCGTGGGGTCTAGGCGACAAGGGGGGGAAGCAGTTGATACAGCGATGGAGGTGATCGCCGAGGGGAATGCACACGTGGCAGATGTTGGGGAAGGAGTTAGTAATGCCGATCGCCCAGAAGAGGCTAAGGCTACAGGGATCGCCAAAGCGGTGATCGCCAGTGAAAGGAGGCCTCAACCAGTGGAGGAGTGGGTGGAGAGGAAAATACAAGGCAAGGTCTTCAAGTTGGGAAAATCTCTGGATCGTGAAGCACAAGACTAGATCGCCGGGGTGATAGAAAGGCATCTGGATGCGTTTGCATGGTCTGCTTTGGATATGCCTGGAATCGACCCTGACTTCTTGTGCCACTGTAACATCCCGCCAAAATACTATTCATATTTATATAATGAAAATAAAGGTAACAAATAGATTGAAGTGAACAAAATTATATATATGTAAAGAAGTTTCTCCTCACAGGGAGTTTAATACAAATTCGGTCACTTTTCCAGAAAACGTAAACAAAATACAGTAAAATAGCCAGGCAGGCGATCTCCTATCAGAAGAGGGTGATCTCCTATCAGAAAACAGAAGAAGGGTGATCGCCTAACATGAATAGAAAACAGGCGATCTCCTTCCGGCGACCACTCACTGAGGAGCTCTACTTCCTGCAACATCATCTGCTCCCGTGTAAATTATACACGATCATCACAGGTTTAAGAAAGAGCCAAACACAACACCAAAATCACAGGGTAAGCTAGATATTTGAAAGAGAGTTTAGATATGAACTTTAAAATCAAGATAAAACAAATTCAAGATACCCACGTAAACCATCAACTAGACACATATTGCACAATTCCTCAAAGGTCGTTAAAATCACAAAATTTATCAAGTGTCTATCAATTCAATGTTTCTCATTCTCACGTCAGACTTCCACTGACTCATCACACAAGACACTTGACCCTACTTCCGGAAGACTCGTGCGTTGAACTTAGCATCCAGAGACATGCACCTGTCATACTTCATTGCTGTAATGTTTCCACAACCATGCGCATCAACACGAACTCGTTCTCGATTCATCACTCTCACAGTATGACAGGGTTAATCCATATAACAGGCCGAGCTCGTTCTTTTTCACACGACTCACCCATTCATATGAACCTCCTTCGACTCTCACCAACTGGATAACTTCCTCTATGTGATTCCATTATCTCAGCAGAGTCAGGATCGCCTCATTCACAGGATACTTACAGATCAATACACTTCATAACCAAATCTCAACACGGTATTTCCTTTCCTGAAAATACTATGTCTTGATCCCACATTCACGACATTCCACACATCATACCACTCAAATGAATGATCCAAATCACAGCAACAGTCATTTCAAAGGTTCAGATTTTCGAATATCACATGTATTTCACATTTAAATCTCAAACAGCTTCAAACAACGCCAAAAACAGGGGAGTTCGAAAAACAACGCCAAAACCGGCGATCTCGTTCAAAAACAGAGGGTTATACAATAACAATTGAAAAACCGGCGACCACGTCGCCCCCATCATCTCAATCATGAATATAAGGATTTTCGTTGGAAATAAGGCTAGCTTCCCTTACCTGGACTTGCGCAAAACACCAAGAGCTCCAAAACCCACCGAGCTTAAAGGATGCCTTAGCTCTGTTTTCAGCGTCTGGTTTGTAGAACTTGCAGAGAACCTCCCAGGTGCTCTAAGGGCAGTCGTCGCACGTCGCACTGGTGCTGGAGGTTGCCTGAGTCGCAGCGCGAAGGAGAGAAAAGAGAGGGATGAAGATGCAGACACTCTTTCACTCTTGAGCCACTGTAACCTTCTTTGCCTTCCCGCAGTGGGCTTTTGAATCCAAGCCTACCTGTCCATGCATGCTGCTGCTGCCACCCCTTCTGCAGGAAAGCCTGAGTGTACGTTCTCACTGAACAATATGGCCACGGTTGTCTCTTGTGCCTGCCAACCACTGCCCTGAACAGTACGACCACTGTTGTCTCTTGTGCATGCCAACCACTGCCCTGAACAGTACGACCACTGTTGTCTCTTGTGCATGCCAACATTCTGATGTCACTATTCTGAACCACCCTTTTTGTCTACGTGGCGCGCGTGCAGGACGTTTCATGCTGGGAGTCTGGGTCCCACTTTATCGGTGTGAAGCTCGATATCGCGCGACAACTTTCCACCGCTGACTCATCCTGGCGAACGACCGATGTCTCGTCCTGAAAGACGATCGATGTCTCTCTCTGGGAGACGACCGATGTCTATCCCTGGCGACGCCCGCATGACTCTCGCGTCCCGGCGATGCCCGCATGCCTCTCGCGCCCTGGCGATGTCCACATGCCTCGCGCCCTGGCGATGTCCGCATGTCTCTCACGCCCCGGCGACGTCCACATACCTCGCGCCCTGGCGATCATGTGTAGTAGGCGACCGGCGATCTCATAGTCTTCTAAACTACACTTTCCTTCCTTTTTATTTTAAATAAAAGCATACTTAGAATTCATTTAAAATATATCCCTTTTTATTCCAATTCAATTTTACAGGTCCTTACATTCTCCCCAACAAGAAAAATTTTTGTCCTCGAAAATTGAATTACAAGGAAAAGAGATATGGATAGGCTTCTCTCATGGGTTCTTCTAACTCCCAAGTTGAATCACCCGATCGCTCATCCCACACCACCTTCACCATGTTGATGGTCTTGCCTCTGAGCTATTTACTTTGTCGATCGTCAATCCTGATTGGTTTCGCTTCAAAGGACAAGTCATCCCTGATCTGCACATCGTCCACTTCCAGCACATGACTAGGGTCTGCCATGTACTTCCTCAGCTGTGATACGTGAAAGACATTGTGCAGATTCGCTAAATGGGGAGGTAGGGCGATCTCGTAAGCCACTGGACCAATCCTCCTTAAGATCTGATATGGTCCCACGAACTTAGGGGACAACTTCTTTGGTCTGATCGCTCGTCCTACACCCTTGGTTGGTGTCACTCTCATGAACACATGGTCTCCAGCAGCAAACTCCAAAGGTTTTCTCCTCTGATCTGCATAGGATTTCTGCCTACTTTGAGAAGCTTTCATTCTGTCTTGTATCTGTTGCACCTTCTCGGTCGTCTGCTGAATCAACTCTGGTCCAACCAATACTGCTTCGCCTTCCTGGTACCAACATAAGGGAGTTCTGCATTTCCTCCCATACAGGGCTTCATATGGCGATATCCCTATGCTGGCGTGATAACTGTTATTATAGGTGAACTCCACCAGCGGCAACACCTCATCCCAACTTCCCAACTGATCCAAGACACACGTCCTCAGTAGATCTTCTAAGGACTGGATCGTTCTCTCTGACTGTCCATCTGTTTGAGGATGATATGCTGAGCTCATTCTCAACTTAGTTCCCAAGCAATCCTGTAAAGTCTGCCAAAACCGTGAAGTGAACCTGGGATCTCTATCCGAAACAATGCTGGAAGGCACTCCATGCAACCTCACTATTTCTTTGATGTACAACTGTGCCAACTTGGTCATAGGCATCCTCATATTCACTGGGAGAAAGTGGGCACTCTTCGTCAGCCGATCAGTGATGACCCATATTGCATCATGACCCTTTACCGATCTGGGTAAATGGGTAAGAAAATCCATGGCAATGCTGTCCCATTTCCACTCAGGGATATCCAATGGCTGTAACAACCCGCCAGGTCTTTGATGTTCTACCTTTGCCTTCTGACACGTCAAACAGGTAGTAACATACTGGGCGATGTCTCTCTTCATGCCCGACCACCAAAATGACTCCTTCAAGTCATGGTACATCTTGTTCATGCCTGGATGTAGGCTAAGGCGACTCTTGTGACCTTCCTCTAGGATCATCTTCTTCAACTCTTCATTTGCAGGTATGCAAATTCTGTTCTCAAATCTCAAGATCCCATCATCGCCCATCACAAAGCCTTCAGCCTGGTCGGTCCCTAGTGACTCCACGGTACGCTTCAGACTAGGGTCCTCCAACTGCTCATCCTTTATCACTCCAAGGAAGTCATTAGTTATAGCCAGCTTACTACAACTAATGTGATTTACATGAAATTCTACCCCAAGGTTTAAGTCTCTGAATTGCTCGATCAGTTTCTGCTCTTCCATCATCATGGTGGCTACTTGTATTGATTTTCTACTCAAGGCATCTGCCACTACATTGGCCTTCCCTGGATGATACATGAGTTGAAAATCGTAGTCCTTTAGAAACTCCATCCACCTTCTTTGTCTCATGTTTAGTTCCTTCTGATCGAACAGGTATTTCAGGCTCTTATGGTCACTGAACACCTGGAACCGAGCTCCATATAAATAGTGCCTCCAGATCTTCAAGGCAAACACCACAGCCGCCAACTCCAAATCATGCGTAGGGTAGTTCCTCTCATGAACCTTGAGTTGCCTTGAAGCATATGCAACCACTCTTTTCTCTTGCATCAAAACACATCCCAAACCCTGATGTGAAGCATCACAGTAGACATCAAAAGGTCTTCCTACCTCTGGGATCACCAGCACTGGAGCACTAGTCAACCTTTCCTTTAGTTCCATGAAGCTCTGCTCACATCCGTCGGTCCAAGCAAAAGGTTGATCCTTGCGGGTCAGCTGTGTTAAAGGAGCCACTACCTTGGAAAAGTCCTCAATAAACCGCCGATAGTAGCCAGCTAGACCCACAAAACTCCTTATCTCAGTCACTGTCTTAGGACGTTCCCACTGAAGCACTGCCTCCACTTTGGCTGGATCCACCGAGATCCCCTGGGCAGATATCACGTGTCCTAAGAAGTTGACTTCCCTCAGCCAGAACTCACACTTAGAGAACTTGGCATAGAGTTGCTTCTCCCTCAGAATCTCCAATACTGTCCTCAGATGTTCTTCATGTTCTTCCTCGGTCCTTGAGTAAATGAGTATGTCGTCTATGAAGACTACCACAAACTTATCCAAGAAAGGGCGAAAAATCCTATTCATGTAGTCCATGAACAAAGCTGGAGCATTTGTGACTCCAAACGGCATCACCACATACTCATAGTGCCCATACCGAGACCTAAAAGCTGTCTTTTGAACATCTTCAGCTTTTACCAAAATTTGGTGGTACCCCGATCTCAGATCAATCTTTGAGAACACCGAGGCCCCATGTATTTGATCCATCAAATCATCAATCCTAGGTAGGGGGTACTTGTTCTTGATGGTCAACTTGTTCAACTGCCTGTAATCTATACACAGCCGAGACCCTCCATCCTTCTTCTTAACTAGGAGCACTGGAGCCCCCCATGGAGATACACTGGGTCTGATGAATTGTTTCTCCAACAATTCTTCCACTTGCTTCTTTAATTCCACCAACTCGGCTGGTGCCATCCTGTAAGGTGCCATTGACACTGGTCCAGCTCCAGGTACCAAATCAATGGAGAATTCCACTTCTCTCTTAGGGGGTAACCCAGGTACTTCTTCTGGAAATACATCCATGAATTCTTTCACTACATGTATTCTGCTTACGTCCCCTTCATTCTTCACTTCCAACCGAGCTAGTATCACGAAGCACCTCGCCCCTTTTTCCAACTCCGACCACCCGTGCTGAGCTGATATCACCTCTGGCTCTTGGAGATCTGGAAACGCTATCTTCTGATTACCGCAGTCTATGAGAACGTGATTGGTAGCTAGCTAATCCATTCCCAGGATAACATCCAGGTCCTGAAGAGGTAGGCAGATCAAGTTCACTTTGAATCTGCGTCCCTCTACTATCACTGGACATTCAGGGCAAACTGTAGAGGTCAACACCTGTCCTGACGCAGGTGTAGAGACCAACAGTTCGAAAGGTAACTCCTTCACTAGAAGGCCCAACTCGGCTACACACAGGCTTGACACAAAGGAGTGTGTCGCTCCAGAATCAAACAAGGCTTTTACACCTCTACCAGCTATAAAACAAACACCTTGCACGAGGTTACCTGACTGAGACGCTTCTGCTCCTGACATGGCAAACACTCTCCCTGTTGCCTGAGGTCTGCTGCCTTCGTTTCTCAACTGCTGAGAACCGCTGGGTTGAGTCGCACCATTCCTGCTTGGGCAATCTCTAGAAATGTGCCCCATCTTTTGGCACGTGAAGCATCTGGGTTTCTAAGGTTGTTGCTGCTGAAACTGGGATAACGCTGCTCCCGCCCGACGTGGTGGAGGTCTCGCATAAGGCTTGCTTTGTGGGTGCTGTACCTTAGCCTTCCCACTGGAAGAACTCCCTGGGTGTGACCTGATCACCCGAGAATCACCCTTTTCCAGGGTCTCAACCATCTTCGCCTTGTCTACCAAGGCGTGAAATTCCCTGATGCACATCGGGGCTATGGTCCTCTTCAGCCCATGCTTCAGTCCCTCTTCAAACTTCCTACACCTCCAAGCCTCAGAGGTCGCCTGGGTGTAGAATCGGGCGAGATACTCAAACCGAGCCGCATAAGCTTTCACAGACATATCCCCCTGCTCCAACCTTAGGAACTCAGCTTCCCTCGCAAACCTTGCGCTGTCTAGGAAGTATTTCTCCAGGAACCTCACCCTGAAGCTCTCCCAGTCCAACACATCCTCTCGGGCCTCCATCATCTGCTGAGCTCCCATCCACCAGAACTCAGCTTCTCCAGACAGCAAAAAGGTGGCGAACACCAATTTCTTCTCTTCAGGGCAGGAAGTCGCCCTAAAGATTTTCTCCAACTCCCGGACCCACTGATCTGCCTGATCAGGGGTAGCATTCCCACTAAACTTGGGTGGGTTGTGCCTCATGAACTCAGTCAGTCCCATCTGTTCTTCAGGCTGACCGACGTGGGAATTTGTTTCAGCCGACCGAGCAGTTTCCCAGTGGTACATTGTAGCTTGATGGTTCTGAGCCATCGCTGCATTCTGTTGTTGGATGGCAGTTGCCATCATCTCGATAGCCTTGGCAATCTGGCTCATCTCCGAAGAAGGTTGGGGAGGGGTAGAAGGTCTACGTGCCATCTCTCTTCGTTTCAGATTTGAAACTACAGGTTTCTATATTCCCTACAACTACAAGAATGAGATCGATAAGAAATCAATTCATTCAGGAGGTAACATCTTGACCTTACAAAGGTCAGCATCTCAAAGTCATCAAGAATTTGAGCTCATCAACAGAATCATAATGCTTATAAACTTAAGCAAAACATCAGAACAGCTACTGGTATACAACCATCAATCCAAACAACCACTTTCAATCAATACGAAAACACTCAATAAAATGAAATAATCACACCAGAATTCAATGTATGCTAAACATCAAATCTTTGGAATTAAGATTGAGAATCATCTCGATCCAGTTATGAGTGTGCACCCTCACTACTTTATCAAGATCCTCTCATTCTTAATACTAAGATTTTCAGTTAGAGCATATATTCACTAAAGCACACACAAAATTTCAAAACAAAAACGTTTGAAAACTCTTCACTATAGTTGTTATTTTAAACTCAAATAAATTTCATGAGCAGAAGAAACACAATGGATCCACAGCCCTCAGGTCATCCTAAGGACGAACTGCTCTGATACCATTAATGTAACATCCCGCCAAAATAGTATTCATATTTATATAATGAAAATAAAGGTAACAAATAGATTGAAGTGAACAAAATTATATATATGTAAAGAAGTTTCTCCTCACAGGGAGTTTAATACAAATTCGGTCACTTTTCCAGAAAACGTAAACAAAATACAGTAAAATAGCCAGGCAGGCGATCTCCTATCAGAAGAGGGTGATCTCCTATCAGAAAACAGAAGAAGGGTGATCGCCTAACATGAATAGAAAACAGGCGATCTCCTTCCGGCGACCACTCACTGAGGAGCTCTACTTCCTGCAACATCATCTGCTCCCGTGTAAATTATACACGATCATCACAGGTTTAAGAAAGAGCCAAACACAACACCAAAATCACAGGGTAAGCTAGATATTTGAAAGAGAGTTTAGATATGAACTTTAAAATCAAGATAAAACAAATTCAAGATACCCACGTAAACCATCAACTAGACACATATTGCACAATTCCTCAAAGGTCGTTAAAATCACAAAATTTATCAAGTGTCTATCAATTCAATGTTTCTCATTCTCACGTCAGACTTCCACTGACTCATCACACAAGACACTTGACCCTACTTCCGGAAGACTCGTGCGTTGAACTTAGCATCCAGAGACATGCACCTGTCATACTTCATTGCTGTAATGTTTCCACAACCATGCGCATCAACACGAACTCGTTCTCGATTCATCACTCTCACAGTATGACAGGGTTAATCCATATAACAGGCCGAGCTCGTTCTTTTTCACACGACTCACCCATTCATATGAACCTCCTTCGACTCTCACCAACTGGATAACTTCCTCTATGTGATTCCATTATCTCAGCAGAGTCAGGATCGCCTCATTCACAGGATACTTACAGATCAATACACTTCATAACCAAATCTCAACACGGTATTTCCTTTCCTGAAAATACTATGTCTTGATCCCACATTCACGACATTCCACACATCATACCACTCAAATGAATGATCCAAATCACAGCAACAGTCATTTCAAAGGTTCAGATTTTCGAATATCACATGTATTTCACATTTAAATCTCAAACAGCTTCAAACAACGCCAAAAACAGGGGAGTTCGAAAAACAACGCCAAAACTGGCGATCTCGTTCAAAAACAGAGGGTTATACAATAACAATTGAAAAACCGGCGACCACGTCGCCCCCATCATCTCAATCATGAATATAAGGATTTTCGTTGGAAATAAGGCTAGCTTCCCTTACCTGGACTTGCGCAAAACACCAAGAGCTCCAAAACCCACCGAGCTTAAAGGATGCCTTAGCTCTGTTTTCAGCGTCTGGTTTGTAGAACTTGCAGAGAACCTCCCAGGTGCTCTAAGGGCAGTCGTCGCACGTCGCACTGGTGCTGGAGGTTGCCTGAGTCGCAGCGCGAAGGAGAGAAAAGAGAGGGATGAAGATGCAGACACTCTTTCACTCTTGAGCCACTGTAACCTTCTTTGCCTTCCTGCAGTGGGCTTTTGAATCCAAGCCTACCTGTCCACGCATGCTGCTGCTGCCTCCCCTTCTGCAGGAAAGCCTGAGTGTACGTTCTCATTGAACAGTACGGCCACGGTTGTCTCTTGTGCCTGCCAACCACTGCCCTGAACAGTACGACCACTGTTGTCTCTTGTGCATGCCAACCACTGCCCTGAACAGTACGACCACTGTTGTCTCTTGTGCATGCCAACATTCTGATGTCACTATTCTGAACCACCCTTTTTGTCTACGTGGCGCGCGTGCAGGACGTTTCATGCTGGGAGTCTGGGTCCCACTTTATCGGCGTGAAGCTCGATATCGCGCGACAACTTTCCACCGCTGACTCATCCTGGCGAACGACCGATGTCTCGTCCTGAAAGACGACCGATGTCTCTCTCTGGAAGACGACCGATGTCTATCCCTGGCGACGCCCGCATGACTCTCGCGTCCCGGCGATGCCCGCATGCCTCTCGCGCCCTGGCGATGTCCACATGCCTCGCGCCCTGGCGATGTCCGCATGTCTCTCGCGCCCCGGCGACGTCCACATACCTCGCGCCCTGGCGATCATGTGTAGTAGGCGACCGACGATCTCATAGTCTTCTAAACTACACTTTCCTTCCTTTTTATTTTAAATAAAAGCATACTTAGAATTCATTTAAAATATATCCCTTTTTATTCCAATTCAATTTTACAGGTCCTTACAGCCACCACCTGGCGATGGACCCCCAGATTAGACCAGTGCGACAAAGGAGAAGGAAGTTCAACGAGGAGAAGAGGTAGGCAATTAGAGATGAAACGCAGAAGCTCCTCGCCGCAGGTCACATTCGGGAAATCCAGTACCCCGAGTGGCTCGCTAATGTTGTGCTGGTTAAGAAGAGCAGCGGGAAATGGCGCATGTGTGTCGATTTCACAGATTTGAACAAGGCTTGTCCGAAGGACTCATATCCTTTGCCAAGTATAGACGCCCTGGTTGACAGTGCAGCAGGGTGTAAGTTGTTGAGCTTTCTGGATGCCTTCTCGGGGTATAATCAGATCAAGATGAATCCTATGGATGAAGAAAAGACTGCCTTCATGACAGAGAGGTCGTGCTTTTGCTATAAAGTAATGCCGTTTGGGCTGAAGAATGCTGGGGCCACGTACCAAAGGTTAATGGATAAGGTACTTGCACCGATGCTGGGAAGGAATGTGCAGGCCTATGTTGATGATATGGTGGTGACCTCCTTGGAGAGGAGCAGGCACGTCTTGGACTTGGAAGAGTTGTTTGTAACGATAGCCAAGTATAAGCTGAAACTGAACCCAGAGAAGTGCATTTTCGGCGTGGAAGCAGGGAAATTTTTAGGTTTTCTGTTGACGGAGAGAGGAATAGAGGCAAATCCTGACAAGTGTGCTGCTATTATAGCGATGAGAAGCCCAGCTACAGTGAAGGAGGTACAGCAGTTGACAGGTCGGATGGCTGCTCTCTCACGTTTTGTGTCAGCTAGCGGCGAGAAGGGCCACCCATATTTTCAATGTTTAAAGAGGAACAATAGGTTTGTCTGGACCCAGGAGTGTGAAGAAGCTTTCGTGAAGCTTAAGACATATTTAGCAAGCCCGCCGGTTCTGTGCAAACCGTTAGTAGGGGTGCCTCTCAGGTTGTATTATGTTGTAACTGAGAGAGCGGTGAGTGCGGTGCTTGTTCAAGACCAAAACCAGGTCCAGAAGCCTATTTATTTTGTGAGTAAAGTGCTACAAGGTCCCGAAGTGAGGTATCAGGCCTTGGAGAAAGCTGCTCTGGCGGTGGTATTTTCGGTGAGGAGGTTGCGTCATTACTTTCAGAGCTTCACCGTCCTGATAATGACCGATCTGCCAATTCAGAAGGTCCTGAAGAAACCTGATGTCGCTGGAAGAATGGTGAAGTGGGCGGTAGAGCTGTCAGAGTTCGACATTAACTTTGAACCCCGAGGGCCAATTAAGGGGCAGGTTTTTGCTGATTTTCTTGTCGAGCTCTCGTCAGAGGCAACTCACGTTGAAGAAAATGGCTTTCGATGGGTTCTTTCGGTGGATGGATCGTCAAACCAGCAGGGCAGCGGTGCTGGAGTCATTCTAGAGGGGCCCAACAGCGTGTTGATAGAACAGTCCCTGAGGTTTGCTTTCAAGGCCAGCAACAATCAAGCGGAGTATGAGGCATTGATTGCAGGTATCCTATTGGCAAAGGAGATGGGAGCCAAGGTGTTGGTGGCCAAAAGTGACTCGATGCTGGTCACAGGGCAAGTGGTTGGCGAGTTCCAGGCCAAGGACCCACAGATGGCAGCTTACTTGGCATATGTGCAGGAGTTGAAGGGTTCTTTTACCTCGTTTAAGGTAGTGCACGTACCAAGGGAGCAAAATGCCCGAGCTGACTTGCTTGCCAAGCTCGCCAGTTCAGGCAAGGGGGGTAGGCAGAGGACTGTTATTCAAGAAACATTGAAGACGCCAAGGGCGTTTTTGGCAAATCACCAGGTGTTTCAGGTGACCAAGTCGACGGGGGGAACGGCGAGGAGTCATAGGTCTTTGACGCAGGAGACTTTGAGAACGCCAAGGATAAGAGCATTCCTTGCGATGGGAGTAAACGTCGCACAGGTCTGTACCACACATAAGCCAGATACGTGGATTACGCCATACCAGCGTTACTTAGCCAATGGCGTGCTTCCAATGGATCCAGTAGAGTCCAGGAAGATCAAGAAGAACTCCACCAGGTTCACCCTGGTAGATGGTGAGTTGTACAGGTTCGGGTTCACACACCCACTCTTGGTATGTATACACGGGGAGAAATGCACAAGGATTATGGCTGAGCTCCATGAAGGTATATGCGGAAGTCACATCGGGGGTCGAGCTCTAGCCGCTAGGACTCTTCGTGCAGGATATTATTGGCCGTCGATGAGAGAGGATTGCAAGAAGTACGCCCAGTGCTGCAAGCAGTGCCAGCAGCACGCCGATTGGCACAAGTCGCCCCCAGAAGAGCTTAAGTCGATTTATAGCCCTTGGCCATTTCATACATGGGGAGTTGATATTTTGGGGCCTTTCCCGCTGGCGATCAGGCAGAGGAAGTACTTGGTGGTGGCGATTGAGTACTTCACTAAGTGGATTGAAGCGAAGCCAGTTGCCCAAATCACGGCACCCAAGATTAAAAACTTTGTGTGGAAGAACATTGTGTGCCGATTTGGGGTGCCTAAGCGTCTAGTATCGGATAATGGGACTCAGTTTGCAAGCCACCTGTTGAAGAAGCTGTGTGAGGATGTGGGAATTCAACAAGTGTTTGCATCTGTAGAGCACCCACAGACGAATGGCCAGGTAGAGTCTGCCAATCGGGTTCTGTTGAGAGGTTTGAAGAAGAGGTTAGAGAAAGCTAAAGGATTGTGGGCTGATGAGGTACCTCGCATAATCTGGGCATACCACACAACTGAGCAGTCAGGTACCCACGAAACTCCTTTTAGTTTAGTGTATGGCTGTGACGCAATGATTCCAGTTGAGATCCAGGAGAGCTCGCTGAGATTTCAACACTTTGTAGCAGAAGAATCAAATGAAGAGAGAAGAATGAACCTGGATTTACTAGATGAGGTCAGAGAGGAAGCAAGAGTGAAAGCTGAAGCGGTGAAAAGAAGAGTTGAACGAAGATATAATTCTAAGGTAATACAGAGGCAGTTTAAAACCGGCGATCTGGTGATGAGGAAAGCCCACCAGTACGAGATGGAGAATAAGTTGTCGCCCAAGTGGACAGGACCGTTTAGAATAACCGAAGCACTCGGGAACGGCGCCTACCGCTTGGAGACACTAGAAGGAGGGGCGATTCCTCGTACTTGGAACGCCACTCACCTCAAGTTTTATTTCAGTTAAAGCTTTGTAAGTAGTATAAACTCAGAGGAATTATTAACAGTTTTGTAAAAACAGATGCAAAGGGGGCACTCTTTTTTCCCTAAGGAGGGTTTTTAACGAGGCCACCCAAGAAATAAGAAAGTCAAAATTGAAATTTTGAAGTATACTAAAGTGTGAGTGCTTATCGATTTAAAGAACTTTTTGAAAAAACCTCATCACCTAAAGTGATTCAAGGTAGGAGTAAAATAAGTGCGCGCCCTTCAGGTGAAAGGTTTTAAAAGTCCTCATCGCCCTTAGGCGATCAGGGGCACAAGTGAAAGGTGGGCGATCAGGGGCACAAGTGAAAGGTTTTAAAAGTCCTCATCGCCCTTAGGCGATCAGGGGCACAAGTGAAAGGTTTTAAAAGTTCTCATCGCCCTTAGGCGATCAGAGGCACAAGTGAAAGGTTTTTAAAATCCTCATCGTTCTTTGGCGATCGGAGGCATCCAGCGAAGTTCAAAGTCCTCCTTGCCTTTGAGCAAGTGCAGGCAACAGAGGAAGTCCTCCTTGCCTTTGAGCAAGTGCAGGCACCAGAGGAAGACCTCCTTGCCTTTGAGCAAGTGCAGGCAACAGAGGAAGTCCTCCTTGCCTTTGAGCAAGTGCAGGCACCAGAGGAAGTCCTCCTTGCCTTTGAGCAAGTTCAGGCGAGAACAGAGGAAGTCCTCCTTGCCTTTGAGCAAGTGCAGGCAACAGAGGAAGTCTTCCTTGCCTTTGAGCAAGTGTAGGCACCAGAGGAAGACCTCCTTGCCTTTGAGCAAGTGCAGGCAACAGAGGAAGTCCTCCTTGCCTTTGAGCAAGTGCAGGCACCAGAGGAAGACCTCCTTGCCTTTGAGCAAGTGCAGGCGAGAACAGAGGAAGTCCTCCTTGCCTTTGAGCAAGTGCAGGCGAGAAAGGAGAAGTTCTCCTTGCCTTCGAGCAGGTACAGGCAAGAGGAGTTCATATAAAGGAATGAAAGGGTGAAAGTTGAGTTGTAAAGGAGAAAGAGTACTTCAAATTGTAAAGACAAGATTTATAATTCGTTTGTTACATGACCTCGGTCATCGGCAAAAAGGTGAGAGCCCGTCAGCCCGGTAGGTCCGATATCGATCAGGCGAGTCGTAAGGCTCTTCGTTGAGACAGGTTCACAGCTCGAGCCTGGGGGGCTTGTGTTCCGGTCGGTCATCGGTAGTTGATGACGACAGCAGAAGGTGACCACGTGGACCATACACAGAGTGGCACGTGGTAGAAAGAGCAAGTGAACCAGGGAGGATATTGCTTACAACGGTGATCGGTAGTCAGTTACCTAGTGGCCGCCACCCCCAGAGCGTTGCCTAGATAAGCGCCAGGAGGCACCGCACGGACGTCGGTGCATGGTCATCAGGCACCACACGGACATCAGTGGATAGTTATGAGGCACCGCACGGACGTCGGTGGATAGTTATGAGGCACCGCACGGACATCGGTGGATAGTTATGAGGCACCGCACGGACATCGGTGGATAGTTATGAGGCACTGCACGGACATCGGTGGATAGTTATGAGGCACCGATTGGTCGTAAGCGCATGCAGAGGGTGATCGGTCGGTCGTAAGCGCATGCATAGGGCGATCGGTCATCGATGTTCTTGCCAACGTGTGTTAAGTTGAGACCAAGGTTCCCGGCGAGAGCTGATACGGTCGGTCATCAGTATTTGATGACTTCAGCAGTAGATTGCCACGAGGAACGACATGGCGAGAGAATGCACGGATCAAGAAGGGCAAGAGAAAAGAAAATGTAGTTTGGAAGTTGAGGGAATCGCTGTTTGTTAAAGAAGGCGGCGGTCTCCTACTTCTCTTGTATGAAATCAGTAAACGCCTGGATTGCACGTGATCGCCGTATGTGAGGACATCGCCGGGTATTGGAGAAGACTTGGTGAACGTTGATTACATGGTCTAAATACAGGAGATAGGTGGTATATTGGCCCGTGTGCTCTAAGAACCGTAATAACCAGTATTAGCTAGCTTTAAGGCTGTGCCCAGAGCGGCCTGCATGCTAAGTTACTCCCTGTGCGGATAACTTAGTCGCAGGAGTAAAAGGGAAAGTAACGTTTCAGTTGCAGGTACTCCAAATGGTGACACGTGTACGATCAGATGCGGTCCACGTGGCGAGAGGAATAACCGTCAGGAGAGAGAAAAACACAGGTATATATACAGAATTCCTAACAGTATTAGGGGGGATTCATTTTGAGTAACATTTCACTTGCACGGTTCCTAGTTTCTCTGAGAGAATTTGTTGATTTGTCCACTGACTTGAGCGTCGGAGCTACACCGACCGCAGAGGCGCCTTTCTGTTCTTTCAGGTTTCTTGGAAGGTTTGGAGCTAAAAGGAGGAGTGTTGACGTTCGAGTCAAGCGGCAGGATCAATAATATTAATAATAATAATAGTAATAATAATATTAATAATAATATTAATAGTAATAATAATAATTATTATTATAATAATAATAACAGTAATAATAATAAAAATATTAATAATAATAGTAATAAATAAAAATAATAATAATAATAACAATGATAATAAAAATAAAAATAATAATTTTTATTATTATAATAATAATAATAAAAATAAGAATAATAATAATAATAGTAATAATAATATTAATAATAATATTAATAATAATAGTATTAATAATAATTATTATTATTATAATAATAATAATAGTAATAATAATAATAATAATAAAAATAATAATAATAAATAATAAGAATAATCCTAAGAATAATAATCCTAAGAATAATAATAATAACAACAATAATAACAATAATAATAAAAATAATTATTATTATTATTATAATTATAATAATCCTAATAATAACAATAAGAATAATAATCCTAACATTAATAATAATCCTAATCTTATTCTTAATATAATAATAGTAATAACAGTAATAATAATAAGAGTAATAA
This sequence comes from Phaseolus lunatus, assembly GCA_013389735.1. NCBI lineage: Eukaryota > Viridiplantae > Streptophyta > Magnoliopsida > Fabales > Fabaceae > Phaseolus > Phaseolus lunatus. The sequence goes on along the minus strand of CM023861.1, from coordinate 16,043,259 downwards.
CAGTCCTAATAATAATAAAAATATTAATAATAGTAATAAATAAAAATAATCCTAATAATAAGAATAAGAATAATATATTAATATTATTATTAACAAAATAATAATAACAATAATAATATAATAATATAATAATGTTATTATTGTTATTATTATTTTTATTTATTATTCTTATTAATATTAATATTATTATTATTATTCTTATTCTTATTATTATTATTTATTACTATTATTATTAATATAATTATTACTATTATTGTGATTATTATTATTATTATAATTATTACTATTATTGTGATTATTATTATTAAAATTATTACTATTATTGTGATTATTATTATTATTGTTATTTATTATTATTATTATTTTTATTATTACTATCATTATTATTATTATTCTTATTATTATTATTACTATTATTATTATTGTTCTTGCCAGTTGACTCTTCTATCGGTTGACTTTATGACGATCACACGCCTCCTTTCCTCACCTTAAATTATGCTTCGCTATTTCAAAACAACCTGCACCTGCAAGATGAAAGGGGGCGCCCTAGAGGCCGTTTGCACTCTGACGCTCAAGTCAAAACTAAGGTAAGTACACCAAGTGTATTGAGTATCTCTGTTTAGATCTAGAAACCGCGTACCTTTGTGAAGTGTTTTACTACCCTCTATATAGTCTAGGGTTTCCTCTGCGCCGCTACCCATATTTAGGATTTACAGAAATACCCTTGCGCCGCTATCACCCAGACTTAGGGTAATCTAGCGTGTAAGGTTTCCTTAACTAGAGTGCAAATTCTAATAGGATGGCCACCTGGGTACTCCCTCGTGCACCTAGTCTTTGCGCCACCTGTCCTAAGAGTGCCTTCACTGTTCACGTGCCATGCATGCATCCTCACTTGGAAACCCTAATCCTGATGGGCACTCAACCTTTCAAGACTCTGCACCTAACATTGCTTTCCTTGCCACACACATGGGTGCTTCGTGACTGAAGCCTCTCCCTTCCTTTGGGCATTCTACTGATAACTGGTCTTATTTCGGGCCTCACCTTAGATGTTCTAGTTCTGTTGTTCAAAACATCCAAGACTGATGTCACCTCGTCGCACCCAGTTGCCGAGGACTCATCACCCTACTGAGTGACGAGGACACCTCAGTCCACTCTGGTGATCGACACGCTGATGACTAATCAACCCACTGGTCCATACTACCTGTAGGACCCAGCCCACGTGGCTTAAGCCCATGCTGTGGGACCCAGCTGACGTGGCTCACCATTACTAGCTGTTCTCGGTGTCCAAGGACTGGTCGATACACAAAACCCCCAGTCTCGAGCTGTTAACTTGTTTAGCGAAGAGCCTAAGTCATCGGCTCGGGGACCTACGTGGCACTAAGTGAAAGGACATGAACAGCACGCTGAAGGGACATCTCACCAACCCCCCTTAATCTGTGGACGCGTGTCTAGATCAACGGTTAGGGTTTCTTAACGTATGCGCTTCCTTGCCTACGTTAAACCCTTTCAAAACCCCGCGCCTCAACACTGTTTCATCACTTTTCACTCAAACCTCCACGATCACTATCTTCTCTCGAACGTTTCCACTCTATTCTAACTCTCGCAACCCCTTGTCTTCGCTAACTCAAAGGTACGATTTTTACCCTTCCTCTTGCCTTCGTTTTATGATTCTACTTCCCTTTACATGCTATAACTGCTCTGGGCCTGTTTATGATTTCTGCATTTTAGGGTTTATGTTCTTCTTGCCTGTTTACGTTCTTCATCTTCAAGTCTTTGTCCGCCACTTGAGGCACATCCTCGTTCTCTTCTAAGCCTTTGTTTCTTCCTCCTTGCCTCTCTTTTTATTTTAGATTCGAGATGGCAAGAACCAAAACCACCTCCAACCCTCCTCCCGCCATTGACTACAGGGCCCTCTACTCCTGGGCCCTTGAGGAGCTCCTTGCCGAGACCTCTAAACTCACGACCTGTGAAGACTTGAGAAAACACAAGGACAATGAGCACGAAATCAAAGGGCGCGTCTTTGGCAGGGAGACTGACGCGTATGTCTCGGTTCGACCCTGCACAGAGGGTGAACCCGTATGCGCCGATGACCGCTGCAATGACGGGGAGCCCTTCTTCTTCCTGTATGTCACTATCTTCGAACAGGTTAAGGTCCGCCTGCCCTTCACCGGATTCGAGAGGGCTCTGTGTTAGAAATAATGGCTTTAAACTAGAGGGGGGTGAATTGTTTAAAGGGGTTTTCGCAAACTTTTCACAGCTAGAATGAATTTATTTCAGAAACCAATTGATTCAGCAATTCAGTTTGGCAAAACAGCAAGCAAAACAGCAATGCCAGGAAAACAATCGGTTGTTTCTTCGAAACAATCGGTTGTTTATACTAGCAAATAACAAACAAACTAAATTTAAAGAGTTAAGGATAGAGAGATTGTACACAGTTGTTTATACTGGTTCACTCCAACCCAGAGCTACATCCAGTCTTCTCAGAACCCCTGAGGAAATCCACTAAGCAATCACACCTTGATCACTTACACAACAACCAAGAGAATGACCTTGAACACCTCAAGAAACACACTCTCCTTGGCCAACACTAAGATTGCTGATCTTGAACACCTCAAGAGCACACAGCCAATCTCAGCAAACACACAAACGAAAATTTTCAGCAGTTTACAAAGATTACACTTGTTACAGATGAAAATCTGAAATCAATACAAGTAGAATCCTATTCCAGCACCTTGATCAATCACAAAACTCTTAAGCAATCTCAGCACTTTAAAAAACTCTCTTAGAAAAACTTTTTCAAAAGATCTCTTTTCTTAAAACAGTTTTTCTGAATTTATACCAAGATATAGTTTGTTATCAAATCTTAACAAACTCTTAATTGCTTTAAAAAGATTGGTCAAAGCATTTAATGACTGGAGCGTATTTAGTTTCAAATCATTTAAAGCTCAATCAAAGAAAACAATTTTTCTGTTAAGGTTCCAAAACAAACAATCGGTTGTTTCCTCGAATCAATCAGTTGTTTTGTTACTTAACAGTTTTCTTCATTCAAAAATAGTTTTCAAACTTTCTCAAAAACATCTAAGTGTAAACAATCGGTTGTTTCGACAGAACAATCAGTTGTTTCAACTTAGTTTGAAAAACATCTTTGCTTTGTTAAAAAATGAGATGCTAATTGCTTTGAGATTTAATCTAAGGGTAGATAACAACATAAAACTACCCCAGAACAAAACTATAAACCAACACAGTAGCAACAAGCAAAGCAGAGGCTTCAACATCCTTCAAAGGATTTGGATTCTTCAAAGCATTGAACACCACTTGGTTCAACAATCTCCCCCTATTTGATGAAGACAAATCCCTGGTGCTTGTGTTGTTCTGATTAAATCTGAAGCAGTTCCTGCAATAGCACTTTGAGCAAAACATTGAACTTCTGATATTCTGTTAGCATACAGATAAACATATTAAAGCTTTAAAACAATTAATATCAGAGATAAAATACATATCACCCAATCTGTTTTTAACAACTTAAAAAAAATAGAAACTTAAAACTTGAAACACAGCATATATCTCCCCCTATTTGTCTTCACAAATAGACAAAGATAAGAGATAAAACACGATATTCTTCCCATTACATCAGAATTAAAACAGCAACAGCAGAAGGAAAGAAATTTAAAACCAGAAACCAACAGCTACAAAAACAATCGATTGTTTCGATGTCCAATCACTTGTTTGTCTTTCATTCTTCTTTATCTCCAAACTGAAGATCAAAGATTTGATTATGCACAGCTTGAATCTGTTCATCCAGACTCATAAACCTTGCATCCATGTTGTCAAACCTGGTGTCAACATCTGGAAATTGCTAACACAGAGATCATGAAGGTTCCTTTGATTTTCAGCAAAGCTATCCAGCCTATTCACCATGAATCTTTCAAAAGGAGACATGGTTTGTATTCTTTCTCCTTGATGTTCATCAGCAGCACTAGGTCCTGCACCTTGAAAAACTCCAGTTGGATCCTCATGTTGAACATCCATATCAGCAGGTTCTTCTTGTTCAAGATGAGCAGCACCACTAGATGAGGCATCATGATCACCATCCTTACTTATCCATTTTCCACCTACTTTTGTAAAGCCCATCTTGCTAAGTGATCCATTGTTCAATTCTTGAGTTGACTTGACCAGCTCAGAAGTTTCATCTTCAAGATTAACTTCAAAATAAAGTAGAAATTTAGATATCAAAACAGCATAGGGATAGTGATAATCACCCAACCTCATGGCTTTTTGCATGTGTTCTTTGATTATATGAATCCAATTGAGCTTGACTTTCTTGGTGATGCAGAAGATGTAAACTAGATCTTCTTCAGTTAACACAGAGTGGTTACTCCCCCTTGGAGTTAGAATCCAAGTTACAATGAGAGCAAGCAACCTCTCATCAAGCTTCAAACCTCCAACCGAGCATGTGCTAACTTGAGATTGACTATTCTTCAAGCAACTTCTGTAGAACTGGATTTTGTTAAAATCCTCCACCACACCAAGGTTTCCTTTGCTGATTCGTAGACCAGAGAACTTGAGTCCAGCAACAGCAACCCAAACTTCATGGATTATCTCCATGTCCACACCTTTTACATGAGAAACTAGATTGTTTCCCTCAAACTTCAAGTTTGTGTAGAAAACTCTCACCAAATCTGGATAGATTTTTCCCTTCAGCTTTAGGAATTTTCTGAGAGATTGATCCTTGAGCAGCCTTCTCACATTATCAAGCTTTTGACTTTTCAGCCAATCAAAGCATACAACCTTGGGGTTGTTTATCTTCTTCACACTTGTCTCATATCTATATTTCTCAATGAGATCCTTATCTCCAGAAAACCAGCCATCTAACCTTCCTCCAAACCTTACAGCCCTGGTTTTGATTCTTTTGGAGGTGGGAGGGGTTGATTCCATGACAGCAGAGACAAAAGAGATAGAGGAGAGCACACTTCCCAGATTTTTTCAAGAGATGGTGCAAGAGATATTGCAAGAGATGTTGCAATTGGTTGTTCTTGTGGAAGAAATCTGCACTTGATTTTATAGCAATAAGAAAATCAATCTGTATTTAATTTCATTCAATGGGTACCTGATTTTCAAAGAGAGAGAACTTGACTCTGTTCTGCACAGAAAATGTCAAAATAAAAACTGAAAATCACATGGTCTTCACATGTGATCTTTGACTAGTCATAAAGGCTCTTAAATTTCCAAGATTTTGGAATATATTCCTTTATGATTGTTGTAACTTCTTTCTAAGCACGTTCAGCTTTCAATACAGATCTTTTGACCAAGATTCACCCTCTTTAAATTTATCTGCAACGGATAGAGGAGAAAAGAAAAAATAAAAAATTAAATCAATTTCTTCACAGTGCTGTCAGACTCAAAACAATCGATTGTTTCGAAGAACCAATCGGTTGTTTTTCTGCAGCAGAAAAAAAAAAACTTGATTTTGAAGATTTTAGCCATTAACAGAAACAGATTAAAGTAGAAGACATTGATTAAAAGAGAATTAATCACAAGAAAGAACTTTGAAACAAATATTAAGAACAATTAAAGGAAAGTCTTATCCTTGTGTTGTTTCTTCAATGATCTAACTGCTTGTTGATCAAGAAAACTTCTCTTCACTGTTTTGATCTTTTGCATAGCATTGACTCAGCTTTAATGACTTTCTTTCTCTTCAACAGCTTGATCAGATGACTCTTTTCTTCTCTTTCTCTTAATTCTTCCTGCATAAATGAATTCAAGTAGCAAGATTTGGTCCCCTTACAAATTTGGGTCCATTCGACGTTACTTTGCTGTTAGTAACATCACATCCCTTAGGAATCCATTGCATAAGACCTTTAGAAACACAATACTTTCTGATTTTACAGAATCTAACAGAATGGCCTTTCTTCATGCAGTAAAAGCATGTAACAATCGATTGTTTCGATAATCCAATCGATTGTTTTTTTGATTTTCTTAAAAAAACTTTTGAAAACCTATCTTGCTTGTTCTATGGATTGAAGCCTAAACCAGCCTTTCCAAAAACACAGCTTTGAGATGCCAAGACATTCTCAAAGTTTGATTTCCCTTTTGATAGCTTGTCCACAGTTTCAACAAGATAATGAACCTTTTTCTCAAGATTTTCACAATTTGTGCAAATGAGAGTGTCACACTTGCAAGAGGCATTTTTGAAATGATTTTCCAATTTTTCAAAATCAATTTTTGCTTTTCTCAGATCCTCTTCAAGTGATTTAACTTTCTTCTCAAGCACACTGTTAAGATCTTTCAATCGATTGTTTGAAAGAACCAATCTATTAGCTTCATCATGTGTTTCTTGAAAAGCTTCAAGCAATTCACTATAATTTTGTTCATTTAAGGAAGCACATGAACTTACCTCACTTGAACTGCAAGAATCATCATCATCCTCAGCTACTAAACATATGTTGGCTTTTTCATCTTCACTTGATGAAGAACTTGATGATGACACCTCATTTTCATCCCAAGCTATGTAGGCTCTTTTTGTCTTGCCTTTCTTCTCCTTGTAGCTTGTCTTTTTCTCTTTGCTCTTGTTGGGACAATCCGCCTTTATGTGACCTTGCTCACCACAACCAAAACAAGTATAGTTATTTGAATTCAACTCATTGGGTTTCTTGTTTCCATACCTATCCTTGTTGTTGTCTTTGTTGCGGTTTTTCTTTAGGAATTTGCTGAATTTTCTTGACAACAAACTAAGATTTTCCTCATCACTTGAATCTTGCTTTCCCTTATGTTTGGATGCTTTCAAGGCTATGCTCCTTGTGTGCTTATCTTCACTCTCTTGAACATTGAGTCTATTCATCTCTAGCTCATGTTCCCTAAGCTTTCCAAACAAAGAAGCAACACTTAAAGATGTTAGATCTTTAGATTCAGAAATAGCAGTTACCTTTGGTTGCCATGCTCTATCAAGACATTTCAAGATCTTGATGTTTAGCTCTTCTTTGTCAAATGTCTTGTCTAGGCTCATAAGGTGATTGATGATGTGTGTAAACCTTTTCTGCACTTCAGCTATTGTTTCACCTTTAAGCATTCTAAACATCTCATACTCTTGGATGAGAGCATGCTTTCTAGCTCTTTTAACCTCATTTGTTCCTTCATGAGTGACTTCCAAAGTATCCAACATTTCTTTTGATGATTTGCATTGTGAGACCCTGAAAAACTCATCAGAATTTAAAGCAGAGGTTATAATATTTTTGGCAATGCAATCGAATTTGGCCTTTTTGCTTTCTGCATCAATCCATTGAGACCATGGCTTCTCAATGACAGAACCATCTTTTTCAAACTTTGGGATAAAAGGCCATTCTCAATTGCATCCCAAATTCCTTTGTCAAGAGATTCCATAAATATTTTCATTCTAACTTTCCAAAACTGGTAATTCAAACCACAAAACAAGGGTGGTCTGTTTATTGAGGCACCTTCCCCAAAAGGTAGTCTATCAGCCCTTTAAAAAGATTTTACGATCAACTTGAATGACTTTCAAGAACCAAGCTCTTGATGCCAATTGTTAGAAATAATGGCTTTAAACTAGAGCGGGGGTGAATTGTTTAAAGGGGTTTTCGCAAACTTTTCACAGCTAGAATGAATTTATTTCAGAAACCAATTGATTCAGCAATTCAGTTTGCCAAAACAGCAAGCAAAACAACAATGTCAGGAAAACAATCGGTTGTTTCTTCGAAACAATCGGTTGTTTATACCAGCAAACAACAAACAAACTAAATTTAAAGAGTTAAGGATAGAGAGATTGTACACAGTTGTTTATACTGGTTCACTCCAACCCAGAGCTACATCCAGTCTTCTCAGAACCCCTGAGGAAATCCACTAAGTAATCATACCTTGATCACTTACACAACAACCAAGAGAATGACCTTGAACACCTCAAGAAACACACTCTCCTTGGCCAACACTAAGATTGCTGATCTTGAACACCTCAAGAGCACACAGCCAATCTCAGCAAACACACAAACGAAAAGTTTCAGCAGTTTACAAAGATTACACTTGTTACAGATGAAAATCTGAAATCAATACAAGTAGAATCCTATTCCAGCACCTTGATCAATCACAAAACTCTTAAGCAATCTCAGCACTTTGAAAAACTCTCTTAGAAAAACTTTTTCAAAGGATCTCTTTTCTTAAAAACAGTTTTTCTGAATTTATACCAAGATATAGTTTGTTATCAAATCTTAACAAACTCTTAATTGCTTTAAAAAGATTGGTCAAAGCATTTAATGACTGGAGCGTATTCAGTTTCAAATCATTTAAAGCTCAGTCAAAGAAAACATTTTTTCTGTTAAGGTTCCAAAACAAACAATCAGTTGTTTCCTCGAATCAATCGGTTGTTTTTTTACTTAACAGTTTTCTTCATTCAAAAACAGTTTTCAAATATTCTCAAAAACATCTAAGTGTAAACAATCGGTTGTTTCGACAGAACAATCGGTTGTTTTAACTTAGTTTGAAAAACTCTTTGCTTTGTTAAAAAATGAGATGCTAATTGCTTTGAGATTTAATCTAAGGGTGGATTACAACATAAAACTACCCCAGAACAAAACTATAAACCAGTACAGCAGCAACAAGCAAAGCATAGGCTTCAACATCCTTCAAAGGATTTGGATTCTTCAAAGCATTGAACACCACTTGGTTCAACACTCTGCTTACAGAGCTTAACGTGGCACCTGCCCAGCTGCACCCCAACAACTAGGCCTTCATCAACGCCTTCTCAATCTTATGTAACAACCTGGGGTTCCCACCCTCTGTAGATGTCTTTCTCTATTTCTTTGAGGCAGAGAGCCCTGGGAAGAGGCTTTAGGTAAGCCTAAATGGGGTGGAGGGGAGAGTTCTGCTAACTCTCTTCCAGCAGTCTTACAAGGGCTTCAAGGGGAAGTTCTTCAGAGTCTGCTGCAGCTCCTATGACTCCACGTTGCTCGATGGGTTCCCCTTCTACTGGGTGGGGAAACATAAACTCAAGAAACCTCGAGGACTGGAGGAGCTGACACCCTTCGTGACGTGTGCCAACTTCTCTCCAGCTGGGGAGTGGTGTTCGTCACCACCCAGATGATCAGGCACGAGTACGATGTTGAGACTCTTAGCGTCTACATTGGTATATCGGCCTTCATCTTGTATCTGCCTGCATTTATGTTTTTTGCGTGCCACTTCTGATTCTCTACTTGTTTTTTATTGCAGATATGGTCTTGGACGCTGAGAAGAAGAACAGGCTAGTCGCCTTGCTTGGTCGCTGCACAGCAGGTGGCTCATGCCCCGCTGGCCCCTCTTCTCCCACCGCGGCTGCCCCAAGCCCCACCTCCGATAGCAAACTAAAGAGGGCAACCGCAGTGGTGATCTCTGAAGATGAGGATACGTGCTCAGGCCTTGTCTTCAAGAGAAACAGGGTGGAGGTTGCTGCGGTGACCTCATCTGCTACAGAGGGTTAACCTCCCTCCTTCAGGTAACACCCTCCTAGCGCCTCTTCTCCACCTGAGCCACTCCTAGCACTTGAGGGTGGGGGAGAGAGTGCTCTCCAGACTGACCAGGCACCTCCTGCCCCCGAACTCCCTCCTCTTCTCCAGCAAACCCTTGTTCACTTGCCTGCCAAAGAGACAATGGAGGCTCTGGACAGGGATTCACTAAGGGACCGCGTAAGCCACGGCCTTGGTGAGTTCCTCGCCGCCTCCAGCATCCTGCTGACCTAGGAGGATGCTGAAATGAAGTTAAAAGAAGTGGCCCAACTAAGGAGGGAATTGGAGCAAAAGAAGGAGCTAGAGCTTCAAGTCCAAATGGCTGCCAAGCATGAGACTGCTCTGAACCAGGAGCTAAGTAGTCTCCGCCAATCAGAGAAGGAAGCCAAGAAGCTCCTCTTCGCCAAGGGGCAAGAGACCCTCCAGCTGGAAACCAAGATCCTCTCCCTCCGCAACAAAGTCATTGAGCTTGAAGAACAGCTGGAAGGGGCCCAAGCAAAAATGACTAAGCTGGAGGAGAGTGCCACGAATTAAGAAGTCCAGCTGGACAAGGTAGAGGAACAACTTGCCCAACAAGTCGAGCTGTTCAAGAAAATCGAGGCCGAGCTGACTAAAGATGCCACCGACGCCTACGGGGAGGGATTTGGCGATGCCCTTGCTCAATGGCGATCCTGAGATGGACCTCTCACCCTTCTCTATGTCCATGCAGGTAGTCAACGGGCAGATAGTGCGCAGATAGGTCTCTTGAGCAGCTATATTCTCTAGCTGGACTTCTTGTAATCTTCTTTGTAATTACTCTTCCGATCTAATAAAGTATTTAACTTTGTGTATATAATTGTCTTACTCAACTATATTTGACTTTGCGCGTATCTATCTTGCTCAGCTTATTTTTTCTGGCGCTTCATATTTTCTTCGCACAACTTGTGCTTTCAATACTCAGCAATTTCTTGGATGCTTTATATTTTGACCTCGTGACTTGTAGCGCGTTTAACTCTGCTAAGACGTTATAAGTACGATTCTTCTTTAGGATAGGAGACCACACCGTGGGCGAGACTTGGTGAATGAACTATGTTTTCCCACTGAAAGGTACCTCACCGACCTCTCATCGCCCATAGGCGTGTGTGAGTCTCACTGGCAAACCCTGCTCTTCAAGTTGGGTGCTTTTACTCAAGGAGAAAGTATTCTCCACGAACCCTCCCTTTACCTCTTCGAGGATTCCAGCACCGATCTGTACTCACCTGACCTCTCCTTGTTCGAGACAAGGGACGATTTCACTGGTATGAGTCGTCCTTGGTGTTCTCACTCGAAAGGGGAGGCATTCTCTGCGAACCTTCCTTTCCCGCTTCCGAGACTTCTACCCCAAGCTAACGAGTTTTAACTGACCACTCATCGCCCTTAGGCGAGGGAGGACTTTGACTGGTGAACCTTTTTGTTCAAGTTGGGAGTTCTCACTCGAAGAGGAGGTGTTCTTATGCGAACCTACCTTCCTACTTTCGAGGCCTCTAACCCCTGTAAGGACCTGTAAAATTAAATTGGAATAAAAGGAATATATTTTAAATGAATTCTAAGTATGTTTTTTTTTAAAATAAAAAGGAAGGAAAGTGTAGCTTAGAAGACTATGAGATCGCCTGGTTAGTACATAATCGCCTGTCGCCTAGACTACACATGAACGCCAATCGCCTGTAGTGTACATGAACGCCAATCGCCTATGGTGCACATGATCGCCGAAAATGCACTCAGTATGTGGTCAAGATACTGGATCAACCATTGTGGGTTCCAAAAACCACGCGTATCAAGGTGTGGGTTAAGCCTTAGATACGCTATGCATGCGAAGCTCTATGCTTGAGCATAAGAAATCGTTCTTAGTGTTGCATGCATGGGCGCACGAGGAGTAGTGCTGATCTACTCTTAGAAATGTGAAGCTACCGACGTCACCAAGTCATGTGGAGATGATACCTTGGACGTAACATAGTGGGATGAAGAACCTTCAGCAAGGCGTGGCGATGTGTCGTCGGGCATCACCAGGGCGCGAGGCATGCGGGCATCGCCAGGGCGAGACATCGGTCGTCTTCCAGAGAGAGACATCGGTCGTCTTCCAGAGAGAGACATCGGTCGTCCGCCAAGATGAGACATCGGTGGATAGTCATCGCGCGAGCGGTCATCGGTGGAAGGTCATCGCGCGATGTCGTGTTTCACACAGATAAGGTGGGACCCAGGCTCCCAGCATGAGACGTCCTGCACACGCGACACGTAGACAAAAAGGGTGGTTCAGAATAGTGACATCAGAGAGTTGGCATGCGCAGAGACACACGTGGCCGTACTGTTCAGGGAAGCGTGCACGCAAGCTTTCCGGCAGAGTGGGTGGTGGCAGCGGCAATTGTGGACAAGTTGGTTTAGATTTAAAAACTCACTTCTGAGAGGAGAGAACGTTGCTGTGGTTCAAGAGTGACAGAGTGAGTTTACCTTCGTCCCCCTCTTTTCTCTCCTTCGCGCTGCGATTCAGGTATCCTCAAGCACTAGTACGACGAGCGACGACTGCCCTTGGACACCTGGGGAGTTCTCTGCGAGTTTTCCGTCAGGACGCTAGAACAGAGTTAAGGCATCTTTAAGCTTCAGTGGGTTTTGGAGCTCTTGGTGTTTTGCGCAAGTCCAGGTAAGGGAAGCTAGCATTTTCGTTTATAAAAACGTTAGGCGAGTACGTTCTGAAGTGAGGGCGACGTGGTCGTCGGTTTTCATATTCCTTTTCACGATGCTCTGTTTTTATGTGTGGGGTGACGTGATCGCCGGTTTTAAATGTTGATTTCGAACTCCCCTGTTTTAGTGTCGTTTGAAACTGTTTGAGATTGAAATGTGATATTCGAAAATTTGAACCTTGGAATGATTGTTGCTGTGATTGGAATCGTTCATTTAAGTGTTATATGATGTGTTGAATGTTGTGAATGTGGGATCAAGGCATAGTATTTTCAGGAAAGAAAATACCGTGTAAGATCGTGTAGGATGTGCATTGATCGGTGATTTCTATAATGAGATATCCTGACTCTGCTGATATAATGGAATCATATAGATGAAGTTATTCAGGCGTTGAGAGTCGATGGAGGTTCATACCTATGGGCAAGTTGTTTGAAAGATTACTACTTGACCTGTTGTGTGGATTCACCCTGTCATACTAGGAGAGTGATGAGATTGAGATTGAGATTATGTTGATGCGCATAGCTGTGGGAACTTTACAGTAGTGTAGTATGACAGGTGCAGATCTCTGAGTCTAGTCAATGCACGTGTCTTCCGGAAGTAGTGTCAAGTGTCTGTGTGTGATGAGTCAGTGGAAGTCTGACGTGAGAAATGAGAAACATTGAAATTGATAGACACTTGATGGAATTATGTGAATTGAACGACTCTTGAGGAAATTGTGAAATATGTGATTACTTGATGGTCATGTGAAGGGAATGAGAAAGTTGATGTTTTTTACGTGGGTGTCTTAAATTTGTTTTATCTTGATTTTAAAGTTTCATATCTAAATTCTCTTTCAAATATCTAGCTTACCCTGCGTTTTGTTTTGTCGATGTTTTCTTAAACCTGTGATGATCGTGTATAATTTACACGGGAGCAGATGATGTTGCAGGAAGTAGAGCTCCTCAGTGAGTGGTCGCCGGAAGGAGATCGCCTGTTTCTATTTCTGTTAGGTGATCGCCTGTTTTCTGTTTGTGATAGGAGATCGCCTGATTTCTGTTAGGAGATCGCTTGTTTTTCTATTTTGCTGTATTTTGTTTAAGTTTGGAAAACTGACTGGATATGTATTAAACTCCCTGTGAGGAGAAATTTCATTATACATATATATATATATATATATATATATATATATACACACATATGTTCACTTCGATATTATTGTTTTACCTTTATTTTATTTTATAAATATGAAAAGAATTTGGCGGGATGTTACAACCCCAAATGACAGGTTCTGAACTGACCTCACATCGCTCATAAGCGAGAGAGGATTTAGCTGACGAACCCTTCTATTCGACTTGGTGTTCTCACTCGAAGAGGAGGTGTTCTTGACGAACCTACCTTCCCACTTACAGGACCTCTAACCCCAAGTGACAGGTTCTAACTGACCTCACATCGCTCATAGGCGCGGGAGGATTTAATTGACGAACCCTTCTGTTTGAGTTGGCATTCTCACTCGAAGAGGAGGTGTTCTTGATGAACCTACCTTCCCATTTACGAGACCTCTAACCCCAAGTGACAGGTTCTAACTGACCTCACATCGCTCATAGGCGAGGGAGGATTTAACTGACGAACCCTTCTGCTCAACTTGGCGTTCTCACTCAAAGAGGAGGTGTTCTTGACGAACCTACCTAGCCACTTACGAGACCTCTAACCCCAAGTGACAGGTTCTTAGCTGCATTGTAAAAAACGTTCAAGAATATTTCTTAACTGAAAATTTTATTTGGTGACCTCATTAAGAAAACCCTTTAAGGGAAAAAGAGTGTCCCCTAATCTGTGTACAATGTTACATATTGCCTTAACTGAAATAAAACTTCAGGTGAGTCGCATTCCATGTACGAGGAATCGGACCACCCTCTAGAGTCTCAAGCTTGTACGCCCCATTTCCCAAGGTCTCTGTCACTCTAAAGGGACTAGTCCACTTGGGGGATAGCTTGTTCTCTATCTGGTAGGGAGATGCCTTCCGCATCACTAGGTCGGCGACCTAAAACTGTTGGGCCCTCAACTTGGAATTATGCCTGAGCTCAACCCTTCTCTTCAATGCTTCGGCTTTGATTCTTGCCTCTTCCCTTACTTCATCTAAGAGATCCAAATTTACTTTCCTTTCTTCGTTGGACTCCTCAGCCACAAAGTTCTGGAAACGTGGCGAGCTCTCCTGGATCTCTACAGGGATCATGGCATCTGAACCGTATACCAAGCTAAAAGGGGTCTCCTTGGTGGTGGACTGAGGAGTGGTAAGGTATGCCCACACAATTCTGGGAATCTCCTCAGCCCAAGTCCCCTTGGCCTTCTCCAGCCTTCTCTTTAGTCCCTTGAGTAGGACTCGATTGGCTGACTCGACCTGCCCATTAGTCTGAGGATGCTCGACTGATGCAAACACCTGTTTGATTCCCAACTCTGTACATAACTTCCCCAACTGTTGGCTTGCAAACTGGGTGCCATTATCAGACACCAAGCGCTTGGGTATGCCAAAGCGACATACTATGTTCTTCCACACAAAGTGCTGGATCTTATAGGCTACGATTTGTGCTACCGGCTCAGCCTCGATCCACTTCGTGAAGTATTCTATGGAGACCACGAGATACTTCATCTGCCGCACAGCCAAGGGAAAAAAGGCCCAGGATGTCAATTCCCCATGTGTGGAATGGCTAAGAGCTATATATAGATCTGAGCTCTTCTGGAGGCGCCTTGTGCCAATCAGCATGTAGTTGACACTGTTTGCACTGCTGCGCATACTTCGTGCAATCTTCCCTCATGGTTGGCCAGTAATACCCTGCTGGAATGGCTTTGGATGCCAAGGCACGACCTCTTATGTAGCTCCCACATATTCCTTCATGGAGCTCTGCCATTATCCGCACGCACTGCTCACCATGTACACACACCAGAATAGGGTGTGTGAACCCATGCCTGTACAGTTCCCCATCAATGAGTGTATACTTGGTCGAGTTCTTCTTTACTTTTCTCGCCTCCATTGGCTCCATTGGCAACATCCCATCAGCTAAGTAGCGCTTATAGGGCGTCATCCACGTCTCTCCACTCTGCAACAAACAAACTTGTGACAACACCTCCTCCAACGCCACATACGCGTTGACCCTTGGCTTCTTCAAAGTTTCCTGGGTCAACGACCGATGAATCCTCTTTCCACCGTCTGACTGGCTGATATGGTGGACTCCTACCGAGTTATCAACTATATAGGTGCGAAGTGTCCTCCGGATCTCCTAGATGACCATCCTCTGCCTGCCCCCCTTGCCCGAGCTTGCGAGTTTCGCTAACAAGTCAGCTCGGGCATTTTGATCTCTGGGCACATGAACCAACTCAAAAGTTGCAAAGGAACTCTTCAACACCTGGACATACTGATAGCATTCCTATGAGCTCTTCTTTGGATTTTGGAGTTCCTTGGTGATGATGGATGCGGAAGCTTATGGAGGAGGTGAGCAAGGCCTTCCTAGGAAGCATGAGTGCCTTGAAGGTGCATGAAGAGAGAGGAAATGGGGAGGTTTGGCCAGCCCCTTTGGTAGTGATGAATTGAAGACTAAAACCTAAGTGTTAGGCAAGGAGTAGTGTATGGCACAATTTTGGCAGCATAACAATACTCTATTTAATCTTGAAAATACATGAGGTAGGCCTCCTTATTTATAGATTTAGGAGCCTTGGTGAGCAAGCTTAAAGGGTAGGGATGGAAATACAAAAAGTGGGGCTGCCTAGGGTATTGACTTTAGTCAAACCACACCATCATCCTAATATTCTAGAAGATAGGTCAAAAATGCAACATTTGATAGTACACCCCTCCTTCTTTTGCTAAAGGCACCTATTTGCTAGCACACCCCTCCTTATATTGCTAAGGGCACCTTTTTGATAGCACACCCCTAAGTGAGCAAGTTTTGCTTTCTACACTACACTAATCTACTAAGCTACCCCTAATGGGCCTCCAAGTAGCATGTACAAGGTCTTCTTGTAACATCCCGCCAAAATACTATACAAATGTATATAATGAAAATAAAGGTAACAAATAGATTGAAGTGAACAAAATATTATATATATGAAATGTAGTTTCTCCTCACAGGGAGTTTAATACAAATCCGGTCAAATTTTCCAGAAACATAAACAAAATACAGTAAAAAAAAACAAAGCAGGTGATCTCCTATCGGAAGAGACCGATCTCCTATCGGACGAGGCCGATCTCCTATCAGAGGACCCAAAACAGCCGATCTGCTACCAGAACAGAAATCAGGCGATCTCCTTCCGGCGACCACTCACTAAGGAGCTCTACTTCCTGGAAAATCATCTGCTCCCGTGTAAAATACACGATCATCACAGTTTTAAGAGAAAAACAGCCAGAGAACAATACAAAGGGTAAGCTAGATATTTTTAAACTTTAAATTTTAAACTGGACAACCTACGTAGATCAGCCTTTTTAAACATTCGCAAGAGTCCATGACTTTCTCATTCATATCACACAGCCATCAAGAAATCACATGTTTCACAATATTTTCAAGAGTCATTCTATTCACATAATGCACCAAGTGTCTATCAATTCAATGTTTTCCATTTCTCACGTCAGACTACCACTGACTCAGCACACAAGACACTTGACACTACTTCCGGAAGACTCGTGCATTGACTAGACTCAGAGATTCTGCACCTGTCATACAAAGCTGTTGTAATGTTTCCACAGCTATGCGCATCAACACATTCTCGATCTCAAGTTCACCATTCTCACAGTATGACAGGGTTAATCCATATGACAGGCCGAGCTCGTTCTGTTTCACACGACTCACCCATACATATGAACCTCCTTCGACTCTCAACGCCTGAATAACCTCATCTATATGAATCCATTATTTCAGGAGAGTCAGGATAATCTCATTATAGACATCACCGATCAATGCACATCCTACACGATCTTACACGGTATTTTCTTTCCTGAAAATACTATGCCTCGATCCCACATTCACCACATTCAACACATCACATAACACTTAAAGGAATGATTTCAATCACAGCAAAACTCACTCCAAGGTTCTTATTTTCGAATATCTCATTTAAATCTCATATCGTTTCAAAGCAACATCAAAAACAGGGAGTTCGTAAACAACGCCAAAACCGGCGATCTAGTTCAAAAACAGGGTATTTCGAAGTCTGCATTTAAAACCGGCGACCACGTCGCCCAAACACATAACACAGAGCATTTTACAAAGATGAAAACGAAAACCGGCGATCACGTCGCCCTCACTTCAGAAATAGCTAAACTATGGCTTGTATTGAAAATGAAGGCTAGCTTCCCTTACCTGGACTTGCGTAAAATACCGCGAGCTCAAAATCCACCGAGCCTGAAGGATGCCTTAGCTCTGTTTTCAGCGCCTGGTCTGTAGAACTTGCAGAGAACCTCTTAGGTGCTCTAAGGGCAACGTCGCTTGTCGCACTGATGCTGGAGGTTGCCTGAGTCTCAACGCAAGGAAGGGAAGAAGGGAGGGAGGAAGTTTGCACTCACTCTAACACTCTTGAGTCTGTAACGTTCTTTGCCTTCCCGCAGTGGCTTTTGAATCCCAACTTACCTGTCCACGCATGCTGCTGCTGCCACCCCTTCTGCAGGAAAGCCTGAGAACCACTGCCCTGAACAGTACGACCACTGTTGTCTCTGGTGCATGCCAACCACTGCTCTGAACAGTACTACCGCTGTTGTCGCTTGTGCATGCCAACCACTGCTCTGAACAGTACGACCGCGAGTGTCTCCTGCGCATGCCAACATTCTGATGTCACCACTCTAAACCACCCTTTTTGTCTACGTGGCGCATGTGCAGGACGTTTCATGCTGGGAGTCTGGGTCCCACTTTACTCTGTGTGAAACTCGACGTCGCGCGATAACTTTCCACTGCTGACTCATCCTGGCGAACGACCGATGTCTCCTTCGCCCTGGAAGACGACCGATGTCTTCCTCTGGGAGACGACCGATGTCTTCCCTGGCGACGCCCTCATAACTCTCGCGCCCTGGCCGCGTCCACATGCATCGCGCCCTGGCGATGCCCGCATGCCTCTCGCGCCTTGGCCACGTCCACATGCCTCGCGCCCTGGCAAAGCCCGCATGCCTCTCGCGCCTTGGCCACGTCCACATGCCTCGCGCCCTGGCAATGCCCGCATGCCTCGTGCCTGCGCGATGCCCGCATGCCTCTCGCGCCCGCGCGATGCCTGCATGCCTCGCGCCCTGGCGACGTCCACCTGGCGCTCATGTGTAGCAGGCGACCGGCGATCTCATAGCCTTCTAAACTTAACTTTTCCTCCCTTTTTATTTTAAATAAAACATACATAGAATTCTTTTAAAATAGAACCCTTTTTATTCCAATTCAATTTTACAGGTCCTTACACTTCTCCCTCCCATCCGTGGCTTGACTCATTTGGGCGTGAATGTGCTTGGCCATGGACCTTGTGTTGGGCCTGAACTTGGGTTGGAGCTTGGGCCTCTTCCATCATCCCCTCCTTCTTGAGAGGATCTGTCCTCAGATCTACAGGGTTGATCTCAAACAACATCCTTATTCTTGCTTTGAAAACTATGCTTGTCCTCCAGGATCAAATATTAACCTACAATAAACATCAAAGAAAAGTGAGATAAGAAAATTAAGACTAGTGTATTCAAATAAAATAGTAAGGAAATAAGCCCCTTTGCTATTTTTATAAAAGTTTTGTTGGAAAGAAATAGGGCCCTTTACAAAAATATTTTTTCTTCCTTTGTGTTGTTCATTGCCCAAGATAAGCAACAACATCACAAAGTGTTGTTTTTGTGATTTTTGAAAATAAGAGTAAGCATCATGATTCAAAGGAAAAGGAGAGTTAAAATTATTGCAATCCCCCTTTAAGGATTCTTTTCCCACTATGCTTGTAGGAGGTGTTGTAAGATACTCTTCATTCTTTCTAGATTCCTCTTCTTCTTTTTCAAACAACCCCTCACTTGGCTTTTCTGTGGAGGAAAGGTTTATATCTATATCTGGTTCAGCTCCAGACACAGATTTATCTTCAAGCATATTCTCACAAGAGTTTTCTGTGGAAGAAGAATTTAAGTCAATGCCTGGTTCAACTCCAAACGAAGGATTTTCCTTTAATTCTTTTTTCTTTTTCTCATTTTCTCTTTTTATTTTCATTTGTACTTGGTCCTTTACCACTTGTGAAGGTGTTAAAGGAGAGTACAAACTTTTTCTCCATATGGGTAAAAGTTATCTCGTTGGTAAGACCATTATGCATAGTTTTCTTGTCAAATTGCCATGGTCTTCCCAATAAGATGTGGCAGGCTTCCATGGGTACTACATCACATAAAATCTCATCTTTATAGTTCTCCACAGAAAGACTAATTTTTACCCGCTTATCTACAGTTAATTCCCCATCTTCATTTATCCACTGAAGTTTGTAAGGTTTTGAATGAGGTATTAATTGTAGATTAAGGTTTTCAACCATCCTAGTGCTACAACAATTGCAGCAAGAGCCACTATCCACAATGAGAGAACAAATGTTTTCTAAAACTTTACATCTTGTATGAAAGATGTTCTCTCTCTGTGTTTCATGGTCCACACTAGGTTGATTGTTGAGGGTTCTTCTTATCATCATTAATTCTCCCTCACAAGGATATGCCCCCTCACTACTTTCCTTCTCTTCTTCCCCACTAGACTCTTCATCTTAGCTGCTATACTCATCCCTCCCTCTTAAGATCATGGTTCTCCTATTTGGGCACTAGGATGCTATATGGCCTCTACCAAGACACTTGAAGCACTGGGTGTCTCTACTACGGGGTTGTGAGGTAGACACATCTTTTCCTACACTCTTGGGAGTTTCTTTGGATTTATCCTTTTGAAAAACTATCCTCCCTTTCTCTTCTATACTCTCTCTTGGGATAAGAGTTAGAGTAGATTCCCACCCTTTGACTTGAAGTTTTGCGCAAATTTTGTTGTTCAACTTTAATGCAAAGTTGAACCAAATCATTCAAGTCTTGGTAGGGAAGAAGCTCTACTTTATCTCTTATCTCAAGGTTGAGTCCACTTAAAAACCGAGATATGGTGGTGACCTCTTCCTCTCTAATAGAGGCTCTCATCATGTATAGCTCCATCTTTTGCCTATACTCTTCCACACTCATGTTCTTTTGTTGGAGCCTTTAGAGCTTGTCCATTAGCTCCCTATGGTAGTAGGAAGGTATGTGGCGACGTCTTAGGGCTCCCCTAAGGTCATTCCAATACTCTATGGGAGGGTCCCTATGAAGACGTCTATCTCTCTCTAGAGAGGTCCACCAATACATGGCATTTCCTTGAAAACTAAGAGTGGCTAAGGGTACCTTTCTCTCTTCACTCACCTTATGACAAGCAAAGAGTT
This sequence comes from Phaseolus lunatus, assembly GCA_013389735.1. NCBI lineage: Eukaryota > Viridiplantae > Streptophyta > Magnoliopsida > Fabales > Fabaceae > Phaseolus > Phaseolus lunatus. The sequence goes on along the minus strand of CM023861.1, from coordinate 16,022,701 downwards.
GTTCCACTTTCATTTCCCAATCTAGGTAAACTTCTACATTGTCCTTACCATAGAAATGAGGTAGGTCTACTCTAACCTCCCTTGGGGCTTCTTCCTCTCTTCTCCTATTTCTCCTAGGGGGTGGTTGGTAGTGGTACTCTCCCGCCACTTGACCTGTGACCAATAGGGAGTCACTCTTTGCTAAAAGATTCTACGCTCCCATCTCCTTCGCCAACAGCATTCCAGCGATTAGGGCCTTGTATTCTGCCTGATTGTTGCTAGCCTTGAAGGCAAACCGTAGGGCCTGCTCAATCAACAACCCCTTTGGTCCTTCCAAAATCACCCCAGCTTTACTACCTTGTTGATTAGAGGACCCATCTACTAAGAGCACCCATCTAAAGTCAGGCTCCTCCTGCTGGGTTTCCGCCGAGGACATCTCGGCTACGAAGTTAGCATACACTTGGCCTTTGATCGGACCTCTGGGCTCATACTGTATGTCGAACTCTGACAACTCTACTGCCCATCGCACCATCCTTCCTGCTACATCTGGCTTCTGCAAGACCTTATGAATGGGCAGATCTGTCATCACCACCACTGTAAAGCTCTGGAAGTAATGGCGAAGTCTACGTGCAGAGAACACCACAGCCAGTGCCACCTTCTCTATGGCCTGGTATCTCACCTCAAGCCCTTGCAACACCTTGCTAACAAATTAGATGGGTTTTTGGCTTTGATCTTGCTCCTGCACCAAAACTGAGCTCACTGCCTTCTCAGTGACTGTGAACTACAGATGTAACGAGTTGCCGATCTGAGGTTTGCACAACACCGATGGGCTGGCCAGGTACTCTTTCAGCTCGAGGAATGCTTCCTCACACTCCTTGGTCCACAAGAACCTGTTGTTCCTCCTCAAGCACTAAAAATAAGGGTGGCCCTTATCTCTTCCATCTGACACAAACCTGGAGAGAGCAGCCATCCGACCTGTCAACTGCTACACCTCCTTTACCGACGTCGGGCTCCTCATAGCAAGGATCGCCGCGCATTTGTCTGGGTTGGTCTCAATCCCATGCTCGGTGAGCAAGAAGCCAAGGAATTTGCCTGCTTCCACCCCAAAGACATACTTCTCTGGATTCAACTTCCGCCTATATTTAGCTATTGTAGTAAATAGCTCCTCCAAATCAGTGACGTGTTGATCCTTCACCTATGATGTCACCACCATATCATCTACGTAGGCTTGCACGTTGCGTCCTATCATGGGTGCAAGGACCTTGTCCATTAGCCTTTTGGCAGGTGGCGCCTGCGTTCTTCAGCTCAAATGGCATGACTGTGTAGCAGTAGCAAGACAGCTTATTCATAAACGTTGTCTTGCACTCGTCCATTGGGTGCATCCTGATCTGGTTATAACCAGAAAAAGCGTCCAAGAAGCTGAGCAACTAGCAGCCTGAGGCACTATCTACCAACACATTAATACTCAGCAAAGGATAAGAGTCCTTTGGGCATGCCTTGTTAAGGTTAGTGAAGTCCACACACATCCTCCACTTCCCATTGGCTTTCTTCATCAATACCACATTCGCTAGCCATTCAGGATATTAGATTTCCCGTATATGGCCAGCCTTGAGCAACTTCTGCGTCTCTTCCTTAATCACCTGTCTCCTCTCTTCATTGAATTTTCTCCTCCTCTGACGGACAGGTCTGACTTGGGGATTCAGCGCCAGGCGATGACACAAAAAATCAAGGTCGATGCCTGGCATATTTGAGGCAGACCAAGCGAATGCATCCAAGTGCCGCTCTATGACTCCCGCCACTTGGTCCTGTGTATCTTGGCATAGGGATTTGCCAAGCTTGAATATCTTGCCTCCAATCTCCCTCTCTACTACCTCTTTTGTCGATTCAGGTCGTCTCTCTCGGGCGACCTCTGCTCGTGTAACCCCGACTCCTCCTCGAGGCAGGTTAGCAGCAGTGCACTCTCCACCTGGTGGTTTGGTGGTAACTGTACACACTCCTCTTCTTATTTTGAGGCTGTTTTCATAGCACTTCTTAGCCTCCTTCTGATCTGACCTAATGGTGATTACTGCTCCTTCCATCGAGGGCAACTTCATCTTCATATGCCTCGCCGACACCACCGCCCCCAGTCTATTCAGGGCTGGCCTGCCCAACAATATGTTGTAAACTGATGGGGCATTCGCAACGAGATACTTGATGTTCTTGGTGCGGGAGGCCACTCTATCAGTGAAAGTGTTCCTCAGCTCGATATATCCCCGCACCTCTACCTGGTCTCCTGCGAACCCATACAAACAGCCAGTATAAGGTCTTAACTGGTCTGTTGATAATTGTAACTTGTTAAAGGTCGACCAAAACATCACATCGGCTGAACTTCCTTGATCAACAAGGACCCGATGCACCCTCCTTTCCACGGTTACCACCGATATCACCACTGGATCATTGTCGTGAGGAACAACGTCCAAGCGATCTACCTTCGTAAACGTGAGGTCCACATCCGGGAAGTGATCGTCCTCACGTGCTTCTACTGCCATCACCAACCGTGTGTATTTCTTGTGCTGCGACGAGGTGCACCCTCCTCCTGAGAATCCACCTGAGATGGTATGACTCTCGCCATGTATGGGCACCTCATGCCCCTGGTTAGCCGTTGGAGCCACTACCACCTCTCCCCCTTGTGACTCCCGCAGGTAATCGTTCAAGAAACCGCTCTTGACCAACTCATCCAACTGATGACCTAGGGCCAGACAGTTGCGAATGGGATGGCCAAACGCCTAATGGAACTCGCACCATGCATTCTTGTTGGGCCACAGTCTCTTGTCTGTCTTTGGGGGTATCTTTAGCCTTTCCGCCACATTAGGAATGGCGATCAACTTCTTCAGTTCTACCAGAAAGTTATGTTTGGGGGGCACATCCTCCTTCGCGCGTGCCCTGGTTTGGGGCTTCTTGGCTTCATAGGGCTTCTGCTTTCCCTAGGCTCTCTTCTCCGTCATCGCCTCATGCACCCGCATGGGCTGAGGGCGATTGGGCACCCGCGATCATGAAGGGGCCGCGCTTTCACGCTTCTCATTGAGTTCCCCCTCAACCGTGATGTGAGCAATGGCGCGACGCCTTATATCCCCAAAGGTTTTAGGTTGACTTCTGATAAGTGACTCGCTGAAAGGCCCTAGTAGTATTCCCTTCCTGAAGGCATGCACCACCATATCCTCATCCTTGGTGTGCAACCTCACTACCATTGCTCCGAACCAGTTGAGATAATCCCTCAAGGACTCCCCCTGATATTGCCTCACATCAAAGAGGTCATAAGACACCGGCGGGGGAGCCCGATTGATGATGTACTGCTCCCTGAACAGCGTGGAAAACTGCGCGAAGGACGTGATCTATCCCTCAGGCAGACTGATGAACCACTCCATCGCTGTCCCAGTCAATGTGGTCATAAAAAGCTTACAATGCACCGCATCTGATCCCCCTGATAACATCATCTGTATGTGAAATGCTGTGAGATGCGCTTCTGGATCCTTCACCCCTGTGAACACAGTCTTAGGGCCCACAAAGGTGGCTGGGACCACCGTGTCCATGATAGCTTGCGAGAAGAGCATTTGGAACACCCTAGGTGGTGTTGGTGGAGCCCGATTATCCACCACACAATCCCCTTCTTGCTGTAAATTACGTAAATTCACGCGTAATTCTTCATTCGCCCTGTGCAGCTCCTTATTCCTGGCCTATGATGCGATCAGGTCCATCTGCATACGCACCTGATCTGCCCTAGATTCCGCCACCGTCTCCTGGAAGTCCGGCATCGTTTCCATGAGTTGTTGCATGGTAACGCTCTCACCCCCATTTGGTGGGACAGATCCTTGCCTAGTATTCCTCATGTCGTTGGATTCTCCTCTTTCGCTTATATATGGGACCTTGTTTTGCTTCGACCCCACGGTGGGCGCTAAATGTTCTTGCCAATTGACTCTTCTATCGGTTGACTTTACGACGATCACACGCCTCCTTTCCTCACCTTGAATTATGCTTCGCTGTTTCAAAACAACTTGTACCTGCAAGATGAAAGGGGGCGCCCTAGAGGCGGTTTGCACTCCGACGCTCAAGTCAAAACTAGGGCAAGTACACCAAGTGTATTGAGTATCTCTGTTTAGGTCTAGAAACCGTGTACCTTTGTGAAGTGTTTTACTACCCTTTATATAGTCTAGGGTTTCCTCTGCGCCGCTACCCATATTTAGGGTTTACAGGAATACCCTTGTGCCGCTATCACCCAGACTTTGGGTAATCTAGCGCATAAGGTTTCCTTAACTAGAGTGCAAATTCTAACAGGATGGCCACCTGGGTACCCCCTCGTGCACCTAGTCTCTGGGGTCACCTGTCCTGGGAGTTCCTTCACTGTTCACGTGCCATGCATGCAGCCTCACTTGGAAACCCTAATCCTGATGGGCACTCAACCCTTCAAGACTCTGCACCTAACTATGCTTTCCTTGCCACACACATGGGTGCTTCGTGACTAAAGCCTCTCCCTTCCTCTGGGCATTCTACTGATAACTGGTCTTATTTTGGGACTCACCTTAGATGTTCTAGTTCTGCTGTTCAAAACATCCAAGACCGATGTCACCTCGTCGCACCCAGTTGTCGAGTACTCATCACCCTGCTGAGTGACGAGGACACCTCAGTCCACTCTGGTGATCGACACGTTGATGACTAATCAGCCCACTGGTCCATACTACTTGTAGGACCCAACCCATGTGGCTTTGGCCCATGCTGTGGGACCTAGCTGACGTGGTTCACCATTACTGGCTGTTGTCAGTGTCCGAGGACTGGTTGGTACAATTATTATTAATATTATTATTATTGTTTCTATTATTAATATTATTATTACCGTTATTATTGTACCGACCAGTCCTCGGACACCGAGAACAGGTAGTAAAGGGCGAACCACGTCAGATGGGTCCCACAGCATGGGCCAAAGCCACGTGAGGAATGGACCCCATTAGAGGGTGATCAGTGTTCCCTCAGAGTAGGGTGATCAGTCATCGGTGTTTCCCTTAGAGAAGGGTGATCAGTCATTCCCCTCAGAGTAGGGTGATCAGTCGTCGGTGTGTCCCCTGAGAGAAGGGTGATTAGTCATCAGCATTTTCCCGCAGGGAAGGGTGAGTAGTCGTCAGACCACGAGGATGGGCTGAGGTGTCATCGTCACTCGGCAGGTCGAGGAGTCCTCGGCAACAGAGTATGGCGAGGTGACATCGGCTTTGGGTGGAGACGAGGTGACATCGGCCTTGGGGAAGACCAGCTATCAGTAAACATGCCCAGAGGTAAGGAGAGGCCTGGATCGGGAAGTGCCTATGCGGGTAGCAGGGAGAGCACAGTTGGGTGTAGAGTCCTGAGGGACGAGTACTCACCAGAGCTAGGGTTTTCCCAGTGAAGCTACATGTGTGGCACGTAAACAGTGAAGGCACTCCCAGAACAGGTGGCCCCAGAGACTAGGTGCACAAGGAGGCACCCAGGTGGTCACCCTGTTAAAGTTTGCACTCCAGAGAAGGAAACCTTATGTGCTAGATTACCCTAAGATTGGGTGATAGCGGCGCAAGGGTATTCCAGTAAACCCTAAATATGGCTAGCAGCGCAGTAAACCCTAATTAGGGCTAGCGGCGCAGTAAACCCTAGACTATATAAGGGACAGTAAAATACTTCACAAAGGTACGCAGTTTCTAGACCTAAACACAGAGAGAAACTCAATACACTTGGTGTTCCTTGCCTTACACTGACTTGAGCTTCGGAGTGCAAACGGCCTCTAGGGCGCCCCCTTTCTCTTTTGCAGGTGCAGATTGCTTCGAAAGAACCAAGCACATATCAGCGTGAGGAAGGAGGCGTGTGAGTGTCGTGAGTCAATCGACAGGCGGGTCAACCGGCAAGAACATTTGGCGCCCACCGTGGGGCCGGAGTAAAACGAAGGTCCCATACACAAGAACGAGAGTAGAAATCGTAGAGAATGAGGAATACCAGACATGGATCTGTTCCGCCTAATGGAGCCGACGGCGTTACCATGCAACAAATCATGGAAACGATGCGCGCCCTCCAAGAGACGGTGGCAAAGTCCAGGGTGCAACAGGCGCGGATGCAGGAGGACCTGGCCGCCTCTCAGGCCAGGAATGAGGAGTTGCGCAAGGCAAACGAGGAGCTGCGCTTGAGTCTGCACCACATGCAGCAAGCTGGGGGTCGCGTGGGAGAGGATCAGGCTCCACTGACGCCCCCAAGGGCCTTCCCTATGCCTTTCTCCCCTGAGATCATGAACACAGTGGTGCCTCCCAACCTGGTGGGAGTGAAGGCGTCGTTCACGGGGAAGGAAGATCCAGAAGCGCATCTGATAGCCTTCCACACCCAGATGATGTTGTCTGGAGGCTCAGACGCTGTGTACTGCAAGGTGTTTATGAGTACGCTGAGTGGAGTAGCTATGGAGTGGTTCGCTAGCCTGCCAAAGGGCCACGTCACCTCCTTCCAGTAGTTTTCGAAGTTGTTCACAGAGCAGTACATCGTCAACAGAGCGCCACCGATGGTGTCCTACGATCTGTTCGACGTGCGCCAGTACCAGGGGGAGTCGTTGAAGGACTACCTCAACCGTTTTGGTGCGCAGGTAGTGAGGTTGCCCAGCAAGGACGAGGACATGTTGGTGCATGCATTCAAGAAAGGTGTGTTGCCTGGTCTTTTCAGTGAATCGCTCATCAGAGACCACCCTGCCACCTTCGCTGAGATTCGGCGACGCGCAGTGGCGCATATTGTAGCAGAGACGCAGGTCTCTAAGAAACAAAGCAGTGCTGCACCGCCCAAGCCGCGCGAAGGACGGGGGAAGCAGCAGCGACACGCATGGGTGTATGAGGCCAGAGAAGGGAAGAAAGCGCAGGGCAGGTCTCGCCCCTACACACCCAGGAAGGATCAGGCCAGGGGGCGTGCAAGGGAGAACAATACACCCCCCAGGTATGATTTCATGATAGAGTTGGCGGAGCTGATTGCAATTCCCGCTGTAGCTACAAGACTCCGAGTACCAGAGAAAACCGACAAGGTGCTTAGAAGTAGGAAGGATGACTGGTGTGAATTCCATCAGGCTTATGGACACACACTCTACACCTGCCTAGCGCTGGGGCATCAACTTGCTGAGTTGGTGAAAACAGGTTTCCTAACCGATTACCTGAGGGAGCCGCAAGGTGATCGTGCTTCGGGGTCCCAGGCAGGTGACCAGCAGCATGAGATCCCTGTGCACGGGGAAATCAGGTGATGGAGGGAGCTACGCTAGGGGGGCTCCCAGGTAGCTTGGGGGGAAGCTGAAGCAGAGGGCATGATCGCTACTCGTGAGGTCGGTCATCGCCAATGAAAGGAGACCCAGCATATATACACCCAGTTAAGATGTAAAGTAGATGCGTTCTCGCGCTATACACTGTAAACAGTTGAATACACCAGGGGGCACTCTTTTCCCTAAGGAGGGTTTTTAACGAGGCCACCCAATAAAAAAAACTTTAGTACATAAAGTAAGTGTGTGTTTTCTAGTTTAAAGTTCCCCTTGCCCCAAGCGCAAGTGCAGGTGATAAGTGGTCAGTACCAAGTGACCACCACCTACAGATCAGCACCTGGACAAGCGCCTGGGAGCAGAGTGCGAGAAGTCATCGGTGGTTATTCATCGCACGATCAATCATCGCCCCGTGCAAGCACGATCAGACATCGCAGCATGAGGGCGCGATCTGTCGCCGCCACGTACAGAGCACGATCACTCATCGGTGCATGGTCATCGGGGTCTTGCCAACACGTGTTAAGCTGGGACCCGAGCTCCCAGCGAGAGCGTTACGCATGCACCTCGCATGATTCCAGAAGAAGAGCTCCTCGCCGGTGGGAACGTGCATGGAACCGTGCGATGAGGCCTTGCAGGCAGGATGCGCCTGGCGAGTGCGCTCAGACCAGCCACGCCAGGTGCTCTCCTGGGAGCATGCATTCACTCAGAGAAAGTGCGATGAGGCCATGCAGGCAGGATGCGCCTGGCGAGTGCGCTCAGACCAGCCACGTCAGGTGATCTCCTGGGAGCATGCACCCACTCAGAGAACATTGGAGAAAAGTCCTCTTCCTCTGCTTCTTACAGCAAGGTTGAGGCGAGAGAAAGGTCCTCTTCCTCTGCTTTTTACAGCAAGGTTGAGGCAAGAGAAAAGTCCTCTTCCTCTGCTTCTTACAGCAAGGTTGAGGCGAGAGAAAAGTCCTCTTCCTCTGCTTCTTACAGCAAGGTTGAGGCGAGAGAAAAGTCCTCTTCCCTCGACTCTTACAGCGAGGCTGAGGCGAGATAGAACCTGTCACTTGGGGTTAGAGGTCTCGTGAGTGGAGAGGTAGGTTCGTAGAGAACACCTCCATTTCGAGTGAGAACTTCCAACGTGAACAGAAGGGTTCGCCCAGAGAAATCCTCCTCGCATGTGAGCGATGTGAGGTCAGATAAATCCTCCTCGCCTATGAGCGATGTGAGGTCAGTTAAGTCCTCCCTCGCCTGTGAGCGATGCGAGGCAAGATCGAACCTATCACTTGGGGGTTAGAGGTCTCGTAAGCAGAAAGGTAGGTTCGTCAAGAACACCTCCCCTTCGAGTGAGAACGCCCAACGTGAACAGCCAGGTTCACCAGTTAAGTCCTCCCTCGCCTGTGAGCGATGCGAGGCAAGATCGAACCTGTCATTTGGGGTTAGAGGTCTCGTAAGCGAGAAGGTAGGTTCGTCGAGAACAGCTCCCCTTCGAGTGAGAACACCCAACGTGAAACGCAAGGTTCACCAGAGAAGAAAGTCCTCACCCTCGACTTTGTACAGCGAGGCTGAGGCGAGATAAGAAAGTCCTCACCTCGACTTTGTACAGTGAGGCTGAGGCGAGATAAGAAAGACCTCACCTCGACTTTGTACAGCGAGGCTGAGGCGAGAGCAGAAAGACCTCACCTCGACTTTGTACAGCGAGGCTGAGGCGAGAGCAGAAAGACCTCACCTCGACTTTGTACAGCGAGGCTGAGGCAAGAAAGGTCATCGAGAAGCACTTTTCTTCCCCAAAACACAAGCATCATCTTTGGCGTTCAGGCCCTCTATGTGCTTAGCGCTGGAGTAACAGAGAAGTAAAGCAGAGTCTGAAGCGCGATGACTGATCGGTGGTGCACCAACATGCTAGTCGGTGGTCAGTGGTAGAAGCAAGTTCTGCTGCGAGAAGCCGAAGCATTTAGGCCCTTCAAGTCAGTCGTCCAGCATGAAGTTATGCATAAAAGTTGTTAAAGACAATGCTGAGTCACAGGCAGAGAGTTAAAAATGGAAAGGGACATGCAGTTGGAGCAAAGATTTCATTCATATTGAAGTCAATGCAGTGAGCCTTTACAGCTAAAAGGATAATACAAGTTACGAAGCAGAAAAAGAAATTACACAGAAAAGAAGAAGTTGCAAAGGGAGAAGCTCAAGGAGGAGGAATGATCTTGCCATCGACCACTTAGTCTCTTCGCTGAGAACGAGTTCACAGCTCGAGACTGGGGGGCTTGTGATCTGGTCGGTCAGTGGTAGTCGATGACGTCAGCAGCAGATGACCACGTGGACCATTCACAGGGTGACACGTGGTAGAAGATAGCAGGTGAATCAAAGGGGAGATCACTCAGAACGGTGATCGGTGGTCAGTTGCTAAAGTGACCACCACCAGCAGATCAGTGCCTAGATGAGCGCCTGACAGCAGAGCGCGATAAGTAATGAAGCACCGATCAGTCATCGGTGCAAGGTCATCGGGGAGAAGGGTGATTAACACCTCTTTGTCGAGAAAGAAGTCCTCAATTCGAGCAGAGAGCTCACCAATGAAGTCCTCAGAGGGTAAGAGATGTGGGCGATGACAAGGTGGTGAGATGTCCCTTCAGCGCGCTACTTATGTCCATACGCGCAGAGCCACGTAGGTCGCCCGGGCCAATGACTTAGTCTCTTCGCTGAAACAAGTTAACAGCTTGAGACTGGGGGGCTTGTGTACCGACCAGTCCTCGGACACCGAGAACAGGTAGTAAAGGGCGAACCACGTCAGATGGGTCCCACAGCATGGGCCAAAGCCACGTGAGGAATGGACCCCATTAGAGGGTGATCAGTGTTCCCTCAGAGTAGGGTGATCAGTCATCGGTGTTTCCCTTAGAGAAGGGTGATCAGTCATTCCCCTCAGAGTAGGGTGATCAGTCGTCGGTGTGTCCCCTGAGAGAAGGGTGATTAGTCATCAGCATTTTCCCGCAGGGAAGGGTGAGTAGTCGTCAGACCACGAGGATGGGATGAGGTGTCATCGTCACTCGGCAGGTCGAGGAGTCCTCGGCAACAGAGTATGGCGAGGTGACATCGGCTTTGGGTGGAGACGAGGTGACATCGGCCTTGGGGAAGACCAGCTATCAGTAAACATGCCCAGAGGTAAGGAGAGGCCTGGATCGGGAAGTGCCTATGCGGGTAGCAGGGAGAGCACAGTTGGGTGTAGAGTCCTGAGGGACGAGTACTCACCAGAGCTAGGGTTTTCCCAGTGAAGCTACATGTGTGGCACGTAAACAGTGAAGGCACTCCCAGAACAGGTGGCCCCAGAGACTAGGTGCACAAGGAGGCACCCAGGTGGTCACCCTGTTAAAGTTTGCACTCCAGAGAAGGAAACCTTATGTGCTAGATTACCCTAAGATTGGGTGATAGCGGTGCAAGGGTATTCCAGTAAACCCTAAATATGGCTAGCAGCGCAGTAAACCCTGATTAGGGCTAGCGGCACAGTAAACCCTAGACTATATAAGGGACAGTAAAATACTTCACAAAGGTACGCAGTTTCTAGACCTAAACACAGAGAGAAACTCAATACACTTGGTGTTCCTTGCCTTACACTGACTTGAGCTTCGGAGTGCAAACGGCCTCTAGGGCGCCCCCTTTCTCTTTTGCAGGTGCAGATTGCTTCGAAAGAACCAAGCACTTATCAGCGTGAGGAAGGAGGTGTGTGAGTGTCGTGAGTCAATCGACAGGCGGGTCAACCGGCAAGAACAATTATTATTATTATTTCTATTATTATTATTATTATTACTATTATTATTATTAATATTATTATTATTACTAATATTATTATTAATATTATTATTATTATTAATTTTATTATTATTATTATTAATATTATTATTATTATTAATTTTATTATTATTATTAATATTATTATTACTGTTATTATTACTATTATTATTATAATTACTATTATTATTACTATTATTAATATTATTTTTATTTTTATTCTTATTAAAACCTTTTGTTTTAAAATTCCCCCATATCCTAACTCAGAGACATCCGTTTCTACAATAAGAAAGGCTTCGGGGTCAGGTATTCTTAGACAGGGTAATTTTTTAGCTATTTCTTTTATTTGTTGTACGGCTTTGGTCATATCATCATTCAGCATTCCTTAGTCTTGTGTATAATGGTGCACAAATTATTCTAATATTAGGAATAAAGTCTGCTATATAATTTACGCAACCTAAGAATCTTTGCAACTGTTGCTTTTCCTTTATTTCCTCTGGAAATTTATTTGTAAATTCTAATGACCTTTGGATAGGTGTAGTAGTACCTTGATATATTTCATAGCCTAAAAATTTAATCTTTGTTTGAAATATTTTTATCTTTTTCTCCGAAACTACTAATTCATTTTCTTGGATTATTTTTATGAATTCTTCCAAATGTTCTTTATGTTCATTAATATTTTTTGAGAATATTAAAACATCGTCTAAATACACTATGGAAAATTTCATATAAGGATAAAATATATTATTCATGATATTTTGGAATTCACTAGGTGCATTTTTTAATCCTTGGGGCATCACATTCCATTCGTAATGTCCAAAGGGTACCACAAAGGCAGTTTTGTATTTATCTTTTTCTTCTATAGAGATTTGATAGTATTTTGATTTTAGATCAAATTTTGAAAATATTGTAGCATCATGTATTCTTTTTATCATATCACTTTTATTAGACAACGGATATCGAATCCATTTTAATACCTTATTTAAAGGCTTGTAATTAATTACTAATCTCGGTGCTCCTCGTTCCATTTCCGAGGCTTTCATTACATAAAATCCTGCACAACTCCAAGTTGACTTAGAAGTTCTTATTAATCCTTTATCCAGATATTCTTGAAGTTCTTTTTTGCAATATTCTAGGTATTGTTGATTCATTTGTATGGGTCTAGCTTTTGTGGGTATTTGTTTTTCATCAAAATTGTCTATATATGGTAATGAGACAGTATTTTTCTTCCTATGCCAAAAGGCTATGGGATTTGTTTCACATATTTCCTTCCTTATTTTCTCTTCGTAATCTCTAATATGGTTTTTAAGATTAGGTGTTTTTAGTTGTTCTTCTATTCTTTTAAATCTAATTTCTTTATTTAATAGGTTTATTTATTTTTTCTTACTTTCTATAGGAGATATTGAGGATTCTTTTAATAATTTAATTCTCTGGTTCTAGGAGGTTTTATGAATTCAAAGCAAATTTCTTTTCCTAAGGTTTGAGTTATCAATCCTTTCTCTGTTAGTTGAAAAGGGTATAATAATGTTAAAAAGGGAGTTCCTAAGATCATTATAGTATTCATATTTTTTATTAATACAAATGAAGTATTGTAACAAATTGTATTCTTGCATATCTTGGCATTGGATAATTTGTATTGAATATTCATTTTTGTTCTATTAGCACTAGTCACTTTTTCTACGGTTTTTTTGTAGTATTGAGTAGGTATTATTCCTTCTTGAATACAGTTAATATCTGCTCCAGAGTCTATTAAAGCTATCATTTTAAAAGTTTCTTCTTTAAAGATCAAGGTTACTTTAGTATGCCATTTATGAGTAGTAATTAAACTCAACATGCTACTATAAGTTTCTGCATTATTTTCTTCTGTATAGTCTTTATTAGTATTAGTATCTTGTTTATTCTAATATCTTATTATTTCTTTTCCTTCTAATTCTAGTAATCTATACTCTAATGAAATGTCATTTTCTTTTAATAATTGTATTTCTTGTTTAAGATTTTTAATTTCTTCTTGTAGATCTTTTATAGTAATTTGGGGGCTATGTGGTTTAAACCTATTATATCTTTCATATTTATGGGTTCTACCTTTTGTTGGGATTCTTCACTTCGTTTTACTAAATTATTTAATTGTGATAAAAATTCATTTTTCAAAGGAGATTCTTCTAATTTATCTATTATTGATATTAAGATAGTTGTTTGATCTTTTATTAACATGTTTATACTCTTACAATCTGTGTAGGTACATAAATCAGGTCCTAAGCAATAATCTTCCTCGCTTTCTTCTCTTGTATTTTCGCTAGAACTTTCATATTCTATTTATTCTAATTCCAACTCACTATCATCTTCTATAGAGTTATCAGATTCATCAGTGTCTGAATTAATCAATATATTAAGTAAACTTTGTTTTAATTTTTCATCTTCAATTTGATTTATCTTTTTTGCTACTTTAAAATTATTTGCATAATGTCCTGCTCTTCCACACTTCCAACATGTATTTTCCTTTTTCTTGACCTTTTTATATTTAGGTTTTCTTGTTGGCTAATCCTCTTGAAATTTAGTATTTTGCCTATGTTGGTTATAAGGTGTTTTATAAGTTTTTCTTACTATTTTATTTTATTTCTTAATTATTATCTTTTTTCTTGCACTAGGTGCTATAATTGGTTCCATCCCATATTGTTGGCAGAAAGTGCCAATTTCCCTTTTATTTATCATACTTTCTTTTCCAAGTTTATTCTGCAATTTAAAATCTGTACAAATCTAAATTCCTGTATCTATTACTATATTGTGTATTTGTCCATAAGTTAATGAATCATAAGCTACTGGTTTACCATGATGTCTTTCTAAGTTCATTTTAACCTTTTCGGAAAAGAGTTTTAGCAGTCCAGCCAAAAATCTTTCCTTCCAAAATCCTACAAATCCATCTTCTCTTAAGGTTATCTTGGATAAGAAATTATCTTTATACCATTTATAATCAGACATTGTTGGACAGTAAAGATTTGCTAATTGACTAGCTGATCTTTCTTTAAAGATATTTGGGTCTCCTACAAAATTTTGAATTATTGAATAGATTAAAGTGGACACCGCATCTTCTTGATTAGTTTCAGTTTTTACACTATTGATTATGGCCATTTTATCATGTTCTGTACACAGATTGTCCCACCATCCCTTCAATTGACCAGTAAAACCTTGTACTATTGCTATAACAGCAGATTTATCACTACAACCTTTCGTTTTATGGGCAGTAGCTGCCATAGTCATTTGGCATGTTAAATCTACTATAGCTTGTTCACTGAATCCGTCTAGATTCCATTCTGTGATTTTATTTCCTGAAAAAGAATTTTGTACTAGGTCTCCTTTCTCTTCAAACTGTACATCAGCAGCTATTGGTCTAAGGTAGAAATTTCTGAGTTTTGGATAATTTCTTATTTTGTTAAGTTCTAATGTATTTATAGAGGTTTTATTCAGATCTTCTAGCTTCTTCTTAAGCTCCTCAATCTTTAAATCGGTATAACTTTTTAATCTTAATGAATCCAATTCTTTTTATGGGACATTAAATAATTTATATATCAGTTTTTCGGGTAACTTTGAACTACTCGGTATATTAGGTAGTGTCGTTTTGTTTCCTATTCTAGTTAACTGTTTGGTCATTACTTCTAAGACAGTATTTGAATAATTTAATTGAGAGTGTAATTTTTTAATATCTTTTAATTCTACATTGTTGTTTTCATTCTTAATATCTTTATATGGACTAGCTTCTATCTCTAAATCTTTGGTTGGTTGTATGATAATACTTTGATGTGGAGGATATTCTAACTCTATTAGTTCATTATTTATTGTTTTCTACGTATTACTCATTTTTTCTAAAGGGCATATGGCCTTATTAAAAGGATATTCTAAATGATGAATATTACTATAATGTGCGAGCCAATCAAAAAAGTAAAGATTTATTTCATGTTGGTTTAAATAGTTGTAAAATTCTATCCTTATTCTCTCTACCTGTTCATTAGAATAATGTTCAAAATACCAATTTACTCTCTCTTTATTATATTCAGCATTAAAATCTTCCCTAATCCATTGCTTATCAATCTTAAAAGGTTCTTCTTTTATTAAAGTATTTAATACTTGTGAAGCTGTTGGAGAATATTGGGGAGATTCTGATTTTCTCGATTCTTCATATATTGGTTTACTTACTCTCGGCGTGATTTTATTTAATCCTCTTAAATCTAGGTTTATGGTAGACCCATCTACTGAGTGTCTGGACGGTTGACTTATTACTTGTGGTTCTCTTAGTTTAAGTGATGTTGACCTATTCATTCTTAACCTAATATCAGTACTGTAAGGACCTGTAAAATTGAATTGGAATAAAAAGGGTTATATATTAAAAGAATTCTATGTATGTTTTATTTAAAATAAAAAGGGAGGAAAAGTTAAGTTAGAAGGCTATGAGATCGCCGGTCGCCTGCTACACATGAGCGCCAGGTGGACGTCGCCAGGGCGCGAGGCATGCAGGCATCGCGCGGGCGCGAGAGGCATGCAGGCATCGCGCGGGCGCGAGATGCATGCGGGCATCGCGCGGGCGCGAGGCATGCGGGCATTGCCAGAGCGCGAGGCACGTGGACGTGGCCAAGGCGCGAGAGGCATGCGGGCTTTGCCAGGGGGAGACATCGGTCGTCCACCAGGAGATGTCATCGGTGGATAGCCTTCACGCGAGAGGTCATCGGTGGATAGTCTTCGCGCGAGAGGTCATCGGTGGATAGTCTTCGCGCGAGAGGTCATCGGTGGATAGTCTTCGCGCGAGAGGTCATCGGTGGATAGCCTTCGCGCGAGAGGTCATCGGTGGATAGTCTTCGCGCGAGATGTCATTCGGTGGATTGTTTTCGCGCGAGGGGTCATCGACGAAAGATTATCGCGCGATGTCGAGTTGCACACAGAGGGGGTAAGACCCAGACTCCCAGCAGGAAGCGTAGTGCACGCACGCCACGTAGACAAAAAGGGTGGTTCAGAATAGTGACATCAGAATGTTGGCATGCGCAGGGGACACTCGCGGTCGTACTGTTCAGAGCAGTGGCTGGCATGCACAAGCGACAACAGTGGCAGTACTGTTCAGAGCAGTGGTTGGCATGCACCAGAGACAACAGTGGTCGTACTGTTCAGGGCAGTGGTTCTCAGACTTCTCTGCAGAGTGGGTGGTGGCAGCTGCTTTTGGTGGATAAGTTGGTTTAAGATGCAGAAAACCCACTGCTGAGAGGAAGAAACGTTGCAGCCTTCAAAGAGAGAAAGAGTGAGTTACCTCCCTTCTCCCCCAGTTGCCTCCTTCGCGCTGCGATTCTAGCACCTTCACACGAGAGTACGACGAGCGACAGTCACCATTAGAGCACCTGGGCAGTTCTCTGCAACTCCTTCAAAACCAGACTCAAGAATAGAGCCAAGGCATTCTTCAAGCTCTGTTGGATTTCGAAGCTCCTGGTGGTTGCGCAAGTCCAGGTAAGGGAAGCTAGACCTCTTTTTCCATACAAGCCATAGTGTAGCTATCTCTGAAGTGAGGGCGACGTGGTCGCCATTTTTGTTTTCATCTGCGTAAAATGCTCTGTTTGTGTGCTTGGGCGACGTGGTCGCCGGTTTTATATACAGTCTTCGAAACACCCTGTTTTGAACTAGATCGCCGGTTTTGGCGTTGTTTGTGAACTCTCTGTTTTTGGGTGTTGTTTTGAAACTACTTGAGATTTAAATGAAATATTCGAAGATCTGAACCTTGAAATGATTCGTTGCTGTGACTTGAATCAATTACTCGAGTGGTATGATGTTTTTGAATGCTGTGAATGTGGGATCGAGGCATAGTATTTTCAGGAAAGAAAATACCGTGTAAGATCTTGTAGTAGGTGCATTGATCGGTGATTCCTAAGGGGATATCCTGACTCTGCTGAGGTAATGGAATCACGTAGAGGAAGTTACTCAGTTGTTGAGAGTCGAAGGAGGTCTATATGATGGGCGTCTCGTGTGAAAAAGAACGAGCTCCGCCTGTCCTATGGATTAACCCTGTCATACCAGGAGAACTATTGACATTGAGATGATATATGCGCATGCTGTGTGGATTCACAGCGACCCTTTGTGGATTTCACAGTGGTGTGGTATGACAGGTGCAGATCTCTGAGTCTAATCAACGCACGAGTCAATCCGGAAGTAGTGTCAAGTGTCTTGTGTATTGAGTCAGTGGTGGTCTGACGTGAGAAATGAGAAACATTGAATTGATAGACACTTGATGCAGTTTTGTGAAATAGAATGACTCTTGAGAATATTGTGAAATGTGTGATTTCTGGGTGATCAGGTGAAGAGTAGGAGAAACTTGATAACTTTACGTGAATATCTTGAAATTGTTTACCTTGATTTTATTTTAAGTATCCTTATTTAAACTCTTTTTAAATGTCTAGCTTACCCTGTGTTTTTCGTTTGAGTTGTGGCCTTTTCTTAAACCTGTAATGATCGTGTATAATTTACACGGGAGCAGATGATGTTGCAGGAAGTAGAGCTCTTTAGAAAATTGTCGCTGGAAGGAGATCGCCTGTTTTCTTTTCTGTTGGGTGATCGCCCCTCTTGCTGCTTTATGATAGGAGATCGCCCTTCTTAAAGGAGATCGCCTATATGAAAGGAGATCGCCCTTCTTATAGGAGATCGCCCTTTTTGCCAGGAGATCGCCTATCTGTCTTTTGTATTGTATTTCTTTTACGTTTTAAATGGAGAAGTGATCGTTTGTATTAAACTCCCTGTGAGGAGAAACTTATTTATTTTATATAAAGATTTTGCTCACTTCAATCTATTTGTCACTTTATTTTCGTTTTATATTTATTTTCAAAGAAATTTGGCGGGATGTTACATTAATGGTATCAGAGCAGTTCGTCCTTAGGATGACCTGAGGGCTGTGGATCCATTGTGTTTCTTCTGCTCATGAAAGTTATTTGAGTTTAAAATAATAACTATAGTGAAAGGTTTTCAAACGTTTTTGTATTGAAATTTTGTGTGTGCTTTGGTGAATATATGTTCTAATTGAAAATCTTAGTATTAAGAATGAGAAGGTCTTGATAAAGTAGTGAGGGTGCACACTCATAACTGGATCGAGATGAGTCTCAATCTTAATTCCAAAGGTTTGATGTTTAGCATATATTAAATTCTGGTGTGAGCTATCTCATCCTCTTGAGTGTCTTTGTAATTGATTGAAAATGGTTGATTGGATTGGTGACTGCATACCAGTAGTTGTGCTGGTGTTATGCTTGCTGTTATAAGCATTATGATTCTGTTGATGAGCTCAAATTCTTAATGATTTTGAGATGCTGACCTTTGTAAGGTCTAGCTGTTACCCCCCTTGAATGAATTGATTTCTTATCGATCTCATTCTTGTAGTTGTAGGGAATATAGGAATCTTATAATTTCAAAATCTGAAAACGAAGGAGATGGCACGTAGACCTTCTACCCCTCCCCAACCTCCTTCGGAGATGAGCCAGATTGCCAAGGCTATCGAGATGATGGCAACTGCCATCCAACAGCAGAATACGGTAATGGCCCAGATTCATCTGGCTGTAATGAATCATTTGGGAACTGCTGGATCGGCTGCAACAGCTTCCCAGGTCAATCAGCCTCGGGAGCAGGTAGGGATGACCGAGTTCATGAGGCACAACCCACCCAAGCTCAGTGGGAGTGCTACCCCTGATCAAGCAGATCCATGGACCAGGGAGTTACATGCCTTAGTAAGGAAGGCAAAGGTAGTGGAGACCCTGGAGAGGAGTGATTCCAGGATAATCAGATCACACCCAGGGGGTCCCTCCAGTGGGAAGGCCAAGGTGCAGCACCCACAAAGCAAGCCTTATGCGAGACCTCCACCACGTCGGGCAGGAGCAGTTCCGCTCCAGTTTCAGTGGCAACAACCATGGAAACCAAAGTGTTTCCGTTGTGGTGGGTTACATAACGTCAAGGTGTGCTCCAAGAGGAATTCAGAGAAAGGGTGTTTCACATGCCAAGAAATGGGGCACATTTCTAGAGATTGTCCTAACAGAAAAAGGATGACTCAACCCAGTGGTTCTCGGCAGTTGAGGAATGAAGGCAGCAGACCTCAGGCAACAGGGAGAGTGTTGGCCATGTCAGGAGCAGAGGCGTTTCAGTCAGGTAACCTCGTGCAGAGTATATGTTTTATAGCTGGTAGGAGTGTAAAGGTTTTGTTTGATTCTGGAGCGACACACTCCTTTGTGTCAAGCCTGTGTGTAGCCGAGTTGGGCCTTCTAGTGAAGGAGTTACCTTTCGAACTGTTGGTCTCTACACCTGCGTCAGGGCAGGTGATGACCTCTACAGTTTGCCCCGAATGTCCAGTGATAGTAGAGGGACGCAGATTCAAGGTGAACTTGATCTGCCTACCTCTTCGGGACCTAGATGTTATCCTGGGAATGGATTGGTTAGCTGCCAATCACGTTCTCATTGACTGCGGTGGTCAGAGGATTGCATTTCCAGACCTCCAAGGATCAGATGTAATATCTGCTCAGCAAGGGCAGTCAGCGCTGGAAGAAGGGGCGAGGTGCTTCGTGATACTCGCTCGGTCGGAGGTGGAGAATAAAGGGGACGTAAGCAGAATACCCGTGGTGAAAGATTTCACGGATGTATTTCCAGAAGAGGTACCTGGGTTACCTCCTAAGAGAGAGGTGGAACTCTCTATTGTTTTGGTACCTGGAGCTGGACCAGTGTCAACGGCTCCAGCTGAGTTGATGGAATTAGAGAAGGAAGTGTAAGTTAGATTTAGTGTACCAAGGTGTAGGTTCAGCTACATATAAGTTATGGAGAGTATGTAAGCAGAATGTTGAGGGTTTAAAGACTTAAGCATGTGTATCCATGGGAAGTACTGGAGTTAAGTTCCAAGATGAAAGTAGGAATCTTTCTTTGATCTGGAGCTTGGTGATGACCTCTAGCTGGACACAAGGCTTGAAATGGAAATTTGAGATTTGGTAGAGAATAAGTTTACAAGATGATTATATCATCTTGAGATGTATCAATGATTTTGGGAAAGAGGAAAGATGAAATATCTTAATTGTGTTTAAAGTTACAGTTAGGCAAAGAAAATTGTTGAAAAGCAACAGGCGGAGAAATTGCTTGGATGAGAGAGAAAGTCTCACGTGGGATGGATGTTGTTTAATTAATTTGGATTTGAAAGCTGTATGTGATTCGAAATTGGACACTAGTTATGTTGAGTATGTAGGAGATGAATTGGATGTTATTCCAGAAAAGGGATTAGTGATCTGTCAATCACGTTTCCAAAGGTTAAGCTCAACGAAAGATAGTGTTTCCAAAGTTCAGCCGAGTTGATTAAATTGAAGAAAATAAGTGGAAGAGTTGTTAGAGACGCAGTTAGTCAAGCCCAATATATCTCCTTGGAGTTTCCAGCATTGTTGGTTAAAAAGGAAGAGGAAGGACCTCAACTGTGTAGGGACTACAGGAAGTTGAATAAGTTGACCATCTAGGACAACTACCCTCTACCCGTAATTGATGAGTTGAGGGATCAGTTAGATGGAACTTCAGTGTCCTTAAAGTTTTATCGGAAATCTGGATAAAACCAGATTTTGCTAAGACAGAAGATGTGCAGAAGACAAGCCTTTTGAGGTTTAGTATGATGCCTCACATCAAAGTTTGAATTGTGTCTGAATACAAGAGAAGACAGGAGTTGCATATGTTCAATGCAACTCAAATTTCATGAGAGAAATTATTCTACTTATGATTTAGAATCGGCAGTGGTAGTGTTGTTATGGAGATTTGAAGACAGTAATTGTGTGAAGCTTTGTATGGGAGGAAATGCAGAATTCCCTTATTGTTGGAACCAGGAGGGCGAATCAGTTTTGATTGAACAGTGAGAGGATCCTAGTCTGAAACGTATTGTGGAATTTGCTAGGCACCGATCAGGCTAAAGGCTTTGTAACGGGTAAAGATGGAATATTGAGATTAATGGCAGAATTTGCATACCAGCAGATGGAGAATGGAAATTGATGAAGTATTGGAGTAGTAAGAGTTGGTTCAACAGACAACCGAGAAGGTGAAACTGATGCAAGGCAGAATGAAAGCTTCTGAAAGTCGGCAGATGTCCTCGGCAGATCAGAGGAGAAGACCTTTGGAGTTTGCTGCTGGGGATCATGTCTTTATGAGGGAAGCAACAGCCAAGGGTGTAGGACGAGCTATCAGATCAAAGAAGCTGTCCCCTAAGTTGGTTGGGCCATATCAGACCCAAGGGGGATCAGTCCAGTGGCTTATGAGATCACCCCACCTCCCCAATTAGCAAACCTGCATAATGTGTTTCACGTATCACAGCTAAGGAAGTATCTTGCAGACCCTAGTCACGTGTTGGAAGTGGACGACGTGCAGATCGGGTGATTCACCATGGAATTTGAAGGAAACCATGAGAGATGCATATGCCCACCTCTTTTCCTTATAATCCAATTTTCGAGGACGAAAATTTTTCTTGTTGGGGAGAATGTAAGGACCTGTAAAATTGAATTGGAATAAAAAGGGTTATATATTAAAAGAATTCTATGTATGTTTTATTTAAAATAAAAAGGGAGGAAAAGTTAAGTTAGAAGGCTATGAGATCGCCAGTCGCCTGCTACACATGAGCGTCAGGTGGACGTCGCCAGGGCGCGAGGCATGCAGGCATCGCGCGGGCGCGAGAGGCATGCAGGCATCGCGCGGGCGCGAGAGGCATGCGGGCATCGCGCGGGCGCGAGGCATGCGGGCATTGCCAGAGCGCGAGGCACGTGGACGTGGCCAAGGCGCGAGAGGCATGCGGGCTTTGCCAGGGGGAGACATCGGTCGTCCACCAGGAGATGTCATCGGTGGATAGCCTTCGCGCGAGAGGTCATCGGTGGATAGTCTTCGCGCGAGAGGTCATCGGTGGATAGTCTTCGCGCGAGAGGTCATCGGTGGATAGTCTTCGCGCGAGAGGTCATCGGTGGATAGTCTTCGCGCGAGAGGTCATCGGTGGATAGCCTTCGCGCGAGAGGTCATCGGTGGATAGTCTTCGCGCGAGATGTCATTCGGTGGATTGTTTTCGCGCGAGGGGTCATCGACGAAAGATTATCGCGCGATGTCGAGTTGCACACAGAGGGGGTAAGACCCAGACTCCCAGCAGGAAGCGTAGTGCACGCACGCCACGTAGACAAAAAGGGTGGTTCAGAATAGTGACATCAGAATGTTGGCATGCGCAGGGGACACTCGCGGTCGTACTGTTCAGAGCAGTGGCTGGCATGCACAAGCGACAACAGTGGCAGTACTGTTCAGAGCAGTGGTTGGCATGCACCAGAGACAACAGTGGTCGTACTGTTCAGGGCAGTGGTTCTCAGACTTCTCTGCAGAGTGGGTGGTGGCAGCTGCTTTTGGTGGATAAGTTGGTTTAAGATGCAGAAAACCCACTGCTGAGAGGAAGAAACGTTGCAGCCTTCAAAGAGAGAAAGAGTGAGTTACCTCCCTTCTCCCCCAGTTGCCTCCTTCGCGCTGCGATTCTAGCACCTTCACACGAGAGTACGACGAGCGACAGTCACCATTAGAGCACCTGGGCAGTTCTCTGCAACTCCTTCAAAACCAGACTCAAGAATAGAGCCAAGGCATTCTTCAAGCTCTGTTGGATTTCGAAGCTCCTGGTGGTTGCGCAAGTCCAGGTAAGGGAAGCTAGACCTCTTTTTCCATACAAGCCATAGTGTAGCTATCTCTGAAGTGAGGGCGACGTGGTCGCCATTTTTGTTTTCATCTGCGTAAAATGCTCTGTTTGTGTGCTTGGGCGACGTGGTCGCCGGTTTTATATACAGTCTTCGAAACACCCTGTTTTGAACTAGATCGCCGGTTTTGGCGTTGTTTGTGAACTCTCTGTTTTTGGGTGTTGTTTTGAAACTACTTGAGATTTAAATGAAATATTCGAAGATCTGAACCTTGAAATGATTCGTTGCTGTGACTTGAATCAATTACTCGAGTGGTATGATGTTTTTGAATGCTGTGAATGTGGGATCGAGGCATAGTATTTTCAGGAAAGAAAATACCGTGTAAGATCTTGTAGTAGGTGCATTGATCGGTGATTCCTAAGGGGATATCCTGACTCTGCTGAGGTAATGGAATCACGTAGAGGAAGTTACTCAGTTGTTGAGAGTCGAAGGAGGTCTATATGATGGGCGTCTTGTGTGAAAAAGAACGAGCTCCGCCTGTCCTATGGATTAACCCTGTCATACCAGGAGAACTATTGACATTGAGATGATATATGCGCATGCTGTGTGGATTCACAGCGACCCTGTGTGGATTTCACAGTGGTGTGGTATGACAGGTGCAGATCTCTGAGTCTAATCAACGCACGAGTCAATCCGGAAGTAGTGTCAAGTGTCTTGTGTGTTGAGTCAGTGGTGGTCTGACGTGAGAAATGAGAAACATTGAATTGATAGACACTTGATGCAGTTTTGTGAAATAGAATGACTCTTGAGAATATTGTGAAATGTGTGATTTCTGGGTGATCAGGTGAAGAGTAGGAGAAACTTGATAACTTTACGTGAATATCTTGAAATTGTTTACCTTGATTTTATTTTAAGTATCCTTATTTAAACTCTTTTTAAATGTCTAGCTTACCCTGTGTTTTTCGTTTGTGTTGTGGCCTTTTCTTAAACCTGTAATGATCGTGTATAATTTACACGGGAGCAGATGATGTTGCAGGAAGTAGAGCTCTTTAGAAAATTGTCGCTGGAAGGAGATCGCCTGTTTTCTTTTCTGTTGGGTGATCGCCCCTCTTGCTGCTTTATGAAAGGAGATCGCCCTTCTTATAGGAGATCGCCTATATGAAAGGAGATCGCCCTTCTTATAGGAGATCGCCCTTTTTGCCAGGAGATCGCCTATCTGTCTTTTGTATTGTATTTCGTTTACGTTTTAAATGGAGAAGTGATCGTTTGTATTAAACTCCCTGTGAGGAGAAACTTATTTATTTTATATAAAGATTTTGCTCACTTCAATCTATTTGTCACTTTATTTTCGTTTTATATTTATTTTCAAAGAAATTTGGCGGGATGTTACAAGTACCGTCTTGAATTATTTTTCTTATCTTTATATTGTAGATCTTTGGTTCTTCTATTATATCTTCTAGTACACACTCTTCAGGAATGTTCCTAATCACTTCTTCATGGGTTAATCTTTTAGGGATTTGAATTGTCGATTTTCTAAGATTCGCCTCTACTAATATAGTTCCATCCCTTGGAGAGGATCTTAACGCCTTGTAGTTATAGTCTATCTTTGTAACTTTATAATAAATTATGTAAATTATCTGTATGGGGCCGGCTGTTTCATCTACTATCTCATTTGGAGTTTTAACATATAATTTTATTGCGTTACTAGTTTTTTCATTTTTTAATGTTCATAGAAAAATTTGGGTAGCAGTTAAAAAAGGCTAGGCCATCATGTAAATTACTTTCTAATATCTTAATTACTAAGTCATTAAATTTTTTGAGTCTAATGTCTCTTAGCATTATTAAAATTGGACTGTTTACTCCTATTCTATAGTTGGGTTTGCTGCAACTTGAATAAGTCCTAAGTGAATAAAATTATACCCATCCTTTATATGTTGATCTAGAAGATTTTGTTCTAATACATTTAAAATTTTATTATTTTTTGTTCCTGGGTTGCTATATTCTACTATATGTATTTCATCTTGATTTGCAGACCAAAACTTATGTTGCTTATATACTTCACATTTTTTAACTACTGGTATTGACCAATTATGTAATAAATTTTCTATTTTTGCTATTTGTAATTCTTTCTCTTTATTATTTTCTTGATTAGAAGATGAGGCTTCTTGTTGTGGGGTTCTTATTACAATCTGTTTATCTTTATTTTTTAATCCTAAATCACTCAAGGACCTAAGGAAATTTGGTATTCTACTTCTTTCTCTAGTTTCCATGTTACGGGACCACCTCTGACCAACAGATTTACTACCCTGCTAGGTTTTACTACAAGGACCAAGGCTGACCAGCATATAAACACCTTTCAGTGCTACACTAAAACTTTAGAAAGAAGAAAGAATAACAAAATCTTTATATTCTTAAGCCTTTTTAACTCTCTTTTTTTATCGAACTATCTGGTCCTTATTATCTGGATAATCACTTCCCCCCCCCCGAAAGAAAACCAAATATAAAATGTTCAGAGCGTATTTGGCTCTGATACCAAATATACAAGTTCAGGATCATGGATCATGAAAATAAGAATAATAATGATAGTTGTAAATAACACAAAAATACTTATAAAAATAATAATAACAGTAATAATAATAATAATAATAATAATAAAAATATTAATAATAAGAGTAATAAATAAAAATAATAATAATATATTATTATTATTAACAAAAATAATAATAACAATAATAATAGTAATAATAATAATAATAACAATAAAAATAATAATATAATAATATTATTTTTTTTATTTTTATTTTTATTTATTTTTATTTTTATTTTTATTTATTATTATTAATATTAATATTTCTATTATTATTATTATTTATTATTATTATAATTATTACTATTATTGTGATTATTATTATTGTTATTTATTATTATTATTATTGTTATTTATTATTATTATTATTTATTCTTATTATTTTTATTATTACTATCATTATTATTATTATTCTTATTATTATTACTTACGCAGTAAAGTTGCGTAATCTTCCCTTTATCACTCTTTTAATTATATTAATAATACGTTTGTAATATTGTTTCTTGCAATGATATCTAAGGGGATCTGTAATCTTTTCTTCAGAATTTCTATATCTTGCTAATTTAAGATTAAATTTTCTATGATGCAATATGGCGTTTCTTAATGGGTTGGGGTTTCTTCTTCTAAGCCTAAGCATGGTAATATTGCCAGTTTGTGGGTTCATCCAATATATGTAAAAGTCACTGGTTATTCCAAAAGGCATGTTCTATACCCCCCAGAGAAAAACCAAATATAAAAACAGTTATATGAAAACATAAAATAGTTTATGCAACAAATATTGAGCCTTACTGGCTCTGATACCAAATGATGCAGGATCGATAATAGAAAATGATAAAATGTGCAAAGTGATGAAAACTTACATGAACACAGCTTTGGGAAAACATTGAAAATCTTATTAGAGAGAGATTGTTTACAAGAACTCTAAAACTCACACTCCAAAACGACTCTGCCTCCTTACATTTTGAAGGCTTCTTTATATAGAAACACCGCTATACTACAAGACAAACTGATAATTATTTACACGTTGATTTTTACATATTTTGTGGCAGACAACTTTAATAAAGCTACTTTAATAAAGTAATGTTACTAACTTTAATAAAGCTACTTTAATAAAGTAGTGGTCTTGATTTCATGATGTGATCTTCCAGTGATAAGGTTCCTGTTGTGAGATTCTTCCATATCCTGATGATGTAGATTTCTTTAGTCATAATACATATCCTCATTCTGATAGTATGGATTTGATTGAGAAGACCCGGCTTCTGAGTCCTCCTTGGTAGAGCCGTGTAATGATGATGCTAGTTGTAATGTCTTTTCAAATTCTTCTTTGGATGATGCCGATGCCAGGGCGGCCATTATCTGTTGTTTGTTTGTAAGAAATAAAGATTCTTCATTGATACTAGAGTCTTTTACTGCTATTCCTTGTGCTTTCATCCATTCATTAATACGATTTACACTGATAAGATCAAGATTAAAGTTCTTCCACCACTTTATCCTGATCCTTCTTGATAACATTCTGATCTCTATACCTTCATATGGGGTGGTGAATACATAATCCCATGAAATAATCCAAGTGATAGACTGAGAAGCTACAAATGATATTAGTCTGTATCCAGGGACAAAAGTAGATTTTTCCCTGAAATGATCATATACCGCTGATACTTTTGAGGGGAAAATGGTAGGAAGAGGTCCAAATTCTCCAAACCATTTTAAAAACCATTTTGGAAATTTTAAAGAAATGCCTCGTCTAAACCATAAGAACCAAGAATGTCTTCCTGGGCTTAGGTATAAAACGTGACTCCAGGCATCCATATAATCATAATACGAATAATACTGGGGATGATAGGTTCTTGAAAAAGATTTTGGTTTATGGGGAGGTTGATCCCAATTTTGGGGAGTTAATACCTGTAATATTTTTATTTTTGAATATAAAATCTTTTCTTGTTCATCTGGTGTATGGATTACTTCTATTGAGTCTGTGTCCACTAATATAAACTCATAAAAGGTTCTGGTTTTATGTAAATTTTTAGGAGGGTAATGGGTTTGTGGAGGAAATAGTTCCTCTGCAGTCTTAATAGGAGTTTCCTTTATCCATTCTTTTTCGAGAGTAATTATAGGTAATAAATCAGGCTTTACTACATATTCTTCATGTGAAGAGATTTGGGGTGTTTGTGGAATGGTTATGGTGGTGTTTAATAGGTTGGAAGGTTTGTTTAAAAAGTCCTTAGGCCCAACTAGGGTATTTGTATATACAAGTGGGGTGTATCTGTTTTGTGATGGTGATGGTAATGAGGGATGTCTTACTACTTCAGCCAAGCTCTTTTTTACTGGGATTTGTTGTTTTAATGATACTGATGCGGAGTTTTGGCCTTTACTACTGGTGGATGACCCCAGTGGGGGGCCATATTGGTCTTTGCTATTAGCTTTTGTAGGAATTTTACTCATGATGAAGCCTGCAGAAATTCTCTAGTTAGAAAATCTGGAAGGCAGTTTTTCTCTCCTTTAATATGTTCAATTTCAAAATCAAAACATGATAGTAATGCTTGCCATCTGGCAAAAATATGCTTAGAAACCAAATTTTGAACATCTTTGGTTAAAACGCTAGGGGCTGATTTACAATCAGTCCTGATTAAAAACTTTTTGTTAAATAAATCATCTTGAAACTTTTGTAAACATAAAACAATTGATAAAATCTCTTTTTTGACTGTTGAATATTTTTGTTGTGATGAATTCCAAATTCCTGAATAATAACGTACAATTTGTTCCTTTGAATTTTGAAATACTTTTTGCTTTAAAATACCCCCATATCCTAATTCTGATGCATCGGTCTCAACTATTAAAAAGGCTGATGGATCTGGTATTCCTAAACAAGGTAATTTTTTAACTAGGGTTTTTATGTTTTTAATAGCCTCTGTCATTTTATCATCCCAAGCTGGAGGATTTTTCCTAAGCCTAGAATATAATGGTGCACAAGTAATTCTAATGTTGGGAATAAAATCTGCTATATAATTTACACATCCTAGGAATCTTTGTAATTGTTGTTTTTCTTTTATTTCATTTGGGAATTTGTCTGCAAATTCTAATGATCTTTGTATCGGAGTAATAGTCCCTTGATAAATTTCGTATCCTAAAAATCTTATTTTGGTCTGAAATATCTTTATCTTTTTTGCTGATACCACTAAACCATTTTCTTTTATTAATTTTATGAATTCTTCTAAGTGATTTTTATGATCTGTGATATTTTTTGAAAATATTAATACATCATCTAGATATACTATAGCAAATTTCATGTATGGGTAGAATATATCGTTCATAATGTTTTGAAACTCACTGGGAGCATTTTTAAGTCCTTGTGGCATTACATTCCATTCATAATGGCCAAAAGGTACTACAAAAGCAGTTTTATATCTATCTATTTCTTTTACTGAGATTTGATAATATCCTGATTTCATATCAAATTTTGAGAATATAGTTGCGTCATGAATTCGTTTAATTAAATCTGTTTTGTTAGGTAGTGGATACCTAATCCATTTTAATACTTTATTTAATGGTTTGTAATTTATAACTAATCTTGGTGCTCCTCTTTCCATTTCAGAGGCTTTCATCACATAAAAGCCTGTACAGCTCCAAGGAGACTTAGAGGGTCGTATTAACCCTTTCTCTAAATATTCTTGAATTTCTTTTTTACAATATTCTAAATATTCTTGGTTCATTTGTATGGGTCTAGCTTTTGTGGGTACTTGTTTTTCATCAAAATTATCTATATATGGTAATGATACTGTATATTTTTTCCTATGCCAAAATGCTATAGGATTTGTTTCACATATTTCTTTTTCTATTCTATCTTGGTATTCTTTTACTAAGAGTTTTATTTTTTCTGTTGTTAACTGTTCTTCTATCCTTTTAAATTTTATTTCTTTACTTAATAGGTTTATCTGCTTTTTCTTACTTTCTATCAAGGATACTGAGGATTCTTTTAATAGATTTAATTCTCTAGTTCTAGGTGGTTTTATGAATTCAAAACAAATTTCTTTTCCTAAAGTATTTGTTATGAGTCCTTTTTTAGTTACTTGAAATGGATATAATAAAGTCAAAAATGGGGTTCCTAAGATCATAGTTTCATTTATCTTTTTCATTAATATGAACGAGGTATGGTAACAAATATGGTTTTTGCATATTTTGACATTAGATAATTTATATCTTATTTCCATATCTGTTCCATTTGCACTTGATACTACTTCTGTTGTTTTTTCATAGTATTGAGTAGGTATTTCTCCTTCTCTTATACAATTTACATCTGCTCCTGAATCTATTAAGGCTGTTATCTTAAAGATTTCATCTTTTATCACTAAGTTCACTTCAGTATGCCATTTGTGGGTTGTTATGAGACTTAATAGATTAATATAATTATCTGAGGTAGATGCCTCTTCTTTATGTTCTATTTCTCCTTTTTCTTGTTTCTGTAATAATTCTTTCCCTTCTAATTCTAATAATCTGTATTCTAGTCCAACTTCGTTTTCTTTGATTTTTTGAACTTCTTGCTTTAAATTTTTAATTTCATTTTGTAGGTCTTTTATACTTACTTGTTGATTTATTGGTGTAAATTTTTTATAAATATCTTTTATATTTATAGGTTCTATGGGTTTCTTCACTTCTTCACTTTTTGTGATTAAATCATTTAATTGTAATAAAAATTCATTTTTTAATGGAGAATCTTCTAATCTATCTATAATAGAGATTAGGGTACTAGTCTGATCTCTATTTAGCATGTTAATTGATTTCTGACAGTTCTCACAATTACACAATCCTGGTCCTATACAATAATCTTCTTTACTGCTAATATTTTCTTCACTACTTAATTCTGATGAATCTATCTCATCTAGTTCTAATTTATTTATTTCTTCATTTTCTCCTTCTTCTTCAGTTGTATCTTCCGATTCAGAATTTATTAATACATTTATAAGGGTTTTCTTTAATTCTTCATCTTGTAATAGATTTATTTTCTTTGCGACCTTACAATTATTAGCATAATGTCCAGGTCTACCACATTTCCAACAGACATTATTTTTCTTCACCTTTTTATATTTGGGTTTTCTATTTGGTTTACTTTCTAATGGTGGTAAGCTAGTTCTTTTGTATGGCTTCCTGTATGGTTTTCGTTCTATTTTATTTTGTTTTTTAATTATTTTCTTTTTCTTAGCACTAGGTGCTCTAATGGGTTCCATCCCATATTGTTGACAAAAGTTTCCTATTTCTCTTTTGTTCATCATACTTTCTTTTTTGAGCTTATTCTGGATTTTAAAATCTGTACAAATTTGTATACCTGTTTCTACTATTATATTATGAATTTGACCATAGGTTAATGAATCATAATTTATTGGTTTTCCATAATATCTTTCTAAATTCATCCTTACCTTTTCTGCAAATAATTTCGGTAAGCCGGCTATAAATCTTTCTTTCCAGAATCCGGCGAAACCGTCTTCTCTTAAAGTTATTTTTGATAAAAAGGTATCCTTATACCATCTATAATCTGACATAGTTGGACAATACAAATTTGCTAATTGGTTTGCTGATCTTTCTTTAAGTATATTGGGATCTCCTACAAAGTTTTGAATAATAGAATATATTAAAGTTGATACAGCATCTTCTTTTTGATCTTCTCCTTTAACACTATTAACTATTGCTTGTCTATCTAGTTCAGTGCAAAGATTGTCCCACCAACCTTTTAGTTGGCCAGTAAATCCCTGAATAATAATTATAGCTGTTGACTTATCACTACAACCTTTTGTTTTATGGGCGGTTGCTGCCATGACCATTTGACAAGTTAAATCTAATATTGCTTGTTCACTTAATCCATCTAGATTCCATTCTACTATATCATTCCCTGAGAAACTATTCTGTACTAATTCTCCTCTTTCTTCAAATTGTACATCTGCTGGTGTTGGCCTATTATACCAATTTCTGAGCTTAGGGTAATTTCTTAATTTACTTACTTGTAATGTGTTTATAGAATTTTTATTTATTTCTTCTATTTTCTTTTTTAATTCTTCTATTTTTAACATGCCTTTTGGAATAACCAGTGACTTTTACATATATTGGATGAACCCACAAACTGGCAATATTACCATGCTTAGGCTTAGAAGAAGAAACCCCAACCCATTAAGAAACGCCATATTGCATCATAGAAAATTTAATCTTAAATTAGCAAGATATAGAAATTCTGAAGAAAAGATTACAGATCCCCTTAGATATCATTGCAAGAAACAATATTACAAACGTATTATTAATATAATTAAAAGAGTGATAAAGGGAAGATTACGCAACTTTACTGCGTAAGTAATAATTACTATTTGTTTATCTTTGTTTCTTAATCCTAAATCACTTAGGGTTCTAAGAATTTTTGGCATCCTTACTCTTTCTCTAGTCTCCATGCTACGGGACCACTGCTGACCAACGGATTTATTGCCTCTCTCAGGTCTTACCACCGGGACCACAGCTGACCAACGTATAAACACCTCTCAGTGCTACCCTAGAGACTCTTTGAAAGAAATAAGAACAACAAAGGTTCTTATTACCTTGGTGATATAGTTTTAAGATTCAAAGACTCACAAATAATAATTATTACTTACGCAGTAAAGTTGCGTAATCTTCCCTTTATCACTCTTTTAATTATATTAATAATACGTTTGTAATATTGTTTAATCCTTTTAAATCTAGATTTATGGTAGAGTTATCTACAGAGTGTCTGGATGGTTGTTGTTTATGAATTATTTGTGGTTCTCTTATCCTAAGTGAACCCGTTCTATTCATTCTTAACCTAATATCAGTACCATCTTGAATTATTTCTCTTATCTCAGTATTATAAATCTTTGGTTCTTCTATTATATCTTCTAATATCCATTCTTCGGGAATGTTTTTGATTACCTGTTCGTGGGTTAATCTTTTAGGGGTTTGTATTGATGATTTTCTAAGATTTGCTTCTACTAATATGGTTTCATCTCTTGGTGAGGATCTTAAAGCTTTGTAGTTATAATCTATCTTTGTAACTTTGTAGTAAATTCTGTAAATTATCTGTATTGGGCCTGCGGTTTCATCAACTATCTTATCTGGGGTGTTAATATATAATTTTAAGGCGTTACTGGTTTTTTCGTTTTTTATATTCATTGAAAAATTTGGATAACAGTTAAAGAAGGCTGGACCATCATGTAAATTACTCTCTAATATTGCAATTATTGAATCGTTAAATTTTTTAAGTCTAATATCTCTTAGCATTATTAAGATTGGACTATTTATTCCTAATCGGTAATTTGGCTTTGCTGCTACTTGTATTAATCCTAGATGTATAAAATTATATCCATTTTTTATATGTTGATCTAATAGTGATTGTTCTAATAGATTAATAGTAAACCAGTATATTCAGAATCAAGAAAATCAGAATCCCCTCAATACTCTCCTACGGCATCACAAATATTAAACACATTAACTAAAGAAGATGTCTTTGAAATAGATAAAAATTGGATTAGGGAAGATTTTAATGCTAAGTATAACCAAGATAAAAGAGATTGGTACTTTAAAACATATACTAAGGAACAAACAGAAGACTTTAGAACAGAATTTTATAATTATATAAAGAAAACTAGGATAAATGTTTACTTCTTTGATTGGTTTAGATTATATAGTCAAGAACATGATTTAGAATACCCATTTAGTAGTAAAGAGATATATCCATTACAGAAGATAACCAATACTTGGAAAACCATAAGTAATGAAATTATCGAATCAGAGTATCCTCCTATACAAGGAATAAAAATACAACCATCAAAAGAATTCGAAGTAGAAGCTAGTCCGTATAAAGATGTAAAATTAGAAGAAAGACAAGTAGAGGTAAAAGATATAAAAAAGATACATTCACAAATTAACTATTCAAATACAGTATTAGATGTTATGACAAAACAATTATATAGAATAGAAAAATTAACATTTAAGGAAGAACCAAGTAGTTCGAAAGAACCTGTAAAACCTATATATAAATTGTTTAATGTACCTCAGAAAGAATTAGAATTATTATTTATTATTATTATAATTATTACTATTATTGTGATTATTATTATTGTTATTTATTATTATTATTATTGTTATTTATTATTATTATTATTTATTCTTATTATTTTTATTATTACT
This sequence comes from Phaseolus lunatus, assembly GCA_013389735.1. Taxonomy (NCBI): domain Eukaryota; kingdom Viridiplantae; phylum Streptophyta; class Magnoliopsida; order Fabales; family Fabaceae; genus Phaseolus; species Phaseolus lunatus. The sequence continues at coordinate 15,989,259 of CM023861.1, read as the reverse complement.
ATCATTATTATTATTATTCTTATTATTATTATTATTATTTCTATTATTAATATTATTATTACTACTATTATTATTATTATTTCTATTATTATTATTACTATTATTATTATGATTAATATTATTATTATTACTAATATTATTATTAATATTATTATTATTACTAATATTACTGTTATTATTACTATTATTATTATAATTACTATTATTATTATTGTTATTATTATTAATATTTTATTATTATTATAATAATTATTATTATTTATTATTATTGTTATTATTATTATGACTGTTATTTTTATTATTATTAATATTATTATTAATTTTATTGTAATTATTATTATTGTTATTTTTATTATTAATATTATTATTACTGTTATTATTATTATTATAATTACTATTAATATTATTATTTTTATTGTTATGATAATAATAATAATTTATTATTATTATTATTATTATGATTTTTATTGTTATTATTATTTTTTTTATTATTATTATTATTAATATTATAACAGTAAATATAATAATAATAAGAATAATAATAATATTAATAATAATGATAGTAATAATAATAATAAAAAAAATAATGATAATAATAATAAAATAATAATAATAATAATAACAGTAATAATAATAATAAATAATAATAATAACAATATTAGTAATAATAATAATAAATCTCAATTATACCTCTCTCTTCACATAAACATTATCTCTCTTTCATATAAGCATTTTCTCTCTCCCACATAAACACTCTTTCTATCATATAAGCATTTTCTCTCTATCAAATCAGCAACCGCTAACGTCGTCTGGTGAAATTTAATGAAAAAGACCAATTTGAATACATTTTAAAAAATATAGGGACTAAATTGATTTTTTTTAAAACCAAGATACTAAATTGACTATTGACCCTAAATGTAGGGACGAAAAAGGTAATTAACCTAAATTATATTATCGTTATTGAATAAGTTAAAAAAAATTCATTAAGTTACTAAAAAAATTAATTCTCACTTTTTTTTCATCATCAAAATATAATATTTTTACTTTAAGAAATTCAATCCAGTTGTATTTTAAAGGTAGATTTCTTTAGTTACCAGCTCTGTGAAGTGAGAAAAACAAGTATATTATTTATTGATAGACAAAATAAATTTAATAAATTATTATAAAATTGAAATGAATTTTAAAATTAGAGTTAAGTAAGTGGATGAGTTCATATCAGTATTTCAAGAACTTATTCGTACAAACTACATTCTTTACTGTAAATTTCGCACCTTAATAAATTTAATTTGTACTCATAAAGATGTATTAAGATTTCTTAACATTCATTTACTTATCAATTATTTATTTAATTTATTAAATAATCAATAAAAGGAAAGATTAAATTTTGGATTAAATTGAACTTATTATGAGTTGTGGATAGTTCATGAAGTTCTCAAATAAAACCTGTTTAATCTGGGTGTTATACGGATGGAGAATAAAAAAATCTACAATAAAAAATTATTAAAAAAATAAAATCCGTATCCAAGTGATTTGGACGTTCCCAAGTTTATCTAAAACTGATTTGATATTAAAATATATAATTATTTTCAAAAACAATATTATAGGTTAGATTAAGTTAATCAAATTAGACTATTATTTAAATTATATCAAATATGCTATTTTAAAGTTTTTTTTTTTAATTTTACAATGTAGTTATTTAAGAATAATTTGCCTTTTACAAACAAAATTAAAATAATAATTTAGTTTAACTTTTTTTAAAACACAATTTGTTATTAAATTTAGTTCAGTACCAATTAATTAAGTTCGTTTCTTTTAAGATACCTAATGCTATTTCCATCAATTTTCTAGAAATTTCAAAAAAAGATTACCAAGCGGCTAAGACAAGCACTATATGAGAAAAAAAAAACATATATTTATACTGCTTCAATCAATGAGGTACAGAAATAGATACCACGAGGTTAATTAGTCAACATTGAATAGAACAAAATATATAAAATAATAATGTAAACTTTTATTGGTAATTATAAAAATAAAATAAAAAGGAGAATGGCGTTTAGCATTTCTATATATTTTTGTTTGAATAAATTTTTTGGAGACTCTAATGTTTTTACTTTTTTTTGGTTTTGCAATGTAGCATGAAGAAAACATTAAAAAAATATAAATAATAAAATATTAGTGATAAATAGAGTTGTCCATTTTTTTTTTTCTTGTGAGGTTTAAGTATGAAAAAAAAAATCATTCCCATATAAACAGAGTAAAAATAAGATATGAATTATGCCTCTTCACATAAATATTGTTTATATATTATATGTATTATTTATGTCAAATCTTACAAAATTAAACATCTCTAAAACATTGGGGGATATATCAAAAGATAATTCATTAGCTTTAAATAGAGATATATCTTGAGCTTATCTAATAAAATAATTTACATTTATCTTTCTAAGAAAATGCTTATTAAATGATGTGTTGTTCTAAGTTCTTAATTACTATAAAATTTTGTAAATATAATTTTTATCATAGGTCTTGTAATCTGACGGTAAATTATTAGACAAAATTATCCAAGAAAAAATAAATAAATAGTGTAAAAGTTAAATGTAATTTAGTGTAGTGTTGTGATACATAAAAAAATAAAATGTAATCGTAAATGGTAATTTCCTTGTTTCTTATATGTGTGTGTGTATATATATATATATATATATATATATATATATATATATATATTATGTGTGTGTTTTATATATACACATATATAAAAAAAGCGATATTGATTCTAAGAACAATCATACTAGAATTACTTTTCATCTTTATCATTCATTTACTAATAACTCTAAAAAGTAATTACCTTATCTATTAAATTATAAAACAAAAAAATAAAGATGAGGATAGTAGATTAGCTTAACTTAGTGACATGTATAAAATGAAAGTGGGCAGCAGAAATTTTCCAGTTGAAGGAAGATTCAGTTAGATATGAGTGAACAGCATATACCTTCAAAAAATTACCCACATGCAGAGGAATGAGATAAAGAAGCACCCAAAAATGAATGATGTCAATAAAAAAGGACAATTCTGTTGGAATTTCCACACAATGTTAGGTTGCAATCTGTGGAGTTCTTTCAGTGGCAAACCAAGCCAATCCATACAATGTATACTGATGTTTCCAATAATAAGGTTTAACAACAAGTACAATGATGTATGGGTTGCAAATCCACCCCACACCTAACTAAACATGTATATTACTGGAGAACTATAAAATGAAAAGGGAAAGTCATCAAAATAAATAAATAAAAGAAAGCAACTGCTTGCACTCACCTCACTTACCTTCTCTAACATATCTACTGAACAAAACCAACAGAAGTTAATGTTCACATAATCACATTCAATTGCTGACATTCCTATTTGTCACTTCATCTGCCAAAAGGTAAAGAATCATGTCTTAAGATGGGCAGAAAAATATCTTAAAGAATTTGATTTTTCTGAATTGACAATGTAAAAGACTTTTTACACTGTTAAGCGTCAACAGATATCAAGGATAACTTCTAAGATAATTATGCAGAAGTTAATAGAGTTGCCATCTATAATAATTTCTGATTAATTAACCGTGTGAGTTCAACAGCATTACCATTAAAGCAATTTAATTTATGGTCAAGTACCTGGTCTTTGAGTTACCAAGTGTGAGTTCAAGATCATCTGATCCAAATTCCTCATGAATCCTTTCTCCTTCCCATGGCTTCACAAGCCCCAGCATGTTGCTTCCAAATGCAAATTCATCTGAAACAGCTTCAGACATTGGAATGTCAGCATTGTGATCAGTGCCTGGTGCAACAGCAGGAGAGCATGTTCCGCTGTGAGCAGGAGTCCACATTCTCGAACCACTGCCAACCAAACCATCTTCCTTGAAGGCAAAAGGGTTTGATGAGATCAAGCTGAATGTTGGTGAGGTTGGATTAACATGAGGAAGTTTGATCCCAGCAAACCATTCAGGGTCAACAACTTGGCGGCCGGGGCTTGGAGGACTAGAAGATGGCAGGAATGAGTAGTGCTGCTGTCTGGTCCACCCTGGTCGCACAGACTGATCCTCCCACTCGGCATTGATTCGTGGTGTTCTAGCGGTTGGAGAGCTCAGAGGAGGTGTGACAGGAGCACTGATGGAGCCACTATGGAGGTAGAGATGGGGAAGTTTGGGAGATGATGCAGAAGATGAAGCAGTGGAGAGGTTTTTGAGCCATGGAATGAGAGAATTACCATCAGCATTAGGAATATTGGTGTAAGGGGATGAGGATGGACTTGGGAAGGAAGATGAGCCAGGGCTTGGATTGTAGGAAGCACATGGACTTGGATGGTAGGATGAGCAAGGGCTTGCTGCTGATGATCCACCAACTATGTCCATGCGCTCTAAAGGCTTGCACCCCTAATTGTACAAAAAGTTTCCATTAATTGATCATAATGTGTAGCATTTGGGAACCTACCATGCAGTGCAGATGTACATAGGTAGGATTTGCATGACCATAAAACTTTCAAATACAACATTTGAACAGTTAATCAGGCACAACAACTACATGAGGAGGCAACAATTACATGATTAATGCTAATAAGACACTCTATTGATTAAGGATTTGTTTTGAGAAAACTTTTCCATAAACACTTTCAAGAAACAAAAATGGAATTAACTTTAGTTTATGTATGTCCTAAAAATATGATGTCATGGTCAACCTATTTCAAACTAATGTAAGTGAAAAGAGTGAAAGTCACAACACCAAATGTGATTATGAGATGATGAAAGTGTGTGTTATTAGGTGACTGTATTGCATGCAAACAAATATTAGACAGTGTGTTAAAACAATTAGTGAATGTTTCCAAATTTTATATGACAAGAAAAAGAACTCACTAACAAAAGTGAAACATAGCAAATAGAGTTATTATCAGAACCATACAATATATTATACTGATTATAAGCATGCATAGATCTGAACATGTTTGTTTGAAGGAGGAGAAAGAAAAAGAAAGAACAGTGACATTGACACAAAAGAAGGGTAAATGATGAGGCAAAAGACACTCCCAAATGGAATCCGACGTGGCCACGCTGTCTGAAAAAGTCAAAAAGCTAATGTACGATGCCACACAGCAACACGGACATTACACAAAGCAAAATATCAGACAAACACACCAACCACGGAACACCAAAGCTGGCAAAATTGCCCTTTTGTGTTTACCAAAATGCCCCCTTGACAGGTTCCCTTCATGCAATGATTGAAGCATCCACCAGTGAGGACATTTTGGTCCCATGAAAATGTAAAAGACTAAAAAACAAAAGATTGTCCTGGTTTCTCAGGTGACCATCAGTCAAGAAAGAAGGCGAATCTTTGATGCTTTCCCACTAACTATGCCAGGACCACTGCTTACCGGATCCACCGTACACAGCCAAAGAATTTTAATATATATAAACTTTTTTGGAGAAATAAATCTTATGCCATACAATTTAAAATATTTTAGTTTTAAAACATCTCACATGTCACATGATTTTATAATCACGTCACGAAACTTTTCAATCTCATCTTATAGTTAAGATTTCTCTACAAATGATGTTTATACACCTTGCTGTGACAAATTTTATAATTAAAAAAAAAACAAAAGAAGAGAAAATAATAAAGGATGTAACAAAGAAAAAGACATGAAAAGTAGTAGTGTACAGTTGTTAAATGAAAAATAAGAATTGTCTCACTTTATGTATAACAATAGTTGATGTACACCCAGTTTGAAAATGCAAGATGAAGTGTGTAGATAGAAAAAAAAAAAAAAAGATAAATTTTGGTGTTTGAAAAGTGTTGTAATTAAAAGAATGAGGTGAAAAAAAAAAACAAAACTGGGAATGAGTATAATGCTTATGGTGTATGAGCATGGAGTGACAACAATGGTTAGAAATAATTATATGCTCTTATTTAAAAATTAAGAAAAATATTACAGCCTAAAATAGATAAAGTTTTTAGACTCCAAAGGAAGTCAAACTTGCTATTCATGATCCATCATGTCGAAGATCTCATCTTCCTCCAAACAAGTGTACCTAATGGTTAAAATAATTAATTTTCATTGCATCTATAAAAAATTTATTGCAGTACAAAACAAAACTATTTAATGTTTCTCAGAAAATGAAAGTAAAAAAAAAATTAAAAAAAAGTCCCAAGTAATATTTAATTTTGTTAAATAAGTCACATTAAATTTTATATTTATAAATAAATATGGTTTAAATAATTGTGAAACTCTGGAGAGAGATTCAAGACAAGGCGTTAATCTACCTCAAACTATTCATTTAATTAACAGCATGAAAACAGGGGAACAAGATAAACACTTTCCCATTTCTGGGAGAAGAAGGCTTAAAGCTAGGGTAAAAAACAAACAAAAAAAAGTCTTCTGACACTAAATTACTTAAATTAAAGCAGCTAAATTTGTGATGATAAAAAGAAATAGGTAATTGGTAGTGAAAATAGAAAGAAAAAACGAATGCAGGAAATTGTACCTTCCGGTAAGTGGTTCCATCTGGTTCAACGGTCCAACCTGCTTCGTTGCAAAGGGCTTTGAGGACTTCGTTGTTGTCGCAGTGTTTGGGGAGTTTGAAGTTTCCATACATCCTCAGACCTGCGAAGATCTTCGCTGCTATGGCTCTTCTTCTTCTCTCTCTTCTCTTGTTGTTCTCTCTCTCCTTCCACGTGGGTAGCCTCGTCCCCGACGTCATCTCCCAACTCAAAAGGGTCCTCTTCAAACCTCTCAAAGAACACAACTTTGGACCAGATTTGACCCAACAACGTTAAAACCCCTTCTGGGTCTGTCACAGGAAATCGAACCGAGGAGGGACAAGGGTATGGTGGAAGGGGCAAAGTCAGCACATTTGGTGGATGTAGGATGTGGGTTCGAGGCCGGAGAGTGATCGGAGATCCGAAGAGATCTGACTTAGAAAGTGGTCGAAAAAATGAGAGTGTTTGTGTTTGAGTTTGTGTGTGAGAAAAGAAGAAGAAAAAGAAGAGAGTGAAGAGGGGGCACTTGATTAGCCAAATTTGCGGATCAAATTGATGATCATGGTGTTTGGAATTTTATAGAGAGAGAGAGACAGAGAAAGAGAGAGAGTGGGTGTTGTGGTGTGTTAGAGATATTAGATCCACCACTGGCCTAACCTTTTTCCCTCACTTTCTCTCCCTTTCTTTCTTTCTTGCTTGCTTATTGTGGTGGTGAGTTCTTTGTGAATTTGTGAGACCTCCACTCTACAATCTACAATGGATGACTTTTGTTTTGTTTTCTTTTGTTTTGGGTAGAGACTCTATGATGACTTTGATTTGGTTTTCCTTTTTCTCATTTTTTTTCTCTCTCTATTCTTTTCTGAATTTAGCCAGTTGGTTACTTTCAGTTGAATGTCATGGGATGTGTTAATTTTCCTGTTCTCTCTCTTTTTAAGTTTTTATAGACCATACTACAAGTTATTTAATTGAATTTCATTTGTTTACTGTGTTTTCTCTGTTCCTGTTTATAAAATTAATTACCTTAATTCATCATTAATAAAAAAATGTTAACAACAAAAACATTCTAATCATAACTAAATTTTAGTAGCTGTTTGATCAACATTAATAAAATAAAATATTCTAAACATATTTATGATTTACAATATTCAAACTCAAAACTTAACTTGAGATATTCAACACTCTTTATATGCATCAAGTCAACATAACGTTGGTGATATAATACCCATAATAATTATATCAAAAAACAAAAAATATGTTTTAGTTTCTAGGATTTTAATGAGGGTTTTATACTTTTACACAAATGCATTTGATATTCAAACTTAATAAAAAATGTAGATTTAGTCTGTATCTTAAAATGTGTCATAATTTTAAAGTTGAGAGATTAATTAAATTCACTCTTTTTTAAATTTATAATATGAAAACCTTAAACTTGTTTAACCAAAATTATAAGAATAGAAATATACTTTCTATAAAAAAAATATCTGTTCTCTAATAATTTGTGTTTATTATTATTTGTAATATACAGAGAGTGTTTTTTTATTTATCTTCGTATATTCTTTAACTTATATATATTACAAATGATCTTACTGTTTTCACTTATATACTAATGTTAAACATATATTTTGTTTATGATATTTTGTTTGTCTAACAACTAGAGATGGTAAACATATATATTAATTTGTAATAATAAACATTTTCGTTATTTTCTAACATGAAGTTAGGGTCATTATTCTTATTAACTTAGTTACATTTAGTTAGCTTTAAATTTTTTTTTATATAAAATCTCAATATCATGTTCCAACATTCCATTTTAGTTACATTTATCTCTAGTAAAAATGAGAAAAATAGAAAATTTACACTAACTATATACAAAGTTTAATATCTAAGAATAAAAAATGTGTACTACTGTTAAATAAAATAGTTATTGATGCGTTGAACATATTATCGATATATTTAAATTTATTAAATAATAAACTGTAAAATAAAATATAGATGATAAAGTAAAAGAGTCATACATCAGTATGAATTTCTTTTTGAACTAAGAATATCTTTTTGAAACGGCATCATATGGGTTTTGATAAAAGTGAGTTAGTAATAGTCAAAGCAGTGCTAACTTTTATTTTTGTTTCCTGCCTTCAAAAGTTAACCCCAAAAAACATAGAAGTGTGGAGCATGATTTTAACCTACCTTTTTTTGCCATAGCCATGTGGGTTTTATTAATGAAAGTTCAGCAACTGGGTTCAATTAATGCAACCTTTTTCCCTACATTGGTCACTGCTTCTATTATGAACACAAATCTTAGTTCTGTAAACTTTATTTCCATTTCTGCCATCTTCTTAATTTTCTACACCCTCTTACTCATCATATAGTATGCTTCGTATGATATTTTTTCATTAAACTTCTGAGAGAATAAAATTTTAAATTTCCATAAATTAAATTAACTTATACACAAATTATAAAAAAAAACTAAAATATTATATAAAATAGCTTCTACAAATTAATTTTCACTTGTAGATAAATCATTTTTTCTATGTATTTTTCTCTACAAAATTCTTTTATACTAAACTTTATTTCTCTTTGTAACTAAAAAAACATATAAGTTATTGTGAGAATCAAAGAAAAAAAATCTTTTTTCTACATTATATATTTTCATTCAAGAAAAATAAGGTATATTTAACTCAAAACCTTATACAAACATTATCTTAGTGATTTATTTTACTTTTACTCTTATATTCTCAAATTATTAATTTCAACATTATTTCAAATTTTCATTACATTTCAACAATCATTAACATAGATCTTAAGATTTCAAGAGTAAATTTGGTGTAAATTTGGTTCCGAGTATAAATGACCTAAAAAATAATATATAAAAAAAAAATTCACAGATTTATTTTATTATTTTAAGATTTTGAATCGAAGGTATTTTTTTGAATTTTATGGAGATATAATTGGTGTTTTATCTCCCTAATTTTTCTAGAAAAATCTAACACAATGAATTTGGTAACTATAGTAAGTTAGCAAATTACTTGACAACTATATTTTATGATAACTTTAATTATAATTTATTAATGTAATTCAATTAAAAAATAAAGTATATGTTAATAAATACCATGTATATACAAATGGAGAGAAAAAGAAGTTAGGATTAGAAAGAAAGGGAATGAATGGATCGGGGTTATTTGATCTTGACATGTACCCTCAATGTATATGGAGGGTTGGACATCTAATGTATAAAGTTTACAGTAAGAAATTAGAAAGTTGAAGAGATGAAAGAGTTATATGAACTTTATCTTCAATTGTCAAATTTGGATGAAAAAGGGGTAATTCGGTGTTGCCACAAAATGAATCCTTTAAGGACATGGACCAAGTTCCTTTTACATGTCGTCTTTCCCACCAACCATGGTGCCTTTAATTAGTGTTTGGAAGAACACTCATGGCCTACTAGCACAAATAAGAGGCAATTTTCACGGTCCAGATGAAAAAATATATCTAAACAAATATATGGAAGAAAATCTTCAAAAGAAAAGAATCAAAGAGGCCAGTTAATATAGGCCATGTTTTGTTGCTAAAATGACTTCTTTTTTTCTCCATGTTCATTAACCTTGATCAACCATATACCATGTTTGTTTTGAAATGTAGAAGTCAATTATGATACTGAAAAGATGGGGCTATGGGTAGAGCTTTGGTTAAGGATTGATCCAATGTCACACCAATGAAAAGGTAGGTTATAATGATCACTATGGGACTTAACATGCATGTGTTTGGTTAGATATAAACCAACACAATAAAGAAAAACACACCAATGCTAGTAAGGATTTAACTTAAGAGATGATCATAACAAGGGAAATATTTTCTTCCTTAAGGCAATATAGTTGGTGTTGAATGATTATAAACAAAAACATTTTGGGTTTATGGGTTTGGAATTTTTACTGTGATCAGTGTGAAGTCAAAATGTTAAAGAATTAGCATAATGGTCTTATGTTTCCTAAAAGCACTCCTGAAGAAGTTAAAATGATTTTTTTTTTTTATTCAAGAGCATACAGCAAGTATTAAAAAATTAGAGAGAAGAATATTTGTATGCATTTTAAGGAAAAAAATTATTTTTTATCTTTTACCCAGTCATTTTAGTTTTGAAAGTACTTTTTTAACATTTGTTTTCATTTCAGAGATAACTGGTGATAATGATGTTTTTCATGACATTTTAAGACATTATTAATTTAAGAACTTGGCAAGTGAACTGTAGAAATAATTTTTAAAATAGTAAAAATGGAGTATCAATTTTATAGATAATTTTAAATTTTCAAATAATTATATTATAAATAAAAAATAAATATTTGAATTGAATTTGATTTAAGAAAAAATTAATTATAAAATTGGAAAGTACTAGAAGAAAACATTTTTTGGAACTTTCTTTCAGAGAAGCACACAAGAGGAACCAAAAAGGAAAATATTGAGGTTAAGGTTAATTCTATTATACCTAGAATTCCATTTTAATTCAATTTGATTTTTATTTTCTCTATCAGAATTTTAATTCATTTGAAACAACTTTTTTGGCAATTAAATGTTTATCCTAATTCGCCCCCCTTTCGTGAAATATAAGAGAAATTTAAATAAATATTAAGTTGAGAAATTTCTAGGGCTAAGAAAAATTCAATAATTATTTTTAGACGAGAGAATTACAAGCATTGTATTTCAAGGCATGTTTATAAAATAAATGTCCATTCACTAAACACATAAACAAGAAAATCTCATCTGACTAATCAAGTATTAAGTATTAAGAAACTTAAACATTTATTTGGATGAGTTGAAGAAAATTGAATAAGTGGTAAAGAAAAGAAAAAAAAAAATAGAAGTGAAGTTATTAGTATTAGAAGAAAGAAGGGATAAGCTTTGTCAATCTTGTCTTTCTTCACACGGGAGGATTTTGTTAGTAACAATAAATTGTCTTTTACTATTTTTTGGATTTTTTTCTTAATAGGTATATGTTCTTTATATTTCACTTAGTATAAGATTGTTCATTTCTTTTTTAATGGGTTTTGATTTGGTCTCTCCATATTTTTTTTTATTCTTTTTTTAATAAATTTTTTCTCATGTGATGACAAATAATAGATGGGGTGTCAGCCTAACTGAGATATTACATTTCATATTGATGTCTAATATAAAATTTTATTAAAGAAAAAAAAAAGAAAAGAAATAGAAAATTTACAAAGTTATTATTTTAAAAAATAATAGATAATATTTAAAAAAAAAAAAAAACTCATGCTAGGCAGCATGTGTCATAATATGAAAAATAGCATAAAATCAAAAAAGAAAACAAAGGGACTAGACCAAACACAAGTGAAAAAAATAGAAATAAATAAACTATCAAGAGTAGCCTAAGCAACTATATTCGGACTTTAAACCAAAAAATGAAAAACTTAGATAAAGGCAAGAAGACAAAGAAAAGAACCTTCTCTAATGCATAACTCTCATAAAAACAACAAAGTGGAACGATTGAATCTCAAAATCTAATAAAATTGACCCTCGTTTTGTATTTAGTAGCGATAATAAAATCCTATGATATTGATGTTTGTCACACTACCATTACTTTTTCTTAGGTTGACTTGTTTTGAAGGTCATCTTATTGGCTTTCACTCCAGCTTTAGGAGGACATCTTGGTCTCCTTAGAGGTTTGAACTAGTTCATCATCTTCACTTAATAATTCCTCTTTTTCCATCTTTTTAGCCTAGAACTTAGAAACCAAATTGGCTTCTTCTAAGAAAATACTAGTCGAGATAAACTCAACTATATCCATTGTCATCACCTGGAAGAGATTTAAAACAATTCAATTACTATAGCATTTTTGTTTGAAAAAACAAATAAGGTTAAAAGTGTACAACTTCAACTGTGGTAGTATCTATGTTCTTGTCCACCATTGAAGGTGTCTTTTTAAGAACAAAAACATGAGCATTTTGGATTTTGCATTTTTATTTTTTTGGCCCCATCCTTATCATTGAATATGTATGAATGAAGAATAAGACACATAAATTTTATCTTCTCATTTTTCTCATATGAATACAAGTAAACTAATTAAGTTTGAAACGATCTATTATGTTCCATTCTTTTGGAGAGTAAATCACAGGGAGCAAGAAAAGTGTAAGAGGAAAAGATTCAAGGTTCAGTTTTTGTGCTGCAGCAGTCTAGTTTGATCCTTCTATATCTGCAGTCCAAGTGTTTTCTTTTCCAATCTTTCTTTTGTAATAGTAGTTGTCGGTGTGCCTCTTGATAGTGTTTCTAGAGGCTTGTATGCTGCTAGAATAGGGTTTTTTAGCTTGTAGTGTTGTTCTTGGAGGGTTCAATAATCAAGAGTGTTTTGTAAAGATTTATTTGTGATTAGTGGAATCCACCTTGGTGTAAGGTGAGAATGGATGTAGCTCTTGTTGAGTGAACCAGTATAATATGTTAACACAAGAAACCAAACTTTCATAAAAAATTCTAAATTTAGAAATTTATATAATACATACAATTCATCTAGCTACACTAAAGAGATGCTATGGTAATCAATTGTATCTACATCTGATGTTTTCCAATAGCATGCAGTGTTGAAGATGGATAAAGCTTCTTCTCTGCCTTGTAGATTGTGTTTGATGAAGAAAATAGTTAGTTTGCTTTGAAGGGTGCAATGGTTATGGAGTAATCTTGTATATAGCTTAGAATGTGTTTAAAGGTAGCCTTTTGCTACATGACCTACCTCATTTGCCTAATCAAGGTGGTAAGATCAAGCACAATAAGTTATTCAAAATTTTCCTAAAAACTGCCTTAAGTTTTTCTAAAAATCAATTTTCTGCAGAAAAATAAATCTGTTGTTCTGTAAAACAACAGGTTCTTTCTAAACTATGCCTTTTGCTTTAAAGTGTTTAACAAAAGTTTTGTTTTGGCACAAGTGAACCTGTCCTAGCCTTTTTTGTTACCATTATGCTGAGTTGGAGACAGTTGGAAAAAATCTCTTTGTCTTTTCAAAATAAATCCATTTTTTTTAACTTCAATATGTTGATTTTACAACAGTTTTAACTGTTTTTTGAAAAGAAGTTAGAAACTATTTTCTATATAAAGAGAGGGACATCTCACATGAAAACTAAGCTGAGCAATCACATTTTAGACTGAGATAAATAGTTTTCAGTGAGAGGAAAAAGGATTTGAATGAGTTTTCGAAAGGTTTTCTAAAAGAACTTCAAGAGTGCTTGTTCTTTGTGAAGCCTTGATCAAGGTGAAGGTGTTGTCACTGTTGGACTACAATCTGGGCCACTGTTTTTGGATTCTTGGATCTTCTGTTCAGATGTTTTCATTCCTTAATTCATTTCTGTAAAGGTGTTTGTATTAGACACTTCTTGATAGGGTTTCTTGAAGTGCAAGTAGTGCTGAAATAGGGTTTTTGAGCTTTGAGTGCCTTGTTCTTGTAGGGTTCAAGAACTTAAGGTTTTGTAATTGATTTGATCTATTTTTAGTGGATTTTGCCTTGGTGTAAGGTAAAACTGGATGTAGCTCTTATGAGTGAACCAGTATAAACTGTGTGTACATATCTATTCTTAATCTCTACACTGCTTTTCTGAATAATTTTTTATTTGCCGGAAAATAAATCTGTTGAACTAAAATTGAATCTGTTATTTCTATGTTTGTCCTAACTGTTCTTCATAGATTCTAAAAAGGTTTTTTGTTTGTGAATTCTTGAAATTGTGTTATGGTTATTTGAAGAGGATAATAAACTAGTCAAACCAAATCTATTAAAGGTTCTTATTAGTTTCAAGATTGCTCATTAAAAGATTCAAAGATTTAATTCTTGGTGTGAATCTTGTTTTCCTTGTTGCTGTAAGAACATTTTCACTGTTCTAGAAAATCTCTTTTAATCTCAAGCTAATCAGATAAAGGTTCAGGTTTTGATATAGTAGTCAAAAAATAAATTTATTCTTTTAAGAATCAATCTATTCTTTTTCTTTGGTTTTCTGAAAAAAAATTTCGGTTTGCGAAAATTCTATAAGCTCAATTCACCCCCCTCTTGAACTTAGACACTGCTAAACCCAACATGCAGAAGTGAAGAAAACCTTTTGTATGTTTATTTGACATTCCTAGTAAGACATAGAGGTTAAGCAATGTCAATTGTGTGTGTGTGTGTGTTTGATATTTCTCATAATCATGCTAAGTTTAAAGACTCTATTTTTACTAGTAGAACTAGAGTTTCTCCTTATTTGTCTAAACCCAAGCCCTAATCCTTATTGAGTTTTGAGATTTAGACACTATCATTTCTAGCTTTGCAATGAAGAGTCTTATGACTTAATATAGGAGTACATATCGAAATACATAAGGAGATAATTAATTTTAAGTACTTATCTGTTGACATAAGAGGTTTCGCCTAAGTTGTCAAGTGAAGGTATCATCTAAGTCACTCAATAAGTGTTTCATCTGATATCCTCGTTCAGTGGAATTATTTATGCTCAAGCAAAAGTATTGGCTGATGTCTTTATTTAACTAATTTTCATGATCCTTCTAAACATATGTGTTAAGTATGTATGTATGTACACACACATATGTTTACGTGCAGAAATTGTTAAATTGCGTTCCTAAATGATTATTGCTTTGATTCAAATGAATATTGATAAATATATGCATGCATAGAATGGAAATGCAAATGGATGTATGATGTATGCTTTT
Source organism: Phaseolus lunatus (assembly GCA_013389735.1). Classification (NCBI taxonomy): domain Eukaryota; kingdom Viridiplantae; phylum Streptophyta; class Magnoliopsida; order Fabales; family Fabaceae; genus Phaseolus; species Phaseolus lunatus. The sequence goes on along the minus strand of CM023861.1, from coordinate 15,974,065 downwards.
AAGGTCTCAAATCCGAAATGATATATGAACCATTGATGATTGTAGGTATTAAGAAAATATCTTTATTGTAACAAATATTCTCTAGCTTCGTTTATGGTCTAAATCATGTATACTAAGACATCTAGTAGTGAAAAGCTAAAAGGAAGATTTGTTGTATCGTTAGATCACATGTTAGTAATGTTATGAAAGGGTGAATTAGAACACATGTTGAATTATGGGTAAGGAATATTCTTTAAACACACCCTAATCCATGTAGTCGAGGTTTGCAACCTAAGGTGCTAAAATGGGTCAAGTTTTATATTTATGGTGAAAAAAAGGTTAATATGAATATTATGAAAGATGTTTATAAACATGCTTTGATGAATATTCATCTTAGTTATGTGGATCCAAGTATGATATGTATGTATCTGTATGTCTCTGGTGAATATTATTGAGGGATTATGAGTGATTGAGTGTTTCAGTGTTAAGCTATATAAACTTAAAGTCTATATATTTATTATATATAAACTTAAAAAGAAAATATACAGTTCCTTTTTGATAGTTTACCTTTGTGTTGATTGTTGTCTGTGATAACCTGCTATGAATGTACATGATTATTTAGTAAGTGCATGCTTTGAAATAATGTGTGGTATGTGTTTGAAAAGACATAGGAACAAAAATTAGACGTTATTTTCTTCTTTTTCTTTTACAAATAAACCACACATGTATATACTTTTATATCTTAATATTGTGTTAATAGTTATTTTTACACGGGCTCTCTCTTAAGTATGGTCCTTATGAAGAAAACTTGGTATTACAACCCTACACATATAAAATAAATAAATAAATTTATGAATATTTAAATTTTACCTAATTAAATTATAGAATAGAGAAAAAATATTCTTTATTTTTTTTCTCATCTTCATAGCTGATATTAAAGATAAAAGGTTTAAATTATTCGCGTAAGATTTAGATTTATTGACTTTAAATTATGGATTTGCTTTTCGAGTTTATGCAATTAAAGAAGACTAAAATGACTATAAATAATTACAAACACACCAAAACAAATCAACATAGGTTTTCAATAGTTTTCACATAAAATTACAAAGTAAATCATTTGTGATATACCCAATTAGTGTATACACACAAAAACATTAAAGACCATAATTCTAAGATATATAATTAAAAAAAAACACTAAGAGTGTGTTTAGATAAAAGAAATTACAAATTCCTATAGTTTTTCATTCATACCTAAAGGATAACATACACATATGTTTAGATTGATTCCTTAAAACATGTTAGAGAGACCTAATGGACTATGAAAGACGCACGTGTTAAGTTCGGCGCACGTGGTAATGAAAGGGTCCGTTGTGGGGTGCAAAGCAATGAAGGGTGAAGGTGGAATAATGGTGATGATTATTATGCATTGATATGTTGTTGTAGGGATAATGGAGAATGGAGGGTCCCAATCCAATGCAAGAGCCTCTTTTAGGTTGATTCCACCTTCACTTGTCGAGCCATGGCCCCATTCTTGTAGTTCTAGTCAACTAAAATTTCTCTTAACATTTTGTGTAGAGATTTCAAATTTAGCTTGGTTGGTTCACCCAATCAACCTATAAACAAAAGAAGTTGAGTGGGACTCTTAAATATTGAGGTGAGAGAATGGTTAATTCATTAATGGTATGAAAATTTGTTTTGAGAAGTCTTTAAAAATAACTTTTTCTTCTTTTATATTCATTTTTCATTTCAACAATTTTCTTTTATATTCTCATTAAAATATAATTTTATCCCTTTATGCTCTTATTAAAATATAGTTTAATTTTGGCTAGATTATATTATAATAATACCAATTTAGGGGCATATATATATGTGTGTGTGTGTTTGGTTGATATTTAATTATTTTAAAAAATAAATTTAATTTAATTTTAAATAGATGGTTATTGTCGACATTCTCCTAGGCATATCATATACTCATCTCACTTGTTAGGAATATAAATAATTTAAAATATGAATGGGTTATTTTTATAGGAATGAAGTTATCGAAAAATAATTTTTTCATAATCACATAATAAACATAGGAATATTTAATCTTCAATAAAAAATAAAAAAATGTGATGCGAAATAAATATCTCGTAAGTGTATAAGTAAGATTCTTTTTATATACTGTTTAATATGTTTTAAATTGATATTTATAATAAAAAATAATTTGAATATATATTCAAGTGTGTTCAATAATTTAAAATTATCAAAATTAAAAATTAGGAATAGTAATACAGGTTGGTCCGTCCTACACTTGGCTTGCAAAATGCGGATTGGATTGGCCCATCCTACATAGAATATACGGACTAATTTTTCTAGTCCGACCTGTATAAGGATTGGTCCGTTAGTCCACATAAGAAATATGTTTTCAAAAATTAATAAAAAATAAGTTTTTGAATAGAAATTTTGAATAAATTTAATTAATTTTTTTATTTAGATACATTAGGTAAATTGTTTCATAATAATGTTTCCACAAGACATGTATGATAAAATATTATTAAAAATTTTGAAATATGAAATATGAGGTTGTATAAAGAAAATATGAGGTGCAAAATTTTTTTTTATATTTTTAAATTATGCAGATCATGTGGGTCAGTATGCTCCATCCCACACTTAATCCGGACTATTGATTATATAAGACAAATCTAAGCGAATCAACAAATTAAAATAAACAATCGATCTTATATTTTTCTCAACGAGTCATGGAGTGCCGCTCGTCCACTTTTGTCATCCTATTAAATAAATTGGACTTAAAAGTATATTTGTTTGACATATATCAATTTTGGAGAAAATTACGTACTTAGAAAAATCACTTGTTAGCAACAGAATATAGTTAATAAGGAAAACATAAAATAGCTGGGAGGTCAGGCGATGGAACGTTGACTTTAGTTAATTTGAGTATAATGAAACATTATGCATCTATTGAGAAAAAAATAGTTATTTTGAACATTACTTGATGAAGAATGGTCTGGTTATGACTAAATAAGATAATTTATTTGTTATTAATAAGGAAGGTTACTTCAATAGGAAAGAACTCAAATTTGAAAAAGAGTTTAAGAGTGACGAGAAATATAAGTTGAATAGAAATTAATTTATACTAAGATATCATTTGTTGTTAAATTGAGATATTATTTCATAACTTAATATGATGACACCTTTTTAGTTAGGACACAACAACAAATTTGACGATAATTCTAGGATCATTACTGTTAAAAGTTAATAGGGTGATAATCTCCATTTTAATTAGTTGCAAATAACTTTTCTATCTTAGTTTTCCAGTTAAAATTCCTAGTTTATTTTTAGCCTTTTTAATTTAGAATTTTACTGACTTAATTTTTTATTATATGAATTAAACTTATTTTAATTATTTTTTAAAATAATTATTATATTTATTTTAATTATTTTTTAAAATAATTATTATATATTATTAAAGTATTACATCATTAATTTTATTAAGAATTTAAAATAATTTTAATGTATTAAAAAAATTATTTTTAATTTTTTAATTATATATAACAAAAATTATTTTCTAAAAATTCAGTCATTGTTTAATTATATATAATAAAATAAATATTCTATAAAAACTTGTTCAGTTAAAAAATATTTTATAAAAAACTATTTTTCTTTAATTATATATATAAAAGTTATAAATAATAAATTAAACTTATCTGATTTTCTATTACTTTTAATTTTTTTTTAATTTTATACATTATTATATATTAAAAAATTAAAAACGAATATTTCATATATGATTTTAATTATACGATTTTAATTAGAAATTGTATATTTCATATGTGAATTCCAAAGTTTTAAGTTTAATTTTAATTTTTTTTATTTTATATATAATATATTAAAAATTAAAAACGTATATTTTATATATGATTTTAATTAAAAATTATATATGAAATATATAAATTTAAAAATTTTAGTTTGACAGAATAAAAAATTTTAAAATTGAAAATTTATATTTCATATAAGATTTTACAATTAAATTTGTATATAAAATATACGAGTTTTGTTTTCTTTTTAAATAGTAACTTAAGTTGGTGAGTTTAGGTTGAATAAATCGTATTAGCAATATACGATTTATCCATTACAGAAAAAAATTGCTCATTTCGATAAATTTGTTTTAAAATTATAAAATGTTGGAAAAAAAAATCTAAATTGAGACATTCTTTGATAACTTAATTTGATGACATTTTTTTAATTTTTTAATTAGGATAAAATAGATTTGATTATGGTTCGAGAGTCATTATTGTCAAAAGTTGATAAAGAACTATATTTGTTTACAATGTCATTGTATATTTATATGATAATGATAATAAAAATAATTATCATAAAAAAGTTCTATCGTTTTATTTTCTCTTATTTATTGTCATTTCTATGTTGTTACAATTTCTAGTCTTTCTTCTTGTTATGCTACTATCCATTGTTGTTGTGTTGTCATCCATGTCATTGTGAAATGCATATTTATTGAGAGATCCGTATTTAAAGTAGTATGCTAGTGAAATTTTAAAATATGTGTATTATATTTAATATTGAATCTTTGTTTCTCATTTAAGATTTATTACAAATATTTTTGTAATATACCTCTAATTTGAAATGTCCATATGATTTACTTTTATTTATGAAAGATGATTTGATAGATTGATAGACAGCCTAATAGATGGTTAATAATAGAGTTTGATAAGACTTGTTAATTACATAACATAATTTATATTGAAGGTCTTATTTGTGATTTGAATTATAATTTAAATGATCTAACCGTGATTAGTTTGAGCGTTTAGAATTTTATTCATGCTAGACGATTTAAGGAACATGTTGAATGAGTAAATGTTTTTTTATTATAAAAGTTAAAATCTTCTAAAGACATATATCTACTAAAAATGCATTCAATCAAAGAAATATTATATCCAAAAATGAAAATATTTCAAATTTGAGAATTTTGTGAAGTGATTTTGTTTATTTTTTTTGTATATCACTAAAATCTATCTTTTTTTCTAAACAGACTTGTTCAGATTAAATCTTGCAAATATTTTTTTAATATTGTGAATATCTCTAAATCTTTTTTAACATAAACAATTTGAATAATTGAAAATCTCAAGCACTTTATTTGAGTATCACATGTTATTTGGAATAAAAATATTTTCTTATTATATTTTGATTTTGTTTTTACTCACCTATATTGCAAATACTTTCAAATTAGTTTGTTAAACAAATTCAAAGAAAAAACAAATTGAAATAATAGAAACCCAAGCTTTTTGTTTTGAGCATCTAACACCAAAAAGATAAAAGATATGAAGATGTTTCAATATCCAAACTTAACCAATTCAAGTATCAAATGCTAGATTTGAAAAGTTATATAAAGGGATTGAATGTGAGTAATAAGAGTAAGGCAAGCCAAGCAATTCAAGTTATTCAAATGATCTTGCTGAAAATGCAAGAGTTGTAGTGAGCGTATAATCTAGCTATTAGAGTACCTAGTCTATTGAGTTGAGTGTTAAACCATTGTAATTCTTCTCATTGTGAAGTTATACCTTTGTGAACTTTATGAGTGCTCACTTTGAGAGTGTTCTTTGTTTTCTTGAGGGTTCTTAATCTTAGGAGGAGGTTAAGAAGGTGTAACCTAGAGAGTTGTGAATAACTGTTGTAACCTAGAGAGGTGCAAATACTTGTTGTAACCGAGATTAGAATACTCCTTGTAACTTGAAGAAGTAAGAATACTCCTTGCCTTCGCCTTCGCACACCAACTCTTCACCTCCGCACACTGACAACACCTTTCGCACACCGCCAGCATCTCCACCACACGCTGCCACCGAAGACTTGGCTCCAGAAGGTTAGTATTTTTAGGGTTTAGGGTTTTAATTTTTTTAATAAGTATTTGAATGTATGTGTTGATTAGTTAATAGTTCAGTGCTTGTATAATGGGAGGGGAAGTGCAAATGCAAAACAAACTCACTGAGATACACCTTAAGGTATTTAAAGTATATTTGTTCACTCACTTTAACATGTCTAATTCATTCATTTAATAGAGGTTGACTACTATGAGCACGATTATTATGTTATGTAGTGGATGTCGACTATTGTGCGAGTTGGAATTCATAGAGGTTGGGATCAAGTAATACCTCAATACAAAAACACTTTAAAATTTGGGGTTTAGAATCACATAGAATAAAAATTTTTCATATATTTGTAGAACTTTTTTGTAGAATGTTATATATACTACGTTATTGTATGTAGACTTTCATATTTAAATTATGATATTACATGTATTATTGTTCTGGAAATTTGATATTTTATCCAGGATTAGGATATATATATATATAATAATAAAATATATATTTTTTAAAAAATTAACATTTATAACGACGGTTCCAGATGGAACCGTTTTTAAAAGTCTTTTCCTTTATTTGGTATAATAACGATAGTTTTTTACACTTATCGTTAATGTAGTTTTATAACGACGGTTCTAGAACTGTCGTTATAAACAACAAATTTATAATGACACCTAAAGTAACGACAGTTTGGAAACCGTCTTTATATGACTTTTTTAACTGTCATTAAAACACTATTTTGTACTAGTGATACTAGTATATTAAATTAGTCATTTTCACTAATAATCCCTAACCATGTTTCACTTCCTAAAAGCTAGTTTGTTTACATATCCAATAGAATTAAACACTATTTTTCATCTAACTCTACACCTCCGTGTACTAATTGCTTATATCGTATTCATCTTTTGAAATCTTTGGACACTCTATAAGACCATCATAACCCTTACCAAGGTTTAAAAATTGTAAAATACACAAGTATTTCACCATATTTTAATAGGAATAACACTTTGACACCTTTTAAATAAATACACTCATTTTACAATCAATTTTAATAATATAATAATATATATTAGAATTTTAAATTAAAAAATAAAATAAATATAGTTAAAATATTATTATTTTTAGTTGTCAAGTGACTATTTTTATCTAGTGAGTATCAATATCATTATTTATTTTAATATGGTTAACCAACTTAATTTTACATATATTTTCCTCTATATATTGTTAATTTTGTATAGATTGAATACATGAGTTTTTTTTTTTTTTTTTTTTTACAAACGGCATTTAGAGTAAGAGAAAATAACTTTTCAATGTTTTTTTTTTTTTTCCATTATCCATTATCACACTTCCACTTGTGCTAACTAGAATATTTCCTTTTCTTCTTTCATTTCTAAAAATGATACTATTTATTTTTGTTTTTATACTTCACATAATCACTACCCACATACTTTTCCCAATTTGATTTCCATATATATATATATATATATATATATATATATATGCTTTCATCCTTTTATTCAACTTATCTTGTCAAATATTATGAAACTAATTTTTTTGTTATAAGATTAAGGTATCAAGTGAAATAAAATAGACATTTGGAAATGAGATGTTGCATATTTGAGCTTTATTTGCCATAAGTGAAGTTAATACAATTTATTTGTAAATATCCTTTAAATTTTGATATTTTTCTTATTTTTTATTAGTGTTATTCTCTTATCCTGAAATTTCATCTACCAAGTTATTATAACATGATGAGTTTGTGTAATTGTTCTTGTTTGACTTTTGAAAATTATACAAAATTATACAAACATTGTTGTATGTTTGAAGGTGTATACCGTTATTATAAATTCTTTTACTTCTGCTCCATTTTCAAGTCTGCATCAAATGGAACTAACATTTTAGAATGATTCTTTGTAAGGACCTGTAAAATTAAATTGGAATAAAAGGGTATATTTTAAATGAATTCTAAGTATGTTTTCATTTGAAATAAAAAGGAAGGAAAGTGTAGCTTAGAAGACTATAAGATCGCCTGGTTAGTACATAATCGTCGGTCGCCTACTACACATGATCGCCAGGGCGCGAGAGGCATGCGGGCAACGCTGGGGCGCGAGAGGCATGCGGGCGTCGTCGGGGCGCGAGAGGCATGCGGGCGTCGTCGGGGCGCGAGAGGCATGCGGGCGTCGCCAGGGAGAGACATCGGTCGTCTCCCAGAGAGAGACATTGGTCGTCTCCCAGAGAGACACATCGGTCGTCTCCCAGAGAGACACATCGGTCGTCTCCCAGAGAGAGACATCGGTCGTCTCCTAGAGAGAGACATCGGTCGTCTTCCAGGGAGAGACATCGGTCGTTTGCCAGTATGAGACCTCAGTGGATAGTCATCGCGCGAGCGGTCATCGGTGGAAGGTTATCGCGCGATGTCGAGTTTCACACAGATAAGGTGGGACCCAGACTCCCAGCATGACACGTCCTGCACGCGCGCCACGTGGACAAAAAGGGTGGTTCAGAATAGTGACATCAGAAGATTGGCATGCGCAAGAGACACTCGCGGTCGTACTGTTAAGGGAAGTGGTTGGCATGCACAAGAAGACAACCATGGCCGTACTGTTCAGTGAAACGTACACTCTGGCTTTCTTGCAGAGGGGGTGGTGGCAGCAGCATGCGTGGACTAGTAGGCTTGGATTCAAAAACCCACTGCGAGGAGGCAAAGAACGTTACAGAGACTCGAGAGTGAAAGAGTGAGTGCATCTTCATCCCTCTCTTTTCTCTCCTTCGCGCTGCGTTTCAGGCAACCTCAAGCACCAGTGCAATCAGCGACGACTGCCCTTGGAGCACCTGGGAGTTTCTCTGCAAGTCCTACAAACCAGACGCTAAAACAGAGCTAAGGCATCCTTTAAGCTCGGTGGGTCTTGGAGCTCTTGGTGTTTTGCGCAAGTCCAGGTAAGGGAAGCTAGCTTTATTTTCAATAAAAGCCGTAGATTTGCTGTTTCTGAAGTGAGGGCAACTTGGTCGTCGGTTTCATATTCTGTTTCGTAATGCTCTGTTCTATGTGTTTGGGCGACGTGGTCGCCGGTTTTAAACCCCTTTTTCATGATGTTCTGTTCTTATGTGTTTGGGCGACGTGATCGCCGGTTTTAAATACAGATTTCGAACTCCCCTGTTTAGTGTCGCTTTGAACTTGTCGAGATTGAAATGAAAAATGTATATGCTATTCGAAAACCTGATTGGTGGTATGCTTGTTACTGTGATTGGGATTGTTTGAGAAAAGATTCAAATGTTATATGATGGTATTGTGCTTTTACGTGTTGAATGATGCATTGGATGAATGTGAAAGAGTGATCAAAGCATAGTATTTTCAGGAAAGAAAATACCGTGTGGAGATTTATGAGGGTGTATTGATCTGTGAGTATCCTGTGAATGAGGCGATCCTGACTCTGCTGAGATAATGGAATCACATAGAGGAAGTTATTCAGTTGGTGAGAGTCGAAGGAGGTTCATATGAATGGGTGAGTCGTGTGAAAAAGAACGAGCTCGGCCTGTTATATGAATTAACCCTGTCATACTAGGAGAGTGAAGATATTGAGATTCATTTATACGCTTGTGAATGTGTGTGATTTCACGGTGACCCTGTGAATGTGTGTGATTTCACAGTGGGGCAGTATTACAGGTGCACGTCTCTGGATGCTAAGTTCAACGCACGAGTCTTCCGGAAGTAGGGTCAAGTGTCTTGTGTGATGAGTCAGTGGAAGTCTGACGTGAGAAATGAGAAACATTGAATTGATAGACACTTGATGCATTATGTGAAATAGAACGACTCTTGAGAATATTGTGAAATGTATGATTACTTGGTGGTCATGTGAAGGGAACGAGAAAATTGATAGTTTTTACGTGGGCGTCTTTAATTTGTTTCATCTTGATTTTAAAGTTTCATATCTAACTCTTTTTCAAATGTCTAGCTTACCCTGTGATTTTTGGTGTTGTATTTGGCTTTTTCTTAAACCTGTGATGATCGTGTATAATTTACACGGGAGCAGATGATGTTGCAGGAAGTAGAGCTCCTCAGTGAGTGGTCGCCGGAAGGAGATCGCCTGTTTCTGTTTCTGTTAGGCGATCACCCTTTTTCTGTTTTCTGATAGGAGATCGCCCTCCTCTGATAGGAGATCACCTTTTTGCTGTTAGGAGATCGCCTGTATTCATATTTTACTGTATTTTGTTTACGTTTTCTGGAAAAGTGACCGAATTTGTATTAAACTCCCTGTGAGGAGAAACTTCATTACATGTATATAATTTTTGTTCACTTCAAAATATTTGTTACCTTTATTTTCATTATATAAATATGAATAGTATTTTGGCGGATGTTACATTCTTTAATTTCCTTATAGATTGAATCCAAAATTAAATACATCACTAAACTATTTTTTTTAAAACATATGCTAAGTATTAAAGTTTAAATTCAATTTTGATCTCTATAATTTTATTAATGTACAATTTTAATCTATAAAAATTTAATAGAACTTTTTGTTATCTAATTTTCTAAAATTAAGTAATTTTACTAATATATTATTTAATTGCCAAAAAAATAGCACATATTTTTAGTAATAACATATATTAAAACATATTATTAAATATTGTTATTAATTTTTTTACATAAATAAGTTATAACATATTATTACTTACCAACGTGTCAATATCTGTAGTTATAAATTGGATATTGTATTAGTAGTGATTAGAAAGATTTACTTTTAAATATTTGAAAAAGTAAATGTGCAACTAATTTTTTTAAGAATCAAAATTACACATTCACAAAATTATAAACACCTAAAATGAATTTAAGCCTAAGATTAAATAAGTAAAAGTTTTTAAAACCAGACCAATGATTGAATAAGTAAAGATGTTTAAGATTTGATCATGTAATACTAGCCAAGTTGGTAGTAATTAAATTTATAACTTAAATATTTTATAACATTTAAGTAATAAAATAATATGAATTTGGCGAAATTAAAATAAAAAGGTTATAAATTATTGTAAATGACAAAGTTATATGCTTTATAAGATAAAAGTTAATAATAGTTGATAAAAAATAATTAATATTTGTGTAGAACATTTAAATATATACTTGTATTTATCTTTAAAATAATTTAGTTAAATAAAAAATAGAAAACTAAATATATTGATTTGTTAAGGTAAAATTATATTCTCCTAAGATTTTAATTAATGCTTCAAACAACTAAATATAAAACATGATTACACTTCGTGTGTAAGAACACAGTTATATAAAAGCAACAAATCATGTAAGATGCATGTGTTTCATCTGACAGGTTGATGTAGACCTGAGAGATAGAACTTTTTCTAACCAAGCCCAACCTTCTAGAAGGATGACCTGGAGCATGACACAAGATCCAGGGCTAGGTTAGGACCATCCACTAGCTAGTGCCTCAAAGCCTATCATTTCTCAGAGGGATCACCAGGAGCAAAGCCCATGTGATGGGAGCTGAGCACCAGCTAGTTTCTTTATTTGTAATTTCAGTAGATTAGATTCACATAGCATAAATGGGAGTGTACTTGGCAACTTAGGCTTGTGTCAAGCCCATTTTTGCAAGACAAGGAACCTAGGTTTAAGAAGGTTAACCTACCTTCTAGAACCTAGGTTAGTAAGGGTGGCATTGACCTAAGTCAAACCCTAGCCGCCCCTCCCTCTCCCTTCTCCTCTCTCCTCTCTCTTGCCCAAAAAGGCACCCCTTCCCTATAAATAGGGTGCATTGCCTCATATATTTACACATTGAAATTTGAATAGAAAAAAAACTTTGTCAAACTGTTTAGTGAGCAGAGTCTCCTATTATCTTTGGGTCTTATTTTGAGTGCACAACGCCTCAAATGGCGACTCTTCACCACTCATTTTGGAGTCTCCTCCCCCTCCAAGTTTCATGACTACACCTTCATCATCCTAAGCTTCTCTTTCCTTTCATCTTTTTATTTTCCATTCTTTTATGTTCTTGTGTTCATCTTTGTCTATTCGGTTTCCATCTTCTTTCTTTCCCTCATATGCTTTTTAATTCCGCACCTATTCATCATCATCACCATATAATTGTGTTTTCTCTTTGTCCTCTAGAAGTGAACCTTCACACTTACTTAATTACTTGGTTAAGTTTGTGTCCAGTGGGAATCTTCTTTGGGTTTCTCAATCACAAAGAATAGTAGCAAGGCATAAGAATAAATGAATGGTGTAATAAGTGAAATTTAGGAGAGGGGAAACAAACTCACTGATATAGCAATAGTTTTTATTTCTCAATTACATGATAAGGTATTGTGAAATAATAAAATATAACTAGCAAATAAATCCACAGAGAAACAATACATTCCAACATTGCACATAAAAGTGATATCTTATTTCAGTAACAAAAAGTCACTCTAATAACTGCAAGGGAACATAAATAAATATAAATACCCAAAAGTGACAAAGTCCTTAGCCAATGCATCAAAATCATGGTTTACAAGATGTAAACAAGCTTCCATGAATCAATCACGTGATTCTTGCTTGAACTCACCCGTCATACCAAAATATAGTGCAGAAGAAGGGAAAAGAATGCATCATTAAATCAAAGAAATTATCAATTGATTCTAAGAGTTTAGCTTTTTTCTATCATTAAATTCTTGAAACAAGACATATTTATTTAAACATTAACCAAAAAGCCAAAGGATTTGAAATATTAAACTTCAATTACCCAAATGATATATCACAGGAGGAGATCGTCAAGAAAGGCGTTGGTGAATGGTAATTTGATGGCTCCAAAAGCTATCAGGAACAATGTTATCCAAATTGGAAGCAACCATTGAACCATAAACAGAAAGATTCCTTTTCCTGCAACAGAAGAAAAGAAGAATGACATTAAGATTATTAGTGTTAAATTAGAAATGGGATTGGAGTTGGTAAAAGGAGAAGGTACTAGAAGAAGTGATTTTGGCCTCGGCATTAGCAGCCACCCACTCTCCCGTCTCCTTCATCTTCTTCTGCACTCTCCCATCCATGGCTTGCCCTAGGAACAAGTTCATCACCGTCTTTCGCATGTCGGAACCTCTTTCATCAAAATCAACCACGTTTTCAAGAGCAAATCAACCCCCAAATAAACAACTAACTAAATTTTATGAATGATTCTGCTCAATTTTACAGAACAAAAATACAGAAACTGAAAGATCAGTGCCTCCTTCAAGTATTTAGTATCGTGGACCCCTGACCAAAGTCCCACGAATCTAACAAAATTTAAAGTCTTGGGTACCAAAGAGTACTAAAAATTAAAGCATGGTTTCCCATTTGCAAACCACAAAATCATAAGACATACCTCTTGCAACAAGCGGTGGTAATGACGACCAGAAATTGCACTGACGAGAACGATTTTTTGGTGAGAACGACTGTGGGGAGAAGGAATGTGATTGAAAACCCTAAACCGAGAGTGAGGGGAACGATTGTGGTGAGAGAACGAAATGGGGCACTGAGTGAGGGTTTACGAAATACAACTGGGAAGGGAACGATTGTGGTGAGAGTGAGGGCGAAGGTTTACGAAATGGGGCTGAGAAGGGAACGATTGTGGTAAGGGTGAGAGGGAGGGTTTACGAAATGGGGTTGAGAAGGGAAGGAGGAACGTGAAGATTGAAAGAGGATGAGGGTGAGAGTTAGGGTTTAGAGGTTGAGTGAAAGAGGCACATTCCAAGAGTCAAAGGTATATTTTCAAACAGTGAAAGAGGGGAAAATGAAAAGAAACTTTGGAAAAGATGAAGGTTATGGAGGGAACGAAAAGCGGTAGAAATTTTATTTCGAAGGCTAATTATGACAGTTCTAAATGCCACATTTTGAAGGAACATTATGGCACTTACAAAGCTGTCATATTATACAGCTAATTGCGGCGGTTTTTAATAATCGCCATATTATAACTGCCACGACATACACATTTTTTTTGTAGTGTATGAGGGTGGATATAAGACTTGATTAAAAATAATTAAAGTTTTGTTTTGTATATATTTTCTCTCTATATGTATGTAAATATATCAGAGTATCTTATCAAAGTTTTTCTACAAAATATTTTAATGAAGATGACTAATTTTTTAACAAGTATCTTACTGAAATCTCTTATTTATATTAATTTTTTATTAACAAATTTTAAATATAAAACTTTACTTAAAACTAAATATATAGTCACTCTTAATATTAACTTCTTTAGATTATTAAAATGAAATATTCCTGTTTTTTGTACATTAAAGTCAATTTCTTTAAAATAAAATAAAATAGAGATCACATTGCAATAATGGGTGAGTGAGGTATGATTTTTTTTGGCAAAAAAAAATTATTATTTTTTTATTTATGCAGGACAACAGATTAACTTGTCCTGTTTCGTTGTTGGACCACACGAGCTACGGGTTATGCGGGACTGGCCTAAGCAGGTTAACGAACTAGATTAGTGAACTCGCTTCACGCTTTGTGGTAGTAGGTTGCGAGCCGGCCCGCATGACGGGCCTGCATTGTCATTCCTAATGTTAGTCAGACATTAAAATTATGACTATTCACTTGACAAAGATAAGATTAAAATATGTTAATTAAGTGATTGAATTAAGATACATGTCTGGCGTGACCTTTCTTAATTGAAAAGCCAAGAACAAATCCAACTTTCAAACATTATCGTTTGATCTCTTTTTAAGTTTTCTTTAAAAAAAAAGTTTTTTGAATTTCATCACACGTTGAAAAATATTTGTTAAAAAACATCTCTAAGTTTGCATGTGTCTTAACAAACTTTTTAAGGTGTGATCTTTAGTCAAAATAAATAAATAAAATTTTGGATAAATGATTTAGAAAAGTTGACAACGTATGTTTTACTTGATATTTTAGATAAAAGATTTTTAGTTTAATTATTTTACAAATCAAATCATCTTCTTTGCTCATTAATTAAATGATAAATTTAAAAAAATTAAAAATTAATTAAATCACAAATCAACATCTTTTCTTGTAATTTTCTTGTTTTTTTTTTATTTAAATAAATTTTTAATAATGATTTTATACAATTCTTTTATCAATTTTTAAACCAATTTGATTGCTTCTAAGCAATTTTGAGATATCTCTTTATTTAGAGTACAATGCAAGAAAATCATTATATTGACTAAATTATATGTTATTTTAGAGACAAAAAAGTTATTAGTATCTAAAATAGTTTCTATTATTAATAAAATTTATAAATTATTTTTTAAATTGGTATCTAATTATATACTAGTATTAGTAGCTAAAACCTTAGTATTTAATTAGATACCAATTTAAAAACTAATTTATAAATTTTATAATAATAAAAATTACTTTAGATATTATATTTATTTTAATCTTTAAAATATATTTAATTTAGTCAATATAACTACTAATTATTTTTCATCTCTAAAATTAATTTTTATTTAATAATTTTCTTGTAATATATTAAATTTAATTATTATACTAATATTTGATTAATTAGATTAGTTGAGATCTAAAACTTTTTCAAAACGGTGCTTAAAATTTATATCATATGACTTCTCTATGACCTACTTCTACCTCATGCCAGAATTTCTAAATTAGTAAAGTGATTACAGAGTTCTAATATTGGTTAATATCATCTTATCGTTGCTCGTCGAATGATATGGACACAAGTCACGTAGAATTGTAGGTATTACTATAAATAAAAAAAGTGATTCTTAAACAATATTTTTATTAAAAAAATATAAACAAAAATTGATGTGTTTGTTTATGGTGTAATAATGATAATTAATAAAGAATAAGAACATAAGAGACCGACTTAAATGAGAGATTGAAAAGAACACTCTCATACTCTACAAAGTTTTGAGGATAATTTTGTATACTAAAAATCTGAAATACAACTCATTTCAAAAAAATCTTCTATCCCATTGCATTTAGTTTTAGTAACAAAAGGCTAATGATAAATATAATATTTATTATTATTTATATATTATTTATAATTATTATTTTTGTCACTAATATTATTTATAATAGTGATAAAATTAAAAAAATATCACAATAAGTGATGGAAGAGGCCTAAGCTCAGGCCCAACAACTAGGTCCATGGCAAAGAGGATTCAAGAAGAGTGGGACTCTACTACTGATGGCAGAGAAACTTTTCTCTACATATTCAAAGACCCTTCAGAGGACTACAAGGAGTAAAGCCCAAGCCATGGGAGCTGAGCATAAATTAATTTTAGTTTATTTATAATTTCAGTAGAGTAGGGTTCATTTAGCATAATCGGGGGTGTATTTAACAATTTAGCTTGTACCTAGGCCTTTTAGGGTAGGAATGTAGCCCTACCTTCTAGAAGCATGCTAAGGGGCTGCATTGACCTTTAGTCAACACCCTAGCAACCCCCTCTTTTATGTATTCCCCATCCTACCCTTGTTCCTTACTCTCCAAGGCACCATCTCCTATAAATAGGGTGCTTTGGCTCATGTTTTTTTAAGATCAATTTATATGAGTAAATGCTGCCAAAATTATGCTAGCTTCTACTCTTTGTCTAGTCTCTCTAGGTTAGACACTTTGATCTTCATCTTCACCTTCCTCCAAGTGATTTGGCCTAACCTATCACTCTCCATACCTTTCATGCACCTACAAGGAACCCATAGCTCTATATGAGTCATCCTTGACCCATATCATCCATAGCTTCCACCACCTTTTTACCTCATATTTTAAGAAGAACAAATGGTCATGAAGAACAACCTATCATTTGGTATCTAGAGCTTTGGTTCTTCAAGAGATAAGTGTTCTCTTCATTTTATATTTTGAGTCTTCTTTATTCCATGTTGTTCATCATATCCTTAAATGTCTTGCTGTTTTTAATTTCTTTTTAAGTTGGTGTTGCTGTTTTTAAATTTCTATTTGGTATTTTTGGTTCAACTTGATCTTGAACTTCCATTTTTCAAACTGTTTTAGGTTCCTTTTGTGTTGGCTGTTCTGTTTTTATTTTATTTGAGTCTTATTGATGTTTTTAATCGGTGCAAAGTGTTTGTGGTTGAGTCATTTTGATTTTTGAATCCATACAAGTTTTGTCAAAGTCATGTTCATCCTACAATGTCATAAATTCCAAGTGGTGCCTTTTATTGTTGATTTGGTTGCTTGATTTTGTTTTGAGTGCAGTTTATATTTCTGGTTTTGAAGCTTTGGTGCCTTTTATACTTTCGTATTTGAGTTCATACTTGTGTGTTAGTTCCATACAAGTTCGTATCCAATCATTTCCATTGTGTTTTTGAAGTTTCTTTACTGTTTTCTAATTCCAAGTTAAGATTTCTCTGTTTTCACTGCTACTGTGCTGGCTGGAATCGTTCCCAGAAATTACATTTGTTGGTAAAAAATTCTGAAATTTTGGATTTGAGTAGTTTGATGTGTTAAGAAAAAGTGAAAAAAAGAAGCACATCAAAATTCAAAATACAAAAAAAATGATAAATGAAATACGAACAGAGTGCAAAAATCCTGACTCTGAAAAAACGCTGACGCGGCAGTGATTTCGGAAAAATTATTACAATTATTTGACTCACTGTTTTGGTGAAATTCCAACGCCTATATTGAGCTAAAACATTTAAGTTTCTGTGGTTAAAATTTCAAGCTCAAATTTGAAGTATTCTGTCCAGCATAAAATTGGAAAGTTGTGAAAAAATTTACACAAAATTCTGTAGTGCTGTTTTTGGTTTTATTCATCTATTCTAGTTCCATTCACTAGGATTCCACTTTGTGTGCTACCTTTTTCTTGTGTGCCTTAATTTTTTGCTTGTCAAATTTTATTGAATACTCTTTCAAGTCTTGTCAAATATCAACTCCATTTGCAGTATTCCTTGATTTTAAATTTGAGTTTTGTTGCTTTAAAACTTGCTTGACCTCTCTTTGGTGGATTTGACCTAAAAAGTGCTTTGGTGAGTGTGGAGCTAAAATTTTGTTTTGGTGAAAGCCATATCACTAAAGAGGAGCTGGATTAAAGATTTAAGGTTGAATAACCTAAGGAGACAAAGCAAGGGACAGCAGCAACCTCATTGAAAAATACACAAATATACACAAAGGAGCTACAAGTGAAGGAGTGCATAGAATAGGACTTTAAATTTTTGTGCATCAAAATTTGTTAACCTAATTTCTTTGTATTTCTTTGAGTTGTAATTTGCAAGGACATTGATTAATTAGTGGATTAATACGTCTTAGACGGTGAGTGTGTCTTCAAGGTTCCAAAGTGTCAAGAAGCCTCACCTTAGGATTCGACTAGTTTTAAAAGCTTTCTAGATAGCAATTTTCATTTGTGTTTTATTGCTTTACATATAGTTTTTCTTGCATAAAAATTTTGTTTTTATCTTTGATTGTGCTCTAAGTAAATTGCTTAGAGAAAGGTTTCTGAAAGTATTGTGGGATAGTATCTGGCTAAGGAAAGGCTTGGTACTTAAGAGATCCTAGTGATCCACCTCCCTTTCCTGGGAAATTACCTACTTCACTCCACTTATCTTTCTTTTTGAAAATTACTTTTATCACAAACCCTAAACATGTCTACTCATTCTTCAAGTCATAGTGAAAGTGATAGAAAATCCACAAAATCTCTTTTGAAACAATTGGCTAGAGATTTTCAATCACTATCACTAAGACAATTGCAACATGAGGCTCAACTTTTGGAAGATAAAAAAGAAAGAGATGCCCATCTTGCACTTTTGGAAGAGGAGTTGAGAATTGTTAGAGAAAAAGATGAATACATTCGAAAAATAAAAAAATCACATTCATCTAGTTCTAGGTCAAGTGACTCACATGTTGAGGGGAGTCTGAGAGTAAATGGTTATTATCAACCTCCACCTAGAAGAACTAGGAGAGAAAGCCACCCACAAGAGACTAGGGTAGACTTACCTCATTTTTATGGAAAGGAAAATGTTGAAACATACCTAGATTGGGAAATGAAAGTAGAACAACTTTTTGCTTGCCATCATGTTAGCGAGGAAAGGAAAGTACCCTTAGCCACTTTAAGCTTTCAAGGAAATGCTATGTATTGGTGGACAGCCCTAGAGAGAGATAGGCGCCTCCACAGGGACCCTCCCATAGAATATTGGAATGACCTTAGGGGAGCCTTGAGACGCCGCCATATTCCTTCATACTATGATAGGGAGTTAATGGACAAGCTCCAAAGACTCCAACAGAAAAACATGAGTGTAAAGGAGTATAGGCAAAAGATGGAGCTCTACATGATGAGAGCCTCTATTAGGGAAGAAGCCACCACCACCATAGCTAGGTTCCTAAGTGGTCTCAATCTTGAGATAAGGGATAAAGTAGAACTTTTGCCCTATAGGGACTTGAATGATTTTATCCAACTTTGTATAAAAGTTGAACAACAAAATTTGAGAAAGGGATCAAGTCGCAAGGAGAGTTCTTACTCTAACTCTTATCCCAAGAGAGAGTATAGAAGAGAAAAGGAGGATAGTCTTTCAAAGGATAAATCCAAAGAAACTCCCAAGAGTGTAGGAAAAGATGTGTCTACCTCACAACCCCGCAGTAGAGACATCCAGTGCTTCAAGTGTCTTGGTAGAGGCCATATAGCATCCCAATGCCCAAATAGGAGAACCATGATCTTAAGAGGGAGGGATGAGTATAGCAGCCAAGATGAAGAGTCTAGTGGGGAAGAAGAGAAGGAAAGTAGTGAGGGGGCATATCCTTGTGAGGGAGAATTAATGATGATCAGAAGAACCCTCAACAATCAACCTAGTGTGAACCATGATACACAGAGAGAGAACATCTTTCATACAAGATGCAAAGTTTCAGAAAACATTTGTTCTCTCATTGTGGATAGTGGCTCTTGCTGCAATTGTTGTAGCACTAGGATGGTTGAAAAACTTAATCTACAATTAATACCTCATCCAAAACCTTACAAACTTCAGTGGATAAATGAAGATGGGGAATTAACTGCAGATAAACGGGTAAAAATCAGTCTTTCTGTGGGGAACTATAAAGATGAGATTTTATGTGATGTAGTACCCATGGAAGCCTGCCACATCTTATTGGGAAGACCATGGCAATTTGACAAGAAAACCATCCATAATGGTCTTACCAACGAGATAACTTTTACCCATAGGGAAAAAAAGTTTGTACTCTATCCTTTAACACCTTCACAAGTGGTAAAGGACCAAGTACAAATGAAAATAAAAAGAGAAAATGAGAAAAAGAAAAAAAAAAGGAAAACAAGAGAAAATCCTTAGGAACGATGTTGAGGCGTGGGAGAAGAGTGTTCCTTCCCACAAGGTTATTCAGAAAGAAGAAAAATTTGAAAGTAAAATTGAAAAGATACTTCTATCTGAACAACCTTCAGGCCTCCTTCTGTGTAAAGGAACACTTGCATGCACTGCCACACTTTTTGAAGTTTGTGAACTACCTCTTCAAGTCCAAAAACTTTTAAAAGAATTTGGTGATGTATTCCCTGAGGAAGGACCTATTGGACTTCCACCTGTTAGGGGTATAGAACACCAAATAGATTTAGTTCCGGGAGCTAGTTTACCAAATAGACCAGCTTACAGAACTAATCCAGAAGAGACTAAGGAGATAGAGTCACAGGTTCAGGATTTGTTGGAGAAAGGCTGGGTTCAAAAAAGCCTAAGTCCTTGTGTTGTACCTGTTTTGTTGGTTCCAAAGAAAGATGGCAAGTGGAGAATGTGTTGTGATTGTAGGGCCATCAACAATATCACCATCAAATACAGGCATCCAATTCCTAGACTTGATGATATGCTTGATGAATTTCATGGGTCTACCATATTTTCCAAGATTGACCTTAAAAGTGGATATCACCAAATTAGAATTAAAGAAGGTGATGAGTGGAAAACTGCTTTTAAGACCAAATTTGGACTATATGAGTGGTTAGTGATGCCTTTTGGACTCACTAATGCACCTAGCACTTTCATGAGGCTTATGAATCATGTCTTTAGGGATTGCATAGGTAAGTATGTAGTAGTCTATTTTGATGATATCTTAGTATATAGTCAAAGCCTAGAGTCCCACCTAAGTCACCTTAGGGAGGTTCTTTTAGTGCTTAGGAAAAATAGTTTGTTTCCCAATATAGATAAATGCACTTTTTGTGTAGATAGTGTAGTGTTTTTAGGTTTTATAGTAAACAAAAATGGGGTACATGTTGACCCCGAGAAAATCAAAGCCATCCAAGAGTGGCCAACCCCGCAAAATGTAGGAGATGTTAGGAGCTTTCATGGTCTAGCAAGTTTTTATAGAAGATTTGTTCCTAACTTCTCAAGTCTAGCTTCACCACTCAATGAGTTAGTAAAGAAAGACACTCCATTTTGTTGGACAGAGAAGCATGAGCAAGCCTTTCAAAGTTTGAAAGCTCAACTCACTAATGCACCCATTCTAGCTTTGCCAAACTTTTCAAAAAATTTTGAGCTAGAGTGTGATGCATCAGGAGTAGGAATAGGTGTTGTGTTGTTGCAAGGTGGGCACCCAATTGCATATTTTAGTGAAAAACTTCACGGTGCCACCCTCAACTACCCCACCTATGACAAAGAGCTTTATGCACTTGTGAGGGCCCTACAGACTTGGGAACACTATCTAGTTTCAAAAGAATTTATCATACATAGTGATTGATCCGGTCGGTCATCGGTAGGCGATGACGTTAGAAGCAGATGACCACGTGGGCCAATCACAGAGTGACGCGTGGCACGTAAAGACAGATGAACCAGGGAGGAGATCGTTCAAGAACGGCGATCAGTGGTCAGCTACCGAGCGACCGCCACCAGCAGATCAGTTCCTACATGAGCGCCTGGAAGAAGAGCGCGAGAAGGGACGAAGCACCGATAGTCATCGGTGCGTTCAGAGTGATCTGTCATCGGTACATGCATTGTGATCAGTCATCGGTGCATGGAGAATGATCAGTCGTCGGGGGTTCCTTGTCAACACGTGTTAAACTGGGACCCAGGCTCCCAGCAAGAGCGTTGCTCAAGGACCTCGCCTGGTTCCATAAGCAGAGCACGAGGATGTGAAGAAGCACATCGGTCATCGGTGTGTGTTGAGGTGACATCGGCCGCGCGATGTGATCAACGCAATCGATGATCAGCAAAGCGCCCAGAGACAGTGAATGGCCTTAGTCGCGAGACGACCACGCATGAAGATGAGAAGACGCAGTTAAATGCAGAATCCTGCTGGACGAGAACCCATCAAAGTTAGAGTCTCCCAGTGGGGTTGCATGTCTGCCACGTGGATGGTGAAGATGTTCCCAGAGAATAGGTAAGGCAGGTAGGCACAGAAGTCGAGGGGTCCAGAGGTACCCACGCGGCCTCCCCTGTCAGACCTGGCACTCAAGTGAAGAAGGCTGGCACGCAAGGTAGCCCTGGGGAGTGGAAACGACAGTGCAGAGTAATTAAGTGGCCTTAGAGGTAGCCAGTAGGGGCTACGCGGGTTTATATGAGGAAGAAGAACACCAAACCAGGTATGCAATCTTTACCTCAGAGAGACAACACAAATCCAAGGGCACTCAGTTTTCGAATCAAAGAGAACTGAGGGCATACACACACAGTCCACACAGAGAGATTTGAGAGAGACCTTTTGGTGTTCCCGTTGCCTGACTTGAGCGTCGGAGCTACAACGGCCGCTAGAGGCGCCGTTCGCGTGTTTTGCAGGTACCGCTTGGAGCCCCGTCGAAGGTTCCTGGAGCCTCCTTGCAGGACGCGCCACAATTAGAAGGCCAAACGAAGGTGTGACGAGGCATCTCTCCACGCTTGAGTCTGCGGCGAGATCAGTGATCATGAGTCTTTGAAATATCTAAGTGGTCAACACAAGTTGAACAAAAGACATGCAAAGTGGATGGAATTTCTTGAGCAATTTCCATATGTTATCAAATACAAGAAGGGTAGTACAAACATTGTGGCTGATGCTCTCTCAAGGAGACATATCCTCTTTTCTAAACTTGGAGCCCAAATTCTTGGATTTGAAAACATACCTGAACTTTATAAAGAAGATCAGGATTTTGCACCCACTTTTGCTGAGTGCCAACATAGAGCACAAGGAGGTTTTTATGTTTCTGAGGGGTACTTATTTAAAGAAGGAAAACTTTGCATACCCCAAGGAACACATAGAAAACTCCTTGTAAAAGAATCACATGAAGGAGGACTCATGGGCCATTTTGGAGTTGATAAAACTCTTGAGCTTTTGAAAGGAAAATTCTTTTGGCCACACATGAGGAAAGATGTCCAAAGACATTGTCATAGATGCATTTCATGTTTAAAAGCTAAGTCTAAGACAATGCCTCATGGACTCTACACTTCTTTACCTTTTGCAAGTGCTCCTTGGGAAGATATAAGCATGGATTTCATATTAGGACTTCCTAGGACACAAAGAGGTTTTGATTCCATTTTTGTGGTAGTGGATAGGTTTAACAAGATGGCTCATTTTATACCTTGCCATAAAGTGGATGATGCTAGCAACATCTCTAAGCTTTTCTTTAGAGAAGTGGTAAGACTACATGGTTTACCTAAGACCATAGTGTCGGATAGAGATCCTAAATTTATTGGCCATTTCTGGAGAACTCTCTGGGAAAAGCTAGGAACTAAGTTGAACTTCTCAACTTCTTGTCATCCTCAAACGGATGGACAAACTGAAGTTGTAAATAGATCTCTTTCCACTATGCTTAGGTCAATCATGAAAGGAAACCACAAATCTTGGGATGAGTACCTTCCTCATATTGAGTTTGCATATAATAGGGTAGTTCATAAAACTACTAATATTTCTCCTTTTGAGGCTGTGTATGGGTTCAATCCTCTTACTCCTTTGGATTTGTTACCTCTACCTAATCCACAAAATTTTGTGCATAAGGAAGGAGTAACGAAGGCTGAATTTGTAAAGAAAATGCATGAGAGGATTAAGAACCAAATACAACAACAAACAGAGAAATACATGAAACATAGCAATAAGGGGAAGAGAGAGATGATTTTTGAGGAGGGAGACTGGGTTTGGCTTCACCTTAGAAAAGATAGATTCCCTAATCAGAGGAAGTGTAAACTTAGTCCCCGGGGTGATGGTCCTTTCCAAGTTCTCAAAAGAATCAATAATAATGCATATCAAATTGACCTGCCTGAGGAATATGGAGTACATACTACCTTCAATGTTATGGATCTAACACCCTTTGCAGGTAGAGAAAATGAAGAGGCAGAAGCATGTGATTTGA
The DNA here is from genome assembly GCA_013389735.1 of Phaseolus lunatus. Classification (NCBI taxonomy): domain Eukaryota; kingdom Viridiplantae; phylum Streptophyta; class Magnoliopsida; order Fabales; family Fabaceae; genus Phaseolus; species Phaseolus lunatus. The sequence continues at coordinate 15,950,030 of CM023861.1, read as the reverse complement.
GGACAAATCCTCTTCAAGAGGGAGGGGATGATGGAAGAGGCCTAAGCTCAGGCCCAACAACTAGGTCCATGGCAAAGAGGATTCAAGAAGAGTGGGACTCTGCTACTGATGGCAGAGAAACTTTTCTCTACATATTCAAAGACCCTTCAGAGGACTACAAGGAGTAAAGCCCAAGCCATGGGAGCTGAGCATAAATTAATTTTAGTTTATTTATAATTTCAGTAGAGTAGGGTTCATTTAGCACAATCGGGGGTGTATTTAACAATTTAGCTTGTACCTAGGCCTTTTAGGGTAGGAATGTAGCCCTACCTTCTAGAAGCATGCTAAGGGGCTGCATTGACCTTTAGTCAACACCCTAGCAGCCCCCTCTTTTATGTATTCCCCATCCTACCCTTGTTCCTTACTCTCCAAGGCACCATCTCCTATAAATAGGGTGCTTTGGCTCATGTTTTTTTAAGATCAATTTATATGAGTAAATGCTGCCAAAATTATGCTAGCTTCTACTCTTTGTCTAGTCTCTCTAGGTTAGACACTTTGATCTTCATCTTCACCTTCCTCCAAGTGATTTGGCCTAACCTATCACTCTCCATACCTTTCATGCACCTACAAGGAACCCATAGCTCTATATGAGTCATCCTTGACCCATATCATCCATAGCTTCCACCACCTTTTTACCTCATATTTTAAGAAGAACAAATGGTCATGAAGAACAACCTATCAATAAGTATATTAAAAAATTAAGAACACTGACATATTATTAATTATTAATTTGTTAAAATATGAAAAAACTAAAAAAATATCACAATAAGTATATTAAAAAATTAAGAACACATATAGTAAATAATTACTAAAAAATATGTAATAAAATTATTTTTCTTAAAATAAAAACATAGTTAATATAAAGGTTATTAAATATTTATAAATTAACAATTATTTATTATGAATGACAAACTAATGTTAAAATATGTCATAAATTTATTTTTATATATTTATTAAAACAAAATTACAATAAAATATATTTATAATAGTAGTAAAAAATATTGTTCTACTTTAGATTTGAACTCATGACTTTTTTAATAAAGTAAAAAATAACTTTAATACTTCCACTATACCACTTTAGAATTACTATAAAATTTATGTCAATAATAATATCATAAATTTATTCTTACGTGTCTAATATAAAATTTAGACATATATGTATTTATATAAGTGACAAAAGAATTATTAAATTTATATTATTTTATATTTGAATTTATGATTTTCCTTTTTATAAGTAAACATTATTTTTATTTTTTATAATGTAATTAATAGTGATATATATATATATATATATATATATATATATATATATATATATATATATATATATATATATATATATATATAAAATTTGTCACTATTTCTATATGAGTTGGAAATATATTTTAATTTGTCACTATTTATATATTACTATTTATATATTAGTTGTCACTATCTTTAATTTGTCACAATTATTTTATTAAAAATGAAAAAAATATGTACGTCACAAATAATTATTTATTAATATAAAATATCATATGATAAATTTATTTTTCTTTAAATAAGAATATAATTAATATTTTTTAATACTTATAAAGTAATAAGGATCATATAATATTAATTTTTATTATTATTATTATATCACTGGTAATTATTAGAAAAGTATTATTTCTTTTTTTACTTGAATTTGAACATTTATACTTTTTAAATCGTCTAAATTATATATAACAATACTTTTTAAATCGTCTAAATTATATATAACAGTGATAAGTATAAAAGTTGTGACTATTTTTTTAATTTGTCACAAAAAGTTAAAAAACAATTGTTCTACTTTAGAACTCAAAACTCTTTAATGAAAAAAAAAATCATTATTTCCACTGTACCACTTTCAAATTATCACAATGTTTATATCAACAATAATATGCCATAAATTCATTCTTAAAAAAAAATTATTAAATTTATGTTATTTTATATTTAAATGTATGATATTAATATTATTTTTATTTTGTAATAATGCAATTATTAGTTAACAATATATTTACTTCAAATTTAAATTCAGTATATAAAATTTTAACCGCCTATCTTTTTCTTTCTCTCTCTATATATTATTTATATACTATTTATATAAGTAAATAATAGTTATATAGATAGATAGATGAAAATAAATAGATAGATATGATTCATTAAAAATAAACATAACTAATAACAAAATTTGTTTTAGAAAATTATATAAATCAATAATTTGCATCCAACTTTTATCTAATTCTATACCTATTAAAGAAAAATATTATATTAACTGTATTTGTTTAGACAAAGTAGACCTAGATAGTATCTAGAACTGATTGTAGAATTGCTAATGTGTCAGTTGCCTCCTCATTCCCTTCTTCAAATCTCCTCTTTTAATTGTTGGTGCTTGGTCGGGGTTGACCTGAAAAAGGTACTCCGACGATCAAGACTCTGTGTGGAAACTGATTAAAGCTTATCTTACACTTATATAGTGGGTTTATCTATAGTGTTTGTTCATAGACCTCTGCTATAATGGGTCGAATCCATCAAATTAATTGACTACTAGTATGATTCATTAATTTAGAGGGAGGTATATTGATATACTGGTATATTTGGAGAATATCTTTAGTGAAACAATATCTTTTACTAATTCAGTGTTAGCTGATTTCTTAGGGTCTCAGCCGCATTTGGTGGAACATAGTGATAACTTGTGACGAGCTTCCATAACTGTCATTACAGCCATTCATAGTGCTTTAAATGTGTTTTGATACAGTCAATTGGTTACCGAGACCTAGTAACTAAATCGTCCAGTGCATTAACAATTTAAGAAATTATACAACTAATGTGTTAAAGTGGAAATGAAACCATATAATCAGAATACATGAAATCATAGAATAAATAATTAAAAGTACATAATTCATCGGTCAACAATTTTTTTTTATCTTTTCTTTTCAATTTAACAGTCTTTTTTTATTTGATTATGTTCTTCTTTTTCTTCATACTTTATAAATGATATAGACTTATACTATTTATTAAATTTTATCTCTTTCTAAAAATAAATATAATTATAAAATATAAATTATTAAGTACAAAGTTTATTATTATTATTATTATATATATATATATATATATATATATATATATATATATATATATATATATATATATATAAAAGTGCATAAATATAGAGAATAAGGAATCAATTTTTATTTGTAGACTTTTAGTTATAACTGATTAAAATATTCAAAAATAAGTTTGAAATTTATAATTTAGTCGGTTATAACTAAATCAATTATCATGTATTGTTCAAATTATAAGTAATTATTTTCACATATGTTGAAAAAAGGTATATTTCACGGATAAGATGTTAGTATTTAGATTTATTATGAGAAAAATGTAATTATTCTATTTGAAATTAGGTTTATCAATTTATCAATGTTGTTTTACAAAAATATGCAGTGAAATTTGTCATTAACATCATAATATATAATGTACAATTATTTAATTATAATTATTATTTTACTGTGTACATGATAATATATTTAAATAAATAATAAAATATGAATATAATTATATTTAAGTTAATATATAATGAACGCCTATTTTTAAATAAAATAAGATAATTAAGTATTACTTTATTAAAAAAGATATAAAAATTTAACCTTATTTATTAAAATAAAAAGTTAAAAATATATAAATGTTATTAAAAGTATATGAAAAATAAATATGTTTTTAAAGATATAAAAGTTTGAATAACATTTAATATGATTTATAATGAGATAATTAAATTTTTTAAAATTAAATTATAAAAAAAGGCATGATTTTTTTTTTAAAAGTAAAATTAAAGGGAAACTAATGTTATTTTGGACTCTTAGATGAATCCATCACATATGTAATTCTAGGATTAAACTTCTCATCTCTCTCTCAACATTATGTTTGTAAATATCTAAACTGAAGCAGATATTTTCTTGAGATATATGTAGTTGGTGCAGGTGCAGGAAGAGGACCCTATTCTCACTTCTTTTTGTTTTCATGATTTCCGGGTAAGTTCAGATTTAATTGGTTTCTTAGGACTTTTTTTTTTTTTTTTTGTTTCCTGTTGATAAAGGCACTCACAGCATTATCCTATTTCCTTTTCTTTTCATCGTAAATTCCTCAATCTTCCACCCTTTAAATCCATATGTTTATTATCTTCAATTGTTAAAGTCGCAGGAGTCGCACATGATCAATTGCTATACTATTGGGTGCGTAGCCATTTATATATATTAAAAAAATAAGATCTTGCTCAATTTACGTTTTCTCCCCTTTTCCATTGTTTACCCCCTAAATACTTGTCGAGAATTTTGTACCTCAAAATGTATTCTGCGTTTCAGAAAAAGAAGGTATTGGAATAAAAATACTTTTATTAAGTTATTCTGCATAATTTATGTCACCATTAAGTCCATAATTAACCAAAAAATCATAACAATAAACCTGTTTATTAGTGAAAACATCATGAACTCAGTAGCCATGTTATATTGTTGTATTAAGTTTAACTATATTTGTTACAGACTTACTTCCTATATAGCTTCAGTGATAACAACTCATCAAGTGCTGGAAGATGGTATTGGTCTATTGACCATCATCAGGGGAACTTGCATGTACTGTCCTTCATGGAGGCGTGATTTGGTCAGGGATTTCATTCCTCCCAGTATGACAGAATTCAGATATGCAATGGATCAAGTGGTTGGGTAATTTGATTTGGCAAAATTATGTTCATTTTTTTTGTTGCTATTGTTAGTTAATGTCTTTGTTACATTGATTTGGCATTCTTTTTTCTTGTTGTTCTTTGTTGTTGTTAATTTTTTTGAGATTCATATTCTTAACATTTTCCTGTAAACTGTTGCATTCTTATATATTCTAAAAGGCAAAAGTCTCACCTTGACTAGTAGACTCATACTTCAAACATTTTCTTCAAAGTGGTAGCAAGAGGTGTTGCGTTAAGATTCATTGCTTACTTCCACCATTAAATCAATATATCTTTTTATTTTAGTTTCATATTTTGCATACAATCTCCTGCCCTATTAATTTGAGATTATTTAGTCTCTCCTATTGCAATTAGAGGCTTGATTACTTATAATATGAAACACTGATCATTTTATTTAGTGTTATATTTCATTATTGTTTGTTTGGATGAAAAACATCTTTATCTATGTATAAGACAATAAATATTAATTATTTTGTGTTAACATTATATAGGACAACTTGAAAAATGTTGGTGAAATTTATAGAAAAGAAAGTTCAAAAGCACATATGTCATTGGTTAAACATTTTTCATTTGTTCTACGAACAAAACCAAATTACTCACAAGGTATAAGATTATATCGATGACATAAAAAAAAATGTAGAAAAACGAATTGTTCAAGAGAAATGAAATGTCAAATGACCGTACTACTGAATTTAATCAAATAAAGTAAGTTATTATTATTATTATTAAGTTTTTCATTAGTATTCTATAATTACATATTTTTATTAATATTAATGATTTATTTTATTTATTTTGCAGGATCAAAATTCTTGAAGATGATCAAAATCCTTGAAGATACTACAAATCAAAATTCTTGAAAATATTATAGATCGTTTATTGTTATTTTTTAAATAGTTTAGTTTAAATATGTTTTTAAAGTAGAATCAAGTATAAGTATTGTTGGATATTTTAGTTTTTTTTTTCATTTTAAATGTAATGAATATTTTATATTTATATTTATATTTTGTTTATTTATTTTAATTAGTATTTATTGTAAATTTTAAATATGATTTGTCTATTAATTATGACATAGTTTTAATTTTTAACAATTACAAACTATTGTAATTTCTAATAATGATAATAAAATATTAATAATTAAAATAAATTAATAATTAATTATTACATAAAATTTTACATTAAAATGATACTAATTATTATTATAAATTAATAATACTGACAATTATTTTATCTTTATTATCTTATATACCTGTGATAACACATTATTGTCACTATTATATAGGATATACTACTAGTGACAACTAATGTATTACTATTGTCTTATATATTTGTCATATTGTATTATTGTCACAATTACATAAAATTATTAGTGATAATTATTTTTGTCACAATAGAATTTAGTTTTAGTGATATTTAAAATTATTGTCACAAGTATAATAGTGACAAGAGTACTAGTGACAATTTAATCATTGTCACAAGATATTAATAGTGACATATTTATACCATTTAGTGATGAATATTTATATCACTAAAGCTAATTTTTCTTGAAGTATTATGTCTAAAAAGAGTAAATAATTGTTTTTCTTTACTTATACTTATTTAAATAATTCTATTAAAATTTATTAAGAACAAGTAATTATTTTATAAAAAAATATTTTTATCCTTAAGTTCATGCAAACTTACCGATTTGTTGTTATACTTGTACACAACTTAAGTATATTTGTCTTTGTAAATAAAAACCCACCTACCACCTTTACTTTCTTGCTTGAGTAATATTTCCACCTTCTTTCTTTCTTTCCAAAATCTCCACCTTCTACTAACCCTAAAGTGGATCTAGTAGGACATTAGGAAATAAACCCTTGACTAAATCAACTAACATTGAATATTTTAATGAATAGAGAATGGTCAAAAAGACTCTTATTCATTATATAAGCGAAAATATGATAAAAAACTTATTGTAATCTATTTGTCACATTCAAGAGTTCGTCATTAATCTTTCTTACACCATCTATCCTTACAATCAAATTCTTTCTTAATTGAGTTAAATATATTAAAACATGCCAATCTTAAACAAAATTCATTTTGAGATAAGAAACAAGTTATTTCACAAAACCCTCAAATGACACATGACAACAACTAAGATAAGCATTTTTTTTTCTCATGAGTGACCTTGATGATGAATGAAACACATTTGACTCGTTTATACTAAATAGTTTTCCTTGCAGTTGCTAAGTTTTTGTAGGGGTGTTACTTTACATAGCAACATAAACAACTTTTAACTTTATGTTGTTACACACAAAAGAAGAAAAAAAATTTAACCTACACAAGTATTTTAAAAAAGATAAAATAAATATTTTGGTCCTACTAAAATGCTCTCATATGAATATGTGTAAAAAAAAAAATTTATAAAAATTTATAAATTGGTATCTAACCATTAGCTATTAAGTTTTTAACTACTTACTACTTTATATTCTAAATTAGTTTTTATTAATATTTTAGAGACTAATTTATAATCTAAAATATTAGTAACTAATACCTCTTGGTAGCTGATTTATATACCAATTTAAAAACTATTTTATAAATATTTATTAATAATAATAAAAATTTTAAATACTAATAATTTACACTGTATATAAATTTCATTTGTGTTCTTTGAAATTCTTTATATTTATAAGTTATTTGAAATTTCTTCATTCAACACATAAATGTTTATAAATTTCCATCATTTTAAAAGTTTTGATATTCAAAATTAAATTCAGGAATGAAAACACAAAGTTAAAGACTCCAAACATCTTGTTACTCAAAACCAATTGGGTTTATTATTATATTTTTTTATTTTTTTAAAATACAAATTATTGTATATGGTAACGGTTATTTTTGTATATTATGTCATTTATATATCACTACACATTTTATCATTATAAAGTATAATATTTCGGTCTATTGTGAACTGATATAATATTTTCTATAAATATAATACTTTCTATAAAATAACGATTTTATCCAACATTTCTCTTGTTTCAATGGTTTTACCAGCCATTTTATTGATTAATTATCATAATTCATGAGATGAGAGGATAATAATGGAGACTCACCTATTGCAAGGGCTTGAGATAGGGTTGTCCGTTTTCTTATTTAGTAAAAGAAGTAATAGAATTAGTTCTGTTAACTTACAATTAATTCTTTATTCATAAAAAACGTGGAATCAATTCAATCGAGATCCGATAAATTTGAGATATAATTAGATCAAATCGATTTAGTAACTAGCATTTCATAAAATAAAGTTTTAGAAATAAAAAAAATATGATATCACAATTAAAATACATTTTAAATATATATTTAAGATAACTAATATAACATAAATATAACATCATGTCAAATAAAATATAATTATTCAGTTAATGAGTTGTCTTAAAATGGAGGTTTGAGTTTAATTCAACTTAACAATACCATATTGTAAAATAAATATTATCCTTTCTATTATAGGAATTTTCAATATCTCAAGTGGATAGAAAACTTAAAACTATATTTTCTTAAAATATGAGTTTTCAGTCTAATTTAATCTTAAAAATTGGGAGAAAAAAAAATCGTCACTTATATAATCTATGCAAGAATTTAATTTAATTTAATAAATTATATCATTAATGCACAAGTATTTAAAATTATGCTTCTAAAAAATGCGTCGCAGTGAATTGGACTGAAACGATGAAACTAATTAACACTCATTTTTAGAAGAGGTCAATTTTTTTTTTTAAACTCTCGTTCTATTATTGATTTTATGAATTCTGAACAAAATTATTGGTTTTTACAATAAATTTTTAAAATATTTTTTAATGAATTATAATAATACAAATTTATCCTAAGAAAATATACATTGGGTGGACTGGATGGAAAGCTCTGCTTTTGATCTGTCTTCTCTGGCAGGTCTGGAACTTATTTCCATTAGACAGAGGGGCTCTACCTGTTGATTACACTCCGATGATCAAGTCAGTGAGACCACTAGAGATATCAAATCAGTTTCAGTTTTAGTATTCAGAAACAACCACTAGTGCAAAATATTAAAACAACTATTGTTTATTTAATGCGTTTTTACCTCAGACGCAGTCTTTCAAACGCAATCTTTCAAAATGCGGTGACATTTTTTAAATTATTTTCATTTATGAATGCAACTACTACAAATAGTCGCATTCTTAAATCAAAGCGCTTGATTTATGAATGCGGCTTTACCTATAGCCGCATTCTTAAATCAAAGCATATGATTTAAGAATACGACTATTATAAATAGCCGCATTCTTAAATCAAATTTTACCCTAACTTTGAAGCGTGCCACTTACACTTTTCATACTTTCTTCCTCTTCTTTCTCTTCGCGTTTACTATGTTCCTGCTCACTTGTTCCTCTTCTTTCCCTTCGTGTTCGCTTCTACTTCATTGTTGTGCCATTGTAAGTTCGTTCGAGTTCTGTTTCTTCTTCTTCTCGTCTCTTCTTCAGCGAGCTTCGCTTCTCTTACTTTGTTTTTTTTTTCTGCATTGGTTGAAGTACTGTTTCATTGCCTTCGCGCTTCTTCGGTGTGCTTTTTTTTGCTCCGTCGCTGCTACCACTGCCGCTGCCATTGCTGCTGGTCCCGTGCCACTCTTCACCAACGTTACCTTCACGCACAAGGTTGATGGTGTTTTAAATTTTTTTGAATTTTTTTGAATGTTATGAATTTGTTTATTTTTTATTTATTATAATTTGTATTTATTATTAATTTATATTATGTTATTTGTTAGTTTAGAATATAATTATCGTGTTGGTATTGAGTCCGAGGGTGTTTGACCCTTGACAATTGATACGTGCTGGTATTGAGTCCGGGGGTGTTCGACCCTTGGCAATCATGTGAGATAGAAAATTTATTAAAAAACACCTGAATGACTATTACAGAACATAATGGATCAAAATTGGATTAATACTATTCGCATAAGTGATGAGTACGAAAGAGGAGTAGAAGAATTTATACAATTTGCACAACGTAACGCAAATAATAATGGTTAGGATGGAGCAAAGATCAAGTGTCCGTGTTAACTGTTTGAATGGAAGGATACTTGATGTTAAGATAATCAAGGAGCACCTTCTAAGTGATGGGTTTCTTCGATGTTATACAAGTTGGACATGGCATGGTGAATTATTAAATTTACCACGTATTTTCGTAATTGAAGAATATGTGGGGTTCACCATGGATTATGCAGTACATGATGATGTAGATGATGATCGATTGAAGGACATGATTCGTGAGGTGGGAGCTGAGTCTTTTGCAGAAGCGCATGGATATGGAAGTATGTCAAGCGATGTAGAGACTCCATTGTATCCTAGATCAACTAACTTCACACGGTTGTCGGCGGTGTTAAGATTGATGAATTTGAAGGCAATAAATGGATGGACTGATAAAGGCTTCACGGAATTGCTTCAGTTGTTGAAGGATATGCTTCCAGAGGAAAATACTCTACGTAATCGTAATTATGAGGCCAAAAAGATTCTTTGTCCAATGGGTATGGAGTATAAAAAGATACATGCATGTCCTAATGATTGTATATTATACAGGAAAAATTTTGAATTGTTGAAAAGTTGTCTGAGGTGTGGGTTATCATGTTATAAGTTGTAACAAAAAGATGATGATACTATTAAAGAGATAGAAAAGCATGGACCCCCAATGAAGGTTATGTGGTATCTTCCCATCATTCCAAGGATGAAGTGTTTGTTTGCAAATCCAAACAATGCTAAGAATCTTAGATGGCATGCAGATGAGAGGAAATGAGATGGCATGCAGATGAGAGGAAATGTGATGGCATGTACTGACATCCAGCTGATTCTATTCAATGGAAGAAATTTGATGATGAGTTTTCAGAGTTTGGTAAAGAATCAAGAAATATCCGACTTGGTTTAGCTACAGATGGAATGAATCTGTTTGGTAATATGAGTACAAATCACAGTTCATGGCCTGTTTTATTAGTTATTTACAACTTACCTCCTGGATTGTGCATGAAGCGAAAATACATGATGTTGTCTATGATGATATCCGGTCCAAAATAGCCAGGGAATGGTATAGATGTTTATCTCAGTCCCCTAATTGAAGATTTGAAGTTAATGTGGGATCAGGGTGGTGAAGTATTTGACGGATTCGCTAATGAAACTTTCCAGCTGCATGCCATGTTATTTTGCACCATCAATGACTTTCTGGCATGTGGTAATTTATCAGGTTATAGTGTTAAGGGTCATAAAGCATGTCTAATATACGAAGAAGACATCGCTTCTCAACAATTGAAACATGGAAGGAAGAAAATATATCTTCGGCATTGGAGGTTTCTTAGAAGTCATCATCCTTACCGGAGGTTGAAAAATCCTTTAATGGACACCAAAAGACTAGTGGTCCACGAATTCCATTAACTAGTGTTGAGGTTTATGAAAAGGTAAATAACATAGACCACACCTTTGGTAAGTAAAAAAAAAAAGTCATCTTTGACAAACATTTGGAAGAAAAAATCAATCTTCTTTGATCTTCTGTACTGGTCGAGGTTAGAAGTCAAACATTGTATAAATGTAATGCATGTTGAGAAGAATGTGTATGATCACTTAATTGGTACACTTCTTAACATTAACGGGGAGACGAAGGATGGTCTAAATGCCTGTTTAGATTTGATTGTGTTGGAGATCCCACATCGACTAGAGATGAGGACATTTCATTGTATATAAGTGGGTGCAAACCTCACCTTATGAGCCGGTTTTATGAGGTTGAGTTAGGCTTAAAACCCACTTCTTAACATGGTATCAGAGCCAGGTTCAAGCCTATCCTAGTGAAAATTTGTTGGGTTTATCAGGCCACCTGCTATCGGGCCGTTATTGGACCACCCATAACATATATCTCCACGCACGAGTTGGTAGCCTCGGCGTGAGGGGGGTGTGTTGGAGATCCCACATCGACTAGAGATGAGGACATTTCATTGTATATAAGTGGGTGCAAACCTCACCTTATGAGCCAGTTTTATGAGGTTGAGTTAGGCTTAAAACCCACTTCTTAACAGATTGAGATGAACATATGAGGCGAGTTGGCACCGATAGAAATGGGTAAGCGTACATATTTGCCCCTAACCTGTTACACCATGTCAAAAGATGAAAAAATATGTTTTTGTCAGTGTCTAAAGGGTGTGAAAGGGCCACAAGGACATTCCTCAAATGTGAAGAGCCTAGTGTCAATGCAAGATTTGAAGTTAATTGGGTTGAAATCTCATGATTGCCACATTTTGATGCAATAGTTGCTACCGGTAGCTATTCGTGGGATCTTACCAAAAAATGTTAGACATACCATAAGCTGTTTGTGTTCATTCTTTTCTTCTATCTGTTGTAAAGTCATTGATCCATTAAAACTAGATGAACTTGAAGATGAAATTGTTGTTATCTTGTGTGAATTGGAGATGTTTTTTCCTCCATCTTTTTTTTACATCATGGTTCATCTAATTGTGCATCTGGTTAGAGAGGTTAGATTGTACGGACCAGTGTACTTAAGATGGATGTATCATGTTGAACGGTATATGAAAATTTGAAAGGTTATGTGAAAAATCATTATCATCCAGAAGCTTCAATGATTGAAAGGTACATAGTTGAAGAAAGTATTGAATTTTTTTCGGAGTACATGTCAAAAGCAAATCCAATAGGTCTTCCAGCTGATTCCTGGCACCACAGGCATTCTATAAGTAAATATGTACGTGGTGTGAATATGGTAAGCAAATCTCGATCAGAAGTCTTGCAAGCACATTTGTACATATTGAATAACACAATTGAAGTTATACCTTCATAAAGCCATTGTGAAAACAAATAACCCAAGACAAGCAGAGAAATGGGTCTTGATGGAACATAATAGAACTTTCATGCCTTGGTTTAAAGACGAGGTGTTAAAGGGTTCAACGGCATCGGAGACCTTGACCTAGTTGGCTGTTGGATTGAAGTTTGATGTCATTTCTTGTACAACGTACAAAGTGAACAATTGTATATTTTACACGAAGTCTATGGATGAAAATAGTACAGTTCAAAATTTTGGTGTTACTTTTGAAGTCGAGTCAATGTAGTTTTCCACTTCAAGAGATACAAATTTTGTACTTGGATCAATGGCATACTATGGGTTTATAGAAGAGATATGGGAGGTTGACTATACTAAGTTTTCCGTTCCAGTTTTCAAGTCTAAATGGGTTGAAAATAAAAGTGAGGTTAAAATTGATGAACCAGGATTCACACTAGTGGACTTTCGAAAGATAGGGTATCAAGATGAGCCATTTATAATGGTTCAACAAGCATCTCAGGTTTTCTACGTCCAAGATCCTACGTCAAAACATTGGTATGTCGTTTTACATGAGAAAAACAAGGGGAGGCCATAGATGATATTGAAAATGGTGACCTCGTTTCATTCACACTAATGATAATTAATAAAGATGACGATGTAGTTAATGATGTACATGCAACTTGTAAAGACCATAGTGAAGGAATTTACATATGAACATTCTACCCACTATGGTAATAAATTTATAAATATTTTTGATAATACGCATTTAGAATTTTATGTATTTGTTTTATATGATTTTCTTTTGATGTTGATTAACTAATGTCTGTTACCTAATTTTTTCAATAGAGGTATGGATGATGATCAGACTCCAATCAGACTCCGATCTGGACGAGGCAGCAGAATACCTACTAGATTGAAGCATCTCTCATTGAAACGTGCTATTGGTGAGAAGACACGTGTTAACATTGACGTCAACACTGGAGTGGCTTTTGATCCTAATGCATATTCATTTAACAACTATCTTGGAGTTGTTTCTCGTGACAGGCTCTCCATTTTGATTAATTCATGGAATGACGTTGTCAGAGGTCGATCAAAACATGCTTTGGGAGGATGTTCAAGTAAGCTTTACATTATTATTGTTATCATATAATGCTTTTTAATATTCATTGATTAATTTTAATTTGGTGATGTTATTTTGCAGGAAAATTTTAAATTTCCTCATGTGGAACCTCTTCGATCAAAGATTATATCCGATATCGGACTTAAATTTCGTTAGTTTAAGTCAACACTGACGACGAATTATATTTTTGGCAAGCTTAAAGGCAAAAATCCTTGTTTAAAGTACAAACATCTTGATGAAGAGACATGGCGTCTTTTTGTTCAAAGTCGTGAAAATGAAGCTTGGAAGGTAAGTGAAGTTACTTAACTATTTTTATTTATATAATATTAATAAGTTAATAATATTTAATTCAATTTGTTTATTTCATTTATGACAGGATCGTCGGAAGAAAGCTCAAGAGATAAATTTAAAGAATGTTACCCCACACGTACTGTCTCGTTCGGGGTATCGAAAGCTTGAGCAATCACTGATAGTGGAAAAGGAGCAATCTAGACAGGGAACTAGGTCTGAGAATGTGGATATAGGGATCAGTTCTCATCCATCACCACCTTTGTGCCATGTAAAATGGAAGATGGCCCGAGTTAAGAAGTCAGGTGCACTAAGTTCTGAGCAATCAGGGATAATCATTGAAAAAATTATAAGTTATTTTTAGCCTCTTTTGCATTTATTTTTAAGCATTAATTATATTAAAAATTGATATGATTTTGGTCTCTTGCAGGATTCCTTGAGCTCCCAAGGTAGTTTTGTTCCTGAAGGTCGTCGTGATATCCTGGTTGAAGCAATTGAATGACCTGAGCACTGTGGTCGTGTTCGTTCAACTGGACAAGGGGTTGGAATTAAACTATATTTTGGAATTGCACCATGACACTCATCCTCCTCTCCCCAAGAGACCAAATAATAAATGATGAGTAAGATATGTCAAGAATTAATGGAGGAGATGAGAAAAAAGGCTGAAAGGATGTGGCTAGAGTTACGACAGGAGTTACTATCGCAACATCTTTGTGCTGAGCCACCGGTTTAGGCGCTTGTTAGTCCCGCTCCTAAGAGCATAAAGGGGAGTTGTGCGGCTCCTACAATATCAGGGGAGGATATCATTGGACAGACGAGGCAATGTGAGCTACTGATAAAGGGCGACATGCTTCCTCAGGTGGTGGCCATTGGAAAAGTCTATGAAGAGGCCACCACCTTACATAACGTTCCTTTCTCCCCTAATGTGGCGAAGGTAACAGTTGAAAGAGTACGAGTAGCTGATGCTCGTGTTCCACTACCTTCAGATGAGGTAACAACTGTGGCCGATGCTGATCCGGTCAGTCATCAGTAGTCGATGACGTCAACAGCAGTTGACCACGTGGACCGTTCACAGGGTGACACGTGGTAGAGGATAGCAGGTGAATCAGGGAGGGGATCACTCAGAATGGTGATCGGTGGTCGGTTGCTAAGGGACCATCACCCGCAGATCAGTGTCAGGTGAGCGCCTGGAGGCAGAGCGCGATGAGCGCCTGGAGGCAGAGCGCGATGAGCGCCAGGAGGCAGAGCACGATGAGCGCCTGGAAGTAGAGCGCGAGAGGTAAAGAAGCACTGATCAGTCATCGGGGGTTTCCTGTTAACACACAGTTAAGCTGGGACCCAGGCTCCCAGCGAGAGCGTTACGCAAGAAGCACAGATCAGTAATCGCCTATTTCCTGTGAGGATGAGTAATCGCCTATCGCCTCTGAGGATGAGTAATCGCCTATCGCCTACGTGGATGAGTAAATCGCCTATCGCCGTGTGTGAAGGTTAGGAGATCAGGTGGTCAGCAAGTCGCCGAAAGGAACACATCGCCGGGTATTTGAGAAGACTTGGCAAGCACTTGTTATATGGTCTAAATACAGAAGATAAGTGGCATGTCTTCCACCATGTGTAGTGTGAGCCGTGATACCTAGTGTTAACCAGCTCGCCATGTTAAGGTTGCGCCCAGGGTAGCCTGTGCACTAAGCTACTCCCTGTGTGGATAACTTAGTCGCAGGAGCAAAGTGGAAGTAACGTTTCAGCTGCAGGTACTCCAGATGGTGACACGTGTATGACCAGATGTTATCCACGTGTCAAGAGGAATAACCGTCAGGAGAGAGAAAGACTCAGGTATATATACGAAATTCTTAACGAAATTAAAGGAGGGGATTCATTTTTTGGTTGTGATTCACTGATACACGGTTCTGAGTTTCTTTAAGATTTTTTGTTGATTCAATCGTTGACTTGAGCGTCGGAGCGCAACCGGCCGCAGAGGCGCCATACTATTCTTTCAGGTTTCTTGGAGGATTTTCAGGTGGAGGTCATTGGTGTGCTTGGCGTGAAGCTGGTGAGGACGAGGTTCGAGAAGGAGAAGCTCTAGCGCTTTGGTCAAGAGGCTGGATCATATGGCGCCCACCATGGGGCCGTGTAAACTGTGATTCCCATCCACAGTTGAGTTTGTGAGGTTTTCGATAGTTTCTATTCGATTGCTTGCTGCTGCAATCGTTTTTCGGAGGTTTTAACCGTTTGAATCGAAGTCCAATCGGTGAAGAGGGTTTTCTAGAGGTTTTTACCGATTGATTCCTGGATCGAACGTTGTGCGAAGGAAGTTGTGTGCGAAGGAAGTTGAAGGTTTCTTGAGCGTTGTTGCAAGATAGGTTTTGCGTGTTGAAAGGAAGCTGTGTGAGATTAGTAGAAGTTTCATGAGGAAAATGAGGACAACCAGGTCTAGTTCAGTTGCGCCACAATCTGAAGAGAATAACGTGACGATGTCGCAAATGCTGGAGATGATGCGTGCTTTGCAAGAAGATGTGGCAGCATCGCGCGTCGAGCAGACGAAGATGCACGGCGACCTGGTCGCTTCCCAGGCCAGGAACGAAGAGCTGAGCAAGGTTAATGAAGAGTTACGTCAGGCTCTTCGCGAGCAGAGGGAGAGTCTAGTGGAGGCGCGCCAACATCTCCGCCACGAGTTTTTCCAATGCCATTTTCGCAGGCGATCATGGACGCTGCGATTCCTACAAACATCACGGCGGTGAAGGCCTCCTTCACTGGAGTGGAAGATCCAGAGGCTCACCTCACCGCGTTTCATACGCAGATGATGTTGTCGGGAGGATCGGATGCGGCCTATTGCAAGATGTTCATGAGCACTCTCCACAGTACAACATTGGATTGGTTTGTGAGCCTACCTACTGGACACATTTTCAGTTTCCAGCAGTTTTCCAAGCTTTTCGTCGATCAGTACATTGTGAATAAGGCACCGCCCATGGTGTCATACGACCTGTTCGACGTAAGGCAATTCCAGGGGGAATCTTTGAAGGACTATATGAATAGGTTTGGAGCTCAGGAAGTCCGATTACCAGAACCTTTGGTAATAATTTCATTTCATTTTATTAATTTATATTTATATATTACATGTAATTTGAAACAAATATTCTTCATTTTGTAGAAACCTTGTCGAAAACCAAGTCCAAAAAGAAAGCATGAGGTTCCGATTGACGATACTATAGCTTCCTTAGTTGTAGTTGCTAGACAGATTGGTCGAGACCCTCTGGAAGTTCCATGGGATGATACATTTTTTGAAATAAGCACTGAGCTTCCATTGTACATATACATGTCAGATTTGTTAGAATTTGTAGCTGGGGATCAGGAGCTCAATATAAATATAATTCAATTTTTTATGATGTAAGTATCTTTACCTATATTTCAATTTAGTTTATGTTAAATTATTATTGATTATGCTTTAACTAATAAGTTGTAGGTTTTTTAATGGAGTTTCTATCACTAAGGGGAAGGAAAATGTGTATGGATTCTTAGATCTCGCATATACTAATCCCACTGGAACAAAGCCAAATGAGACCTAATCATACATCACTAACACCCTAGAAAAGGAGGAAAAAGAAATTTATTTATGCCCTTATATTAATGAGTAAGTTTAATTATATGTCATCAATTATTACTATTTCATGTTTTAAACATTTACTCACTCTTTTCATGGATGATATAGGGGTCATTGGCGGTTACTTGTCTTATCAATGGTTGATAAGACTGTTGTGTGGTTCTGTTCCCTACACAAGAAGCCATCCACAAGTCTTAAGAATATCATTGATAGGTAAGTACACTATAAACTTAACTCCGTATGTTACTAATTAACCATCTACTAATGAGGTTTTTTGTATTAACCAATTCATGGCGTGGATATAACATCCTAAAAGGTTGATCCAATTCAAATTTTCAAAATTTGAACTGGATAAAACTAAAGGTTTGTAATTTTTTTCTTTCTCTTTCCATTGTTTATCAATACTAACTTTTACTTTTTATTGAATTATAGTGTAATAAACAACCAAGAAACTATGAATGTGGCTATTACATTATGCAATGGATGATTACCATCGTAAGACTAGGCCTTAAATGTAATTGGCATGAGGTAACATGATGTTAAATTATTTTTATAATTCTTGAACATATATGTATCTTAAAACTAATTTATGTCAACAATATTTTGAAATGCAGTTCTTCACGGATGAGCAACCAATGTCTTCGGAAGCCATATTATATGTGAGACATTCTTGGTCCACATATTTTCTAAATTTTTATAACTCTAGGTTAACTGATGAATAGTGTAGGACTTTGAAAGATATTATTAGTGATTGTAATACATTTTTATCAATATATAAAAATTGATTCTCTGAATTTATGTATTTGTCTGGCTGGGTTATAATTGAGCAGGTTAATTTATATGGGAATTAGCACTAAATAGATTGCACTAAAAAAAAACAACTATTTACAATGGCGGCTATTTACCATAGTCGCATTTATAAATCTAGCGCAAGATTTATAAATGCGGCTCTTTACCATAGCCACATTCATAAATGTGATTTATAAATGTGACTATGGTAAATAGCCGCATTTGTAAATTTCATTTATGAATTCGACTATGGTAATAGCTGCATTCGTAAATGCATTAACCCTTCCCTCATTCAAAAGCATATACAAATGTGACTATTTATGATAGCCGTACTTATAAATGGGATTTACAAATGTGGCTATATAGTCGCCTTCTTATCTCTTTGATTTAAGACTACGTGCTCATCAAATGCTGCTATATGACCGCTATTATAAATGTAAAATATGTTAGGAAAGATGGCTTTAAACTAGAGGAGGGGGTGAATTGTTTAAAGAGGTTTTCGCAAACTTTTCCAAGCTAGAATGAATATCTTCCAGAAATCAAATGATTAAGCAATTCAGTTTGCCAAAATAGCAAGCAAAACAGCATTGCCAAGAAAACAATCGGTTGTTTCTTCGAAACAATCGGTTGTTTATACCAGCAAACAACAAACAAACTAAAATTAAAGAGTTAGGGATAGAGAGATTGTACACTGATGTTTATACTGGTTCACTCCAACCCAGAGCTACATCCAGTCTTCTCAGAACCCTGAGGAAATCCACTAAGCAATCACACCTTGATCACTTACACAACAACCAAGAGAATGACCTTGAAAACCTCAAGACACACACTCTCCTTGGCCAACACTAAGATTGCTGATCTTGAACCCCTCAAGAACACACAGCCAATCTCAGCAACAATACAGAAAAGAAATGTTTCAGCAGATACACAGATTACACTTGTTACAGATGAAGATCTGAAATCAATACAAGTAGAATCCTATTCCAGCACTTTGATCAATCTCTCTAGCTCTTAAGCAATCTCAGCACTTTGAAAACTCTCTTAGTAAGTTACTTTTTCAAAAGCATTCTATCCTTTAAAAGAGATTTTCTGAATTATATAAAAGGAAGTTTGTTATCAAATCTTAACAAACCCATAAAAGCTTTCAGAAAGATTGGTCAAAGCATTTAATGACTGGAGCGTATTCAGTTTCAAATCATTTAAAGCTCAGTCAAAGAAAACAGTTTTTCTGTTATGGTTCCAAAACAAACAATCGGTTGTTTCCTCGAATCAATCGGTTGTTTTGTCACTTAACAGTTTTCTCCATTCAAAAACAGTTTTCAAACTTTCTCAAAACATCTAAGTATAAACAATCAGTTGTTTCGATAGAACAATCGGTTGTTTCAACTTAGTTTGAAAAACACTTTTTTTTTTTTATCAAAAACTGAGATGCTAATTGCTTTGAGATTTAATCTAAGGTTGGATTACACTTTAAACTACCCCAGAACAAAACAACAAAGCAACACAGCAGCAGCAAGCAAGCAAAAGCTTCATCATCCTTCAAAGGATTTGGATTCTTCAAAACCTTGAACACCACTAGGTTCAACAAAATAGTCGTATTCGTTTTGCATTTTTGCACTAATGAACGCACCTTTACCAGGGGTCTCAAGCCCTTTTTATAGATATCCCGTCAACAACTTTCTCTAATGAGAATGTAATCTCAACAGAAAAGCATTTAATCATAACAAAAAAAACCTCCTGCTAACAGGCACCACTTATCTTCAGGTGCTAACAACACGAAAACATTCTGTTTAACATGTGCACCATTATTCTTGGGTGCTCCTTTTTTATTCTCAACAACTATTAATTAATATGTAACTAACATATATTAATTAATATATAACTAACATGAATATTATCACAAGGGATAAAATATCTCTTTATCTTTTATCTTAATTACCTTTTATGGGCTGACCAACATCTGGGCCGAGCTCACGACCCACCTCTTGGGCCCAAACACCGATTTGACCTTTCCCAAATACTTGGGTCGAGATGACGAGCTCTCTTGCACGGTACACAAGCCCCCCAGGCTCGAGTCAAGCTTGACTGGGCGAATAGGCTTCCTAGCATTTTGGCGGCTGACACGATGTTTTCCCCAGCGGGTAGGTGATAACTCAGAAAACCTCGACTAGCTTAAGCCAAAGCATGTCTCGTTACTTAACTTATTAAACCTCGACGCTTGAGTATAACAACTACTTTTGACAAACCACACACACATCTAGCTAAGGCAAGCCCATGCTCACTCTTGACTTGCATAGGTGTATCTCACAAACTTGGCCCGAGCCATATATCTTGATCTCACCAAGCTTTATTTTACAGAGCACCTACTCGGTTGATCATTTGATCATTCACTCACTGAGATAGCCTAACTTACCATTTACCGAAATACTTAACCATGACATCTGCTTGCAAAGCGCCTATAACTCGTTCTTACACCGATTTAAGTAATCTTACCTTGCCTCAAACCAAACAACTTAAGCATAAAAAATTAAATTCCAGAGCGCTCGTACTCAGGTAGTCATACTAACACTGAGCTATGTCATCTTACCATGCCAAGTACCTTATCTACAACAACTTTACCCACAGGGCGCCTATACTCGAGTTATCGTATTGACACCGAGCTAGGTTGTCTTACCTGCCACTAGGTAATCAATTTATATGTAGGACGCCATACTCAGGTGGTCATACTGACACCGAGCTAGGTTATCTTACCTGCCCATACTCATTAACTCAACAAGCAGATTAATTCCACAAAGCACCTCTGCTCGGCCATACATACTCATACGCCGAGGTAGGTCGACTTACCATGTGCCAATTCAAGTAAATCAACAAATAGATGAATCCCACAAGGCGCCTATGCTCGGGCATACGTACTTATATGCCGAGGTAGGTCGACTTACCATGTGCCAATTCAAGTAGATTAACAAAAATGAATGCATCATCTTCCAAGAACAAATTTATCATTAGTTGACCTCATTAAAAAAACTCTTCAAGGGAAAAAGAGCATCACCTTAACCATCACATTGTTCAAAAAGAAAGCATTAAGCAAGAATATCTTAGCTGAAATACAACTTGAGGTTTGCCACGTTCCACACTCGAGGAATGGCTTCCCCCTCCAAGGTCTCTAGTCTATACGCTCCATTCTCGAGCACCTCGACTACGTGATTTGTAACATCCCGCCAGATGAAACAATCTCATACATGTAATATGAAAATAAGGTAAACCAATAATGTTGAAGAATACAAGATAATATATATATATAAGTAATGGAGTTGCTCCTCTTAGGGAGATTAGTACATAATCCTTCAAATGTTTTCAAAATTTAAAGAAAGAAAATCAAATACAGCAAGACCGGCGGTCTCCATACATAAAAACGGCGATCTCCAACACAAACCGGCGATCCCAAAACAGAAGACCTCAAAACAGGCGATCTGCTATCAGGACACAAATCCGGCGATCACCCCCGAGAGATGGAAATAGGCGATCTCTTTCCCCGGCGACCACTCACTAGGGAGCTCTTCTTCCTGGAAGATCATCTGCTCCCGTGTAACAATTACACGATCATCACAGTTTTGAGAACACAACCACAATCACAGATAAAAGGGTAAGCTAGATAATTTAAAAGAAGTTTAAATCATGAACATGAAAATCCAAGTAAACCAAGTTCCAAAATATCCATGTAAAACGTAGAGCTACTCATAGCATTCAGCTGATCGCCCAGAATCACAAACTTCACAACATTCACCCATAGTCCTTCCATTTCACAATACAGCATCAAGTGTCTATCAATATTCAAGTTTCTCATTTCACATGTCAGACTTTCCACTGACTCACCACACAAGACACTTGACACTACTTCCGGATTGACTCGTGCGTTGATTAGACTCAGAGATCTGCACCTGTCATACCACACCACTGTGAAATCCACACAGGGTCGCTGTGAATCCACACAGCATGCGCATATATCATCTCAATGTTACCATAGTTCTCCTGGTATGACAGGGTTAATCCATAGGACAGACGGAGCTCGTTCTTTTTCACACGAGACGCCCATCATATAGACCTCCTTCGACTCTCAACAACTGAGTAACTTCCTCTACGTGATTCCATTACCTCAGCAGAGTCAGGATATCCCCTTAGGAATCACCGATCAATGCACCTACCACAAGATCTTACACGGTATTTTCTTTCCTGAAAATACTATGCCTCGATCCCACATTCACAGCATTCAAGACGTCATGCCATACAAAGGAATATTTCAAATCACAGCAACAACCATTTCAGCGTTTCAAACTTTCGAATATCACATATATATTGTATTTAAATCCCAAACAGTTTCAAACAATGTCAAACACAGGGGAGTTCGAAACTCGTATTTAAAACCGGCGACCACGTCGCCCCAAACACGTAAAACAGAGCATTTCGAAAAGAAACAGAGAACCGGCGACCACGTCGCCCTCACTTCAGAAACAGCAAACTATGGCTTGTATGGAAAAAGAGGTCTAGCTTCCCTTACCTGGACTTGCGCAACCACCAGGAGCTTCGAAATCCAACGAAGCTTGCAGAATACCTTGGCTCTGTTTTTCGCGTCTGGTTGAAGGACTTGCAGAGAACCTCCCAGGTGCTCTAATGGTGGCCGTCGCTCGTCGTACTCTCGTGTGAAGGTGCTAGAACCGCAGCGCGAAGGAGAGAATGGAGGAGAAGGGAGATAAACGCACCCTTTAGCTCTGGAACCACAGCAACGTTTCTTTCCTTCTCCCTCAGAAATGGGTTTTTGCATCTTAAGCTGACTTCTCCACAAAAACCGCTGCCACCACCCACTCTGCAGGGAGTTTGCGTGTACGCTTCGCTGAACAGTACACCTAAGCGTGCCTCTGCGCAGGCTAACACTCTGAGGTCACTATTCTGAACCACTCTTTTGTCTACGTGGCGCGCGTGCAGAACATCTCTTGCTGAGAGTCTGGGGCCCACGTTCTCTGGGTGTAACTCAACGTCGCGCGATGACCTTTCGCCGATGACTACCAGCTCGAAGAGAAACCACTGATGACCTCTCGCGCGAAGACGATCCACCGATGACCTCGCGCGAAGACAACCACCGATGACCTCGCGCGAAGACTACCACCGATGACCTCGCGCGAAGACTACCACCGATGACCTCGCGCGAAGACTACCACCGATGACCTCGCGCGAAGACTACCACCGATGACCCCGCGCGAAGACTACCACCGATGACCTCGCGCGAAGACTACCACCGATGACCTCTTCCTGGCGAACGACCGATGTCTTCCTCTGGGAGACAACCGATGTCTTCCCTGGCGACGCCCTCATAACTCTCGCGCCTTGGCCACGTCCACATGCATTGCGCCCTGGCAATGCCCGCGTGCCTCGCGCCCGCGCGATGCCCGCATGCCCCTCGCGCCCGCGCGATGCCCGCATGCCCCTCGCGCCCGCGCGATGCCTGCATGCCTCTCACGCCTGCGCGATGCCTGCATGCCTCTCGCGCCCGCGCGATGCCTGCATGCCTCTCACGCCCGCGCGATGTCCACCTGGCGCTCATGTGTAGCAGGCAACCGGCGACCTCGTAGCCTTCTAAACTTAACTTTTTCCTCCCTTTCTATTCTAAATAAAAACATACTTAGAATTTATTTAAAATATAACTCTTTTATTCCAATAAATTTTTCAGGTCCTTACATTCTCCCCAACAAGAAAAATTTTCGTCCTCGAAAATTGGATTACAAGGAAAAGAGGTATGGATAAGCCTCCCTCATGGGTTCTTCTAACTCCCAAGTAGAATCCCCCGATTTCTCATCCCACACCACTTTCACCATGTCGATGGTCTTGCCTCTGAGCTGTTTACATTGCCGATCGTCAATCCTGACTGGTTTTGCTTCAAAGGACAAGTCATCCCTGATCTGCACGTCGTCTACATCCAGCACATGACTAGGGTCTGCCATGTACTTCCTCAGCTGTGACACGTGAAAGACGTTGTGCAGATTTGCTAAGTGGGGAGGTAGGGCGATCTCATACGCCACTGGGCCAATCCTTCTTAAGATCTGATATGGTCCCACGAACTTAGGGGACAACTTCTTTGACCTGATCGCCCGCCCTACACCCTTGGTTGGTGTCACTTTCATGAACACGTGATCCCCAGCAGCAAACTCCAAAGGCTTTCTCCTCTGATCTGCATAGGACTTCTGCCTACTCTGAGAGGCTTTCATTCTGCTTTGTATCTGCTTCACCTTCTCGGTCGTCTGCTGAATCAACTCTGGCCCAACCAAGACTGCCTCGCCCTCCTGGTACCAACATAAGGGAGTTCTGCATTTCCTCCCATACAGGGCTTCATATGGCGCCATCCCAATGCTGGCGTGGTAGCTATTGTTATAGGTAAACTCCACTAGTGGCAACACCTCCTCCCAACTTCCCAATTGATCCAAGACGCACGCCCTCAGCAGATCTTCCAGAGATTGGATCGTCCTCTCTGACTGACCATCTGTTTGGGGATGATATGCAGAGCTCATCCTCAACTTAGTTCCCAAACACTCTTGCAGGGTCTGCCAAAACCGTGAAGTAAACCTGGGATCTCTATCTGAAACGATGCTGGAAGGCACTCCATGCAGCCTCACTATTTCTTGGATGTATAGCTGTGCCAGCTTGACCATAGGCATCTTCATATTCACTGGAAGAAAGTGGGCACTCTTCGTCAGCCTATCAATGATGACCCAGATTGCATCATGACCCTTTACCGATCTGGGTAAATGGGTGACAAAATCCATGGCAATGCTGTCCCACTTCCACTCGGGGATATCCAGTTGCTGCAACAGCCCGCCAGGTCTTTGATGCTCTACCTTCGCCTTTTGACACGTTAAGCAGGTTGCCACGTACTGGGCGACGTCCCTCTTCATGCCTGACCACCAAAATGACTCCTTCAAGTCATGGTACATCTTGTTCATGCCTGGGTGAAGGTTGAGGCGGCTCTTATGACCTTCCTCTAGGATCATCTTCTTCAACTCATCATTTGCAGGTATGTAAATTCTGCCATCAAACCTCAAGATCCCATCATCGCCCATCTCAAAGCCTCTCGCCTGATCTGTCCCTAGTGACTCCACAGTGCGCTTCAGGCTAGGGTCCTCCAATTGTTTATCCTTCAACATCCCAAGGAAGTCATTAGTTATAGTCAGCTTACTACAACTAATGTGATTCACGTGAAATTCCACTCCAAGGTTTAAGTCTCTGAACTGTTCGATCAGTTTCTGCTCTTCCATCATCATGGTGGCGACTTGTATAGACTTCCTACTCAAGGCATCTGCCACTACATTGGCCTTCCCTGGGTGATACATGAGTTGAAAGTCGTAGTCCTTTAGGAATTCCATCCACCTTCTTTGTCTCATGTTTAGTTCCTTCTGATCGAACAGGTACTTCAAGCTCTTGTGGTCACTGAATACCTGGAACCGAGCTCCATAAAGATAATGCCTCCAGATCTTCAAGGCAAACACTACCGCCGCCAACTCCAAATCATGAGTAGGGTAGTTTCTCTCATGCACCTTGAGTTGCCTTGAAGCATATGCAACCACTCTCTTCTCTTGCATCAAGACGCATCCCAAGCCTTGATGTGAGGCATCACAGAAGACATCAAAAGGTCTTCCTACTTCTGGAATCACCAGCACTGGAGCACTGGTCAACCTCTCCTTTAGTTCCCTGAAGCTCTGCTCACATCGGTCGGTCCAAGCAAAGGGTTGGTCCTTGCGGGTCAGTTGTGTTAAAGGAGCCACTACTTTGGAAAAATCCTCAATAAACCTCCGATAGTAGCCCGCCAACCCCACAAAGCTCCTTATCTCAGTCACTGTCTTAGGACGTTCCCATTGCAGCACTGCCTCTACCTTGGATGGATCTACCGAGATCCCCTGGGCAGATATCACGTGTCCTAAGAAGTTGACTTCCCTTAGCCAGAACTCACACTTAGAGAACTTGGCATAGAGCTGCTTCTCCCTCAGTATTTCCAATACTGTCCTCAGGTGTTCCTCATGCTCTTCCTCGGTCCTTGAATAAATGAGGATGTCATCTATGAAGACCACCACAAACTTATCCAAGAAAGGGCGAAAGATCCTATTCATGTAGTCCATGAATAGAGCTGGAGCATTGGTGACTCCAAATGGCATCACTACATACTCGTAGTGCCCATATCGAGACCTAAAAGCTGTCTTCTGAACATCTTCAGCTTTTACCAAGATTTGGTGATACCCCGATCTCAGGTCAATCTTGGAGAACACCGAGGCCCCATGAATTTGGTCCATCAAATCATCAATCCGAGGTAGGGGGTACTTGTTCTTGATGGTCAATTTGTTCAATTGCCTGTAGTCTATACACAGCCGAGACCCTCCATCCTTCTTCTTGACTAGGAGCACTGGAGCTCCCCATGGAGATACGCTGGGTCTGATGAACTGCTTCTCCAGCAACTCTTCCACTTGCTTCTTTAACTCCACTAACTCGGCTGGTGCCATCCTGTAAGGTGCCATTGACACTGGTCCAGCTCCAGGTACCAAGTCAATAGAGAATTCCACTTCTCTCTTAGGGGGTAACCCAGGCACCTCTTCTGGGAATACATTTGTGAAATCTTTCACCACTTGTATCCTGTTTACGTCCCCTTTATTCTCCACTTCCAACCGGGCGAGCACTATGAAGCACCTCGCCTCTCCTTCCAGCTCTGATCGCCCTTGTTGAACTGACAACACATCCGGTTCTTGGGGGTCTGGAAACGCTACCTTCTGCCTACCACAGTCTATGAGAACGTGATTGGCAGCTAACCAATCCATTCCCAGGATGACATCCAGGTCCTGAAGAGGTAGGCAGATCAAGTTCACCTTGAATCTGCGTCCTTCTACAATCACTGGACATTCAGGGCACACTGTAGAGGTCGACACCTGTCCTGACGCAGGTGTAGAGACCAACAGCTCGAAAGGTAACTCCTTCACTAGGAGGCCCAACTCGGCTACACACAGGCTTGACACAAAGGAGTGTGTCGCTCCAGAATCAAACAAGGCCCTTACACCTCTACTAGCAATAAAACAAACACCTTGGATGAGGTTACCTGACTGAGCTGCCTCTGCTCCAGACATGGCGAACACCCTCCCTGTTGCCTGAGGTCTGCCGCCCTCGTTTCTCAACTGTTGGGAGCCACTGGGTTGGGTCGCCCCATTCCTGCTAGGGCACTCTCTAGCAACGTGCCCTGTCCTTTGGCAGACGAAACATTTCCTCTCTGAAGTCTTCTTGAAACAAGCATTGGAGGCGTGTGGTCCACCACAGTGAAGACACTTAGGTTTCCAAGGTTGTTGCTGTTGGAACTGGGGAGGTGCTGCTCCTGCCCGATGTGATGGAGGTCTCGCATAGGGTTTGCTTTGTGGGTGCTGTGCCTTAGCTCTCCCACTGGAAGGACCTCCTGGGTGTGACCTGATCACCCGAGACTCACCCTTTTCCAGGGTCTCCACCATCTTCGCCTTCTCCACTAAGGCGTGGAACTCCCTGATGCACATCGGGGCTATGGTCTTCTTCAGCCCATGCTTCAGCCCTTCCTCGAACTTCCTACACCTCCAGGCCTCGGAGGTCGCCTGGGTATAGAACCGGGCGAGGTACTCAAAACGGGCAGCATAGGCGTTTACTGACATGTCCCCCTGCTCCAACTTTAAGAACTCAGCTTCCCTTGCAAACTTGGCGCTGTCTGGGAAGTATTTCTCCAAGAACTTCACCCTGAAGCTCTCCCAATCCAGAACATCCTCTCGGGCCTCCATCATCTGCTGAGCTCCCATCCACCAGAACTCAGCTTCTCCTGATAGCAGATACGTGGCAAACAACAGCTTCTTCTCTTCAGGGCAGGAGGTCGCCCTAAAGATTTTCTCCACCTCCCTGACCCACTGATCTGCCTGGTCAGGGGTAGCATTCCCACTGAACTTAGGTGGGTTGTGCCTCATGAACTCGGCCAGTCCCATCTGTTCTTGGGGCTGACCGACGTGGGAGTTTGTCTCAGCAGATCGGGCAGTTTCCCAGTGCTGCATTGTGGCTTGATGGTTCTGAGCCATCGCCGCATTCTGCTGCTGAATGGCAGTCGCCATCATCTCGATGGCCTTGGCGATCTGACTCATCTCTGAGGAAGGTTGGGGTGGGGTAGCAGGTCTACGTGCCATCTTCTTCGTTTTTGATTCTGAATCTATTGACTTCTATATTCCCTACAACTATAAGAATGAAATTGATAAGAATCAATTTATTCAAGGGGTAACAGCTAGACCTTACAAAGGTCAGCATCTCAAAGTCATCTAGAATTTGAGTTCATCAACAGAATCATAACACTTATAACTTCACACAAAACACCAGAACAGTTACTGGTGTGCAAACATCAGTCCAAACTACCACCTCAGTCAAATTCAAGAACACTCAAAAATCACACCAGAATTCAATGTAGGCTAAACATCAAACCTTTGGAATTAAGATTAAGAATTATCTTGATCCAGTTATGAGTGTGCACCCTCACCACTTTATCAAGACCTTCTTATTCTTAATACTAAGATTTTCAGTTAGGCACACGTTCACCCAAGCACACGCAAGAGTTCAAAACTAAAACGTTTGAAAACCTTCCACTATAGTGGTTATTTAAAACTCAAATAAATTTTATGAGCAGAAGAAACACAATGGATCCACAGCCCTCAGGTCATCCTAAGGCGAACTGCTCTGATACCATTACTGTAACATCCCGCCAGATGAAACAATCTCATACATGTAATATGAAAATAAGGTAAACCAATAATGTTGAAGAATACAAGATAATATATATATATAAGTAATGGAGTTGCTCCTCTTAGGGAGATTAGTACATAATCCTTCAAATGTTTTCAAAATTTAAAGAAAGAAAATCAAATACAGCAAGACCGGCGGTCTCCATACATAAAAACGGCGATCTCCAACACAAACCGGCGATCCCAAAACAGAAGACCTCAAAACAGGCGATCTGCTATCAGGACACAAATCCGGCGATCACCCCCGAGAGATGGAAATAGGCGATCTCTTTCCCCGGCGACCACTCACTAGGGAGCTCTTCTTCCTGGAAGATCATCTGCTCCCGTGTAACAATTACACGATCATCACAGTTTTGAGAACACAACCACAATCACAGATAAAAGGGTAAGCTAGATAATTTAAAAGAAGTTTAAATCATGAACATGAAAATCCAAGTAAACCAAGTTCCAAAATATCCATGTAAAACGTAGAGCTACTCATAGCATTCAGCTGATCGCCCAGAATCACAAACTTCACAACATTCACCCATAGTCCTTCCATTTCACAATACAGCATCAAGTGTCTATCAATATTCAAGTTTCTCATTTCACATGTCAGACTTTCCACTGACTCACCACACAAGACACTTGACACTACTTCCGGATTGACTCGTGCGTTGATTAGACTCAGAGATCTGCACCTGTCATACCACACCACTGTGAAATCCACACAGGGTCGCTGTGAATCCACACAGCATGCGCATATATCATCTCAATGTTACCATAGTTCTCCTGGTATGACAGGGTTAATCCATAGGACAGACGGAGCTCGTTCTTTTTCACACGAGACGCCCATCATATAGACCTCCTTCGACTCTCAACAACTGAGTAACTTCCTCTACGTGATTCCATTACCTCAGCAGAGTCAGGATATCCCCTTAGGAATCACCGATCAATGCACCTACCACAAGATCTTACACGGTATTTTCTTTCCTGAAAATACTATGCCTCGATCCCACATTCACAGCATTCAAGACGTCATGCCATACAAAGGAATATTTCAAATCACAGCAACAACCATTTCAGCGTTTCAAACTTTCGAATATCACATATATATTGTATTTAAATCCCAAACAGTTTCAAACAATGTCAAACACAGGGGAGTTCGAAACTCGTATTTAAAACCGGCGACCACGTCGCCCCAAACACGTAAAACAGAGCATTTCGAAAAGAAACAGAGAACCGGCGACCACGTCGCCCTCACTTCAGAAACAGCAAACTATGGCTTGTATGGAAAAAGAGGTCTAGCTTCCCTTACCTGGACTTGCGCAACCACCAGGAGCTTCGAAATCCAACGAAGCTTGCAGAATACCTTGGCTCTGTTTTTCGCGTCTGGTTGAAGGACTTGCAGAGAACCTCCCAGGTGCTCTAATGGTGGCCGTCGCTCGTCGTACTCTCGTGTGAAGGTGCTAGAACCGCAGCGCGAAGGAGAGAATGGAGGAGAAGGGAGATAAACGCACCCTTTAGCTCTGGAACCACAGCAACGTTTCTTTCCTTCTCCCTCAGAAATGGGTTTTTGCATCTTAAGCTGACTTCTCCACAAAAACCGCTGCCACCACCCACTCTGCAGGGAGTTTGCGTGTACGCTTCGCTGAACAGTACACCTAAGCGTGCCTCTGCGCAGGCTAACACTCTGAGGTCACTATTCTGAACCACTCTTTTGTCTACGTGGCGCGCGTGCAGAACATCTCTTGCTGAGAGTCTGGGGCCCACGTTCTCTGGGTGTAACTCAACGTCGCGCGATGACCTTTCGCCGATGACTACCAGCTCGAAGAGAAACCACTGATGACCTCTCGCGCGAAGACGATCCACCGATGACCTCGCGCGAAGACAACCACCGATGACCTCGCGCGAAGACTACCACCGATGACCTCGCGCGAAGACTACCACCGATGACCTCGCGCGAAGACTACCACCGATGACCTCGCGCGAAGACTACCACCGATGACCCCGCGCGAAGACTACCACCGATGACCTCGCGCGAAGACTACCACCGATGACCTCGCGCGAAGACTACCACCGATGACCTCTTCCTGGCGAACGACCGATGTCTTCCTCTGGGAGACAACCGATGTCTTCCCTGGCGACGCCCTCATAACTCTCGCGCCTTGGCCACGTCCACATGCATCGCGCCCTGGCAATGCCCGCGTGCCTCGCGCCCGCGCGATGCCCGCATGCCCCTCGCGCCCGCGCGATGCCTGCATGCCTCTCACGCCCGCGCGATGCCTGCATGCCTCTCGCGCCCGCGCGATGCCTGCATGCCTCTCACGCCCGCGCGATGTCCACCTGGCGCTCATGTGTAGCAGGCAACCGGCGACCTCGTAGCCTTCTAAACTTAACTTTTTCCTCCCTTTCTATTCTAAATAAAAACATACTTAGAATTTATTTAAAATATAACTCTTTTATTCCAATAAATTTTTCAGGTCCTTACATGATTGCGTAAGTCTTCCTTGTTGATCAAGGATGTTCAAGTGTTTTGATGTCTCCAAATCCATGAAGTTTGGTGGAAGACTGAGTTGCTGGTTGTGTGGGTGGGTTTTGGGTAGATCAAAGTTGTAATCCACTCTTTGTTTGAATCTAAAACTGATTTGAATCAAAACCTTTTTGAAAAAGATAGTTTTATAAAGAAGTGGAAAAACAACCAGTTGTTTTATCGTTTCAATCGGTTGTTCAACACTTAGTGGTTTTTGAAAAGGGTTTGAAGCTGTTTGACTTTGCTGTCAAACCAATTCAATCGGTTGTTTTGAAAATTCAACCGATTATTTTTTGAAAATCCATAACAGATTTCTGTTAAGTTTGATAAATCACTTTTAAATATTTTCTAACTAAATTGGCTCCTACTTTAAATGTTTTAAACCAACCTTTGGAGTATAAATAAGTTGTTTTACGCTCCTAAAGTGTAAGAAACAATTTTAAGAATTCAGTTTAGCAAAGTGCTTTTAAGCTGTTCTCGTCGGTTGACTCGGTTGTCGTTGACTCTGAGATTGGTAGTGACTCCTTTCTACCTTGTAGTGGGTTGATGGCTCCGTTGAAGCAGAGGGGCCCTACCTGTAATTGCACTCTGACGCTCAAGTCAGTACAGGGCAAGAAACATCAAATAAATAAGATATCTCAAGCCAAGAGAGTATGAGAACTCTAAGCTTGCAAAGAATTGTGTTGGTGTGTGAACCTGTGTTTACCTTGGGCGTGACCCCATTATATAGTTATTTTTAGGTTACCTACCGCATACGTGCCTCTGACCAAGCGCTACCTCTAGCGAATTTAGGGTTACCTTTACGGGATTATAGGGCACAATTCCCCTATAATCCCGTGGCAACCTTCCTTTCTTAGAGTGCAACTCTCGTGAGCCTATCTCTTTCCTGGAGTGCATAACTTAAGGTGTGGCCACTAGGGTTTCAGTGCCTAACCCAGCGCCGCCGGCCCAAACTTATCTAATAACTTAATACCTCACGTGCCTCACAACCTTCATGTGCCTCCCATGCGTTTCTAAGGATAATTCTATCGTGTCAGAGCCTTACGTCTTGAACACATCTTGCATGCATGGCCTATCTGTGAATATGGTTTTGCACCTTGACAAGTGTAATTCTGTGGGCCCTACCATGCCGACCTCTCCTGTGCCGACCTCTCACTCATGTGCCGGCGTCCGAGGTCAGGCCACTACACAAGCTTTCAAGATTTACTTCAAGCTTTTGGTTTTCACAAAGGAGTGGAATATGATTGCTGTGTAATCTTTCTTTTTGATTTTGATCAGGTGTAATTCTTTTTTTATCTCTTATTTTCTGAATATTTGTGGTGTAAGCAGAAATAGAGGGTGTTCTGAATTTTGTGGTGTTGTTTTCCAAAGGATGTGTGTGGCTTGAAGTGTTCAAGGTCACTTCTTTGGTGTGGTTGTTTGTAATTTGGATTTTGATTGCATAGTAGATACCAGTGGTTTCTAAGGACTGGATGTAGCTCTTGGGATAAGAGTGAACTAGTATAAATTGCTTGTATACTTTTCTGTTTCCCTGAACTCATTATATTCTGCTTTTAAGTTGTTTTAATCACTGCTGATAAAAACAACTGGTTGAATCGCAGAAACAACCGGTTGATTTTCTGAAAATCAACTTAAACAGTTTTGTTTTCTTGTTTCCTAGATTTCTTTCTCCGTGATTCTGCATTGGAGTTCATTATACCTTCAAAGTTTGTGAAAATTGTTCTTAAACAATTCACCCCCCTCTTGTTTAAGGGCATATATTCTAACATTCCTTCGATTCTTCAGACTACTCTCGTAGCACTTTCTGGCTACCTTCTGATCGGCTTTTATGGTGATTACCCTTCCCTTATCAGAAGGCAGTCTCATCCTCATATGGGCTGTTGAGGCTACTGATCTCAACCTGTTCAAGGATGGATGACCTAAAGCAAGTTGTAAGTAGAAGACATGTTAACAACAATATACCTAATGATAATGGTCCTGGTTGCCTTTTCATCAGCGAAGGTCGTCCTCAACTCAATGTACCCTCATACTTCTACTTGATCTCCCACGAAGCCGACCAAACCCCCATCGTATGGCCTTAATTGGTTAGGGGATAGCTGCAAATTGATGAACGTCTCTTAGAACATCACGTCAGTCGAGATCCCTTGATCGATCAAAGTTTGCTCTCGGGTGGAACGTCGATCACGTTGCTGTGGACTTTTTCGTAGCTCCTCATTAGTTTTACGCAGCTCCTCGTTGGTTTGCACATGTTGCTCCATAGCCATCCATGAGGTCGTGATATCTGCCATCAAGTGTTGTTGCAGAAGTTCTTGCTCAACTTGGCTTACGCTTATAGCCTCTCCTGCTCAGCCTTGGCTTATTCCTTTGCTTCTTGGAGGGCTCTCATGGTCTCCATGAGTTGCTGTAAGGCAGGGGCATCACTTCCTTCAGATCCCAGCGCTGCTTGCCTTGTGTTCCTCATCACGTCAAAAACTCAAACACAACTGTGGATGGGATCGAATTTTATCGGACCCCACGGTGGGCGCCAAATGTTCTCACCGATTGACCTCGGGTGCACTCGATGGAGAGCTCCGCTTCTGGTCTTTCTTCTCTGGCAGGTCTGGAACTCGGTTCCGTTGGACAGAGGGGGCTCTACCTGTTGATTACACTCCGACAATCAAGTCAGTGAGAGTACTAGAGATATCAAATCAGTTTCAGTCTTAGTATTCAGAAACAACGTACTTTTACCAGGGGTCTCAAGCCCCTTTTATAGATATCCCGTCAACAACTTTCTCTATCGAGAATGTAATCTTAACAGAAGAACATATAATCATAACAGAAAAACCACCTGCTAATGGACACCACTTATCTTCAGGTGATAACAACAAGAAAACATTTTGTTTAACATGTGCACCATTATTCTCAGGTGCTCATCTTTTATTCTCAACAACTATTAATATATGTAACTAACATGTATTAATTAATATATAACTAACATGCATATTACCACTAGAGATAAAATATCTCTTTATGTTTTATCTTAATTATCTTTTTTGGATTGACTATCTAAACCAAGCTCACGACCCACCTTTTGAACCAAAACATCGAATTGATCTCCCCTAAATATTTAGGCCGAGATGATGAGCTCTCCTGTAAAGTACAAGTATGATGGTGGGAATGGTTTAAATATTCAATCTAATGGTTAGCACGTGAACATTAGGTTATCTTTCCATGTCATGTTGATTGTTCATCTGGCATTTTTTTGGCATCCAATGTTTTTTTAATCATTATATATTTTTTAAAATATTAACTTTTGATTAATTTGAATTATTTATTGTTGGATGCAATTACTAATACAGTCGAATTTCTAAGTATATATATATATATATATATATATATATATATATATATATATATATCATAATTTAAACCAACATAATTTATTGCATATGCAAAATGACGTTACCAGAATTACCAACATTATAATAAGAAAATTATATTAAAAAAATAAATTTGAATTTTATTTGATGTCATAAAGTTAACTGTTTTATACGAATGATATTTGAAAATTGTGTATTAAAGAATTAATATATTTAGGGGTGAAATACAATAATTATTCTTTCTTTTCTACAATAAATTATTAATGAGACGTATTTTAATAATAGAACCGTGATAAAATTTTAAACTTTAAAGTAAATAATATTTTAAACTTAGTGATATTGTCTCTAATTATGTTATCTTTACCAATTTAAGATTCAGAATAATTTGGTTATTATATATTATACTAAAACTAATACTAAGTTTAAAAGGGTTTTAAACTTTTATGAATTTCTTACTTAAAATTATTTTTTCTTATATTTAAAGTAAAAATTTGTGCTCCTCTCAAAATTCATTAATTAATTTTAAAAATAAAATATTTCAATCCAACACAATGAATTTGTTCAAATCAATTAAACTCATAATGAAAAAGATGAAAAAGTTAACTGGATTATATTTTGAAAAGAAATCATAACTTGTTAAGTAATTAAAATGTATAATTATTAATATTGATAGAAAGATCTCAATAATAACTTTCATATTAAGTGGAGTGATAGTATCACAATTATGTTAGGAAAAATAAATAATAGAAAAAAGAATAAAGTAGTAAATCTATTTCTAGAAATAAATAAGGTGCGATTCTTTTGGAGAATATTGAAATTTGGCACACAAACTGTAACATCCCGCAAAATAAAACCATACATACATGTATAATGAAAATAAAGGTAAACAAATAATATTGAAGAATGATAATATATATATATATATATGTAATGAAGTTGCTCCTCTTAGGGAGTTTAATACATAACCAGTCAAATATTTTCAAAATTTAATGAATTCAATCAAATACAACAAGACCGGCGATCTCCACACATGAACCGGCGATCTGGTAACAGAAGGCCCAAACAGGCGATCTGCTAGCAGGACATAAATCCGGCGATCACCACCAAGAAATAGGAAACCGGCGATCTCTTCCTCGGCGACCACTCACTAAGGAGTTCTACATCCTGGAAGATCATCTGCTCCCGTGTAAGTTATACACAATCATCACAGTTTAAAGAGAAAAACAGCCAACGAACAAAACATGCAGGGTAAGCTAGATATTTTAAAGAGAGTTTAAATAAGAATACTTAAAATAAAATCAAGGTAAACAATTTCCAAGATATTCACGTAAAGTTATCAAGTTTCTCATACTCTTCACCTGATCGCCCAGAAATCACACATTTCGCAATATTTTCCAGAGTCATTCTATTTCACAACTGTATCAAGTGTCTATCAATTTCAAGTTCCTCATTTCACATGTCAGACCACCACTGACCCAGCACACAAGACACTTGACACTACTTCCGGAAGACTCGTGCATTGACTAGACTCAGAGATTCTGCACCTGTCATACAAAGCTGTTGTAATGTTTCCACAGCTATGCGCATCAACACATTCTCGATCTCAAGTTCACCATTCTCACAGTATGACAGGGTTAATCCATATAACAGGCCGAGCTCGTTCTGTTTCACACGACTCACCCATACATATGAACCTCCTTCGACTCTCAACGCCTGAATAACTTCATCTATGTGAATCCATTATCTCAGGAGAGTCAGGATAATCTCATTATAGACATCACCGATCAATGCACATCCTACACGATCTTACACGGTATTTTCTTTCCTAAAAATACTATGCCTCGATCCCACATTCACCACATTCAACACATCACATAACACTTAAGGAATGATTTCAATCACAGCAAAACTCACTCCAAGGTTCATGTTTTCGAATATCACATTTACATCTCAAACAGTTTCAAAACAACACCAAAAACAGGGGAGTTCGTAAAACAACGCCAAAACCGGCGATCTAGTTCAAAAACAGGGTATTTCGAAGTCTGCATTTAAAACCGGCGACCACGTCGCCCAAACACATAGCACAGAGCATTTTACAAAGATGAAAACGAAAACCGGCGACCACGTCGCCCTCACTTCAGAAATAGCTAAACTATGGCTTGTATTGAAAATGAAGTCTAGCTTCCCTTACCTGGACTTGCGCAAAACACCAGGAGCTCCGAAACCCAACGAAGCTTGAACAACGCCTTGGCTCTGTTTTTGCGTCTGGTTGAAGGACTTGCAGAGAACCTCCCAGGTGCTCTAATGGTGCTGCCTCTCGTCGTACTCTTGTGTGAAGATGCTAGAATCGCAGCGCGAAGGAGATATCTGGAGGAGAAGGGAGGTAACTCACTCTTTCTCTCTTTGAAGGCTGCAACGTTTCTTTCTCTCAGCCGTGGGTTTTCTGCATCTTAAACCAACTTATCCACCAAAAGCAGCTGCCACCACCCACTCTGCAGAGAAGTCTGAGTGTACGTTTCCCTGAACAGTACGACTACAGTTGTCTCTTGCGCAGGCCAACAACTCCCTGAACAGTACTACTGAGCGTGCCTCTGCGCAGGCTAACACTCTGAGGTCACTATTCTGAACCACTCTTTTTGTCTACGTGGCGCGCGTGCAGGACGTTCCATGCTGGAAGTCTGGGTCCCACCTTCTCTGTGTGTAACTCGACGTCGCGCGATGACCTTTCACCGATGACCATAGGCGCGAAGTCTATCCACCGATGACCTCTCCCGCGAAGGCTATCCACCGATGACCTCTCGTGCGAAGGCCATCCACCGATGACCTCTCGCGCGAAGACAATCCACCGATGACCCCTCGCGCCCTGGCAATGCCCGCATGCCTCGCGCCCTGGCGATGCCCGCATGCCTCTCGCGCCCTGGCAATGCCCGCATGCCTCTCGCCCGCGCGATGCCTGCATGCCTCGCGCCCGCGCGATGCCTGCATACCTCGCGCCCTGGCGCTCATGTGTAGCAGGCGACCGACGATCATGTACTACTAGGCGATCTCATAGTCTTCCAAACTACACTTTCCTTCCTTTTCATTTTAAATAAAGACATACTTAGAATTCATTTAAAATATATCTCTTTTATTCCAATTTAATTTTACAGGTCCTTACACAAACAAAATGCAAATATAATATTAGGTTTACTAGCAATTAAATACAAAATAAATACAAAAGAGAACCAATTAAATCTATGTACTTTGTTTGATCTATAGATTTTATAGAAGCATCTTGATCAAGTTGGCAATTAGTTGACACTGGTGTTGTAACACACTTGAATTCTCCATGTCAAACTTCTCCAGAACATTCTTGTAGTACTTTGTTTAATAAATGAAAATATCATTTTGAGTTGTTTCACTTGCAGTCCTAAAAAATAGGTTAGCTCACCCATTATGGACATTCAAATTCACTTTTCATAGAATCTACAAATGCTTCAGACATTGTTTCATTCGATGATCCAAAGATAATGTCATCTACATAGACTTGTACAAGAACAATATCATTGTTCTTCCTTTTGATGAAGAGAATCTTGTCTGTCTTGCCCCTTTCATAGCTTTGAGATAATAGAAAGTTGTTTAGTTTTTCATACCACTGTCTAGGTGCTTGCTTCAAGCCATACTAAGCTTTTTTAAGTTTGTAAACATGATATGGAAACTTATGTCATATGTTATTCGAAAAGTGAAAGTTGTAGAGGTGATGGCTTGAACTCCATTTCCGATTGCTCTTCTTGAAGTATTGAAGTGAAAAATGGCGGAAGCTAATGGATGTGATGGATCAAGGATGGCTCATATAGAGCTATGGGTTCCTTGGAGGTGTATGAGAGGTAGGGAGAGTGATTGGTTGGGTCATATCACTTGGAGAAAGGTGAAAGTGAAGATCAAGGAGTCTAACCTAGAAAGACTAGACAAGGGAGTAGAAGCTTGCAAAATTTTGGCAGCATTTTACTCATAAAATTGATCTTACAAAACATGAGCCAAGCACCCTATTATATAGGAGATGGTGCCTTGGAGAGTAAGGAGCGAGGGTAGAAAAGGAAAAAAGTGAGGGGCGGCCAAGGGGCATTGACTAAGGTCAATGCCGCCCCCTTTGGCTAGGTTTCTAGAAGGTAGGACAACCGTCCTTCCAAAAGGCCTAGGTACAAGCTAAAATGATAAGCACACCCCCCTATTATGTTAAAAGAACTATACTCTAGTGAAATTAAAAATAAAGACACTACCTAATGCTCAGCTTCCAAAGCCTGTGCTCTACTCCTTGTGATCCTTTGGGGAAGGCTCGGTGTTGAAGCATTGGCTAGAGGTGAATCTTGACGTAGCCCTGACATCTTTGAACATGTAAAGAAAAGTTTCTCTGCCATCAGTAGCAGAGTCCTAATATTCTTGAATCCTCTTTGTCATGGACCTAGTTGTTGGTTTAGAACTTGGGCCTGGGCTTGAGCCTCTTCCATCAAGAGGTAATTTATTTTTAGGAATTTTTCTAAGTTTTTTAATTTTTTTTTATATTTTTTAAAGTTTATGCTACAATAAACTTAAGTAGATTACTTATATGCTTGAAAAAACCAAGTTGTTTTGTTTAAGAGTAAAAATGGTTAAAACGAGAAAAATATGAATATTTTATTGTTTAAATTAAAAAATATATATAAATAGAGAAAATTAATTATTCAAAAATTTTTTAAAAAATTATCATATGTCTAAAACAAGTTTCTTCTGCCTTCACTCTAGATTTATGAGTTATACATACATTTTTTTCATGATTCGAGTCAATCTTAGAGAAGCTAGTAGAGAGGAAAAGACTAGTTATATATTAGATTCTTTTGTTTAGAATAAGTTTCTCTTTGTCCCTTTCTCTTAGGTTGTTTAGATGCGGGTGGTTTGCATGCTTGGGAATATGAGCTCACATGTGTGTTTTAATGAGTAAAAATGAATCTTTACTAGTTTAAGGTCATAACACTACCTTCAGTTTGGTGATTAGAGCTTGATGTGGGTAGGTTTGAGTTGTATGTGTGAATTAATAATTGTTGGAGATTTTTTAGAGTAGTTAGATTTTCATATAAGAGAAACTGTCATTATTAACTTTGTTAAAGGAATCATAGTTAAATGTTTAAGTTGGTGTAAGATTATTGAAAGTTTCCTTTAGTTGAGATTGAACTTGGAATATATGTGGAAAATTATGGTTTTGCAGAAATTTTGATGAAATACTTTGAGTTAATTTTTGTATCCTTGTTGAATTGATTGAACAAGTATGCTTGTGTTATGTAAACTTTTGTTGTTGAGGATGAGATATACAAATTGATAATAATATTAGATTGCGATGAATACCGTATTGTATTATAACATTTGAAAATGAGTGTGATAGGATCATGTCACTGGTACAGAAAGGCATAACAATGATGATTATTTTTAATTTATAATAGCAGTTATATAGCCGCATTTGATGTACATGTAGTCTTACGAGAGGCGTTTAGGGTTTCTTTTCTTTTTTGCTGTTGTTTGGGTTTTTAATCAAAGTTCTGAACTTTGACCTTTTCCGAAGAATAGGGTCATTATTTTAGCATTTCTTCTGATCTCTTGGTGCATCCAGAAAGTGCAAATAAAAATTTCCCAATGAAACGCAAATATATGGCGGAGCAAGGTGACAAGAGCGACGAGGAAGGCAAAGTAGGAAGCAAAAAAAATCCTTCCCAATGAAAAGTGACCTTAGCAATGGCATAAGACAAAATATAAGAGAAACAAAGAGCATAAAAAAATCAATGGTGAAGAAGAAGAGTGGAACACAATGCTTACCAATGGCACGAACAATGCAAACAACAGAGGAAAAAAAAGAGAGGAAGCACGAAACAGAGGCACAAAAGCAAGGAAGCGCGAGAGAAAGGAGATGAAAACATAAGTTGCGCATTTCTGAAATAGGGAGAGTTAGGGTAAAATTTGATTTATGCGTGTGCTATTTGTAATAGTCACACTCATAAGTCAAAGCACTTGATTTATGAGTGCGGATTTACCTATAACCGTACTCATAAGTCAAAATAATTTAAAAAATGCCACTGCATTTTTAAACACTGCATCTGAGGTAAAATTGCATTTAATAAACAGTAGTTGTTTTTACTTTTTGCACTAGTGTCTTAAAAATTTATTGTTTTGTTTGGGGGTTGTATAATTGAGTTTGATATTGTTAACTTTGGTTATGTTGATATAAACTTGGAAGAAATGTTTTAGGTAGTTGATGATGACCAATTTAAGTAAATAGTGTAAGGACTTTGTTTTAGTAGTTGTCTAGAGAATACTTGAAGAATAATTATTTAATTGACTAAGGAAACTAAGAATGACTATGGTTGAATGATAAACTTTGGATTTCTTTCTACTATTTGATTTGCTTAGAAATGAACAATTGATTTGGTGTGGTCAAAATTGGTTGGAGGATTGGTGTGAATGTGTAAATAATGCAAGTTAAACATTTGAAACATGTTGGAAATTTAGTTTCGTTAAAAGAAAGATTTGGATTTTAAAATTTTTGTAAAAATGGCCAATTTTGCATTAATCCACTCAATGGAAGGAAATTTCACTAAAAAGATTGAAATTTCGCTCAATAGATTTTGTCGACAAAGCAAATATTACTCTCGACCTTGAATATACACTTAATAGATTATTATTTTCTCAACAAAATAATATAAATTTGCTCATTGAATTCATACTCCAAAGTAAATGAGAAAAAAACTTTTGTTAATTTCATTTTGTAGTTTTGTAGGCACCGAAAGTATCAATTATTTTCAAATTTGGCTTAATAGTCTTCAAGAAAAATGTTGCCTTAGATGTGTACTTTATAATAACTTTTTGAATAAATTAAAAAGGAGATATATAACTTAAGTTGTGACTATTTTAATGAGTAAAGGTCAAGCTATTAATTTTAGTTGAAATTATTGCTTCTTTTTTTTTTTTTTACTTTTAAGCCAAGTAAATCATTCTTATTGAATTGAAGGTCTTCATTAGAGTTATATTAATTATCTTAGACTTATTATAAGTTATGTTTAAGTATGGTTGGATGAGTAGAACTCGGTATGACTTGTTATCTTTAACAGTTGTCATGAATGATTTATGCTTATGAGTTATTTTTAAATTGTAAGGCAATATAATAAAATAATGATGGAAGGCCCTTAGCCAAATTACCCACAACTAGATTCATGACCAAGAGAATATAGGAAGATTGGGACTCAGGAGACTTCAGCAGGCCCAAGTTCTTATCATAATGGGCCAGACTTTAGTCTTTATATTTTTGTATACAGTAGAACATGTTTTCTTGGGCCTTGTACTGGCCAAGTAGTATTTAATTATTGGGTCTTATATTTAGGCCAAATAGAGTAAGATTTTGGGCTTGCATTTTGGCCTAGGTTAGATTAGGTTTCTTAAAACCTAGCTAGGTGATGCAGTAGGAGTAGCTCCATGAGATTCCAAGCCGAATTGGTGGAAGAATGCTTGGAGGATTGGCAAAGAAAGTTGATTAATGTATGAGGAATGGAGTAGAAATGGAAGAAAGTGCAATAGTTGCATGTAATGCTTGAAGAAGAAGGAAGTTCTTCTACCGGATTCCCTAACTTTAGGATCTTGGAACTCTAGAAAAAAGAGAGTGTGAGACAAGAGGGTAAGAGTTCTGAATTAGGCAGAGGTTCTTTACTCATCACAAATCTGAATTATACATAAAGAGAAGCCCTATTTATAGGGAAAAAGGAGGGGGAGGTGGCGTGCCAAGCAAACGACCTAAACCCTAATTTTGCATATCAAGTTAGGGTTAGGGTATGAGCCTTGTACTCCAAGTCTCTACTAAACCCTAACTTGCATGACACGTTAGGTTTTCTATTGGCTCTTGTATGCGCCCTCCTAACCCTAGATTTAGGGTTTATTTCTATTCTACCTTTGACCCATAATACAAGGTCAGGGAGAAAATCCCTAGTCTACTATTTACAAATTTATACAAGG
Source organism: Phaseolus lunatus (assembly GCA_013389735.1). NCBI lineage: Eukaryota > Viridiplantae > Streptophyta > Magnoliopsida > Fabales > Fabaceae > Phaseolus > Phaseolus lunatus. The sequence continues at coordinate 15,906,963 of CM023861.1, read as the reverse complement.
TTTAAGAGAGAAAAAATATTCTTTAGTGTCTCTGCTCTTAGTCTGAGTTGTGGTGGTTGAATTTGTCTGGATGGATCTCCATCACTAAGGTCTCAATTGGACTTTCAAAGGCCTAAGAGAAACCCTAGGCTAACCATAAGTGATAAGTGTCATATTTCAGTAATATTTCATAGTAAAAGACATGCACTTAAGGATATTTATAAAATAATTATAGTTTAACCCCTAATTTATGAATTTAGACTTTTTTTTTTTACATATTTTGTGATTATAATATGAATACGAACGATTTATTTCTAAATTTGTGTTAATTTCAGGATTTTAAGGGAAACTAGAGATGAAAGGGTGAAAGGAGAATAGACAAGATAAAAAGGGAAAGTTGGAATACTGATTCAACTCGCCTAGACTCACCTAAGCCAGAAGCACTCTAGAGGAACTCGTACAAGCAAGCCCAATCTTGCCCATGTGAGATCACTCTAGAGAAGTTGTGTTTTTTCTTGTCCAACTCGCTTAGGTCAGAAGTCACTTAGTCCAAGCCCAACTAGGTTAAATATAAGGCATGAGGCATAACCCTAAACATCATTGGGAGAATAGAAGGTGATAGAAAACCTTAGAGGAGGCAACCGTCAAAGAGAAGCATCCTGAATCTTCTTTTCTTGCTTTCCATGCTTGTAATGGCCAACATGGGTGACTAATTCTACCCTTTGGGATTGAGAGTAATTTGTTCAAAATCTAATGTATTGAGGTGATATTTAAACATAATATTCTATTCTTGATTGATGATTGATATTGTCATTTTATTCTTGAAGCTTGTTTTATCATGATTTTGATCCTTAGATTTGAATGAAAGGTACTTCCAAGCACATGACCTAAATGATAATGCTTAACATATTTAAATGCTATGAATAAATTTGAAATGTTAATTGCTATCAACATCTGCTCGTAATAATAAGGAATTTTTATAAATATGCGAGGAATCAATATTTAGGAGACTATCTTAATAATTTTATATGCAAGGAATTGATATAAATGAATTTTATATGGGCATCAATATCAATCAAGGATGGAATATTTTTATGCTTTTCAAAATACAAATGAGTGAGAAGGATGAACTGCAATCCTAATTTTCCCTATTGAATCAAACAACTATTTACTTTGCTTTTATTTACATTCTTGTAATCATACACAACAAACATCCAACAAATATTATTATATTTTTTCTATTTAGTAAAATATTATACTTGAGAATTCAACTGTTACTTGTGGGTTCGATATCCGTCCTTAGGGACAAATTTATTACTTCTGACATGATACGCTTGTTGTAAAATAGTCATCAATAAGCCAAGTAGTAGTGTACCATTAGGGTTTGTGATACAATCCAATTAGCCAAGCAGATGACCAAGGACCCAAGAGACACTTCACAAATTGATCATTCATCTCAACATACAAGACACAACCCCATCAAACTTCAGAAGGACCTCAACAAAAGAAGAATTGGACATAGGCTAAAGCATCAGATGTTCTTTCTTCTGGTCTTTTTAAAAGACAAGTTTATGTAAATACATTGGGCTCACTTTGGGGGTCCAAATAGAAGAATAAGCTAGAGTAGGGTGTGCTTACTAATTTGGGCTTGTGCCAAGCCCACCTTTCATGACATGTGCGCCTAGGTTTATGGTTTCTTTGACCTACCTTCTAGAAGGTTTCTCACAAATGACTCCCCTACCCCTCTATCTTGCTCTCCAAGTCACTCTCTCCTATATAAAGGGTACCTTGCCTCATGTATTTACACACTTGAAATTGAACAGAAAAGAAACTCTGCTTGAGTGTTTAGTTAGCTTTGTTTTCCTAAAGTTTTCGGATCTTATCTTGGGTGTTTGTGCACTTTAAGTGGCAGCTCTTCACCAAGGTTATCAGACTCGAGAGTCTACTCAGACTCGTGAGAGGCTTGTAAAACCGACTCGTAAACCCGACTCATAGACTCGTAAGAGTCTACTTCACATATAAAAATAAAAAAATAATTCATGATAATAATTTCATAATAGTGAAATAAACAAGTTCATACACCAAACTAACTAAAAGAGCACAAAAACTCAATTTGTCCAAAAATCCCTAATTTGCCAAAAATCCTAATCTACCCAAAAATTCCCAATTTGTCCAAAAATTCCCAAATCTTAAACCCTAAAATAACCCTAAACCCAATTACCTAAAAAGCCCTAATCCAATTTTAAAAGCCCCAACCTAATTTAAAAATCCCTAACCCTAAACCCAATTTAAAAAGCCCCAACCTAGAACAGCAACAGCGCAGACCACAGAGGTGCTTCACGAGCGACGACGAGGATGCGCGGCGTAGTGCGACGACTAGGATGCGCGTTGCGATGACGATGCATGGTGCGACGATGATGCGCGGTGTGATGATGCTGCGCGGCGCAGTGCGAGGCGAGCGACACAGTGGTGACGACAACAGTGAGGAAGATGCACCATGAACGTGAGGTATGGAACCCAAGAAACTCTAAAATCTAACCTACTGTCAATGAAACACACCGTTTTGTGTCTTTTTTTCTAAACTCGGTGACTCGGCCTCGAACTCGCGAGTTCACCGAGTTTGACCGAGTCTGACCAAGTCTACTCCGAGTCTACTCTAAAACGAGTTTGCTCCCGAGTTGACTCGTCAGCCCTCAGTAGACCTTTAAACTCGTAAGGGTTTAAGGGTTAACTCTAGGGTTTGATAACCTTGCTCTTCACCGCTCATCTTAGAGTCTCCCACCACTCTAAGTGGCGTGACCACCATCATCATCCATAAGCTTCCTCTATCTCTTCATCTCTTCCTTCCTTGCTCCATTTTCATTTCATTCCTCTTATATTCTTGTGTTCTTCTTTTCCTTGTTGGTTTTTCCATCTCGTTACTTTCCATTATATGCTTTAATTCCGCACCTCTTCATCATCATCACCATATAATTGTGTTTTCTCTTTGCCCTCTAGAAGTGAACCTTCATACTTACTTAACCACTTGGTTAAGTTCGTGTTCAGTGGGCATCTTCTTTGGGTTTCTCACCATAATTGCTAATCTCAAAACTCATAAACAAAAGAGTAACCCATAAAATGTGCAATCCTAAAATCAACTCACATCAGTTTAGGTGCATGAGTTTCACGCCTTACTCATGTGGAATGCATGAGTAATCATGTGTGAAGCATGATACTTGGAGTCCAAGTTTGAAGGCAACTCAAACTTCCTCTCTTTGGCCAAGTTTTTCTCCTATAAATAGGAGTGTTCCCATTTTTGGTCATACACTTATTCATGAGTTCTCTCTAGGTTAGTTTCCTTAGTAGACCTACCTAGACTCTTTCCTAGTGAGTTGGTCTCACCTCTCACTTACACTTAATCCTCTCTTCAACTTCAATTACCGAAATGTTTCTTCTCCTCCAACCTTTTGATAAGTGCTAGATTTCAATACTATTTCATATTAAAATACAGACACTTATGGGTATTAATTGATAAAATAACCACAAAATAACCCCTAATTTATGAATTTGTACCTTTTTACATATTTTGTGATTTTAATTTGAATAAGAACAATTTATTCCCAAATTTGTGTTAATTTCAGAATTCTAGGGAAGAATGGAGATGATTGGGCAAAAGGAGGATATACAAAGCTAAAAAGGAAAACTTGAAACGCACCAACATTCAGCAAAGCTCGCCCAAAATCGCTTAAGCCAGATGCCCCCAGAGGATCTCGCCCAAGCGAGCTCAATCACGCCCAGGCGAGATTACTCTAGTGACGTTAGGCCTTTTTTCGTGCATCTCGCCCGGGCGAGCCTAATAACACCCAAGCGAGAAGCCACTTAGCCCAAGACAATTATGTTAAATAAGAGGCTTGAGGCACAACCCTAGACACACAAGATTGAGAGGAAAACACCATTGAGTGAATTGTAATCCAAGTGGGAGAATAGAAGGTGTTAGAAACCTTAGAGGAGGTAGCCATCAAGGAGAAGCATCCTGAATCTTCTTTTCTTGCTCTCCCTGTTTGTAACAGCCATCATGTGTGGCTAATTCTGCCCTTTGGAAAATGGAGTAACCTGTTCAAACTCTTATGTATTAAGGTGATATCTAAACATAATATTTTATTCTTGATTGATGATTGGAATTGTTATTTTGTTTGTCATGCTTGGTTTACCATGATCTCGAAATTTAGATCTAACTGGAAAGTACTTTTAAGTTTCTCACCCAAATGATAATGCTTAACATATTTAAATGCTAGAAATATATTTGAAATGTTAATTGCTATCAACTTCTAATCTTACTGATAAGAAGTTTTTATAAATATTTGAGGAGTCGATATTTAGGAGGCATATTTATAATTTTATATTCGAGGAATCAATATAAATGATTTTTATACGAGCATCAATATCAATCAAAGGACACAATATTGTCATGCTAATCAAAATACAAAAGAGTAAGAAAAATGAACCTCAATTCCTATTTTCCCAATTGAAGTAACAAATTCTTTGACTTGTTTTCTTATTAATGAGTGTAATCTTAACAAACTTTATTATTCTATTTTCTATTTAATGAATCTTTTACTTGATTATTCAACTGTTCCTTGTGGGTTCGATATCCATATTTAAGGATAAATTTTTACTTCTGACAAAATGATGCACTTGCCATAGAAAAGTCATCACCTTTATAACTTATCATTCTTCCAACTCCATACAAAAGAAGAAATCAAACAAGGCTAGAAGATGAAGACTATCAAGTAATAAGAGGACATATTTGTGATGAGACAATTGTGTTGAATATTATTTAGTTTATTTAAATGATGTATGATATTATGAAATTAGATTACAGTGATTTAAATATAATGTTTACAAATTATATACATGTATGAAAATTGGAGGTCACAAGTATGAGATTATTTGTGCATGGTTGAATTTTTGTATTAAGTAATAAAAACACCTATGTTATAACAAATATCTCCTTATTTTACTGATAGTCTATGTTGCATATGTTAAGAAAAAAAATGGTCTAGTATCTACTAGATGATAATACCCTCTAAACGGTCTCATGATAAAAGAGTGTATGAGTTTTGATGATAACAAACATTATAAGATATGTTAAGATTTTTAACAAAGCTACTTTATGTGTAGACTTAAACATAAACACACTAGACGGTCTATTAAAATTAAACTTGTTAAACATTTTTGCAATATCAAAACTAATATACGACCTCTCAGAGTTAAGCTTGTTAGACAGTCCTTGTGTTCAAAGGAGTAAAATCAAAATCTACATTTTTAACATGTTAGACAATCTCATTGCACAAAGAAGTGCGAGACAGTCTCATTGTACAAGATGTGGTAAATAGTATGCTCAACATGCCAGACAATTTCAAAGGACAAGACGAGTTAGACGATACAATCATCATCAACACGTTAGACGGTCACTTCATCTTCTACTCATTAAATGGTCTAACGCATCAATGGGTTTCTAAAAATCAAACCTAATGTTCTAAAAATGATTTCTAATATTGCTTGAATATTTCTCGAACCTCATTTGATAATATTAACTTGTATAAATCAAAGTTTTTATTCAAATGAACTGATTGATCATTTTTGGAAAGTTGTCGTGTTAGGAAAGAAAAACAGAGACTTTCAAAAACTCTAATTCTTGATTCTATCATTATGAAATATATCTTCTAAATGAAATAAATCTTATTTTATGTAATGACATGCTTCGATAATCAAAATTATATAAGTGTTGAAAACTTTTCAAAAATGTTATGGTTAACAAGAAAGTTTTTGAAAAACATAGATATAATTGATTACAAATTCAATCTTATTTTGAGATTAAGTTTTTAGAATTAAATTTTAGTTGAAGTCTAATTTACTTCAACTTTTAAAATTTATACAGGCTTAAAAAGTTTTTGAAATCATGTTACCAGTAAAGCTTTTGGTATTTAAGGTCTTTTAAATCGGGGTTCTGAAATTAAATGTATATGATATTACGCATTTGATTTAATGATGATTATTATTGATTATGAACTTTAAATTGTTTCCAGAAAATATTTATAGGACTAAAGACGTGGAATAAGATCAAATCAAAAGTTTTCCTATAGAGCATCTAACGGAAAAACGAAGGCGCTACAATACAAAATTCCAACAAAATTCAAGTGTAGAAGATTCAACCTTCAACTTTCAAATATTTATAAGTAAAGAAAGATTTCAAAGTCCAAAGTCGTTATATTAATTGGTTAAGACACACAATATATCATCAAAGCGAAAGTTACATTATAAAGCGTCTAAAGATAAAATGAAGATACTATAGTGCAAATTCAAGCAAACTTCAAGTTTAGATGATTCAAGTCATAATGTTCAAATACGAACAACAAAAGAAGGTTTTCAAAGACCAGCGATATGAAATTAAAATATCAAGACGAGTAAGAAATCTTTAGAGCAAGAGATTCCTTTTGGAGCATCTAATACTAAAATGATGAAGTATAGATTCAAGATTCAATATTTATCTTTTCAAAGCTATATAAAAAGCTAGAAGACGAAGAAGAATTTTCACATCTTGAGAGGTCTTAGTCTCAGGGGGAGATTAGGACTAATTTACCTAGAGAGATGTAGAATACTTGTACGTAGAGAGGTGTAGACTACTTGTACTTGGAGAGATGAAGAATACTTGTACCTGTTGGATATGGTGCTTTGATGTCTCCAAATCTGTGGATGAAGCTTGAAGATCTTGCTGCTGGTGTTAGGGCTTTGTTTTAGTATGTTTAGAATTTGTGTAAATCACTCTTAGATCTTAGCATAGCTAAAGCAATCTTGGTTTTAAAAAGAAAATTTTTTTCAGCTAAAGTGATAAACAACCGATTGTTTTATCGGTTTAATCGGTTGTTTTACACTTAGCCTATGTGGAGGGTTTTTCAACTGACTTTGACTTGTTGTATAACAGCTTTAACTAATTCAACCGGTTATTTCGTCTTTTCAACCAATTGATTTTTGAATCTGTAACAGTTTTTTAAAAATCTATTATGTCTAATTCAGTTGGCTTTTCAAACCGCTTTTGACTCATGTTAGTTGCCTAAAACGGTCCTTTTCAAAAACCTTAAAAAAGGGTTCACCCTCCTCTTTAAAAGAGTGAACAATACAATGTGAATTTCATACAAGTGGAAGAGATTGAAATCAAGTTTGAGAGAGAGTTTTAAAAGTGCTTTTCAAGATTGCTTAAAGAGCTATATCAAGGTTCAAGAAGTGACATTAGGATATCTGTATTGCAAAAACCCTGGTGTTATCTGTTCTTACACTTCTTGTATTAGTTTCTATCTTGGATACTCTGTAAAACAATGAATCTGCTAGACAGGGGGCTGTTATAGCTGTGTGTTGTGTAAGCAAAGAGTGTGTGTGTGTGATCTTGGGTAAAAAGATCCTCTTTTTGTAGTTGTGTGTGTATGTAATCTATTGTGTATTACATAGTGGAATACCCAGTGGTTGTTCTGGGGACTGGATGTAGCTCAGGGGTTGAGTGAACCAGTATAATTGCTTTGTGTGATTCTCTCTTTCTCTGTCTTGGTTTATCTTGTTAATGTTTCTGTATCTGATATAAACAACCGATTATATTGTTCTTGCAATCGGTTATAATTCTGATATATAACATTGTTGTTAACTCTGTAATAATATCAATCGGTTATATCGTAATATCAACCGGTTGATTTTCTACTGCTTATTTTGAAAGCTTGATTTCTTTTGGCTTCTCTGATCTTTATCTGTGTGAATTGATAAAGGAATTCATTCTTAGCTAAACATTTGCAAAAAGCTTTCAAAAACAATTCACCGCCCCTCTTGTTTTAGCCATAAATTCTAACAGTACCTAGAAAGGTGGTGAATACTTGTACTTGAAGAGGTGAAGATACTTGTTCCTAGAGAGATATTGAAACTTGTAGCCAAAGTGATTTTGGTTAGTGAAAAGCTTTTAAGTAGTTTGCTTAAGGGTACTAGATGTAGCCCAAGTGGTAGGGTGAATCGATATAAATTTGTACCTACTTCTCTTTTCTTTTTGCTTGTTAGACTCTATTTTACTTTGTCTTTAGATTCATGATTTGAGTTCAGACTCCATTCAACCTCCACCCCCGTTTTAGAGCCAGCTGATCCTACAACATAGACTAATATATAATGTGATGAAAAGCTGAGAGAATTTTCTTGCACACTGTGACACTTGTAAATATGCTACTTGAGTTGTAATGAACTTATCCTTTATCCTTGACTCTTTCGTTCATTATTGATCTAAGTTTTGAATTGAATCATATCTTAGTCTTTGGTAGAATATACTTAATAAGAATATTTTGAAAAATATCTCTCACTAGTTGATTTTTTTAAAATTTTTATAACATGATTTTATTGATATAATAAAATTAAATGAAATAATTTTATGATATTATCATCTTAAATTAAGATAACCTACCATTATTTGTGGTGTTTAACTTGATATAATTGTATTAGATATACTAGTAAATATAGTTGTAGATTCAAAAGCAAAGTCTCGAAGAATGTAGAATGATAATTTTTGTTTATTCTCGATGGATATATATATATACATAAATGTATGGAATTTATTATTTGTATATACAATTTTTGGTGCAATGTTTCTCACGTGGAGCTCTTTCTCATATTTTCATTTTGCCCATGGGAGAGGGAAAAAATCTTCAGAAAATGTCATTAAATTAAAATTAATTAATAAAAAAATTAAATTTTTATTTATGAAAATAAAATGAAGTGATAGAAAATATGGATCTAACCTAACCGAAATAGTGCACGAGTGGGGCCGTTACACAGTAAGGCGGTGTAAAGAACTAATATATAAGGGCGTCGTCCATATTCAATAGAGACATATTCTTTACTTTCATATCGCTCTTCCATTACATCGTGTGTGTTTGTAAGTTTTGTTTCTTTTTTTTGCCTCAACAACCTCTCTTGCAATAATGTTAATTAATTATTATTAGAAGTTAATTTCTAAAGATAGTGTTTATTTAGAATTCATCGGTCTCCATTTTCTGTTATTGTTTTCTCCAGAGAGTCACGTCGGTGTGTGACTCTGCCATCTTATTCGAACAACAACAAAAACTTATAGTTTCCTATTGAAATGGATTAGTTTAGTTATTATCTTGAATTTCTAACGCATGCAAGGAGTTCGATGAAATGCTTGAGAAGGGGATTGAATGAAATTTAGGTGATAAACTATTGTTTTCTTTTATCATAATGCAAACTTACATCAATTCATGTTTATAATTTTTTTCTCTTTCTTGTGATAGTGGCAAAGAAGAGAGAAGATGACAACTCAATTGGCAGCAACCCACCCTTCTCTTCTCCTCGTTCCTCCCACTTCGGCTTCTCCCTGTTTCACAAGGTATTCATGTATCCCACAACTTACAATTCACTAATTTTCTTTTTCCTCTCATCTGATACATTTGCTTGTAGTGTATTTGTTGTTGTTCAATATTTACTATCTCCTATGATGACGCCTTTGATTTATATTAATTTACATCCACAATGAATTCAAAAACTGGAGCCTTTTCTTTTCTTGTTTTCAATATCTTATATAGCTTGTTTTAAGTCTGTGGTTTAAGATGACCTAAACGGGAAAAGTATGACGAATTATATATTATCTTTCTTAAAAGAACGATGTGCCACTGGAGTTTTTCATGTCGAAGACACACAATTTAAATTGAATTTGGCGATTAATCAATCCTCTTCTTTTTTATGATGTAGAATCTTGTTGTTGTCATAAATACTGAGGGTTGTGATTTCTAGCATTAAATTTTGAGATCATGGTTAATAGTCCTTGAGTTGTGGTGGTTTTTCACCGTCCGTGATTTTGGAGGTCCCCTTTGCCATTTGGGTAGAGCATAAGCCTTGAGGCGTTATATAGGGTCATTGTTTGTATTTTTTAATTTTAAAAAAATGATGGTTCAAGTATCTGCCTGTTGGAGCTGGAACTTAAATGGAAGGGTATTGGATTTTGTAGGTGTTGTGCTAACTTGGAATAAATTTTGAACTTCAGAATGCGCTCATTAGGTTAATCCCAGTTAGCTTATACACGAAATGACCTTGTTACAATGAGAAATTTGAAAATCGGGGCACATCTTTAAGCTTTTTTGTAGTAATTGTTGCATGTTTTAGAGATTTTTTTCAATATAATACTTGTATATGTCGGGCATCTAAACTTATGTGTGTTGTTGTTATTATATCATTGTCTCTCATGCTTCTCTATTTGCATTTGATACTCATTTTCTTTAAATTTGGTTTTAAACTAGGAATAAAGATTTGATTCCAAAAAGATGCTCTATGATCTACAAAAGAAGGAATTGTGCCATCATAGCTTTTGCAGGCAATGCTCTTGGTAAGTTAGCATCGTGCTCCCGAACATCTTTTTAGGATTTTCTATCTGATTTTAATATTTAAATTTTTCCATTAATTTGATTTTAGTAAAACAAGATCTATATAAACAATATTTGCTATTGGAATAACGAAATGAGAAGATATTTAAAACTTGTATGTTGATTTTCTTTTTCATAAAAGCTCTCTCACATTAGATATTATTGTTAAAAATATCTCATTAGACTCACACTTCAAATAACAACAATTACTTACTATAACAACAATTACTTACTATCACATGAAAAAGATATTATTAAAAAAAATACAAGTAAATATAGGAAATTATACCAAATTCATATATTAACAAAAACGATATATAGATAGTCTATACATATTAATAAAAAATTCTAAAAAAAAATTAGATGGAAGCTTATTATATAAATGATATTATATAAATAAAATTGTTCTTATAAATAAAATTGTTCTTTATGAATAAATCTTAAATTAGCAAGTTTATTCGCACATGCATTTTCTTAACAAAAAATATGAAAAATCTTAAACCTAATTTTCTCATAGTAATTAACACAACTGTTCCACTTATTAACAACTGTTCCATCTATTACGAAGTATCCAAAAAACATTAGTTTTAACAGTAAATGCAGTATAAACCAAGACAAAATCACATTCAAACAATAAATTAGTAAGACCTATCTTTTGAGCTTCTTTAATAATATGTATAATTTCATAAAACTCAACAACTAAATGAGTCTGAACATCAAGAAAAACAAGAAGCTATTAATAAATTTTTCTATACTCCCACAAAAAATACCTTTACAAGTAGCAAGGCAGGAGAATCTCTAGCAACACCATCAATGTTGATTTTAATCTAACATGGTGAAGAAAACTTCTATAGCAGGAAGAGAATGAAAAACTTTACCACTATTAGTATTAATATAAAAAAGAACTTAAACATATTTAAATCAAATATATCATGTCGTATAGAATTTTTTGACAAATTTCTCACTAGACAAGTGAGATCTTTAATGATCGAAATAACTTTAGAAACATCAATTTTAACTTAAAATTTAGTATAATTCTTCATATGTCATATTATTCAAATAAAAAAAGATTATCACAGGAAGGTTAATCAAATTAACTTAAAAACTATTATCCCTTTTAATAAAATAGAAAAGATCATTCACAATTAGAGAAATGAAAATTAAAATTTTTTTGTTAAACCCAACTCCAAATATTTAAAGTATTAGAACATTCTAAAAATATGTTGAATAGATTATTTCTGTTTTTCACAAAGTGTACACATAAAACATATATACAAACTTTTATACTGAATGTGCTGACCTATAGAAAGTCGTCTATGAAAAACATTTCAAAGTACTAGAGTTTTGAAAGGAGAAATATATGAAAACAAAATGAGTTTACTCGAACTACGGAGAACTCCTGGATTCAAGAAAAAAGTCCTAGCCGATCTGAGAGTGAGATGACCAAACTCATACAGAATCCAATTAGAAATATCTGTTTTGGTCTAATCATGATATGTTAAAAAAAAAATGAAGCATCTACTGTTAAGACAAGGAAATATTTCAATAACTACCAGTCCAGAATTGGGAAACTGTATCTGGTATACTAGAACCATCAAGTACCCCTGCAATGTTTGATAAAGAAGTAGTAGAAAATCATTTATTACCCTAGAAATTAATAAAAGTACCTATACCTACAATCCAAGAAATATGTTCAAAAATAGTGTCATAAAACTGTTTAATCCCAGACCAAATTGATGAGGATCTATAAGTCATTCTAAGCTTGTACTTAGATTTAAGAACTCTAACTTTCAAGAGAATAGACCAAGGTTTCTTACTATAAGTGAAGTTCCAAGTAAGCTTAAGAAGATACGTGTTATTTTCATGATGAAAGTTAATAATCTTCAATCCTCCATTTTCAAAAGGAGAACCAATCTTAGCCCAATTGATTGTAGCTATGCCTTTTATTATGATATCATTAGTTCAAATAAAATTTATATACCACTGTTCAACTTATTTAAGAATAGAAACATGTCATTTATGCATATTAAAACTATAAGCTAAAAAGCCAGTAATCACCGTATTAACCAACTGTATTTGACCCATCATGCTAAGAGATTTCTCTTTTTAAGATACTAGCTTCAATTTGACTTTATCAGCTAAAGGTTGAAGAAATCGATACTTTGGAGCACCAACTACGATAGACACTCCTAAATAACTAAAAGGTAAACAACCATGATTGCAAGAAAGAAGAAATTGAATTTTGGTAACAGATCTCGTAAAAGTATCCATGATGAAAAAGCTACTTTTAGAATTATATTGACTAAAAAAATACCATGTTTTAAGAAATTTCTAAGAGACTTATAATCTTTCCTACAGAAAATAAATATGTCTTCAATGTATAAAATATGAGAGAGAATGATATAAGCTTGTGGGTTAGCCATATGCTGAATCTTCTTATCATTCACAAGTTTAGAGATGCATCTACTTAGAACCTCTTCAGCAAGGCAAAAAAGTAAAGGAGATAATGGATCTCCTTGTCTCACCTTTACTAAAAGGAAAAAAATCCACCAAATTATCATTTATCTTGATAGAAAGCATAGTTGAACGAAGGATTGTACTAATCCAACTGACAAATGAAGGATGAAAACCAAAGCGTGTCAAAACTAACAATAAGAACTTCTAACTCAAAATTCAAATGTTTTATGAATATCAACTTTGTAAGTCATGTTAGCTTCTCTAACCATTTTAGAAAGCATGTTAATAGCTTTAGAAATAATATCAATATAATCATGAATTTGTCTACCTTGCACAAACCTGTATTGACTAAGAGAAATGGTTCTAGCAGCCATAATTGCAAGTCTATTCGTCAGTATTTTAAAAATAATCTTAAATTTAAAATTAGTGACAACAATTAACTTGAAATTTTTAATGGATTCAACACTCTGAGTCTTAGGAATGAGAGAAACCATATTATTGTTCATTTTAGGAAGAATTCAATCTTGTTTAAAAAATAGTTGAACATCCCAATAATCTCCCAACAAGAATGATAAAAAATACCACCAAAATTGTCCGGACCAGAAGCACTATTACCATTAAGATTAAAAACTGCATTGTTGATTTTTAAACAATCCGAGCATTTAATCAACATAGTATTCTCCTTAGAGGAAACCATTTCAGGGATATAAGTACCAGTAAACTCTTCCATACTATTAGTAGCCTTGAGTATTAAAATTAGACTCAGCATAAACATTTCTACAAAAATTCAAAATATGATCCTCAATAAGTTTAGGATCCTCAATAAGTTTAGGATCCTCAATAATCCCATTATCAATTCATGATCTTTCAATTTCACTAGAATTATTTCGTCGCTTTATCACAACATAAAAAAAATAGTGTTTCTATCCCCAAATTTAAACTAGAGCATCTTGACTTTTTTGTTTTGCAAAACAAATATTGACAATGAAGAACATGATCAAGATTCTCTTTAGCAATCTTTTCTTGACAAATAAGTCTGTCAAGATTAGGCAAACTAGCAGTCTTTCTTAAATATAAAGAATTCTTCTACTCAAGAAACATTTCATTTTTGAACATTACCAAAAGAACTTTTGTTCCAGCGTTTGAGCTCAATTTTCAACCTTTTCAATTTATGTTGCAAAATAAATATAGGACAATTAATAACTGTATTTATCCAAGAATCATGAATAAGTTTTATACACGAACTATCCTAAAGTCATATAGTAAAGAAACGAGAATTGCTAACCTTTTGTAAACAATTACTAGAAAGACTAGCAAGAATAGGGAAGTGGTCAGAATAATTTTTAACAAGAACCTGATAAGTATAAGAGGCCTATTCATCTAGGCATTCGTCATTACATAAAGTTTTATCAAGCTTTCTATCAATTCTCTATAACCCTTTCCTCCCATTACACCAAGTATAACAAGGATCAGAGAAAGACATACTAGTAAGATCATTGTAATTAATCCAACTAAGGAATTCATTATAAGAAACCTGATTAAGAGCAACCCCACCTTTGTAGTCATCAGTTGATAGAACAACATTGAAATCTCCCAAAATACACCAAGATCCAGTGAAGAAACTAAGATCCCTCCATAGAAGCCGTCTAACCAAATATATGTTAGTGCCATAAACCCCTGCAAAGGTAAATCATTTATCATGCTAAAGACAATTTACAAAAATAAACTGTGAACTAACCAAGAAATTCAGGATGAGATTTGGGATCGACTTAGCAACTTTATTAACGATAGGAGAATTAACAACCAAATGCAGATTAACAAATTTAAAAAGAACATCTAAAGTATCAGAGTAAAGCATCATAGGTTCAATAATAAAAACAAGAAGAGGTTTATGTGGTTTAAATAAATTAAACAATATCTCCACATTTTATGGTTTGCCAAGTCCTCTAATATTCCAAAAAAAACCAGAAACCTTCATTGCAACTTTTTGGAAAGAACTACCTTAGCAATTTTTTAGGATTTACCAGCCCCTTTAGGTGGTCTCCCTGGTTTTCTAGTGGTGCGCACAATGTCATCCTCATTATCACTAGCATTCTCCTCAGTCTCACTATAATCCGTCCAAAATTTAAATATCATCTAATTTTCAACAATTATATGCTCATTATGATGAGAATCAACTATTGGAGTCGAGACAATTGACTTACTAGTATTTTGATCACCTACCTTGTCTGCAGTTTCTAAACCATTAAGGGATGAAAAATGATTTTGCAAAGCCAACATATTACTATCAGGAAGTAGTGTTTTGGTATCACTAAGGGGTTGTGCCTTCATAGAAGAATTAATTTTGCCTTGATGGAGATGGAACAACAATAGGATCAAAACATACCAACACATGATTGGTATCAATAGTAACCTTATCAGTAACACCCTTAACAACTTGTGAATCTTCTGCAGTTGGTGGTTCAAAAACCTGCGCTTGCGTAACAACCTATACCTATTACAATTGTTGATTCGAAAACCTTAGCATGGTCAGAAATAGAGCTTCAAAAATTTGGTTGGGGTGAGGATCTATCATAATCCGATGCATCCTCTAGGGGGAAGCATGTCGGCAAAAGAATCCTTCCCTCTATCTATCTTATCAGAATCAAGTTGACCTAGCTGTGTCCCAACTTTAGTGCCACCAGAAACTTCTGTTATTAGATTACCAACAGAACCATCAAAGGACTTATGTTACAGAACGGTCATCGCAATAGGATTTATCTTTCGATACTCTTTATGTTATTTAGGAACCACTGGATCCCCCATAACCTTCCCCTGTTCGCTGCTATTTTCAGGAATTTTCTTGGTCTATGAAGAGTTATGTTGAGGACCAATAATAGAACCCTAAGCATTAAACACATGACACTGAGCAAGATCATGCCCAATCATCTTACAGTGATAACAATATGGAGGGAGCCACTCATATCCCACATCAGCTATATAAAAGTAAATTCTAAACGTTCAACCAAAAACTAATGAAGAAGAGTGTACAAAAGATCAATATCCATAAGCATTCTAGCAAAAAAAAACTCCTATTTTGGGTATTAATTTCTCTTGTAATAAAAAATATAGTCCTTGGTCTCCAATATTTTAAAGACAAATCGTAAATTCTAATCCAGACTTAGGTTTTAGTGCTTTTCATAGTAGATTGAACAAAATCTTTTCTCCAGGTAAATATTCTCAAGAAGCCAGGAGATAATTGTCATGAGCCAATCCCGAGAACCAACCTCATGTCTCCTAAAGAAGAAAACTCAAACTCATAGAAGCTCTTGTCAAGAGAAATAAATAACTTTAGCGCTTTTCACACAAGCAATAACTTTTTGAGTGTATCACTCTTAGATAAAATAATCCTACCATGAAGATCTTATAATTTTCAAGACCGAGAACCAAATAATTTTTCCTTCAACCCAAACAATAATCATGTCTCTCTTAATACAAGATATAGGTAGCTGGGACAATGAAATGTCACAGATATTATCCAAGGCTTGAGCAAAGATTTTTCTGTGTCCTTACATAACAGATGTCTTCTTAATTGAAACCAGTTCTTGCTCTTTCAAACAACCCGAAAATATCGAAAAATGTGTAGAGGCCTCTATCATTCTTGAAATTCTAAGACAACACGTGAGAACAAAACCCCACAAAGTGCCCCCAAGCCAACCGTGACCCTACCAATCACGTCCAACGCCACCCATACTGCGTCTCCAAAACTGGACCACCCGCAGATCACCACTCCACACTATCCCGCGTGGCCCCTTTGTTTTAAGTGGTACCACGTCGCACGAATCCCAGACACCGCACAGCACAAGGCCTGACGATGCCAAAGACCGCCGCCTCACACCCAGCATTCCCCTTGGAGGAACCCTACACACACCCCCGCGTCTTCAAATCACAATCCAAGCCGCAAAGAGTGACCTAGCAAATGCAGCCACCAACTCTTAGGAACACCCACCGTGCACTATCCAGCGGTTGGTTGAACGGCCACCCACACAAACCCTAACCGCACCAAAACCCTATGGAGAGAGAAAAGAGAAAAATCAAGAAAAGAGTTATTTTCATGTCAACTAAATCCTTGTATGTTGATTTGATTAATGTCCTCGTTACATTTTGTTCGTTTCAATGTTAAGACATTTATTCACCATGGCATCTTAACGCTATCCCTTTTTGAAATTGCATGTATAGTTTAGTTTTAGTGCTTAAAAATTGTTTCTATTTGTTTAATCCCCAAATTCATTATATCACAAAAATCAACTGTCCAACTCACTGCAGTTTCATCGCAACTATTTGCTGCTAAAGAAGCTCGCCTCTCACTCAGACTTCCTGTGTCTCAAAGACGCAATTCTACAATCTGTGGACAAGCATTTATATATCATTCGTCTGGCTTCCGAATCCCAACAAATGCTGAGAAGCCAGAATGGTGGTGGAGGGCTTTATCATGTGTTCCCTATCTGATAGCATTGCAGACATCTGCGGCTGGGATTTATCTAGAACCTATCCTTGAAAAATTTCCATTGTTTCAAAGTTTGATTTTTTATATCCCTGGGGCTGTCAACCGATTACCAAACTGGTTCCCTATGTTGTATTGCTATGTGGCTATTGTATGGGTGGTAAAAAACAAGGATTTTCCCCTTATCTTCAGATTCCATATAATGATGGGAATGTTACTGGAACTTGCTTTGCAGATAGTGTGGATTTCAAGCAATTTCATGCCACTTATACACTTCAAGGGAACATTGGGAATGTATTACTGGGCTGGTGTGGCATTGGCATATATTTTTGTAATGATAAGGTGCATAAAGTGCGCGCTTCTGGGTACATTTGTGAGTTTTCCTGTACTTAGTGAATCAGCATTCCTTCATTCTTTATTCAGTTTAGGAGGATTTCAACGGCCTTTTTAGGATATGATCAAAGAGCATTTGTACTTTACTAGCGGTTTTCCAGTTGAATGGAGGATTATCTCTATTGTTTGTGTTTGACTTTTTTTAACATTATACAGAAAAAGATATCAAGATTCTTTTTGAAGACTCCAGTAGTCTCTTTTATTTTTGTTATCTTTATCTTATGTTTGGGGTTATTGATTGTTTCTAGTTTCTTCTAGGGTTCTAGGCACCTTTTCTTTCATTTTCTTATTCAAACATACTATGCGTTCAAATTACAAAAAATGTTTTCTTATTCAATGTGTGGTATGTTTTCTTCTCGTAATATGAAGCTATCAATATGCAAATTATATCAAATACCACTACAGGGATGAAATGCTTATCAATAGGACTGTGGTAGATTAATAGGGAAAAGTTGCATATAATAAATTCAAAACATAACTAAAAAAAAATTAAATGGCTTTTCAACTTTGTTGAAAATATCTCAGAAGTTCGGCAAATCCGTTTATAAGTCTTACACTTTGTTTGTCTTCAATAGTTTTGTCTTACTTAAAAAAACTAATTTAAATATATTTTTATTCTTTAATTTTTTAAAATATTTTTTAAGAATAAAATTATGATAAAATTTTCAGTTTAAAGTAGATAATATTTTGAATAGAGTGATACTATTATATTATCTAATGATCTTATTTAAACATATTTGAAGTTAAAATATTAACATAGTTTATAGATATAAAAAGAGTAACTCTAAAAACAAATTTTCATCTTTCTTAAATCTAGATTTATTTTAATTCTTAGAGTAGAAATCAAAGACATTTACCCTCTAAAATGTCTTTAAAAAATAAAGTGAATGATCACAACTAATTTGAATCACCAATACATTCGTCAACATTATTTTTTCCTTTTCTTTAAATTTCTCAATCGACACCAGTCCTCTTATTACATCTCTCTCTCTCTCTCTCTCTCTCTCTCTCTCTCTCTCTCTCTCTCTCTCTCTCTCTCTCTCTCTCTCTCCTTATTTGTCTTTATGTTCATTTCTTAGAGAGGAATTGGGGAAGGACATAGGGGAAAAGAGAATGATAATGATATTCTATTATTTGGATAGTGAAGTCCACAACCAAAAAAGTATTATTCAACTAAACAGAAATTATATGGCAATTACCTCATTCATAACAAATTTGAACGACATGTGAAATATTAAAAATATCCTTAAACACTCAATTTTTATATAAAATGTCAAAAATATCTTTAAATAAAAATGGTGTGGATAAAAATAAAATTTGAAATCTCCTTTATGGACTTCTTTTTCAGATTGGATTTCTTAAACACTTATTGCATTCCGGAATTATTTATCTGGAATGTAATTTTATGTTTCTTAAACATTTTTTAATTTTAGAGTACATTTATAGATTTTTTTTTTCAAAAAAAAAATTAAACGTATTTTTTATATTCTAGAATTGTTTATTTGAAATTTAATTTTTAGTTTCGAATCCTATTCTAAGAATTTCATTTCCAGAACACAGTAATTTGTTTTTTTTTTCAGAATGTATGTTTTTTAATTTTGAATTTATATTTTCATCATGAAGGGCATACATTTTTTAAATTTAAAAGCATATATAAGGTGCAGGTTTAGAAAAGTTGGGTGTTGGAAGAATTTTTCAATATTTTTTTATTGTTTTTCATGCTTTGTTTGGATTTGAAAATAAATTTAAAAGAGTTGATTCGAGATAATTTGAAAAAAAATTGTAAAAAAAATAAAGTTATTTGGATTAGGTAAATAAAATGAAAAATGAATAAAAAATTTATGAAAGTTTATAAATGATATAATGAATGTGATGGAAATAATATTTTAAAAAGAAAAGTAAGATTACAAATTTGATTTTGTATTTAAAAATAATTAAAATAAATTTAGTTTATTTGCTTGTGGATTTTAGTTGCAAGAATTAACTTTGAAAAAAATATGTGAAATTGTTAGAAAAATTATTTGATTCTAAATGTCAAAAAATGTTTGTTCCGGTCGGTCATCAGTAGTCGATGACATCAGCAGCAGTTGACCACGTGGTAGAGGATAGCAGGCGAATCAGGGAGGTGATCACTCAGAATGGTAATCGCCTCTCGCTTGTGATGATGAGTAATTGCCTATCGCCTTGAGGTGAGTAATCGCCTATCGCCTTGAGGATGAGTAGTCGGTCATCGCCGGTATGGATCAGTAATCGCCCAGATTGCACATGATCGCCGTGTGTTAAGGTTGGGAGATCAGATGGTCAGCAAGTCGCCGAAAGAGCACATCGCCGGGTGTTTGAGAAGACTTGGCATGCACTTGTTGTATGGTCTAAGTACAGAGGATAAGTGGCATATCTGCCACCATGTGTAGTGTAAGCTGCAATGCCCAGGGTTAATCAGCTCGCCATGTTAAAGCTGCAATGCCCAGAGTAACCTGTGTACTAAGCTACTCCCTGTGTGGATAACTTAGTCGCAGGGGCATAGTGGAAGTAGCGTTTCAGCTGCAGACACTCCAGATGGTGACGCGTGTACGACCAGATGTTATCCACGTGTCAAGAGGAATAACCGTCAGGAGAGAGAAATACTCAGGTATATATACAAACTCTTAACGAAATTGAGAGGAGGTTTTTTCAGATTCTCATAGCTCACACATCTGAGAGTTTCAGTCACACACGGGTCTCACAGAGAGATTCAGATATAGTTTTGGTGTTCCTGTTGCCTGACTTGAGCGTCGGAGCTACAACGGCCGCTAGAGGCGCCGTCTGTGTGTTTTGCAGGCAGCGTTTGGAGTTTCGGCGGTGGTTCTTGGAGCGTTCCTGCAGAACAGAGGGCTAGACGAAGGAGTGACGAGGCAGTCCTCCAGGTTCGAGTCAAGCGGCCGGAACATTTGGCGCCCACCGTGGGACACGTGTAAATCTGGTTCCTATCCACGTTGCAGTTTCTTAAGGTTTCTTGAGGTTTCTTGGAGCTCCTTGATCATTTCGTCGAAGTGAAGTTACGTCGAAGTGCAGAGGAGATGAGTAGAAGAACCAGGCAAACCTCACTTGCGTCATCTGCTGAAGAAGGAGCCGTTACCATGGCGCAGGTAGTGGAGATGATGCGCGCTGCAAGATAGCGTCGCGGAATCGAGAGTTGAGCAAGAGAGGATGTGTGCAGAGCTGACTGCATCGCAAAGAAGAAACGAAGAGTTGAACCGTATGAATGAAGAGCTGCGTAGGGAATTGCAGGCGCAGAGGGAGCGCGCAGCTGAAGAGAGGACGTCGACGCCACCGTCGCCTCCGAGAGCATTCCCTATGCCTTTCTCCCCCGAAATCATGAACACGGTGGTGCCTCCCAATCTGGTGGGACTGAAAGCGTCGTTCACGGGGGCGGAAGATCCAGAAGCACACCTGACAGCCTTCCACACTCAGATGATGCTGACTGGAGGTTCAGATGCTATGTACTGCAAGATGTTCATGAGCACGCTGAGCGGAGTGGCTATGGAGTGGTTCGTGAGCCTGCCAGAGGGCCACGTCACTTCCTTCCATCAGTTCGCGAAGCTGTTCACGGAGCAGTACATCATTAACCGACCTGCGCCAGTAGTGTCCTACGACCTGTTCGACGTGCGCCAGTATCAGGGGGAGTCGTTGAGGGACTACCTCAATCGCTTTGGGGCGCAGGTGGTGAGATTGCCCAGCAAGGACGAGGACATGCTGGTGCATGCGTTCAAGAGAGGTGTCCTCCCTGGTCCTTTCAGTGAATCGCTCATCAGGAGCCACCCTGCCACCTTCACCGAGATACGGCGACGTGCGGTGGCACACATAGTAGCAGAGACCGAGGTCTCTGAGAAGAGAGGAAGTGCTGCACCGTCGAAGCCACGTGGAGGTCAGGGGAATCAACAGCAACAGGCACGGGTGCATGAGGTCAAGGAAGGGAGGAAGGAGCAGAGAAGGTCTCGCCCTTATGCACCAAGGAAGGACCAGACCAGGGGGCGTGCAAGCAACGCACCCCCCAGGTATGATTTCATGATAAGTTTGGCGGAGCTGATCGCCATCCCTGCTATGGCAGCAAGACTCCATGTGCCAGAGAAAACCGACAGGGTACTTGGAGGGAGGAAGGATGAGTGGTGTGAATTCCATCAAGCTTATGGACATACACTCCGTAACTACCTGGCGTTGGGGCGTCAGCTTGCTGAGTTGGTGGAGACAGGGTTCCTGACTGATTACCTGCAGAAGACACAAGGTGATCGCGCTTCGGGGTCCCAGGAAGGCGACCAGCAGCATGAACTCCCTGTGTTTGGGAAGGTGAGGTGATGGAAGAGGCTACATTGGGGGGGCTCCCAGTGTAAGGACCTGAAAAATTTATTGGAATAAAAGAGTATGTTTTAAATAAATTCTAAGTATGTTTTTATTTAGAATAGAAAGGGAGGAAAAAGTTAAGTTTAGAAGGCTACGAGGTCGCCGGTCGCCTGCTACACATGAGCGCCAGGTGGACATCGCGCGGGCGCGAGAGGCATGCAGGCATCGCGCGGGCGTGAGAGGCATGCAGGCATCGCGCGGGCGCGAGAGGCATGCAGGCATCGCGCGGGCGCGAGAGGCATGCAGGCATCGCGCGGGCGTGAGAGGCATGCAGGCATCGCGCGGGCGCGAGAGGCATGCAGGCATCGCGCGGGCGCGAGGGGCATGCGGGCATCGCGCGGGCGCGAGGCACGCGGGCATTGCCAGGGCGCGATGCATGTGGACGTGGCCAAGGCGCGAGAGTTATGAGGGCGTCGCCAGGGAAGACATCGGTTGTCTCCCAGAGGAAAACATCGGTCGTTCGCCAGGAAGAGGTCATCGGTGGTAGTCTTCGCGCGAGGTCATCGGTGGTAGTCTTCGCGCGAGGTCATCGGTGGTTGTCTTCGCGCGAGGTCATCGGTGGTAGTCTTCGCGCGAGGTCATCGGTTGTAGTCTTCGCGCGAGGTCATCGGTGGATCGTCTTCGCGCGAGAGGTCATCAGTGGTTTCTCTTCGAGCTGGTAGTCATCGGCGAAAGGTCATCGCGCGACGTTGAGTTACACACAGAGAACGTGGGCCCCAGACTCCCAGCAAGAGATGTTCTGCACGCGCGCCACGTAGACAAAAGAGTGGTTCAGAATAGTGACCTCAGAGCGTAGCCTGCGCAGAGGCACGCTTAGTAGTACTGTTCAGGGAAGCGTGCACGCAAACTTCCCTGCAAAGTAGGTGGTGGCAGCTGCTTTTGGAGGGATAAGTTGGTTTAAGTTACAAAAATCCACTGCTGAGAGAAAAGAAAACATTGTTGTATTCGACGAGAGAAAGAGTGAGTTCCTTCCCTTCTCCTCCAGTTACCTCCTCCGCGTTGCGATTTCAGCATCTCCACACAAGAGTACGACGAGAAGCAACACCATTGGAGCACCTGGGAAAGTTCTCTGCAACTCCTTCAAAACCAGACTCAAGAATAGAGCCAAGGCATTCTTCAAGCTCTGTTGGATTTCGAAGCTCCTGGTGGTTGCGCAAGTCCAGATAAGGGAAGCTAGACCTCTTTTTCCATACAAGCCACAGTGTAGCTATCTCTGAAGTGAGGGCGACGTGGTCGCCATTTTTGTTTTCATCTGCGTAAAATGCTCTGTTTGTGTGCTTGGGCGACGTGGTCGCCGGTTTTATATACAGTCTTCGAAACACCCTGTTTTTGAACTAGATCGCCGGTTTTGGCGCTGTTTTACGAACTCCCCTGTGTTTGACGTTGTTTGAAGCTGTTTGGGATTTAAATACAATATATATGTGATATTCGAAAGTTTGAAGCGTTGAAATGGTTGTTGCTGTGATTTGAAATATTCCTTTGTATGGCATGACGTCTTGAATGCTGTGAATGTGGGATCGAGGCATAGTATTTTCAGGAAAGAAAATACCGTGTAAGATCTTGTAGTAGGTGCATTGATCGGTGATTCCTAAGGGGATATCCTGACTCTGCTGAGGTAATGGAATCACGTAGAGGAAGTTACTCAGTTGTTGAGAGTCGAAGGAGGTCTATATGATGGGCGTCTCGTGTGAAAAAGAACGAGCTCCGCCTGTCCTATGGATTAACCCTGTCATACCAGGAGAACTAATGACATTGAGATGATATATGCGCATGCTGTGTGGATTCACAGCGACCCTGTGTGGATTTCACAGTGGTGTGGTATGACAGGTGCAGATCTCTGAGTCTAATCAACGCACGAGTCAATCCGGAAGTAGTGTCAAGTGTCTTGTGTGGTGAGTCAGTGGAAAGTCTGACGTGAGAAATGAGAAACATTGATAGTTTATAGACACTTGATGCAGTATTGTGAAATGGAATGACTATGGGTGAATGTTGTGAAATGTGTGATTTTGAGCGATCAGGTGAATGATATGAGCAACTCTACGTTTTACATGGATATTTTGAAACTTGTTTTACTTTGATTGTCATGTTCATGATTTAAACTCTCTTTAAAATATCTAGCTTACCCTGCGTGTTTTGGTTCTGTGGCTGTTCTCTTAAAACTGTGATGATCGTGTATAACTTACACGGGAGCAGATGATCTTCCAGGAAGTAGAGCTCCTTAGGGAGTGGTCGCCGGAAGCAGATCGGCTGTTTTGGGTCCTCCGATGGGAGATCGGCCTCGTTCGATAGGAGATCGGTCTCTTCCGATAGGAGATCGCCTGCTTCGTTTTTTTTTACTGCATTTTGTTTATGTTTCTGGAAAAATTTGACCGAATTTGTATTAAACTCCCTGTGAGGAGAAACTACATTTCATATATATAATATTTTGTTCATAGAATCTATTTGTTACCTTTATTTTCATTATATACATTTGTATAGTATTTTGGCGGGATGTTACACCCAGAGCTGAAGCGGAAGGCATGATCGCCCCACGTGTGTGCATCGCCAGGGCGGTCATCGCCGGTTAAAGGAGACCCCATCCAGAGTGGTTGAGATGTTGGAGAATGGAGCTTGTCGGCTGGCGACTCTGGACGTAACGACTATTCCCAGAACCCAGGACGCTACACGCTTCTTTCCTGCTTTCGTTAAGTTGTAAAGTAGATGCGCTATCGCGCTGTACACATGTTTAGTGTATTAAAACAGTTGAGCAGATCAGGGGCACTCTTTTTAACGATGCCACCGAATAAAAGATTTTCAGTACATAAAGTGTGCGAGTGTTCCCAGTTTAAAGTTCTCCTTGCCCCAGGTGCAAGACCAGGTGATCGGTGGTGAGTTACCAAGTGGCCACCACCCGCAGATCAGCCCCCAGATAAGCACTGGGATGTAGGGCGCGATCAGCCATCAGTGCATGCAGACCGCGATCAGCCATCAGTGCATGCAGACCGCGATCAGCTGTCGGTGTATGTAGAGACTGAGTACTCGGTCGGTGCAGGGTCATCGGTGTCTTGCTAACACTTGTTAAGCTAGGACCCAAGTTCCCAGCGAGAGCGTTAAGCATGCACCTCGTATGATTCCAGAAGAAGAGGTCCTCGCCGGTCGGGACGTCGGTGAACGCGCGATGAGGCAATGCAGGTAGGGCGCGCCCAGTGTGTGCGCTTAGACAGCCACGCCTGGCGCCCCCCTGGGAGCGTGCACCCACGAGAAAGTCCTCACCTCTGCTTTATACAGCAAGGTTGAGGCGAGAGAAAGTCCTCTTCCTTTGCTTTTTACAGCAAGGTTGAGGCAACAGAGAAAGTCCTCACCTCTGCTTTATACAGCAAGGTTGAGGCGAGAGAAAGTCCTCTTCCTTTGCTTTTTACAGCAAGGTTGAGGCAACAGAGAAAGTCCTCTTCCTCTGCTTTATACAGCAAGGTTGAGGCAACAGAGAAAGTCCTCACCTCTGCTTTATACAGCAAGGTTGAGGCGAGAGAAAGTCCTCTTCCTTTGCTTTTTACAGCAAGGTTGAGGCAACAGAGAAAGTCCTCACCTCTGCTTTATACAGCAAGGTTGAGGCGAGAGAAAGTCCTCTTCCTTTGCTTTTTACAGCAAGGTTGAGGCAACAGAGAAAGTCCTCTTCCTCTGCTTTATACAGCAAGGTTGAGGCAAGAGAAAGTCCTCTTCCTCTGCTTTATACAGCGAGGTTGAGGCAAGAGGAAGTCCTCCTTACCTTTGAGCAAGTGTAGGCACCAGAGGAAGTCCTCCTTGCCTTTGAGCAAGTGCAGGCGAGAACAGAGGAAGTCCTCCTTGCCTTTGAGCAAGTGCAGGCACCAGAGGAAGTCCTCCTTGCCTTTGAGCAAGTGCAGGCACCAGAGGAAGTCCTCCTTGCCTTTGAGCAAGTGCAGGCACCAGAGGAAGACCTCCTTGCCCTTGAGCAAGTGCAGGCGAGAACAGAGGAAGTCCTCCTTGCCCTTGAGCAAGTGCAGGCGAGAACAGAGGAAGTCCTCCTTGCCTTTGAGCAAGTGTAGGCAACAGAGGAAGACCTCCTTGCCTTTGAGCGAGTGCAGGCGAGAAAGAAGAAAGTCCTCCTTCGACTTTGTACAGCGAGGTGCAGGCGAGTGAAAGTCCTCACCTTGACTTTGTACAGCGAGGCTGAGGCAAGAGAGAAAGTCCTCTCCCTTTGCTTCTTACAGCAAGGTTGAGGCAAGAGAACCAAGTCCCTTCCCTCTGCTTTTTACAGCGACGCTGAGGTGAGAGAAGCAAGACCTCACCCACGACTTCTTACAGCAAGGTTGGGACAAGAGGGGTCATCGAGAAACACTTTCCTTCCCCAAAACACAGGCGTCATAGTTGGTGTTCAGACCCTCTATGCACTCAGTGCTGGTGTGGCAGAGAAGTGCAGCGAAGCCAGAAGCGCGATGACTGATCGGTGGTGCGCTAACATGCTAGTCGGTGGTCGGTGGTAGAATCAAGTTCTGCTGCGTGAAGCCGAAGCGTTTAGGCCCGTTAAGTCAGTCATCCAGCACGAAGTTATGTTGAAGGCAATGCTAAGGTAACAGTTAGCCGCGGTCAAGTCAAAGGCCAAGTTTGAGGGGTTGCAGGTAGATCGCGCTAAAGCCTAAGCTAGTTAACAGTTAGTCACATGCAGAGAGTTAAAGAGAAGAAACGCAGCGAACTCCAGCGCGTTTGAAAAGAAGAAAACAGAGAAGGTGAATCTCTAGATGATCCAGAAAGATGCTTTGAATGTTTGAAGGCGAAGAAGAAGGAATGAAACAGTGTTAGTACCAGAGTGTGCGCTGCTGTAGACCGCCAGAAGACGATTTCTTAGTCTCTTCGCTGAGAACAAGTTCACAGCTCGAGACTGGGGGGCTTGTGTTCCGGTCGGTCATCGGTAGTCGATGACATCAGCAGCAGTTGACCACGTGGACCATTCACAGAGTAACACGTGGTAGAGGATAGCAGGCGAATCAGGGAGGTGATCACTCAGAATGGTAATCGCCTCTCGCCTGTGATGATGAGTAATTGCCTATCGCCTTGAGGTGAGTAATCGCCTATCGCCTTGAGGATGAGTAGTCGGTCATCGCCGGTATGGATCAGTAATCGCCCAGATTGCACATGATCGCCGTGTGTTAAGGTTGGGAGATCAGATGGTCAGCAAGTCGCCGAAAGAGCACATCGCCGGGTGTTTGAGAAGACTTGGCATGCACTTGTTGTATGGTCTAAGTACAGAGGATAAGTGGCATATCTGCCACCATGTGTAGTGTGAGCTGCAATGCCCAGGGTTAATCAGCTCGCCATGTTAAAGCTGCAATGCCCAGAGTAACCTGTGTACTAAGCTACTCCCTGTGTGGATAACTTAGTCGCAGGGGCACAGTGGAAGTAGCGTTTCAGCTGCAGACACTCCAGATGGTGACGCGTGTACGACCAGATGTTATCCACGTGTCAAGAGGAATAACCGTCAGGAGAGAGAAATACTCAGGTATATATACAAACTCTTAACGAAATTGAGAGGAGGTTTTTTCAGATTCTCATAGCTCACACATCTGAGAGTTTCAGTCACACACGGGTCTCACAGAGAGATTCAGATATAGTTTTGGTGTTCCTGTTGCCTGACTTGAGCGTCGGAGCTACAACAGCCGCTAGAGGCGCCGTCTGTGTGTTTTGCAGGCAGCGTTTGGAGTTCCGGCGGTGGTTCTTGGAGCGTTCCTGCAGAACAGAGGGCTAGACGAAGGAGTGACGAGGCAGTCCTCCACGTTCGAGTCAAGCAGCAGGAACAATGTTCGTGCAGTAAACTTTAATATCTTCCAGTGAAATTCATAAATAAAGTGTGTAACGAATATTAAATAAAGTATAATATAAATGAAACAAATCTACGAGCATTACAAAAAAATGTATGTGGTAGCGATTATAATATGGCGGTTATTAAAAACTGTCACAATTTGTTGTATAATACGACATTTTCGTAAGTGTCATAATGTTCCTTCGAAATGTGGCATTTAAAACCGTCACAATTAGTCTTCAAAATAAAATTTCTCCCGCTTTTCATTCCCTCCATATCCTTAATCTTTTCCAAAGTTTTCGTTTTCCCCTCTTCAAAAATATACCTTTGACTCTTGGAAATGTACCTCTTTCACTCAACCTCTAAACCTTCACTCTCACCCTTATTCTCTTTTAGTCTTCACATTCTTCTAAACCTTCTTAACCCCATTTCGTAAACCCTCTGACCCTCACTGTAATCCTTCCCTTCTCAGTCCCATTTCGTAAACCCTTCTTCTCACCCTCACCGTAATCCTTCCCTTCTCAGTTCCATTTCGTAAACCCTTCCTTTCACCCTTACCGCAATCCTAAACCCTTGCCCTCACTGTCACTGTAACATCCCGCCAAAATACTATTCATGTTTATATAATGAAAATAAAGGTAACAAATAGATTGAAGTGAACAAAATATTATATATATGAAATGTAGTTTCTCCTCACAGGGAGTTTAATACAAATTCGGTCAAATTTTCCAGAAACATAAACAAAATACAGAAAAAAAACAAAGCAGGCGATCTCCTATCGGAAGAGGCCGGTCTCCTATCGGAAGAGGCCGATCTCCTGTCGGAAGACAGCAAAAGGGGGGGATCGTCTAACAGAAGTAGAAACAGGCGATCTCCTTCCGGCGACCACTCACTGAGGAGCTCTGCTTCCTGCAACATCATCTGCTCCCGTGTAAATTATACACGATCATCACAGGTTTAAGAAAGAGCCAAACACAACACCAAAGAAACACCACAGGGTAAGCTAGACATTTGAAAAAGAGTTTAGATATGAACTTTAAAATCAAGGTAAAACAAATTCAAGATATCCACGTAAACCATCAACTAAACACATACTGCACGATTCCTCAAAGGTCATTAAAATCTCAACATTCATCAAGTGTCTATCAATTCAAAGTTTCTCATTTCTCACGTCAGACTTCACTGACTCATCACACAAGACACTTGACACCACTTCCGGAAGACTCGTGCGTTGAACCTAGCATCCAGAGACATGCACCTGTCATACTTCATTGGCTAGAATGTTTCCACAGCCATGCGCATCAACACAATCACGATCTCAATTCATCACTCTCACAGTATGACAGGGTAAATCCATAAGACAGGCTGAGCTCGTTCTTTTTCACACGACTCACCCATTCATATGAACCTCCTTCGACTCTCACCATCTGAATAACTTCCTCTATATGATTCCATTATCTCAGCAGAGTCAGGATCGCCTCATTCACAGGATGCTCACAGATCAATACACTTCATAACCAAATCTCAACACGGTATTTCCTTTCCTGAAAATACTATGTCTTGATCCACATTCACGACATTCCACACATCATACCACTCAAAAGAATGATTCCAACCACAGCAACAGTCATTTCAAAGGTTCAGATTTTCGAATATCACATGTATTTCACATTTAAATCTCAAACAGCTTCAAACAATACCAAAAACAGGGGAGTTCGAAATCCGTATTTAAAACCGGCGACCACGTCGCCCAACCACATAGAACAGAGCATTGCGAAAGGAAACAGGAAACTGGCGACCACGTCGCCCTTACTTCAGAAACAGCTAATCTATGGCTTGTATTGAAAATGAAGGCTAGCTTCCCTTACCTGGACTTGCGCAAAACACCAAGAGCTCCAAAATCCACCGAGCTTAAAGGATGCCTTAGCTCTGTTTTCAGCGTTTGGTTCGTAGAACTTGCAGAGGACCTCCCAGGTGCTCTAAGGGCAAACGTCGCTTGTCGCACTGATGCTTGAGGTGGCCTGAGTCACAACGCAAAGGAGAGAAGAAGGGAGGGAGGAAGTTTGCACTCACTCTAACACTCTTGAGTCTGTAACGCTCTTTGCCTTCCCGCAGTGGCTTTTGAATCCAAGCCTACCTGTCCAC
Source organism: Phaseolus lunatus (assembly GCA_013389735.1). Classification (NCBI taxonomy): domain Eukaryota; kingdom Viridiplantae; phylum Streptophyta; class Magnoliopsida; order Fabales; family Fabaceae; genus Phaseolus; species Phaseolus lunatus. The sequence continues at coordinate 15,876,893 of CM023861.1, read as the reverse complement.
GTATGCTGCTGCTGCCACCCCTTCTGCAGGAAAGCCTGACAACCACTGCCCTGAACAGTACGACCATTGTTGTCTCTTGTGCATGCCAACCACTGCCCTGAACAGTACGACCACTGTTGTCTTTGGTGCATGCCAACCACTGCCCTGAACAGTACGACCGCGAGTGTCTCCTGCGCATGCCAACATTCTGATGTCACCACTCTGAAACACCCTTTTTGTCTACGTGGCGCGCGCGCAGGACGTTTCATGCTGGGAGTCTGGGTCCCACTTTCTCTCTGTGAAGCTCGACATCGCGCGATAACCTTCCACCGATGACCGCTGGCGCGAAAACTATCCACCGATGACCTCTCGCGCGAAGGCTATCCACCGATGTCCTCTCGCGCGAAGGATATCCACCGATGACCTCTCGCGCGAAGACTCTCCACCGATGACCTCTCGCGCGAAGAATCTCCACCGATGACCTCTCGCAACCCGGCGATGCCTGCATGCCTCGCGCCCCGACGATGCCCGCATGCCTCTCGCGCCCTGGTGACGTCCACATGCCTCGCGCCCTGGCGATGCCCGCATGCCTCTCGCGCGCCCTGGTGACGTCCACATGCCTCGCGCCCTGGCGATGCCCGCATGCCTCTCGCGCGCCCTGGCGATGCCCGCATGCCTCTCGCGCGCCCTGGCGATCATGTGTAGTAGGCGACCGGCGATTATGTACTGACCAGGCGATCTTAAGTCTTATAAGCTACACTTTCCTTCCTTTTTATTTCAAATGAAAACATACTTAGAATTCATTTAAATTATACCCTTTTATTCCAATTTAATTTTACAGGTCCTTACAGTCACCGCAAACATTCCCTTCGCAGTTTTATTTTGAAAAGCCTCACTCACCGCCCCATTTCGTTCTCTCACCACAATCGTTCCCCTCACTCTCGATTTAGGGTTTTCAGTCACATTCATTCTCCCCACAGTCGTTCTTATCGAAAAATCGTTCTCGTCACTACAATCGAATTAGGGTTTTCTGGTCGCCATTACCATCGCTTGTCACAAGAGGTATGTCTTCTGATTTTGTGGTTTGCAAATGGAAAACCATGCTTCCAGTACTAGGAGGTATTTGAATATGAACGTTCTGCACTGCAGTTTGTTATTCTGATTTTGGTTCTAATGAAGTTTGACATAGATATTTGCTGGCAATCTACTATCTTAACAGCGGACAATTATTCCCAAAACAACTTCATTACAAGTCAAGATTTTTAATTTTCTCCTGAATCGCGGGCACAGGTAGATTTGAAGTTTACTTATGTTGTATCATGCCAAATTTATGGTTAACAAAAGCAGCGGAAGGCAGCAGAGGCTACAAATATTGCTTTATTGTTACAGAGGTATCAATTTGTGTGCTCATTTATTCCAAGTGCTATACAACTAAATACTCTAAGAATATGAATTCATATTACATTTGGGATTCCATATTGTGTAACTTTGCATGTGTTTTGAGGAAGCATTTAGCCACTGAACTTTTTAACTTGTTTGCTTGAAAATTTTATTATTTCATCCTAGAAGTTGTTCTAATTAGGAAGGATGTTACTTAAAGGTCATATCATAGGGTTCATTTTAGATTCAAGTGATATGAACTTTTTGCGGAATCACTATAACTGAAACAATGATAGTTTTAGCCTCTAACTCTATAAACACCCTAGTGCAGTCTTTGATCTGCATAATAAGAACATGATTTGGTCACAGAACAATAGGCAATGACTCCTATACATTTTCTTCATCTTGTATAGCAGTATTATAACATTGTTTACCTTAACTGCTCTATAGTAGTCAATAGCCCTTGTAGAGGCCTCTATCATGGCAGAGCATTGCAGAGCAACATTGTAGCACGACAACAAGTGGATATTGTGTCATTTTAAAGTCATGTGTGGCGGAGTGGAATGACACAGCATGATCATGTTCTGTGGAGCATTTGGTCTTGAGATCTAAAACTTGTAGGAAAAATTGAAAAATGTTATTAGTTCTTACTAAGGGTATGATGAAGACCAAGTAGAGGAGGTGCCTGAGGCCCAAGCCCATGAAGCCCAAGCCCAAGTTGGGGCCCAAGCCCAACCAATTAGCTCAACATCCTTCATGCCTCAAAGGATGACTAGGAGCAAGGCTAAAGCTTTGGGAGAAGAGCATCAATGGATGTCTCTTTTTGTAATTACTTGTGTATAGTTTTTAGTAGAACTTTGAAGGAAGGTGTAGGAATTAAAATAAGGGGTGTTAATGTACAAAAACAAGTCACACCTTCCATGTGACATAAAGAGTAGGTGTAGGTGTAGTTTTAGGAGGTGCCAAAGTAGAAATCAAGTCACACCTCCCTTGTGACATGTGTTTTGGCTCCAAATTCAAATGCTTCTCATTTGAATTTTCCCACTTTAATTTCAGCCCTCTCACACTATAAATAGAGGTGCTATGCTCATGTAAAAGAACATTGAAATTAGAAGAAAAGTTACTATACTCAAATTGTGAGTGAATTTTGTGAGACTTGTTCTCCTCTTCCTTGTCTCATCTTGTGAAGCTTTGGGAGCACTCAAGTGGTGGCAAATCTGCACTTATCTTGGATCATCACCTCCAAGTGGCGTGTCCATTCCCAATCCATGGCTACAACAACATAAGTTTCATCTTCTTTCATCTTCCATTGTCATTTCAATCGGTAGTTTTGATTCTATGTCTTGTTCTTGAATTTCAATCGGTTCTTTTGTTTCAATTTGTGTTTCCATTCTGTTTTTTTGTGTTTAAATTCTGCACCTATTCTTTTTTTGAGTTCAGCACCTTGTTCTTCATTCATTCATCACCATTAATTGTGTTTTAACCTTGGACCTTTGGAAATGAACCTTCACATCTACTTAACACTTGTTAAGTTAATGTCCAGTGGGGATTTTCCTTAGGTGACTCACTCTAAATTGTTAAGAATCTTGATCCTAATTCTAAGAAAGTGTTACAAACATAATGAACCTAAAATCAACTCACATCAGGGTAGTTTTGGGCTTTCATATGTTTTTTGGGTTTTATTATATCTTCTTAAATAGAAGCACTTCTATGCAAGCCCTAAAGCCACACACAAGAGGAAAAGGGATGAACCTTTTCCATGTAACCTCCCAATGCATTCCTCTTTTATTTCTTCTCTAGCAATTTTTGTTTTTTCGAGGTCCAGCCCACTCCAGCAACCCTTCCTTAGGGTTTTTTTATTTTTTTATTTATGCATTTCCTTTCTTATGAATATAAAGTCTAAATCTTTACAGTTTATTTTGCCCATTCTATTTCTCTGGACCACCTCCCTCCACTGCACCACAAGATACATATGGTCCCTCAACTTGGTACCCAAACTTATGTGCAACTTATCATGTTACAAATGTCTCAGAACATTCAACAAGTTCCCTTTTGATGCAAGCCAAGACCACATGAACATGACCAAGGATGATAAATATGAAGGGTCATCTCAAAAATCAAAGGAGGACTTCACAAGAGGAAGAATGGCCATCCACTTGAGCACCTAAAGTTCTTCCTACCAGTCTTCTTAAAGATTAGAAGATTGTGTAAATAACTTAGGGCTCTTTTAAGGGTTCCAAAATAGAAGAATAAGGCGAGTGGGCCCAAGCCCAAGAAGCCCTAGCCTAAGAAGGTCAAGCCCAACAAGCCCAAGCCCAACTCATGATCTTAGCATCTAACATATCTCTGAGGATTTGTAGGAGTAGGGCAAAGACCTTGGGTGATAAATATCTCTTTTGTAATTTCTTTAGAGTAGTTTTTAGTAGAACATAAAAAGGAAGATGTAGAAACAGGAATAGGGGGTGCCAATATAAAAAGCTAAGTCACACTTTTCATGTGACATAAAAAGAAGGTCTAGGTGTAGATTTAGGGGGTGCCAAAGTGAGAAACCAAGTCACACCTTCCTTGTGACATGTGTTTAGGCGCCAAATTCAAATGCTTCTCATTTGAATTTTCCCACCTTAATTTCAGCCCTCTCACACTATAAATAGAGGTGCTTGGCTCATGTAAAATTACATTGAATTTGAAGTAAAGTTACTATACACAAATTGTGTGAGAGTAGTGAGAATTGTTTCTCCTAGCTTTGTCTCATCTTGTGAGTATTTGGGAAGCTCTCAAGTGGTGGCATTCTTGCACTTATCTTGGATCAATCACCTTTCAAGTGGCGTGTTCTCCCTTCCATTGTTGATCAAGAGTGATCGAGGCTTTGAAGAATCCATATCCAAGGTGTTTGATGGAAGACTGTGCTGTTGCTGTGTTTGGGTGGGGTCTGGGGTGGATTTTTTATGTAATCCACTCCTTGTTTGAATCCAGATTTGAAAACCTTTTTAAAATGAAATGTTTTTCAACTAAGTGAAAAACAACCTGTTGTTTTATCGAATCAATCGGTTGTTTTGTTCTTAGAAGGTTTTGAAAAAGGTTGACATCTGTTTGACTTGGTTGACTTAGCTGTCAAGCCAAATCAATCGGTTGTTTCGTGTTTTCAACCGATTGTTTCTTTGAAAATCCTAACAAAATTCAGTTTTGAATTGTGAATCTTTCTTAAATGGTTTCTAACTGAATGCGCTCCTGTTTTAAATGCTTTTAATCATTCCTTGGAGTATAAAAAGGTTGTTATATGCTCCTGGAATGTAAGAAATAGTTTTGAGAAAACAAAGTGCAAATTTGATACCAAGTTTTCAAGATTCACTCAAGCTTTGGATTTTCAAGTGTGTGGAATAGGACTGGGGTGTAATTATGATCTTTAAGCTTTGTAATTCGCAAGTGTATTCTATTCTCTTCGTTCTTGATTACTGTATTTCTGTAATTGGGTATAAGTGCAGAATCAGAGGATGTTTTTGTAACATCCCGCCAAAATCTTTTCATATTTATAAATGAAATAAAGGTAAAATAATAATATCGAAGTGAACATGTATATATATATATATATATGTATAATGAAATTTCTCCTCACAGGGAGTTTGATACATAACCAATCAGTTTTCCAAACTTAAACAAAATACAGCAAAATAGAAAAACAGGCGATCTCCTAACAGAAAACAGGCGATCTCCTATCAGAAACAGAAAACAGGTGATCGCCTAACAGAAACAGAAACAGGCAATCTCCTTCCGGCGACCACTCACAGAGGAGCTCTACTTCCTGCAACATCATCTGCTCCCGTGTAAATTATACACGATCATCACAGGTTTAAGAAAAAGCCAAACACAACACCAAAAACACAGGGTAAGCTGGATATTTGAAAGAGAATTTAGATATGAAACTTTAAAATCAAGATAAAACAAATTTAAGACACCCACGTAAAAACCATCAATTTTCTCATTCCCTTCACATGACCATCAAGTAATCACATATTTCACAATTTCCTCAAGAGTCTTTCAATTCACATAATTCATCAAGTGTCTATCAATTTCAATGTTTCTCATTTCTCACGTCAGACTTCCACTGACTCATCACACACAGACACTTGACACTACTTCCGGAAGACTCGTGCTTTGACTAGACTCAGAGATCTGCACCTGTCATACTGCACCACTGTGAAATCACACACATTCACAAGGTCGCTGTGAAATCACACACATTCACAAGCATATAAATGAATCTCAATATCATCACTATCCTAGCATGACAGGGTTAATCCATACAACGGGTCAAGCTCGTTCTCTTTCAACCAACTCACCCATACATATGAACCTCCTTCGACTCTCAACGCCCGAATAACTTCCTCTATATGATTCCATTATATCAGGAGAGTCAGGATATCTCATAATAAACGAATCACCGGTCAGTGCACACTCTACACGATCTTACACGGTATTTTCTTCCCTGAAAATACTATGCCTTGATCCCACATTCACCACATTCCATACATCATATAACACTTAAATGAACGATTCCAATCATAGCAACAATCATTCCAAGGTTCAGATTTTCGAATATCACATTTCAATCTCAAACAGTTTCAAACGACACTAAAATAGGGGAGTTCGAAATCAACATTTAAAACCGGCGATCACGTCGCCCCACACATAACAACAAAGCGTCGTGGAAAGGAATATGAAAACCGGCGACCACGTCGCCCTCACTGCAGAACCTACTCGCCTAACGTTTTTATAAACGAAAATGCTAGCTTCCCTTCCCTGGACTAGCGTAAACTTCACTAAGAGCTCCAACCCAACGAGATTCAAGGATGCCTTAACTCTGTTTTAGCGCTTTGAGCAGAAAACTTGCAGAGCACAACGTCAGGAATCCAGGGTAGTCGCCGATCTTCAACTGGTTCGCTAGGACATATGAACGCAGGGAGAAGGAGAGGAAAGAAACAGGGAACCAAGGTTAACTCACTCAATCACTCTCAAACCACAACAACGTTCACTGCCTCTCAGGAGTGAGTTTTTAAAACTAAGCCAACTTACCCAGAAATGCCGCTGCCCCCTGCCCACTCTGCAGGAAAGCTTGCGTGCACACTTCCTTGAACAGTATGACCACGTGGGTTTCTGCGCATACCAACTCTCTGATGCTAACTATTCTGAAACACCCTTTTTGTCTACGTGTCGCGCGTGCAGGACGTCTCATGCTGGGAGCCTGGGTCCCACCTTATCTGTGTGAAACATGACATCGCGCGATAACCTTCCACCGATGACTCATCCTGGAGGATGTAAGGACCTGTAAAATTGAATTGGAATAAAAAGGGTTATATATTAAAAGAATTCTATGTATGTTTTATTTAAAATAAAAAGGGAGGAAAAGTTAAGTTAGAAGGCTATGAGATCGCCGGTCGCCTGCTACACATGAGCGCCAGGTGGACGTCGCCAGGGCGCGAGGCATGCAGGCATCGCGCGGGCGCGAGAGGCATGCAGGCATCGCGCGGGCGCGAAAGGCATGCGGGCATCGCGCGGGCGCGAGGCATGCGGGCATTGCCAGAGCGCGAGGCACGTGGACGTGGCCAAGGCGCGAGAGGCATGCGGGCTTTGCCAGGGGGAGACATCGGTCGTCCACCAGGAGATGTCATCGGTGGATAGCCTTCGCGCGAGTGGTCATCGGTGGATAGTCTTCGCGCGAGAGGTCATCGGTGGATAGCCTTCGCGCGAGAGGTCATCGGTGGATAGTCTTCGCGCGAGATGTCATTCGGTGGATTGTTTTCGCGCGAGGGGTCATCGACGAAAGATTATCGCGCGATGTCGAGTTGCACACAGAGGGGGTAAGACCCAGACTCCCAGCAGGAAGCGTAGTGCACGCACGCCACGTAGACAAAAAGGGTGGTTCAGAATAGTGACATCAGAATGTTGGCATACGCAGGGGACACTCGCGGTCGTACTGTTCAGAGCAGTGGCTGGCATGCACAAGCGACAACAGTGGCAGTACTGTTCAGAGCAGTGGTTGGCATGCACCAGAGACAACAGTGGTCGTACTGTTCAGGGCAGTGGTTCTCAGACTTCTCTGCAGAGTGGGTGGTGGCAGCTGCTTTTGGTGGATAAGTTGGTTTAAGATGCAGAAAACCCACTGCTGAGAGGAAGAAACGTTGCAGCCTTCAAAGAGAGAAAGAGTGAGTTACCTCCCTTCTCCTCCAGTTGCCTCCTTCGCGCTGCGATTCTAGCACCTTCACACGAGAGTACGACGAGCGACAGTCACCATTAGAGCACCTGGGCAGTTCTCTGCAAGTCCTTCGACCAGACGCAAAAACAGAGCCAAGGCGTTCTTCAAGCTTTGTTGGGTTTCGGAACTCTAGGTGTTTGCGCAAGTCCAGGTAAGGGAAGCTAGACTTCATTTTCATTACAAGCTATAGTTTAGTTATTTCTGAAATGAGGGCGACGTGGTCGCCGGTTTCGTTTTCATCTGCGTGAATGCTCTGTTCCATGTGTTTGGGCGACGTGGTCGCCGGTTTTAAATACAGACTTCGAAATACCCTGTTTTTGAACCAGGTCGCCGGTTTGGGCGATGTTTGCGAACTCCCTATTTTTGGTGTTACTTTGAACTGTTGAAGCTTAAATGTGATCTTCGAAAATCTGAATCTTTGAAACGAACGTTGCTGTGACTTGAATCATTTATTTAAGGGCGGTATGATGTGTTGAATGTTGTGAATGTGGATCGAGGCATAGTATTTTCAGGAAAGAAAATACCGTGTAAGATCGTGTAGGATGTGCATTGATCGGTGATTCCTCAGGGGATATCCTGACTCTGCTGAGATAATGGAATCACATAGAGGAAGTTACTCAGTTGGTGAGAGTCGAAGGAGGTTCATATGAATGGGCGTCTCGTGTGAAAAAGAACGAGCTCCGCCTGTTCTATGGATTAACCCTGTCATACCGGGAGAACTATTGACATTGAGATTATATATGCGCATGCTGTGTGGATTCACAGCAACCCTGTGTGGATTTCACAGTGGTATGGTATGACAGGTGCAGATCTCTGAGTCTAATCAATGCATGAGTCTTCCGGAAGTAGTGTCAAGTGTCTTGTGTGTTGAGTCAGTGGTGGTCTGACGTGAGAAATGAGAAACATTGAATTGATAGACACTTGATGCAGTTTTGTGAAATAGAATGACTCTTGAGAATATTGTGAAATGTGTGATTTCTGGGTGATCAGGTGAAGAGTATGAGAAACTTGATAACTTTACGTGAATATCTTGAAATTGTTTACCTTGATTTTATTTTAAGTATCCTTATTTAAACTCTTTTTAAATGTCTAGCTTACCCTGTGTTTTCGTTTGTGTTGTGGCCTTTTCTTAAACCTGTAATGATCGTGTATAATTTACACGGGAGCAGATGATGTTGCAGGAAGTAGAGCTCTTTAGAAAATTGTCGCTGGAAGGAGATCGCCTGTTTTCTTTTCTGTTGGGTGATCGCCCCTCTTGCTGCTTTATAATAGGAGATCGCCTTTATGAAAGGAGATCGCCCTTCTTATAGGAGATCGCCCTTTTTGCCAGGAGATCGCCTATCTGTCTTTTGTATTGTATTTCGTTTACGTTTTAATGGAGAAGTGATCGTTTGTATTAAACTCCCTGTGAGGAGAAACTTATTTATTTTATATAAAGATTTTGCTCACTTCAATCTATTTGTCACCTTTATTTTCGTTTTATATTTATTTTCAAAGAAATTTGGCGGGATGTTACAGAGGACGACCGATGTCTCTCCCTGGAAGACGACCGATGTCTCTCTCTCTGGAAGACGACCGATGTCTCTCTTTAGAAGACGACCGATGTCTCTCTTTGGAAGACGATCGATGTCTCTCTCTGGAAGACGACCGATGTCTCTCTCTAGAAGACGACTGATGTCTCTCCCTGGCGATGACCGCGTGTCTCTCACCCTGGCGATCCCGCATGTCTCTCGCCGTGGCGATGCCCGCATGCCTCTCGCCCCGGCGATGACTGATTACACATCACCACGCCTTGCTGGAGGTTCTTCATCCCACTATGTTACGTCCAAGGTATCACCTCCACATGGCTTGGTGACGTCGGTAGCTTCACATTTCCAAGAATAGATTAGCAATACTCCTCCTACGCCCATGCATGCAACACTAAGGACGATTTCTTATGCTCAAGCATAGAGCTTCGCATGCACAGCGTATCTGAGGCTTAACCCACACCTTGATACGCGTGGTTTTTGGAACCCACAATGGTTAATCCAGCATCTTGACCACATACTACGTGCACTCCCGTCGATCACGTACACCATAGGCGATTGGCGGTCATGTCTCCTCTAGGCGACAGGCGATTATGTGCCAGAGAAGTCGGAGATCACCTCCGTCTTCAACAACGGCGATCTCGTAGACTTCTAAGCTACACTTTTCTTCCTTTACTCTTCTTGATCCACATGTCTTCCTCGAGCACACCCACGTGATTACCACACGATAAAGTCATCGCACCTGACTACTTGGTTAATACAATGGTCAGCCGACCGACCTCTACCAGCTGACCCCAGACCTTGGGCGACGTCCGAGGTCCGACTACTACGAAACTTCATTTACCAGCTCTTTGTATTTTTAAATAATAACATCTTCTGAAATTATTTAAATATAACACTTTCATTCCAATTAAAGTTTCTAGGTCCTTACAGTTTTGATTTCTGCGGATTGGTTTGCCAAAAGGAGTGTGTTTCTTGAAGGGTTCAAGGTCACTCTTTTGGTGGTTTGTGTTGTAACCTGGTTTTGATTGCATAGTAGAAACCCATAAGTTTCTGGGGACTGGATGTAGCTCTTCGTACAAGAGTGAACCAGTATAAACTGCTCGTGTGCGTTTCTCTTACTCTGATCCCTTTTAAATTCTGTTTTAAGTTGTTTTAAATTCTGCTGGTATAAACAACCGATTGAATTGAAGAAACAACTGGTTATTTTTCTATGTTTCATCTTAAAACAATTTGTATTCTTAGTTAACTTGATTCCTTTGTCTGTAATTTTGCATTGAGTTTCATTAAACCTTCAAAGTTTGCAAAAATATTTCATAAACAATTCACCCCCTTCTTGTTTAAAGGCCATATATTCTAATAATTGGTATCAGAGCTAAGTTCTTGAAAGTTACTCAAGTTTTCGATCCTAAATCTTTTTTCTGTGGCAGAAAAACTACCTTTTGGGGAGGGTGCCTCAATTAACAGACCACATTTGTTTAGTGGTTTGAACTATCAGTTTTGGAAGGTTAGAATGAAAATCTTTGTGGAATCTCTAGATAGAGGGATTTGGGATGCAATTGAAAATGACCCTTTTATTCCTAAATTTGAATAGGAAAGTGTTTTTATTGAAAAGCCTTGGTCCAAATGGACTGATGCAGAAAATAAAAAGGCAAAGTTTGATTGCATTGTTAAGAATATCATAACCTCTGCTTTGAATTCTGATGAATTTTTCAGGGTCTCACAATGTGCATCGGCTAAGGAAATGTGGGACACTCTAGAGGTCACCCATGAAGGGAAAAATGATCTGAAAAGGGCAAGGAAACATACTCTAATACAAGAGTATGAGATGTTCAAAATGCTCAAAGGAGAGTCTATTGTTGAAGTACAAAAGAGATTCACTCACATAGTCAATCATCTAATGAGTCTTGGAAAAGTCTTTGACAAAGAGGAGTTGAACATCAAGATTCTCAAGTGTCTTGATAGATCTTGGCAACCAAAAGTTATTGCCATCTCTGAGTCTAAAGATTTGACATCTTTAACCACTACCTCCTTGTTTGGAAAGCTCAAAGAACATGAGTTGGAAATGAATAGACTCAATGTTCAAGAAAGTGAAGACAAGCATGTAAGGAACATAGCCTTGAAAGCTGCCAAGCACAAGAATAAGCAAGACTCAAGTGATGAGAGTGAGGAAGAAACTCTTAGCTTGCTATCCAAAAAGTTCAGCAAATTCTTGAAGGAAAACCGCAACAAGGAATCCAACAAAGAAAGGTATGAAAACAAGAAAACTAGTGATTTTAATTCTAACAATTATACTTGTTTTGGTTGTGGAGAACAGGGGCATATAAAAGCTGAATGTCCAAATAAAGAAGGCAAGAAAAAGAAGTCAAGCAAGAAGGAAAAGAAAGGAAAATAAAAAAGAGCCTATATTGGTTGGTATGAAAATGAAGTCTCCTCATCAAGTGAAGATGAAGAAGCCAATTTGTGTTTGATGGTAGAAGGAGAAGATGATACAAGTAGCGTAAGTTCTTGTGCCTTTTTAAATGTTGAAAACTATAGTCAATTGCTTCAAGCTTTTAAAGAAACTCATGAGGAAGCTAACCGATTGGCTCTCTTGAGCAACCGGCTGAAAGGGTTGAACAATTGGCTTGAAAATAGAGTCAAGACACTAGAAGAAGAATTGGAAAATTCAAAAACTGATTTTGAAAATCTTGAATTGCTTTAGAAGAATTCTTCTTGCTTGTGTGACTCAAAAGTTTGTGAAAATTGTGAAAATCTTGAAAATAAAGTCCACTATCTTGTTAAGACTGTGGATAAACTTTCAAAGGGTAAATCTAACTTTGAAACTGTTTTAGCATCCCAAAAATGTGTTTTTGGAAAATCTGGTTTGGGGTTTAATCCACAAAGTAAGAAAAGTGGGATTTCAAATCCTTTTTCAAAAGTGCCAGAAAAACAACCGATTGAAAGTTCGAAACAATCGGTTGTTACATGCTTTTACTGCATGAAGAGAGGTCACTCTGTTAGATTCTATAAAATTAGGAAATATTCTTTTCCTAAAGGCACTATGAGATGGATTCCCAATAATATTGAGGTTCCCAGTGATAAATGTGATGTAAAAGGACCCACTTTTGTAAGGGGACCAAATCTTGTTGCTTGAATTTTTTTTGTGTTGCAGGAATGCTGAGAGAGCATGGGCTCTTGAGTCATCAGATCAAGCATTTGGAGGGAAAATACTCTTTCTGGAATTGAATTAAGGTTCTGTACCAGCTTAAGTCTTCTTGAAAGCCAAAAAGAAGTTTCCTTGATCATGGATAATGACTCATTGAAGGGACTCTTGACAAAAGGATAAGACTTTTTTTGGTTTTGTTTTTCTTTTCTTAATTTGTGTTAATCTTCATCTTATGTGTGATATATGTGAAGCAATTTTTTTTTCTCTGCATGATAACTCTACATTTGAAATTCAAATTAGTTGTTGTTACAGAAAAACAACCGATTATTTTCTCGAAACAACCGATTGTTTTCTCAAAACAACCGATTGTTTCTCCTCTGATAGCACTGCATAAAATTGATTTAATTTCTTTATGCATTCTATCTTTTATAGATTTCTATCTTGAGGAGTTGTGAGTCTAAAAGCAGTCATTATGGGTCTAATTTGGTTTAGGAGGAGGTTACTTCTTGTCATAAAAGGAATATATTCCATATCTTGGAAATTCAAGTGCCTTTATGACTAGTCAAATCCACATGTGTTGACCATGTGTTTTTCTAGTATGGGCTGACGTTTTTTTGTGCAAGCTTGGACCAGATTCCTCTCCTTGAAGACTGAAACCCACTGCAAGCAAAGGATTGAAGTTGGTTTATGTGTTGCTATAAAACCCTATGCAGTTGTTTTTCTACACAAAAACAACCAATTGGCACATCTCTTGCTGCATCTCATATTTGTCCATCTTTTGCTCTCTGTTTCTGGTTTCTGTTTTCTGCCACCAAGGATTCCACTCCTCCATCATCAAAAAGAGTCAAACACAAGGCTGTAAGAAGATAAGGGCGTCTTAAAGGCTGGTTTTCAGGAGACAATGAGCAGATTGAAAAATATCGATTTGAAACAAGTAGAAAAGTGATAAACAATCCAAAGGTTATCTCTTTTAGCTGGATGAAAAGTCAAAAGCTGGATGATGTGTGAAATCTTCTCAAGGAACAACTGTTGAAGAGGTTCTTGGAGATGAAAGGGAACATTTATCCTAATCTTATTCGAGTCTTCTACACTAACTTGAAGTTTATGAACAACAACCTTGTTTCCAATGTCAAAGGTATGGATATGGAAATTACCCATGAAGTGTGAACTGCAGCAACTGGATTAAAGTATGTTGGGCTGCAAATCAACAAAGAGAACATTGGTGTGGTGGAAGATTTCAACAAGGTTCAGTTTTACCGAAGCTGTTTGAAGAATCCTCAATCACAAGTGAGAACTTGTTCATTTGGTGGGCTGAAGTTGAATGAGAGGTTAATGGCTCTCATTGTAACTTGGATTCTAACACCAAGGGGGAGCAATCATTTTGTTCTTACTGAGGAAGATCTTGTCTATGTATACTGCATCATGAACAAGGTCAAGATCAACTGGATCCATATCATCAAGGAACACATGCAGAAATCAATTAGGTTAAGTGACTACCATTATCCTTATGCTATCTTAATTTCAAAATTCTTGAACTATTTTAAAGTACACCTTGAGGAAGAAACATCAGAATTGGTGAAATCAACACATAAAGTGAACAATGGTTCACTAAGCAAGATAGGTTTTACCAAGATTGGTGGAAGATGGGTTAGCAAAGAGGGAGATCAAGGTGGATCTTCAAGTGGTATGCAAGTTGATCATGAAGATGAAGACCGCTGCTGCTGAAGGTGCTGAAATTGGTACTGCAGGTGATGAAGATCAACCTGCTGCTAACACAGGTGCTGGAACAAGTGCTGGAAACCAAGGAGATTCATGGTCAATAGGTTGGACAACTTTGCTGAAAATCAAAGGAACCTTCATGATCTTTGTGCTACAAACTTTCAAGATTTTGGTCAAAGGTTTCAAAGCATGGATACACGTTTTCAGAACTTGGATGAGCAAATTGAAGTAGTACAGAACCAGCTGTTTGAACTGCAATATGGAAAGGAAGATTGAAGCCAAGTTTAGTTAAATTTCTATGTCAATCTTGCTTTATTTTTTAACAATCTTTCCTTATTCTGTTTTTATCTTCTTCTAATTCTATTTGTGAAGACAAATAGGGGGAGAATATGGTTTTTGTGTTGTCTTAAAACTATTATCTTTTTCTAATTCTATTTGTTAAGACAAATAGGGGGAGAATATGGTTTTTGTGTTGTCTTAAAACTGCTAAACTCTGATCTAATTGAGTTGCTTTAATTTTTGCAGCTGCATGACTGGTTTGAGCTGCTGTTTTGGGATTTTTTTTTTTTTTTTGCTTGTTTATGGCTGGTTTTTCTGCTCTTGTGTTTATGTAGAAAACTAGTTAGTGTGGCATCATAACTTGCTGTTAGATATGCTCTGTGTTTGCATAGTTTTTATTTTGCAGGTGCTGTTTCATATTCAAACAAGACCAACACAAGCAATCAAGGATTTGTCTTCATCAAATAAGGGGAGATTCTTGATCAAGAGTGATTAAGGCTTTCAAGAATCCAAATCCAAGGTGTTTGATGGAAGGCTGTGCTACTGCTATGTTTGGGTGGGGTCTGGGGTAGATTTTTTATGTAATCCACTCCTTGTTTGAGTCCAGATTTGGTTGAATTTAAAAACCTTTTTAAAATGAAATGTTTTTCAACTAAGTGAAAAACAACTTGTTGTTTTATCGAATCAACCGGTTGTTTTGTTCTTAGAAGGTTTTGAAAAAGGTTGACATCTGTTTGACTTGGTTGACTTAGCTGTCAAGCCAAATCAATCGGTTGTTTCGTGTTTTCAACCGATTGTTTCTTTGAAAATCCTACCAGAATTCAGTTTTGAATTGTGAATCTTTTCTTAAATGGTTTCTAACTGAATGCGCTCCTGTTTTAAATGCTTTTAATCATTCCTTGGAGTATAAAAAGGTTGTTATACGCTCCTGGAATGTAAGAAACAGTTTTAAGAAAACAAAGTGCAAATTTGATACCAAGTTTTCAAGATTCACTCAAGCTTTGGATTTTCAAGTGTGTGGAATAGGATTGGGATGTAATTATGATCTTTAAGCTTTGTCATTCCCAGGTGTATTCTATTCTCTTCGTTCTTGATTACTGTATTTCTGTAATTGGGTATAAGTGCAGAATCAAAGGGTGTTTTGATTTCTGCGGATTGGTTTGCCAAAAGGAGTGTGTTTCTTGAAGGGTTCAAGGTCACTCTTTTGGTGGTTTGTGTTGTAATCTGGTTTTGATTGCATAGTAGAAACCCATAAGTTTCTGGGGACTGGATGTAGCTCTTCGTATAAGAGTGAACCAGTATAAACTGCTCGTGTGCATTTCTCGTACTCTAATCTCTTTTAAATTCTGTTTTAAGTTGTTTTAAATTCTGCTGGTATAAACAACCGATTGAATCGAACAAACAACTGGTTATTTTTCTGTGTTTCATCTTAAAACAGTTTGTATTCTTGGTTAACTTGATTTCTTTGTTTGTAATTCTGCATTGAGTTTCATTAAACCTTCTAAGTTTGCGAAAATCTTCCATAAACAATTCAACCCCCCCTGTAACGCCCCTCAAAATATTGTTCATTTTCATATAATAAAATAAAGGTGAAACAGTAATATCAAAAATTTAACATAGGTATATACATAATATAATTCATTCATTAATACAAATGTGCCTCAGAATAAAATCCCTTTTTGAGGAAGTTTTAATACATCTCCACACAGGAGTTTTCAAAACAAAACAAAACAATCAGCATTCAAAAATCGGCGATCTCCTCCTCCAGAAATGCTCACTAAGGAGCTCTACTACCTGCAACCTCATCTGCTCCCGTGCAAATATACACGATCATCACAGGTTTAAGAAAAACAACCACGATACAAAACAAAAGGGTAAGCTAGATATTTTTAAAACTTTAAATATGAAACTTTATATCAAAAGAAAGCATAAATCTTCACACCATTCATAATCTATAACAATTTCATCCATCAATATCCCCATATTCCACAATACTCGTCAAGTGTCTATTCAATACATTCAATACTCATGGTTCACACGTTAGACTTTCTACTGACTCATAACATATAGACACATGACTCTACTTCCGGAAGACTCGTGCGTTGAACTTAGCATCCAGAGGCCTGCACCTGTCATACGAAATTGCTGTAAAGTTTCCACAACCATGCGCATAAACATAATCCCGAGCTCAATCTCAATCTCAATATCCTCACTCTCTTAGTATGACAGGGTTAATCCATATAACAGGTCAAGTCAGTTATCTTTCAAACGACTTACCCATACATATGGACCTCCTTCGACTCTCACCAACTGAATGACTTCATCTATGTGATTCCATCATATCAGCAGAGTCAGGATCGCCTCATTCACAGGATACTCACTGATCAATACACCTCATAACCAATCTCAACACGGTATTTCCTTTCCTGAAAATACTATGTCTTGATCACAATTTCACATTCATCCAGTACATCATATCACACGTAAAAGCACAACTGCATCATATAATATTTTGAATCTTTTCTTAAACAATCACAATCACAGAAACAATCACGCCCAAGTTTAGATTTTCGAATATCACACGCATTTCACATTTCAATCTCAAACAGTTTCAAACGACACTAAAACAGGGGAGTTCGAAATCAACATTAAAACCGGCGATCACGTCGCCCCACACATAAAAACAGAGCATCGTGAAAAGAATATGAAACTGGCGACCACGTCGCCCTCACTTCAGAACCTACTCGCCTAAAGTTTTTATAAACGAAAATGCTAGCTTCCCATACCTGGACTTGCGTAAAATCTCACTAAGAGCTCCAAAACCCACCGAAGCTTAAAGATGCCTTAACCTGCACCATAGAGTCCCGATCACAAAACTAACGAGATTACTCATTTTCTGCGTTAACAGAGACGATTTCTGAAGCTAAAAGAGTTGTATGCACAACCTATGCAGAGACGACCCTCTCAAATTCAGACTCGACTCAAAGAACAGAGCAAAACGACTTACTCTGTTTTAGGGCTTTGAGCAGAAAACTTGCAGAGCACAACGTCAGGAATCCAGGGTAGTTGCCGATCTTCAACTGGTTCGCTAGGATGTCTGAACGCAGGGAGAAGGAGAGGAAAGAAACAAGGAACCAACGCTAACTCTCTCAATCACTCTCGAACCACAGCAACGTCCACTGCCTCTCAGGAGTGAGTTTTGAATCTAAACCAACTTGCCCAGAAATGCCGCTGCCACCACCCACTCTGTACGAAAGCTTGCGTGCACACTTCCTTGAACAGTATGACCACGTGGGTCTCTGCGCATACCAACTCTCTGATGCTAACTATTCTGAAACACTCCTAATGTCTACATGTCGCGCATGCAGAACGTTCATGCTGGGAGCCTGGGTCCCACCTTATCTGTGTGAGACACTACCTCGCGCGATGACCATCCACCGATGACTAACCGCGCGATGATTATCCGCCGATGAACGATGTGTCTCTCATCCCGGCGATGACTGATGTGCCTCTCATCCCGGCGATGACTGATTCCTCACCCTGGCAGACAACCGATGTCTCACCCTAGAGGACCACCGATGTCTCACCCTGGAAGACCACCGATGTGTCTCCCATCCTGGTTGATGACCGTCTGTCTCTCGCTCTGGCGATGCCCGCGTGTCTCTCGCCGTGGCGATCCCCGCGTGCCTCTCGCCGTGGCGATCCCCGCGTGTCTCTCGCCCTGGCGATCCCCGCGTGCCTCTCGCCCTGGCGATCTCTCATCATCCTTGGTGTGGCGAGGACACATCGCCTTGCTTCTGTCGACTGATGCCACATTGTCACGCCCGGTTGAGGGCTCGTCCTACCACTACTCCACGCTTGTGTTATCACCCCCACATGGCTTGGTGACGTCGGTAGCTTCACATTTCCAAGAATAGATCAGCACTACTCCTCGTGCGCCCATGCATGCAACACTAAGGACGATCTCTATGCTCAAGCATAGAGCTTCGCATGCCCAGTGTATCTAAGGCTCAACCCACACCTTGATACGCGTGGTTTTTGGAACCCACTATGGTTGATCCAGCATCTTGACCACATGCTAAGTGCACTTTCGGCGATCATGTGTACTCTAAGCGATTGGCGATTATGTGGAATCTTCGCACATGGCGATCATGCGCAAAATAGGCGATCTCTGATTTCATACGGGGGAAGTCGGAGGACGCCGCCTTCTTCATCAAACGGCGATCTCATCGACTTCTAAGCTACACCTTCCTTTCTCTTACCCTTCTTGATTCACGTGCCTCCCTCCCTTGAAGCACGCCCACTTGATTACCTCACGTTAAAGCCATCGCACCTGACTACTT
The DNA here is from genome assembly GCA_013389735.1 of Phaseolus lunatus. Lineage (NCBI taxonomy): Eukaryota > Viridiplantae > Streptophyta > Magnoliopsida > Fabales > Fabaceae > Phaseolus > Phaseolus lunatus. Next base: position 15,858,269 of record CM023861.1, on the reverse strand, counting down.
GGTTGGTACAATGGTCAACCGATTGCCCTCTACCAGCTGATCCCAGACCTTGGGCGACGTCCGAGGTCTGACCACGACGATATTTTCTATTTTTATTTCCTTTTTATTTTAAATAATAAAATACTCAGAAATTATTTAAAATCTATCACTTCTATTCCAATTAATTTATAGGTCCTTACATTCTCCCCAACAAGAAAAATTTTCGTCCTCGAAAATTGAATTACAAGGAAAAGAGGTAGGGATAAGCTTCTCTCATGGTTTCTTCTAATTCCTAAGTTGAATCACCCGATCTGTCATCCCACACCACCTTTACCATGTTGATGGTCTTGCCTCTGAGTTGCTTACTCTGCTGATCGTCAATCCTGACTGGTTTCGCTTCAAACGACAAGTTATCCCTGATCTGCACGTCGTCCACTTCCAATACGTGACTAGGGTCTGCAAGATACTTCCTTAGCTGTGACACGTGAAAGACATTATGCAGATTTGCTAATTGGGGAGGTAGAGCAATCTCATAAGCTACAGGACCTATCTTCCTTAAGTCCAACAAACTTAGGAGACAGCTTCTTTGATCTGATAGCTCGTCGTACACCCTTGATTGGTGTCACTCTCATAAACACATGATCCCCAGCAGCAAACTCCAAAGGTCTTCTCCTCTGATCTGCATAGGATTTCTGCCGGCTTTGAGAAGCTTTCATTCTGCCTTGTATCTGTTTCACCTTCTCGGTTGTCTGCTGAATCAACTCTGGCCCAACCAAGACTGCTTCGCCCTCCTGGTACCAACATAAGGGAGTTCTGCATTTCCTCCCATACAGGGCTTCATATGGTGCCATCCCAATACTGGCGTGGTAACTGTTATTATAAGTAAACTCCACCAGCGGCAACACCTCATCCCAACTTCCCAATTGATCCAAGACACACGTCCTCGGCAAATCTTCCAAGGACTGGATCGTTCTCTCTGACTGTCCATCTGTTTGAGGATGATATGCCGAGCTCATTCTCAACTTAGTTCCCAAGCAATCTTGTAAGGTCTGCCAAAACCGTGAAGTGAACCTGGGATCTCTATCCGAAACAATGCTGGAAGGCACTCCATGCAACCTCACAATTTCTCTGATGTACAGCTGTGCCAACTTGGCCATAGGTATCCTTATATTCACTGGAAGAAAGTGAGCACTCTTCGTCAGCCGATCAATGATGACCCAGATTGCATCATGACCCCTTACCGATCTGGGTAAATGGGTAACAAAATCCATGGCGATGCTGTCCCATTTCCATTCAGGGATATCCAATTGCTGCAACAAACCGCCAGGCCTTTGATGTTCTACCTTCGCCTTCTGACATGTCAAGCAGGTAGCAACATACTGAGCTATCTCCTTCTTCATGCCCGACCACCAAATGACTCTTTTAAATCCTGGTACATCTTATTCATACCTGGGTGCAGACTAAGGTAACTCTTATGGCCTTCTTCTAGGGTCATCTTCTTCAACTCTTCATTTGCAGGTATGCAAATTCTGCCATTAAATCTCAAGATTCCATCATCGCCCATCGCAAAGCCTTTAGCCTGATCGGTGCCTAGTAATTCTACAATACGCTTCAGACTAGGATCCTCTAATTGCTTATCCTTTATCATTCCAATGAAATCATTAGTTATCGTTAACTTACTACAACTAATATGATTAACATGAAATTCCACTCCAAAGTTTAAATCTCTAAACTGCTCAATCAATTTCTGCTCTTCAATCATCATGGTTGATACTTGTATTGATTTCCTACTCAAGGCATCTGCCACTACATTGGCCTTCCCTGGATGATACATAAGTTGGAAATCATAATCTTTCATAAAATCCACCCCTTTTCTCTACCTCATGTTCAACTCTTTCTGATCAAACAAGTATTCATTGAACATCTGAAATTGAGTTTCATACAATTACGGTTAGAGGATAGTTGTCCTTGATGGTCAACTTATTCAACTCCCTGTAGTCCATACACAATTGAGACCCTTCATCTTCCTTTTTAACCAACAACACTGGAAACCCCATGGAGATATATTGGGCTTGACTAACTGCGTCTCTAACAACTCTTCCACTTGTTTTCTTTAGTTCTACCAACTCGGCTGGAGCCATTCTGTATGGTGCCATTGACACTGGTCCAGCTCCAGGTACCAAATCAATAGAGAATTCCACTTCTCTCTTAGGAGGTAATCCAGGTATTTCTTCTGGAAATACATCCATGAAATCTTTCACCACATGTTTCCTGCTTACGTCCTCTTCATTCTTCACTTCCAACCGAGCTAGGATCACGAAGCACCTCGCCCCTTTTTCCAACTCCGACCACCCACGCTGAGCAGATATCACATCTGACTCTTGGAGGTCTGGAAACGCTATTTTCTGACTACCGCAGTCTATGAGAACGTGATTGGCAAATAGCCAATCCATTCCCAGGATAACATCCAGGTCCTGAAGAGGTAGGCAGATCAAGTTTACTTTGAACCTGCGTCCCTCTACTATCACTGGACATTCAGAGCAAACTGTAGAGGTCAACACCTGTCCTGACGCAGGTGTAGAGACCAATAGTTCAAACGGTAACTCCTTCACTAGAAGGCCCAACTCGGCTACACACAGGCTTGACAAAAAGGAGTGTGTCGCTCCAGAATCAAACAAGGCTTTTACACCTCTACCAGCTATAAAACAAACACCTTGCACTAGGTTACCTGACTGAGACGCCTCTGCTTCTGTCATGGCAAACACTCTCCCTGCTGCTTGAGGTCTACTACCTCCATTCCTCAACTGCTGAGAACCAACGGGTTGAGTCATCCTATTTCTGCTAGGACAATCTCTAGAAATGTGCCCCATCTTTTGGCATGTGAAACATCTGGGTTTCCATGTTTGTTGCTGCTGAAACTGGGGCGGAACTGCTCCTGCCCGATGTAGTGGAGGTCTCGCATAAGGCTTGCTTTGTGGGTGCTGCACCTTGGCCTTCCCACTGGAAGAACCCCCTGGGTGTGATCTGATCACCCGAGAATTACCCCTTTCCAAGGTTTCCACCATCTTTGCCTTCTCTACTAAGGCATGAAATTCCCTGATGCACATGGATGCTATGGTCTTCTTCAGCTCATGCTTTAAACCTTCTTCAAATTTCCTACACCTCCAAGCCTCAGAGGTCGCCTGGGTATAGAATCGGGCGAGGTACTCAAACCGAGCAGCATAAGCAGTCAATGACATCTCCCCCTGCTCCAATCTGAGGAATTCTGCTTCCTTCGCAAACCTTGCACTATCTAGGAAGTATTTCTCTAGGAACCTCTCTCGGAAACCTTCCCAGTCTAAAAGGTCAGCTCTGGCTTCCATCATCTGCTGAGCTCCCATCCACCAGAACTCGGCTTCTCCAGATAGCAGATAGGTGGCGAACACCAATTTCTTCTCTTCAGGGCAGGAGGTCGCCCTAAAGATTTTCTCCAACTCCCTGACCCCCTGATCTGCTTGATCAGGGGTATCATTCCCACTGAACTTGGGTGGGTTGTGCCTCATGAACTCGGTCAGTCCCATGTGCTCCTGAGGCTGACCGATGTGGGAAGCTGTTGCAGCCGATCTGGCGGTCTCCCAATGCTGAATTGCAGCTTGATGATTCTGAGCCATTGCCGCATTCTGCTGCTGGATAGCACTCGCCATCATCTCAATGGCCCTGGCGATCTGGCCCATTTCTGCAGAAGGTTGGGGAGGGGTAGGCGGTCTAGGAGCCATTTTCTGCGTAAGATTAGGAAACTATTTTTCTCTAATCATACTCCTATAAAATGAACTTGATAACGAATCAATTCATTTAGAAGACCACACTAGGTCTTACAAAGGTCAGCATCTCAAATCCATCTAGAATTTGAGTTTATCAGCCGATCATGATACCTACCCAAGCATATCACCAAAACAGCTAATGGTATGAACCATCAATCCAAACAACCACTTTCAATCAATTACAAAAACACTCAATAAAATGAAATAAATCACACCCGAATTCAATATATGCTAAACATCAAATTTTCAGAATTAAGATTGAGAATCATCTTGATCCAGTTATGAGTGTGCACCCTCACTACTTTATCAAGATCCTTTCACTCTTAATACTAAAATTTTCAGTTAGAGCATATATTCACTACAGCACACACAAAATTTCAATAAGAAAACCTTCAAAACCTTTCACTATAGCATTTATTTAAAACCCCAATAAAATTTGTGAGCAGGAGAAACACAATGGATCCACTACCCGCAGGTCATCCTAAGGACGAACTGCTCTAATACCATTAATGTAACGCCCCTCAAAATATTGTTCATTTTCATATAATAAAATAAAGGTGAAACAGTAATATAAAAAATTTAACATAGGTATATACATAATATAATTCATCCATTAATACAAATGTGCCTCAGAATAAAATCCCTTTTTGAGGAAGTTTTAATACATCTCCATACAGGAGTTTTCAAAATAAAACAAAACAATAAGCATTCAAAAACCGACGATCTCCTCCTCCAGAAATGCTCACTGAGGAGCTCTACTACCTGCAACCTCATCTGCTCCCGTGCAAATATACACGATCATCACAGGTTTAAGAAAAACAACCACGATACAAAACAAAAGGGTAAGCTAGATATTTTTAAAACTTTAAATATGAAACTTTATATCAAAAGAAAGCATAAATCTTCACACCATTCATAATCTATAACAATTTCATCCATCAATATCCCCATATTCCACAATACTCGTCAAGTGTCTATTCAATACATTCAATACTCATGGTTCACACGTCATACTTTCCACTGACTCATAACATATAGACACATGACTCTACTTCCGGAAGACTCGTGCGTTGAACTTAGCATCCAGAGGCCTGCACCTGTCATACGAAATTGCTGTAAAGTTTCCACAACCATGCGCATAAACATAATCCCGAGCTCAATCTCAATCTCAATATCCTCACTCTCTTAGTATGACAGGGTTAATCCATATAACAGGTCAAGTCAGTTATCTTTCAAACGACTTACCCATACATATGGACCTCCTTCGACTCTCACCAACTGAATGACTTCATCTATGTGATTCCATCATATCAGCAGAGTCAGGATCGCCTCATTCACAGGATACTCACTGATCAATACACCTCATAACCAATCTCAACACGGTATTTCCTTTCCTGAAAATACTATGTCTTGATCACAATTTCACATTCATCCAGTACATCATATCACACGTAAAAGCACAACTGCATCATATAATATTTTGAATCTTTTCTTAAACAATCACAATCACAGAAACAATCACGCCCAAGTTTAGATTTTCGAATATCACACGCATTTCACATTTCAATCTCAAACAGTTTCAAACGACACTAAAACAGGGGAGTTCGAAATCAACATTAAAACCGGCGATCACGTCGCCCCACACATAAAAACAGAGCATCGTGAAAAGAATATGAAACTGGCGACCACGTCGCCCTCACTTCGGAACCTACTCACCAAAGTTTTTATAAATGAAAATGCTAGCTTCCCTTACCTGGACTTGAGTAAAATCTCACTAAGAGCTACAAAACCCACCGAAGCTTAAAGATGCCTTAACCTGCACCATAGAGTCCCGATCACAAAACTAACGAGATTACTCATTTTCTGCGTTAACAGAGACGATTTCTGAAGCTAAAAGAGTGGTATGCACAACCTATGCAGAGACGACCCTCTCAAATTCAGACTCGACTCAAAGAACAGAGCAAAACGACTTACTCTGTTTTAGGGCTTTGAGCAGAAAACTTGCAGAGCACAACATCAGGAATCCAGGGTAGTCGCCGATCTTCAACTAGTTCGCTAGGATGTCTGAACGCAGGGAGAAGGAGAGGAAAGAAACAGGGAACCAACGCTAACTCTCTCAATCACTCTCGAACCACAGCAACGTCCACTGCCTCTCAGGAGTGAGTTTTGAATCTAAACCAACTTGCCCAGAAATGCCGCTGCCACCACCAACTCTGCAGGAAAGCTTGCGTGCACACTTCCTTGAACAGTATGACCACGTGGGTCTCTGCGCATACCAAGTCTCTGATGCTAACTATTCTGAAACACTCCTAATGTCTACGTGTCGCGCATGCAAAACGTTCATGCTGGGAGCCTGGGTCCCACCTTATCTGTGTGAGACACTACCTCGCGCGATGACCATCCACTGATGACTAACCGCGCGATGATTATCCGCCGATGAACGATGTGTCTCTCATCCCGGCGATGACTGATGTGCCTCTCATCCCGGCGATGACTGATTCCTCACCCTGGCAGACAACTGATGTCTCACCCTGGAGGACCACCGATGTCTCACCCTGGAAGACCACCGATGTGTCTCCCATCCTGGTTGATGACCGTCTGTCTCTCGCTCTGGCAATGCCCGCGTGTCTCTCGCCGTGGCGATCCCCGCGTGCCTCTCGCCGTGGCGATCCCCGCGTGTCTCTCGCCCTGGCGATCCCCGCGTGCCTCTCGCCCTGGCGATCTCTCATCGTCCTTGGTGTGGCGAGGACACATCGCCTTGCTTCTGTCGATTGATGCCACATCGTCACACCCTGTTGAGGGCTCGTCCTACCACTACTCCACGCCTGTGTTATCACCCCCACATGGCTTGGTGACGTTGGTAGCTTCACATTTCCAAGAATAGATCAGCACTACTCCTCGTGTGCCCATGCATGCAACACTAAGGACGATCTCTATGCTCAAGCATAAAGCTTCGCATGCCCAGTGTATCTAAGGCTCAACCCACACCTTGATACGCGTGGTTTTTGGAACCCACTATGGTTGATCCAGCATCTTGACCACATGCTAAGTGCACTTTCGGCGATCATGTGTACTCTAAGCGATTGGCGATTATGTGGAATCTTCGCACACGGCGATCATGCGCAAAATAGGCGATCTCTGATTTCATACGGGGGAAGTCGGAGGATGTCGCCTTCTTCATCAAACGGCGATCTCATCGACTTCTAAGCTACACCTTCCTTTCTCTTACCCTTCTTGATTCACGTGCCTCCCTCCCTTGAAGCACGCCCACTTGATTACCTCACGTTAAAGCCATCGAACCTGACTACTTGGTTGGTACAATGGTCAACCGATCGCCCTCTACCAGCTGATCCCAGACCTTGGGCGACGTCCGAGGTCTGACCACGACGATATTTTCTATTTTTATGTCCTTTTTATTTTAAATAATAACATACTCAGAAATTATTTAAAATCTATCACTTCTATTCCAATTAATTTATAGGTCCTTACACCCCTCTTGTTTAAAGGCCATATATTCTAACGTCCAGGTCTTCAACCACATAAGTTCTTCTTACTTTCATCTTCCAATTCCATTCCAATTCAATTCCAAAATATGTCTTGTTTTGTGTCTTCTAATTCAATTCGGTTTATGTTCTTCATTTGAATTATTTATTGCATTTTAATTCTGTCCAGCTCTATTTTGATTCTGTTTTTATGTTCCGCACCTATTCATCCATTCATTCATCACTTTTAATTGTGTTTTTCCTTTGATCTTTGGAAATGAACCTTCACATCTACTTAACACTTGTTAAGTTAATGTCTAGTGGGAATTTTGATATGAGTTGATTTTATATTTATTCAATTTGTAACACTTTGTTAAGAATTGGATCAAGATTCTTAGAGCAATTATGGTGAGTCACCTAAAGAAAATCCCCACTGGACATTAACTTAGCAAGTGCTAAGTATATGTGAAGGTTCATTTCTAAAGGTCCAAGAGAAAAACACATGAATAGGTGACTTTTATGATGAACAATGGGTAAAACCAAATGCGTATTATTAAGAACAACAACAAATATTCAATAAGAACACAAGAACAACACAAGATTAAAAGTAAGAACACAAGAAGAATTGAAACTAATAATAGAAACACAACAAGGAACAAAACCCACTAATGGAAACTCAAGAATTCAACATGAAAATGGGTATGAATGGAAGCCGAACGAAAACAGCCGCATATAACATGTTTGAACCGATTAAAATGAGAAACAAATTAAAGAGGACATCATAAGGAAGAGATTGAACCGATTGAAAATGGACACAAACAAGTAGAACCCAAATGGATAATTTTGGAAGATGAAAGAAGAAGATGGACTTGTGTGGTTGTAGTCTTTTGGAGATGTGCTTCACACCACTTGGAGGGTGGTTCTTCCAAGATGAGTGAGGAGTGCCACCACTTGAGAGTCTCCTCACAAGATAAGACATGGAGAAGAAGAAGAGACAAGTCTCACACAACTCTCTCACAATTTCAAGATAGTTTCTTTACTTCAATTTTCAACTTATGATACAAGGTACCATGCACCTCTATTTATAATGGAGAGGGCCGGTCATTTACAAGGGAAGAAGGAGTTGGAAGAGTCACTCTTCTAGTTCCTTCTCAAAATTAGCGCCTAAGAGAAAGGAAGAGTCACTCTTCTAGCTTTTTCCTAAAATTTCAAACTAAGATGCCTTACATGAGAGGTGTCTTTTGGTTTTCCTCTTTTGGCATTGTCCTAAGACTATTTCTACATTATTTACAAAATTTATACAAATTTTTATCCAAGGGTAATTACAAAAAGTGATAACATTTGATGCTCTTTACCCAAAACTTTAGCCTTGCTCCTTGTAATCCTTTGAGGTATGAAGGATTTTAAGCTATTTTGTCCTTGAGCTTCTTGGCCTTGAACCTCACTTTCCTCTTCTACCTGATCTCCATCAAATTTTCCTTCGATTTCTCACCTAAACTGCTTAAGAATCTTGATCCTAATTCTAATAAAGTGTCACCTAATGAAACAATCTAAAATCAACTCACATCACCTTTGGACAACTTGAGCAAGTTGTATTAGGGTGATAGGGCCTGAATATCATCACTGCACTCGTGTAACCAAATTCTCATCTCCAATTCATCCAAATATCTTTTTTTTTTAACTAACCTACTTTACGTTCCATCTATAACGATATCATTGGTGCTACTCATAAACCGCTAGTTAGCGTAGACTCTACTCCTTTCCATGTCTGCTCAAAGTTTGAGCCTCAAACACCCATTTTTTCTTACTTCTGTTGTAACTTATCCCAGTGTTCTTACAACTTCTGTTACTTTTGCAACTTGGCATGTTCAACTATGGCATCCAAGTGCTGATCTAGAAAACTATTCTCAAATAATGTAACCTACCCTCTCTTTCACTTTCTGTTTCTTATATAAATGACTTTTGCAAGATTAGGGTCTAAACTGAAAATTTTGTAAAGTGAGGGCAACTGGACCAGCGTTTATTTTATTTGTGTGAAGAATAGAGGGTTTCTTGATTACTATTTTGGTGTTTCATTTTTTAAAAACTTGTTGCTACTATCTATTATGAAACATTAATATTTTTTCTTTATTATCAAGATTGAGGCACTTCGAGTTGCTTTTATTCATGCTGATAAAAGTACTTCTGATGCAAACAGTTCGAAAGTGTTCTATTCAAAGCTTGTCAAAGAAGATATAAATGGAAAAGATCAGGTGGAGAAAAACTATCCATGCTAGTTTGGGATACCATATTCTTGCTTTGTCCATCTATACTAGTTTTATTTTATATATTTTACTTTTTACTGTTTTTCATTTCTCTGACATGTTCTTTATTTTCACCTTGTACATAGGAAATATATTCTATTAAACTTCCTGGAGATCCAAAGCTTGGAGAAGGAAAACCCGAAAACCAAAACCAAGCCATAATTTTCACTCATGGTGAAGTTGTTCAAACTATTGACATGAATGAGGTGAAGACAAGTCTCATGATAATTTTTTTCTTATCCTCGTTGCCAGCTTTTATACATTTTTTCATTACAACATGTTTTAAATTGTGGTATAAGGACAAATAAAAAGGAATTAAGGCAAAGAAGCTCTTTTTAGTTCTATGCTTTGTCATGTTGGAAATATATTTTAGTTATAGACTTTTCTTTTCTTTTCATCTGAATTTTCATATTTTTTTGTGCATTTTTAGATAATTAGGTCTCCCACTATAAATTCAAAAGGCTTAATTAGCTACATAAAATCTGGTTAAAATTTGCTTGTATGGTTGCACTGTTGAATTACTGAATATTAAAATCACTTGTATTTTTTATTTTAAATTAGTATTTCGGTCACTTAATTCCATGTAAATATATGTTTCTCTTAAAGACTTGAACATATTACAAAGTATGGTACATTCTATGTATTTCTTTATGGAGCTTGTTCTATCCTTTCTTTTAGGAAATCCACAACAAGGGTAAGCAATATGAATAAGGGTTCCTCTAGCGGTGGGTCTTCAACAAATGTTGAAGAAAAGGTAGAACAGATGGCAACTGAACTAGCAGTTGTAAGGAGCCAAATGCATACTTTGCTAGCCTACATTGCTTCTAGACCAGACGTGCTGGAACATTTTGTTGCAATGGTAGCAAATTTGGTACAAGCATCTATTGATGAGGTATAAATTACTATACTTAAAATTTTATTATAATACTGTTTTCATTTATTTTTTAAAAATTGTCAATTAACTTTAAACATATTTTAACTTATTCTTGGCACTGGATGTTGGCAGTGGTGCTCCATCACCAAACCAGAGTATAAGATCAAGTGGAGGCAGTAAGACAAATTAGGATTGGGAATTTACTTGTAATATGTTTAGAAAGTGAAACAATTTATATTTTGACAATTTAATTTACTTGTTGTTTGGATTAGTTTGATATTATCAACTTTGTTCTCTCAATCAATGAATGAAGTCATCTTTTGATTATTATATTTATCAAATTTAATTATATTATGAAACATAACTATGTACTGAAATTTAATTATAATATGAAATTAATTAATATTATAAAATCAAATTATAAAATAGAATTAAATAAATTAGTATAAATATTAAAAATTAAATTAAATTTTAATTATAATATGAAATTAAATAATATTATGAAATCAAATTATAAAATATAATTAAATAAATTATTATAAATATTAAAAATAAAATTAAATATTTAATATTCAAATTATGACAGTTATAAAGGGTATTTTAAATGTCATACTATACTGTATTAAGTGGCGGTTAAAACTGCCACTATTTATGCTAGAATTGGTTTACCCAGTTTTAAAATTACGACATTTATAACTGACGTAAATTACACGCTTAAAACCGCTACTTTATACAATGCATAATATGGCGTTTGCTACAACGGTTCTCAATTGACCGCCACATTAAACTTTGTGGTGACAAGAATTCTGGCAGTACGCAGTACCACCACAGACGTATAATGTGGCGGTTAAAAATGCCAGTTTTTACAAAAAATAACCGTCACCACATACACGTTTTTTTGTAGATGCTTTATGGTAAATGTAAAGTTGTTTTCCAATAGACGGGTGAGCACACCAAAAGTTATAGCACAAATGTAAAACATCATTATTATGTATGTTCACAAAATAGGTCATTTTGTTGTTCCTTTAAAAGTACATGTCATCGATTATATTGCAACTTTTCTTTCGTGCCATAGCTACATGCTCAGATGGCATGGCATGTCGGTCAACATTATTATCCAACCTATTTGTCTGAGTAGTACCCTTCCCAATGGCATCATTGGCTACATTAAGCCTCATATTAAGCTTGTCAAATTGTGCGTCAATGACCTCCACCATGGGGTTTTTCCTTTTAAACTATGGGAGGAAGAAGTACCACTAGATGGTTGAGATGGTGCCGATGGGGCTGACAAAGTCAGACCAAGGTTGTATGAATCGACCTGCAACATTGGTGATTGAGTAGCTTCCCACCGTGTCACATCAATCCTTCGAAATGTACTCCATATCATTATATTAAAATGTTGTGTATGCATTTGTACCGACCAGTCCTCGGATACCGAGAACAACTAGTAATGGTGAGTCACGTCAGCTGGGTCCCACAGTATGGGCTAGATCCATGTGGGCTGGGTCCCACAGGTAGCATGGACTAGTGGGCTGATTAGTCATCAGCATGTCGATCACCAGAGGGAACAATGTGTCCTCGTCACGCAACGGGGTGATGAGTCCTCTGCAACAGAGTGCGACGAGGTGACATCTGTCTTGGGTGTTTTGAACAACAGAACTAGAGCATCTAAGATGGGTCCCGAAAGAAAACCAGTTATCAGTAAATTGCCCAGAGGCAGGGAGAGGCCTAAGTCACGAAGCACCCATGCGCGTGGCAGGGAAAGCACAGCTAGGTGCAGAGTCTTGAAGGGTTTGAGTGCCCATCAAGATTAGGGTTTTCCAGTGAAGCTACATGCATGGCACGTGAACAGTGAGGGCACTCCCAGGGACAGATGGCCCCAGAGATTAGGTGCACAAAGGGGTACCCAGGTGGCCATCCTGTTAGAATTTGCAGTCCAGTTAAGGGAAGCCTTATGCACTAGATTACCCTAAGACTGGGTAATAGCGGCGCAAAGGGTATTCCTGTACTAACCTTAAATATGGGTAGCGGCGCAGAGGAAACTCTAGACTATATAAAGGGTAGTAAAACACTTCATAAAAGTACACAGTTTCTAGACCTAAACTAAGATACTCAATACACTTGGTGTGCTTGCCCTAGTATTGACTTGAGCGTCGGAGTGCAAACGGCCTCTAGGGCATCCCTTTCTGTCTTTGCAGGTGCAAGTTGTTTCGATACAATGAAGCATTACGTAAGGAGAGGGAAGGAGGTGTGAGATTGTCGTAGAGTCAACCGACAGGAGAGTCAACCAGCAAGAACATTTGGGCCCACCGTGGGGCCGCTATAAAACAAGGTCCCATACATAAGCGAAAAGAGGAGAATCTAGCAACATGAGGAATACCAGACAAGGATCTGTCCCACCAAATGGGGGTTAAGGTGTCACCATGCAAAAACTCATGGAAATAATGTGCGCCCTCCAGGAGACGGTGGCAGAATCTAGGGTCGATCAGGCACGTATGCAGATGAACCTGGCCGCATCACAAGCCAGGAACGAAGAGCTGCACAGGGAGAATGAGGAATTGTGCATGAATCTGCGTAATTTGCAGCAGACAGGGGATCGCGTGGTGGATGATCGAGCCCCGCCTACACCACCTAGGGCATTCCCAATGCCCTTCTCCCAAGTGATCATGGACACCGTAGTGCCAACCACCTTCGTAGGCCCTAAAATTGTGTTCACGGGGGTGGAGGACCCAAAGGCGCACCTCACAGCATTCCAAACCTTAGATGATGCTGTTAGGAGGTTCCGATACGGTGCATTGTAAACTCTTCATGACCATGTTGACGGGGAGAGTGCTGGAATGGTTCATCAGCCTGCCTGAGAGACACATAATTTTCCACGCTGTTCAAGGAGCAGTACATTGTCATTCAGGCTCCCCCGCCAGTGTCGTATGACCTTTTTGATGTAAAGCAGTATCAAGGAGAGTCCCTAAGGGATTATCTCAACCGATTTAGAGCGATGGTAGTGAGGCTACAGACCAAGGACGAGGATATGGTGGTGCACACCTTCAGGAAGGGAATACTTCCAGGACCCTTTAGTGAATCGCTCATTAGAAATCACCCCAAGACTTTTGGCAATATCAGGCGCGCACCGTCGCTCACATCGCAGTTGAGGGGGATGTGTCCCCCAGACATAACTTCCAGGTAGAGTTGAAGGAACTGATCGCTATTCCTAACGTAGCAGAAAGACTGAAGGTGCCTCCAAAGACAGACAAGAGGCTGGGCCCAATAAGAACGCATGGTGTGAGTTCCACCAAGCGTTTGGCCATCCCATCTGTAACTGTTTGGCTCTAGGTAATCAGTTGGATGAGTTGGTCAAGAGTGGTTTCTTGAACGACTACCTGCGGGAGTCACAAGGGGGAGAGGTAGAAGTGACCCTAAGAACTGACCAGGGGCACGAGGTGCCCATACATGGCGGGATCCGCACCATCTCAAGAGGATTCTCGGGAGGAGGGTGCACCTCATCGCAAGGCAAGAAGTACACATGATTAGTGATGGCGGTTGAGGCACACTAGGAGGACCACTTCCCAGATGTTGACCTCACATTCACGAAGGCAGATCGCCTGGATGTTGTCCTTCATGACAATGATCCAGTGGTGATATCAGTGGTTACCGTGGGAAGAAGGGTGCATCGGGTCCTTGTTGATCAAGAAAGTTCAGCTGATGTAATGTTCTGGTCTACCTTCAACAAGCTGCAGTTGTCTCCAGACCAGTTAAGACCTTATACCGATTTCTTATATGGGTTTGCTGGAGACCAGGTCGAAGTGCGGGGGCATATAGAACTGAGGACCACCTTCACGGATGGAGTGGCCTCCTGTACAGAGAACATCAGGCACCTTGTCGTGAATGCCCCCTCAGCTTACGACATATTATTGGGCAGACCAACCTTGAACAGACTAGGGGCAGTGGTGTGGACAAGGCACATGAAGATGAAGTTGCCTTCTATGCAAGGAGCGGAGATCACCATCAGGTCAGATCAGAAGGAGGCAAAGAAGTGTTATGAAAATAGCCTCAAAACAAGAAGAGGAGTGTGCATAGTGACCACCCAACCACTAGGTTGAGAGGGAGTTGGGGTCACACGTGTAAGGACCTGTAAAATTCAATTGGAATAAAAAGGGATATATTTTAAATGAATTCTAAGTATGTTTTTATTTAAAATAAAAAGGAAGGAAAGTGTAGCTTAGAAGACTATGAGATCGCCTAGTTAGTACTTAATCGCCGGTTGTCTACTACACATGATCGCCAGGGCGCGAGAGGCATGCGGGCATCGCCAGGGCGCGAGGCATGTGGACGTCGCCAGGGCGCGAGAGGCATGCGGGCATCGCCAGGGCGCGAGGCATGTGGACTTCACCAGGGCGCATGAGGCATGCGGGCAACGCCGGGGCGCGAGGCATGCGGGCAACGCTGGGGCGCGAGAGGCATGCGGGCGTCGCCATGGATAGACATCGGTCATCTCCCAGGGAGAGACATCGGTCATCTTCCAGGGAGAGACATCGGTCATTTGCCAGTATGAGACCTCAGTGGATAGTCATCACGCGAGCGGTCATCGATGGAAGGTTATCGCGCGATGTCGAGCTTCACACAGATAAAGTGGGACCCAGACTCCCAGCATGAAACGTCCTGCACGCGCGCCACGTAGACAAAAAGGGTGGTTCAGAATAGTGACATCAGAATGTTGGCATGCGCAAGAGACACTCGCGGTCGTACTGTTCAGGGCAGTGGTTGGCATGCACAAGAGACAACAGTGGTCGTACTCTTCAGGGCAGTGGTTGGCAGGCGCAAGAGACAACCGTGGCCGTACTGTTCAGTGAAATAGTACACTCAGGCTTTCCTCCAGAAGGGGTGGCAGCAGCAACATACGTGGACAGGTAGGCTTGGATTCAAAAGCCCACTGCGGGAAGGCAAAGAAGGTTACAGTGGCTCAAGAGTGAAAGAGTGTCTGCATCTTCATCCCTCTCTTTTCTCTCCTTCGCGCTGCGACTCAGGCAACCTCCAGCACCAGTGCGACGAGCGACGACTGCCCTTAGAGCACCTGGGAGGTTCTCTGCAAGTTCTACAAACCAGACGCTGAAAACATAGCTAAGGCATCCTTTAAGCTCGGCGGGTTTTGGAGCTCTTGGTGTTTTGCGCAAGTCCAGGTAAGGGAAGCTAGCCTTATTTCCAACGAAAATCCTTATATTCATGATTGAGATGATGGGGGCGACGTGGTCGTCGGTTTTCATATGCTTTTCACGATACTCTGTTTTTATGTGTGGGGCGAAGTGATCGCCGGTTTTAAATGTTGATTTCGAAATCCCCTGTTTTAGTGTCGTTTGAAACTGTTTGAGATTGAAATGTGATATTCAAAAATCTGAACCTTGGAATGAGTTTTGCTGTGATTGGAATCGTTCATTTAAGTGTTATATGATGTGTTGAATGTTGTGAATGTGGGATCAAGACATAGTATTTTCAGGGAAGGAAATACCGTGTTGAGATTGGTTATGAGGTGTATTTATCAGTGAGTATCCTGTGAATGGGACGATCCTGACTCTGCTGATATGATGGAGTCACATAGATGAAGTCATTCAGTTGGTGAGAGTCGAAGGAGGTCCATATGTATGGGTAAGTCGTTTGAAAGATAACTGACTTGACCTGTTATATGGATTAACCCTGTCATACTGTGAGAGTGATGAGATTGAGATTGTGATTATGTTGATGCGCATGGTTGTGGAAACATTACAGCAATGAAGTATGACAGGTGCAGGTCTCTGGATGCTAAGTTCAATGCACGAGTCTTCCGGAAGTAGTGTCAAGTGTCTTGTGTGATGAGTCAGTGGAAGTCTGACGTGAGAAATGAGAAACATTGAATTGATAGACACTTGATGGTGTATGTGAATTGAAAGACTCTTGAGGAAATTGTGAAATATGTGATTACTTGATGGTCATGTGAAGGGAATGGGAAAGTTGATGGTTTTTACGTGGGTGTCTTAAATTTGTTTTATCTTGATTTTAAAGTTCATATCTAAATTCTCTTCTAAATATCTAGCTTACCCTGTGTTTTTGGTGTTGTGTTTGGCTTTTTCTTAAACCTGTGATGATCGTGTATAATTTACACGGGAGCAGATGATGTTGCAGGAAGTAGAGCTCCTCAGTGAGTGGTCGCCGGAAGGAGATCGCCTGTTTCTGTTTCTGTTAGGCAATCACCCCTTTTTCTGTTTTCTGATAGGAGATCGCCTTTTTCTGTTAGGAGATCGCCTGTTTTTTTTAATTTGCTGTATTTTGTTTAAGTTTTGGAAAATTGACTGGTTATGTATTAAACTCCCTGTGAGGAGCAATTTCATTATATATATATACATATGTTCACTTCAATATTATTGTTTTACCTTTATTTCATTTTATAATTATGAAAAGGATTTGGCGGGATGTTACACTTCGCCATTACTTTCAGAGCTTTACAATGGTGTTGATGACAGACTGCCCATTCGTAAGGTTTTGCAGAAGCTTGATGTAGCAGGAAGGATGGTGTGATGGGCAGTAGAGTTGTCAGAGTTCGACATACAGTACGAACCCAAAGGCCCAATCAAAGGCCAAATTTATGCTGATTTTGTAGCTGAGCTGTCCTCGGCGGAAACCGCCCAGGAAGAGCCTGACTTTAAATGGGTGCTCTCAGTAGATGGGTCTTCTAATCAACAAGGCAGCGGAGCTGGGGTGATCTTGGAAGGACCAAAGGGGCTATTAATTGTGCAGGCTCTACAGTTTACTTTCAACGCCAACAATAATCAGGCAAAGTGTGAGGCCCTAATCGCTGGAATGTTGTTGGCCAAAGAGATGGGTGCGCAGAGTCTTCTAGCAAAAAGTGACTCCCTATTGGTCATGGGCCAAGTGGCGGGAGAGTATGATGTGAGTTGATTTTATGATTTAGCATTTTTATGGTGGCACTTTAATTAGGATTGAGATTTTAGGATGATTAAGGTGAGAACCTAAGGAAAATCCCCACTGGACATTAACTTAACCAAGTGGTTAAGTAGATGTGAAGGTTCATTTCACAAAGGCAAAAGGAAAACACAATTATAAGGTGATGATGATGACAAGTTATGGTGAGGAATTACATAAGGAAAACAAGAGCAACATATAAAAACCGAATAGACATAATGAAGCAAAATAAGAACATGTTTATGAATAGATGAAATGATAATGGAAGGAAAAGATGAAGGAAAAGGAAGCTTAGGAGGATGAAGCTAGAGAAGGATCACGCCACTTGGAAGGTGGTTTGCTCCAAGATGAGTGAGGAATGCCGCCACTTGAGAGCTCTCTAATTCTCACAAAATAAGACAATGGTGTAAGGAGACAAAGCTCACAAACTCTAACACAAATTGTGCATAGTAACTTAACTCTAAATTCAACATGAAAATACATGAGGTAGGCCTCCTTATTTATAGGTGAAGGAGCCTTGGAGAACAAGCATAAGGGGTAGGATGGGAAGAGTGAAAAAATGGGCAGCCTTAGGGTTTGACTAAGTCAAACCCGCATCCTAGGCTTGTCCTTCTAGAAACTAGGTCAAAAAGCCTTCCAAAAGGGCCAAGAACATCCTAAAATGCTAACTACACCCCCTATTATACTAAAGGCACCTTATTCTAGCCTATATTTGCTATTTGGACCCCCAAAGTGAGCCCAAATTATTTACAATATTTTCTAATCATTAAGAAGACCAGCAGGAAGAACTTTAGGTGTTGTGGTCTTTGTCCCATTCTCCATCTGGTGAGGTCTCTACTTTGAGGTGACTTCTCTTTATATTCTTTAGCGTCCTTGATCATCACCTTGTGGGCTTGGTTTGCATCAGAGTACTAGGCTAAAGACCACCAGGTGGCCTCCTACCTAGAATATGTTCAAGTGTTGAAGAGTTCATTTGCAGCTTTCAAGTTGGTGCATGTCCCTAGAGAGCAGAATGGCCGAGCCAACTTGTTAGCAAAACTCGCGAGCTCGGGCAAGGGGGCAGGCAGAGGACGGTCATCTAGGAGACCCTGAGAACACCTCACACCTATACGGCTGACAATCTGGTAGGATTCCATCAAATTAGCAAGTCAAATGGTGGGAAGAGGAGTCATCGGTCGTTGACCCAAGAAACATTGAAGAAGCCAAGGGTCAACGCGTTTTCAGAGTTGGAGGAAGACTCGTCGCAAGTCTGCCTGGTCAGAGGGGAGAAACTTGGATGACGCCTTATAAGCGCTACTTGGCTCATTGATGGGGAGTTGTACAGGCATGGGTTTACAATGTGTCATCAACATGTCGATCACAAGAGGGAACGATGTGTCCTTGTCACGCAACGGGGTGATGAGTCCTCTGCAACAGAGTGCGACGAGGTGACATCGGTCTTGGGTGTTTTGAACAACAAAACTAGAGCATCTAAGATGGATCCCGAAAGAAGACCAGTTATCAGTAAACTGCCCAGAGGTAGGGGGAGGCCTAAGTCATGAAGCACCCGTGCGTTTGGCAGGAAAAACACAGTTAGGTGTAGAGTCTTGAAGGGTTTGAGTGCCCATCAGGATTAGGGTTTTCCAGTGAAGCTACATGCATGGCACGTGAACAGTGAGGACACTCCCAGGACAAATGGCCCCAGAGATTAGGTGCACGAGGGGGTACCCAGGTGGCCATCCTGTTAGAATTTGCACTCCAATTAAGGGAAGCCTTATGCACTAGATTACCCTAAGACTGGGTAATAGCGGCGTAAAGG
Organism: Phaseolus lunatus; assembly: GCA_013389735.1. Taxonomy (NCBI): domain Eukaryota; kingdom Viridiplantae; phylum Streptophyta; class Magnoliopsida; order Fabales; family Fabaceae; genus Phaseolus; species Phaseolus lunatus. Next base: position 15,839,085 of record CM023861.1, on the reverse strand, counting down.
GTATTCATGTACTAACCCTAAATATGGGTAGTGGCGCAGAGGAAACCCTAGACTATATAAAGGGTAGTAAAATACTTCACAAAGGTACACAGTTTCTAGACCTAAACTAAGATACTCAATACACTTGGTGTGCTTGCCCTAGTATTGACTTGAGCGTCGGAGTGCAAATGGCCTCTAGGGCGCCCATTTCTGTCTTTGCAGGTGCAGGTTGTTTCGATACAGTGAAGCATTACCTAAGGAGAGGGAAGGAGGCATGAGATTGTCGTAGAGTCAACCAACTGGAGAGTCAACCGGCAAGAACAGTACTCCATATTATTATATTAAAATGTTTTGTATGCATTTGTTGTCTGGCTTGTCGGGCTGTCTTGACCCTTGCCCTATGGCACGATCAGCTCCCCATAATTACTCTAATCAAGTCCTAATGCCTAATGGGATTTACATGTCATTTTGTGGTTGAAGACTTTGTCTGAAAATCATATAAACTAATTAGATTTTTTTTTTATAGATATTGGTTGATGTATGTACTTTTACGATGCATAATACGTCACCTGGATCAAGCAATCATAGACTTCATTCTCAACCTCGAAATTTTTAGTGGTTTCGTTCCATACGAAACCACTCAATTAACTAAAGATATCATGGACCTCAAGTCATCTATCCTTCAAACTTTTCTGTCTATTTTCTAAATTGTTCTTTATAATCCTTATTAATGCATATTGACGTAAGGTTTCAACAATGTTACTATAACCCTAGGTCGTCCAAATGTCGTCAACCCCGTTACCGAAGCACGCCTCATCCACCATAGCACTCACCCACGGTCTATTTTGTAAACTCACGGATGCCTCCAGATAACTCGAGAGCAATACTCTTCCTGTGATCCATGCTAAAACCTATTAAAAACCAAAATGCAAGCAATAATAATAACACAACACATAAATATTCACTGTGGGTGAATGTGAATATGAAACCAACATAACTTCCCACTATTAATATAATTTATTACAAAAACTTCATTGTTTGCATAATCTCTCCATAATTCATTCGTTATAGTGTTCCTAATGTGTGTGACCTGAGCCTATAGTCATCCTTACAAACTTATAAGTGTGACACATTTAAATACTGTTCAATCAACTCACACTTAACTTGTTCAATTAAAGACTGATCGTTATCGACTCCACGAAGAAAGTTATGAAAAATACAACATGCTAAAACAATATTTGTCATAGTGTCCAAAGAGTAATGAGACTCCATTTTGCTAGCTATAATTGGAAATCATTTTTTCATCACATCGAATGTTCTTTCAATTACATTTCTAAGTGATGAATGACAATGATTAAACAATTCGTTTCAAATGGTATCGAACCCCATGATATGATGTTATAACTTGGAGTTTTAGCATAAAATCAGCATCGCCAAGATAGTATTTTCCTACAATCTTTGAATTCATACTAATTATTTATAAGTAGTTTGGGTTAATTAATATTGTGCACTCGAAAACACTTTCAACTCACCTTCTGGTATGACCAAGGATCCTTTCGTACAAATGCATCGTTCAATATTCTAGAATTAAATGTGTGAATATAATGTCAAAATCACACGTTGCGAGTACATTATGACTTGGTCAATCTTTTCTTTCACGAAAATGTGGAGCATTCGCTTGTGGGATCTTCACACGAACATGAGTGTCATCTATGTCATCTAAACAATCCTAATGGGTAACAAATTCATATTCATAAATAGCAACAAACTCACAAAACATTTCTTAGTTGTTGAACTTCAGTTTCTTAGAATGGTACCTTAAAATATGGAAAAATTGGTTGTTGTTTAAGATATGAGGTTGCACATTGGTCCTAGATGGTTGAATTATTAACTCTTTCTCCATCAAAATTGCATTTAAGACATTATGAAAGGAATGAGACACTGTTTCTCCGGATCAATGAAAGAAGAATGAAACACTCTGATTCTTTACGTTATGGCCAATCATGTGCAGAAAATTAGTGACTTGTTTATCAACTGTTGATTGGAATGCATCCTTTACAGTCCTTGTTCTTGTTATTCGTTGACATAACTAAATAAATAGATCTAGTCATATCCAAATAATGTCACGACATCTTTCAGTATGGACCAAGTACGACATCAATTCTTGTCGAACCTGTTATTTTTATGGTACAAACTTCAGTATAGAGTTAGTTTTTCCATTAACACACACAACACATTCAATCCATATACAATGATGCAATGGATTGTTAATGTTGCTACTTATGTGCGTAATTTTATATGTTTCTGTAGGTGTTGAATTATATTGAAGTCCACAAACCATGAATGACTTACCACCATCTAAGCTAGCCCAATCTTATAGAAGGATGACCACGAGCAGAAAACATGATTCAAGACTAGGTCAAGCATCTCAGAGCACCAAAGCATGAGCCATGATACTAGTTGTTCTTTCTTTTAATCTTATTTTAAGAGGGTTTAAATGTAATAATTTGGACTCACATTGCCTAAGAAGAATAACCCAGCATAGGCTTCTAGAAACCCTAGCTAGAGGGTGCACCAAGTCACACTTCCCAATTAAGCTCATGCTTAAATGTGTAAAGTGTGACCCCTTCTAGATCCATGATTAGTGGCACCTTTTTAGGGAATTAATTAGGTTTCGTTTGAATTTCAAATTTCCCTCCCTCTCCTAATCACACAACACCTATCACTATAAATAGGTGGTCACCTCCTTTTGTATTTCATCTTGAATTTTAGAAAAGTTACTTTGCTTAAGTGAAAACCTGAGTGTTATATTTTCTATGAGTCTTGTCTTGGAATGCTTTCAAGTGGTGACTCCTCCATCACCTATCTTGGAATCCTCTCCTCCAAGTGGCGTGAAATCTTCCATTCTCATTTTCACCGAATCATCTTCATACATCTAAGTCCTCTCTTCTCTTCTAATTGTAGTTTTGTTGTTAGTAATGGTTACTTGTCTTTACTTGTTTTCTTCTTTTCAATTTTGTATCATGTGTTCTTCGAGTTGTGTGTGTCTTTTCTCCTTTCCTCTTTGAAGAGAATCTTCACAGTTACTTAACCACTTGGTTAAGTTCATGTCCAATGATGATTCTCACTGAGTTGTCACCATAATTGTAAATTCAATCTCTAATCTAAGTGAAACTTATAAACAATGTGTGTAATTCTAAATTCAACTCATATCAAAACACATCACCAGTAATGTAATTCGTGTTATCCATTTAGAAATTGTCCAAATACATAGACCAATGATTATCGTTATCTCTGTAGGCAAATCCTTGCACATGGACAACCATATCAGTTACTACATAAAAACAATCATGGGTCTAGGTTTACGATTAAGGATTAGGGTTAATGTGTAAGGTTATAGTTAGGATTGGGTTTAGTATTAAGATTTAGTTTATGATTAGGGTTAGGGATTTAGGTTAGGATTAGGGGTAGGGTTATGATTAGTTGAATGTTTAAGATTAGAGTTAGAGTTAGGGATTTAGGTTAGTGTTAAGGGTTAAAGCTAGGCTTAGGGTTATGGTTATGGCTAAAATTAGGGTTATGGAGTTAGGTTAAGGGTTAAGGCTATGGTTAGGATTAAGTGAAGGCTTAAGATTGGGGTTATGATTAGGGTTATGGTTAAGGTTAAGGAGTTGGGTTAAGATTAGGTGAAGGGTAGGGTTACGGTTAGGTGAATATTTATGGTTAGGTTTATGGTTATAGTCAGAGTTAGGGTTAGGATTAAGGTTAGAGTTGAGGTTAGGATTAGGGATAGAGTAATGGATTTGGGTTAGGCTTAAGGGTTAAAGTTAGGGTTAGGGTTAGGTGAAATATTTAGGGTATGGTTTAGGTTGTTGACCAAGAAGCTTTGATGAATCCAATTTGTCTTGAAGACTTGAAGTTGTGTGTATGTGTGTTTGGTTAGGTAGATTTTGATGTATAACTTTGCATTACATTGTGATCCAAGTTACTTGAAAATAAATCTTCTTGAAAAGTTTTGTTCTCTAAATTTGTGTACTTTTTAATCAATTGATTCATGTATTAATCAGTTGAAATTACTTATATCCAAGTTCGTTGACTATAGTAAGTATTTTTAACAAAGTGATTTATCGTATCAACCAATTGAAAACACTTAAGGTTGTTAAGGATTTAAAAATGATTTGTTTTGTATCTTGTCTTTTCCGTTAAGTGAAATCAATGAGTTATTTCGATAAAAGAACCGGTTTAAAATTTGTTGATTTCATTTGTTAAAAGAAAATAGTCAAATATTTCAAAAATCAATTAAATGTTTTTAATAGAATTTTGTTATATTAACCAATTTGTTTTTAATTGATACAACTATTTTCATTAAATGATCAAACTACTTTTACAAACCTCATTACCTTACATATAGATGTAATTTGATAATTTAAAACAACGAATTTCATAAGAGAGAAAAATAGAAAGTTTTAAAATCATTCTTGGAGATTGAGTTTGCTTCTTAGATCATTCTTGGTCTGTAAAGAAGGCTTTTGGGTTAGCATTTCTATTGTGCTTTGTAATAATCCAGGTGTATTCAAACCTTATTGTATTTTGGTGTAAGCAGATTCATATAGGGTTTATGAATTTTGTGTGTTGTTAATAGTCTTGTGTGTTCTTGTAGGGTTCAAGATTAACACTCTTGACTATTTTTGTAAACCTTGTGTGTTTGTTTTAGTGAATTCTCAGTGGTTTGTTGAGGACTGGATGTAGCTCTTGGTGTAAGAGTGAACCAATATAAATCTTCTGTGCAATCTCTCTCTCTCTCTCACTATAATATATGTTTTATGAATTTCTTTACAATGTTATGCGTTTAAATCAATTCATTGAATTCTCGTAACAACGGGTTTATATTTTGAGTATATGCTTGTTGTGCTTTTTATAATCAGTTGAACAAATAAATCAATTAGTTGACTTTATTAAAATTTCAATTTGACTCAAGTATTTTCAAAAATATTGTGAAAACAATTAATCCCCTCTTGTTTTAAGCCACCTATTCTAACAATTGACATTAGGATCTAAGTTCTTGTATGTTATTAAAGTTTCGATCCTACATCTTTTTTTAACAATGGTTGAAAAACTCTTTTTGGTGAAGGGGCTTCCATAAACAGACTAACAAGGACAAGTCACAGTCTTCAAAACATGTATAATCCAAAGAAATCAACTAATTTTAATTCTTCAAATTATACTTGTATTGGGCGTGGTAAGCAAGGACATATCGAAATTGAATGTTCAATGTTGTTAGCAAAGAAAAATCTTTTGACAGAAAACAGGATAAAAAAGGGAAAGCTAGAAGAGCATACATTGCAAGGAAAGACAATGATGACTCTTCCAAAAGCTCACCATCAAGGGATGAGAAGGAGGCCAAAGGGTCTTGTTAAGGGATGTCTAAGAGTTTAATTAACATCACTAGACCCAAATTAATAAGGGGACCAAATCTTGTTCCATAAATTGTTTTGCAAGAATCTTTGACAGCCAAACAACATCTCTGGTATTTGGACAGTGGCTGGTCAAAGCATATGACTGGGACAGGAAGAAATTTGTGGATCTGCACCTGAAGCATGAATGTTTTGTTACATATGGTGACAATAATCAAGGGAGGATCCTTGGCAGGCGCAAAAGTGATGATCAATACATATCTCTTATCTAAGGATTGATGTATGGGTCAAAGCACAATCATATATTGCCAACTATGTTTCAAGGGGTGATATTCAAAACACCTTTCTTCTAAAGTTAGGTTAAGTCGAGAAAAACAACAAGATGATTCTCTAGAACAACTGATTTAAAACAAAGAATTAAAATAATACAACAAAAGATATTTTTTAAATCTGTTAAAAATTCATTTTAATAGGTTGTTTTTTTATCTTTGCTTCTTTTTTTTGTGTAACTGCCATAAAAATCTTACATGTGTCTCTATGTCAGTTTTCATTTGAAATTCAAACATATTGGTTAAACATTTAATTGTTATGTGCATTAAATTTTTTATTTCCTAAAATATCTGGCTATTTTTACAAAAAAAAATTGTGCTAATTTCTGAAATCATTTTTTTATTAATAAATGGAGTCAAATAAGTTTTTATTTTGAAATTAACAATTACAATTTCCAAAACTACTGCTAGTTGCTTTTCTAAAATAACTCACCTAACCATCTTTATTGTTGTATTTTTTTGTGCATAAATTTGATTGTTTAAAACCTTGGAGTGCATCACAAACAGGTGGGAATCGAAGCCAGGTTTCTTCAATAACAAAAGAAACCTTAACCACTACACCAGACAAATTCTTTTACAATATTATAATTTTTTATAATTATTATTATTATTTTAAGATTGTTATTAATATTATTATTGTTAATAATATTAATAATATTATGAATATTAATAATATTATGAATATTAATAATATTATGAATATTAATAATATTATGAATATTAATAATATTATGAATATTAATAAGATTATGAATATTAGGAATATTATGAATATTAATAATATTATGAATATTAAGAAGATTATGAATATTAATAAGAGGAGGAATAGGAGGAAGAGGAAGAAGAGGATGAAGAGGAGAAAGAGGAGGAATGGGAGGAAGAGGAGGAAGAGGAGGAAGAGGGAAGAGGAGGGAGGAGGAAGAGGAGGAAGAGGGAAGAGGAGGAAGAGAGGAAGAGGGGAAGAGGAGGGAGGAGAAAGAGGAAGAGGATGGAGGAGGAAGAGGATGGGAGGAGGAAGAGGAGGAGGAGGGAGGAGGAAGAGGAGGGAGGAGGAAGAGGAGAAAGAGGAGGGAGGAGGAAGAGGGGAAGAGGAGGAAGAGGGGGGAGGAGGAAGAGGAGGGAGGAGGAAGAGGGGGAAGAGGAAGAAGGATTAGGAAGAGAAGGAAGAAGAGAAGAGGAAGAGGAAGAGGAGAGGAAGAGGGGGAATAGGAGAGGAAGAGGGGGAAGAGGAGAGGAAGAGGGGGAAGAGGAAGAGGAAGAGGGGAAGAGGAAGAGGAGGAAGGAGAGGAAGAGGGGGAAGAGGACGAAGAGGAGAGGAAGAGGAAGAGGGGGAAGAGGGGGAAGAAAGAGAAGAAGAGGAAGAGAAGAGGAGGAAGAGGAAGAGAAGAGAGAATAGGAAGAGAAGAGGAGTAAGAGGAAGAAAGAGAGGAGGAAGAGGGGAATAAGAGTATAGGAGGGGGGGAAGAGCAAGAAAGAGGGTAAGAGAGTTATAAGAATAGGAAGGAGGAATAAGAGTAAGAAGATAAGAAAATATTAAGAACAGAAAGAATAATATTAAGAATAAGAGAAGATTAAGAATAAAGAGGAGATTAATAAATATAATAATATTAATATAATGTTAATAATAGTAATATAGTGTTAATAATATAAATAGTAATATTAATATTATATTAATAATAATATAATATTAATATTAATTAATTATATAATTATATTATATTAATAATATAATTTATATTATGAATATTAATATTAATATAATTTATATTATTAACATTAATATAAGTATAATAAAAATCGTAATATGACAGAAGAACTTGTCTGGTTTAGTGGTTAAAGCTTCTCTGGTTAAAGCTTCTCACGTCAGACTCCCACTGACTCATCACACACAAACACTTGACACTACTTCCGGAAGACTCGTTCCCACAGCCATGTGCATCAACATAATCTCAATCTCGATCTCAATATCCTCACTCTCACAGTATGACAGGGTTAATCCATATAACAGGTCAAGTCAGTTATCTTTCAAACGACTTACCCATACATATGGACCTCCTTCGACTCTCACCAACTGAATGACTTCATCTATGTGACTCCATCATATCAGCAGAGTCAGCATCGTCTCATTCACAGGATACTCACTGATCAATACACCTCATAACCAATCTCAACACGGTATTTCCTTTCCTGAAAATACTATGTCTTGATCCCACATTCACAACATTCAACACATCATATAACACTTAAATGAACGATTCCAATCACAGCAACAATCATTCCAAGGTTCAGATTTTCGAATATTGCATGCATTTCACATTACAATCTCAAACAGTTTCAAACGACACTAAAACAGGTAAACTCACTTTGTCACTCTTGAACCACTGCAACGTTCTTTTCCTCTCAGAAGTGAGTTTTTGAATCTAAACCAACTTGTCCACAATTGCCGCTGCCACCACCCACTCTGCAGGAAAGCTTGCGTGCACGCTTCCCTGAATAGTACGGCCACGTGTGTCTCTGCACATACCAACTCTCTGATGCCACTATTCTGAACCACACTTTTTGTCTACGTGTCGCGCGTGCAGGACGTCTCATGCTGGGAGCCTGGGTCCCACCCTATCTGTGTGAAACTCGACATCGCGCGATAACCTTCCACCGATGACTCATCCTGACGGACGACCGATGTCTTTCTCTGGAAGACGACCGATGTCTCTCTCTGGAAGACGACCGATGTCTCGCCCTGGCGATGCCCGCATGCCTCGCGCCCTGGCGATGTCCGCATGTCTCGCGCCCTGGCGATGCCCGCATGTCTCGCGCCCTGGCGATGCCCGCATGTCTCGCGCCCTGGCGATGCCCGCATGTCTCTCGCCCTGGCGATGCCCGCATGTCTCTCGCCCTGGCGATGCCCGACGACATCGCCACGCCTTGCTGAAGGTTCTTCATCCCACTATGTTACGTCCAAGGTATCATCTCCACATGACTTGGTGACGTCGGTAGCTTCACATTTCCAAGAGTAGATCAGCACTACTCCTCGTGCGCCCATGCATGCAACACTAAGGACGATTTCTTATGCTCAAGCATAGAGCTTCGCATGCACAGCGTATCTAAGACTTAACCCACACCTTGATACGCGTGGTTTTTGGAACCCACTATGGTTGATCCAGTATCTTGACCACATACTGAGTGCACTTTCGGCGATCATGTGCACCATAGGCGATTGGCGATTATGTACCAGAGAAGTCGGAGGTCGCCTCCGTCTTCAACAACGGCGATCTCGTAGACTTCTAAGCTACACTTTCCTTCCTTTATATTTTAAATAAAAACATACTTAGAATTCACTTAAAATATATCACTTTCATTCCAATAAAATTTTCTAGGTCCTTACAGGAAATATTTTTCTTGATCTCGTGAAGGTCTTCTTCACCAATTTCTCCTTTGAAGGAGAGAATATTGTAAGGACCTGTACTTTTGAATTGGAATAAAAAGAGTTATATTTTAAATGAATTCTATGTATGTTTTATTTAAAATAAAAAGGAAGGAAAGTGTAGCCTAGTAGTGCATGATCGCCGGTCGCCTGCTACACATGAGCGCCAAGGCGCGAGGCATGCAGGCATCGCGCGGGCGAGAGGCATGCGGGCATCGCCAGGGCGCGAGGCATGCGGGCATTGCCAGGGCGCGAGAGGCATGCGGGCATCGCCAGAGTGCGAGGCATGCGGGCATTGCCAGGGCGCGAGGCATGCGGGCATTGCCAGGGCGCGAGAGGCATGCGGGCATTTCCAGGGCGCGAGAGGCATGCGGGCATTACCAGGGCGCGAGGCATGAGGGCGTCGCCAGGGATAGACATCGGTCGTCTCCCAGAGGGAGACATCGGTCGTCTTCCAGGGCGAGGGAGACATCGGTCGTCTTCCAGGGCGAGGGAAACATCGGTCGTTCTCCAGGATGAGTCAGCGGTGGAAAGTTGTCGCGCGATGACGAGCTTCACACAGATAAAGTGGGACCCAGACTCCCAGCATGAAACGTCCTGCACGCGTGCCACGTAGACAAAAAGGGTGGTTCAGAGTGGTGACATCAGAATGTTGGCATGCGCAGGAGACACTCGCGGTCGTACTGTTCAGGGCAGTGGTTGGCATGCACCAGAGACAACAGTGGTCGTACTGTTCAGGGCAGTGGTTGGCATGCACAAGAGACAACAATGGTCGTACTGTTCAGGGTAGTGGTTGTCAGGCTTTCCTACAGAAGGGGTGGCAGCAGCAGCATACGTGGACAGGTAGGCTTGGATTCAAAAGCCACTGTGGGAAGGCAAAGAGCGTTACAGACTCAAGAGTGTTAGAGTGAGTGCAAACTTCCTCCCTCCCTTCTTCTCTCCTTTGCGTTGTGACTCAGGCCACCTCAAGCATCAGTGCGACAAGCGACGTTTGCCCTTAGAGCACCTAAGAAGTTCTCTGCAAGTTCTACAAACCAGGCACTGAAAACAGAGCTAAGGCATCCTTCAAGCTCGGTGGGTTTTGAGCTCTCGGTGTTTTGCGCAAGTCCAGGTAAGGGAAGCTAGCCTTCATTTTCAATACAAGCCATAGATTAGCTGTTTCTGAAGTAAGGGCGACATGGTCGCCAGTTTCCTGTTTCTTTTCGCAATGCTCTGTTCTATGTGGTTGGGCGACGTGGTCGCCGGTTTTAAATACGGATTTCGAACTCCCCTGTTTTTGGTATTGTTTGAAGCTGTTTGAGATTTAAATGTGAAATACATGTGATATTCGAAAATCTGAACCTTTGAAATGACTGTTGCTGTGGTTGGAATCATTCTTTTGAGTGGTATGATGTGTGGAATGTCGTGAATGTGGGATCAAGACATAGTATTTTCAGGAAAGGAAATACCGTGTTGAGATTTGGTTATGAAGTGTATTGATCTGTGAGTATCCTGTGAATGAGGCGATCCTGACTCTGCTGAGATAATGGAATCACATCGAAGAAGTTATCCAGTTGGTGAGAGTCGAAGGAGGTTCATATGAATGGTTGAGTCGTGTGAAAAAGAACGAGCTCGGCCTATTCTATGGATTAACCCTGTCATACTGTGAGAGTGATGAAATGAGAACGAGTTTGTGTTGATGCGCATGGCTGTGGGAACATTACAGCCAATGAAGTATGCAGGTGCATGTCTCTGGATGCTAAGTTCAACGCACGAGTCTTCCGGAAGTAGTGTCAAGTGTCTTGTGTGATGAGTCAGTGGAAGTCTAACGTGAGAAATGAGGAACATTGAAATTGTTAGACACTTGATAAATGTTGTGATTTTAATGACCTTTGAGGAATCGTGCAATATGTGTTTAGTTGATGGTTTACGTGGGTATCTTGAATTTGTTTTATCTTGATTTTAAAGTTCATATCTAAACTCTTTTTCAAATGTCTAGCTTACCCTGTGGTGTTTTGTTGGTGTTGTGTTTGGCTCTTTCTTAAACCTGTGATGATCGTGTATAATTTACACGGGAGCAGATGATGTTGCAGGAAGCAGAGCTCCTCAGTGAGTGGTCGCCGGAAGGAGATCGCCTGTTTCTACTTCTGTTAGGCGATCCCCCTTTTGCTGTCTTCTGATAGGAGATCGCCCTCTTCTGATAGGAGATCGGCCTCTTCCGATAGGAGATCGCTTGCTCTGTTTTTTTTACTGTATTTTGTTTATGTTTCTGGAAAATTTGACCGAATTTGTATTATACTCCCTGTGAGGAGAAACTACATTTCATATATATAATATTTTGTTCACTTCAATCTATTTGTTACCTTTATTTTCATTATATAAACATGAATAGTATTTTGGCGGGATGTTACAAATATGACATCACACGCCAAAGGAGTTGATATAGAAATTACTCCATCAGTCTGGACTGTTGTCACGGGTCTAAAATATTATGGAGCAAAGGTTGGCTAGGGGAACATTGGTGTCGTAACAAAATGTGGTTTTATATAAGCTGCCTCAAAAACTCCCTCTCACAGGTAACCATGTAGGAACACTGAAGTTGGATGAACGTGTTACAACCTTCATTACTGCATGGATAATGACACCTAGGGGGAGCAACCATGTTGTGCTCACTAAGGAGGACTTGGTGCTTGTGTATTGCATTATTAAAAAATAAAGGTAAAGTGGATATATGTATTTAAGGAGCATATGTTGAAATCAATAACGTTAAGTGTTTATCGTTTTCCCTATGTTATTTTTTTTTCAAAATTTCTACAATATTTTGAAATTAACCTTGATGGAGAATTGTGTGATGTGCTAAAACCATCTCATGAGATCAATAATGGTTCTTTGGTCAAAATGGACTTTGCAAAGGCATATGATTCTTGGGTAAGCAAAGGTGTTGATGATGATTATAATATGAAAGCTTTAGTTGCTTATGAACTTCCTGTTGCCACGACATATCTATGTCACAGTTTGAAAGGTTGATGATCAATCGCATGGATACCATGGCTGATGAGGACCAAGGAGTAGAGGCCCAAGCCCAAGCCCAACAAGAGGCCCAAGCCCAACATGAAGCTCAAGCTCAATTCATACCTCAAATGATTACTAGGAGCAAGGCCAAAACTTTGGGAGATGAGCATCAATTGATGTCTCTTTTTGTAATTTCTTTAGAGTAGTTTTTAGTAGAACATAAAAGGAAGGTGTAGATATAGGAATAAGGGGTGCCAATGTACAAAACTAAGTCACACCTTCCATGTGACATAAAAAGAAGGTGTAGGAGTAGATTTAGGGGGTGCCAATGTGAGAAAATAAGTCACACCTCTCTTGTGACATGTATAGGCACCGAAATTCAAATGCTTCTCATTTGAATTTTCCCACTTTAATTTCAGCCCTCTCACACTATAAATAGAGGTGCTTGGCTCATGTAAAAATACATTGAATTTGAAGTAAAGTTACTATACACAATTTGTATGAGAGTAGTGAGAATTGTTTCTCCTAGTTTTGTCTCATCTTGTGAGTGTTTGGTGAGCTCTCAAGTGGCGGCATTCATGCACTTATCTTGGATCAAACACCATCCAAGTGGCGTGTTCTTCCCTTCCATGTCTTCAACCACATAAGTTCTTCTTACTTTCATCTTCCATTTCCTTTTTGCTACTCAATTCCGCACCTATCTTCTAATTCAATCGGTTGAATTAATTTGTTGTTCTATTTTAATTCTGTTTTCGTGTGTGCTTAATAGCTATTCTGTTCTGCACCAATTTTGTTTTCAATTTCGCACCTATTCAAGCATTCATTCATCACTTTAATTGTGTTTTTCCTTTGATCTTTGGAAATGAACCTTCACATCTACTTAACACTTGTTAAGTTAATGTCCAGTGGAAATTTCCCTTAGATTTCTCACCTAATTTGCTTAAAGAATCTTGATCCTAAATCTAATAAAGTGTCACCTAATGAATCAATCTAAAATCAACTCACATCAATGGAAAATGACCAGAATGAGCATTATGAGTTTTGTGTCGCAAGATTCAAGCATCTGGATGATCAAATTGAGGATGTTCAAACTCAACTTGCTGAATTCCAGTACGATAGAGAGCTTTAAAGGATATTGCTTATGTTGTTTAATTCTTTGAACATTTTATATTCTAAACATTATGTCTTCATTTTTCTATTTATTGAAGACAAAAGGGGGAGAATATTAGGATGTTTATTGTAATATTTTACTATTATTATTTCAGCATAATTTTGTTGTTTTATGATTTATTGTTTGCAGAAATTGTGTTTTTGCATAATTGGGTTGGTTATCCTGTTATACTTGTATATTCTGGATTGCTTTAATCTTTCCTTTATGTTTTTGCAAGATCTCCTTGTGTCAAGCTCTACAACACAACACCAAGGATTTTTCTTCATTAATTAGGGGGAGATTGTTGAACAAGAAGCTTTTATGAATCCAATTTGTCTTGAAGACTTGAAGTTGGGTGTGTGTTTGGTTAGGTAGATTTTGAGGTATAACTTTGCATTACACTATGATCCAAGTTACTTGAAAAGAAATCTCCTTGAGAAATTTTGTTTTCTAAATCTGTGTATTTTTTAATCAGTTGATTCATGTATTAATCAGTTGAAATTACTTCTATTCAAGTTTGTTGACTATAGTAAGTATTTTTAACAGAGTGATTTATCGTATCAACGGGTTGAAAAACTTAAGGTTTTTAAGGATTTAAAAATGATTTATTTTCTATCTTGTTTTTTCTGTTAAGTGAAATCAATAACTTATTTCAATAAAAGAACCGGTTTAAAATATGTTGATTTCATAAGTTAAAAGAAAACAATGGGTTATTTCAAAAATCAATTAAATGTTTTTAACAAAATTCTTTTATATTAACCAATCTGTTTTTAATTGATACAACTATTTTCATTAAATGATCAAATTGTTTTTACAAACTATATTAGCTTATATAAAGATGTAATTTGATCATTTAAAACAATGAATTTCGTAAGAGAGAAAAACATAAAGTTTTAAAATCATTCTTGCAGATTGAGTTTACTTCTTGGATCGTTCTTTTTATGTAGTAAGAGAGAAAAACAAAAAGTTTTAAAATCATTCTTGGAGATTGAGTTTACTTCTTGGATCATTCTTGTTATGTAAAGAAGGTTCTTGGGTTTGCATTTCTATTGTGCTTCATTTGTAATAATCTAGGTGTATACAAACCTTTTTCTTTTCATTGTATTTTGGTGTAAGCAGATTCAGATACGATTTCTGAATTTTGTGTGGTTAAAAGTAGTGTGTGTTCTTGTAAGGTTCAAGATCAATACTCTTAACTATTTTTGTAAACCTTATGTGTTTGCTTTAGTGAATTCTCATGGTTTGCTGAGGACTGAATGTAGCTCTTGGTGAAAAAGTGAATCAGTATAAATCTTCTGTGCAATCTCTCTCTCTCTTTGATATCTGTTTTATCAATTGCTTTACAATGTTGTGCGTTTAAATCAATTGGTTGAATTCTTGTAATAACTAGTGTATATTTTGAATATATGCTTGATGTGCTTTTTATAATTAGTTAAATAGATAAATTAATTAGTTGATTTTATTAAGATTTCAATATGACTCCAGTATTTGCGAAAATCTTGTGAAAACAATTCACCCCCTCTATTTTTGGGTCACCTATTCTAAAAATGATTAGGGGTAGGGTTATAGTTAGGGTAGGATTATGGCTAGGCTAGAGTTAAGGTTAGGTGAAGGTTTAATGTTAGAGTTAAGGTTATGGTGAGGGTTAGGGTTAGGGACCTAAGGGCTTACACTTTTGGAATATAAAGTTAAAAAAACAAATTATGTATTATAACATAAATAAATTAAATGATACAAATATTTGTAAATATAATCTAAATGTACACGAACAAATTATAAGCAATTTAAAAAAAATATATAAAATATTTTAAACAACAAAATAGTTATTTCCATTATCATTGAAAACTAGTTTTCACATGCAAAACACTGAAACACTCAGATTTTTTTTCTAAACCACATACAAGGGCTACACAATTTTAATTTTGCTTTCATATCTCTTCACGAACTAAGTCATTAGTGCACACAAGTTAACTTCCACACAGACGAAATACAAATCCAAATAATTACATATCTCATACACATAATCAATTAGCTTGTAGAAAATAATCCATAATTGATTATGGGAAAGAAATAATCAATCATCCCTCAAAATTACACATATAATTGATTATCCCTTAAACCAACATCGATTATCCCTTAAAAAACGTATAATCAATTTTCATTTGTGTCAATGCCATGGATAATTGATTACTTGTATGTTTTCAGTCACGTAATTGATTTTCAAATCTTCATAATCGATTAATACAATGTATTCGTGAAATCTTACCTCAAAAGACCACCATAACAATCCCTTAGACCATGACAGAACCAACAAAATATCACACACAACCACCACTTAACCAAGAACCTCACTACACTCACAACCAAATAACACAACACCTTTCTGCACGAAGAACTTGAGATGTGTATGTATCATGCACTAACTCACCACCACAACAATATCATGCACTCTCAGCATCGCAAAAATTATAACCCAGAACAACAACAAGCTCAACAATTTGATTTCCACCTTCTTCATTGTATTTAACACCATCCTAAAGGTTTACCTACACCTGTCAACCACACCACCTAGCATAGTCAAATAAGTCAGAAATCTCACTGCTCCTCTGCATGCATGGCCAACAACTTTTGCTTAAGAATCTACATTGTATACATAGGTCACACAACTTGGTTCAAAAAAATTAAGAGTAACAACGTCAATTACTTCAGGTCCACATGGCTTTCTTCTCATTTCTCCAACCATATGCGCATATGCTGTTTTTCACTTTCCCTGTCTTTCCGCGCTCTCAAAACAACGTAAATTAGTGGATAGAAACAAAGTAAATCATTGCAAATCCATTCAAGTAAACAATACCCCCTTAGATACAAACACAACATCAAGAAGAGAAACATTGGAAGGAACAATCAAAATGATAATACCTACTAGAGGACACACAGGACAACTTGTCTTAGCTTTTTTTTTTTTTTTAAATGTTTAATATTTAAATTATTTTTATGAAAAAATGTAAACTATATTAAGGAAAATAATATAACAAAAAAGCTACAATTTAAAGTTAATTCACTTTTAGTTCTGAATTTTTATGTGATTTTTTTGTTTTTGATTTCTCTGTTTTTCAAAATTTAAAATTAGCTATTCACTTGGACTTTCTATGGTGGTGGAAGAGATATTAATAAAATCCGTTAAGAGATATGTTACAGTAAAAACGAAAAGCAAAATTAAACTGGCTTGTTATTTTAATTTTAAAGACTGTGTTAAGAGTCTTTTAAAACAAAATGGAATTCAACTCTATTCTAGCTCATCAACTTTTGTTTTAAAGTTTATATTTGGAAATTAAAACTGAAAATTACGTCAACCTTTAAAAACTCACAAGTTATCAACGTCTTTTCTCATATTCTATATCGATACCATAAATTCAACTCAACACAAATAACTAAGAAAAACAGACAATAGAGCCACCATGCTTAGTCCCATGCAAATATAATGGACAAGAACCAATTGCAAATTACGACAATTCATATTTAATATTAAATGAAAAAAATAAAAAATTAGAATTACTTTTTAGAGTGAATTGAGATTTTCTATACACAAAAAAAGAAAAAAAATCCATGCTATAATAAAAAAATCTTTGAAATTGGAGATTGAATTTGCTTGTGTGGTGTGGGCACGCGTAATGTGTCGAGCATTCACGCGTTCTCATTGGCTGTGCCATTTGTTTGTATTTTTCTGGAGACCAGTTCCGTTCTCCATTATTATCATTTTTTTATCACTGTCACTTCCTTCAGCTAAAAAAAAATCTTGGTCCTCCTCATCCATTATACTACACTAATCGTACGCAACGTGTCGCTAAACCAAACCCCGTGCGCATCGCGCATCCCCTCTCATTTCCATTTATCATTCTCACCGTTTCCTTCAACTACTTCACTTCGCAACCGCCACCACGACCTTCCCATTCACCATCCCTTCCAAATTCACTGTTCATCGATTTGATTCGTTGTTTTTTGCATTCTTAAGAACAATAATTTCTTGTGTATTTTATTTCTGTTACTTTAGGTTAATTGTTGAGGTTTAGTCTTTTCGCTCGTTGATTCGTTTTCTCTCGATTGCATTTGCGAGCTTAAGTGAAACCAAAATCCTACACCGTTTGAAAAGTTTGTGAGGTTTGTTGAAGAATCTGTCCTTTATCTTGTATTCCTTTTGTTTTGAAATATAATAGTTAGATTCAGATTCAGTCATCGATGCTTTGATTTGATTGAGTCGTTGTTATATAAATTAGAGTAGGGATTGTAAGTGAAACCCTAATGGAAAGTTAGAGAGTTTTGTTGAGAAAGAAGATGTCTGTGGAAAGGTCGTTTGAGGCATGGGAAGAGGTGCAGCGTCACGGGCAGGACTTGGCTGACCGCCTTGCCCAGGGTTTCAGCGGATTGATTCATACGCATATGAATCCTCCGCAATTCGTGTGGCCGCACCCTTCGCAATCGAAGCTCTTCGATTTGGAGTTTCCATCGCAGAGCTTCGGGAAGAGGGATTTCGCTTTGGCGACTCAGGAATACGGGATCAATGGCGTGTCGGCGATTTTCGATATCGGGAACAGGATCGGGCAGGCTGGGGCGGACTTTGGGGCCAGCTTGAATGGCTTGGTTCAGCAGTTTTTCCGGTCGTTGCCGGTGCCAGTGCCGTTCAAGCACGAGGAGAGTTCGGTGAGAGTGGAGGGTGGGGATAAGGTATGGCAGAGAGCAGGAGTTGGGGTTGCTGTGCCGGAGGATTTGGGGTTGGGCTCGCTTAGTGAGAGGTTGAAGAATCATGGGTTTGCTGAGAGTGGCGGTGGCGGTGGAAGCGCCGATGAAGAGGGTGGTGGTGGGTTTAACATTGGCTCTATTGGTCTTCTGGGCAGGCGTCAGGTAAACCCTTGGTTTTGGATTAAATGTTTTTTTATTTGCAGATTGATTTTTGGATGTGGAAGTGATAAACTGTTGCTGTTTAATTGCTTGTTTATTGATGGAGTGATAAATAGTTGTTAGTGTAATAGAAGGGGAGCATTTATGATTGTAGAAGAGCTATTGAAGTAGTTGCTTGCTATGGTTTACTGTGCAATTTTGGTGTTCATGCGCAAAAGAAACAGTTTTTATTACTAAAATCTTATTCTGTTTTAGATCAAGTGGTTATTCTGATTAGATTGTGCCTTTGATGGTGAGATTTTGGTGTTAAATGTCATTGTGAGGAGGGTCTGTCCATGGTCTTTGTTGTGTTTTTGTTTATGTGGATGCAATACGTGACCTGATAAACACCCAAGCTCTTGGGGAACCTCTTGAGCCCCTACAGTCGCAGAGAATTGTTAACCTTTATGAATTTGCATTTGAGTTATTTTCTGTTCATTGCTTGCTTCTACAGTTTTCTTTTTGGGATTCATGTTCGAGTTGTGCAGTGGCATCTTGGGTCTTAGTATAGTTGCACAAGTCATGTTTTACATAACGGGAAAACAAAGTTGAGCAAATGGTTTCTTTATAATTTGTAAAATCTGTACTTGGAATTTTATTTTCTCTTTAATGCCCTCAACTTTTCCTGTGGTGCATGCAGCAAAGAACTTGTAATTTTACTAACGAGTACTTGCACTTACTAGGTCAGAGTAAATTATTTGTTTATGACATTGACTGCATTAGCAATTGAGTATAGCGATTGTATTATTGATCTTGTTGTTAAGTTATAATCTCTGGGGCAGAGACTTATATTGAATTCCTTCATGGTACAATTTAATAAATTGCCAACTAGTTTTCAAATTTTGATTGATAGTTTGGTAACATTTCTTATTTTTAACGTTTATTTCGAAATTTATGTGAATAATGTGCAAGCTCTGGAATCTGTATTTTATGTGGCTAAATTCTCTTTTTCATTGTTGAATTCTTACGCTATCTATTTCATTTACTGGTTATATTTTGTCTTGTACAGGGAATCATAAATTTTACATCAACTTATGATAGTAGAACTCATGAAGTGGAAGGTTCTTTGGTTGCAAGGGGAGATTTATGGAGATTAGAGGCATCACACGGTGGTTCTACTTCTGGAAATGAAAATTCATCTCTTTTCTTAGTTCAGCTTGGACCGCTCCTCTTTATCCGTGATTCAACTCTCCTCTTGCCTGTTCATTTGTCAAAGCAGCACTTGCTGTGGTATGGCTATGATAGAAAGGTAAAGATAACATTCTTCTGGCTAATTGGACTTTGCTACAAAATTGGTAATATATAGGGAAGGGGGTATAAAAGCATGTCCATAGCCATTGTGTTTTATCATTGAAAGCAACTGTGTGGGCATTGTCTTGGTCTTGGAGTCTAGTTAGAAAAAAGTTTTTCATAGCCTGATAAAAAGTCTTCTTACTATATCTTTTGTCCTAATAAGCCAGATGCATAATACGATATCAGTATGATGGATACATACAAATCCTTTTTAGAAAATCAAGATATAGCACAGTGAAGATACTGTATATTGTTACTATGGGCAACAGGCATTTATATAAATGCATGATATTTGTAAAGAGATTAGATTAGATATTCACATTAATAATTGATCATTAATATATAAACATATCAATATTTATTAGATGATGATCATAATTTATAATAAACATATATGTGACCTTAACAAGTAAGCACAGTACATACGTAGAAGATTGAAAGGTTAAGGCAGACAAAATTTAACAATAAAATTTGTAGTTGTCTATTGGCTATGAAGTTGTACCTTGAATTGCACGGCCATATCAAGTAACTTTTTATAAAACTAATCAATATTTTTTGGATGCATAGTGGGATGGATTGAATGTGTTATAGGTATCAGATGTGTTGGACTGTAAACTTTTCTGAGTATATGGGCTTCATTGGACTATATGCTTTTGAGCATTGAGCACTATTTGCTCATTGAGTTGTTAACAAGATTTCCTGTCCAAGCTATTGTAAAATATGCTGAAATGATGCCCATGTTACTATGGTTATTCATCTTGAACATATAATAATTCATGTACTCTTTTATGACAATAGCAATTGATAATATAGTTTGTAGGCCTCGTTTTTCTTGTTGAAATTACTCTCTCGTACTTGGTATAATTATTTAGTTATTTTTTAGAGCTTCTTATTGAGTCTACATCATCTCTGTTATATTGCTTGTAGATGTTCCACATGGTGCTTCTCGCCCAAATTTAGCTTTTTGTTAGCTTACATGGTCATTATTTTTGTTGTCAGAATGGAATGCATTCTTTGTGTCCAGCAGTGTGGTCAAAGCACAGAAGGTGGCTGTTAATGTCCATGCTTTGCCTGAATCCTGTAGCTTGTGTAAGTTGATAGATTATGCTGTTGTGATGCCTTCAAAATTGTTTGTTCTATTTTTTATTTATTTATACAGTGCCATGATGATGAATTTGATGATATTAGTCTACCACCAATTAAGTGCTTACTTTTCTTTGGAACTCAATTTGCTTTCCTTACCTGATTATTAAAATATAGACTTATAATAATCTTACCCTAAGATTTAATTCTTCACCCATCACACTCTTGTTTCATAGTTATTTAAGTTCATCACTGAACATTTGACTTGATAGAATTTTCTTGGTTGTTCGATCTTTTATTCAAGAGCACAAAACATAGAAAGGGTTGTCAGCATAGTTTAATAATTTAGGGGTAATTAAAGAGCCTTTGCACCGAGAAAGATGTATAAATTTTAGTGTTCTATGACACTTAACACGTAACACTCTTGGAGGATTATGCCAAACATCAAAAGCCTGATAACTAGATACTTTAATGTTTTTAACATATGGTGTAAGGGTTAAAAAAAAACTGTTTATGCTGGATCATTTTTCAAAAGTCAAAACTAGTTTAATGGACATAATATGAAGGTGGTTACAAACTAATTGATTCCGATTGGATTTAAAAGCTTAGTTATAAGTGGCCGTAGTGACCAACTTTGAAAACTCCGTAGTAGAAAGTGGGATGACTGCTATTTTAAGTATTATAATACAAAATAGGTAAGTTATATTGTACAAGTAATGTAAATGCAAAAAAAACAAAACAAAAAATGTTAAAGAAACTAATGATAAATAATGTAACTGTTTACATAACCAACCACCATCATTCTTCTAGGTTCAACGAGATCACAGTAATGAGGTTCAAAAAATGAAAGATAGTGAAATTAGCTGGAAAAGAACAGAAAAGTAATGAAAAATGGTGACTGCTATTTGAAATACTATAATACAAAATAAACAAGTTATATTGTACATGCAAATACACAAAAGCAAAAAAAATGTTAAAGAAACCATTGATATATAATTTCACTCTTTACATACCAAATCACCATCATTTTTCTAGGTTGAACAAGATCACAGTAATGAGGTCAAAAAATAAAAGATGGTGAAATTAGTTGGAAAACATAAAACTTGGGGGAATATGAAATAAAAAGTCTAAAGGGAAAAAGAGATATCAGAACCTATGTAACACAAATACGGACACTGATACGACACGGGGACATGGATCTATATATTATATAATTATGAATTATATAAATTGATAATAAAGATTTATGTGCACAAGTATATTTCAAATTTTTTTTTAACATAAAGATGTTTTTCATGGTTGATTCAAAAGAATTGGTTCTTTATTTCTATAGTCATAATAAAAATTTATACAATAAGTTTGAGTTTTTAGAAAATTAATATATTTCTATATTTCTCCTTTTGAAAATTGTCTTAGAACTGTGCTGGAATTGTCAGAAATCTAACAAATATTTTTTTGAATTTGATACTTCACCAATATGTGTCTTTTGAGTGTCCGTGTCTGATACGTGTGTCTGACACGGACACGCCATTTAAAAGGAGTGTCCGAGTCTCATTTCAAAACACAAGTAAAAAATTAATCTTGTAAAATGTGAAGGACGAATCATCAAAAGACTAAAAAAGAAGGTAATATGATATTGTTGCAAAAGAAGGCACTAGAAAATGGTGAGAGAAATCACAATTTTACCCAAAGTAACTCAACTACATTTTAGGGGGTAAAAATTGGTGTTTAAAGCTTATTTCATGGTAATGCCACTAGAGCAAGGACAGCAGCTATTTGTCCACTTTCTTTACAATCTTTCTACTATAGTGCCACTTAAACTTGTTATTGATTATTATAATTAAAACATGAAAAAAGTATCAGTATTTCTTATCCAACCACCATTTCTTATCCAACCATCATTTCCTCTTTATTTGAAATTTCTTAAAATGGTTAGCCAATTTTTATCAAACTATTTGATTACACTTGTTCTAAATAACATTGAACAAACTGCAAAATGTCATTGAAATGCATTGAAGATTCATAGTGAAATAGTACTCAACAATTCTGAATCTAGTTTTCAGTTTGCTAAACTTCCAATTGAAGTTAGTCTGGAGCTTGTTGGACTAAAATGTATAGAAAATGTCTCGTAATCTCATTATTGTAGATGATCTCAAAATCTGATTTTCATGTTAGAAAGTATTTGAGTGTTTTAGATGATCTTAGGAGTGTTTTCCTATCCATATATTTCATTATACTGAATGTTTTGTTTCTATATCTATTGGAATTAGGGTCTAATAATATCTGTATGAATTGAGTTAGTGTTCTGTGTTTTGGAATTCATTATTCGTAACCACATATCAGTATTATATTCTGCTATTTTTTTTATTTGTTGTTTAATATTCCTTAATGTATTGTATTAAAAATAAAAAATGATATTATTTAAATATTACCAGTTTAACTATGGTTAAACCACTAAACCTTACCCCTTTGCTTTCACACCAATTGAATTTGGTCTGGCGTCAACACATCTTTTTTCCATGTCTGTCGTCTTTTTGCCTCACAACACCATCTGCTAATCTCATTCCTTATTACTTATTTTCACCACTATACCGTTGCAATTGGGTTCATTAGGCTGTTTTATTTGTGTTTCCTCTGTTTGGTTTGACATGCTTGTACTATTTCTTGGCATTCTGTCTGATGATTATGACTGAGCTGTCATTGTTTCAGTTGTTACTTGGTTCTTTTTAATGCTATGTGCCATAAAATACTGAATTTGACATTTAGGTAAAATATAACTTACTCTTACATGGGCAAATTTCTTGGCATAAGTCAGTAAGAAACTAAGATTAATGTTTGTCTACTCTTTAATCACCCTGAAATAACTTTCCTGTCTTAATTATTTTTCTCCCTCTTTCTGCACCCAGTCATTCGTGGATCTTCAATTTCCTAATGGGCAACTAACCTACGTATCTGGTGAGGGTCTAAGTACCAGTGCTTTCCTTCCTGTTTGCGGAGGTCTTCTTCAAGCTCAGGGTCAGTATCCTGGGGAAATGAGATTCAGCTTTTCATGCAAGGTTAGAATTCAAGGTTATTGAAGGCTCTGATTAAATTGTGTTTGGATTTCACAATGTTAGCCTGAACTGATTTCCCTCTGCACTGGATTTAATATTGGCTCCTCTTCAATTATTTTAGAACAAGTGGGGAACAAGAATCACACCAATGGTACAATGGCCTGACAAATCATTTTCTTTGGGTCTTGCTCAAGCCTTGGCTTGGAAGCGATCTGGTCTTATGGTGAGACCATCCATTCAATTCAGGTAAGATGTTTGTTACATTTGGGGCAAGGTGAAAGGAACATGGTACACTGGTTATCATAGGTGTTGTTAAGGCATTTTCTTAACGTTACCTAGTGGAGAAAATATTTGTGCTGTTTTACTTAGTTGAAGTTATCTGTGGATTTGATGATTGCTTGCTTGTCTACTTGCTTTGATATTTTAGAATTATTTTCTCCAATTTAGATAAAATTGTCTCCTCCAAGTGCGGATGAAGTTTTTTGCTACAAAATTCAAACTTTGTATTCAGATAGTATGCCACAGTTTTGAAAGTATAGGTCATTATCTAAAAAAAATAAAATGTTGTATAGTTTGATGGTTGCATTCATGTGAGGAAAAAAAGGCTTTTGAAGTTGTCTTTCTTTATTTTAAGCCTGTTTGACAAAGCAATGAACTGTGTAATCTGCCAAGCTCGATTCCATAATAAGATTTACTTTAGAATTGAGCAATTTGGATATGTAATGTAACTTGTAGTCTCCTGAATACCAATGTGTTTTTGTTGTATCCACTTCGCCTCTGTACCCAAAACCATTTGTTTCAAATATTCTGAGGACACATGGGCAGAAATTTTTAAAAAAGAGATCTTATGGTGAGTGATATCTTTATTCCTTGAAAAATTGGTTTTTAATCTAGGGCAACTGGGTCATGCAATCCATCTAGCTGGTTTACTTGGTGGGCTTAGCCCATTTCGTTACATTTGTTTTTCTTATAAGTAATGACTAAGTGTGTTTTGGATTAGTTTGTATTTTATTTCAAAATTATTTTTGATCAAAATCTCGCCGAGAGAGCTTAAGCTTTTAAGAAAAAGCTGTTGGCAAAATACAACTTCTGGAAAATAAAGTATGCATTAATTGTCTAAATGTCTCCAATGCATCTAATCTTTTGGTGCACTTCATTATTGTCTCCGAAACTAGTATTTGCAATTTCTTTTATACACCCTGATATTTTTTTATAATTGCTGTTTGGTCAGTTTGTGTCCTACTCTTGGTGGAAGCAATCCAGGGCTGCGGGCGGAGCTCATTCATTCAATTAAAGAGAAACTTAATCTAATTTGTGGATGTGCTTTCATGACTTATCCTTCTGCATTTGCTTCAGTATCTGTAAGTTGTTTCTGAATGAGGATCACTTCCTGAATTATGCAGGACTCGTTTTGGATGTTTCCTAATGTTGTAAAAACATGTGTTATGATAGAATAAGGAGCTTCTGAATTGTAAGCTACTAATGTGTAGACTCAATAAGTGTTGCGTTGCACCTTAGATGCTTTTATTGATTATGATAAAAACTATCCTTAGATGCTTTTATTGATTATGATAAAACTATGTTCTTTTGTTATGATCACAAATGTCTTTTTCGTAAATTGTGATCATCATAGTTCTGAATCAATAAGAAAGTATCAATGTCTATTTATCAATATTCTATATCTGTATTAAATATTTTATAATTTTTTAATGTATCCTTGACGTATTGTATCCTAAATTTGAATAAATTGTTGTATCTGAGCTTCATAGATATATGTGCGTGAGTTAGAAGAAAGTAGGAAGTAAATTCTGTAGTGTTTGACATAGTAGTCGCTTGATAACAAAATAAAGGAAGTAATAAGGTATCCAATGTGAATCTAAATGTTTAATGTGTGGTATATTGGATTACCATATTTAAGTTCCTATTACTACACCAGTTCACGAATATTTATCAATATTGATATTGATTATTTGATGCTTTATTACAATTGTAGATTTTTATTGGCACTAATTGTTGACTATTATTTCCAAAGTTCTCTGTGAAAGGATCTTGCTTATGTATCATAATCTAAATGGTTCGTCTCTCTTGTTATATTGTATTATTCAGATTGGCAGATCAAAGTGGAATGGAAATGTGGGGAACTCGGGTCTTGTTCTAAGAGTTGATGCGCCTCTCTCCACCGTTGGGCGCCCTTCCTTCTCCATTCAAATAAATAGTGGCATTGAATTTTGATAGCCTTCTAGTGTTTGGTACGATCTGTTTTATATTTTGCATGAAGTGTACATAGGTTTGATTCCTGGACAGTACTTGCAGGAAATCCAAAAGAACAATCCTAACAACAAAGCTTACAGTCTTATGTGAATAGAAAATCCTGCCTTGGTTGGTAGTGTATTAGTTTGTCATTTTGGAGCCTGGTGTACTTACTATTGAGTTTCTAATTATTTTGCAGGCTTTAACTTCTAAAAGTTAGATTCCAATACTGTAGTATCCCCCTCATTGTTAATTTTTTTAAAGATTAGCGTTAACATTCACATCATAATGGTTTGTTAATATTATTTACTAGGGAAGGATTTTACCTTTTGTAAAATGAACTTTAACTTCTCCGTAAGGGATCGATTAGATTTGTTCCAAGTTAAAATTAGAATCCAAATCAATCTTTTTTCTTTCTTAGGTTTGATTTATATTTCTTCAAAATTGGACTCATGCTGAATAAAATAATCTTCAAGAACAAAGCTGTTTTGGTTCAATCAGGACGCCGGCAAATTTGTTCTTAATCCATCTTTCATTGGGAGTAGAGCATGTAAAAATCCTGGAAGAGCTCCAGTCCTAGGAACCAAGAAGGCACCGTCCGTAATATGAACAGGAAAAACAATTCAATCAAACTTTGATTTCTTTCTTCATGATGAGAATACTTAGTAGTACGCTGTTTCAATTGTCAATTTGGTGTTAAGAGATGTCGTTCTGACAAGGTGGGTTTCTTCCATGCAGCTTAAGATGTTTTACTTTAAATACACCAATTACGACTTCGTGGTGTTTTACAATTAGTTTTCATTTTGAATGAATTCCAACGAATATCATTAGAATTGGTTTTAAATTACATTTTTTAAGTCAGTTCTGCTATTTAAATATAAGACAAATTTAAAAAAGTTAATTACAAATTTTATAATTCCAATATTGAACATATTAATAATTAAATAGCTTAAATATAATAATATAATTTCTTTTTCTATGAGTTTTATTGGATTACATCATTTAAATAAATTTCTTTATAAAATAACTTACAGAATAAGAAAAGTAAAAGGTAAAATATGTTAAATTTGTCTCAAGATAAAATCAGCCTCTACATTTAATTTCTGTAGAAGTTTTCATTGATTTTTTTTTAAAAGAAATTTAGTTACTTTTTTATTCTTGCAATTAAGGAAAAAGATTCATTCCAACATATCCTTAACCAAACGTATGGAGGATTTTATAACATACAGTAATGCCTAATTATGCCATGTCCAAGCCTATAAGGCTGTGATCATATCTCTAAGCCTTCTAATTCATCCATGTGTACTGAACAGTAATATCCATCTAAAACTACATTTGATTGTTTTATATAATATTCGACCTTTCTTGCTATCAAATGGAGGCATTTCAAGCCTAAGAAATCACCCAGTAGTGTCTTTCAAATTGAAATTGAATGCCACATTGACAAGACCAGGTAGGAAAAACCTTTAGCAAGCAACAAAGAGAAATCTTCTATACACTTTGAAACCTGATGTTTGACTTTTTGTATGTATGTTATCAACCTAACTGGTTTTTGTTCATATCCTTAACAAAAGAATTTGAATTTAATGAGTTGACTGCCCCAACTTCGAAGCACTCGTCATTTGAACTTCTAAGAAGTTTATCGCTAGAAGAATGATCGGTTCTACTTGCCAGAGATATGGTGGAATCAGCCCATGGTCCCCCCATTGACTTGCTTCTTTGCTCTATGCTATCTTGTGAGAAAGCAGAAGAGACATGAGTTTGGCTGTCTTGTGATAGCAACTCAAAAGATTTAAATCTCGCATCTTGTGCATAGTCACTGCCTTTGATTATTGGTGGTGGTTGAATTGGAGTTTTTCCCTCAAGCATGCTCACTACCGATGACATAGGTGGTCTAAGAGTGGGAGAAGGATTGGTGCACAAGAGTGCTAACTGCAGCATTCTCATGGCCTCTTCTGAGGAGTACTTTGAACCAAGACTTGGATCCACCAAATCCAGAAGGTTTCCTTGCTCTTGGAGAACATAGGCCTTGAATGACATGCAACGAATAGTATTACAAATTTCAAACTAATCATAAACTACGAAACAAGAAAGAAACCACAATATAAGAAAAAGAGAAACATAAAATAATGTCTACATTTAAAGTGTAACTTACCCAATCCAAAAGATACACAAACTCCTCCTTTGGCCTGTAATTTGTGTTGCTCTTTCCACTAACAATCTCTAAAGCTACAACACCAAAGCTATAGACATCTGCTTTGTCAGTCAAGTAACCCCGCATAGCATACTCAGGAGCCATGTAACCACTGGTAAGAAACATTTAGCACCCTTGTGTCAGTGATTTCAAAAAACAATGAAATGACGAACAAAGTCTAGAATGCTTTGGCATAGTACTAACATTGTTCCAGCTATTCTTGTACTAATATGGGTATTCTCTTCTTCATCGAGTTTGGCTAAACCAAAGTCAGAGATCTTGGCATTCATATGCTTATCCAGTAAGACATTGGTTGCTTTAATATCCCTGTGTACTATTTTCAACCTTGACTCCTCATGGAGATAAGCTAATCCCTTTGCAATCCCCACACAAATCTTCATTCTTCTGGGCCAGTCCAATTGCATCCTCTCGTGTTCTTTACCTAGAAGAGAAAAGGTTTTTCAGTTGGATTTTAACTTGGTAGCGGCATACACAACCAAAGATGTTCATGAAGCATTTACCAAAAAGTGCACGAGCAAGACTATTGTTCTCCATGTATTCATATACTAGAAGCAACTGGTTCCCTTCAATGCAACAGCCATAAAGTTTCACAAGATTCGGATGCTGCAAAGCAGATATCATGCCTATTTCATTGATGAATTCGCGATTCCCTTGCTTTGATTTGGAGGAAAGCTGCTTAACAGCAATCACAGCACCGTCTGGCAGTACACCCTGTGAATAAACAATGTCTTTAGAACATGTTTTTATTTGTAACATATTGGGGATAAAAGACTCACCCCAAATGTTTTCAAAATTTGAAACAGCTTGAGATGATTGTAATCTATCCAAAGTTACCTTGTATACTGGTCCAAAGCCTCCTTCACCTATCTTATTTGCTGGATCAAAGTTCTTAGTAGCAGCTTTAATCTGTCTCAAACTGAAATAACCTGTCTTCAAACCTATAAGTTCTGCAACAAGGTAGATGTAGCTACTGAATGAAAAGTATCAAGTAAAAAGAGAGAAATTGGAGAATTGTTTTTATGAGAACCCAGGTGTGCTTTTTTTCTGAACTTAAAATCACCATAATTTAGATCCTTGCAGTAAATTTTTTGTTGTAATATAATCTGATATTAATATCTACAAAAGTATGTCTATTACAATATTATAAGATTATAACAAATGCATATTCGTCAAGATTGACTTCAAACCAATCTGAACCTAGTATGAGCAAAAGCCAAGTCATAAGGGCACCAACTTCCTTTGGACTTTAATCTTACCTTGGTCTGTTTCATCTTTCCCACAAAGGAAACCCATCTTCCATAGTGCAAGGAGTATCAATAAGATGAACACACATATCCCAACCACAATTCCAGCAATTGCTCCAGTAGACAGCCCATGTGAAGGAACTTTAAAGTCTACATCAAAGTGGAAATGTTTACTTGACATAAAAAGACAAGGTATTTATTGATTTGAAAGAGTAAATCATTGTTATCAAAGCTACTTACTTGGGATCACAGTGATAGCGGATATAAGAGGTCCATATATACCTCTTACAGGAATAGCATTAGTTCCTTTACCTGCCCAGGATAAGTGGATTTCCAAGGTGTTGTAGGTAACATTCACATTAAACTCCCTGGTGATTCCCTTACCAACTCCACCAGCTTCTTTCACAATGTTAAAATCTTTCAAATATTTAAAACCCTGTCAATGTGCAATAATGACAATATCTACCTTCAGAACTCTAGCTTAATTGGAAAACCAGATAGAAAACGAGTATAAGATGTTAAGAGTCACTAGGATCAGTTACTTGATGTGGTACTTAAGTCTTGAGACTCTCCCACCTAGTGGACTAGTCTTTTTGGGTTAGACTCCTCTTGTACTTAAGTCCTAACATAATATATATATAACAAATTATTTGCTTCATCACTCACTTGGATTGAAACATCAAATATACGCTTTCCAAGGCTGGTAAATGCATTGTCATCAGAGAATGTTATCTCAGCAAAATGAAGTTTCACTTTATAATTGCCATTCAGCATACAAAGACCATAATAATTAAGATATAGTGGGGCCATGCGGGCTGTTTGGTAGTATTCAGAGCCATTAATATTCAGATTAAACTGATTTTTTGCTACATAATCAGCCTTATCCCTTCCTAGATATACTCCAGTGCTGCTATATGCCCATTTGCCATCATCACTAAGAACATAGTTTGATATGCCTCGTAGACTGAGGTCGGCTTTATATTCATTGCCCTCAAACTCTATTTCAGGTCCTCCACAGTTTATGAACAGTGAATGAGCTGCAGAGATACAGTGAAAGTGAATAGTTTATTAAGAAAAATGCCTAAGCTTAAACAAAAAGCAAGTATCACAATTTCATCGACAAAACCATTGTAGTTTATGAAACATGATTACTTTCCAAGTCTAGACACTTACACCGGGGTTTTCCAGAACAAGGTTGCCCCATCTTCAAACAAGACGATCTGCAAGATATATAGTTAGTTCAACAGATGATTCAAAGCTGATATTGAATTAAAACTATATCACAAGAAAAAACATACGAAGTGTTTGCTGAGGGAGTGAGGCTTGAAGCTAAGTTCCTGCTCAATAATAGTAATACCATGCTTAGCATTGACATTGGTGAAATGCTTAAATTATATCTAGACAAGAAGAAGCTTACACATCCAAGATCTGGCAACCATTTGAAAAACTCTCACTAAAATTGTTCAAAGATAAATCACTGAAAGAGAAGATAAAGTGAGATTAAATTTCATGATTCAAAGAATTCTAATTCTAAAGACTAAGCATAAGATGAATGTCAACAAGTGAGTCCTAGAGTAGCAAATTATGAAATTAAGAGGGTGGTGAAAATTCAAGGAAATATGCTTTACATGTTCTGTTTGAAGTCTTGTATCCAATCAGGAATTCGTCCACTTAGAGAATTGTTAGTTAGAAACCTACATCCATCATGAACACATGTCTCATTACATCAGAGAGAGAAAATTCAATCGAGAAAAAGCAACAAACATTCTTGAGATCAAATTATTTGTAGGAACATCCACAACATCCTTTAGGAAAATGAAAATATGCACTTACAAGTAATTTATTTTTTCCATGTCCTGTAACGAATCTGGGATTGGACCAGTCAGCATGTTGGAGCTCAGATCTCTGAACGAAAAAAAAAAATAGTTACTACGATGAAGTAATGGCACATGCCACAGCCAAATTGTAGCAGTAGAATATGATGAGAGGTAATTTCAAGGTTCCAATAACTTTTAAATTTTTTCTCTTTTTGCTCGCCTTTCGAAATTGGAACACAACACTACAGATAATAATTTGCACAGCGGATGCATGATAAAATTTATATCCACATCCTTGTTTTATATACTATCATTATACTGATATAACTAATTAACAAATCACAGTCACCTTAAAGGACATGTTCCCATTTGTAATGATTTTGGTTCAATAGTTTAAAAAAATAGCTTTACAAACTACTACACAAACAGCTGAAGAGTCTCTAAAATTAAGTCTTTGAAAAATATTTAGCAATGATTACCAAAGAAGCAAAGAAGTGCTAATCACAAAATTAATTGGGTTCAAATTATTTACCGGTCTTTATAATGAAGTAATTCAATGATCATAAGCTTAATCAAACAAGGATAGACCCTTTAAAGCAATTAGGGATAGAAAAGAAAAGGGGGGAGAAAAGGTGCTACCTACAAATGTGTGTAATTATCAAAAAACTCAGACAGTAGAATTTAAGATAGTAAAAGGATCACAGTATCACAGAGTTACTTCTAGATCCCTAATTGTGTATGATGGTTTCAACTTCTCTCATTATTCGTTATGATTGCAACCGTGAGTTTTCTTCTTACACTACCATCTCCCTGAGGGCCAGGCGAAAAAAGTATCAAGCAGACTCGTCTCTTTACACACACACATAGGTACTTGTGTTTTTGTAAACTAAAATTTAATTGATAATAATGAGATTGGTAAACAGGTCTATAAAAAAAGCTTAAAGCATATATAGCCAGTAAATACTCTAGACGCAACTTACAGAGTTTTTAAACTTTGCATTTCTCCAATGTAACTAGGAATCTGACCAGTAATTAAGCAATTTCTCAATTCTCTGAGTAACAAAAAAAACCAAACATTGAAAAGCCTGAATGAATTATACAGTTCTTCACGTAAGAGCAATGATGTTTTCAACTCACAGTCTTTGCAAGATTTTCATATTCGTCAGATTAGGAAATGTCATGGTTGGTCCCTTCAAATCAGATATTCTCCTGATATATAAATGTTTCATCAATGAAAAGAAAATGTTTCTCTATTGCAGATTGCATTCCCTAGCCATTTTAAAATGTAGACAAAATGTAATAATTTGGAATGTTATAAAAAGGGGAAAGTACTAACAGTTCTGTCAAATAGATCAATTCAGATATGACAGAAGGAATTGGACCTTCCAAGGATGTGCCCTGCAAATCCCTTCAAAAACAAAGTTTTCTCAGTAATACAATGCAAATATAGCATTATTTGATTCTTCAAGGGAGAAAAGGTCAGGATAAGCAAAAATTTAGACTCACAGTCTATCAAGTTTGGTCCAGTTCCCAATAAAACTGGGTATCTTCCCAGACAAAGTGCTCCCATCTATCCTACTGCACAAAATGTGGAGTGGTTTCACAATTTAACAAGACAAAATAAAAACTTAGGAAGAAATTTTATTGCATCATATCGTATCACTCACAACTGAGTGAGATTCTTTAGTTTTCCATATGCTTCTGGTATCGTCCCTGTGAAATTATTTGCGGAGAGAAGTCTACATGCTCATATAGTTGAAATGTAAAAAAAGGAGTTAAGCATGTGAGGGCAAAACAGCAGAAATTGTAGATATTTATTCATCAATGAAGACAAACTAATGATTGAATTTGATTATGTACATCAAATGGAAATTACTGAAATAAAACAAATAATCTCACAGTCTCAGCAAATTGCTCATTTTTCCAAGGCTTGGGGGAAGATGTCCTTCAAGTTGATTATCTTCCAAGTTCCTGTAAATATGCATTGCAAATATATTTATTCCGCTTCCAATGTTAATCAATATGGCATCATATTTTTCTCAAATGCTTACAGTTCTTGCAGACTAGTCATATCACTAATTTCTGAAGGAATTGAACCAGTAAGTCGGTTTCCCAGAAGTGACCTGAAGCATGGTAAGTAACTGTTAGAATGTAATTATTCATTAGCTGTTACAGGTTTGTTAATCATTACCTGTTATAGATTCTAGGAAATTAGGATCCTTGATTATTGATTATTAGGTAAGAATTTATTGTATTTGATTTTGTAAATTAGTATAAACATATACTGTGTGGTCTGCATTAGACACATAACATTCAGATAACTCTTCCTTATAGTAATAGCTGAACATTAAGGATTTGGATTAATGTGAATATTGCAAATCATACAAACCCCAATTCTACGGAAAAATAATTTAATTAGAATATAGTTTAAAAGTTTTGTACACTATTATCCATATACATGTTGCTACGTGTAGGAACATTGTTGACATTTGTATTGGGCTTTTTCAAAGTCATATTCAGAATGATTTATATAGCTGATTGACAGTGTAAAATTACAATGTATGAAACTTGAATTCAATAACAAAAGGAGTTTAATTTTTATGTATGGCTAGTATAAATTTTTTTACTATCGTCAACCAAACAGAAATCAATGCAAGATGACTGTTAAAAGCAATTATTGTAAAGGTCAATGAACAATAGACTTAATCACAGAGCAAAAAGTAAAAACCATTTACTTTTACAGTACATATACATATACTACCTACTAAAAAAGAAAACCACTCTAAAGGTTCTTCTTTAACTAATGAAGAACAGGCCTCACACAAGGAGCAAGCAAGACAAAAAAACACACATATACAGAGGTAATGATGACTTACAGAACTACAACTGATGAGAGGCGTCCAAGGGCTTTTGGAATTGAGCCATTAAAATAATTCCGAGTGAGATCACTGTAAAAGTTTCAGTTAGTTTTTTCTATGTAGATTTCTTTGCATTTGTTGAAGTTAACAATGCTTCATTTTCACATGAAAGAACTATAATGCATACTACTAATGTTAAAATAAATAAAACTATTGCAATTCACCATTCATATTTGTACCATTTTTTTCTGGTTTGGTTGAATTTTTCAGTACTTCATAAATTGTTGGTGGTATTTAACTTCAAATTTGATTGCAGTTCTTATGCATTTGGCTATCAACAAATGCTTAACTTAACATCCCACATGATTAGGATACCCAAAACTATAGCATAGTAACTACCTCATTTGTGACTACAACAATTATGTACATAGTTAATTAATATTCAATATTTTCTAACACTGAGACAACATTTGTGAACATACAACTAGAAAAAGAGGAATAAAGAATACATAACCACTTACAGTATTTGCAGTCGAGTTAGATTTCCAAATTCATCGGGTAAAGGTCCAGATATATTGATACCCTTGAGTGCACTGTCATAGCCAATGTGTTCAATTAGAATTCTCAAATGAATATTCTATGTGCTTTTATAAACATGAATGAATGTAAAGTAACCAAAAAGGTGTTTAGGTTTCTAAATAACATACTAAATTAGTCTCTAAACTTCTGATTACTTACCTATTTAGTTCTAGAAATTAGAATAAAAAAAATAAGTAAAATAGGCAGTGAGATTTGAACTTAAAACAAGAAACAAATTACCTAAAACCTTGCACCACTAGGTCAACATTAATAGATTTTCTGAAATTGGGAATGAGAAATTATATTTCTTGAAATTAGTATCAGTCAATTTGGTATTAATACCAGAAACCATGTTGACTAATACCCTTCAAAATTAAATTAAGAAATAATTGATCAAAATATCAAACGCTAATGGGAGGACTGAAATGATCAAATTCTACCATTTCAAATTATCAATACTTGTAATTCCGTGGACTAATTTAGTGCATTACCTTTTAAAATACAGCATAATTATTTTTACATATCCAGAAAAGTCAAATCCTTTATTTAATAGAGATTATCAATAATTTTTCTTTAGTTTTCTCAAACTCATAACCAATTGCTTAAGTTGCACAAAGTTAAACTGTATAATAAAATAGTAATAGGAGGGGTGTCTAAGAAAAAAGCCTCACATGGATGTTACATGGCAAACAGTGCCATCATTGAAAGAACAATCGCAAGTGACATTCCTTATGATTTGTTCCTCATCCCTTGAAATCTTCCTGTTATCAAACCCTCTATCCCCTTTGCAGGAACGTTGTGTAACTTTCCAATTCAAGTTCTCCACCTTGTCTGATATTGCTTGGAGTATTTTAACTGCAAATATACAAAGAAAAAAAAAATCATTTTAGTTAGTAAAATTCTGAAATACAATGTGAAAATACTATCATTTTAGGTTGCTAATTAATTTAATCAATCTCTTTGAAATACCAAAACAATGTGAAAGGACTTCACATTTGCCAGAAAGGTTGAGCAACACGTGATAAAAAAAATTAATAAACTTATCACATTACAATAAAATCATTAAATAAAAATTAATTTTAATAAAAAATTCATTACTATTAACTAAATTAAATATTATTTCAGAAATTAAAAAAAACATTAATATCTAAAATAATTTTTATTATTAATAAAATTTTTAAATTAATTTTTAAATTGATATATAATTAATTATCAAAGATTTTTTTATAAATTTAAATTTTTTAATAATAATAAAAATTATTTTAAATGTCAATAATTTAATCAATAACATAATAATTAATATTTTTTATGTTTAAAATTAACTTTTATTTAATAATTTCTTTTTAGTTTCACTTTCAACTCTCATATGGTGAATTCCCTCACCAATTTGATCACGACGCTATGTTTTCATGCATAATTTGACTGAGTCAAATAAGATGGCCAATAAATATAAGAAGTTGAACTTTGCATGCATGCAAAGATAATCTGTTTCCAAATCTCATATGGTCAATCCTTCTCATATTAGTATTATTATACTAAAACCAGTCAATAAAACAAGAAACATGATTCTGAATAAATATAACTAAACC
This sequence comes from Phaseolus lunatus, assembly GCA_013389735.1. Taxonomy (NCBI): domain Eukaryota; kingdom Viridiplantae; phylum Streptophyta; class Magnoliopsida; order Fabales; family Fabaceae; genus Phaseolus; species Phaseolus lunatus. Next base: position 15,802,885 of record CM023861.1, on the reverse strand, counting down.
TTAAGTTGGTGAATAGTATGGTTTAAGGGACACAAAACATGACACGTCATTATTTTATACATGCATACATGTCATGTTTATCCTAAGGAATAAAAGCACTGTTAGAGAGCATATTGACAAGTAATTTGACTCACATATCTATCAGAATACTTTCATCACAATTTATTTTAACTTTCTTTTTGTGGCTGGACTTTTATGACCAAAATAGTAGTGTGTCTTTTTTTTTTTTCTTTTTGCATGAGAAGTATGAACAGGATTGCAAAAAATGGTGGCTACTAAATGCAGCTGGTGGAAGAAGTGACATTTCTCTATTATTTTTTTTAAAACAAAAAAGAAAATTTTGTGAGAATAATGCTCATCATAGTATGAAATATTTAAAGGGTAATTGATATGACCTTTTTCATCACATAACAGTTTATGATTGGATTATTTATAGTATAAAAATATAACTTTTTCTTCATATTTTATTGATTTTTCTCTTCTAGTGATGCATGTGCACAGGTGCTAAAAATAAAGTTAAATCAGAAAAACTACTGCTTACACCAAAAGGGCAAAACATCTAAGAAAGGATGAACACAATCTGACACATAGTCTCTCACTTCCACATGTTTAGACACAATCACGTGCCCTTATTTTACCAATCTACCCTCACTTTTTTAACAATTTTCAACCTTGTAACAGCTGTCTCAACTTCATGATTAATGGCTTGAGATCGCTACAATTACAGATATTATAATACTAATCAATGTTGTGAAAGCGATGAAAGAAATAAAACTAAAATACACGTGGTAAACTAATATTTATTCAGAATTCCTATGAGCCAGTTAAATAAAATTGCAATTTCAAAAAGGGGGTCCCAATAATATAATAAAATGCTTTGATTATAGAAAAATACGGTCCCTTTGTCCTTCAGAGAGGATGCTACCTCACATCACATGGAACAGTGAAGAGCAATTGTCGTGATTTAGTTGGATCTTCAAAACACTCCAAAACTTGATAATGTCAAAAACAACAAATAAAATAAAGATACAAATTCCTTGTTTCAATTATGGTAGAAGATACAAGCTCTTTGCTTCAATGATAGAAATAACATAAATAAGAGAGAAAGCACTGAGTAAAGGATATATATCTTTTATTTAGTTGAATAAATAAATCAAAATTTATGTACGGACAGAAAAATTTCTCCTCTTTCAATTTAAATTTCTATAATTTCTACCTCTTCTAATTTTATTTCCTTCCTTCCAATCCATCGAACCAAACAATCCCAGAAAACTAAAAGGCCAAGGCAGTTACTATTCAATGACTTCAGAGCTCACAGAAACCAAACATATCTTTTAATTTATTTTGCTTTCAATAAAGTTAGATGCCGAACTTCCTTACATAAACTACTCTCAAACGTGAATGAAAGAGAAAGAGAACAGAAAAAAAAAATGGTGATTTCCCTATGGATCTGGTGACAGAAGCAGCAATGTAAGTTGACGAACTGAATTCTGAAAGTTGAGTTTGCACTACATGTGATAAAGATTGAAACTTTGTGAAGATGGTGTTCAAGTGAAAAACAGTTTCCCTTTATTAGTTTTGGAAGTTACAATTTCTAACACAGAGATTACCAACACATAAAAAGGCATAGCAACATGGAAATTAAGTAAGCACCTTCATTTTGTGGTATGAGTTGAGCATCAGATCCAAAGTGTCGAAAGTGATTCAAAGCCAGAAAGCAAAAAGTGAAGATCAGGGAGACATGTCTGTAGCTTGAAGACATCACAAACCGCATCTTGATCATGTCTTATTTCAGGATCAGGACCACTTCCTTAATCTGTTGTTTTGAAAGAGAGTTTCAGAGATAACAGAAAAAAAGACAAGAAGAAAAAGAGAGAGAAGAAGAAGTATGATTATTTGGTTGGAGGGAAAGGGTATCTGACTTATGAGAAACTTTCGAAGGGATTTTTTTCCTTCAGCATTAACAATACAGTTAGAAAGGTATGTGAAGAATAATAAAAGAAAGAAAATACATTTTTTTTCTAAAGTAATGGACTTTTTTGCCCTTACAATTTTGACATTTTCTTAACATTATTTTGAATTTATTCACCAGGAATTTATTTGAATTCATAGCACAGACAGCTGTGTATAATAAATTGTTGACTTTTAATACAATTATTTTGCAATCATTTTAAGAATTCATGTTTGAATAGGTTGATGTAATTTTTTACATAATAAGTGTATAATCAATTATTTTAATAATTTATTTATCAATTATTAACTAATGAAAATTGTAACATCCCCGCCAAAATCTTTTCATATTTATAAAATGAAATAAAGGTAAAACAATAATATCGAAGTGAACATATGTATATATATATATATATATATATGTATAATGAAATTTCTCCTCACAGGGAGTTTAATACATAACCAATCAGTTTTCCAAACTTAAACAAAATACAGCAAAATAGAAAAACAGGCGATCTCCTATCAGAAAACAGGCGATCTCCTATCAGAAACAGAAAACAGGCGATCGCCTAACAGAAACAGAAACAGGCGATCTCCTTCCGGCGATCACTCACAGAGGAGCTCTACTTCCTGCAACATCATCTGCTCCCGTGTAAATTATACACGATCATCACAGGTTTAAGGAAAAGCCAAACACAACACCAAAAACACAGGGTAAGCTAGATATTTGAAAGAGAATTTAGATATGAAACTTTAAAATCAAGATAAAACAAATTTAAGACACCCACGTAAAAACCATCAACTTTCTCATTCCCTTCACATGACCATCAAGTAATCACATATTTCAAAATTTCCTCAAGAGTCGTTCAATTCACATAATTCCATCAAGTGTCTATCAATTCAATGTTTCTCATTTCTCACGTCAGACTTCCACTGACTCATCACACACAGACACTTGACACTACTTCCGGAAGACACGTGCATTGACTAGACTCAGAGATCTGCACCTGTCATACTACATTGCTGTAAAGTTCCCACAGCTATGCGCATCAACATAATCTCAATCTCAATCTCATCACTATCCTAGCATGACAGGGTGAATCCACACAACAGGTCAAGTAATTATCTTTCAAACAACTTACCCATATGTATGAACCTCCATCGACTCTCAACGCCTGAATAACTTCATCTATATGATTTCATTATATCAGGAGAGTCAGGATATCTCATTATAGAAATCACCGATCAATGCACATCCTACACGATCTTACACGGTATTTTCTTTCCTGAAAATACTATGCCTTGATCCCACATTCACAATATTCAACACATCATATAACACTTAAATGAACGATTCCAATCACAACAACAATCATTCCAAGGTTCAGATTTTCGAATATCACATTTAAATCTCAAATAGTTTCAAACGACACTAAAACAGGGGAGTTCGAAATCAACATTTAAAACCGGCGATCACGTCGCCCCACACATAAAAACAGAGCATCGTGGAAAGGAATATGAAAACCGGCGACCACGTCGCCCTCACTGCAGAACCTACTCGCCTAACGTTTTTATAAACGAAAATGCTAGCTTCCCTTACCTGGACTTGCGCAAAACACCAAAAGCTCCAAAACCCACCGAAGCTTAAAGATGCCTTAACTCTGTTTTAGCGTCCAGTTTGGAGAACTTGCAGAGAACCTCCCAGGTGTCCAAGTGCAGTCGTCGCTCGTCGTACTGGTGCTTGAGGATGCCTAAATCACAGCGCGAAGGAGAGAAAAGAGAAGGATGAAGGTGAACTCACTCTGTCACTTTTGAACCACAGAAACGTTCTCTGCTCTCAGAAGTGATTTTTTGAATCTAAACCAACTTGTCCACAATTGCCCCTGCCACCACCCACTCTGCAGGAAGCTTGCGTGCACGCTTCCCTGAACAGTACGGCCACGTGTGTCTCTGCGCATGCCAACTCTCTGATGTCACTATTCTGAACCACCCTTTTTGTCTACGTGTCGCGTGTGCAGGACGTCTCATGCTGGGAGCCTGGGTCCCACCTTATCTGTGTGAAACTCGACATCGCGCGATAACCTTCCACCAATGACCGCTCGCGCAATGACTATCCACCGATGTCTCATCCTGGCGGACGACCGATGTCTCTTTCTCTGGAAGACGACCGATGTCTCGCCCTGGCGATGCCCGCATGCCTCGCGCCCTGGCGATGCCCGACGACACATCGCCACACCTTGCTGGAGGTTCTTCATCCCACTATGTTACGTCCAAGGTATCATCTCCACATGACTTGGTGACGTCGGTAGCTTCACATTTCCAAGAGTAGATCAGCACTACTCCTCGTGCGCCCATGCATGCAACACTAAGGACGATTTCTTATGCTCAAGCATAGAGCTTCGCATGCACAGCGTATCTAAGGCTTAACCCACACCTTGATACGCGTGGTTTTTGGAACCCACTACAGTTGATCCAGTATCTTGACCACATACTGAGTGCACTTTCGGCGATCATGTGCACCATTGGCGATTGGCGTTCATGTACACCACAGGCGATTAGCGTTCATGTGTAGTCTAGGCGACAGGCGATTATGTACTGACCAGGCGATCTCATAGTCTTCTAAGCTCCACTTTCCTTCCATTTTATTTTAAATAAAAACACACTTAGAATTCATTAAAAATATATTCCTTTTATTCCAATTTAATTTTACAGGTCCTTACAAAAATAATGCCTTTTGCACATGTATTTATATTTTTAATATATTTTAATGTAATTTTCTAATTTTATTATTTTTACTAGCATAAACAGGTGCTATATTTTTTAATTATTTTTTATAAATTTTGTATTATAAATTTTGTAAGATTATAATTTTATTAAATTACTAAACGATAACACTAATTTAGAGTCTATGATTTTATGATCTTATAGGAATAATTTTTAAAAAAAAATAAAAGATCAAACAAAAACGAGTGCTCATGACTAATTTATTTCTTAAATTATAACAACAATTTAATATATTATTTTTTAAAAGATAAATTATATATATTAAAAAGATAATAAAATTATTATATACATATAATCCTTATCTTTCTAAAGAGAAAAATTATTTAATTATTTTGAAATAAAAATAATTATTTAATTATTTATTTTATTAAATAAATAAATATTTTTTATTACAAGATGAATAATCTAAATATAGTTCATTTCTTTTATAAAAAGATTTCTATTATAATAATTAGCGGGAACAGACACTCTCGCGTCTGTGTATCTGTATTTTCTATTGTAGACATTAGTGTAAGACATGAGGACTAGACATTAGTGTAAGACATGAGGACCCCTTTGAGTTTCTACCATATGGGTTTTTGAAACGAACAATAAGGCATGGTTTGGTAGTGCCTTGTTGGGCAGATTCAAATTCTTGGTCATGGTGCAATTGGGGGGTTCGTGTGCTATTGTGGTTGGAACTCAATACTTGAAGGTGTTGTGTATGGGATTCCACTGCCATCTTAAATTATACTAATTAGTATATACATTTTTAAATTTTATTTTTCAATTTATCAAATCTTTGTGGTGGAGTTTATCATGGTGGACTTTACCGTGGTGGAGTTTATCGTGGAGGAGTTTATCGTAGAGAAGTTTATTATGGAGGAGTTTATCATGGAGGAGTTTGTCGTGGAGGAGTTTATTGCGGAGGAGTTTATCGTGGAGGAGTTTGTCGTGGAGGAGTTTGTTGTAGAGAAGTTTATCGTGGAGGAGTTTATCGTGGTGGAATTTATCGTGGTGAAGTTTATCGTGGTGGAGTTTATCGTAAAAATAGATAATTTACTGATTTCCTTTCAAGAAACAAAAAGAGAAAAAAAGAAGAAAGAAGAAGCAGCACTTGACAACTACACTTTCATATATTGAAAAATCTGGTCTCCTTACCAAAATGTTATAAATTAAGAGACACACAAAAAAGTATACAATGTAAGATTAATAAACTACTCTAATAGACATAAACTCCTCCACGATAAACTCTACCACGATAAACTCCTCCCCGATAAACGCCCCCACGATAACGTCTTCCACGATAAACTCCTCCACGATAAACTTTTCCACGATAAACTCCACCATGATAAACTTCACCACAATAAACTTCACCACGATAAACTCCTCCATGACAAAGTCATCCTCGACAAACTCGTCCACAAAAAACTCTTCCACGATAAACTTGTCCATGATAAACTCTTCAATGATAAACTCCACCACGATAAACTCCTCTACGATAAACTTGTCCAAATTAAACTCCTCTACG